>OX493385.1:7500-2407500 GCA_950371165.1 Lacanobia oleracea
CTAACCTAACCTAACCTAACCTAACCTAACCTAACCTAACCTAACCTAACCTAACCTAACCTAACCTAACCTAACCTAACCTAACCTAACCTAACCTAACCTAACCTAACCTAACCTAACCTAACCTAACCTAACCTAACCTAACCTAACCTAACCTAACCTAACCTAACCTAACCTAACCTAACCTAACCTAACCTAACCTAACCTAACCTAACCTAACCTAACCTAACCTAACCTAACCTAACCTAACCTAACCTAACCTAACCTAACCTAACCTAACCTAACCTAACCTAACCTAACCTAACCTAACCTAACCTAACCTAACCTAACCTAACCTAACCTAACCTAACCTAACCTAACCTAACCTAACCTAACCTAACCTAACCTAACCTAACCTAACCTAACCTAACCTAACCTAACCTAACCTAACCTAACCTAACCTAACCTAACCTAACCTAACCTAACCTAACCTAACCTAACCTAACCTAACCTAACCTAACCTAACCTAACCTAACCTAACCTAACCTAACCTAACCTAACCTAACCTAACCTAACCTAACCTAACCTAACCTAACCTAACCTAACCTAACCTAACCTAACCTAACCTAACCTAACCTAACCTAACCTAACCTAACCTAACCTAACCTAACCTAACCTAACCTAACCTAACCTAACCTAACCTAACCTAACCTAACCTAACCTAACCTAACCTAACCTAACCTAACCTAACCTAACCTAACCTAACCTAACCTAACCTAACCTAACCTAACCTAACCTAACCTAACCTAACCTAACCTAACCTAACCTAACCTAACCTAACCTAACCTAACCTAACCTAACCTAACCTAACCTAACCTAACCTAACCTAACCTAACCTAACCTAACCTAACCTAACCTAACCTAACCTAACCTAACCTAACCTAACCTAACCTAACCTAACCTAACCTAACCTAACCTAACCTAACCTAACCTAACCTAACCTAACCTAACCTAACCTAACCTAACCTAACCTAACCTAACCTAACCTAACCTAACCTAACCTAACCTAACCTAACCTAACCTAACCTAACCTAACCTAACCTAACCTAACCTAACCTAACCTAACCTAACCTAACCTAACCTAACCTAACCTAACCTAACCTAACCTAACCTAACCTAACCTAACCTAACCTAACCTAACCTAACCTAACCTAACCTAACCTAACCTAACCTAACCTAACCTAACCTAACCTAACCTAACCTAACCTAACCTAACCTAACCTAACCTAACCTAACCTAACCTAACCTAACCTAACCTAACCTAACCTAACCTAACCTAACCTAACCTAACCTAACCTAACCTAACCTAACCTAACCTAACCTAACCTAACCTAACCTAACCTAACCTAACCTAACCTAACCTAACCTAACCTAACCTAACCTAACCTAACCTAACCTAACCTAACCTAACCTAACCTAACCTAACCTAACCTAACCTAACCTAACCTAACCTAACCTAACCTAACCTAACCTAACCTAACCTAACCTAACCTAACCTAACCTAACCTAACCTAACCTAACCTAACCTAACCTAACCTAACCTAACCTAACCTAACCTAACCTAACCTAACCTAACCTAACCTAACCTAACCTAACCTAACCTAACCTAACCTAACCTAACCTAACCTAACCTAACCTAACCTAACCTAACCTAACCTAACCTAACCTAACCTAACCTAACCTAACCTAACCTAACCTAACCTAACCTAACCTAACCTAAATACTGACGAGGATATCCTCAAGGCTCTCCGGAATCAGAACGATTCTCTTTTCCGGGGCCTCGGTGAGGGGGACGACAGAATAGCTGTTAAATACAGAAGAAGAGCCAGAAACCCTCACACCACCCACGTGATCGTAAGCGTGTCGCCCAGTATCTGGAGGCGGGTGACAGAGAAAGGCCACGTATACATAGATCTCCAGCGAGTTCGAGTGGAAGACCAGACTCCACTAGTCCAGTGCACGCGTTGTCTGGGGTACGGCCATGGCAGGAAGTACTGCCAAGAGACAGCAGACGCATGCAGCCATTGTGGCGGCCCCCACCTGAGAACGGAGTGCGCGGACTGGATAGCTGGGGAGCCACCCGCCTGCAGAAACTGTAAAAAGGCGAAACTGACGCAGACAGATCACAATGCATTCAACTCTGAGTGCCCAGTGCGCCGCCGGTGGGACGAATTGGCCCGGTCGACCGTCGCGTATTGCTAACGCCAACGTTGTCACCACCACATATAGTTATATGCAAGCGAACCTCCAGCGGAAAAGGCTTGCAACAGTTGAGCTGCTACTTGAAGCACAAAAACAGAGGGTGGCCGTAGCCTTGCTGCAAGAGCCATACACTGGGGGAAGTAAGACGATGAAAAACCACAGGGGAGTAAGGGTCTTCCAGAGCACTGGAGATGGAGAAGGGACTGTCAAGGCCGCAATTGCTGTCCTTGATAGCAATCTTAACGTAAGGCAGTACCCAAAACTCACTACAAACAACATCGTCGTGGTGGGGATCCAAACCAGTGCCTGGGAGATCACCTTGGCGTCCATATACTTCGAGCCGGACAAACCAGTGGAGCCCTATTTAGACCAGCTTAAAGAAATAGTGGCTAAAAATGGCTCAAAGCCCATAATCGTTGGAGGCGACGTAAATGCAAAAAGCACTTGGTGGGGCAGCCCGACGATCGACCGTAGGGGAGAGGAGGTGTGCGGAGCTCTCGGGGAGCTCGGGTTGCACATACTCAACACTGGGGAGGTGCCGACCTTCGACACAGTCAGGGGAGGACAACGCTACAGCAGCTATGTCGACATAACCGCCTGTTCGGCAAATATCCTCGACAAGGTAGCAGACTGGAAAGTCGTTGAGGGCCTGAGCAGCTCCGACCACAACGGTATCGTTTTCAAAGTTTTTCAAAATAGGTCAAAGGGGCTAAAAGTAGAAAGGACAACTAGAGTATTCAACACAAAAAAGGCCAACTGGCCTGAGTTTCATGCGAAACTCACCCAGTTGAGCCAAGATAACCAAATCACAAAACAAGAAATAGAAAGAATAAACAAAATAGAGAAATTAGAAGAAATAGTCAATAGTTATACAGAAATCGTCACAAAGGCATGTAAATCATCCATGCCAATTAAAAAACAAGTCGAAAAACTTACCTTGCCGTGGTGGTCGGAGAGGCTTGCAGAACTGAAAAAAGCAGTGGCTACCAAAAAGAGGAGGATCAGGTGTGCTGCTCCGGTCCGTAGAGCCATCGTGGTCGAGAGGTACCTGCAACAGAAAGAAGAGTATGAGGCGGAGGCGGCCAGAGCTCAAACCGAGAGCTGGAAGGAATTCTGCTGCAAACAGGATAGAGAAGGGGTGTGGGAGGGGATTTACAGGGTCATAGGAAGGACAGCGAGTAGGGTGGAGGACCCGCCGCTGGTGAGAGATGGGGAAGTGCTGGATGCAGAAGGGTCTGCCCGATTCATAGCGGAAACCCTGTATCCAGAGGACTGCCCAGCAAATGATGACCCCCACCAAAGCCGTGTCAGACTGGAGGCGGAGAGGGTGAATGAAGGAGAAAATGGTGAGCCATGCGACCCTCCATTCACCATAGCCGAACTGAAGGCGTCGAGCGAGTCCTTCAATCCAAAAAAGGCTCCAGGAATGGACGGCCTCACAGCCGATGTGTGCTACCATGCTATCAGCAAAGAACCTGAAACTTTCCTGGCAATCCTTAACAAATGCCTCGAATATAACTACTTCCCCAAATTATGGAAAGAGGCAACAGTGGTAGTACTTCGGAAGCCAGGAAAGACAGACTACACCACACCAAAAGCGTACCGCCCAATTGGCCTGCTGCCGGTTCTCGGAAAAATTTACGAGAAGATGTTGGTGGCCCGAATCAGGTTCTACATAGCACCGAAGATGAGTACTCGCCAGTTCGGATTCATGCCACAAAGGAGTACCGAGGACTCCCTCTATACCCTCATGCAAAAAATACGCAACCATCTTAAACAAAAGAAAATAATAACACTAATATCGCTAGATATAGAGGGAGCCTTCGACAATGCCTGGTGGCCAGCCATAAGGGTCCGACTGGCTGAGGAAAAGTGTCCGGTCAACCTGAGAAGGGTTATTGACAGTTACCTGCGCGACAGGAGAGTACGGGTAAGGTACGCTGGTGCTGAACACCTAAAAAGCACGAAGAAGGGTTGCGTACAAGGCTCGATTGGGGGCCCCATTCTCTGGAACCTTATACTGGATCCCCTCCTCAAAGACCTAGAGAGAAGAGGAGTGTACGCCCAAGCTTTCGCTGACGACGTGATCCTAGTCTTCGATGGACACACAGCATTGGAAATAGAGAGGCAGGCGAATGCCGTCCTCGAACGTGTTCGGGCGTGGGGTGTGGAAAATAAGCTAAACTTTGCACCACATAAGACGAGCGCCATGGTCATAACTAAAAAGCTAAAATACGACGCCCCACGCCTGAGCATGGGCGGGGTCGACATCGCTATGTCCAGAAAAATCAAAGTGCTGGGTGTCACCATCGACGACGGGCTCACATTTAGCGAGCACGTTTCGGACGTTTGCCGTAAGGCCATCGCGGTCCACAAACAGCTTAGCAGGGCTGCTAAAGTAAGCTGGGGCCTAAACCCAGATGTGGTTAAAATAATATATGTTGCTACTGTGGAACCAATTATTCTGTACGCTGCCAGTGCATGGGCGGAAGCCGCTAACAAACTGGGAATCAAAAAACAACTAGGCGCTGTGCAGCGGGGCATAGCACAAAAAATGTGCAGGGCGTACCGGACCGTCTCCTTAAACTCAGTGCTCCTACTAGCAGGGATACTTCCCCTGGATCTTCGAATCCACGAGGTGGCATCGCTATACAAAGCCAAAAAAGGGGTACCACAGGCCATATTGGGGGACAGGGAGGTGGAACGGATGACCTCTGCACTGGAATCCCCGCATCCCGCGGAGCGAAGCGACCTAAAGATAGTCAGCCTGGTAAACCGTGAGGAGGTTGAGGCCAATTCAGACCAACAGGTTAAAATCTATACTGATGGTAGTAAGATTGCGGGGCGTGTCGGTGCGGCGCTGTCCATATGGAACAGAGAGGCCGAGACGCGCGCCTTGAAGTTGGCGCTACCGGAATACTGTACGGTTTACCAGGCTGAATTGCTCGCGATCTGCCGAGCAACGTGGGAAATTACGGAAAGCACGGCGCCTACTTTCGGGGTCTTCAGCGACTCCATGGCGGCTCTATTGACAGTGAAAAACCCTAGTTGCCTTCATCCCCTGGCAGTGGAGGCCAGAGAAAATATAAAAGCTGCGTCTCTCCAGAACAAGGTAGTATCCTTGTTCTGGATAAAGGCCCACGCGGGGTTGGAGGGCAACGAAAGAGCGGATCAGCTGGCCAAAGAGGCCGCCACGAATCTCAAGAAAAAACCGGACTATGACCAGTGCCCGATTTCATTCGTCAAGCGCCGCTTACGTATGGCGACGCTTGACGAGTGGAATCGGAGATACGGGTCTGGCCAAACCGCCGGTATCACAAAAATCTTTTTCCCAGATGCGGTGGCGGCGTATAGAATAATAAGAAAGATGGAATTAACCAACATCAGGACACAAATCATGACGGGGCACGGTGGATTCTCCGAGTACTTGAATCGCTTCAAGTGCAAGGAGAGTCCATCGTGCATCTGCGATCCGGACAAAGACGAAACCGTACCACACCTTCTCTTCGAATGCCCCGTACATGCAGTGGACAGATATGAACTGGAGCAGGCACTACAAATAAAACTGGATAAGGAGATAGTGGGGGAGGTGATGCGAGGAAAACAAAGGGAAACATTCCTTGATTATTGCGTTAAAATTGCACAAAAGGCTATAGATAGAAATAAGACGGCTTAAGAAAGTATGCTGGTAGTATATTTAGTAATATATATATTAAGCATAGAAATAAGTATGAAATATAATTGGATAAGACATTAGTTTGTGTAAGTAGAAAGTAAGTAGAAAAATGTTGTTGAATAAGAGGAATTGTATAGATTAAGAGAAATTGTAAAGAAAGCAAATAAATAAGAAGTAGACAGATGGAATGGGCTCGTAATGGTAACCCCACTGCGAGCCTTTTCTCATCAAGCATAGAAATAAGTATACAATATAATTTGATAAAGCTTTAGTTGTATAAGTACAAAAGAAGCAAAAATATATTGTTAAACAAAGGAAATATGAAAAACTGTATAGATTAAGAGAAAATGTTAAGAAAATAAAAGACTAAATGTGACCGTTATTCCCCCACATTATATTAGAAATAAAAATGAATAAAAGTAGATAGATAGAATAGGCTCGTGATGGGAATCCCACCCACAATAAATGAATGAAAGATGATGAATGGAGAAAGATACAAGTATGCGGCATGAATGTGCGAGAGGAACAACTGCGAGAACTGGTATGACAAAGAGAATTAGGAATAGACGTAGACTCCGATAACGTCGGAGGTAGCCAGGATTTAAAAAAAAAAAAAAAAAAAAAAAAAAAAAAAAAAAAAAAAAAAAAAAAACCTAACCTAACCTAACCTAACCTAACCTAACCTAACCTAACCTAACCTAACCTAACCTAACCTAACCTAACCTAACCTAACCTAACCTAACCTAACCTAACCTAACCTAACCTAACCTAACCTAACCTAACCTAACCTAACCTAACCTAACCTAACCTAACCTAACCTAACCTAACCTAACCTAACCTAACCTAACCTAACCTAACCTAACCTAACCTAACCTAACCTAACCTAACCTAACCTAACCTAACCTAACCTAACCTAACCTAACCTAACCTAACCTAACCTAACCTAACCTAACCTAACCTAACCTAACCTAACCTAACCTAACCTAACCTAACCTAACCTAACCTAACCTAACCTAACCTAACCTAACCTAACCTAACCTAACCTAACCTAACCTAACCTAACCTAACCTAACCTAACCTAACCTAACCTAACCTAACCTAACCTAACCTAACCTAACCTAACCTAACCTAACCTAACCTAACCTAACCTAACCTAACCTAACCTAACCTAACCTAACCTAACCTAACCTAACCTAACCTAACCTAACCTAACCTAACCTAACCTAACCTAACCTAACCTAACCTAACCTAACCTAACCTAACCTAACCTAACCTAACCTAACCTAACCTAACCTAACCTAACCTAACCTAACCTAACCTAACCTAACCTAACCTAACCTAACCTAACCTAACCTAACCTAACCTAACCTAACCTAACCTAACCTAACCTAACCTAACCTAACCTAACCTAACCTAACCTAACCTAACCTAACCTAACCTAACCTAACCTAACCTAACCTAACCTAACCTAACCTAACCTAACCTAACCTAACCTAACCTAACCTAACCTAACCTAACCTAACCTAACCTAACCTAACCTAACCTAACCTAACCTAACCTAACCTAACCTAACCTAACCTAACCTAACCTAACCTAACCTAACCTAACCTAACCTAACCTAACCTAACCTAACCTAACCTAACCTAACCTAACCTAACCTAACCTAACCTAACCTAACCTAACCTAACCTAACCTAACCTAACCTAACCTAACCTAACCTAACCTAACCTAACCTAACCTAACCTAACCTAACCTAACCTAACCTAACCTAACCTAACCTAACCTAACCTAACCTAACCTAACCTAACCTAACCTAACCTAACCTAACCTAACCTAACCTAACCTAACCTAACCTAACCTAACCTAACCTAACCTAACCTAACCTAACCTAACCTAACCTAACCTAACCTAACCTAACCTAACCTAACCTAACCTAACCTAACCTAACCTAACCTAACCTAACCTAACCTAACCAGTTCCCCCCCAGCTCTCGTGGCGGTCGGATCGTTTTCCAGTGAGCTCCACGTTTTAAAATACAAAAAAGTGGTAAAAAGTTATCCGATTTTGACGAGTGAAGTGTGTATCGGTCGGGTTAAGCGCAAGGAATACGCCTACATATTGTTTTTAACCCGGACTGCAGTGACTTAGTGAAAACATCTGAAAAACCTTACAACTTTGAGGTTAAACAGCGAGGAAGAACCTTAAACCACGAACGCTGCAGAAACAAGATCGACAACCCTGCCTTTTTATTGAAGGTAGGGGTGAAGATTGACGCCGCACATCATCCAGACTATCCTGAAGCCAAAAAACCCCAGCGCTTCAGGAGTTATAAAGAAAAAACAAAAACCACGTGGTGCTGAAAACACCGAAAACGACGAGCCAGGCGCCTGAAAATTTGCAGCCAGCATCTCTATGGACAGCACAATCGGTATTTAAAATTATTTCAACTTTATTTACCATAGCCGATTTTTAAGAAGAGTTTGAAAATTGGAAAATCTCACAACCGTATCTCCGGACCTGATGAAGATTTTGAAGATTTTCAACTGCAGTCTTTGGCGCTCTTCTTCGCAGAACCCGGATTTTAAATATTAGATTTTTAGCTTTATTAGTTTTTAAGTTACAGAGAAATTTATAAAAATAACACTTTTCCAAAAAATTTTTCAACTTTCCTTTTATTTTCTAAAAAATTTTTTATTGTATCGTGTAGCTTGTTATTTCTTCTATTTTTTGACATTTTTTCCGGATTTTTCGCTTCGGCGGTTCGAGAGGTATCGTATTTTTACTGTTTTTTGGCTTTTTATTAAAATTTAATAGAAATAATCTGTTTTTGACCCCGGGGATGGTCTCAATATATGTATTGCACCTTATGTGAGCCCAAACTCGGACGGCGTACTGCTAAAATTGAAGTTTTTGACAAAATCACCATTTCTAGGTTTTTATTTTAGATAATTAAATTAGCGATATCTCGGGAACCGCTGATCCGAGAAGATTCGGATTTTCAGAATAGGAAGCGGCATATAACCTAGAATAGATCAGTTCAGTTTTCAGGCGCTTTCAGGCGACTGAGTTTTTTGCTGCTGAAACAACTTTCAGGACATACCCGAGGTGACGCCGAGCTGTGCACCCAAAACCCTGACTCTCTACGACAAAGGGTTCACGAGTTACGGTCATTTAAAGTCAACATCTGACAGTTCGGCGCCATTTTTGTTTAGCTTCGGACCGCAATAACTTCGGAACCAGTGGTCGTACAAGGTTGCGGCTTTCGGTGGGGTATTCTGGGATTCCCTGGCTAGCCTGCCTGAAAGTTTCAGGCGGTTCGGAGCTGAAAATTTTTGGGGTCCTGAAAGAGGTTTCAGCGGATAGTCGAGCTCGGGGCAGGCTCGTTGAGCCCAAACTCGGGTTTTCTGCGGCTTTCCAGAAGGGAGTTATCCGCTGTCAAAGTAAGACTTTGACAGCTGCGCGGCCATATTGGGCAGTTTTTAAACCGACATAGCTCCTGAACGGGAAGTCGTAGGGACTTGGGATTTTCTTTGGGCATACTGGCCGACCATTAGCTTTAAGATACCATATTTTTCAGGCGTTTTCAGGACGTCAAAATTTTTCGGCCTGAAAACCGTCTCAGTGGGTGGGTCTCGTCGAGCTGAGTACGAAAAGCCCAAACACAAGGTTCATCGAGCCAGTGGTTGCGGAGATATCACAAAAAACAACTTTTTCGGACGCCATATTGGGAAAAAACCGAATTTTTCAAATTGGGATATCTCCGGAACCCTTTGGTGTAACTGCACCGTGTTTGGTATCATTGGAAAGGGCTCGGGGAGAGCCATCCACTGGTGACGGTTCGGAGACTCTACATAGAGCCAAACAGGTTTTGGCTCTACTTTGACAATTTTTGACCCCTGGAACCAAGTTGTTCTTGTTATTTTGAATATTGACCCGTTCTTTTGAGCGTGAGGGCTGACTGCTCAGATTTATACGATCTGGTGCACACCTGTTGACAAATTTATTATACTCTTTTATTATATTTTATTTATTATTTTTTACGTCTTATTTCTAATCAATTCTTTCGACGCACACCATGATTGGAATCAGGACCCCAGTTAAGAGGGCGATGGATGGTGAGAAATCACCATCCAAACCGACTCCATCACCACCCAATGTTAGGCGCAGTGTTGGAGAGTGGGAAGCCGCTAAGCCCGCCAGCACAACACCTCCAGTAGGAGCCAAGACGGTGCAGGCTGGTCCATCAAAGGATGTGCAGAAATCCACTCAGGCGCAGGAGAGCAAAACTCTCCATATGCGCTCCAAACTTGTAGAGGTACACTCGCCGCCTAAGGCCCAATATGCAGATCGGTCGACAGAGGCAAGGGCCTGTTTAAATAGAGCGAAGCTGCTGCTGAGCTCATCGAGGAACACGAAGACCGAGATCAAGAACGGCATTACCGAGGCACTTGACCGGCTGTTCCAGCTGGTGAAGGAAGCGGAAAGGCTTAGTAGGGCGGGGGTATCGGGAGTGGGGAAAGCTGGCTTGCGGCCCGAGGTCCCGGCTACTGACGTCACTTTTTCGTGCCAAACCGAGCATAGCCTGGAAACCCAAATAAAAGCCCACTCTGTGTTGCTCGAAAATAACAGTAGAAAAATGGAGGAGCTAAAAATGGCCATAGAGCAGCACAGAGACAAAATGGAAAGCACAAACGCCAACGCCGCAACGTACGCGAATGTGGCGGCGACCCAGGGGGACAGGGTGATGCAAAAGCGTACGTTGCACTCGGTCGCGGTTGCCTCGACCGTGGAGTCGGAAACAGGAGAGGAGGTGCTCGAAAGAGTTAGAAAGACCATTGATGCCAAAGAGGGATGGATAAAGGTGGAGAGGGTGAGAAAAGCCAAAAATAGGAAGATTATAATGGGCTTTGGGTCCAAGGAAGAACGGGAAAAGGCGAAGGACCGAATAACGAAAGAAGGAGGAAGCCTTACCACCGAGGACGTGGAGAACAAGGATCCGCTGGTCAGGCTTGGGGATGTCCTGTCAGTAAATACTGACGAGGATATCCTCAAGGCTCTCCGGAATCAGAACGATTCTCTTTTCCGGGGCCTCGGTGAGGGGGACGACAGAATAGCTGTTAAATACAGAAGAAGAGCCAGAAACCCTCACACCACCCACGTGATCGTAAGCGTGTCGCCCAGTATCTGGAGGCGGGTGACAGAGAAAGGCCACGTATATATAGATCTCCAGCGAGTTCGAGTGGAAGACCAGACTCCACTAGTCCAGTGCACGCGTTGTCTGGGGTACGGCCATGGCAGGAAGTACTGCCAAGAGACAGCAGACGCATGCAGCCATTGTGGCGGCCCCCACCTGAGAACGGAGTGCGCGGACTGGATAGCTGGGGAGCCACCCGCCTGCAGAAACTGTAAAAAGGCGAAACTGACGCAGACAGATCACAATGCTTTCAACTCTGAGTGCCCAGTACGCCGCCGGTGGGACGAATTGGCCCGGTCGACCGTCGCGTATTGCTAACGCCAACGTTGTCACCACCACATATAGTTATATGCAAGCGAACCTCCAGCGGAAAAGGCTTGCAACAGTTGAGCTGCTACTTGAAGCACAAAAACAGAGGGTAGCCGTAGCCTTGCTGCAAGAGCCATACACTGGGGGAAGTAAGACGATGAAAAACCACAGGGGAGTAAGGGTCTTCCAGAGCACTGGAGATGGAGAAGGGACTGTCAAGGCCGCAATTGCTGTCTTTGATAGCAATCTTAACGTAAGGCAGTACCCAAAACTCACTACAAACAACATCGTCGTGGTGGGGATCCAAACCAGTGCCTGGGAGATCACCTTGGCGTCCATATACTTCGAGCCGGACAAACCAGTGGAGCCCTATTTAGACCAGCTTAAAGAAATTGTGGCTAAAAATGGCTCAAAGCCCATAATCGTTGGAGGCGACGTAAATGCAAAAAGCACTTGGTGGGGCAGCCCGACGATCGACCGTAGGGGAGAGGAGGTGTGCGGAGCTCTCGGGGAGCTCGGGTTGCACATACTCAACACTGGGGAGGTGCCGACCTTCGACACAGTCAGGGGAGGACAACGCTACAGCAGCTATGTCGACATAACCGCCTGTTCGGCAAATATCCTCGACAAGGTAGCAGACTGGAAAGTCGTTGAGGGCCTGAGCAGCTCCGACCACAACGGTATCGTTTTCAAAGTTTTTCAAAATAGGTCAAAGGGGCTAAAAGTAGAAAGGACAACTAGAATATTCAACACAAAAAAGGCCAACTGGCCTGAGTTTCATGCGAAACTCACCCAGTTGAGCCAAGATAACCGAATCACAAAACAAGAAATAGAAAAAATAAACAAAATAGAGAAATTAGAAGAAATAGTCAATAGTTATACAGAAATCGTCACAAAGGCATGTAAATCATCCATGCCAATTAAAAAACAAGTTGAAAAACTTACCTTGCCGTGGTGGTCGGAGAGGCTTGCAGAACTGAAAAAAGCAGTGGCTACCAAAAAGAGGAGGATCAGGTGTGCTGCTCCGGTCCGTAGAGCCATCGTGGTCGAGAGGTACCTGCAACAGAAAGAAGAGTATGAGGCGGAGGCGGCCAGAGCTCAAACCGAGAGCTGGAAGGAATTCTGCTGCAAACAGGATAGAGAAGGGGTGTGGGAGGGGATTTACAGGGTCATAGGAAGGACAGCGAGTAGGGTGGAGGACCCGCCGCTGGTGAGAGATGGGGAAGTGCTGGATGCAGAAGGGTCTGCCCGATTCATAGCGGAAACCCTGTATCCAGAGGACTGCCCAGCAAATGATGACCCCCACCAAAGCCGTGTCAGACTGGAGGCGGAGAGGGTGAATGAAGGAGAAAATGGTGAGCCATGCGACCCTCCATTCACCATAGCCGAACTGAAGGCGTCGAGCGAGTCCTTCAATCCAAAAAAGGCTCCGGGAATGGACGGCCTCACAGCCGATGTGTGCTACCATGCTATCAGCAACCCAAATTATGGAAAGAGGCAACAGTGGTCGTACTTCGGAAGCCAGGAAAGACAGACTACACCACACCAAAAGCGTACCGCCCAATTGGCCTGCTGCCGGTTCTCGGAAAAATTTACGAGAAGATGTTGGTGGCCCGACTCAGGTTCTACATAGCACCGAAGATGAGTACTCGCCAGTTCGGATTCATGCCACAAAGGAGTACCGAGGACTCCCTCTATACCCTCATGCAAAAAATACGCAACCATCTGAAACAAAAGAAAATAATAACACTAATATCGCTAGATATAGAGGGAGCCTTCGACAATGCCTGGTGGCCAGCCATAAGGGTCCGACTGGCTGAGGAAAAGTGTCCGGTCAACCTGAGAAGGGTTATTGACAGTTACCTGCGCGACAGGAGAGTACGGGTAAGGTACGCTGGTGCTGAACACCTGAAAAGCACGAAGAAGGGTTGCGTACAAGGCTCGATTGGGGGCCCCATTCTCTGGAACCTTATACTGGATCCCCTCCTCAAAGACCTTGAGAGAAGAGGAGTGTACGCCCAAGCTTTCGCTGACGACGTGGTCCTAGTCTTCGATGGACACACAGCATTGGAAATAGAGAGGCAGGCGAATGCCGTCCTCGAACGTGTTCGGGCGTGGGGTGTGGAAAATAAGCTAAACTTTGCACCACATAAGACGAACGCCATTGTCATAACTAAAAAGCTAAAATACGACGCCCCACGCCTGAGCATGGGCGGGGTCGACATCGCTATGTCCAGAAAAATCAAAGTGCTGGGTGTCACCGTCGACGACGGGCTCACATTTAGCGAGCACGTTTCGGACGTTTGCCGTAAGGCCATCGCGGTCCACAAACAACTTAGCAGGGCTGCTAAAGTAAGCTGGGGCCTAAACCCAGATGTGGTTAAAATAATATATGTTGCTACTGTGGAACCAATTATTCTGTACGCTGCCAGTGCATGGGCGGAAGCCGCTAACAAACTGGGAATCAAAAAACAACTAGGCGCTGTGCAGCGGGGCATAGCACAAAAAATGTGCAGGGCGTACCGGACCGTCTCCTTGAACTCAGTGCTCCTACTAGCAGGGATACTTCCCCTGGATCTTCGAATCCACGAGGTGGCATCACTATACAAAGCCAAAAAAGGGGTACCACAGGCCATATTGGGGGACAGGGAGGTGGAACGGATGTCCTCTGCACTGGAATCCCCGCATCCCGCGGAGCGAAGCGACCTAAAGATAGTCAGCCTGGTAAACCGTGAGGAGGTTGAGGCCAATTCAGACCAACAGGTTAAAATCTTTACAGACGGTAGTAAGATTGCGGGGCGTGTCGGTGCGGCGCTGTCCATATGGAACAGAGAGGCCGAGACGCGCGCCTTGAAGTTGGCGCTACCGGAATACTGTACGGTTTACCAGGCTGAATTGCTCGCGATCTGCCGAGCAACGTGGGAAATTACGAAAAGCACGGCGCCTACTTTCGGGGTCTTCAGCGACTCCATGGCGGCTCTTTTGACAGTGAAAAACCCTAGTTGCCTTCATCCCCTGGCAGTGGAGGCCAGAGAAAATATAAAAGCTGCGTCTCTCCAGAACAAGGTAGTATCCTTGTTCTGGATAAAGGCCCACGCGGGGTTGGAGGGCAACGAAAGAGCGGATCAGCTGGCCAAAGAGGCCGCCACGAATCTCAAGAAAAAACCGGACTATGACCAGTGCCCGATTTCATTCGTCAAGCGCCGCTTACGTATGGCGACGCTTGACGAGTGGAATCGGAGATACGGGTCTGGCCAAACCGCCGGTATCACAAAAATCTTTTTCCCAGATGCGGTGGCGGCGTATAGAATAATAAAAAAGATGGAATTAACCAACATCAGGGCACAAATCATGACGGGGCACGGTGGATTCTCCGAGTACTTGAATCGCTTCAAGTGCAAGGAGAGTCCATCGTGCATCTGCGATCCGGACAAAGACGAAACCGTGCCACACCTTCTCTTCGAATGCCCCGTACATGCAGTGGACAGATATGAACTGGAGCAGGCACTACAAATAAAACTGGATAAGGAGATAGTGGGGGAGGTGATGCGAGGAAAACAAAGGGAAACATTCCTTGAGTATTGCGTAAAGATTGCACAAAAGGCGATAGATAGAAATAAGACAGCTTAAGAAAGTATGCTGGTAGTATATTTAGTAATATATATATTAAGCATAGAAATAAGTATGAAATATAATTGGATAAGACATTAGTTTGTGTAAGTAGAAAGTAAGTAGAAAAATGTTGTTGAATAAGAGGAATTGTATAGATTAAGAGAAATTGTAAAGAAAGCAAATAAATAAGAAGTAGACAGATGGAATGGGCTCGTAATGGTAACCCCACTGCGAGCCTTTTCTCATTAAGCATAGAAATAAGTAAACAATATAATTAGATAAAGCTTTAGTTGTATAAGTACAAAAGAAGCAAAAATATATTGTTAAACAAAGTAAATATGAAAAACTGTATAGATTAAGAGAAAATGTTAAGAAAATAAAAGACTAAATGTGACCGTTATTCCCCCCACATTATATTAGAAATAAAAATGAATCAAAAGTAGATAGATAGAATAGGCTCGTGATGGGAATCCCACCCACAATAAATGAATGAAAGATGATGAATGGAGAAAGATACAAGTATGCGGCATGAATGTGCGAGAGGAACAACTGCGAGAACTGGTATGACAAAGAGAATTAGGAATAGACGTAGACTCCGATAACGTCGGAGGTAGCCAGGAAAAAAAAAAAAAAAAAAAAAAAAAAAAAAAAAAAAAAAAAAAAAAAAACCTAACCTAACCTAACCTAACCTAACCTAACCTAACCTAACCTAACCTAACCTAACCTAACCTAACCTAACCTAACCTAACCTAACCTAACCTTTTTTTTTTTTTTTTTTTTTTTTTTAAACTGGGAAAAAATGCATTACGCATACCCTCCCGTCGGGGGAACGGGAGGGGTATGTGGGACTCCCCGGGCTGACCCGGTATACCCACTAAAACGACCCAGTGTTATTCCCGCGTCGTCCGAGTGGAAGAGGACTGGGAGATCGGCGCAGCCTTAGCGTCCAGTCCTCCTCCGACGACAACCCGCCTAAAGCGGCGGGCCCCTCAAGTCCTCCCCGTTCAGGGGGAGGGCTGGGAATGACCGGCGAGGGTGGTGTGGAGTGCAATGCGGGCGGAGGCGCCCCCGCGCCTATCGCCCGCCCATCACCACCATGAGGAGGGAGAAGACGGCGTCTTCTCCGACCTCTTCTGCGCCTGCGGAGCGGCGCAGCGAGAGGGTCGTCCTCCCGCGCGCGCTCCGCCGCCTCCTTTTGCGAGATGACATCCTCGCAAAAAGAGGCGACTGCTGCCCAGGACTCCTCACTCTCCAGCATGGCGTTGACCACGCCGGGAAGTGAGAGGTCCTGTCCGATCTCCGCTGTTAGACTGCGACGCGGCTCAGACCAAGCCGGGCACACCTCGAGGGTGTGCTGAGCCGTATCCTCCGCCGCGCCGCAGTCGTGGCACGCCGCGGTCTCCTCCCTCCCGATCCGGTGCAGGTGCTTGCCGAAACAGCCGTGGCCTGACAACACCTGCACCAGACGGAATGAGAGGAACCCGTGGGAGCGCCCGAGCCAGTCTCGCAGGACCGGACCGAGCGCGTCCAGGGTTCGGCGGCCAAAGGTGGCGGAGGCGAGGTCGTCCGTCCAATGGACGATGATGGCGTCCCTCGCCTCCCGCCGCACGGCCTCCCGCTCCTCCGCGACGGGGCGCTCTCCTAGGGCCTTTCGCCGCGCCGTCCACTCGTACACTCTGGCGAGCACCCACGCCTCCAACTCCCAAGGAGGGGTGCCCGCCAGAGCGCACGCCGACGAAAAGCCCACTGAGCGGTAGGCCCTCGCCACCCGCAGTGCAATGGCCCTTTGGGGCCTGCGCATGGCAGTTGCGTTCTCCCTCCTGTTGAGGGAGTCCGCCCAGATGGGGGCCCCGTACAGGGCCATGCTCCGCAGGATGCCGGCATATAAACGCCGGCATCGTGCGTTCGGCCCCCCCAAGTTCGGGAGGAGCCAGGAGAGGGCGTCCGCAGCCCTCAGCAGGCGCGTCGACAGCCCGCTAAAGTGCGGGCCGAAGCGCCACCTGCTGTCCAACACCAGGCCCAGATACTTCATCTGGGCCTGGACGCCCACCCTGACGCCCTCCACCACAATATGGGCGTCTGGAGGGCAGCGCTGCCGAGGCCCGTGAAAGAACACGGCCTCGGTCTTGTTCAGCGCCACCCTCAATCCCAGGCGGCGGATCCTCCCTGCCACCAAGGACCCGCCAGCCGAGGCCAGACAGGCCGCCTCCCCGAAGCTCTTCCCCCGGGCAGTGAGGAGAGTGTCATCCGCGTAGCAGATGACACTCGTGCCCTGGAGAAGAGCTCCCCGCAACAGCCAGTCGAATCCGATGTTCCACAGGGGGGGCCCTAAGACTGACCCCTGCGGAACACCGGACTCGGCGCTGTATCTCCGCATCCTGGCCAGTTTGTCCACAAGGAGGACCTCTCGATCCTCCAGGTAGCTGGCCAGGAGTCTCCTCAAATATTGGGGCACTCCGTGATACCGGAGTGCCTCCAATATGGTGGAGTGGGGAACGGAGTTGAAGGCGTTGGCGATGTCGAACGACACCGCCAACACTCCGTCCCCCGCCTCGACCGCCTCTTTCACCTGGCCCTTCAAAAGGGCCAGCGCGTCGATTGTGGACCGACCCTGTCGGAACCCGAACTGGGCGTCCGACAGGTCCGGCCCCACACCCCGCAAATGGCTCCTGAGCCGGCCGGCGATGATCCCCTCGAACAATTTACCGACCTCATCGAGCAGAACGATGGGCCGGTATGCCGAGGGGGAATCCGCCGGGCGTCCCTCCTTTCGGAGGAGGCATAGCTGCCCCTCCTTCCACAGTTTCGGGAACCTTCCAGCCGTAAAGCACGCGCTGAAGAGTTCCCGAAACCTGTCCTCCATTTGAGTGGCAGCTATGGCCACCACCCGTGCGGGGACGCCGTCCGGCCCAGGAGCCGTCTTCTTCGCGCGGAGGCTAAGAACCCCCGCGCGAAATTCCTCCTCCGTTACTAGAGGCACCTCTTCCTCCTCCTGCGGAGCCGCCGCCTGCGGAGGGTCCATCGCTGGAGGGGTGAAGTCGGTCCTGCGCGGAAACAGAGACCGGACCACCCCATCCAGCAACGCCGGCTCGAGGGTCTCCGTAAGTGGGGGACCATGGGGCCGCAGCTGATTGCGCGCCGCCTTGTATGGTCTCCCATACGGATCCCTGTCGAGACCCTCCAGCATCTCGGCCCTCGCCGAGTCCTTGGCAGCGCCCATAGCCGACTTGAGGACCGCCTTTGCCTCTCGGTAAGAGGCGTAGAGGCGGTCCTCCTCTGCCTGACTACGAGCGCTGCGCCGGCGGCTCCGCGTGTAGGCCCTTCTGGCCGCCACGCAAGTGGCCCGGAGGCCCGCCAGCTCCTCTGACCACCAATAAACGGCCCGGCGGGGAGGCGGACGCCGAGACCGAGGCATGCTGGAGTTGCACACCTCGGTCAGGGATTCCCTCAGCCGGACCGCTGCGGCGTCAACGTCCGGGGCCCCAACAGGGGGCGACAGCCAGTCCTGGAGGAAGGCCGCCTCCTTGGCTGCCTCCCGGTCCAGGCGAGTGAGAGCCCACCGTGGGAAGGGAGACCTGCCAGAGCGGGCCATCTCCCCACGGGGGCTCTGGGTGGAGATGTCGAACCGCACATAACGGTGGTCCGACAAGGTCTCCACCAACTCCACCCGCCAGTTCACAATGCGTGCGGCTAGCACGGGGGTGGCGAACGAAACGTCCACCACCGACCCTCCCCGTTGCCGCACGCACGTGTGGACCGCCCCCCTGTTGAGGAGGGACACACCGCATGACGCCGCCCAAAATTCGACGGCGCGTCCCCGGACGTTGCAAGAGGCAGCTGGATTGCCCCAGGCCACCGACTTGGCGTTCAGGTCGCCCAACACCACGACCTGGCGTGGCGCCGCCCTCCCCACGGCTGCGGTGAGGATCTCCATGAAATCCTCAAAGTCCGAGAGAGGGCGGTTTGGGGAGAAATACACCCCAACCAGGGCCAAATCCCCCCACGCGGCGGCCACGTATCCCGGTCCCCTCTCTAAAAGCGAGAGGGGAGGGGAGTCTGTGGAAGACCGCGACACCAACGCCACCAGGCCGTCTCGGTCGCCCAGCCAATGGCCAGGGACCGAGTAGGGCTCGGCGACCACCGCCAAGTCCACCAACCACTCAGCCATGGTCTGCATCAGGAGATCCTGTGCAGCCCGGCAGTGGTTGGTGTTCGCCTGGAGGATGCGATGTTCGATTGTATCCATCAATCGGACATCGCACCCCCCTCCTCCGCAGCAACCGCCGTTCCGGCCTCGGGAACGGCGTTGCCAGCAGCAGGCCCGACTGCCACCTGCGCTTTGCCCCTCTTAGATGGGGGGTTGCATAACCTCCCCCGCATGATGTGACCTGCTGGGCGGCCACTGGTAGCACACACTATGCAATGTGGCGTGGCAACCATGCAGGCGGCGGCTTTGTGGCCCTCCTTGCTGCAGCGGTAGCAGGCGTTGGACCTGTCGACGGTGGACGGACAGAGGGCTCGGGTGTGTCCGATGCCGCAGCACTTGAAGCAGCGTAAAGGCTGCTCCCCAAGTGCTCGGACTGCACCCGAGCTGAAACCGACGGCGAGCCGTCCTTTCTCAAGGACGGCTTTGGCAGCGGCGACCGGGCACTCGAGCCGGATAGTGCCCATGCCGCCGCGGCCAGGCCTGATGTCCCGACCCCGCACCGCCGCGACGCCGCAGCCACCAATCGCTGCGACCGCCGCCACCACCTCCTCCTTGGTGACCGAATCGTCAAGATCGGTCACCTCGATGGCCACCAACTTGACTGGTCGGGCCACCTTGGCAGCGTCCGCGATGACCTCCTGCAGCTTGGCTGCAAAGAGGTCAGCGTTGGCGCTGCCCTCCGCCCCCGGGAACTCGAAAATACGAGCCCCGGTTTCGGTACGCCGGCAAGATAATTTGCCGATCCCCAGTTGGGCGGGATCGGCATTGGCACGCGCCCGCACCAAAATGGAAGCGTAGGTTTCCCCGCGTTCCGCAGCCTCCGCGGTGAGCGTCACCACGACGGCTGCGGACCTCGGGGGAACCAATTTCCCCTTCCCCTTCTTCTTGTTGCCCCCGCCAGCCGCCCGCGACTGACTGGGAGGCGTGGTGACGGGGACGGCAGGTCCGGGCGTTGCCGGCCTTTTGCCCTTCCGCTTTCCCTTTCTTCCACCAGTCGCCTGCGACTGGCCTGTATGTGTGGTGGCGGGGACGGCAGGGACGGCCGTCGCCGTCTTTTTACCTCGGCCCTTCCCCTTCCGGACCACCTCAGTCCAACCCGGCTGGTTGGACGGAGTAGTCGAAGGGAGAAGGGCGTCCTCCCCTTGCGAGGATGGCCCCGGCTCGGCTCGCCTCTTGTCCGCCGCGAGCGGCGGTCGAAGGCGCTTCTCTGGCAGGAGCCGGTCCTCTATGCCTGCTAGGCAGGCTCTGGTGAAGGCCCTCTCCTCCATAACCACCTTGCGGATGACATCCTCAAGGTTGGTGGAGGAGGGGGCCTCCGCCGCAGGTCTCGGTTCGGCCTGAATCGGCCGAGCCATGACATCAGCCAGCTTCTGATGAAGCTGGCTGACCTCCAGCTTGAGGCGATCGACGGTCGCCTGCAATTTGCGCGATTCGTCGGTCGCCTCACGCTGGACCAACTCCTCTATAATGGCGCGCATGCTTGCGGCACGGCACTTAAGGGCCTTTTGAAAAGTGCCCTTAAGATTGGAGGACTTGGAGGCGACTTCCACGATCTCCTCCTCGTCCTCTTCCGCCATGCGCGCCAGCTCGGCCAAGGATTGGTCCCCGTATAGCACGCGGGACGCACCATACCCTGACCTGGCCCGAGCAGCACGCGCACGCTGCTCCTTCGCAGCAACGCGCTCTTCGAGCTCTTGCTGGTGCTGCGCCCGCCGAGTCAGGTCCAACTGCCGCTGGGCATCTGCGAGACCCACGACGTGGGTGTCCGCAGATGTCGTCGGCTTCTTCGCGGCCGTGGACTTCCTCGTCGAACTTGAGGAGCCCTCGGACCCTTCCTTACGGAAGGCCCGCTTTCGCGACCTGGTGTCGCCTGCGTCCGAGACGCTTATGACGGACTCGTCCGAATCGGACAGGTCCGCCCTTCCAAAGAAGCTAGCCGCAGACGGCGCGCGGCTAGCTTCAGACGCTGAAGCGTCGGATTGGCCCTGAGAAGGGCCTTTTGGTTGGCCCTGAGAAGGGCCTTTTGGTTGGCCCTGAGAAGGGCCTTTTTTAAAACGCCCGCAGGCGTCCCGCGGGGGCGTAGGCATAGCCTTCCGCAAGCTCGTAGTTAAAACCGCAAGAATATAAAATGTAGCTACGAGAGCACAGAGTTCTTTAGCCGTACCCAATCTGCCACTCCGTTACGGTGACAGATTGGGCCGTTTCCAGGGGACGCGACGAGGACGCAAACTCTGTGGGGGGTCCCCCAACCTAACCTAACCTAACCTAACCTAACCTAACCTTTTTTTTTTTTTTTTTTTTTTTTTTTTTTTTTTTTTTTTTTTTTTTTTTTTTTTTTTTTTTTTTTTTTTTTTTTTTTTTTTAAACTGGGAAAAAATGCATTACGCATACCCTCCCGTCGGGGGAACGGGAGGGGTAT
Organism: Lacanobia oleracea; assembly: GCA_950371165.1. Lineage (NCBI taxonomy): Eukaryota > Metazoa > Arthropoda > Insecta > Lepidoptera > Noctuidae > Lacanobia > Lacanobia oleracea. The sequence continues at coordinate 29,159 of OX493385.1, forward strand.
GTGGGACTCCCCGGGCTGACCCGGTATACCCACTAAAACGACCCAGTGTTATTCCCGCGTCGTCCGAGTGGAAGAGGACTGGGAGATCGGCGCAGCCTTAGCGTCCAGTCCTCCTCCGACGACAACCCGCCTAAAGCGGCGGGCCCCTCAAGTCCTCCCCGTTCAGGGGGAGGGCTGGGAATTAACGGCGAGGGTGGTGTGGAGTGCAATGCGGGCGGAGGCGCCCCCGCGCCTATCGCCCGCCCATCACCACCATGAGGAGGGAGAAGACGGCGTCTTCTCCGACCTCTTCTGCGCCTGCGGAGCGGCGCAGCGAGAGGGTCGTCCTCCCGCGCACGCTCCGCCGCCTCCTTTTGCGAGATGACATCCTCGCAAAAAGAGGCGACTGCTGCCCAGGACCCCTCACTCTCCAGCATGGCGTTGACCACGCCGGGAAGTGAGAGGTCCTGTCCGATCTCCGCTGTTAGACTGCGACGCGGCTCAGACCAAGCCGGGCACACCTCGAGGGTGTGCTGAGCCGTGTCCTCCGCCGCGCCGCAGTCGTGACACGCCGGGGTTTCCTCCCTCCCGATCCGGTGCAGGTGCTTGCCGAAACAGCCGTGGCCTGACAACACCTGCACCAGACGGAATGAGAGGAACCCGTGGGAGCGCTCGAGCCAGTCTCGCAGGACCGGACCGAGCGCATCCAGGGTTCGGCGGCCAAAGGTGGCGGAGGCGAGGTCGTCCGTCCAATGGACGATGATGGCGTCCCTCGCCTCCCGCCGCACGGCCTCCCGCTCCTCCGCGACGGGGCGCTCCCCGAGGGCCTTTCGCCGCGCCGTCCACTCGTACACTCTGGCGAGCACCCACGCCTCCAACTCCCAAGGAGGGGTGCCCGCCAGAGCGCACGCCGCCGAAAAGCCCACCGAGCGGTAGGCCCTCGCCACCCGCAGTGCAATGGCCCTTTGGGGCCTGCGCATAGCAGTTGCGTTCTCCCTCCTGTTGAGGGAGTCCGCCCAGATGGGGGCCCCGTACAGGGCCATGCTCCGCAGGATGCCGGCATATAAACGCCGGCATCGTGCGTTCGGCCCCCCCAAGTTCGGGAGGAGCCAGGAGAGGGCGTCCGCAGCCCTCAGCAGGCGCGTCGACAGCCCGCTAAAGTGTGGGCCGAAGCGCCACCTGCTGTCCAACACCAGGCCCAGATACTTCATCTGGGCCTGGACGCCCACCCTGACGCCCTCCACCACAATATGGGCGTCTGGAGGGCAGCGCTGCCGAGGCCCGTGAAAGAACACGGCCTCGGTCTTGTTCAGCGCCACCCTCAATCCCAGGCGGCGGATCCTCCCTGCCACCAAGGACCCGCCAGCCGAGGCCAGACAGGCCGCCTCCCCGAAGCTCTTCCCCCGGGCAGTGAGGAGAGTGTCATCCGCGTAGCAGATGACACTCGTGCCCTGGAGAAGAGCTCCCCGCAACAGCCAATCGAATCCGATGTTCCACAGGGGGGGCCCTAAGACAGACCCCTGCGGAACACCGGACTCCGCGCTGTACCTCCGCATCCTGGCCAGTTTATCCACAAGGAGGACCTCTCGATCCTCCAAGTAGCTGGCCAGGAGGCTCCTCAAGTATTGGGGCACTCCGTGATACCGGAGTGCCTCCAATATGGTGGAGTGGGGAACGGAGTTGAAGGCGTTGGCTATGTCGAATGACACCGCCAACACTCCGTCCCCCGCCTCGACCGCCTCTTTCACCTGGCCCTTAAGAAGGGCCAGCGCGTCGATGGTGGACCGGCCCTGTCGGAAACCGAACTGGGCGTCCGACAGGTCCGGCCCTACACCCTGCAGATGGCTCCTGAGCCGGCCGGCGATGATCCCCTCGAACAATTTACCGACCTCATCGAGCAGAACGATGGGCCGGTATGCCGAGGGGGAATCCGCCGGGCGTCCCTCCTTTCGGAGGAGGCACAGCTGCCCCTCCTTCCACAGTTTCGGGAACCTTCCAGCCGTAAGGCACGCGCTGAAGAGTTCCCGAAATCTGTCCCCCATTTGAGCGGCAGCTATGGCCACCACCCGTGCGGGGACGCCGTCCGGCCCAGGAGCCGTCTTCTTCGCGCGGAGGCTAAGCACCCCCGCGCGAAACTCCTCCTCCGTCACCGGAGGTGCCTCCTCTTCCTCCTGCGGAGCCGCCGACTGCGGAGGGTCCATCGCTGGAGGGGTGAAGTCGGTCCTGCGCGGAAACAGAGACCGGACCACCCCATCCAGCAACGCCGGCTCGAGGGTCTCCGTAAGTGGGGGACCATGGGGCCGCAGTTGGTTCCGCGCCGCCCTGTATGGTTTCCCATACGGATCCCTGTCGAGACCCTCCAGCATCTCGGCCCTCGCCGAGTCCTTGGCAGCGCCCATAGCCGACTTGAGGACCGCCTTTGCCTCTCGGTAAGAGGCGTAGAGGCGGTCCTCCTCTGCCTGATTACGGGCGCTGCGCCGGCGGCTCCGCGTGTAGGCCCTTCTGGCCGCCACGCAAGTGGCCCGGAGGCCTGCCAGCTCCTCCGACCACCAATAGACGGCCCGGCGGGGAGGCGGACGCCGAGACCGAGGCATGCTGGAGTTGCACACCTCGGTCAAGGACTCCCTCAGCCGGACCGCTGCTGCGTCAACGTCCGGGGCCTCAACAGGGGGCGACAGCCAATCTTGGAGGAAGGCCGCCTCCTTGGCTGCCTCCCGGTCCAGGCGAGTGAGAGCCCACCGTGGGAAGGGAGACCTGCCAGAGCGGGCCATCTCCCCACGGGGGCCCTGGGTGGAGATGTCGAACCGCACATAACGGTGGTCCGACAAGGTCTCCACCAACTCCACCCGCCAGTTCACAATGCGTGCGGCTAGCACGGGGGTGGCGAACGAAACGTCCACCACCGACCCTCCCCGTTGCCGCACACACGTGTGGACCGCCCCCCTATTGAGGAGGGACACGCCGCATGACGCCGCCCAAAACTCGACGGCGCGTCCCCGGACGTTGCAGGAGGCGGCTGGGTTGCCCCAGGCCACCGACTTGGCGTTCAGGTCGCCCAACACCACGACCTGGCGTGGCGCCGCCCTCCCTACGGCTGCAGTGAGGATCTCCAGGAAATCCTCAAAGTCCGAGAGAGGGCGGTTTGGGGAGAAATAGACCCCAACCAGGGCCAAATCTCCCCACGCGGCGGCCACGTATCCCGGTCCCCTCTCTAAAAGCGAGAGGGGAGGGGAGTCTGTGGAAGACCGCGACACCATTGCCACCAGGCCGTCTCGGTCGCCCAGCCAATGACCAGGGACCGAGTAAGGCTCGGCGACCACCGCCAAGTCCACCAACCACTCAGCCATGGTCTGCATCAGGAGATCCTGTGCAGCCCGGCAGTGGTTGGTGTTCGCCTGGAGGATGCGATGTTCGATTGAATCCATCAATCGGACATCGCACCCCCCTCCTCCGCAGCCACCGCCGTTCCTGCCTCAGGAACGGCGATGCTAGCAGCAGGCCCGACCGGCACCTGCGCTTTACCCCTCTGAGGGGGAGGATTGCACAACCTCCCCCTCATCACATGGCCTGCCGGGCGTCCCCTTGCGGCACAGACGGCGCAGTGCAGCTTGGCGACCGCGCAGGAGGCGGCTTTGTGGCCCTCCGTGCCGCAGCGGTAGCAGGTCTCCGACCTGTCCACCGCTGACGGGCACAGGGCCCGGGTGTGCCCGATGCCACAGCACCTGAAGCAGCGCAGAGGCTGTTCTCCAAGTGCTCGGACTGCACCCGAGCTGAAGCCGACGGCGAGCCGTCCTTTTGCAAGGACGGCTTTGGCAGCGGCGACAGGGCACTCGAGCCGGATAGTGCCCATGCCGCCGCGGCCGGGCCTGATGTCCCGGCCTTGCACCGCTGCGACGCCACAGCCCCCAATGGCTGCGACCGCCGCCACCACCTCCTCCTTGGTGACCGAGTCGTCAAGACCGGTCACCTCGATGGCCGCCGACTTGACTGGTCGGGCCACCTTGGCAGCGTCCGCGATGACCTCTTGCAGCTTGGCTGCAAAGAGGTCAGCGTTGGCGCTGCCCTCCGCCCCCGGGAACTCGAATATTCGAGCCCCGGTTTCGGTCCGCCGGCAAGAAACCTTGCTGATCCCCAATTGGGTGGGATCGGCATTGGCTCGCGCCCGCACCAAAATGGAAGCGTAGGTTTCCCCACGTTCCGCAGCCTCCGCAGTGAGTGTCACAACGACGGCTGCGGACCTTGGGGGAACGAGTTTCCCCTTCCTCTTCTTGGTCGCCTGCGACTGGCTGGGAGGCGTGGTGGCTGGGACGGCAGGTCCGGGCGTTGCCGGCCTTTTGCCCTTCCCCTTCCGCTTTCCCTTCTTAGTCGCCTGCGACCGGCTGGGAGTCGTGGTGGCAGGGACGGCAGGGACGGCTGTCACCGTCTTCTTACCTCGGCCCTTCCCCTTCCGGACCACTTCAGTCCAACCCGGCTGGTTGGACGGAGTAGTGGAAGGGAGAAGGGCGTCCTCCCCTTGCGAGGACGGCCCCGGCTTGGCTCGCCTCTTGTCCGCCGCGAGCGGTGGTCGGAGGCGCTTCTCCGGCAGGAGCCGGTCCTCGATACCTGCTAAGCAGGCTCTGGTGAAGGCCCTCTCCTCCATGACAACCTTGCGGATAACATCCTCAAGGTTGGTGGGGTTGGGGGCCTCCGCCGCAGGTCTCGGTTCGGCCTGACTCGGCCGAGCCGTGACATCAGCCAGCTTCTGGTGAAGCTGGCTGACCTCCACCTTCAGGCGATCCACTACCGCCTGCAACTGGCGAGTCTCGTCGGTCGCCTTTCTTTTTACGAGCTCCGCAATGATGCCGCGCATGCTCGCACCTCGGCACTTAAGGGCCTTCTGGAAGGTACCCTTAAGGTTCGAGGATTTAGAGGCGACCTCCGCGATCTCCTCCTCGTCCTCTTCTGCCATCCGCTCCAGCTCGGCCAGAGAATAGTCCGCGTACAGAACGCGGGACGCGCCGTAACCGGACCTGGCCCGAGCAGCACGCGCCCGCTGCTCCTTCGCAGCAACCCGCTCCTCGAGTTCCTGCTGGTGCTGCGCCCGCCGAGCCAGGTCCAGCTGGCGTTGGGCGTCCGCGAGACCCACATCGTGGGTGTCCGCAGCCGTCGTCAGCCGTTTCGCCTTGGACTTCCTCGCCGAACTCGAGGAGCCCTCGGACCCTTCCTTGCGGAAGGCCCGCTTCCGCGACTTAGGGTCGCCTGCGTCTGAGACGCTAAAGTCGGACTCGTCCGAATCGGATAGGTCCGCCCTTCCGAAGAAGCTAGCCGCAGATGGCGCGCGGCTAGCTTCAGACGCTGAAGCGTCAGATTGGCCCTGAGAAGGGCCTTTTGGTTGGCCCTGAGAAGGGCCTTTGGGTTGGCCCTGAGAAGGGCCTTTTAAAAACCGCCCGGAGGCGTCCCGCGGGGGTTTTGGCATAGCCACAGCAGGATCGTAGACGTACACAGGCAATAAAATAAGTAGCTACGAAGGTACAGAGCTCTTTGGCCGTACCCAGTCTGCCACTCCGTTACGGTGACAAACTGGGCCGTTTCCAGGGGACGCGACGTGGACGCAAGCTCTGTGGGGGGTCCCCCAACCTAACCTAACCTAACCTAACCTAACCTAACCTAACCTTTTTTTTTTTTTTTTTTTTTTTTTTTTTTTTTTTTTTTTTTTTTTTTTTTTTTTTTTTTTTTTTTTTTTTTTTTTTTTTTTTTTTTTAAGCTGGGAAAAAATGCATTACGCATACCCTCCCGTCGGGGGAACGGGAGGGGTATGTGGGACTCCCCGGGCTGACCCGGTATACCCACTAAAACGACCCAGTGTTATTCCCGCGTCGTCCGAGTGGAAGAGGACTGGGAGATCGGCGCAGCCTTAGCGTCCAGTCCTCCTCCGACGACAACCCGCCTAAAGCGGCGGGCCCCTCAAGTCCTCCCCGTTCAGGGGGAGGGCTGGGAATGACCGGCGAGGGTGGTGTGGGGTGCAATGCGGGCGGAGGCGCCCCCGCGCCTATCGCCCGCCCATCACCACCATGAGGAGGGAGAAGACGGCGTCTTCTCCGACCTCTTCTGCGCCTGCGGAGCGGCGCAGCGAGAGGGTCGTCCTCCCGCGCACGCTCCGCCGCCTCCTTTTGCGAGATGACATCCTCGCAAAAAGAGGCGACAGCTGCCCAGGACCCCTCACTCTCCAGCATGGCATTCACCACGCCGGGAAGCGAGAGGTCCTGTCCGATCTCCGCTGTTAGACTGCGGCGCGGCTCAGACCAAGCCGGGCACACCTCGAGGGTGTGCTGAGCCGTGTCCTCCGCCGCGCCGCAGTCGTGACACGCCGGGGTTTCCTCCCTCCCGATCCGGTGCAGGTGCTTGCCGAAACAGCCGTGGCCTGACAACACCTGCACCAGACGGAATGAGAGGAACCCGTGGGAGCGCTCGAGCCAGTCTCGCAGGACCGGACCGAGCGCGTCCAGGGTTCGGCGGCCAAAGGTGGCGGAGGCGAGGTCGTCCGTCCAATGGACGATGATGGCGTCCCTCGCCTCCCGCCGCACGGCCTCCCGCTCCTCCGCGACGGGGCGCTCCCCGAGGGCCTTTCGCCGCGCCGTCCACTCGTACACTCTGGCGAGCACCCACGCCTCCAGCTCCCAAGGAGGGGTGCCCGCCAGAGCGCACGCCGCCGAAAAGCCCACCGAGCGGTAGGCCCTCGCCACCCGCAGTGCAATGGCCCTTTGGGGCCTGCGCATGGCAGTTGCGTTCTCCCTCCTGTTGAGGGAGTCCGCCCAGATGGGGGCCCCGTACAGGGCCATGCTCCGCAGGATGCCGGCATATAAACGCCGGCATCGTGCGTTCGGCCCCCCCAGGTTGGGGAGGAGCCAGGAGAGGGCGTCCGCAGCCCTCAGCAGGCGCGTCGACAGCCCGCTAAAGTGCGGGCCGAAGCGCCACCTGCTGTCCAACACCAGGCCCAGATACTTCATCTGGGCCTGGACGCCCACCCTGACGCCCTCCACCATAATGTGGGCGTCTGGAGGGCAGCGCTGCCGAGGCCCGTGAAAGAACACGGCCTCGGTCTTGTTCAGCGCCACCCTCAATCCCAGGCGGCGGATCCTCCCTGCCACCAAGGACCCGCCAGCCGAGGCCAGACAGGCCGCCTCCCCGAAGCTCTTCCCCCGGGCAGTAAGGAGAGTGTCATCCGCGTAGCAGATGACACTCGTGCCCCGGAGAAGAGCTCCCCGCAACAGCCAGTCAAAGCCGATGTTCCACAGGGGGGGTCCTAAGACTGACCCCTGCGGAACACCGGACTCCGCGCTGTACCTCCGCATCCTGGCCAGTTTGTCCACAAGGAGGACCTCTCGATCCTCCAAGTAGCTGGCCAGGAGGCTCCTCAAGTATTGGGGCACTCCGTGATACCGGAGTGCCTCCAATATGGTGGAGTGGGGAACGGAGTTGAAGGCGTTGGCTATGTCGAATGACACCGCCAACACTCCGTCCCCCGCCTCGACCGCCTCTTTCACCTGGCCCTTAAGAAGGGCCAGCGCGTCGATGGTGGACCGGCCCTGTCGGAAACCGAACTGGGCGTCCGACAGGTCCGGCCCTACACCCTGCAAATGGCTCCTGAGCCGGCTGGCGATGATCCCCTCGAACAATTTACCGACCTCATCGAGCAGAACGATGGGCCGGTATGCCGAGGGGGAATCCGCCGGGCGTCCCTCCTTTCGGAGGAGGCATAGCTGCCCCTCCTTCCACAGTTTCGGGAACCTTCCAGCCGCAAAGCACGCGCTGAAGAGTTCCCGAAACCTGTCCTGCATTTGAGCGGCAGCTATGGCCACCACCCGTGCGGGGACGCCGTCCGGCCCAGGAGCCGTCTTCTTCGCGCGGAGGCTAAGCACCCCTGCGCGAAACTCCTCCTCCGTAACGGGAGGCACCTCCTCCTGCGCCTGCGGAGCCGCCGACTGCGGAGGGTCCATTGCTGGTGGGGTGAAGTCGGTCCTGCGCGGAAACAGAGACCGGACCACCCCATCCAGCAACGCCGGCTCGAGGGTCTCCGTAAGTGGGGGACCATGGGGCCGCAGTTGGTTCCGCGCCGCCCTGTATGGTCTCCCATACGGATCCCTGTCGAGACCCTCCAGCATCTCGGCCCTCGCCGAGTCCTTGGCAGCGCCCATAGCCGACTTGAGGACCGCCTTTGCCTCTCGGTAAGAGGCGTAGAGGCGGTCCTCCTCTGCCTGATTACGGGCGCTGCGCCGGCGGCTCCGCGTGTAGGCCCTTCTGGCCGCCACGCAAGTGGCCCGTAGGCCCGCCAGCTCCTCTGACCACCAATAAACGGCCCGGCGGGGAGGCGGACGCCGAGACCGAGGCATGCTGGAGTTGCACACCTCGGTCAGGGATTCCCTCAGCCGGACCGCTGCGGCGTCAACGTCCGGGGCCCCAACAGGGGGCGACAGCCAGTCCTGGAGGAAGGCCGCCTCCTTGGCTGCCTCCCGGTCCAGGCGAGTGAGAGCCCAACGTGGGAAGGGAGACCTGCCAGAGCGGGCCATCTCCCCACGGGGGCTCTGGGTGGAGATGTCGAACCGCACATAACGGTGGTCCGACAAGGTCTCCACCAACTCCACCCGCCAGTTCACGATGCGTGCGGCTAGCACGGGGGTGGCAAACGACACGTCTACCACCGACCCTCCCCGTTGCCGCACACACGTGTGGACCGCCCCCCTGTTGAGGAGGGACACGCCGCATGACGCCGCCCAAAACTCGACGGCGCGACCCCGGACGTTGCAGGAGGCGGCTGGGTTGCCCCAGGCCACCGACTTGGCGTTCAGGTCGCCCAACACCACGACCTGGCGTGGCGCCGCCCTCCCTACGGCTGCAGTGAGGATCTCTAAGAAATCCTCAAAGTCCGAGAGAGGGCGGTTAGGGGAGAAATAGACCCCAACCAGGGCCAAATCTCCCCACGCGGCGGCCACGTATCCCGGTCCCCTCTCTAAAAGCGAGAGGGGAGGGGAGTCTGTGGAAGACCGCGACACCATTGCCACCAGGCCGTCTCGGTCGCCCAGCCAATGGCCAGGGACCGAGTAAGGCTCGGCGACCACCGCCAAGTCCACCAACCACTCAGCCATGGTCTGCATCAGGAGATCCTGTGCAGCCCGGCAGTGGTTGGTGTTCGCCTGGAGGATGCGATGTTCGATCGACATCAATCGGACATCGCACCCCCCTCCTCCGCAGCCGCCGCCGTTCCTGCCTCGGGAACGGCGTTGCCAGCAGCAGGCCCGACTGGCACCTGCGCTTTTCCCCTCTTAAGGGGGGGGTTGCACAACCTCCCCCGCATGATGTGACCTGCTGGGCGGCCACTGGCAGCACACACTACGCAGTGTGGCGTGGCGACCATGCAGGCGGCGGCTTTGTGGCCCTCCTTGCCGCAGCGGTAGCAGGCGTCGGACCTGTCGACGGTGGACGGACAGAGGGCTCGGGTGTGTCCGATGCCGCAGCACTTGAAGCAGCGCAAAGGCTGCTCCCCAAGTGCTCGGACTGCACCCGAGCTGAAGCCGACGGCGAGCCGTCCTTTCTCAAGGACGGCTTTGGCAGCGACGACCGGGCACTCGAGCCGGATAGTGCCCATGCCGCCGCGGCCAGGCCTGATGTCCCGACCCCGTACCTCCGCGACGCTGCAACCCCCGATCGCTGCGACCGCCGCCACCACCTCCTCCTTGGTTACCGAGTCGTCAAGGTCGGCTACCTCGATGGCAGCCGACTTGACTGGTCGGGCCACCTTGGCAGCGTCCGCGATGACCTCCTGCAGCTTGGCTGCAAAGAGGTCAGCGCTGGCGCTGCCCTCCGCCCCCGGGAACTCGAAAATTCGAGCCCCGGTTTCCGTCCGCCGGCAAGAAACTTTGCCGATCCCCAATTGGGTAGGATCGGCATTTGCACGCGCCCGCAACAAGATCGACGCGTAAGTTTCCCCGCGTTCCGCAGCCTCCGCGGTGAGTGTCACCACGACGGCTGCGGACTTTGGGGGAACGAGTTTCCCCTTCCTCTTCTTCTTGCCCCTGCCAGCCGCCTGCGACTGACTTGGAGGCGTGGTGGCGGGGACGGCAGGGGCGGCCGCTGCCGCCTTTCTGCCCTTCCCCTTCCTCCCCCTCCCCCCAGTCGCCTCCGACTGGCCGGGATGCGTAGAGGCGGGGACGGCAGAGACGGCCGTCGCCGTCTTTTTCCCCTTACCCTTCCCCTTCCCCTTCCGGACCACTTCAGTCCAACCCGGCTGGTTGGACGGAGTGGTGGAAGGGAGAAGGGCATCCTCCACTTGCGAGGACGGCCCCGGCTCGGCTCGCCTCTTGTCCGCCGCGAGCGGCGGTCGGAGGCGCTTCTCCGGCAGGAGCCGGTCCTCTATACCTGCTAAGCAGGCTCTGGTGAAGGCCCGCTCCTCCATGACAACCTTGCGGATGACATCCTCAAGGTTGGTGGAGGAGGAGGCCTCCGCCGCAGGTCTCGGTTCGGCCTGACTCGGCCGAGCCGTGACATCAGCCAGCTTCTGATGAAGCTGGCTGACCTCCAGCTTGAGGCGATCGACGGTCGCCTGCAATTGGCGAGTCTCGTCGCTCGCCTTGCGCTCCACGAGCTCCGCGACGATGCCGCGCATGCTCGCAGCACGGAACTTAAGGGCCTTTTGGAAAGTGCCCTTAAGATTCGAGGACTTGGAGGCAACCTCCACGATCTCCTCCTCGTCCTCTTCCGCCATGCGCGCCAGCTCGGCCAATGAGGAGTCCGAGTACAGCACGCGAGACGCACCGTACCCGGACTTGGCCCGAGCAGCACGCGCCCGCTGCTCCTTCGCAGCAACCCGCTCCTCGAGTTCCTGCTGGTGCTGCGCCCGCCGAGCCAGGTCCAGCTGGCGTTGGGCGTCCGCGAGACCCACATCGTGGGTGTCCGCAGCCGTCGTCAGCCGTTTCGCCTTGGACTTCCTCGCCGAACTCGAGGAGCCCTCGGACCCTTCCTTGCGGAAGGCCCGCTTCCGCGACTTAGGGTCGCCTGCGTCTGAGACGCTAAAGTCGGACTCGTCCGAATCGGATAGGTCCGCCCTTCCGAAGAAGCTAGCCGCAGATGGCGCGCGGCTAGCTTCAGACGCTGAAGCGTCAGATTGGCCCTGAGAAGGGCCTTTTGGTTGGCCCTGAGAAGGGCCTTTGGGTTGGCCCTGAGAAGGGCCTTTTAAAAACCGCCCGGAGGCGTCCCGCGGGGGTTTTGGCATAGCCACAGCAGGTTCGTAGACGCAAAGCAAGATAAAATAAAATTTCTACGAATGCACAGAGCACTTTAGCCGTACCCAGTTTGCCACTCCGTTACGGTGACAAACTGGGCCGTTTCCAGGGGACGCGACGAGGACGCAAGCTCTGTGGGGGGTCCCCCAACCTAACCTAACCTAACCTTTTTTTTTTTTTTTTTTTTTTTTTTAAGCTGGGAAAAAATGCATTACGCATACCCTCCCGTCGGGGGAACGGGAGGGGTATGTGGGACTCCCCGGGCTGACCCGGTATACCCACTAAAATAACCCAGCGGCATTCCCGCGTCGTCCGAGTGGAAGAGGACTGGGAGATCGGCGCAGCCTTAGCGTCCAGTCCTCCTCCGACGACAACCCGCCTAAAGTGGCGGGCCCCTCAAGTCCTCCCCGTTCAGGGGGAGGGCTGGGAATGACCGGCGGAGGTGGTGTGGAGTGCAATGCGGGTGGAGGCGCCCCCGCGCCTATCGCCCGCCCATCACCACCGTGAGGAGGGAGAAGACGGCGTCTTCTCCGACCTCTTCTTCGCCTGCGGAGCGGCGCAGCGAGAGGGTCGTCCTCCCGCGCGCGCTCCGCCGCCTCCTTTTGCGAGATGACATCCTCGCAAAAAGAGGCGACAGCTGCCCAGGACCCCTCACTCTCCAGCATGGCGTTGACCACGCCGGGAAGTGAGAGGTCCTGTCCTATCTCCGCTGTTAGACTGCGGCGCGGCTCAGACCAAGCCGGGCACACCTCGAGGGTGTGCTGAGCCGTGTCCTCCGCCGCGCCGCAGTCGTGGCACGCCGGGGTCTCCTCCCTCCCGATCCGGTGCAGGTGCTTGCCGAAACAGCCGTGGCCTGACAACACCTGCACCAGACGGAATGAGAGGAACCCGTGGGAGCGCTCGAGCCAGTCTCGCAGGACCGGCCCGAGCGCGTCCAGGGCTCGGCGGCCAAAGGTGGCGGAGGCGAGGTCCTCCGTCCAATGGACGATGATGGCGTCCCTCGCCTCCCGCCGCACGGCCTCCCGCTCTTCCGCGACGGGGCGCTCCCCGAGGGCCTTTCGCCGCGCCGTCCACTCGTACACTCTGGCGAGCACCCACGCCTCCAACTCCCAAGGAGGGGTGCCCGCCAGAGCGCACGCCGCCGAAAAGCCCACGGAGCGGTAGGCCCTCGCCACCCGCAGTGCAATGGCCCTTTGGGGCCTCCGCATCATAGTAGCGTTCTCCCTCCTGTTGAGGGAGTCCGACCAGATGGGGGCCCCGTACAGGGCCATGCTCCGCAGGATGCCAGCATATAGGCGCCGGCATCGTGCGTTGGGCCCTCCCAGGTTGGGGAGGAGCCAGGAGAGGGCGTCCGCAGCCCTCAGCAGGCGCGTCGACAGCCCGCTAAAGTGCGGGCCGAAGCGCCACCTGCTGTCCAACACCAGGCCCAGATACTTCATCTGGGCCTGGACGCCCACCCTGACGCCCTCCACCACAATGTGGGCGTCTGGAGGACAGCGCTGCCGAGGCCCGTGAAAGAACACTGCCTCGGTCTTGTTCAGCGCCACCCTCAATCCTAGGCGGCGGATCCTCCCTGCCACCAAGGACCCGCCAGCCGAGGCCAGACAGGCCGCCTCCCCGAAGCTCTTCCCCCGGGCAGTAAGGAGAGTGTCATCCGCGTAACAGATGACACTCGTGCCCTGGAGAAGAGCTCCCCGCAACAGCCAGTCAAAGCCGATGTTCCACAGGGGGGGTCCTAAGACTGACCCCTGCGGAACACCGGACTCCGCGCTGTATCGCCGCATCCTGGCCAGTTTGTCCACAAGGAGGACCTCTCGATCCTCCAAGTAGCTGGCCAGGAGGCTCCTCAAATATTGGGGCACTCCGTGGTACCGGAGTGCCTCCAATATGGTGGAGTGGGGGACGGAGTTGAAGGCGTTGGCGATGTCAAACGACACCGCCAGCACTCCGTCCCCCGCCTCGACCGCCTCTTTCACCTGGCCCTTAAGACGGGCCAGCGCGTCGATGGTGGACCGGCCCTGTCGGAAACCGAACTGGGCGTCCGACAGGTTCGGCCCTACACCCTGCAGATGGCTCCTGAGCCGGCCGGCGATGATCCCCTCGAACAATTTACCGACCTCATCGAGCAGAACGATGGGCCGGTATGCCGAGGGGGAATCCGCCGGGCGTCCCTCCTTTCGGAGGAGGCACAGCTGCCCCTCCTTCCACAGTTTCGGGAACCTTCCAGCCGTAAAGCACGCGCTGAAGAGTTCCCGAAACCTGTCCTCCATTTGAGTGGCAGCTATGGCCACCACCCGTGCGGGGACGCCGTCCGGCCCAGGAGCCGTCTTCTTCGCGCGGAGGCTAAGAACCCCCGCGCGAAACTCCTCCTCCGTCACCGGAGGTGCTTCCTCCTCCTCCTCCTGCGGAGCCGCCGACTGCGGAGGGTCCATCGCTGGAGGGGTGAAGTCGGTCCTGCGCGGAAACAGAGACCGGACCACCCCATCCAGCAACGCCGGCTCGAGGGTTTCCGTAAGTGGGGGACCATGGGGCCGCAGTTGGTTCCGCGCCGCCCTGTATGGTCTCCCATACGGATCCCTGTCGAGACCCTCCAGCATCTCGGCCCTCGCCGAGTCCTTGGCAGCGCCCATAGCCGACTTGAGGACCGCCTTTGCCTCTCGGTAAGAGGCGTAGAGGCGGTCCTCCTCTGCCTGATTACGGGCGCTGCGCCGGCGGCTCCGCGTGTAGGCCCTTCTGGCCGCCACGCAGGTGGCTCGTAGGCCCGCCAGCTCCTCTGACCACCAATAAACGGCCCGGCGGGGAGGCGGACGCCGAGACCGAGGCATGCTGGAGTTGCACACCTCGGTCAAGGATTCCCTCAGCCGGACCGCTGCGGCGTCAACGTCCGGGGCCCCAACAGGGGGCGACAGCCAGTCTTGGAGGAAGGCCGCCTCCTTGGCTGCCTCCCGGTCCAGGCGAGTGAGAGCCCACCGTGGGAAAGGAGACCTGCCAGAGTGGGCCATCTCCCCACGGGGGCTCTGGGTGGAGATGTCGAACCGCACATAACGGTGGTCCGACAAGGTCTCCACCAACTCCACCCGCCAGTTCACAATGCGTGCGGCCAGAACGGGGGTGGCGAACGAAACGTCCACCACCGACCCTCCCCGTTGCCGCACACACGTGTGGACCGCCCCCCTGTTGAGGAGGGACACACCGCAAACCTAACCTAACCTTTTTTTTTTTTTTTTTTAAACTGGGAAAAAATGCATTACGCATACCCTCCCGTCGGGGGAACGGGAGGGGTATGTGGGACTCCCCGGGCTGACCCGGTATACCCACTAAAACGACCCAGTGTTATTCCCGCGTCGTCCGAGTGGAAGAGGACTGGGAGATCGGCGCAGCCTTAGCGTCCAGTCCTCCTCCGACGACAACCCGCCTAAAGCGGCGGGCCCCTCAATTCCTCCCCGTTCAGGGGGAGGGCTGGGAATGACCGGCGAGGGTGGTGTGGAGTGCAATGCGGGCGGAGGCGCCCCCGCGCCTATCGCCCGCCCATCACCACCATGAGGAGGAAGAAGACGGCGTCTTCTCCGACCTCTTCTGCGCCTGCGGAGCGGCGCAGCGAGAGGGTCGTCCTCCCGCGCACGCTCCGCCGCCTCCTTTTGCGAGATGACATCCTCGCAAAAAGAGGCGACTGCTGCCCAGGACCCCTCACTCTCCAGCATGGCGTTGACCACGCCGGGAAGTGAGAGGTCCTGTCCGATCTCCGCTGTTAGACTGCGGCGCGGCTCAGACCAAGCCGGGCACACCTCGAGGGTGTGCTGAGCCGTGTCCTCTGCCGCGCCGCAGTCGTGGCACGCCGGGGTTTCCTCCCTCCCGATCCGGTGCAGGTGCTTGCCGAAACAGCCGTGGCCTGACAACACCTGCACCAGACGGAATGAGAGAAAACCGTGGGAGCGCTCGAGCCAGTCTCGCAGGACCGGACCGAGCGCGTCCAGGGTTCGGCGGCCAAAGGTGGCGGAGGCGAGGTCGTCCGTCCAATGGACGATGATGGCGTCCCTCGCCTCCCGCCGCACGGCCTCCCGCTCCTCCGCGACGGGGCGCTCCCCGAGGGCCTTTCGTCGCGCCGTCCACTCGTACACTCTGGCGAGCACCCACGCCTCCAGCTCCCAAGGAGGGGTGCCCGCCAGAGCGCACGCCGCCGAAAAGCCCACTGAGCGGTAGGCCCTCGCCACCCGCAGTGCAATGGCCCTTTGTGGCCTGCGCATGGCGGTTGCGTTCTCCCTCCTGTGGAGGGAGTCCGCCCAGATGGGGGCCCCATACAGGGCCATGCTTCGCAGGATGCCGGCATATAGGCGCCGGCATCGTGCGTTGGGCCCTCCCAGGTTGGGGAGGAGCCAGGAGAGGGCGTCCGCAGCCCTCAGCAGGCGCGTCGACAGCCCGCTAAAGTGCGGGCCGAAGCGCCACCTGCTGTCCAACACCAGGCCCAGATACTTCATCTGGGCCTGGACGCCCACCCTGACGCCCTCCACCATAATGTGGGCGTCTGGAGGGCAGCGCTGCCGAGGCCCGTGAAAGAACACGGCCTCGGTCTTGTTCAGCGCCACCCTCAATCCCAGGTGGCGGATCCTCCCTGCCACCAAGGACCCGCCAGCCGAGGCCAGACAGGCCGCCTCCCCGAAGCTCTTCCCCCGGGCCGTGAGGAGAGTGTCATCCGCGTAGCAGATGACACTCGTGCCCTGGAGAAGAGCTCCCCGCAACAGCCAGTCGAAGCCGATGTTCCACAGGGGGGGCCCTAAGACTGACCCCTGCGGAACACCGGACTCCGCGCTGTATCTCCGCATCCTGGCCAGTTTGTCCACAAGGAGGACCTCTCGATCCTCCAAGTAGCTGGCCAGGAGGCTCCTCAAATATTGGGGCACTCCGTGGTACCGGAGTGCCTCCAATATGGTGGAGTGGGGAACCGAGTTGAAGGCGTTGGCGATGTCAAACGACACCGCCAACACTCCGTCCCCCGCCTCGACCGCCTCTTTCACCTGGCCCTTAAGAAGGGCCAGCGCGTCGATGGTGGACCGGCCCTGTCGGAAACCGAACTGGGCGTCCGACAGGTCCGGCCCTACACCCCGCAAATGGCTCCTGAGCCGGCCGGCGATGATCCCCTCGAACAATTTACCGACCTCATCGAGCAGAACGATGGGCCGGTATGCCGAGGGGGAATCCGCCGGGCGTCCCTCCTTTCGGAGGAGGCACAGCTGCCCCTCCTTCCACAGTTTCGGGAACCTTCCAGCCGCAAAGCACGCGCTGAAAAGTTCCCGAAATCTGTCCTCCATTTGAGTGGCAGCTATGGCCACCACCCGTGCGGGGACGCCGTCCGGCCCAGGAGCCGTCTTCTTCGCGCGGAGGCTAAGAACCCCCGCGCGAAACTCCTCCTCCGTGACCGGAGGTGCCTCCTCCTCCTCCTGCGGAGCAGACGACTGCGGAGGGTCCATCGCTGGAGGGGTGAAGTCGGTCCTGCGCGGAAACAGAGACCGGACCACCCCATCCAGCAACGCCGGCTCGAGGGTCTCCGTAAGTGGGGGACCATGGGGCCGCAGTTGGTTCCGCGCCGCCCTGTATGGTCTCCCATACGGATCCCTGTCGAGACCCTCCAGCATCTCGGCCCTCGCCGAGTCCTTGGCAGCGCCCATAGCCGACTTGAGGACCGCCTTCGCCTCTCGGTAAGAGGCGTAGAGGCGGTCCCCCTCTGCCTGATTACGGGCGCTGCGCCGGCGGCTCCGCGTGTAGGCCCTTCTGGCCGCCACGCAGGTGGCTCGGAGGCCTGCCAGCTCCTCTGACCACCAATAAACGGCCCGGCGGGGAGGCGGACGCCGAGACCGAGGCATGCTGGAGTTGCACACCTCGGTCAAGGATTCCCTCAGCCGGACCGCTGCGGCGTCAACGTCCGGGGCCCCAACAGGGGGCGACAGCCAGTCTTGGAGGAAGGCCGCCTCCTTGGCTGCCTCCCGGTCCAGGCGAGTGAGAGCCCACCGTGGGAAGGGAGACCTGCCAGAGCGGGCCATCTCGCCACGGGGGCTCTGGGTGGAGATGTCGAACCGCACATAACGGTGGTCCGACAAGGTCTCCACCAACTCCACCCGCCAGTTCACAATGCGTGCGGCTAGCACGGGGGTGGCGAACGAAACGTCCACCACCGACCCTCCCCGTTGCCGCACACACGTGTGGACCGCCCCCCTGTTGAGGAGCGACACACCGCATGACGCCGCCCAAAATTCGACGGCGCGTCCCCGGACGTTGCAAGAGGCAGCTGGATTGCCCCAGGCCACCGACTTGGCGTTCAGGTCGCCCAACACCACGACCTGGCGTGGCGCCGCCCTCCCTACGGCTGCAGTGAGGATCTCCAAGAAAGCCTCAAAGTCCGAGAGAGGGCGGTTTGGGGAGAAATAGACCCCAACCAGGGCCAAATCTCCCCACGCGGCGGCCACGTATCCCGGTCCCCTCTCTAAAAGCGAGAGGGGAGGGGAGTCTGTGGAAGACCGCGACACCAATGCCACCAGGCCGTCTCGGTCGCCCAGCCAATGGCCAGGGACCGAGTAGGGCTCGGCGACCACCGCCAAGTCCACCAACCACTCAGCCATGGTCTGCATCAGGAGATCCTGTGCAGCCCGGCAGTGGTTGGTGTTCGCCTGGAGGATGCGATGTTCGATTGTATCCATCAATCGGACATCGCACCCCCCTCCTCCGCAGCCACCGCCGTTCCAGCCTCGGGAACGGCGATGCTAGCAGCAGGCCCTACTGGCACCTGCGCTTTGCCCTTCTTAAGGGGGGGGTTGCACAACCTCCCCCTCATTACGTGGCCTGCTGGGCGGCCACTGGCAGCACACACCACGCAGTGTGGCTTGGCGACCGTGCAGGAGGCGGCTTTATGGCCCTCCTTGCCGCAGCGGTAGCAGGTCTCCGACCTGTCCACCGCCGACGGGCACAGGGCTCGGGTGTGCCCGATGCCGCAGCACCGGAAGCAGCGCAGAGGCTGCTCCTCTAGGGCCCGGACTGCACCCGAGCTAAAGCCGACAAGGAGGCGTCCTTTTGCAAGGACGGCTTTGGCAGCGGCGACTGGGCACTCGAGCCGGATAGTGCCCATGCCGCCGCGGCCGGGCCTGATGTCCCGGCCTTGCACCGCTGCGACGCCGCAGCCCCCAATGGCTGCGACCGCCGCCACCACCTCCTCCTTGGTGACCGAGTCATCAAGACCGGTCACCTCGATGGTCGCCGACTTCACCGGTCGGACCACCTTGGCAGCGTCCGCGATGACCTCTTGCAGCTTGGCTGCAAAGAGGTCAGCGTTGGCGCTGCCCTCCGCCCCCGGGAACTCGAAAATTCGAGCCCCGGTTTCTGTCCGCCGGCAAGAAACTTTGCTGATTCCCAATTGGGCGGGATCGGCATTGGCACGCGCCCGCACCAAAATGGAAGCGTAGGTTTCCCCGCGTTCCGCAGCTTCCGCGGTGAGCGTCACCACGACGGCTGCGGACTTCGGGGGAACCAATTTCCCCTTCCCCTTCTTCTTGCTCCCGCCAGCCGCCCGCGACTGACTGGGAGGCGTGGTGACGGGGACGGCAGGTCCTGGCGTTGCCGGCCTTTTGCCCTTCCCCTTCCCCTTTCCCTTCTCAGTCGCCCGCGACCGGCTGGGAGTCATCGTGGCAGGGACGGCAGGGACGGCTGTTGCCGTCTTTTTCCCCCTGCCCTTCCCCTTCCGGGCCACTTCGGTCCAACCCTGCTGGTTGGACGGAGTGGTGGAAGGGAGAAGGGCGTCATCCTCTTGCGAGGGCGGCCCCGGCTGGGCCCGCCTCTTGTCCGCCGCAAGCGGTGGTCGGAGGCGCTTCTCCGGCAAGAGCCGGTCCTCAATGCCTGCCAAGCAGGCTCTGGTGAAGGCCCTCTCCTCCATAACCACCTTGCGGATGACATCCTCAAGGTTGTTAGGGGTGGGGGCCTCCGCCGCAGGTCTTGGATCAGCCTGACTTGGCCGAGCCATGACATCAGCCAGCTTCTGATGAAGCTGGCTGACCTCCAGCTTGAGGCGATCGACGGTCGCCTGCAATTGGCGAGTCTCGTCGCTCGCCTTGCGCTCCACGAGCTCCGCGACGATGCCGCGCATGCTCGCAGCACGGAACTTAAGGGCCTTTTGGAAAGTGCCCTTAAGATTCGAGGACTTGGAGGCAACCTCCACGATCTCCTCCTCGTCCTCTTCCGCCATGCGCGCCAGCTCGGCCAATGAGGAGTCCGAGTACAGCACGCGAGACGCACCGTACCCGGACTTGGCCCGAGCAGCACGCGCCCGCTGCTCCTTCGCAGCAACCCGCTCCTCGAGTTCCTGCTGGTGCTGCGCCCGCCGAGCCAGGTCCAGCTGGCGTTGGGCGTCCGCGAGACCCACATCGTGGGTGTCCGCAGCCGTCGTCAGCCGTTTCGCCTTGGACTTCCTCGCCGAACTCGAGGAGCCCTCGGACCCTTCCTTGCGGAAGGCCCGCTTCCGCGACTTAGGGTCGCCTGCGTCTGAGACGCTAAAGTCGGACTCGTCCGAATCGGATAGGTCCGCCCTTCCGAAGAAGCTAGCCGCAGATGGCGCGCGGCTAGCTTCAGACGCTGAAGCGTCAGATTGGCCCTGAGAAGGGCCTTTTGGTTGGCCCTGAGAAGGGCCTTTGGGTTGGCCCTGAGAAGGGCCTTTTAAAAACCGCCCGGAGGCGTCCCGCGGGGGTTTTGGCATAGCCACAGCAGGTTCGTAGACGCAAAGCAAGATAAAATAAAATTTCTACGAATGCACAGAGCACTTTAGCCGTACCCAGTTTGCCACTCCGTTACGGTGACAAACTGGGCCGTTTCCAGGGGACGCGACGAGGACGCAAGCTCTGTGGGGGGTCCCCCAACCTAACCTAACCTAACCTTTTTTTTTTTTTTTTTTTTTTTTTAAGCTGGGAAAAAATGCATTACGCATACCCTCCCGTCGGGGGAACGGGAGGGGTATGTGGGACTCCCCGGGCTGACCCGGTATACCCACTAAAATAACCCAGCGGCATTCCCGCGTCGTCCGAGTGGAAGAGGACTGGGAGATCGGCGCAGCCTTAGCGTCCAGTCCTCCTCCGACGACAACCCGCCTAAAGTGGCGGGCCCCTCAAGTCCTCCCCGTTCAGGGGGAGGGCTGGGAATGACCGGCGGAGGTGGTGTGGAGTGCAATGCGGGTGGAGGCGCCCCCGCGCCTATCGCCCGCCCATCACCACCGTGAGGAGGGAGAAGACGGCGTCTTCTCCGACCTCTTCTTCGCCTGCGGAGCGGCGCAGCGAGAGGGTCGTCCTCCCGCGCGCGCTCCGCCGCCTCCTTTTGCGAGATGACATCCTCGCAAAAAGAGGCGACAGCTGCCCAGGACCCCTCACTCTCCAGCATGGCGTTGACCACGCCGGGAAGTGAGAGGTCCTGTCCTATCTCCGCTGTTAGACTGCGGCGCGGCTCAGACCAAGCCGGGCACACCTCGAGGGTGTGCTGAGCCGTGTCCTCCGCCGCGCCGCAGTCGTGGCACGCCGGGGTCTCCTCCCTCCCGATCCGGTGCAGGTGCTTGCCGAAACAGCCGTGGCCTGACAACACCTGCACCAGACGGAATGAGAGGAACCCGTGGGAGCGCTCGAGCCAGTCTCGCAGGACCGGCCCGAGCGCGTCCAGGGCTCGGCGGCCAAAGGTGGCGGAGGCGAGGTCCTCCGTCCAATGGACGATGATGGCGTCCCTCGCCTCCCGCCGCACGGCCTCCCGCTCTTCCGCGACGGGGCGCTCCCCGAGGGCCTTTCGCCGCGCCGTCCACTCGTACACTCTGGCGAGCACCCACGCCTCCAACTCCCAAGGAGGGGTGCCCGCCAGAGCGCACGCCGCCGAAAAGCCCACGGAGCGGTAGGCCCTCGCCACCCGCAGTGCAATGGCCCTTTGGGGCCTCCGCATCATAGTAGCGTTCTCCCTCCTGTTGAGGGAGTCCGACCAGATGGGGGCCCCGTACAGGGCCATGCTCCGCAGGATGCCAGCATATAGGCGCCGGCATCGTGCGTTGGGCCCTCCCAGGTTGGGGAGGAGCCAGGAGAGGGCGTCCGCAGCCCTCAGCAGGCGCGTCGACAGCCCGCTAAAGTGCGGGCCGAAGCGCCACCTGCTGTCCAACACCAGGCCCAGATACTTCATCTGGGCCTGGACGCCCACCCTGACGCCCTCCACCACAATGTGGGCGTCTGGAGGACAGCGCTGCCGAGGCCCGTGAAAGAACACTGCCTCGGTCTTGTTCAGCGCCACCCTCAATCCTAGGCGGCGGATCCTCCCTGCCACCAAGGACCCGCCAGCCGAGGCCAGACAGGCCGCCTCCCCGAAGCTCTTCCCCCGGGCAGTAAGGAGAGTGTCATCCGCGTAACAGATGACACTCGTGCCCTGGAGAAGAGCTCCCCGCAACAGCCAGTCAAAGCCGATGTTCCACAGGGGGGGTCCTAAGACTGACCCCTGCGGAACACCGGACTCCGCGCTGTATCGCCGCATCCTGGCCAGTTTGTCCACAAGGAGGACCTCTCGATCCTCCAAGTAGCTGGCCAGGAGGCTCCTCAAATATTGGGGCACTCCGTGGTACCGGAGTGCCTCCAATATGGTGGAGTGGGGGACGGAGTTGAAGGCGTTGGCGATGTCAAACGACACCGCCAGCACTCCGTCCCCCGCCTCGACCGCCTCTTTCACCTGGCCCTTAAGACGGGCCAGCGCGTCGATGGTGGACCGGCCCTGTCGGAAACCGAACTGGGCGTCCGACAGGTTCGGCCCTACACCCTGCAGATGGCTCCTGAGCCGGCCGGCGATGATCCCCTCGAACAATTTACCGACCTCATCGAGCAGAACGATGGGCCGGTATGCCGAGGGGGAATCCGCCGGGCGTCCCTCCTTTCGGAGGAGGCACAGCTGCCCCTCCTTCCACAGTTTCGGGAACCTTCCAGCCGTAAAGCACGCGCTGAAGAGTTCCCGAAACCTGTCCTCCATTTGAGTGGCAGCTATGGCCACCACCCGTGCGGGGACGCCGTCCGGCCCAGGAGCCGTCTTCTTCGCGCGGAGGCTAAGAACCCCCGCGCGAAACTCCTCCTCCGTCACCGGAGGTGCTTCCTCCTCCTCCTCCTGCGGAGCCGCCGACTGCGGAGGGTCCATCGCTGGAGGGGTGAAGTCGGTCCTGCGCGGAAACAGAGACCGGACCACCCCATCCAGCAACGCCGGCTCGAGGGTTTCCGTAAGTGGGGGACCATGGGGCCGCAGTTGGTTCCGCGCCGCCCTGTATGGTCTCCCATACGGATCCCTGTCGAGACCCTCCAGCATCTCGGCCCTCGCCGAGTCCTTGGCAGCGCCCATAGCCGACTTGAGGACCGCCTTTGCCTCTCGGTAAGAGGCGTAGAGGCGGTCCTCCTCTGCCTGATTACGGGCGCTGCGCCGGCGGCTCCGCGTGTAGGCCCTTCTGGCCGCCACGCAGGTGGCTCGTAGGCCCGCCAGCTCCTCTGACCACCAATAAACGGCCCGGCGGGGAGGCGGACGCCGAGACCGAGGCATGCTGGAGTTGCACACCTCGGTCAAGGATTCCCTCAGCCGGACCGCTGCGGCGTCAACGTCCGGGGCCCCAACAGGGGGCGACAGCCAGTCTTGGAGGAAGGCCGCCTCCTTGGCTGCCTCCCGGTCCAGGCGAGTGAGAGCCCACCGTGGGAAAGGAGACCTGCCAGAGTGGGCCATCTCCCCACGGGGGCTCTGGGTGGAGATGTCGAACCGCACATAACGGTGGTCCGACAAGGTCTCCACCAACTCCACCCGCCAGTTCACAATGCGTGCGGCCAGAACGGGGGTGGCGAACGAAACGTCCACCACCGACCCTCCCCGTTGCCGCACACACGTGTGGACCGCCCCCCTGTTGAGGAGGGACACACCGCAAACCTAACCTAACCTAACCTTTTTTTTTTTTTTTTTTTTTTTTAAACTGGGAAAAAATGCATTACGCATACCCTCCCGTCGGGGGAACGGGAGGGGTATGTGGGACTCCCCGGGCTGACCCGGTATACCCACTAAAACGACCCAGTGTTATTCCCGCGTCGTCCGAGTGGAAGAGGACTGGGAGATCGGCGCAGCCTTAGCGTCCAGTCCTCCTCCGACGACAGCCCGCCTAAGGCGGCGGGCCCCTCAAGTCCTCCCCGTTCAGGGGGAGGGCTGGGAATTACCGGCGGAGGTGGTGTGGAGTGCAATGCGGGCGGAGGCGCCCCCGCGCCTATCGCCCGCCCATCACCACCATGAGGAGGGAGAAGACGGCGTCTTCTCCGACCTCTTCTGCGCCTGCGGAGCGGCGCAGCGAGAGGGTCGTCCTCCCGCGCGCGCTCCGCCGCCTCCTTTTGCGAGATGACATCCTCGCAAAAAGAGGCGACAGCTGCCCAGGACCCCTCACTCTCCAGCATGGCGTTGACCACGCCGGGAAGCGAGAGGTCCTGTCCGATCTCCGCTGTTAGACTGCGGCGCGGCTCAGACCAAGCCGGGCACACCTCGAGGGTGTGCTGAGCCGTGTCCTCCGCCGCGCCGCAATCATGGCACGCCGGGGTTTCCTCCCTCCCGATCCGGTGCAGGTGCTTGCCGAAACAGCCGTGGCCTGACAACACCTGCACCAGGCGGAATGAGAGGAACCCGTGGGAGCGCTCGAGCCAGTCTCGCAGGACCGGCCCGAGTGCGTCCAGGGTTCGGCGGCCGAAGGTGGCGGAGGCGAGGTCCTCCGTCCAATGGACGATGATGGCGTCCCTCGCCTCCCGCCGCACGGCCTCCCGCTCCTCCGCGACGGGGCGCTCCCCGAGGGCCTTTCGCCGCGCCGTCCACTCGTACACTCTGGCGAGCACCCACGCCTCCAACTCCCAAGGAGGGGTGCCCGCCAGAGCGCACGCCGCCGAAAAGCCCACCGAGCGGTAGGCCCTCGCCACCCGCAGTGCAATGGCCCTTTGGGGCCTCCGCATCAAAGTAGCGTTCTCCCTCCTGTTGAGGGAGTCCGCCCAGATGGGGGCCCCGTACAGGGCCATGCTCCGCAGGAAACCTAACCTAACCTAACCTAACCTAACCTAACCTTTTTTTTTTTTTTTTTTTTTTTTTTTAAACTGGGAAAAAATGCATTACGCATACCCTCCCGTCGGGGGAACGGGAGGGGTATGTGGGACTCCCCGGGCTGACCCGGTATACCCACTAAAACGACCCAGTGTTATTCCCGCGTCGTCCGAGTGGAAGAGGACTGGGAGATCGGCGCAGCCTTAGCGTCCAGTCCTCCTCCGACGACAACCCGC
This sequence comes from Lacanobia oleracea, assembly GCA_950371165.1. Lineage (NCBI taxonomy): Eukaryota > Metazoa > Arthropoda > Insecta > Lepidoptera > Noctuidae > Lacanobia > Lacanobia oleracea. Next base: position 53,709 of record OX493385.1, read on the forward strand.
CTAAAGCGGCGGGCCCCTCAAGTCCTCCCCGTTCAGGGGGAGGGCTGGGAATTACCGGCGGAGGTGGTGTGGAGTGCAATGCGGGCGGAGGCGCCCCCGCGCCTATCGCCCGCCCATCACCACCATGAGGAGGGAGAAGACGGCGTCTTCTCCGACCTCTTCTGCGCCTGCGGAGCGGCGCAGCGAGAGGGTCGTCCTCCCGCGCACGCTCCGCCGCCTCCTTTTGCGAGATGACATCCTCGCAAAAAGAGGCGACAGCTGCCCAGGACCCCTCACTCTCCAGCATGGCATTCACCACGCCGGGAAGCGAGAGGTCCTGTCCGATCTCCGCTGTTAGACTGCGGCGCGGCTCAGACCAAGCCGGGCACACCTCGAGGGTGTGCTGAGCCGTGTCCTCCGCCGCGCCGCAGTCGTGACACGCCGGGGTTTCCTCCCTCCCGATCCGGTGCAGGTGCTTGCCGAAACAGCCGTGGCCTGACAACACCTGCACCAGACGGAATGAGAGGAACCCGTGGGAGCGCTCGAGCCAGTCTCGCAGGACCGGACCGAGCGCGTCCAAGGTTCGGCGGCCAAAGGTGGCGGAGGCGAGGTCATCCGTCCAATGGACGATGATGGCGTCCCTCGCCTCCCGCCGCACGGCCTCCCGCTCCTCCGCGACGGGGCGCTCCCCGAGGGCCTTTCGTCGCGCCGTCCACTCGTACACTCTGGCGAGCACCCACGCCTCCAACTCCCAAGGAGGGGTGCCCGCCAGAGCGCACGCCGCCGAAAAGCCCACCGAGCGGTAGGCCCTCGCCACCCGCAGTGCAATGGCCCTTTGGGGCCTCCGCATCAAAGTAGCGTTCTCCCTCCTGTGGAGGGAGTCCGCCCAGATGGGGGCCCCGTACAGGGCCATGCTCCGCAATATGCCGGCATACAAACGCCGGCATCGTGCGTTAGGCCCCCCCAGGTTCGGGAGGAGCCAGGAGAGGGCGTCCGCAGCCCTCAGCAGGCGCGTCGACAGCCCGCTAAAGTGCGGGCCGAAGCGCCACCTGCTGTCCAACACCAGGCCCAGATACTTCATCTGGGCCTGGACGCCCACCCTGACGCCCTCCACCATAATGTGGGCGTCTGGAGGGCAGCGCTGCCGAGGCCCGTGAAAGAACACGGCCTCGGTCTTGTTCAGCGCCACCCTCAATCCCAGGCGGCGGATCCTCCCTGCCACCAAGGACCCGCCAGCCGAGGCCAGACAGGCCGCCTCCCCGAAGCTCTTCCCCCGGGCAGTAAGGAGAGTGTCATCCGCGTAGCAGATGACACTCGTGCCCCGGAGAAGAGCTCCCCGCAACAGCCAGTCAAAGCCGATGTTCCACAGGGGGGGTCCTAAGACTGACCCCTGCGGAACACCGGACTCCGCGCTGTACCTCCGCATCCTGGCCAGTTTGTCCACAAGGAGGACCTCTCGATCCTCCAAGTAGCTGGCCAGGAGGCTCCTCAAATATTGGGGCACTCCGTGGTACCGGAGTGCCTCCAATATGGTGGAGTGGGGAACGGAGTTGAAGGCGTTGGCGATGTCAAACGACACCGCCAACACTCCGTCCCCCGCCTCGACCGCCTCTTTCACCTGGCCCTTAAGAAGGGCCAGCGCGTCGATGGTGGACCGGCCCTGTCGGAAACCGAACTGGGCGTCCGACAGGTCCGGCCCTACACCCTGCAAATGGCTCCTGAGCCGGCCGGCGATGATCCCCTCGAACAATTTACCGACCTCATCGAGCAGAACGATGGGCCGGTATGCCGAGGGGGAATCCGCCGGGCGTCCCTCCTTTCGGAGGAGGCATAGCTGCCCCTCCTTCCACAGTTTCGGGAACCTTCCAGCCGCAAAGCACGCGCTGAAGAGTTCCCGAAACCTGTCCTCCATTTGAGCGGCAGCTATGGCCACCACCCGTGCGGGGACGCCGTCCGGCCCAGGAGCCGTCTTCTTCGCGCGGAGGCTAAGCACCCCCGCGCGAAACTCCTCCTCCGTCACTGGAGGTACCTCCTCCTCTGGCGGAGCCGCCGCCTGCGGAGGGTCCATCGTTGGTGGGGTGAAGTCGGTCCTGCGCGGAAACAGAGACCGGACCACCCCATCCAACAACGCCGGCTCGAGGGTCTCCGTAAGTGGGGGACCATGGGGCCGCAGTTGGTTCCGCGCCGCCCTGTATGGTCTCCCATACGGATCCCTGTCGAGACCCTCCAGCATCTCGGCCCTCGCCGAGTCCTTGGCAGCGCCCATAGCCGACTTGAGGACCGCCTTTGCCTCTCGGTAAGAGGCGTAGAGGCGGTCCTCCTCTGCCTGATTACGGGCGCTGCGCCGGCGGCTCCGCGTGTAGGCCCTTCTGGCCGCCACGCAAGTGGCCCGGAGGCCTGCCAGCTCCTCCGACCACCAATAAACGGCCCGGCGGGGAGGCGGACGCCGAGACCGAGGCATGCTGGAGTTGCACACCTCGGTCAGGGATTCCCTCAGCCGGACCGCTGCGGCGTCAACGTCCGGGGCCCCAACAGGGGGCGACAGCCAGTCCTGGAGGAAGGCCGCCTCCTTGGCTGCCTCCCGGTCCAGGCGAGTGAGAGTCCACCGTGGGAAGGGAGACCTGCCAGAGCGGGCCATCTCCCCACGGGGGCTCTGGGTGGAGATGTCGAACCGCACATAACGGTGGTCCGACAAGGTCTCCACCAACTCCACCCGCCAGTTCACGATGCGTGCGGCTAGCACGGGGGTGGCGAACGAAACGTCCACCACCGACCCTCCCCGTTGCCGCACACACGTGTGGACCGCCCCCCTGTTGAGCAGGGACACGCCGCATGACGCCGCCCAAAACTCGACGGCGCGACCCCGGACGTTGCAGGAGGCGGCTGGGTTGCCCCAGGCCACCGACTTGGCGTTCAGGTCGCCCAACACCACGACCTGGCGTGGCGCCGCCCTCCCTACGGCTGCAGTGAGGATCTCCAAGAAATCCTCAAAGTCCGAGAGAGGGCGGTTTGGGGAGAAATAGACCCCAACCAGGGCCAAATCTCCCCACGCGGCGGCCACGTATCCCGGTCCCCTCTCTAAAAGCGAGAGGGGAGGGGAGTCCGTGGAAGACCGCGACACCAACGCTACCAGGCCGTCTCGGTCGCCCAGCCAATGGCCAGGGACCGAGTAAGGCTCGGCGACCACCGCCAAGTCCACCAACCACTCAGCCATGGTCTGCATCAGGAGATCCTGTGCAGCCCGGCAGTGGTTGGTGTTCGCCTGGAGGATGCGATGTTCGATTGAATCCATCAATCGGACATCGCACCCCCCTCCTCCGCAGCCACCGCCGTTCCAACCTCGGGAACGGCAGTGCTAGCAACAGGCCCGACCGGCACCTGCGCTTTGCCTTTCTTAAGGGGGGGGTTGCACAACCTCCCCCTCATTACGTGGCCTGCTGGGCGACCGCTCGCGGCACAGACGGCGCATTGCGGCTTGGCGACCGTGCAGGAGGCGGCTTTATGGCCCTCCTTGCCGCAGCGGTAGCAGGTCTCCGACCTGTCCACCGCTGACGGGCACAGGGCTCGGGTGTGCCCGATGCCACAGCACCGGAAGCAGCGCAGAGGCTGCTCCTCTAGGGCCCGGACTGCACCCGAGCTAAAGCCGACGGCGAGCCGTCCTTTTGTAAGGACGGCTTTGGCAACGGCGACTGGGCACTCGAGCCGGATAGTGCCCATGCCGCCGCGGCCAGGCCTGATGTCCCGGCCTTGCACCGCTGCGACGCCGCAGCCCCCAATGGCTGCGACCGCCGCCACCACCTCCTCCTTGGTGACCGAGTCATCAAGATCGGTCACCTGGATGGTCGCCGACTTTATCGGTCGGGCCACCTTGGCAGAGTCCGCGATGACCTCCTGCAGCTTGGCTGCAAAGAGGTCAGCGCTGGCGCTGCCCTCCGCCCCCGGGAACTCGAATATTCGAGCCCCGGTTTCGGTCTGCCTGCAAGAAACCTTGCCGATCCCCAGTTGGGCGGGATCGGCATTGGCACGCGCCCGCACCAAAATGGAAGCGTAGGTTTCCCCGCGTTCCGCAGCCTCCGCGGTGAGCGTCACCACGACGGCTGCGGACTTCGGGGGAACCAATTTCCCCTTCCCCTTCTTCTTGTTGCCCCCGCCAGCCGCCCGCGACTGACTGAGAGGCGTGGTGACGGGGAAGGCAGGTCCGGGCGTTGCCGGCCTTTTGCCCTTCCCCTTCCCCTTTCCCTTCCCAGTCGCCTGCGACCGGCTGGGAGTCGTGGTGGCAGGGACGGCAGGGACGGCTGTCACCGTCTTCTTACCTCGGCCCTTTCCTTTCCGGACCACTTCAGTCCAACCCGGCTGGTTGGACGGAGTAGTGGAAGGGAGAAGGGCGTCCTCCCCTTGTGAGGACGGCCCCGGCTCGCCACGCCTCCTGTCTGCCGCAAGCGGCGGTCGGAGGCGCTTCTCCGGCAGGAGCCGGTCCTCTATACCCGCAAGGCAGGCTCTGGTGAAGGTCCTCTCCTCCAAAACCACCTTGCGGATAATGTCCTCAAGGTCGGTGGGGGTGGAGGCCTCCGCCGCAGGGCTCGGTTCGGCCTGCTGTGGCCGGGCCGTGGCTTCAGCCAGCTTCTTGTGAAGCTGGCTGACCTCCGCCTGCAAGCGATTGACTGTCGCCTGCAGTTGCCGCGTTTCGTCGGAGGTCTTGCGTTGGACCAGCTCCAACACTATTCCGCGCATGCTCGCGGCCCGACTCTTAAGGGCCTTCTGGAAGGTCCCTTTAAGGTTGGAGGACTTGGAGGCGACCTCCGCGATCTCCTCCTCGTCCTCCTCCGCCATCCGTTCCAGGTCGGCTACGGTGTAGTCCGCGTACAGGACGCGGGACGCGCCGTAACCGGACTTTGCTCGGGCGGTGCGCGCCCGCTGCTCCTTAGCAGCAACCTGCTCTTCAAGGTCCTGCTGTTTCTGTGCCCGCCGAGCCAGGTCCAACTGGCGTTGGGCGGTCGCGAGACCCACATCGTGTGTGTCTGCGGCTGTCGTCGGCTTTTTGGCCTTCGACTTCCTCGCCGAACCAGAGCCCGAGGAGCCTTCTGAACCTCCCTTCCGATACGCACGCTTCCGCGACCGGGAATCGCCCGCATCTGAGACGCTTATAATGGACTCATATTCGGAGTCCGAAACGTCGTCCGCTCTTCCAAAGAAGCTAGCCGCAGACGGCGCGCGGCTAGCCTCTGACGCCGAAGCGTCGGAGTGGCCCTGAGAAGGGCCTTTTGGTTGGCCCTGAGAAGGGCCTTTGGGTTGGCCCTGAGAAGGGCCTTTGGGTTGGCCCTGAGAAGGGCCTTTTAAAAACCGCCCGTAGGCGTCCCGCGAGGGCATAGGCATGACACCTTCGGCAAATTCGCAGTCAACAAGGCACGATAAGATAAAAACAGTAACTGCGAGATCACAGAGAACTTTGGCCGTACCCAGTATGCCACTCCGTTACGGTGACAAACTGGGCCGTTTCCAGGGGACGCGACGTGGACGCAAACTCTGTGGGGGGTCCCCCAACCTAACCTAACCTAACCTTTTTTTTTTTTTTTTTTTAATCTGGGAAAAAATGCATTACGCATACCCTCCCGTCGGGGGAACGGGAGGGGTATGTGGGACTCCCCGGGCTGACCCGGTATACCCACTAAAACGACCCAGCGTTATTCCCGCGTCGTCCGAGTGGAAGAGGACTGGGAGATCGGCGCAGCCTTAGCGTCCAGTCCTCCTCCGACGACAACCCGCCTAAAGCGGCGGGCCCCTCAAGTCCTCCCCGTTCAGGGGGAGGGCTGGGAATTACCGGCGGAGGTGGTGTGGAGTGCAATGCGGGCGAAGGCGCCCCCGCGCCTATCGCCCGCCCATCACCACCATGAGGAGGGAGAAGACGGCGTCTTCTCCGACCTCTTCTGCGCCTGCGGAGCGGCGCAGCGAGAGGGTCGTCCTCCCGCGCACGCTCCGCCGCCTCCTTTTGCGAGATGACATCCTCGCAAAAAGAGGCGACAGCTGCCCAGGACCCCTCACTCTCCAGCATGGCATTCACCACGCCGGGAAGTGAGAGGTCCTGTCCGATCTCCGCTGTTAGACTGCGGCGCGGCTCAGACCAAGCCGGGCACACCTCGAGGGTGTGCTGAGCCGTGTCCTCCGCCGCGCCGCAGTCGTGACACGCCGGGGTTTCCTCCCTCCCGATCCGGTGCAGGTGCTTGCCGAAACAGCCGTGGCCTGACAACACCTGCACCAGACGGAATGAGAGGAACCCGTGGGAGCGCTCGAGCCAGTCTCGTAGGACCGGACCGAGCGCGTCCAATGTACGGCGGCCAAAGGTGGCGGAGGCGAGGTCCTCTGTCCAATGGACGATGATGGCGTCCCTCGCCTCCCGCCGCACGGCCTCCCGCTCCTCCGCGACGGGGCGCTCGCCGAGGGCCCTTCGCCGCGCCGTCCACTCGTACACTCTGGCGAGCACCCACGCCTCCAACTCCCAAGGCGGGGTGCCCGCCAGAGCGCACGCCGCCGAGAAGCCCACCGAGCGGTAGGCCCTCGCCACCCGCAGTGCAATGGCCCTTTGGGGCCTGCGCATGGCAGTTGCGTTCTCCCTCCTGTTGAGGGAGTCCGCCCAGATGGGGGCCCCGTACAGGGCCATGCTCCGCAGGATGCCGGCATATAAATGCCGGCATCGTGCGTTCGGCCCCCCCAGGTTCGGGAGGAGCCAGGAGAGGGCGTCCGCAGCCCTCAGCAGGCGCGTCGACAGCCCGCTAAAGTGCGGGCCGAAGCGCCACCTGCTGTCCAACACCAGGCCCAGATACTTCATCTGGGCCTGGACGCCCACCCTGACGCCCTCCACAACCTAACCTAACCTTTTTTTTTTTTTTTTTTTTTTTTTTTTTTTTTTTTTTTTTATTTTTTTTTTTAAAAACTGGGAAAAAATGCATTACGCATACCCTCCCGTCGGGGGAACGGGAGGGGTATGTGGGACTCCCCGGGCTGACCCGGTATACCCACTAAAACGACCCAGTGTTATTCCCGCGTCGTCCGAGTGGAAGAGGACTGGGAGATCGGCGCAGCCTTAGCGTCCAGTCCTCCTCCGACGACAACCCGCCTACAGCGGCGGGCCCCTCAAGTCCTCCCCGTTCAGGGGGAGGGCTGGGAATGACCGGCGAGGGTGGTGTGGAGTGCAATGCGGGCGGAGGCGCCCCCGCGCCTATCGCCCGCCCATCACCACCATGAGGAGGGAGAAGACGACGTCTTCTCCGACCTCTTCTGCGCCTGCGGAGCGGCGCAGCGAGAGGGTCGTCCTCCCGCGCGCGCTCCGCCGCCTCCTTTTGCGAGATGACATCCTCGCAAAAAGAGGCGACAGCTGCCCAGGACCCCTCACTCTCCAGCATGGCGTTGACCACGCCGGGAAGCGAGAGGTCCTGTCCGATCTCCGCTGTTAGACTGCGGCGCGGCTCAGACCAAGCCGGGCACACCTCGAGGGTGTGCTGAGCCGTGTCCTCCGCCGCGCCGCAGTCGTGGCACGCCGGGGTCTCCTCCCTCCCGATCCGGTGCAGGTGCTTGCCGAAACAGCCGTGGCCTGACAACACCTGCACCAGACGGAATGAGAGGAAACCATGGGAGCGCTCGAGCCAGTCTCGCAGGACCGGACCGAGCGCGTCCAGGGTTCGGCGGCCAAAGGTGGCGGAGGCGAGGTCGTCCGTCCAATGGACGATGATGGCGTCCCTCGCCTCTCGCCGCACGGCCTCCCGCTCCTCCGCGACGGGGCGCTCCCCGAGGGCCTTTCGCCGCGCCGTCCACTCGTACACTCTGGCGAGCACCCACGCCTCCAGCTCCCAAGGAGGGGTGCCCGCCAGAGCGCACGCCGCCGAAAAGCCCACCGAGCGGTAGGCCCTCGCCACCCGCAGTGCAATGGCCCTTTGGGGCCTCCGCATCAAAGTAGCGTTCTCCCTCCTGTGGAGGGAGTCCGCCCAGATGGGGGCCCCGTACAGGGCCATGCTCCGCAATATGCCGGCATACAAACGCCGGCATCGTGCGTTAGGCCCCCCCAAATTCGGGAGGAGCCACGACAGGGCGTCCGCGGCCTTCAGCAGGCGCGTCGACAGCCCGCTAAAGTGCGGGCCGAAGCGCCACCTGCTGTCCAGCACCAGGCCCAGATACTTCATCTGGGCCTGGACGTCCACCCTGACGCCCTCCACCACAATGTGGGCGTCGGGAGGGCAGCGCTGCCGAGGCCCGTGAAAGAACACGGCCTCGGTCTTGTTCAGCGCCACCCTCAATCCCAGGCGGCGGATCCTCCCTGCCACCAAGGACCCGCCAGCCGAGGCCAGACAGGCCGCCTCCCCGAAGCTCTTCCCCCGGGCAGTGAGGAGAGTGTCATCCGCGTAGCAGATGACACTCGTGCCCTGGAGAAGAGCTCCCCGCAACAGCCAGTCGAAGCCGATGTTCCACAGGGGGGGCCCTAAGACTGACCCCTGCGGAACACCGGACTCGGCGCTGTATCTCCGCATCCTGGCCAGTTTGTCCACAAGGAGGACCTCTCGATCCTCCAAGTAGCTGGCCAGGAGGCTCCTCAAATATTGGGGCACTCCGTGATACCGGAGTGCCTCCAATATGGTGGAGTGGGGAACGGAGTTGAAGGCGTTGGCGATGTCAAACGACACCGCCAACACTCCGTCCCCCGCCTCGACCGCCTCTTTCACCTGGCCCTTCAAAAGGGCCAGCGCGTCGATTGTGGACCGACCCTGTCGGAACCCGAACTGGGCGTCCGACAGGTCCGGCCCCACACCCCGCAAATGGCTCCTGAGCCGGCCGGCGATGATCCCCTCGAACAATTTACCGACCTCATCGAGCAGAACGATGGGCCGGTATGCCGAGGGGGAATCCGCCGGGCGTCCCTCCTTTCGGAGGAGGCACAGCTGCCCCTCCTTCCACAGTTTCGGGAACCTTCCAGCCGTAAAGCACGCGCTGAAGAGTTCCCGAAACCTGTCCTCCATTTGAGCGGCAGCTATGGCCACCACTCGTGCGGGGACGCCGTCCAGCCCAGGAGCCGTCTTCTTCGCGCGGAGGCTAAGAACCCCCGCGCGAAACTCCTCCTCCGTCACTGGAGGTGCTTCCTCCTCCTCCTGCGGAGCCGCCGACTGTGGAGGGTCCATCGTTGGTGGGGTGAAGTCGGTCCTGCGCGGAAACAGAGACCGGACCACCCCATCCAGCAACGCCGGCTCGAGGGTCTCCGTAAGTGGGGGACCATGGGGCCGCAGTTGGTTCCGCGCCGCCCTGTATGGTCTCCCATACGGATCCCTGTCGAGACCCTCCAGCATCTCGGCCCTCGCCGAGTCCTTGGCAGCGCCCATAGCCGACTTGAGGACCGCCTTTGCCTCTCGGTAAGAGGCGTAGAGGCGGTCCTCCTCTGCCTGATTACGGGCGCCGCGCCGGCGGCTCCGCGTGTAGGCCCTTCTGGCCGCCACGCAGGTGGCTCGTAGGCCCGCCAGCTCCTCTGACCACCAATAAACGGCCCGGCGGGGAGGCGGACGCCGAGACCGAGGCATGCTGGAGTTGCAAACCTCGGTCAAGGATTCCCTCAGCCGGACCGCTGCGGCGTCAACGTCCGGGGCCCCAACAGGGGGCGACAGCCAGTCTTGGAGGAAGGCCGCCTCCTTGGCTGCCTCCCGGTCCAGGCGAGTGAGAGCCCACCGTGGGAAAGGAGACCCGCCAGAGCGGGCCATCTCCCCACGGGGGCTCTGGGTGGAGATGTCGAACCGCACATAACGGTGGTCCGACAAGGTCTCCACCAACTCCACCCGCCAGAACCTAACCTTTTTTTTTTTTTTTTTTTTTTTTTTTTTTTTTTTTTTTTTTTTTTTATTTTTTTTTTTTTTATGCTGGGAAAAAATGCATTACGCATACCCTCCCGTCGGGGGAACGGGAGGGGTATGTGGGACTCCCCGGGCTGACCCGGTATACCCACTAAAATAACCCAGCGGCATTCCCGCTTCGTCCGAGTGGAAGAGGACTGGGAGATCGGCGCAGCCTTAGCGTCCAGTCCTCCTCCGACGACAACCCGCCTAAAGCGGCGGGCCCCTCAAGTCCTCCCCGTTCAGGGGGAGGGCTGGGAATGACCGGCGAGGGTGGTGTGGAGTGCAATGCGGGCGGAGGCGCCCCCGCGCCTATCGCCCGCCCATCACCACCATGAGGAGGGAGAAGACGGCGTCTTCTCCGACCTCTTCTGCGCCTGCGGAGCGGCGCAGCGAGAGGGTCGTCCTCCCGCGCGCGCTCCGCCGCCTCCTTTTGCGAGATGACATCCTCGCAAAAAGAGGCGACAGCTGCCCAGGACCCCTCACTCTCCAGCATGGCATTCACCACGCCGGGAAGCGAGAGGTCCTGTCCGATCTCCGCTGTTAGACTGCGACGCGGCTCAGACCAAGCCGGGCACACCTCGAGGGTGTGCTGAGCCGTGTCCTCCGCCGCGCCGCAGTCGTGGCACGCCGGGGTCTCCTCCCTCCCGATCCGGTGCAGGTGCTTGCCGAAACAGCCGTGGCCTGACAACACCTGCACCAGACGGAATGAGAGGAACCCGTGGGAGCGCTCGAGCCAGTCTCGCAGGACCGGACCGAGCGCGTCCAAGGTTCGGCGGCCAAAGGTGGCGGAGGCGAGGTCCTCCGTCCAGTGGACGACGATAGCGTCCCTCGCCTCCCGCCGCACGGCCTCCCGCTCCTCCGCGACGGGGCGCTCGCCCAGGGCCTTTCGCCGCGCCGTCCACTCGTACACTCTGGCGAGCACCCACGCCTCCAGCTCCCAAGGAGGGGTGCCCGCCAGAGCGCACGCCGCCGAAAAGCCCACCGAGCGGTAGGCCCTCGCCACCCGCAGTGCAATGGCCCTTTGAGGCCTGCGCATAACGGTCGCATTCTCCCTCCTTTGGAGGGAGTCCGCCCAGATGGGGGCCCCGTACAGGGCCATGCTCCGCAGGATGCCGGCGTATAAACGCCGGCATCGTGCGTTCGGCCCTCCCAGGTTCGGGAGGAGCCAGGAGAGGGCGTCCGCAGCCCTCAGCAGGCGCGTCGACAGCCCGCTAAAGTGCGGGCCGAAGCGCCACCTGCTGTCCAACACCAGGCCCAGATACTTCATCTGGGCCTGGACGCCCACCCTGACGCCCTCCACCACAATGTGGGCGTCTGGAGGGCAGCGCTGCCGAGGCCCGTGGAAGAACACGGCCTCGGTCTTGTTCAGCGCCACCCTCAATCCCAGGCGGCGGATCCTCCCTGCCACCAAGGATCCGCCAGCCGAGGCCAGACAGGCCGCCTCCCCGAAGCTCTTCCCCCGGGCAGTGAGGAGAGTGTCATCCGCGTAGCAGATGACACTCGTGCCCGGGAGAAGAGCTCCCCGCAACAGCCAGTCGAAGCCGATGTTCCACAGGGGGGGTCCTAAGACTGACCCCTGCGGAACACCGGACTCCGCGCTGTACCTCCGCAACCTGGCCAGTTTGTCCACAAGGAGGACCTCTCGATCCTCCAAGTAACTGGCCAGGAGGCTCCTCAAGTATTGGGGCACTCCGTGATACCGGAGTGCCTCCAATATGGTGGAGTGGGGAACGGAGTTGAAGGCGTTGGCTATGTCGAATGACACCGCCAACACTCCGTCCCCCGCCTCGACCGCCTCTTTCACCTGGCCCTTAAGAAGGGCCAGCGCGTCGATGGTGGACTGGCCCTGTCGGAAACCGAACTGGGCGTCCGACAGGTCCGGCCCTACACCCTGCAAATGGCTCCTGAGCCGGCCGGCGATGATCCCCTCAAACAATTTACCGACCTCATCGAGCAGAACGATGGGCCGGTATGCCGAGGGGGAATCCGCCGGGCGTCCCTCCTTTCGGAGGAGGCACAGCTGCCCCTCCTTCCACAGTTTCGGGAACCTTCCAGCCGTAAAGCACGCGCTGAAGAGTTCCCGAAACCTGTCCTCCATTTGAGCGGCAGCTATGGCCACCACCCGTGCGGGGACGCCGTCCGGCCCAGGAGCCGTCTTCTTCGCGCGGAGGCTAAGCACCCCCGCGCGAAACTCCTCCTCCGTCACCGGAGGTGCCTCCTCCTCCTCCTGCGGAGCCGCCGACTGCGGAGGGTCCATCGCTGGAGGGGCGAAGTCGGTCCTGCGCGGAAACAGAGACCGGACCACCCCATCCAGCAACGCCGGCTCGAGGGTCTCCGTCAATGGGGGACCATGGGGCCGCAGCTGGTTGCGCGCCGCCTTGTATGGTCTCCCATACGGATCCCTGTCGAGACCCTCCAGCATCTCGGCCCTCGCCGAGTCCTTGGCAGCGCCCATAGCCGACTTGAGGACCGCCTTTGCCTCTCGGTAAGAGGCGTAGAGGCGGTCCTCCTCTGCCTGACTACGAGCGCTGCGCCGGCGGCTCCGCGTGTAGGCCCTTCTGGCCGCCACGCAAGTGGCCCGGAGGCCCGCCAGCTCCTCTGACCACCAATAAACGGCCCGGCGGGGAGGCGGACGCCGAGACCGAGGCATGCTGGAGTTGCACACCTCGGTCAGGGATTCCCTCAGCCGGACCGCTGCGGCGTCAACGTCCGGTGCCCCAACAGGGGGCGACAGCCAGTCCTGGAGGAAGGCCGCCTCCTTGGCTGCCTCCCGGTCCAGGCGAGTTAGAGCCCACCGTGGGAAGGGAGACCTGCCAGAGCGGGCCATCTCCCCACGGGGGCTCTGGGTGGAGATGTCGAACCGCACATAACGGTGGTCCGACAAGGTCTCCACCAACTCCACCCGCCAGTTCACAATGCGTGCGGCTAGCACGGGGGTGGCGAACGAAACGTCCACCACCGACCCTCCCCGTTGCCGCACACACGTGTGGACCGCCCCCCTGTTGAGGAGGGACACACCGCATGACGCCGCCCAAAATTCGACGGCGCGTCCCCGGACGTTGCAAGAGGCAGCTGGATTGCCCCAGGCCACCGACTTGGCGTTCAGGTCGCCCAACACCACGACCTGGCGTGGCGCCGCCCTCCCTACGGCTGCAGTGAGGATCTCCAAGAAATCCTCAAAGTCCGAGAGAGGGCGGTTTGGGGAGAAATAGACCCCAATAAAGGCTAAATCTCCCCACGCGGCGGCCACGTATCCCGGTCCCCTCTCTAAGAGCGAGAGGGGAGGGGAGTCTGTGGAAGACCGCGACACCAGCGCCACCAGGCCGTCTCGGTCGCCCAGCCAATGACCAGGGACCGAGTAAGGCTCGGCGACCACCGCCAAGTCCACCAACCACTCAGCCATGGTCTGCATCAGGAGATCCTGTGCAGCCCGGCAGTGGTTGATGTTCGCCTGGAGGATGCGATGTTCGATTGTATCCATCAATCGGACATCGCACCCCCCTCCTCCGCAGCCACCGCCGTTCCGACCTCGGGAACGGCAGTGCTAGCAGCAGGCCCGGCCGGCACCTGTGCTTTGCCCTTCTTAAGGGGGGGGTTGCACAACCTCCCCCTCATTACGTGGCCTGCTGGGCGGCCACTGGCAGCACACACCACGCAGTGTGGCTTGGCGACCGTGCAGGCTGCGGCTTTGTGGCCCTCCTTGCCGCAGCGGTAGCAGGCGTCGGACCTGTCGACGGTGGACGGACAGAGGGCTCGGGTGTGTCCGATGCCGCAGCACCTGAAGCAGCGCAAAGGCTGCTCTCCAAGTGCTCGGACTGCACCCGAGCTGAAGCCGACGGCGAGCCGTCCTTTTTCAAGGACGGCTTTGGCAGCGGCGACCGGACACTCGAGCCGGATAGTGCCCATGCCGCCGCGGCCAGGCCTGATGTCCCGACCCCGCACCGCCGCGACGTCGCAGCCACCAATCGCTGCGACCGCCGCCACCACCTCCTCCTTGGTGACCGAATCGTCAAGATCGGTCACCTCGATGGCCGCCAACTTGACTGGTCGGGCCACCTTGGCAGCGTCCGCGATGACCTCTTGCAGCTTGGCTGCAAAGAGGTCAGCGTTGGCGCTGCCCTCCGCCCCCGGGAACTCGAAAATACGAGCCCCGGTTTCGGTTCGCCTGCATGAAACCTTGTCGATCCCCAATTGGGTGGGATCGGCATTAGAACGTGCCCGCACCAGGATTGAGGCGTAGGTCTCACCCCGCTCCGCAGCCTCCGCGGTGAGCGTCACCACGACGGCTGCGGTCTTCGGGGGAACTAGTTTCCCCTTTCCCCTCCTTTTCCCTTTACTCCTGCCAGCCGTCCGCGACTGAGTGGGAGGTGTGGGAGGCGTGGTGGCGGGGACGGCAGATGCGGCCGTAGCCGTCTTTCCGCCCTTCCCCTTCCCCTTTCCCTTTCCAGTCCCCTGCGACGAGCTGGGAGTCGTGGTGGCAGGGACGGCAGGGACGGCTGTCACCGTCTTCTTACCTCGGCCCTTTCCCTTCCGGACCACTTCAGTCCAACCCGGCTGGTTGGACGGAGTAGTGGAAGGGAGAAGGGCGTCCTCCCCTTGTGAGGACGGCCCCGGCTCGCCACGCCTCCTGTCCGCCGCAAGCGGCGGTCGGAGGCGCTTCTCCGGCAGGAGCCGGTCCTCTATACCCGCAAGGCAGGCTCTGGTGAAGGTCCTCTCCTCCAAAACCACCTTGCGGATAATGTCCTCAAGGTCGGTGGGGGTGGGGGCCTCCGCCGCAGGGCTCAGTTCGGCCTGCTGTGGCCGGGCCGTGGCTTCAGCCAGCTTCTTGTGAAGCTGGCTGACCTCCGCCTGCAAGCGATTGACTGTCGCCTGCAGTTGCCGCGTTTCGTCGGAGGTCTTGCGTTGGACCAGCTCCAACACTATTCCGCGCATGCTCGCGGCCCGACTCTTAAGGGCCTTCTGGAAGGTCCCTTTAAGGTTGGAGGACTTGGAGGCGACCTCCGCGATCTCCTCCTCGTCCTCCTCCGCCATCCGTTCCAGGTCGGCTACGGTGTAGTCCGCGTACAGGACGCGGGACGCGCCGTAACCGGACTTTGCTCGGGCGGTGCGCGCCCGCTGCTCCTTAGCAGCAACCTGCTCTTCAAGGTCCTGCTGTTTCTGTGCCCGCCGAGCCAGGTCCAACTGGCGTTGGGCGGTCGCGAGACCCACATCGTGTGTGTCTGCGGCTGTCGTCGGCTTTTTGGCCTTCGACTTCCTCGCCGAACCAGAGCCCGAGGAGCCTTCTGAACCTCCCTTCCGATACGCACGCTTCCGCGACCGGGAATCGCCCGCATCTGAGACGCTTATAATAGACTCATATTCGGAGTCCGAAACGTCGTCCGCTCTTCCAAAGAAGCTAGCCGCAGACGGCGCGCGGCTAGCCTCTGACGCCGAAGCGTCGGAGTGGCCCTGAGAAGGGCCTTTTGGTTGGCCCTGAGAAGGGCCTTTGGGTTGGCCCTGAGAAGGGCCTTTTTGAAAACGCCCGCAGGCGTCCCGCGGGGGCATAGGCATAGCCTTCCGCATGTTCGCAATTAAAAAGGCAAGATAAAACAGTAATTACGAGATCACAGAGAACTTTGGCCGTACCCAGTATGCCACTCCGTTACGGTGACAAACTGGGCCGTTTCCAGGGGACGCGACGTGGACGCAAACTCTGTGGGGGGTCCCCCGCCAGAACCTAACCTAACCTTTTTTTTTTTTTTTTTTTTTTTTTTTTTTTTATGCTGGGAAAAAATGCATTACGCATACCCTCCCGTCGGGGGAACGGGAGGGGTATGTGGGACTCCCCGGGCTGACCCGGTATACCCACTAAAATAACCCAGCGGCATTCCCGCATCGTCCGAGTGGAAGAGGACTGGGAGATCGGCGCAGCCTTAGCGTCCAGTCCTCCTCCGACGACAACCCGCCTAAAGCGGCGGGCCCCTCAAGTCCTCCCCGTTCAGGGGGAGGGCTGGGAATGACCGGCGAGGGTGGTGTGGAGTGCAATGCGGGCGGAGGCGCCCCCGCGCCTATCGCCCGCCCATCACCACCATGAGGAGGGAGAAGACGGCGTCTTCTCCGACCTCTTCTGCGCCTGCGGAGCGGCGCAGCGAGAGGGTCGTCCTCCCGCGCACGCTCCGCCGCCTCCTTTTGCGAGATGACATCCTCGCAAAAAGAGGCGACTGCTGCCCAGGACCCCTCACTCTCCAGCATGGCGTTGACCACGCCGGGAAGTGAGAGGTCCTGTCCGATCTCCGCTGTTAGACTGCGGCGCGGCTCAGACCAAGCCGGGCACACCTCGAGGGTGTGCTGAGCCGTGTCCTCCGCCGCGCCGCAGTCGTGGCACGCCGGGGTCTCCTCCCTCCCGATCCGGTGCAGGTGCTTGCCGAAACAGCCGTGGCCTGACAACACCTGCACCAGACGGAATGAGAGGAAACCGTGGGAGCGCTCGAGCCAGTCTCGTAGGACCGGACCGAGCGCGTCCAAGGTTCGGCGGCCAAAGGTGGCGGAGGCGAGGTCCTCCGTCCAATGGACGATAATGGCGTCCCTCGCCTCCCGCCGCACGGCCTCCCGCTCCTCCGCGACGGGGCGCTCCCCGAGGGCCTTTCGCCGCGCCGTCCACTCGTACACTCTGGCGAGCACCCACGCCTCCAACTCCCAAGGAGGGGTGCCCGCCAGAGCGCACGCCGCCGAAAAGCCCACGGAGCGGTAGGCCCTCGCCACCCGCAGTGCAATGGCCCTTTGGGGCCTCCGCATCATAGTAGCGTTCTCCCTCCTGTTGAGGGAGTCCGACCAGATGGGGGCCCCGTACAGGGCCATGCTCCGCAGGATGCCGGCATATAAACGCCGGCATCGTGCGTTAGGCCCCCCCAAATTCGGGAGGAGCCACGACAGGGCGTCCGCGGCCTTCAGCAGGCGCGTCGACAGCCCGCTAAAGTGCGGGCCGAAGCGCCACCTGCTGTCCAGCACCAGGCCCAGATACTTCATCTGGGCCTGGACGTCCACCCTGACGCCCTCCACCACAATGTGGGCGTCGGGAGGGCAGCGCTGCCGAGGCCCGTGAAAGAACACGGCCTCGGTCTTGTTCAGCGCCACCCTCAATCCCAGGCGGCGGATCCTCCCTGCCACCAAGGATCCGCCAGCCGAGGCCAGACAGGCCGCCTCCCCGAAGCTCTTCCCCCGGGCAGTAAGGAGAGTGTCATCCGCGTAGCAGATGACACTCGTGCCCTGGAGAAGAGCTCCCCGCAACAGCCAGTCAAAGCCGATGTTCCACAGGGGGGGTCCTAAGACTGACCCCTGCGGAACACCGGACTCCGCGCTGTATCTCCGCATCCTGGCCAGTTTGTCCACAAGGAGGACCTCTCGATCCTCCAAGTAGCTGGCCAGGAGGCTCGTCAAATATTGGGGCACTCCGTGGTACCGGAGTGCCTCCAATATGGTGGAGTGGGGAACGGAGTTGAAGGCGTTGGCGATGTCAAACGACACCGCCAACACTCCGTCCCCCGCCTCGACCGCCTCTTTCACCTGGCCCTTCAAAAGGGCCAGCGCGTCGATGGTGGACCGGCCCTGTCGGAAACCGAACTGGGCGTCCGACAGGTCCGGCCCTACGCCCTGCAAATGGCTCCTGAGCCGGCCGGCGATGATCCCCTCGAACAATTTACCGACCTCATCGAGCAGAACGATGGGCCGGTATGCCGAGGGGGAATCCGCCGGGCGTCCCTCCTTTCGGAGGAGGCATAGCTGCCCCTCCTTCCACAGTTTCGGGAACCTTCCAGCCGTAAGGCACGCGCTGAAGAGTTCCCGAAACCTGTCCTCCATTTGAGCGGCAGCTATGGCCACCACCCGTGCGGGGACGCCGTCCGGCCCAGGAGCCGTCTTCTTCGCGCGGAGGCTAAGCACCCCCGCGCGAAACTCCTCCTCCGTCACCGGAGGTGCCTCCTCTTCCTCCTGCGGAGCCGCCGACTGCGGAGGGTCCATCGCTGGAGGGGTGAAGTCGGTCCTGCGCGGAAACAGAGACCGGACCACCCCATCCAGCAACGCCGGCTCGAGGGTCTCCGTAAGTGGGGGACCATGGGGCCGCAGTTGGTTCCGCGCTGCCCTGTATGGTCTCCCATACGGATCCCTGTCGAGACCCTCCAGCATCTCGGCCCTCGCCGAGTCCTTGGCAGCGCCCATAGCCGACTTGAGGACCGCCTTCGCCTCTCGGTAAGAGGCGTAGAGGCGATCCTCCTCTGCCTGATTACGGGCGCTGCGCCGGCGGCTCCGCGTGTAGGCCCTTCTGGCCGCCACGCAAGTGGCCCGGAGGCCTGCCAGCTCCTCCGACCACCAATAAACGGCCCGGCGGGGAGGCGGACGCCGAGACCGAGGCATGCTGGAGTTGCACACCTCGGTCAAGGATTCCCTCAGCCGGACCGCTGCGGCGTCAACGTCCGGGGCCCCAACAGGAGGCGACAGCCAGTCTTGGAGGAAGGCCGCCTCCTTGGCTGCCTCCCGGTCCAGGCGAGTGAGAGCCCACCGTGGGAAGGGAGACCTGCCAGAGCGGGCCATCTCCCCACGGGGGCTCTGGGTGGAGATGTCGAACCGCACATAACGGTGGTCCGACAAAGTCTCCACCAACTCCACCCGCCAGTTCACAATGCGTGCGGCTAGCACGGGGGTGGCGAACGAAACGTCCACCACCGACCCTCCCCGTTGCCGCACACAAGTGTGGACCACCCCCCTGTTGAGGAGGGACACGCCGCATGACGCCGCCCAAAACTCGACGGCGCGACCCCGGACGTTGCAGGAGGCGGCTGGGTTGCCCCAGGCCACCGACTTGGCGTTCAGGTCGCCCAACACCACGACCTGGCGTGGCGCCGCCCTCCCTACGACTGCAGTGAGAATCTCTAGGAAATCCTCAAAGTCCGAGAGAGGGCGGTTTGGGGAGAAATAGACCCCAACCAGGGCCAAATCTCCCCACGCGGCGGCCACGTATCCCGGTCCCCTCTCTAAAAGCGAGAGGGGAGGGGAGTCTGTGGAAGACCGCGACACCAACGCCACCAGGCCGTCTCGGTCGCCCAGCCAATGGCCAGGGACCGAGTAAGGCTCGGCGACCACCGCCAAGTCCACCAACCACTCAGCCATGGTCTGCATCAGGAGATCCTGTGCAGCCCGGCAGTGGTTGGTGTTCGCCTGGAGGATGCGATGTTCGATCGACATCAATCGGACATCGCACCCCCCTCCTCCGCAGCCACCGCCGTTCCTGCCTCGGGAACGGCGTTGCCAGCAGCAGGCCCGACTGGCACCTGCGCTTTTCCCCTCTTAAGGGGGGGGTTACACAACCTCCCCCGCATGATGTGACCTGCTGGGCGGCCACTGGCAGCACACACTACGCAGTGTGGCGTGGCGACCATGCAGGCGGCGGCTTTGTGGCCCTCCTTGCCGCAGCGGTAGCAGGCGTCGGACCTGTCGACGGTGGACGGACAGAGGGCTCGGGTGTGTCCGATGCCGCAGCACTTGAAGCAGCGCAAAGGCTGCTCCCCAAGTGCCCGGACTGCACCCGAGCTGAATCCGACGGCGAGCCGACCTTTCTCAAGGACGGCTTTGGCAGCGACGACCGGGCACTCGAGCCGGATAGTGCCCATGCCGCCGCGGCCAGGCCTGATGTCCCGACCCCGTACCTCCGCGACGCTGCAACCCCCGATCGCTGCGACCGCCGCCACCACCTCCTCCTTGGTGACCGAGTCGTCAAGGTCGGCTACCTCGATGGCAGCCGACTTGACTGGTCGGGCCACCTTGGCAGCGTCCGCGATGACCTCCTGCAGCTTGGCTGCAAAGAGGTCAGCGCTGGCGCTGCCCTCCGCCCCCGGGAACTCGAAAATTCGAGCCCCGGTTTCCGTCCGCCGGCAAGAAACTTTGCCGATCCCCAATTGGGTAGGATCGGCATTTGCACGCGCCCGCAACAGGATCGACGCGTAAGTTTCCCCGCGTTCCGCAGCCTCCGCGGTGAGTGTCACCACGACGGCTGCGGACTTTGGGGGAACGAGTTTCCCCTTCCTCTTCTTCTTGCCCCTGCCAGCCGCCTGCGACTGACTTGGAGGCGTGGTGGCGGGGACGGCAGGGGCGGCCGCTGCCGCCTTTCTGCCTTTCCTCTTCCTCCCCCTCCCCCCAGTCGCCTGCGACTGGCCGGGATGCGTAGAGGCGGGGACGGCAGAGACGGCCGACGCCGTCTTTTTCCCCTTACCCTTCCCCTTCCCCTTCCGGACCACTTCAGTCCAACCCGGCTGGTTGGACGGAGTGGTGGAAGGGAGAAGGGCATCCTCCACTTGCGAGGACGGCCCCGGCTCGGCTCGCCTCTTGTCCGCCGCGAGCGGCGGTCGGATGCGCTTCTCCGGCAGGAGCCGGTCCTCTATGCCTGCTAGGCAGGCTCTGGTGAAGGCCCGCTCCTCCATAACCACCTTGCGGATGACATCCTCAAGGTTGGTGGAGGAGGGGGCCTCCGCCGCAGGTCTCGGTTCGGCCTGACTCGGCCGGGCCATGACATCAGCCAGCTTCTGATGAAGCTGGCTGACCTCCAGCTTGAGGCGATCGACGGTCGCCTGCAATTGGCGAGTCTCGTCGCTCGCCTTGCGCTCCACGAGCTCCGCAACGATGCCGCGCATGCTCGCAGCACGGCACTTAAGGGCCTTTTGAAAGGTGCCCTTAAGGTTTGAGGACTTGGAGGCGACCTCCGCGATCTCCTCCTCGTCCTCCTCCGCCATGCGCGCCAGCTCGGCCAAGGAGTAGTCCGAGTAAAGCACGCGGGACGCACCGTACCCGGACTTGGCCCGAGCAGCACGCACCCGCTGCTCCTTAGCAGCAACCTGCTCCTCCAGGTCCTGCTGCTGCTGCGCCCGCCGAGCCAAGTCCAGATGCCGCTGAGCGTCCGCGAGACCCACTACGTGGGTGTCTGCGGCTTTCGTCGGCCTCTTGGCCTTGGACCTCCTTGCTGAGCTCGAGGAGCCCTCGGACCCTTCCTTAAGGAAGGCCCGCTTACGCGACCTTGAGTCGCCTGCGTCCGAGACGCTAAGTAGGGACTCGTCGTCGGAATCTGACGGGTCCACCCTTCCGAAGAAGCTAGCCGCAGACGGCGCGCGGCTAGCTTCAGACG
The DNA here is from genome assembly GCA_950371165.1 of Lacanobia oleracea. Taxonomy (NCBI): domain Eukaryota; kingdom Metazoa; phylum Arthropoda; class Insecta; order Lepidoptera; family Noctuidae; genus Lacanobia; species Lacanobia oleracea. The sequence goes on from OX493385.1 coordinate 74,697, forward strand.
CTGAAGCGTCAGATTGGCCCTGAGAAGGGCCTTTTGGTTGGCCCTGAGAAGGGCCTTTTTTAAAACGCCCGCAGGCGTCCCGCGGGGGCGTAGGCATAGCCTTCCGCATGTTCGCAGTCAACAACGCAATTAAAATGAAGCTACGAGATCACAGAGCACTTTAGCCGTACCCAGTCTGCCACTCCGTTACGGTGACAAACTGGGCCGTTTCCAGGGGACGCGACGTGGACGCAAGCTCCGTGGGGGAACCTAACCTAACCTAACCTAACCTAACCTAACCTAACCTAACCTAAAATGATGGTGAGAAATCACCATCCAAACCGACTCCATCACCACCCAATGTTAGGCGCAGTGTTGGAGAGTGGGAAGCCGCTAAGCCCGCCAGCACAACACCTCCAGTAGGAGCCAAGACGGTGCAGGCTGGTCCATCAAAGGATGTGCAGAAATCCACTCAGGCGCAGGAGAGCAAAACTCTCCATATGCGCTCCAAACTTGTGGAGGTACACTCGCCGCCTAAGGCCCAATATGCAGATCGGTCGACAGAGGCAAGGGCCTGTTTAAATAGAGCGAAGCTGCTGCTGAGCTCATCGAGGAACACGAAGACCGAGATCAAGAACGGCATTACCGAGGCACTTGACCGGCTGTTCCAGCTGGTGAAGGAAGCGGAAAGGCTTAGTAGGGCGGGGGTATCGGGAGTGGGGAAAGCTGGCTTGCGGCCCGAGGTCCCGGCTACTGACGTCACTTTTTCGTGCCAAACCGAGCATAGCCTGGAAACCCAAATAAAAGCCCACTCTGTGTTGCTCGAAAATAACAGTAGAAAAATGGAGGAGCTAAAAATGGTCATAGAGCAGCACAGAGACAAAATGGAAAGCACAAACGCCAACGCCGCAACGTACGCGAATGTGGCGGCGACCCAGGGGGACAGGGTGATGCAAAAGCGTACGTTGCACTCGGTCGCGGTTGCCTCGACCGTGGAGTCGGAAACAGGAGAGGAGGTGCTCGAAAGAGTTAGAAAGACCATTGATGCCAAAGAGGGATGGATAAAGGTGGAGAGGGTGAGAAAAGCCAAAAATAGGAAGATTATAATGGGCTTTGGGTCCAAGGAAGAACGGGAAAAGGCGAAGGACCGAATAACGAAAGAAGGAGGAAGCCTTACCACCGAGGACGTGGAGAACAAGGATCCGCTGGTCAGGCTTGGGGATGTCCTGTCAGTAAATACTGACGAGGATATCCTCAAGGCTCTCCGGAATCAGAACGATTCTCTTTTCCGGGGCCTCGGTGAGGGGGACGACAGAATAGCTGTTAAATACAGAAGAAGAGCCAGAAACCCTCACACCACCCACGTGATCGTAAGCGTGTCGCCCAGTATCTGGAGGCGGGTGACAGAGAAAGGCCACGTATACATAGATCTCCAGCGAGTTCGAGTGGAAGACCAGACTCCACTAGTCCAGTGCACGCGTTGTCTGGGGTACGGCCATGGCAGGAAGTACTGCCAAGAGACAGCAGACGCATGCAGCCATTGTGGCGGCCCCCACCTGAGAACGGAGTGCGCGGACTGGATAGCTGGGGAGCCACCCGCCTGCAGAAACTGTAAAAAGGCGAAACTGACGCAGACAGATCACAATGCATTCAACTCTGAGTGCCCAGTGCGCCGCCGGTGGGACGAATTGGCCCGGTCGACCGTCGCGTATTGCTAACGCCAACGTTGTCACCACCACATATAGTTATATGCAAGCGAACCTCCAGCGGAAAAGGCTTGCAACAGTTGAGCTGCTACTTGAAGCACAAAAACAGAGGGTAGCCGTAGCCTTGCTGCAAGAGCCATACACTGGGGGAAGTAAGACGATGAAAAACCACAGGGGAGTAAGGGTCTTCCAGAGCACTGGAGATGGAGAAGGGACTGTCAAGGCCGCAATTGCTGTTCTTGATAGCAATCTTAACGTTAGGCAGTACCCAAAACTCACTACAAACAACATCGTCGTGGTGGGGATCCAAACCAGTGCCTGGGAGATCACCTTGGCGTCCATATACTTCGAGCCGGACAAACCAGTGGAGCCCTATTTAGACCAGCTTAAAGAAATAGTGGCTAAAAATGGCTCAAAGCCCATAATCGTTGGAGGCGACGTAAATGCAAAAAGCACTTGGTGGGGCAGCCCGACGATCGACCGTAGGGGAGAGGTTGTGTGCGGAGCTCTCGGGGAGCTCGGGTTGCACATACTCAACACTGGGGAGGTGCCGACCTTCGACACAGTCAGGGGAGGACAACGCTACAGCAGCTATGTCGACATAACCGCCTGTTCGGCAAATATCCTCGACAAGGTAGCAGACTGGAAAGTCGTTGAGGGCCTGAGCAGCTCCGACCACAACGGTATCGTTTTCAAGGTTTTTCAAAATAGGTCAAAGGGGCTAAAAGTAGAAAGGACAACTAGAGTATTCAACACAAAAAAGGCCAACTGGCCTGAGTTTCATGCGAAACTCACCCAGTTGAGCCAAGATAACCAAATCACAAAACAAGAAATAGAAAGAATAAACAAAATAGAGAAATTAGAAGAAATAGTCAATAGTTATACAGAAATCGTCACAAAGGCATGTAAATCATCCATGCCAATTAAAAAACAAGTCGAAAAACTTACCTTGCCGTGGTGGTCGGAGAGGCTTGCAGAACTGAAAAAAGCAGTGGCTACCAAAAAGAGGAGGATCAGGTGTGCTGCTCCGGTCCGTAGAGCCATCGTGGTCGAGAGGTACCTGCAACAGAAAGAAGAGTATGAGGCGGAGGCGGCCAGAGCTCAAACCGAGAGCTGGAAGGAATTCTGCTGCAAACAGGATAGAGAAGGGGTGTGGGAGGGGATTTACAGGGTCATAGGAAGGACAGCGAGTAGGGTGGAGGACCCGCCGCTGGTGAGAGATGGGGAAGTGCTGGATGCAGAAGGGTCTGCCCGATTCATAGCGGAAACCCTGTATCCAGAGGACTGCCCAGCAAATGATGACCCCCACCAAAGCCGTGTCAGACTGGAGGCGGAGAGGGTGAATGAAGGAGAAAATGGTGAGCCATGCGACCCTCCATTCACCATAGCCGAACTGAAGGCGTCGAGCGAGTCCTTCAATCCAAAAAAGGCTCCAGGAATGGACGGCCTCACAGCCGATGTGTGCTACCATGCTATCAGCAAAGAACCTGAAACTTTCCTGGCAATCCTTAACAAATGCCTCGAATATAACTACTTCCCCAAATTATGGAAAGAGGCAACAGTGGTCGTACTTCGGAAGCCAGGAAAGACAGACTACACCACACCAAAAGCGTACCGCCCAATTGGCCTGCTGCCGGTTCTCGGAAAAATTTACGAGAAGATGTTGGTGGCCCGACTCAGGTTCTACATAGCACCGAAGATGAGTACTCGCCAGTTCGGATTCATGCCACAAAGGAGTACCGAGGACTCCCTCTATACCCTCATGCAAAAAATACGCAACCATCTTAAACAAAAGAAAATAATAACACTAATATCGCTAGATATAGAGGGAGCCTTCGACAATGCCTGGTGGCCAGCCATAAGGGTCCGACTGGCTGAGGAAAAGTGTCCGGTCAACCTGAGAAGGGTTATTGACAGTTACCTGCGCGACAGGAGAGTACGGGTAAGGTACGCTGGTGCTGAACACCTAAAAAGCACGAGGGAGGGTTGCGTACAAGGCTCGATTGGGGGCCCCATTCTCTGGAACCTTATACTGGATCCCCTCCTCAAAGACCTAGAGAGAAGAGGAGTGTACGCCCAAGCTTTCGCTGACGACGTGATCCTAGTCTTCGATGGACACACAGCATTGGAAATAGAGAGGCAGGCGAATGCCGTCCTCGAACGTGTTCGGGCGTGGGGTGTGGAAAATAAGCTAAACTTTGCACCACATAAGACGAGCGCCATGGTCATAACTAAAAAGCTAAAATACGACGCCCCACGCCTGAGCATGGGCGGGGTCGACATCGCTATGTCCAGAAAAATCAAAGTGCTGGGTGTCACCATCGACGACGGGCTCACATTTAGCGAGCACGTTTCGGACGTTTGCCGTAAGGCCATCGCGGTCCACAAACAGCTTAGCAGGGCTGCTAAAGTAAGCTGGGGCCTAAACCCAGATGTGGTTAAAATAATATATGTTGCTACTGTGGAACCAATTATTCTGTACGCTGCCAGTGCATGGGCGGAAGCCGCTAACAAACTGGGAATCAAAAAACAACTAGGCGCTGTGCAGCGGGGCATAGCACAAAAAATGTGCAGGGCGTACCGGACCGTCTCCTTAAACTCAGTGCTCCTACTAGCAGGGATACTTCCCCTGGATCTTCGAATCCACGAGGTGGCATCGCTATACAAAGCCAAAAAAGGGGTACCACAGGCCATATTGGGGGACAGGGAGGTGGACCTAACCTAACCTAACCTTTTTTTTTTTTTTTTTTTTTTTTTTTTTTTTTTTAACCTGGGAAAAAATGCATTACGCATACCCTCCCGTCGGGGGAACGGGAGGGGTATGTGGGACTCCCCGGGCTGACCCGGTATACCCACTAAAACGACCCAGCGTTATTCCCGCGTCGTCCGAGTGGAAGAGGACTGGGAGATCGGCGCAGCCTTAGCGTCCAGTCCTCCTCCGACGACAACCCGCCTAAAGCGGCGGGCCCCTCAAGTCCTCCCCGTTCAGGGGGAGGGCTGGGAATTACCGGCGGAGGTGGTGTGGAGTGCAATGCGGGCGGAGGCGCCCCCGCGCCTATCGCCCGCCCATCACCACCATGAGGAGGGAGAAGACGGCGTCTTCTCCGACCTCTTCTGCGCCTGCGGAGCGGCGCAGCGAGAGGGTCGTCCTCCCGCGCGCGCTCCGCCGCCTCCTTTTGCGAGATGACATCCTCGCAAAAAGAGGCGACAGCTGCCCAGAACCCCTCACTCTCCAGCATGGCGTTGACCACGCCGGGAAGTGAGAGGTCCTGTCCGATCTCCGCTGTTAGACTGCGGCGCGGCTCAGACCAAGCCGGGCACACCTCGAGGGTGTGCTGAGCCGTGTCCTCCGCCGCGCCGCAGTCGTGGCACGCCGGGGTTTCCTCCCTCCCGATCCGGTGCAGGTGCTTGCCGAAACAGCCGTGGCCTGACAACACCTGCACCAGACGGAATGAGAGGAACCCGTGGGAGCGCTCGAGCCAGTCTCGCAGGACCGGCCCGAGCGCGTCCAGGGTTCGGCGGCCAAAGGTGGCGGAGGCGAGGTCCTCCGTCCAATGGACGATGATGGCGTCCCTAGCCTCCCGCCGCACGGCCTCCCGCTCCTCCGCGACGGGGCGCTCGCCCAGGGCCTTTCGCCGCGCCGTCCACTCGTACACTCTGGCGAGCACCCACGCCTCCAACTCCCAAGGAGGGGTGCCCGCCAGAGCGCACGCCGCCGAAAAGCCCACCGAGCGGTAGGCCCTCGCCACCCGCAGTGCAATGGCCCTTTGAGGCCTGCGCATCACGGTCGCATTCTCCCTCCTTTGGAGGGAGTCCGCCCAGATGGGGGCCCCGTACAGGGCCATGCTCCGCAGGATGCCGGCGTATAAACGCCGGCATCGTGCGTTGGGCCCTCCCAGGTTCGGGAGGAGCCAGGAGAGGGCGTCCGCAGCCCTCAGCAGGCGCGTCGACAGCCCGCTAAAGTGCGGGCCGAAGCGCCACCTGCTGTCCAACACCAGGCCCAGATACTTCATCTGGGCCTGGACGCCCACCCTGACGCCCTCCACCACAATGTGGGCGTCTGGAGGGCAGCGCTGCCGAGGCCCGTGAAAGAACACGGCCTCGGTCTTGTTCAGCGCCACCCTCAATCCCAGGCGGCGGATCCTACCTGCCACCAAGGACCCGCCAGCCGAGGCCAGACAGGCCGCCTCCCCGAAGCTCTTCCCCCGGGCAGTGAGGAGAGTGTCATCCGCGTAGCAGATGACACTCGTGCCCCGGAGAAGAGCTCCCCGCAACAGCCAGTCAAAGCCGATGTTCCACAGGGGGGGTCCTAAGACTGACCCCTGCGGAACACCGGACTCCGCGCTGTACCTCCGCATCCTGGCCAGTTTGTCCACAAGGAGGACCTCTCGATCCTCCAAGTAGCTGGCCAGGAGGCTCCTCAAGTATTGGGACACTCCGTGATACCGGAGTGCCTCCAATATGGTGGAGTGGGGAACGGAGTTGAAGGCGTTGGCTATGTCGAATGACACCGCCAACACTCCGTCCCCCGCCTCCACCGCCCCCTTCACCTGGCTCTTGAGTAGGGCCAGCGCGTCAATGGTCGAACGCCCCTGTCGGAAGCCGAACTGGGCGTCCGACAGGTCCGGCCCTACACCCCGCAAATGGCTCCTGAGCCGGCCGGCGATGATCCCCTCGAACAATTTACCGACCTCATCGAGCAGAACGATGGGCCGGTATGCCGAGGGGGAATCCGCCGGGCGTCCCTCCTTTCGGAGGAGGCATAGCTGCCCCTCCTTCCACAGTTTCGGGAACCTTCCAGCCGTAAAGCACGCGCTGAAGAGTTCCCGAAACCTGTCCTCCATTTGAGCGGCAGCTATGGCCACCACCCGTGCGGGGATGCCGTCCGGCCCAGGAGCCGTCTTCTTCGCGCGGAGGCTAAGCACCCCCGCGCGAAACTCCTCCTCCGTCACCGGAGGTGCCTCCTCTTCCTCCTGCGGAGCCGCCGACTGCGGAGGGTCCATCGCTGGAGGGGTGAAGTCGGTCCTGCGCGGAAACAGAGACCGGACCACCCCATCCAGCAACGCCGGCTCGAGGGTCTCCGTAAGTGGGGGACCATGGGGCCGCAGTTGGTTCCGCGCCGCCCTGTATGGTCTCCCATACGGATCCCTGTCGAGACCCTCCAGCATCTCGGCCCTCGCCGAGTCCTTGGCAGCGCCCATAGCCGACTTGAGGACCGCCTTTGCCTCTCGGTAAGAGGCGTAGAGGCGGTCCTCCTCTGCCTGATTACGGGCGCTGCGCCGGCGGCTCCGCGTGTAGGCCCTTCTGGCCGCCACGCAAGTGGCCCGGAGGCCTGCCAGCTCCTCCGACCACCAATAGATGGCCCGGCGGGGAGGCGGACGCCGAGACCGAGGCATGCTGGAGTTGCACACCTCGGTCAAGGACTCCCTCAGCCGGACCGCTGCTGCGTCAACGTCCGGGGCCTCAACAGGGGGCGACAGCCAATCTTGGAGGAAGGCCGCCTCCTTGGCTGCCTCCCGGTCCAGGCGAGTGAGAGCCCACCGTGGGAAGGGAGACCTGCCAGAGCGGGCCATCTCCCCACGGGGGCTCTGGGTGGAGATGTCGAACCGCACATAACGGTGGTCCGACAAGGTCTCCACCAACTCCACCCGCCAGTTCACAATGCGTGCGGCTAGCACGGGGGTGGCGAACGAAACGTCCACCACCGACCCTCCCCGTTGCCGCACACACGTGTGGATCGCCCCCCTGTTGAGGAGGGACACGCCGCATGACGCCGCCCAAAACTCGACGGCGCGACCCCGGACGTTGCAGGAGGCGGCTGGGTTGCCCCAGGCCACCGACTTGGCGTTCAGGTCGCCCAACACCACGACCTGGCGTGGCGCCGCCCTCCCTACGGCAGCAGTGAGGATCTCCAGGAAATCCTCAAAGTCCGAGAGAGGGCGGTTAGGGGAGAAATAGACCCCAACCAGGGCCAAATCTCCCCACGCGGCGGCCACGTATCCCGGTCCCCTCTCTAAAAGCGAGAGGGGAGGGGAGTCTGTGGAAGACCGCGACACCAACGCCACCAGGCCGTCTCGGTCGCCCAGCCAATGGCCAGGGACCGAGTAAGGCTCGGCGACCACCGCCAAGTCCACCAACCACTCAGCCATGGTCTGCATCAGGAGATCCTGTGCAGCCCGGCAGTGGTTGGTGTTCGCCTGGAGGATGCGATGTTCGACTGAATCCATCAATCGGACATCGCACCCCCCTCCTCCGCAGCCACCGCCGTTCCGACCTCGGGAACGGCAGTGCTAGCAGCAGGCCCGACCGGCACCTGCGCTTTGCCCTTCTTAAGGGGGGGGTTGCATAACCTCCCCCTCATTACGTGGCCTGCTGGGCGACCGCTCGCGGCACAGACGGCGCAATGCGGCTTGGCGACCATGCAGGAGGCGGCTTTGTGGCCCTCCTTGCCGCAGCGGTAGCAGCTCTCCGACCTGTCTACCGCTGACGGGCACAAAGCTCGGGTGTGCCCGATGCCGCAGCACCGGAAGCAGCGCAGAGGCTGCTCCTCAAGGGCCCGGACTGCACCCGAGCTGAAGCCGACAAAGAGGCGTCCTTTTGCAAGGACGGCTTTGGCAGCGGCGACAGGACACCCGAGCCGGATAGTGCCCATGCCGCCGCGGCCGGGCCTGATGTCCCGGCCTTGCACCGCTGCGACGCCGCAGCCCCCAATGGCTGCGATCGCCGCCACCACCTCCTCTTTGGTGACCGAATCGTCCAAATCGGTCACCTCGATGGTCGCCGTCTTTACCGGTCGGGCCACCTTGGCAGCGTCCGCGATGACCTCCTGCAGCTTGGCTGCAAAGAGGTCAGCGCTGGCGCTGCCCTCCGCCCCCGGGAACTCGAAAATACGAGCCCCGGTTTCGGTCCGCCGGCAAGAAATCTTGCCGATCCCCAGTTGGGTGGGATCGGCATTGGCACGCGCCCGCACTAAAATTGACGCGTACGTCTCGCCTCGCTCCGCGGCCTCCGCGGTGAGTGTCACCACGACGGCCGCGGACTTTGGGGGAACCAGCTTCCCTTTCTTCTTACCCTTGCCAGCCGCCCGCGACTGACTGGGAGGCGTGGTGACGGGGACGGCAGGTCCGGGCGTTGCTGGCCTTTTGCCCTTCCGCTTACCCTTTCTCCCACCAGTCGCCCGCGACTGGCCTGTATGTGTGGTGGCGGGGACGGCAGGGACGGCCGTCGCCGTCTTTTTACCTCGGCCCTTCCCCTTCCGGACCACTTCAGTCCAACCCGGCTGGTTGGACGGAGTAGTCGAAGGGAGAAGGGCGTCCTCTCCTTGCGAGGATGGCCCCGGCTCGGCTCGCCTCTTGTCCGCCGCGAGCGGCGGTCGAAGGCGCTTCTCCGGCAGGAGCCGGTCCTCTATGCCTGCTAGGCAGGCTCTGGTGAAGGCCCTCTCCTCCATAACCACCTTGCGGATGACATCCTCAAGGTTGGTGGAGGAGGGGGCCTCCGCCGCAGGTCTCGGTTCGGCCTGAATCGGCCGAGCCATGACATCAGCCAGCTTCTGATGAAGCTGGCTGACCTCCAGCTTGAGGCGATCGACGGTCGCCTGCAATTTGCGCGATTCGTCGGTCGCCTCACGCTGGACCAACTCCTCTATAATGCCGCGCATGCTCGCAGCACGGACCTTAAGGGCCTTCTGAAACGTGCCCTTAAGGTTTGAGGATTTGGAGGCGACCTCCGCGATCTCCTCCTCGTCCTCCTCCGCCATGCGCGCCAGCTCGGCCAAGGTGTAGTCCGAGTAAAGCACGCGGGACGCACCGTACCCGGACTTGGCCCGAGCAGCACGCGCCCGCTGCTCCTTAGCAGCAACCTGCTCCTCGAGGTCCTGCTGCTGCTGCGCCCGCCGAGCCAAGTCCAGATGCCGCTGAGCGTCCGCGAGACCCACTACGTGGGTGTCTGCGGCTTTCGTCGGCCTCTTGGCCTTCGTCCTCCTTGCTGAGCTCGAGGAGCCCTCGGACCCTTCCTTAAGGAAGGCCCGCTTTCGCGACCTTGAGTCGCCCGCATCCGAGACGCTAATCTGGGAGTCGTCGTCGGAATCCGACGGGTCCACCCTTCCGAAGAAGCTAGCCGCAGACGGCGCGCGGCTACCTTCAGACGCTGAAGCGTCGGATTGGCCCTGAGAAGGGCCTTTTGGTTGGCCCTGAGAAGGGCCTTTGGGTTGGCCCTGAGAAGGGCCTTTTTTAAAACGCCCGCAGGCGTCCCGCGGGGGTGTAGGCATAGCCTTCCGCATGTTCGCAGTAGAAAGGCAAGATAAAATAGCAACTACGAAATCACAGAGCACTTTAGCCGTACCCAGTCTGCCACTCCGTTACGGTGACAAACTGGGCCGTTTCCAGGGGACGCGACGTGGACGCAAGCTCTGTGGGGGGTCCCCCAACCTAACCTAACCTTTTTTTTTTTTTTTTTTTTTTTTTTAAACTGGGAAAAAATGCATTACGCATACCCTCCCGTCGGGGGAACGGGAGGGGTATGTGGGACTCCCCGGGCTGACCCGGTATACCCACTAAAACGACCCAGTGTTATTCCCGCGTCGTCCGAGTGGAAGAGGACTGGGAGATCGGCGCAGCCTTTGCGTCCAGTCCTCCTCCGACGACAACCCGCCTAAAGCGGCGGGCCCCTCAAGTCCTCCCCGTTCAGGGGGAGGGCTGGGAATTAACGGCGAGGGTGGTGTGGAGTGCAATGCGGGCGGAGGCGCCCCCGCGCCTATCGCCCGCCCATCACCACCATGAGGAGGGAGAAGACGGCGTCTTCTCCGACCTCTTCTGCGCCTGCGGAGCGGCGCAGCGAGAGGGTCGTCCTCCCGCGTGCGCTCCGCCGCCTCCTTTTGCGAGATGACATCCTCGCAAAAAGAGGCGACAGCTGCCCAGGACCCCTCACTCTCCAGCATGGCGTTGACCACGCCGGGAAGTGAGAGGTCCTGTCCGATCTCCGCTGTTAGACTGCGGCGCGGCTCAGACCAAGCCGGGCACACCTCGAGGGTGTGCTGAGCCGTGTCCTCCGCCGCGCCGCAGTCGTGGCACGCCGGGGTTTCCTCCCTCCCGATCCGGTGCAGGTGCTTGCCGAAACAGCCGTGGCCTGACAACACCTGCACCAGACGGAATGAGAGGAACCCGTGGGAGCGCTCGAGCCAGTCTCGCAGGACCGGCCCGAGCGCGTCCAGGGTTCGGCGGCCAAAGGTGGCGGAGGCGAGGTCGTCCGTCCAATGGACGATGATGGCGTCCCTCGCCTCCCGCCGCACGGCCTCCCGCTCCTCCGCGACGGGGCGCTCCCCGAGGGCCTTTCGTCGCGCCGTCCACTCGTACACTCTGGCGAGCACCCACGCCTCCAGCTCCCAAGGAGGGGTGCCCGCCAGAGCGCACGCCGCCGAAAAGCCCACCGAGCGGTAGGCCCTCGCCACCCGCAGTGCAATGGCCCTTTGTGGCCTGCGCATGGCGGTTGCGTTCTCCCTCCTGTGGAGGGAGTCCGCCCAGATGGGGGCCCCATACAGGGCCATGCTTCGCAGGATGCCGGCATATAGGCGCCGGCATCGTGCGTTGGGCCCTCCCAGGTTGGGGAGGAGCCAGGAGAGGGCGTCCGCAGCCCTCAGCAGGCGCGTCGACAGCCCGCTAAAGTGCGGGCCGAAGCGCCACCTGCTGTCCAACACCAGGCCCAGATACTTCATCTGGGCCTGGACGCCCACCCTGACGCCCTCCACCATAATGTGGGCGTCTGGAGGGCAGCGCTGCCGAGGCCCGTGAAAGAACACGGCCTCGGTCTTGTTCAGCGCCACCCTCAATCCCAGGCGGCGGATCCTCCCTGCCACCAAGGACCCGCCAGCCGAGGCCAGACAGGCCGCCTCCCCGAAGCTCTTCCCCCGGGCAGTAAGGAGAGTGTCATCCGCGTAGCAGATGACACTCGTGCCCCGGAGAAGAGCTCCCCGCAACAGCCAGTCAAAGCCGATGTTCCACAGGGGGGGTCCTAAGACTGACCCCTGCGGAACACCGGACTCCGCGCTGTACCTCCGCATCCTGGCCAGTTTGTCCACAAGGAGGACCTCTCGATCCTCCAAGTAGCTGGCCAGGAGGCTCCTCAAGTATTGGGGCACTCCGTGATACCGGAGTGCCTCCAATATGGTGGAGTGGGGAACGGAGTTGAAGGCGTTGGCGATGTCAAACGACACCGCCAGCACTCCGTCCCCCGCCTCGACCGCCTCTTTCACCTGGCCCTTCAAAAGGGCCAGCGCGTCGATGGTGGACCGGCCCTGTCGGAAACCGAACTGGACGTCCGACAGGTTCGGCCCTACACCCTGCAGATGGCTCCTGAGCCGGCCGGCGATGATCCCCTCGAACAATTTACCGACCTCATCGAGCAGAACGATGGGCCGGTATGCCGAGGGGGAATCCGCCGGGCGTCCCTCCTTTCGGAGGAGGCATAGCTGCCCCTCCTTCCACAGTTTCGGGAACCTTCCAGCCGTAAAGCACGCGCTGAAGAGTTCCCGAAACCTGTCCTCCATTTGAGAGGCAGCTATGGCCACCACCCGTGCGGGGACGCCGTCCGGCCCAGGAGCCGTCTTCTTCGCGCGGAGGCTAAGCACCCCCGCGCGAAACTCCTCCTCCGTCACTGGAGGTGCCTCCTCCTCCTCCTGCGGAGCCGCCGACTGCGGAGGGTCCATCGCTGGAGGGGTGAAGTCGGTCCTGCGCGGAAACAGAGACCGGACCACCCCATCCAGCAACGCCGGCTAACCTAACCTAACCTTTTTTTTTTTTTTTTTTTTAAACTGGGAAAAAATGCATTACGCATACCCTCCCGTCGGGGGAACGGGAGGGGTATGTGGGACTCCCCGGGCTGACCCGGTATACCCACTAAAACGACCCAGCGTTATTCCCGCGTCGTCCGAGTGGAAGAGGACTGGGAGATCGGCGCAGCCTTAGCGTCCAGTCCTCCTCCGACGACAACCCGCCTACAGCGGCGGGCCCCTCAAGTCCTCCCCGTTCAGGGGGAGGGCTGGGAATGACCGGCGAGGGTGGTGTGGAGTGCAATGCGGGCGGAGGCGCCCCCGCGCCTATCGCCCGCCCATCACCACCATGAGGAGGGAGAAGACGGCGTCTTCTCCGACCTCTTCTGCGCCTGCGGAGCGGCGCAGCGAGAGGGTCGTCCTCCCGCGCGCGCTCCGCCGCCTCCTTTTGCGAGATGACATCCTCGCAAAAAGAGGCGACAGCTGCCCAGGACCCCTCACTCTCCAGCATGGCGTTGACCACGCCGGGAAGCGAGAGGTCCTGTCCGATCTCCGCTGTTAGACTGCGACGCGGCTCAGACCAAGCCGGGCACACCTCGAGGGTGTGCTGAGCCGTGTCCTCCGCCGCGCCGCAGTCGTGGCACGCCGGGGTCTCCTCCCTCCCGATCCGGTGCAGGTGCTTGCCGAAACAGCCGTGGCCTGACAACACCTGCACCAGACGGAATGAGAGGAACCCGTGGGAGCGCTCGAGCCAGTCTCGTAGGACCGGACCGAGCGCGTCCAATGTACGGCGGCCAAAGGTGGCGGAGGCGAGGTCCTCTGTCCAATGGACGATGATGGCGTCCCTCGCCTCCCGCCGCACGGCCTCCCGCTCCTCCGCGACGGGGCGCTCCCCGAGGGCCTTTCGTCGCGCCGTCCACTCGTACACTCTGGCGAGCACCCACGCCTCCAACTCCCAAGGAGGGGTGCCCGCCAGAGCGCACGCCGCCGAAAAGCCCACGGAGCGGTAGGCCCTCGCCACCCGCAGTGCAATGGCCCTCTGGGGCCTCCGCATCATAGTAGCGTTCTCCCTCCTGTTGAGGGAGTCCGACCAGATGGGGGCCCCGTACAGGGCCATGCTCCGCAGGATGCCGGCATATAAACGCCGGCATCGTGCGTTGGGCCCTCCCAGGTTCGGGAGGAGCCAGGAGAGGGCGTCCGCAGCCCTCAGCAGGCGCGTCGACAGCCCGCTAAAGTGCGGGCCGAAGCGCCACCTGCTGTCCAACACCAGGCCCAGATACTTCATCTGGGCCTGGACGCCCACCCTGACGCCCTCCACCACAATGTGGGCGTCTGGAGGGCAGCGCTGCCGAGGCCCGTGAAAGAACACGGCCTCGGTCTTGTTCAGCGCCACCCTCAATCCCAGGCGGCGGATCCTACCTGCCACCAAGGACCCGCCAGCCGAGGCCAGACAGGCCGCCTCCCCGAAGCTCTTCCCCCGGGCAGTGAGGAGAGTGTCATCCGCGTAGCAGATGACACTCGTGCCCTGGAGAAGAGCTCCCCGCAACAGCCAGTCGAAGCCGATGTTCCACAGGGGGGGCCCTAAGACTGACCCCTGCGGAACACCGGACTCCGCGCTGTATCTCCGCATCCTGGCCAGTTTGTCCACAAGGAGGACCTCTCGATCCTCCAAGTAGCTGGCCAGGAGGCTCCTCAAATATTGGGGCACTCCGTGGTACCGGAGTGCCTCCAATATGGTGGAGTGGGGAACGGAGTTGAAGGCGTTGGCGATGTCAAACGACACCGCCAACACTCCGTCCCCCGCCTCGACCGCCTCTTTCACCTGGCCCTTGAGAAGGGCCAGCGCGTCGATGGTGGACCGGCCCTGTCGGAAACCGAACTGGGCGTCCGACAGGTTCGGCCCTACACCCTGCAAATGGCTCCTGAGCCGGCCGGCGATGATCCCCTCGAACAATTTACCGACCTCATCGAGCAGAACGATGGGCCGGTATGCCGAGGGGGAATCCGCCGGGCGTCCCTCCTTTCGGAGGAGGCACAGCTGCCCCTCCTTCCACAGTTTCGGGAACCTTCCAGCCGTAAGGCACGCGCTGAAAAGTTCCCGAAATCTGTCCTCCATTTGAGCGGCAGCTATGGCCACCACCCGAGCGGGGATGCCGTCCGGCCCAGGAGCCGTCTTCTTCGCGCGGAGGCTAAGCACCCCCGCGCGAAACTCCTCCTCCGTCACCGGAGGTGCCTCCTCCTCCTCCTCCGGAGCCGCCGACTGCGGAGGGTCCATTGCTGGTGGGGCGAAGTCGGTCCTGCGCGGAAACAGAGACCGGACCACCCCATCCAGCAACGCCGGCTCGAGGGTCTCCGTAAGTGGGGGACCATGGGGCCGCAGTTGATTCCGCGCTGCCCTGTATGGTCTCCCATACGGATCCCTGTCGAGACCCTCCAGCATCTCGGCCCTCGCCGAGTCCTTGGCAGCGCCCATAGCCGACTTGAGGACCGCCCTCGCCTCTCGGTAAGAGGCGTAGAGGCGGTCCTCCTCTGCCTGATTACGGGCGCTGCGCCGGCGGCTCCGCGTGTAGGCCCTTCTGGCCGCCACGCAAGTGGCCCGGAGGCCCGCCAGCTCCTCCGACCACCAATAAACGGCCCGGCGGGGAGGCGGACGCCGAGACCGAGGCATGCTGGAGTTGCACACCTCGGTCAAGGATTCCCTCAGCCGGACCGCTGCGGCGTCAACGTCCGGGGCCCCAACAGGGGGCGACAGCCAGTCCTGGAGGAAGGCCGCCTCCTTGGCTGCCTCCCGGTCCAGGCGAGTGAGAGCCCACCGTGGGAAGGGAGACCTGCCAGAGCGGGCCATCTCCCCACGGGGGCTCTGGGTGGAGATGTCGAACCGCACATAACGGTGGTCCGACAAGGTCTCCACCAACTCCACCCGCCAGTTCACAATGCGTGCGGCTAGCACGGGGGTGGCGAACGAAACGTCCACCACCGACCCTCCCCGTTGCCGCACACAAGTGTGGACCGCCCCCCTGTTGAGGAGGGACACGCCGCATGACGCCGCCCAAAACTCGACGGCGCGACCCCGGACGTTGCAGGAGGCGGCTGGGTTGCCCCAGGCCACCGACTTGGCGTTCAGGTCGCCCAACACCACGACCTGGCGTGGCGCCGCCCTCCCTACGGCTGCAGCGAGAATCTCCAGGAAATCCTCAAAGTCCGAGAGAGGGCGGTTAGGGGAGAAATAGACCCCAACCAGGGCCAAATCCCCCCACGCGGCGGCCACGTATCCCGGTCCCCTCTCTAAAAGCGAGAGGGGAGGGGAGTCTGTGGAAGACCGCGACACCAACGCCACCAGGCCGTCTCGGTCGCCCAGCCAATGGCCAGGGACCGAGTAAGGCTCGGCGACCACCGCCAAGTCCACCAACCACTCAGCCATGGTCTGCATCAGGAGATCCTGTGCAGCCCGGCAGTGGTTGGTGTTCGCCTGGAGGATGCGATGTTCGATTGTGTCCATCAATCGGACATCGCACCCCCCTCCTCCGCAGCCACCGCCGTTCCAGCCTCGGGAACGGCGATGCTAGCAGCAGGCCCTACTGGCACCTGCGCTTTGCCCCTCTTAGGGGGGGGGTTGCACAACCTCCCCCGCATGATGTGACCTGCTGGGCGGCCACTGGCAGCACACACCACGCAGTGTGGCGTGGCGACCGTGCAGGCGGCGGCTTTGTGGCCCTCCTTGCCGCAGCGGTAGCAGGCGTCGGACCTGTCGACGGTGGACGGACAGAGGGCTCGGGTGTGTCCGATGCCGCAACACCTGAAGCAGCGCAAAGGCTGCTCCCCAAGTGCTCGGACCACACCCGAACTGAAGCCAACAGCGAGCCGTCCTTTGTCAAGGACGGCTTTGGCAGCGGCGACCGGGCACTCGAGCCGGATAGTGCCCATGCCGCCGCGGCCAGGCCTGATGTCCCGACCCCGCACCGCCGCGACGCTGCAGCCACCAATCGCTGCGACCGCCGCCACCACCTCCTCCTTGGTGACCGAATCGTCAAGATCGGTCACCTCGATGGCTGCCAACTTGACTGGTCGGGCCACCTTGGCAGCGTCCGCGATGACCTCCTGCAGCTTGGCTGCAAAGAGGTCAGCGTTGGCGCTGCCCTCCGCCCCCGGGAACTCGAAAATACGAGCCCCGGTTTCGGTACGCCGGCAAGATAATTTGCCGATCCCCAGTTGGGCGGGATCGGCATTGGCACGCGCCCGCACCAAAATCGAAGCGTAGGTTTCCCCGCGTTCCGCAGCCTCCGCGGTGAGCGTCACCACGACGGCTGCGGACTTCGGGGGAACCAATTTCCCCTTCCCCTTCTTCTTGCCCCCGCCAGCCGCCCGCGACTGACTGGGAGGCGTGGTGACGGGGACGGCAGGTCCGGGCGTTGCCGGCCTTTTGCCCTTCCGCTTTCCGTTTCTCCCACCAGTCGCCTGCGACTGGCCTGTATGTGTGGTGGCGGGGACGGCAAGGACGGCCGTCGCCGTCTTTTTACCTCGGCCCTTCCCCTTCCGGACCACTTCAGTCCAACCCGGCTGGTTGGACGGAGTAGTGGAAGGGAGAAGGGCGTCCTCCCCTTGCGAGGACGGCCCCGGCTCAGCTCGCCTCTTGTCCGCCGCGAGCGGCGGTCGAAGGCGCTTCTCCGGCAGGAGCCGGTCCTCTATGCCTGCTAGGCAGGCTCTGGTGAAGGCCCTCTCCTCCATGACAACCTTGCGGATGACATCCTCAAGGTTGGTGGGGGTGGGGGCCTCCGCCGCAGGTCTCAGTTCGGTCTGCTGTGGCCGGGCCGTGGCTTCAGCTAGCTTTGTGTGGAGCTGGCTGACCTCCGCCTGCAAGCGATCGACGGTCGCCTGCAGTTGCCGCGTTTCGTCGGTGGTCTTGCGTTGGACTAGCTCCAACACAATGCCACGCATGCTCGCGGCCCGGCTCTTAAGGGCCTTCTGGAAGGTCCCTTTTAGATTGGAGGACTTGGAGGCGACCTCCGCGATCTCCTCCTCGTCCTCCTCCGCCAACCGTTCCAGGTCGGCTACAGAGTAGTCCGCGTACAGGACGTGGGACGCGCCGTAACCGGACTTTGCTCGGGCGGCGCGCGCCCGCTGCTCCTTGGCAGCAACCTGCTCTTCTAGGTCCTGCTGTTTCTGTGCTCGCCGAGCCAGGTCCAACTGGCGTTGGGCGGTCGCGAGACCCACATCATGTGTGTCTGCGGCTGTCGTCGGCTTTTTGGCCTTCGACTTCCTCACCGAACCCGAGCCCGAGGAGCCTTCTGACCCTCCCTTCCGATACGCACGCTTACGCGACCGTGAATCGCCCGCATCTGAGACGCTTATAATGGACTCATTTTCGGAGTCCGAAACGTCGTCCGCTCTTCCAAAGAAGCTAGCCGCAGACGGCGCGCGGCTAGCCTCTGACGCCGAAGCGTCGGAGTGGCCCTGAGAAGGGCCTTTTGGTTGGCCCTGAGAAGGGCCTTTGGGTTGGCCCTCAGAAGGGCCTTTTTGAAAACGCCCGCAGGCGTCCCGCGGGGGCATAGGCATAGCCTTCCGCATGTTCGCAATTAAAAAGGCAAGATAAAAACAGTAATTACGAGATCACAGAGAACTTTGGCCGTACCCAGTATGCCACTCCGTTACGGTGACAAACTGGGCCGTTTCCAGGGGACGCGACGTGGACGCAAACTCTGTGGGGGGTCCCCCAACCTAACCTAACCTAACCTAACCTTTTTTTTTTTTTTTTTTTTTTTTAAACTGGGAAAAAATGCATTACGCATACCCTCCCGTCGGGGGAACGGGAGGGGTATGTGGGACTCCCCGGGCTGACCCGGTATACCCACTAAAACGACCCAGTGTTGTTCCCGCGTCGTCCGAGTGGAAGAGGACTGGGAGATCGGCGCAGCCTTAGCGTCCAGTCCTCCTCCGACGACAACCCGCCTAAAGCGGCGGGCCCCTCAAGTCCTCCCCGTTCAGGGGGAGGGCTGGGAATTACCGGCGGAGGTGGTGTGGAGTGCAATGAGGGCGGAGGCGCCCCCGCGCCTATCGCCCGCCCATCACCACCATGAGGAGGGAGAAGACGGCGTCTTCCCCGACCTCTTCTGCGCCTGCGGAGCGGCGCAGCGAGAGGGTCGTCCTCCCGCGCACGCTCCGCCGCCTCCTTTTGCGAGATGACATCCTCGCAAAAAGAGGCGACAGCTGCCCAGGACCCCTCACTCTCCAGCATGGCATTCACCACGCCGGGAAGCGAGAGGTCCTGTCCGATCTCCGCTGTTAGACTGCGGCGCGGCTCAGACCAAGCCGGGCACACCTCGAGGGTGTGCTGAGCCGTGTCCTCCGCCGCGCCGCAGTCGTGACACGCCGGGGTTTCCTCCCTCCCGATCCGGTGCAGGTGCTTGCCGAAACAGCCGTGGCCTGACAACACCTGCACCAGACGGAATGAGAGGAACCCGTGGGAGCGCTCGAGCCAGTCTCGCAGGACCGGACCGAGCGCGTCCAGGGCTCGGCGGCCAAAGGTGGCGGAGGCGAGGTCGTCCGTCCAATGGACGATGATGGCGTCCCTCGCCTCCCGCCGCACGGCCTCCCGCTCCTCCGCGACGGGGCGCTCCCCGAGGGCCTTTCGCCGCGCCGTCCACTCGTACACTCTGGCGAGCACCCACGCCTCCAACTCCCAAGGAGGGGTGCCCGCCAGAGCGCACGCCGCCGAAAAGCCCACCGAGCGGTAGGCCCTCGCCACCCGCAGTGCAATGGCCCTTTGTGGCCTGCGCATGGCGGTTGCGTTCTCCCTCCTGTGGAGGGAGTCCGCCCAGATGGGGGCCCCATACAGGGCCATGCTTCGCAGGATGCCGGCATATAGGCGCCGGCATCGTGCGTTGGGCCCTCCCAGGTTGGGGAGGAGCCAGGAGAGGGCGTCCGCAGCCCTCAGCAGGCGCGTCGACAGCCCGCTAAAGTGCGGGCCGAAGCGCCACCTGCTGTCCAACACCAGGCCCAGATACTTCATCTGGGCCTGGACGCCCACCCTGACGCCCTCCACCACAATGTGGGCGTCTGGAGGGCAGCGCTGCCGAGGCCCGTGAAAGAACACGGCCTCGGTCTTGTTCAGCGCCACCCTCAATCCCAGGCGGCGGATCCTCCCTGCCACTAAGGACCCGCCAGCCGAGGCCAGACAGGCCGCCTCCCCGAAGCTCTTCCCCCGGGCAGTGAGGAGAGTGTCATCCGCGTAGCAGATGACACTCGTGCCCTGGAGAAGAGCTCCCCGCAACAGCCAATCGAATCCGATGTTCCACAGGGGGGGCCCTAAGACAGACCCCTGCGGAACACCGGACTCCGCGCCGTATCTCCGCAACCTGGCCAGTTTGTCCACAAGGAGGACCTCTCGATCCTCCAAGTAGCTGGCCAGGAGCCTCCTCAAGTATTGGGGCACTCCGTGATACCGGAGCGCCTCCAATATTGTAGAGTGGGGAACGGAGTTGAAGGCGTTGGCTATGTCGAAGGACACCGCCAACACTCCGTCCCCCGCCTCGACCGCCTCTTTCACCTGGCCCTTAAGAAGGGCCAGCGCGTCGATGGTGGACCGGCCCTGTCGGAAACCGAACTGGGCGTCCGACAGGTCCGGCCCTACACCCTGCAAATGGCTCCTGAGCCGGCCGGCGATGATCCCCTCGAACAATTTACCGACCTCATCGAGCAGAACGATGGGCCGGTATGCCGAGGGGGAATCCGCCGGGCGTCCCTCCTTTCGGAGGAGGCATAGCTGCCCCTCCTTCCACAGTTTCGGGAACCTTCCAGCCGTAAGGCACGCGCTGAAGAGCTCCCGAAATCTGTCCTCCATTTGAGCGGCAGCTATGGCCACCACCCGTGCGGGGACGCCGTCCGGCCCAGGAGCCGTCTTCTTCGCGCGGAGGCTAAGCACCCCCGCGCGAAACTCCTCCTCCGACACCGGAGGTGCCTCCTCTTCCTCCTGCGGAGCCGCCGACTGCGGAGGGTCCATCGCTGGAGGGGTGAAGTCGGTCCTGCGCGGAAACAGAGACCGGACCACCCCATCCAGCAACGCCGGCTCGAGGGTCTCCGTAAGTGGGGGACCATGGGGCCGCAGTTGGTTCCGCGCCGCCCTGTATGGTCTCCCATACGGATCCCTGTCGAGACCCTCCAACATCTCGGCCCTCGCCGAGTCCTTGGCAGCGCCCATAGCCGACTTGAGGACCGCCTTTGCCTCTCGGTAAGAGGCGTAGAGGCGGTCCTCCTCTGCCTGATTACGGGCGCTGCGCCGGCGGCTCCGCGTGTAGGCCCTTCTGGCCGCCACGCAGGTGGCTCGTAGGCCCGCCAGCTCCTCTGACCACCAATAAACGGCCCGGCGGGGAGGCGGACGCCGAGACCGAGGCATGCTGGAGTTGCACACCTCGGTCAAGGATTCCCTCAGCCGGACCGCTGCGGCGTCAACGTCCGGGGCCCCAACAGGGGGCGACAGCCAGTCTTGGAGGAAGGCCGCCTCCTTGGCTGCCTCCCGGTCCAGGCGAGTGAGAGCCCACCGTGGGAAGGGAGACCTGCCAGAGCGGGCCATCTCCCCACGGGGGCTCTGGGTGGAGATGTCGAACCGCACATAACGGTGGTCCGACAAGGTCTCCACCAACTCCACCCGCCAGTTCACAATGCGTGCGGCCAGCACGGGGGTGGCGAACGAAACGTCCACCACCGACCCTCCCCGTTGCCGCACACACGTGTGGACCGCCCCCCTGTTGAGGAGGGACACACCGCATGACGCCGCCCAAAACTCGACGGCGCATCCCCGGACGTTGCAAGAGGCAGCTGGATTGCCCCAGGCCACCGACTTGGCGTTCAGGTCGCCCAACACCACGACCTGGCGTGGCGCCGCCCTCCCTACGGCTGCAGTAAGGATCTCCAAGAAATCCTCAAAGTCCGAGAGAGGGCGGTTTGGGGAGAAATAGACCCCAACCAGGGCCAAATCTCCCCACGCGGCGGCCACGTATCCCGGTCCCCTCTCTAAAAGCGAGAGGGGAGGGGAGTCTGTGGAAGACCGCGACACCATTGCCACCAGGCCGTCTCGGTCGCCCAGCCAATGGCCAGGGACCGAGTAAGGCTCGGCGACCACCGCCAAGTCCACCAACCACTCAGCCATGGTCTGCATCAGGAGATCCTGTGCAGCCCGGCAGTGGTTGGTGTTCGCCTGGAGGATGCGATGTTCGATTGTATCCATCAATCGGACATCGCACCCCCCTCCTCCGCAGCCACCGCCGTTCCCGCCTCAGGAACGGCGATGCTAACAGCAGGCCCGACCGGCACCTGCGCTTTACCCCTCTGAGGGGGAGGATTGCACAACCTCCCCCTCATCACATGGCCTGCCGGGCGTCCCCTTGCGGCACAGACGGCGCAGTGCAGCTTGGCGACCGCGCAGGAGGCGGCTTTGTGGCCCTCCGTGCCGCAGCGGTAGCAGGTCTCCGACCTGTCCACCGCTGACGGGCACAGGGCCCGGGTGTGCCCGATGCCACAGCACCTGAAGCAGCGCAGAGGCTGTTCTCCAAGTGCTCGGACTGCACCCGAGCTGAAGCCGACGGCAAGCCGTCCTTTTTCAAGGACGGCTTTGGCAGCGGCGACAGGGCACTCGAGCCGAATAGTGCCCATGCCGCCGCGGCCGGGCCTGATGTCCCGGCCTTGCACCGCTGCGACGCCGCAGCCCCCAATGGCTGCGACCGCCGCCACCACCTCCTCCTTGGTGACCGAGTCGTCAAGACCGGTCACCTCGATGGTCGCCGACTTCACCGGTCGGGCCACCTTGGCAGCGTCCGCGATGACCTCTTGCAGCTTGGCTTCAAAGAGGTCAGCGTTGGCGCTGCCCTCCGCCCCCGGGAACTCGAATATTCGAGCCCCGGTTTCGGTCCGCCGGCAAGAAACCTTGTCGATCCCTAATTGGGTGGGATCGGCATTTGCACGCGCCCGCACCAAAATGGAAGCGTAGGTTTCCCCGCGCTCCGCAGCCTCCGCGGTGAGCGTCACCACGACGGCCGCGGACCTCGGGGGAACCAATTTCCCCTTCCCCCTCTTCTTGCCCCCGCCAGCCGCCCGCGACTGACTGGGAGGCGTGGTGACGGGGACGGCAGGTCCGGGCGTTGCCGGCCTTTTGCCCTTCTGCTTTCCCTTTCTCCCACCAGTCGCCTGCGACCGGCTGGGAGTCGTGGTGGCAGGGACGGCAGGGACGGCTGTCACCGTCTTCTTACCTCGGCCCTTCCCCTTCCGGACCACTTCAGTCCAACCCGGCTGGTTGGACGGAGTAGTCGAAGGGAGAAGGGCGTCCTCCCCTTGCGAGGACGGCCCCGGCTCGGCTCGCCTCTTGTCCGCCGCGAGCGGCGGTCGAAGGCGCTTCTCCGGCAGGAGCCGGTCCTCTATGCCCGCTAGGCAGGCTCTGGTGAAGGCCCTCTCCTCCATAACCACCTTGCGGATGACATCCTCAAGGTTGGTGGAGGAGGGGGCCTCCGCCGCAGGTCTCGGTTCGGCCTGAATCGGCCGAGCCATGACATCAGCCAGCTTCTGATGAAGCTGGCTGACCTCCAGCTTGAGGCGATCGACGGTCGCCTGCAATTTCCGCGATTCGTCGGTCGCCTCACGCTGGACCAACTCCTCTATAATGGCGCGCATGCTTGCGGCACGGCACTTAAGGGCCTTTTGGAAAGTGCCCTTAAGATTAGAGGACTTGGAGGCGACCTCCGCGATCTCCTCTTCGTCCTCTTCCGCCATGCGCGCCAGTTCGGCCAATGACTGGTCCGCGTATAGCACGCGGGACGCGCCGTAACCGGACTTGGCCCGAGCAGCACGCGCCCGCTGCTCCTTCGCAGCAACACGCTCTTCCAGCTCTTGCTGGTGCTGCGTCCGCCGAGCCAGGTCCAACTGCCGCTGGGCATCTGCGAGACCCACGACGTGGGTGTCCGCAGATGTCGTCGGCCTCTTGGCCTTCGACCTCCTGGCTGAGCCCGAGGAGCCCTCGGACCCCTCCTTGAGGAAGGCCCGCTTTCGCGACCGACAGTCGCCCGCGTCCGAGACGCTTAAGAGGGACTCGTCGTCGGAATCCGACAAATCCACCCTTCCAACGAAGCTAGCCGCAGACGGCGCGCGACTAGCTTCCGACGCTGAAGCGTCAGAGTGGCCCTGAGAAGGGCCTTTTGGTTGGCCCTGAGAAGGGCCTTTGGGTTGGCCCTGAGAAGGGCCTTTGGGTTGGCCCTGAGAAGGGCCTTTTAAGAAACGCCCGCAGGCGTCCCGCGGGGGCATAGGCATAGCCTTCCGCATGATCGTAGACAAAACCGCAAGATAAAACAAGTGTAGCTACGAAGGTACAGAGCTCTTTGGCCGTACCCAGTCTGCCACTCCGTTACGGTGACAAACTGGGCCGTTTCCAGGGGACGCGACGTGGACGCAAGCTCTGTGGGGGGTCCCCCAACCTAACCTAACCTTTTTTTTTTTTTTTTTTTTTTTTTTTTTTTTTTTTTTTTTTTTATTACTCCCGTCGGGGGAACGGGAGGGGTATGTGGGACTCCCCGGGCTGACCCGGTATACCCACTAAAATAACCCAGCGGCATTCCCGCATCGTCCGAGTGGAAGAGGACTGGGAGATCGGCGCAGCCTTAGCGTCCAGTCCTCCTCCGACGACAACCCGCCTAAAGCGGCGGGCCCCTCAAGTCCTCCCCGTTCAGGGGGAGGGCTGGGAATGACCGGCGGAGGTGGTGTGGAGTGCAATGCGGGCGGAGGCGCCCCCGCGCCTATCGCCCGCCCATCACCACCATGAGGAGGGAGAAGACGGCGTCTTCTCCGACCTCTTCTCCGCCTACGGAGCGGCGCAGCGAGAGGGTCGTCCTCCCGCGCGCGCTCCGCCGCCTCCTTTTGCGAGATGACGTCCTCGCAAAAAGAGGCGACAGCTGCCCAGGACCCCTCACTCTCCAGCATGGCGTTGACCACGCCGGGAAGTGAGAGGTCCTGTCCGATCTCCGCTGTTAGACTGCGACGCGGCTCAGACCAAGCCGGGCACACCTCGAGGGTGTGCTGAGCCGTATCCTCCGCCGCGCCGCAGTCGTGGCACGCCGGGGTCTCCTCCCTCCCGATCCGGTGCAGGTGCTTGCCGAAACAGCCGTGGCCTGACAACACCTGCACCAGACGGAATGAGAGGAACCCGTGGGAGCGCTCGAGCCAGTCTCGCAGGACCGGACCGAGCGCGTCCAACGTTCGGCGGCCAAAGGTGGCGGAGGCGAGGTCGTCCGTCCAATGGACGATGATGGCGTCCCTCGCCTCCCGCCGCACGGCCTCCCGCTCCTCCGCGACGGGGCGCTCTCCTAGGGCCTTTCGCCGCGCCGTCCACTCGTACACTCTGGCGAGCACCCACGCCTCCAACTCCCAAGGAGGGGTGCCCGCCAGAGCGCACGCCGCCGAAAAGCCCACTGAGCGGTAGGCCCTCGCCACCCGCAGTGCAATGGCCCTTTGAGGCCTGCGCATGGCAGTTGCGTTCTCCCTCCTGTTGAGGGAGTCCGCCCAGATGGGGGCCCCGTACAGGGCCATGCTCCGCAGGATGCCGGCATATAAACGCCGGCATCGTGCGTTCGGCCCCCCCAAGTTCGGGAGGAGCCAGGAGAGGGCGTCCGCAGCTCTCAGCAGGCGCGTCGACAGCCCGCTAAAGTGCGGGCCGAAGCGCCACCTGCTGTCCAACACCAGGCCCAGATACTTCATCTGGGCCTGGACGCCCACCCTGACGCCCTCCACCACAATGTGGGCGTCGGGAGGGCAGCGCTGCCGAGGCCCGTGAAAGAACACGGCCTCGGTCTTGTTCAGCGCCACCCTCAATCCCAGGCGGCGGATCCTCCCTGCCACCAAGGACCCGCCAGCCGAGGCCAGACAGGCCGCCTCCCCGAAGCTCTTCCCCCGGGCAGTGAGGAGAGTGTCATCCGCGTAGCAGATGACACTCGTGCCCTGGAGAAGAGCTCCCCGCAACAGCCAGTCAAAGCCGATGTTCCACAGGGGGGGTCCTAAGACTGACCCCTGCGGAACACCGGACTCCGCGCTGTATCTCCGCATCCTGGCCAGTTTGTCCACAAGGAGGACCTCTCGATCCTCCAAGTAGCTGGCCAGGAGGCTCCTCAAATATTGGGGCACTCCGTGGTACCGGAGTGCCTCCAATATGGTGGAGTGGGGAACGGAGTTGAAGGCGTTGGCGATGTCAAACGACACCGCCAACACTCCGTCCCCCGCCTCGACCGCCTCTTTCACCTGGCCCTTCAAAAGGGCCAGCGCGTCGATGGTGGACCGGCCCTGTCGGAAACCGAACTGGGCGTCCGACAGGTCCGGCCCTACACCCTGCAAATGGCTCCTAAGCCGGCCGGCGATGATCCCCTCGAACAATTTACCGACCTCATCGAGCAGAACGATGGGCCGGTATGCCGAGGGGGAATCCGCCGGGCGTCCCTCCTTTCGGAGGAGGCATAGCTGCCCCTCCTTCCACAGTTTCGGGAACCTTCCAGCCGCAAAGCACGCGCTGAAGAGTTCCCGAAACCTGTCCTGCATTTGAGCGGCAGCTATGGCCACCACCCGTGCGGGGACGCCGTCCGGCCCAGGAGCCGTCTTCTTCGCGCGGAGGCTAAGCACCCCCGCGCGAAACTCCTCCTCCGTAACGGGAGGCACCTCCTCCTGCGCCTGCGGAGCCGCCGACTGCGGAGGGTCCATTGCTGGTGGGGTGAAGTCGGTCCTGCGCGGAAACAGAGACCGGACCACCCCATCCAGCAACGCCGGCTCGAGGGTCTCCGTAAGTGGGGGACCATGGGGCCGCAGTTGATTCCGCGCCGCCCTGTATGGTCTCCCATACGGATCCCTGTCGAGACCCTCCAGCATTTCGGCCCTCGCCGAGTCCTTGGCAGCGCCCATAGCCGACCTGAGGACCGCCTTTGCCTCTCGGTAAGAGGCGTAGAGGCGGTCCTCCTCTGCCTGATTACGGGCGCTGCGCCGGCGGCTCCGCGTGTAGGCCCTTCTGGCCGCCACGCAAGTGGCCCGGAGGCCCGCCAGCTCCTCTGACCACCAATAAACGGCCCGGCGGGGAGGCGGACGCCGAGACCGAGGCATGCTGGAGTTGCACACCTCGGTCAGGGATTCCCTCAGCCGGACCGCTGCGGCGTCAACGTCCGGGGCCCCAACAGGGGGCGACAGCCAGTCCTGGAGGAAGGCCGCCTCCTTGGCTGCCTCCCGGTCCAGGCGAGTGAGAGCCCACCGTGGGAAGGGAGACCTGCCAGTGCGGGCCATCTCCCCACGGGGGCTCTGGGTGGAGATGTCGAACCGCACATAACGGTGGTCCGACAAGGTCTCCACCAACTCCACCCGCCAGTTCACAATGCGTGCGGCTAGCACGGGGGTGGCGAACGAAACGTCCACCACCGACCCTCCCCGTTGCCGCACACACGTGTGGACCGCCCCCCTGTTGAGGAGGGACACACCGCATGACGCCGCCCAAAATTCGACGGCGCGTCCCCGGACGTTGCAAGAGGCAGCTGGATTGCCCCAGGCCACCGACTTGGCGTTCAGGTCGCCCAACACCACGACCTGGCGTGGCGCCGCCCTCCCTACGGCTGCAGTGAGGATCTCCAAGAAATCCTCAAAGTCCGAGAGAGGGCGGTTTGGGGAGAAATAGACCCCAACCAGGGCCAAATCTCCCCACGCGGCGGCCACGTATCCCGGTCCCCTCTCTAAAAGCGAGAGGGGAGGGGAGTCTGTGGAAGACCGCGACACCAATGCCACCAGGCCGTCTCGGTCGCCCAGCCAATGGCCAGGGACCGAGTAGGGCTCGGCGACCACCGCCAAGTCCACCAACCACTCAGCCATGGTCTGCATCAGGAGATCCTGTGCAGCCCGGCAGTGGTTGGTGTTCGCCTGGAGGATGCGATGTTCGATTGTATCCATCAATCGGACATCGCACCCCCCTCCTCCGCAGCCACCGCCGTTCCAGCCTCGGGAACGGCGATGCTAGCAGCAGGCCCTACTGGCACCTGCGCTTTGCCCTTCTTAAGGGGGGGGTTGCACAACCTCCCCCTCATTACGTGGCCTGCTGGGCGGCCACTGGCAGCACACACCACGCAGTGTGGCTTGGCGACCGTGCAGGAGGCGGCTTTATGGCCCTCCTTGCCGCAGCGGTAGCAGGTCTCCGACCTGTCCACCGCCGACGGGCACAGGGCTCGGGTGTGCCCGATGCCGCAGCACCGGAAGCAGCGCAGAGGCTGCTCCTCTAGGGCCCGGACTGCACCCGAGCTAAAGCCGACAAGGAGGCGTCCTTTTGCAAGGACGGCTTTGGCAGCGGCGACTGGGCACTCGAGCCGGATAGTGCCCATGCCGCCGCGGCCGGGCCTGATGTCCCGGCCTTGCACCGCTGCGACGCCGCAGCCCCCAATGGCTGCGACCGCCGCCACCACCTCCTCCTTGGTGACCGAGTCATCAAGACCGGTCACCTCGATGGTCGCCGACTTCACCGGTCGGACCACCTTGGCAGCGTCCGCGATGACCTCTTGCAGCTTGGCTGCAAAGAGGTCAGCGTTGGCGCTGCCCTCCGCCCCCGGGAACTCGAAAATTCGAGCCCCGGTTTCTGTCCGCCGGCAAGAAACTTTGCTGATCCCCAATTGGGCGGGATCGGCATTGGCACGCGCCCGCACCAAAATGGAAGCGTAGGTTTCCCCGCGTTCCGCAGCTTCCGCGGTGAGCGTCACCACGACGGCTGCGGACTTCGGGGGAACCAATTTCCCCTTCCCCTTCTTCTTGCTCCCGCCAGCCGCCCGCGACTGACTGGGAGGCGTGGTGACGGGGACGGCAGGTCCGGGCGTTGCCGGCCTTTTGCCCTTCCCCTTCCCCTTTCCCTTCTCAGTCGCCCGCGACCGGCTGGGAGTCATCGTGGCAGGGACGGCAGGGACGGCTGTTGCCGTCTTTTTCCCCCTGCCCTTCCCCTTCCGGGCCACTTCGGTCCAACCCTGCTGGTTGGACGGAGTGGTGGAAGGGAGAAGGGCGTCATCCTCTTGCGAGGACGGCCCCGGCTGGGCCCGCCTCTTGTCCGCCGCAAGCGGTGGTCGGAGGCGCTTCTCCGGCAAGAGCCGGTCCTCAATGCCTGCCAAGCAGGCTCTGGTGAAGGCCCTCTCCTCCATAACCACCTTGCGGATGACATCCTCAAGGTTGTTAGGGGTGGGGGCCTCCGCCGCAGGTCTTGGATCAGCCTGACTTGGCCGAGCCATGACATCAGCCAGCTTCTGATGAAGCTGGCTGACTTCCAGCTTGAGGCGATCGACGGTCGCCTGCAATTTGCGCGATTCGTCGGTCGCCTCACGCTGGACCAACTCCTCTATGATGGCGCGCATGCTTGCGGCACGGCACTTAAGGGCCTTTTGAAAAGTGCCCTTAAGATTAGAGGACTTGGAGGCGACCTCCGCGATCTCCTCCTCGTCCTCTTCCGCCATGCGCGCCAGTTCGGCCAAGGACTGGTCCGCGTATAGCACGCGGGATGCGCCGTAACCGGACTTGGCCCGAGCAGCACGCGCCCGCTGCTCCTTAGCAGCGACCCGCTCCTCTAGGTCCTGCTGCTGCTGCGTCCGCCGAGCCAAGTCCAGCTGCCGCTGGGCGTCCGCGAGACCCACCACGTGGGTGTCCGCGGCTGTCGTCGGCTTCTTGGCCCTGGGCTTCCTCGCCGAACTCGAGGAGCCCTCGGACCCTTCCTTGCGGAAGGCCCGCTTTCGCGACCTGAGGTCGCCTGCGTCCGAGACGCTTATGACGGACTCGTCCGAATCGGACAAGTCCGCCCTTCCGAAGAAGCTAGCCGCAGACGGCGAGCGGCTAGCTTCAGACGCTGAAGCGTCGGATTGGCCCTGAGAAGGGCCTTTTGGTTGGCCCTGAGAAGGGCCTTTGGGTTGGCCCTGAGAAGGGCCTTTGGGTTGGCCCTGAGAAGGGCCTTTTAAAAACCGCCCGGAGGCGTCCCGCGGGGGTTTTGGCATAGCCACAGCAGGTTCGTAACAAACAGGCAACAATAAAATACGTAGCTACGAAGGTACAGAGCTCTTTGGCCGTACCCAGTCTGCCACTCCGTTACGGTGACAAACTGGGCCGTTTCCAGGGGACGCGACGAGGACGCAAGCTCTGTGGGGGGTCCCCCAACCTAACCTAACCTTTTTTTTTTTTTTTTTTTTTTAAACTGGGAAAAAATGCATTACGCATACCCTCCCGTCGGGGGAACGGGAGGGGTATGTGGGACTCCCCGGGCTGACCCGGTATACCCACTAAAACGACCCAGTGTTATTCCCGCGTCGTCCGAGTGGAAGAGGACTGGGAGATCGGCGCAGCCTTAGCGTCCAGTCCTCCTCCGACGACAACCCGCCTAAAGCGGCGGGCCCCTCAAGTCCTCCCCGTTCAGGGGGAGGGCTGGGAATTAACGGCGAGGGTGGTGTGGAGTGCAATGCGGGCGGAGGCGCCCCCGCGCCTATCGCCCGCCCATCACCACCATGAGGAGGGAGAAGACGGCGTCTTCTCCGACCTCTTCTGCGCCTGCGGAGCGGCGCAGCGAGAGGGTCGTCCTCCCGCGCGCGCTCCGCCGCCTCCTTTTGCGAGATGACATCCTCGCAAAAAGAGGCGACAGCTGCCCAGGACCCCTCACTCTCCAGCATGGCGTTGACCACGCCGGGAAGTGAGAGGTCCTGTCCGATCTCCGCTGTTAGACAGCGACGCGGCTCAGACCAAGCCGGGCACACCTCGAGGGTGTGCTGAGCCGTGTCCTCCGCCGCGCCGCAGTCGTGGCACGCCGGGGTCTCCTCCCTCCCGATCCGGTGCAGGTGCTTGCCGAAACAGCCGTGGCCTGACAACACCTGCACCAGACGGAATGAGAGGAACCCGTGGGAGCGCTCGAGCCAGTCTCGCAGGACCGGACCGAGCGCGTCCAACGTTCGGCGGCCAAAGGTGGCGGAGGCGAGGTCGTCCGTCCAATGGACGATGATGGCGTCCCTCGCCTCCCGCCGCACGGCCTCCCGCTCCTCCGCGACGAGGCGCTCCCCGAGGGCCTTTCGTCGCGCCGTCCACTCGTACACTCTGGCGAGCACCCACGCCTCCAGCTCCCAAGGAGGGGTGCCCGCCAGAGCGCACGCCGCCGAAAAGCCCACCGAGCGGTAGGCCCTCGCCACCCGCAGTGCAATGGCCCTTTGTGGCCTGCGCATGGCGGTTGCGTTCTCCCTCCTGTGGAGGGAGTCCGCCCAGATGGGGGCCCCATACAGGGCCATGCTTCGCAGGATGCCGGCATATAGGCGCCGGCATCGTGCGTTGGGCCCTCCCAGGTTGGGGAGGAGCCAGGAGAGGGCGTCCGCAGCCCTCAGCAGGCGCGTCGACAGCCCGCTAAAGTGCGGGCCGAAGCGCCACCTGCTGTCCAACACCAGGCCCAGATACTTCATCTGGGCCTGGACGCCCACCCTGACGCCCTCCACCATAATGTGGGCGTCTGGAGGGCAGCGCTGCCGAGGCCCGTGAAAGAACACGGCCTCGGTCTTGTTCAGCGCCACCCTCAATCCCAGGCGGCGGATCCTCCCTGCCACCAAGGACCCGCCAGCCGAGGCCAGACAGGCCGCCTCCCCGAAGCTCTTCCCCCGGGCAGTAAGGAGAGTGTCATCCGCGTAGCAGATGACACTCGTGCCCCGGAGAAGAGCTCCCCGCAACAGCCAGTCAAAGCCGATGTTCCACAGGGGGGGTCCTAAGACTGACCCCTGCGGAACACCGGACTCCGCGCTGTACCTCCGCATCCTGGCCAGTTTGTCCACAAGGAGGACCTCTCGATCCTCCAAGTAGCTGGCCAGGAGGCTCCTCAAGTATTGGGGCACTCCGTGATACCGGAGTGCCTCCAATATGGTGGAGTGGGGAACGGAGTTGAAGGCGTTGGCTATGTCGAATGACACCGCCAACACTCCGTCCCCCGCCTCGACCGCCTCTTTCACCTGGCCCTTAAGAAGGGCCAGCGCGTCGATGGTGGACCGGCCCTGTCGGAAACCGAACTGGGCGTCCGACAGGTCCGGCCCTACACCCTGCAAATGGCTCCTGAGCCGGCCGGCGATGATCCCCTCGAACAATTTACCGACCTCATCGAGCAGAACGATGGGCCGGTATGCCGAGGGGGAATCCGCCGGGCGTCCCTCCTTTCGGAGGAGGCACAGCTGCCCCTCCTTCCACAGTTTCGGGAACCTTCCAGCCGCAAAGCACGCGCTGAAGAGTTCCCGAAACCTGTCCTCCATTTGAGCGGCAGCTATGGCCACCACCCGTGCGGGGACGCCGTCCGGCCCAGGAGCCGTCTTCTTCGCGCGGAGGCTAAGAACCCCCGCGCGAAACTCCTCCTCCGTCACTGGAGGTGCCTCCTGCTCCTCCTGCGGAGCCGCCGACTGTGGAGGGTCCATCGCTGGAGGGGTGAAGTCGGTCCTGCGCGGAAACAGAGACCGGACCACCCCATCCAGCAACGCCGGCTCGAGGGTTTCCGTCAATGGGGGACCATGGGGCCGCAGTTGGTTCCGCGCCGCCCTATATGGTCTCCCATACGGATCCCTGTCGAGACCCTCCAGCATCTCGGCCCTCGCCGAGTCCTTGGCAGCGCCCATAGCCGACTTGAGGACCGCCTTTGCCTCTCGGTAAGAGGCGTAGAGGCGGTCCTCCTCTGTCTGATTACGGGCGCTGCGCCGGCGGCTCCGCGTGTAGGCTCTTCTGGCCGCCACGCAGGTGGCTCGTAGGCCCGCCAGCTCCTCTGACCACCAATAAACGGCCCGGCGGGGAGGCGGACGCCGAGACCGAGGCATGCTGGAGTTGCACACCTCGGTCAAGGATTTCCTCAGCCGGACCGCTGCGGCGTCAACGTCCGGGGCCCCAACAGGGGGCGACAGCCAGTCTTGGAGGAAGGCCGCCTCCTTGGCTGCCTCCCGGTCCAGGCGAGTGAGAGCCCACCGTGGGAAAGGAGACCTGCCAGAGCGGGCCATCTCCCCACGGGGGCTCTGGGTGGAGATGTCGAACCGCACATAACGGTGGTCCGACAAAGTCTCCACCAACTCCACCCGCCAGTTCACAATGCGTGCGGCCAGCACGGGGGTGGCGAACGAAACGTCCACCACCGACCCTCCCCGTTGCCGCACACACGTGTGGACCGCCCCCCTGTTGAGAAGGGACACACCGCATGACGCCGCCCAAAATTCGACGGCGCGTCCCCGGACGTTGCAAGAGGCAGCTGGATTGCCCCAGGCCACCGACTTGGCGTTCAGGTCGCCCAACACCACGACCTGGCGTGGCGCCGCCCTCCCTACGGCTGCAGTGAGGATCTCCAGGAAATCCTCAAAGTCCGAGAGAGGGCGGTTTGGGGAGAAATAGACCCCAACCAGGGCCAAATCTCCCCACGCGGCGGCCACGTATCCCGGTCCCCTCTCTAAAAGCGAGAGGGGAGGGGAGTCTGTGGAAGACCGCGACACCATTGCCACCAGGCCGTCCCGGTCGCCCAGCCAATGGCCAGGGACCGAGTAAGGCTCGGCGACCACCGCCAAGTCCACCAACCACTCAGCCATGGTCTGCATCAGGAGATCCTGTGCAGCCCGGCAGTGGTTGGTGTTCGCCTGGAGGATGCGATGTTCGATTGTATCCATCAATCGGACATCGCACCCCCCTCCTCCGCAGCCACCACCGTTCCTGCCTCAGGAACGGCGATGGTAACAGCAGGCACGACCGGCACCTGCGCTTTACCCCTCTGAGGGGGAGGATTGCACAACCTCCCCCTCATCACATGGCCTGCCGGGCGTCCCCTTGCGGCACAGACGGCGCAGTGCAGCTTGGTGACTGCGCAGGAGGCGGCTTTGTGGCCCTCTGTGCCGCAGCGGTAGCAGGTCTCCGACCTGTCCACCGCTGACGGGCACAGGGCCCGGGTGTGCCCGATGCCACAGCACCTGAAGCAGCGCAGAGGCTGTTCTCCAAGTGCTCGGACTGCACCCGAGCTGAAGCCGACGGCGAGCCGTCCTTTTGCAAGGACGGCTTTGGCAGCGGCGACAGGGCACTCGAGCCGAATAGTGCCCATGCCGCCGCGGCCGGGCCTGATGTCCCGGCCTTGCACCGCTGCGACGCCGCAGCCCCCAATGGCTGCGACCGCCGCCACCACCTCCTCCTTGGTGACCGAGTCGTCAAGACCGGTCACCTCGATGGTCGCCGACTTCACCGGTCGGGCCACCTTGGCAGCGTCCGCGATGACCTCTTGCAGCTTGGCTGCAAAGAGGTCAGCGTTGGCGCTGCCCTCCGCCCCCGGGAACTCGAATATTCGAGCCCCGGTTTCGGTCCGCCGGCAAGAAACCTTGTCGATCCCCAATTGGGCGGGATCGGCATTTGCACGCGCCCGCACCAAAATGGAAGCGTAGGTTTCCCCGCGCTCCGCAGCCTCCGCGGTGAGTGTCACCACGACGGCCGCGGACTTTGGGGGAACCAGCTTCCCTTTCTTCTTA
Source organism: Lacanobia oleracea (assembly GCA_950371165.1). Taxonomy (NCBI): domain Eukaryota; kingdom Metazoa; phylum Arthropoda; class Insecta; order Lepidoptera; family Noctuidae; genus Lacanobia; species Lacanobia oleracea. The sequence goes on from OX493385.1 coordinate 108,650, forward strand.
CCCTTGCCAGCCGCCCGCGACTGACTGGGAGGCGTGGTGACGGGGACGGCAGGTCCGGGCGTTGCCGACCTTTTGCCCTTCCGCTTTCCCTTTCTCCCACCAGTCGCCTGCGACTGGCCTGTACGTGTGGTGGCGGGGACGGCAGGGACGGCCGTCGCCGTCTTTTTACCTCGGCCCTTCCCCTTCCGGACCACTTCAGTCCAACCCGGCTGGTTGGACGGAGTAGTCGAAGGGAGAAGGGCGTCCTCCCCTTGCGAGGATGGCCCCGGCTCGGCTCGCCTCTTGTCCGCCGCGAGCGGCGGTCGAAGGCGCTTCTCCGGCAGGAGCCGGTCCTCTATGCCTGCTAAGCAGGCTCTGGTGAAGGCCCTCTCCTCCATAACCACCTTGCGGATGACATCCTCAAGGTTGGTGGAGGAGGGGGCCTCCGCCGCAGGTCTCGGTTCGGCCTGAATCGGCCGAGCCATGACATCAGCCAGCTTCTGATGAAGCTGGCTGACCTCCAGCTTGAGGCGATCGACGGTCGCCTGCAATTTGCGCGATTCGTCGGTCGCCTCACGCTGGACCAACTCCTCTATAATGCCGCGCATGCTCGCAGCACGGACCTTAAGGGCCTTCTGAAACGTGCCCTTAAGGTTTGAGGACTTGGAAGCGACCTCCGCGATCTCCTCCTCGTCCTCTTCCGCCATGCGCGCCAGCTCGGCCAAGGTGTAGTCCGAGTAAAGCACGCGGGACGCACCGTACCCGGACTTGGCCCGAGCAGCACGCGCCCGCTGCTCCTTCGCAGCAACACGCTCTTCCAGCTCTTGCTGGTGCTGCGTCCGCCGAGCCAGGTCCAACTGCCGCTGGGCATCTGCGAGACCCACGACGTGGGTGTCCGCAGATGTCGTCGGCTTTTTCGCTGCCGTGGACTTCCTCGTCGAACTGGAGGAGCCCTCGGACCCTTCCTTACGGAAGGCCCGCTTTCGCGACCTAGTGTCGCCAACGTCCGAGACGCTTACGACGGACTCGTCCGAATCGGACATGTCCGCCCTTCCGAAGAAGCTAGCCGCAGACGGCGCGCGGCTAGCTTCAGACGCTGAAGCGTCGGATTGGCCCTGAGAAGGGCCTTTTGGTTGGCCCTGAGAAGGGCCTTTGGGTTGGCCCTGAGAAGGGCCTTTGGGTTGGCCCTGAGAAGGGCCTTTTAAAAACCGCCCGGAGGCGTCCCGCGGGGGTTTCGGCATAGCCACAGCAGGATCGTAGAACACAGGCAATAAAATAAGTAGCTACGAAGGTACAGAGCTCTTTGGCCGTACCCAGTCTGCCACTCCGTTACGGTGACAAACTGGGCCGTTTCCAGGGGACGCGACGAGGACGCAAGCTCTGTGGGGGGTCCCCCAACCTAACCTAACCTAACCTAACCTAACCTAACCTAACCTAACCTAACCGCAATATCTTTATAACTAGGATAGATATTTTGACACAGTTTTCAGCTGTTACTATGTCGGATAGGTCTCCCTTAACGTTTTGACAAATTTTTATTGACCTACCCTGAAATTAAATTTCAGTCCTAGTACTTAGGCAATTTTTGTGAAAATTTTAATACTTACCAACCTTTATCTAGTATACCCCTTAAGTAATTTCTGTTCTATTTGCGGAATCGAGTTTCCACCTGTCTAACCTCGGTTTTCGGGCGCTTTGCGCGAACTGAAAATCCGATCGGTCGCTGAAAACTCGATTTTTCCTGAAAAAAGTGGTTTTTTGACCACCGTGCACATTTTTGCTCTTTTCAAAATTCTGAAAACGGTCTAGCTAGCTCGCCCGCGCCGAGACGCGTCTTCCGACACCTCAAACGTGCGGCTGGCTCGCATAGAACCGCGAAAAATTTAAAACATTCCTTTTTAGCATTTCACCAAAATCCACCTAAGGAAGCCCCGTTCAGACAAAAATTGCAATATCTTTATAACTAGGATAGATATTTTGACACAATTTTCAGCTGTTACGTTGTCGGATAGGTCTCCCTTAACGTTTTGACTAATTTTTATTGACCTACCCTGAAATTAATTTTCAGTCCTAGTACTTAGGCAATTTTTGTGAAAATTTTAATACTTACCAACCTTTATCTAGTATACCCCTTAAGTAATTTCTGTTCTATTTGCGGAATCGAGTTTCCACCTGTCTAACCTCGGTTTTCGGGCGCTTTGCGCGAACTGAAAATCCGATCGGTCGCTGAAAACTCGATTTTTTCCTGAAAAAAGTGGTTTTTTGACCACCGTGCACATTTTTGCTCTTTTCAAAATTCTGAAAACGGTCTAGCTAGCTCGCCCGCGCCGAGACGCGTCTTCCGACACCTCAAACGTGCGGCTGGCTCGCATAGAACCGCGAAAAATTTAAAACATTCCTTTTTAGCATTTCGCCAAAATCCACCTAAGGAAGCCCCGTTCAGACAAAAATTGCAATATCTTTATAACTAGGATAGATATTTTGACACAGTTTTCAGCTGTTACGTTGTCGGATACCTAGGTCTCCCTTAACGTTTTGACTAATTTTGATTGACCTACCCTGAAATTAATTTTCAGTCCTAGTACTTAGGCAATTTTTGTGAAAATTTTAATACTTACCAACCTTTATCTAGTATACCCCTTAAGTAATTTCTGTTCTATTTGCGGAATCGAGTTTCCACCTGTCTAACCTCGGTTTTCGGGCGCTTTGCGGGAACTGAAAATCCGATCAGTCGCTGAAAACTCGATTTTTTCCTGAAAAAAAAAGTGGTTTTTTGACCACCGTGCACATTTTTGCTCTTTTCAAAATTCTGAAAACGGTCTAGCTAGCTCGCCCGCGCCGAGACGCGTCTCCCGACACCTCAAACGTGCGGCTGGCTCGCATAGAGCCGCGAAAAATTGGCCACCCACCCTCCCTTTAATCAGTGACTAGTATATAGGGAAAACCTACTGACATCTGTGAAAAAATTTTTTTGTTACGTTTTCTGTATTTTCATGGTACCTGTTAAATAGTACAGTACAAAGGACGCCACAAATTACGACAGAACTTATTTTAGAGTTTTAAACACCTGACTAGACTAATTTTTAGTCTTTTACTGTGACTTAAATCAAATATTTTTTGTGATTTTAACTGATCCCCCCTTTACAGGGATTTAGTACTTAGTGTTCCTCGACAAACATTTAAAGACTTTCCCCTTCTTACGCCAAAAATGTTTGGGATAAGGACGCCGGTCAACAAAAATACCAGGGCTGAGGAGGAGAGTTTGGTTGCGACAAGGTCTCATGTGGAACAGGCGGGTCCTTCGGTGAGGCGTAGTATTGGAGAATGGGAGGCTGACAAGTTCAGGACAGCACAGCAGCCCCTAAAGACGCCAACACCTCCAAAAAAGGCCACAGTGAAAACTCCCCCCAAAATAAAATCCAAGACGGCGCTTTTTCAAGAGGCAAAGTAAAAAGAGCAGCGACAGACCGCAGATAGCTCGCCACCTAACTCACAACCGACTCGGTACCTTAACAGAACCTCAGAGGCAAAAGCCTGCCTCTCCAAGGCAAAAATCCAGCTGGTGAGCTCTCGAAACCTCAAAAAAGAGATCAAAGACGAGATCACCAAAGCGGTGGAGAGGCTCTACCAGTTGGTGAAGGAAGCAGAGGCTGAAAAATCAACCGTTACCGAGTCGGAAGTTAGGGAAGACCGTCTAGAAGATCCAACGCCGAGCCCTGACGCTCCGACAGAGCTCATGAAGCAGCTCATGGAGAACCTCCAGCAGCATAATAAAGCGCTGGAGGAATGCCAGCAGCACACGCGGGCTCTGTCGGAGCAGCTAAAATCTCCTTCGTACATCCCAGGCCAAAGCCCGACCTTCGCAGAGATTGCTAGCTCGAAGCAGCATACTCAGGGGCCTCTTCACTCGGTGGTTGTTTCATCAACCAATGAGCAGGACACCGGCGAAGAGGTCGTTGAGAAGCTGAGAGCGGCAGTCGATGCTAGGAACGAGGGCACGCAGGTCGAAAGGCTGCGAAGGGCCAGGGACCGGAAGGTAGTAATAGGCTTTAAGACCCGGGAGGAGATGACGAGAGTGACGGACAGAGTAAAGAGGGCAGGGAATCTTGTGGTGGAGGAGGTCAAAAATAAAGACCCTCTCGTCATAATTAGGGACGTACTCTCCTGCCACTCGGACGAGGAGATAATCGCAGCGGTAAAACGCCAGAACCACCACCTGGTTGGGGGCATACCTGTAGAGGATGTGAGGATCTCCGCCAAATACCGTCGCAAGACCAGGAACGCGCACATGTGCCACATCATTCTGCAGGTGTCCCCAACTTTATGGCAGAGGCTGACGGCGGCAGGTCGAGTGCACATTGACCTGCAGAGGGTGCGAGTGCTGGACCAGTCACCGCTGGTGCAGTGCACGCGCTGCCTGCGTTACGGTCACAGCCGCAAGCTGTGCACAGAACCTGCCGACCTATGCACTCACTGCGGAGACCCCCACTTGCGTGTGGATTGCCCCTCGCGGCTTGCTGCAGAGACGCCTAAGTGCCGCAACTGCACGCTGGCGAAGATGGCTAGAACGGACCACAATGCTTTCGACAGCGAGTGCCCGATCCGCGTCAAGTGGGACGCATTGGCGCGCCTGTCGGTAGCATATTGCTAAGGTGGTCCCGACGGCATCCAGCAATAACCCCAGCGTCAGCCCTAACTACCTGGTGATCCAAGCGAATCTGCAGAGGAAGCAACTTGCAACCCAAGAGCTCCTTATAGCATCCAGAGAGCGCAAGGCTGCATTTGCACTGCTCCAGGAGCCATATGTGGGCGGGATCAAAAGGATGCGAGACTACCATGGTGCGAGGGTATACCAGTGCGCGGAACAAGGAGGTGGAACTGTGAAGGCGGCTATCGTCGTCTTTGACAATGACTTGGACGTAACGCAGTGTCCGAAACTCACCACCAACAACATCGTGGTGGTGAAGATCCGAACCCGCGCCTGGGAAATCGCAGTGGTCTCCTTCTATTTTGAACCCGAACAACCCATAGGGCCATACCTGGAGCACCTCCTGCAGATTCGTGAGGAAATGAATCAGTGCAGAATGGTAATAGGTGGCGACGCAAACGCCAAGAGCACATGGTGGGGCAGTTCCGTTGTAGACAGCAGGGGCGATGACGTCTCTGGAATGCTGGAGGAGATGGGCTTGCAGGTGCTCAACGTCGGCAACACTCCGACGTTTGACACCATCAGAGGCGGCAAATCCTTCACCAGTTTCGTTGACATAACAGCTTGCTCAACCGAAATGTTGGGACTGGTGGAGGACTGGAAGGTTGAGGATGGCATCACGAGCTCGGACCACAATGGTATTACTTTCAAAATTACTCTCCAAAAGTCTAAAGGCACGAACGTTAGCAGAACCACTAGGATATTCAACACACGCAAAGCAAATTGGAGCCAATTTCGTGCGAAATTGGCCCAATTACAAGCAGTCAGTAAAGTGAATGTCCTAGAAATAGAAAAAATTAATAGTAAAATACAATTAGAAAACACAATAAACAAATACATAGATACAATAGTTGAAACGTGCAAAGAAACCATACCAAAAATAAAAAACAATAAAACAAGTGCCATACCATGGTGGTCCACCGAGCTCGCTAGGATGAAGTCTGAAGTAAACACCAGAAGACGCCGCATACGATGTGCTGCACCGGTTCGGAGGCAGAAAGTCGTCGATGAGTACCTGCAAGCAAAGGAGAGGTATAAGTCCTGCGCCAAAAAAGCGCAGACGGAAAGCTGGAAGGCCTTCTGTGAGAAACAAGACAGAGAAGGAGTCTGGGAGGGGATCTATAGGATCATTGGACGGACCTCCAAAAGGTATGAAGATCTGCCGCTGGTGAAGGACGGAGTGTCACTCAGCCCGCAAGACTCGGCTCTGCTGCTTGCTGAGACCTTTTACCCCGAAGACCTGGAAGACGGAGATGATGACGACCACCGACGGATAAGAGAAGCGGCCAGTCGTGTAAACGAGTGGTCGCATGATGAACACCATGACCCGCCGTTTACACTTCTGGAGCTGAGGTCCGCGGTGGAAAACTTCAACCCGAAGAAGGCACCCGGGGCGGATGGTCTCACAGCCGACATCTGTGCGCAGGCTATTCTCCAGGATCCAGGGGTGTTCCTTGCACTGGCAAACAAGTGCCTAGAGCATGGTCACTTCCCTGGGGCCTGGAAAGTGGCCACCGTGGTGATACTCCGGAAACCCGGCAAAGAAACCTACACAACCCCGAAGTCGTACAGGCCCATTGGCCTCCTACCTGTCCTGGGCAAAATCTTGGAGAAAATGACGGTAGCTCGTCTGAAATGGCATCTGATCCCGCGGTTGAGTACTCGCCAGTTTGGATTCATGCCCCAGAAAAGCACCGAAGACTCCCTCTACACCCTGATGCAGCATATAAATTCGAAGCTGGATCAAAAGAAGCTAATCACTGTTGTATCACTGGATATAGAGGGAGCCTTCGACAGCGTATGGTGGCCGGCTATCAGAACCAGACTGGCTGAGGAAAAGTGCCCAGTGAACATCAGGCGGATGCTAGACAGTTACCTGAGTGAGAGAAGCGTCCGGGTCAGGTACGCTGGAGCGGAGTGCCGGAGGGGTACGACCAAGGGGTGTGTACAGGGGTCGATCGGGGGTCCGATCCTGTGGAATTTGGTGCTGGATCCCCTGTTAAAGGGGCTCGAAGAACGTGGCGACTACTGCCAGGCTTTTGCCGACGATGTAGTCCTCATTTTTGACGGGGATACAGCACTGGAGGTCCAAAGACAGGCCAATGCCGCCCTCGAGTATGTTCGGAGGTGGGGCATCAAGAACAAGCTGAAGTTTGCGCCGCACAAGACCTGTGCCATGCTTGTGACAAGGAAGCTGAAGCACGATGTCCCACTTCTGAGCATGGGCGGGGTCGACATTGGCATGTCTAAAGAAATCAAAATTCTGGGGCTTACTGTAGACCACAAGCTCACATTTAACACCCACGCTGCAAACGTTTGTAAGAAGGCCATCAACTTCTACAAACAGTTGTCCAGAGCAGCCAAAGTGAGCTGGGGTCTACACCCAGAGGTTGTGCGCAGCATCTATACTGCGGCGGTCGAGCCGGTAATAATGTATGCAGCCAGCGCCTGGGCGCCTGCAGCAAAAAAGGTCGGAGTCCAAAAACTCCTTAACTCAGTCCAGCGGGGGTTCGCTCAAAAGCTCTGCAGATCCTATCGCACCGTTTCGCTTAACTCCGCGCTCGTGCTGGCTGGGATACTCCCACTAGACCTCCGAATACAGGAAACAGCCGCACTGTACGAGGCAAAGAAGGGGGTGCCCCAGCCAGCGCTTGCTGGCCGAGAGGTGGAGCGGGTGGTAGCATTTGCAGAGACTCCACATCCGGCGAAACATACGGCCATGGGGTTCGTGAGCCTGGTAGACCAGTCACATGTGGAGACCCACAACAGCCAGGAAATAAGGTTTTTCACCGACGGCAGCAAGATTGACGGCAAGGTCGGAGCAGCACTGTCCCTGTGGGACAGGGAAGCTGAGATCAAGTCCGTCAAGCTTAGCTTGCCTACGTGCTGTACGGTCTACCAAGCAGAACTCCTGGCCATATGCGTAGCCACACGCCAAATACTGCGGCGCAAAGAGGGAACCTTCGGTATCTTTAGTGACTCAAGGGCCGCTCTGCAGACAGTCACGAACCAGGGTTCCCTCCACGCTCTGGCAGTGGAGGCAAGAGCGAACCTTAATGTGGCTTTATCACAGAGCAAAAATGTCTCTTTGTTCTGGATAAAGGCACACGCTGGACTGGAAGGGAATGAGCGCGCGGACCATCTCGCGAAAGAAGCTGCACTACATTGCAAGAAAAGGCCCGACTACGACCGCTGTCCGGTTTCATTCGTCAAGCGGCAGATCCGTATGGGGTCGCTTGACGAGTGGAACCGGAGGTATAAGGAGGGCACAACCGCCTCAGTCACCAAGATCTTCCTCCCAGACGCGATTGACGCCTTCAAAATCGTAAAGCAGGTGAAGCCAACCGGCATAGTTACGCAAGTTATGACGGGGCACGGTGGGTTCTCCGAATACTTGCACCGCTTCAAGTGTAAGGAGAACCCATCGTGCATTTGTGAACCGGGAGTGCCTGAGACGGTTCCGCACATTATCTTCCAGTGTCCTGCGTTTGAACGGGAGAGATGCGAACTGGAACAGGAGCTGGAGATAAAAATGGAATTAAATAATTTTAGTTATTTATTCGGACAAGGTAAATTTAGAAATAGATTATTGGATTTTGTATTAAAATTTCAAGTAGAGTAGTAAAGGGAAACAAAGCCGTATAAACTGTGCTTTCCTCATATAGTTCTATATCACGCGTAAAGCATAGAGAATAACGGCCAATTTAGATTAGAAATGGATATGAAATAAATTAGTTGTGCAAAAGTTTTAGTTAATTGTTAGTAAAATCTTAAAAAAATAGACAACACATTTTAAAAACAGCAAAAAAGCGCCCTGTCTACGTCAGGGGAACACACAGAAGGCAGGAGGTGGTTTTAGCCGGTAAGAGTCCGGCACTGCCCCAACCGTGTCATTCGTGAGGCGGTTGGGGCGTCCATGAGGATTTCCCCTCCTGCCATACCAAAAAAAAAAAAAAAAAAAACCTAACCTAACCTAACCTAACCTAACTAGGCGCGCAGTACGCTGACGGAGATTGGCATTAAGCAGTGAAGCGGCACGAGTAAGACAGCAACAGCCGACGCAACTAGTATCCTGAACCTTGCTGCGTACGCGGCGTCATACGACAGCACACCGCTGCGACCTTACCACTACAAGTGCATTGACGCTTGCCAAAATTCATAAGCGACAGCGTTTGGCGGGTAAATATTGCTCCATAATTTAAGGTGTTATATTATTAAAGTAACATATTGTACTTACGGACACAACAAATATCACCAAAAACTGAAATTAAATATAATGTCTGTGTCATGTACCCCACCGAAAAGTAGTACTAAACTCATCTCTCCCACTCAATTTGGATCGGATCCTGCGCTCTATACACCTGAAAGTCAGCAGCAAATAGATTTGAACATTACAAAGCGAAGCAAACGCCGATTTAATGATCCTTCAAGCACAGCAGATATTTCATTGTCCGACTTATTGACAAGAATGAATGAAATAAAAAAGCAACAAGACGCTAAATTTACCACCTTGGAACTATCTCTGCAGGAGCTAACAAACCAAAACACTGAAATAAATAAGTCGATGATCTTGCTGTCCGAGAAATACGATGATGTTCTCACTGACTTGAAAACTCTTCAACAGGAAAGTTCATTAAAGAACTATATAAAGACTTTGGATGCGAAAATAGAACATTTTGAAAAAAATGCACGGTCTACCATGATCGAGTTAAGAAATGTCCCAGTTATTGAATCTGAGAACAAGGAACAGCTAGTTGAGATAGCAAAAAAGATCGGAAATGTCATCAATGTTCCAATTCTGGACTCTGATATTCGAGATGTATCTCGTCTAAAGCTGAAAGACAAACCCTCGGGCCCTATAATCGTAGACTTCACATCAACCATAAAGAGAGAACAGTTTATAATCGAATTGGGCCGTCAGCCCCTACCGTGAGCGCACGCTTGTTTGTCCTAAGAAAAAATCCAGTGTTACTCAAACTTTTCGCATCATGTTCACCTGCGCTAGTTGTGGTTTTGAGCATTCCGACGGCCCGATCTGCAGTGGCTGCAAACAACACTATGACTACCAGTGTGCTGGAGTCACTGAAGCCGGATACCGAAGACTTGGCGACAGTAGGAAGAGTGCTTGGCGCTGCCCTAAATGTAAGTCAGGCTCATCTCCTTCCCCTCTGGCTGTATCACCCCAGCCCAGCCAGCTAGACAAAATGCAGGAGCAGCTCAATAAGATTGCCCTTGATTTGGCTCCGTTGGCTGCGCTAGTTGCCGACGTGAAATCCATCAAATCGGAGTTGTCCGGACTCAAGGACTCCATTGAAATGGCGCACGACATCATAAGCGGCTTCTCCAAAAAGGTAAACACTCTTGAGACCAAAGTTACTGGGCTGGAGAAGATGGCGGACCTTATACCGATTCTTCAGGATAGCATTGAGAAAATGAACCGGGAATCGCGAGACAAGGACCAATGGGCTAGGGCTAACAATGCCGAGATCATAGGTATACCGCAGAAGAAAAACGAGAATCTGTACGATATAGCACAGAAAATCGGTAACATAAGCAACATTACGGGCAGAAAAGAAGACATAAATTATATTGCGCGTATACCTACTCGTGTCCCCAATGCGGATAAGCCGATTGTGGTTGCTTTCAACAGCCGTTATACCAAGGAGGAGTTTGTGGCTTCGTCGCGCAAAAGTAAACTGCTCAACATATCCAACTTAGGATTTTCTGCGTCTGCAAACTTCTACGTCAACGACCACCTGACTCCAACCAATAAGTTCACTTTTAAGCAAAGCGAGAGCCCTGGCCAAAGAAAATAATTTCAAATATATTTGGGTGAAACACTGTAAGATTATGGCGAAAAGATCGGACACTGCTCCTTCATTTTATATAAAATGCGAAAAAGATCTTTTAAAAATTGCAAATCATCAGAAATAATTAACTCAAATTTATTAACAAAACATGTACACAGTTTGAGAACCATATTCGAGTTCAAATTACCTCCCAATATGTGCTTTTATATTACTTACCGTATGAGTCACAACAGATTAGTCGACCAACAAGTTGAATATGATTATTTGCTACAATGCGCGCTATTACCACTCGCGTACGCGTACTTGTGCCGCGACGTATGGGTCGCTTTTGCTTGCGCCCGCGTCAATGTTTACTTGAGCCGCTCATCGACGAAACTTGTTTTGCTGTGTACCTTTCTTTTTAAAAACTATTGTGTGGTTTGTATCGAACTTAACGCAGTTTTTATTACTTTGCGCGTATCATTTTTTATGCTCACGCTAATTTATGGTTGTGGTTTTGCACTTAATTACTGTTGTTTGAAATGTCTGTTTATAATAATTGTTTACTACTTCTATCACGGGGCGGATGCTGTCACTCTATTTATCGCGATTGTTTTTATTAGAATTCTATAATGTTTATTTTTCCTTCCATCAATAAAAATGGCCTCTTTTGAAATTTACTACCAAAATACGCGGGGTTTACGAAAACACATACTTTCAAACGTAATGTATTTCTGAAAACTTACGATATTATTGCAGTGACAGAAACCTGGTTGCTGGATAGTATTAGTGACAATGAACTTTTTGGTAATGAGTAGGTATATAGTTTGGCGTAGGGATAGGGATTATGGTAAAACAAAACAAACCTTAGGTGGTGGTGTAATGTTGGCTGTGCGACGTGAACTATCAGGTGAAGTTCGCTCTGACTGGTCGTCATCAGCTGAAGATCTCTGGGTTACAATTAGTTACAAAAAAAATGACCGCTCTATTCACAAACTTAACATTTGTATTATCTATCTTTGTAAGGAAAATCTGGGGAACTCCTACGAGACGCAGTTGCGTGAGTTCACTAATAGTCTTTCACTTATTATAAACACAAACCCCGATGACGCTTTTGTAGTACTGGGAGATTTCAACATGCCCAATATTGAATGGTCAAGTGTTGGCACCTGCTTGCAACCCTCTGGTATAACGGGTGAATCACAGACATTACATTTTCGATATTCTTACTGAGTGTAACTTAATTCAGTACAATAACTGTTGTAACAAATCAAAGGGAAGAATTTTGGATTTAGTTTTATCCAATATTGACTTATGTATTAGCGCCTGTTTACACCCTCTTGTTCCTGAAGACGATCATCATAAATCTCTCGATATTGTATTGAATTATCATCTTGAGGCACCATTAAAACCCATTCCCCGAATGAAATGGTATTATGAGTCTGGGGACTATGATAATATTAATAGTTTGTTGAATGAATGTGTATGGGAAGACCTCTTGCTTGGCAATTCTCTAGACGACGCGGTTGATAGTTTTTATAACTAAGTACCTTCAGAATTTAATTGATAATTATATACCTCACAAAATTATTTACCCTTCTAACTACCCACCATGGTATAACTCAAGCTTAAAAAAAATACTTAAGGAAAAATACAAATACCTACGTAAATACCGCATCTACGGCAACACATCAGATTACGAATCTTTCATATTACTTCGCGCTAGAGCTAAAGCAGTTGAGGAAGAATGTTATAAATCTTACATTACCAGAACTGAAGTTTCTATCGTAAAAAACCCAAAAATGTTCTGGTCTTTCATAAAAGCGAACAAAAAAGGCATTAATACTCTCCCCTCCACTATGTCATTAGAAGGTCGATGCTACCACACAAGTGATGAAATTAGTGATGCTTTCGCCGCGTACTTCCAGTCAAATTTCCTTTCTACTACAGATCGAATTTCAAGTACCTCAAACCCAATAAATGTTCCTACTGACTCAACACTAAACATAGGTGATATTGAAATAAATTCAAACTATCTGCTTAGGCTTTTGGAATCTTTAGATGTCACTAAGGGTGCGGGTCTCGACAACATACCGCCGCTGTTTATAGTGAAGTGTGCCAAAGGACTAGTTAAGCCACTAACGATTATTTTCACACGTTCTGTTAAGGAGGGAATAGTTCCTAGTATATGGAAGTACGCGTACATAACACCGGTACACAAAAGTGGGAATAAGAGCGATATTAATAATTACAGACCCATATCCAAATTATGCCTGTTTGGTAAAATACTTGAACGTATCATCTACATGCAAGTTTACAGCACTTTTTCTTCGGCCTTCATTCCCCAACAGCACGGTTTTCTGAAAAACCGATCGACTACTACTAACTTACTGTCTTTTGTCGACTTCACTACATCATGTATGGATGATGGAGGTCAGGTGGACTGTATTTTTACAGACTACAGTAAATGTTTTGACCGTATTGACCATAATATACTGTTACAGAAGATTTATTATGCAGGTATTCATGGAAACTTATATCGGTGGATAACATCTTACATAAAGAACCGTTCCCAGGCTGTTGTAATCAACGGTGTTGTGTCGAAGCGGTATGTAGTCCCTTCAGGAGTTCCCCAGGGTTCGCTCCTTGGGCCCTTATTATTCAACATTTTCATAAATGACATTTACACATGCTTTCAAAATTCATTATTCTTACTTTACGCAGACGACATGAAAATTTTCAAACGCATAAGCGATGTCTATGACTGCTATGCTTTGCAACAAGATCTCGAAAGACTAGAAAATTATTGTCAGTCGAATAACCTGGATATCAACGTATCTAAATGTTATACTATTACGTTTACTCGCAAAGTCAACAGTATATCCCACACGTATACTCTAATGAACGATCAGTTGAAACGAGTAGATTATATACGAGATTTGGGTGTGATACACGATTCCAAACTTACCTACGAGAAGCACGTAGATCACATAGTAAATAAAGCTAACAAAGCCATGGGGTTCCTAAAAAGATCTTGTTCCCAGTTCACAGATATCAAAATAATCAAAATATTGTACTGTTCCTTCGTCCGTAGCTCACTTGAATACTGCTCGCAGGTTTGGAATCCCATGTATGCCATCTATATCTCTAGATTAGAATCCGTCCAGCGTAACTTTACGCGATACCTGCAGTATAAGTGTAAAACCGGCAATCAGAATTATGAGTCAAGATGCAAAAGGTATCATTTACTGCCACTTAGAGAGAGAAGGAGTATATCAGATATCTCTCTCCTCGTCAAGTTAGTACAATCTTACATAGACGCCCCGCAACTTCTCTCCAAAATTAATTTACGCGCCCCTACTAGATCTTCTAGAATACCCTTTCTTCTTCTTAAAGTCCCCCGCTGCTATACAAATTACAGACAGAATTCATTCTTTATAAGATGCGCAAAGTCTTACAACAATTTGGTTGAATTTTCTGAACTTGACTTATTTACTACTAAGCCGAATGTATTCAATCGAATACTTACTAAACATTGGTTCGAATTGGTTCACTAACTGTTCTTCTTTAGCACTTAATGTTTTTGACTGTATAATATTATTTATGTACAGCGTCATTGTAATTTACTTTTTATTTTTTTTTGTTGTTTGTTTTTTTTTTATTTTTTCTCTCTATCAAGCATGCTCTTCATATTTAGCTGTTTAAATGCGAAAACATGTAATTGGTTTCTAGTTGCATAATTTTTTGTTAGTTTTGTAGTTGTTAATACTGTTTGTTTTCCTCTTACAATAAAATAAAATAAAATAAAATAAAATAAAAGCTACTGGGTCATACAATAAGGTAAATTGAGAGAACCGTTTGAGTACGACTAATCTGAATATGGTTGGACCAGCAAAGCCAATATACGTGGCTGAGTCTCTCACTGCTTCAATTAGACGTCTTCACTATTTAACTAGATTGTTTGCTAAAAAACATAACTACGATCACTGTTGGACTTCGTTTGGCAAGGTGTTTTTGAAACGTAATGAAGACAAACCTCGTCTACGCATATATTGCGAAGAAGATCTTCAAAACATGGAAAAGAATATCTGACTAGTTTTCCACTCTGAGAAACTTGCTTACATTCCAACTGCATGCATTAATATTTACATTATTTATTTAGTAAGCGCCTATTTTTCTTTTGTTCACGTACACTTCACACATAATAATCACATAATTACTCCCACATTACAACTGATTAATGATACAGTACACTATATAATATCAAAAAATACCTACATAACACAACCACGCCCCCAAAATATCACACAATTTCTTAAACATTATGTCGTGTCAAATTCTATTTCTAATACCTGCCACAACCATCCACAAAGGTTGGAACTCATACGTTTTAATCTCGTTTTGCATAAAAATATAACAGCACATAACACAATGACCAAATCAACCTACAAATACGATCCTGCTAAATTATTACTGAAGCGAAATTCAATGAGTTAACTGATTTACAAAGTGAAATAGACTCTTTTAATGTTGCTGATTTTGTCCTCTGTGATGCCGAGGACTGCTCGCGTCTGTTACCAAATGACAAAAAATGTCTTAAAATATTTCAACAAAATATTCGGAGTGTAAAATGTAACCTACCCGGATTATTACCGATTATAGCCAGTACTGGGGTAGATTGGGACTGTATTGTTTTGACAGAGTGCTGGTTGCCATCAACCGTTTTCTTACCCTCTTTAGATGGATATGATAGTTTTGCCACCACTAACAACCTTACGCAGAATGAAGGTGTTGTTGTGTACTACAAGAACAATTTGTTTATCTCAGTTGAAGAACCTGCTGATTGTGGACGCAAACTGTCTCGTGATTACCTTAAATAAAGATACAGTAGCTTTGGCCATCTATAGGCCCCCCGGGTACAGAAATATTGATAACTTTTTGCAATCTCTTAATCAAGTATTATTAAAATACTCATCTAATCAAAATGTCATATTATTGGGGGACATTAACATAAACATTGCCGAACACACTGCTGACAACAATGTTTCTTTATATCTTGATATGATGCCATTCCACGGTATGATGCCTGCATACACAACACCTACGCACAATAAAACATGTTTAGATCACACGTTTCTGAAGACTAAACTAACGGCCCGTTGTCTTATACTCCAAACAACAATTACAGATCATAATAGTGTTGCTCTGTACATGGCTAGCCTTCCTAAACAAAAACCTGCCAAAATTGTAAATTACTTAGATCACAACCTGCTAAATACGGAACTCAAAAAGGTTGACTTTAGTCAACTTTACACAATAAAAACGCCAATGAGGCTGCTAATTTCTTACACCGTATTCTTTACACGGCTATCCAAAACAACACCAAAGAAGTCAAAATATCAAAAAGGAAAAAAATTCTAAAACCATGGATTACCCCAGGCCTTCTTAAGTGCATCAAAAACCGCGATAATTTATATAAAAAAGTAAAGAAAAACCCAGAGAATGAGATATATAAAACGACATATAAACGATACCGAAATTTTTGTTTATCCTTATTAAAAAAAATAAAAGAGACTATGAGAAACTGCAATTCCAAACCGCAGGAAAAAATATTAAAAAGATTTGGAAAATAGTCAAAGAGATAACATACTCATCTAAACCCAAAGACAGCTCGATTGAACTTATAAGCACAAATAACCCTCAAAATTCCGCTAATAACGTTAACCAATACTTCGCAAATGTTGGTAAATTGTTAGCAGAGAAAATTACTAAGAATAACATGCAACCCGAACCCATCGCCCTAAACTTGTCCTGCCATTCTTTCAGCCTGCTCCCTACGGATGAAGATGAGATTAGGACGTTGATAGCAGGGTTAAAAAGTGATTGTTCTGTAGGTCTGGATATGATATCTAGCGACATCTTGAAATCAAATAAAGACATTCTTACATTACCTATAACCTACATCTGTAATTTATCCCTCACAACCGGTGTTTTTCCAAAGATCTATAAGAAGTCAAGAGTTCACCCGATACATAAGAGTGGCGACAGAGACTGTGTCAATAATTATAGGCCAATCTCAATTCTGCCTGCCCTGTCAAAAATTTTAGAGCGCATCATTAACAAAAGACTTGTTAACTACTTGGAAAATAAAAATCTTCTATCGCAAGCTCAATTCGGTTTCCGAGCCAAGAGATCCACCGCCGATGCTGTGTTAGAACTAACAAATTATGTAGTTAACAACCTAGATTCAAAGAGAAAAACCATGGGACTATTCTTAGATTTAGCAAAGGCCTTTGACACAGTCTCTGTCCCTATCCTGTTGACTAAACTCGAAAACTTAGGTGTTCGGGGTCTTCAATTAAAACTTTTTAAAGATTACCTTACTGACAGAACACAATGTGTAAAAATTGGTAACATAACCAGTGAAGAGATCCCAGTGACATTTGGAGTTCCCCAGGGCAGTATTCTAGGACCGACGCTGTTCCTAGTCTATATAAATGACATATGTCAGATAACAGTACCCGATTCCATAATTGTTGCTTTTGCCGATGATACGGCCTTACTCTTCAGTGGTAACTCCTGGCATGAAGTTTTTGCCAAAGCTCAGATAGATATGAACACTGTGAACAGTTGGTTAAATAAGAATTTACTTACGTTAAATGTAGAAAAAACGACCTACGTAACTTTTTCCATTAAAACCAATGACAAACCGGATCGCTCTTTAAGCATTGTCTCCCATTTGTGTCCAAATGTAAATGACACAAGTTGTCAGTGTCCTAACCTGAGAAATACTGAATCCACTAAGTATTTAGGCGTTATTATTGATAGAAATCTTAAATTTCACGATCATATTAATCTTCTATCAGCGAGAGTACGTAGACTAACAGTAATATTTAAATCTTTAAGAAACACTGCATCAAAATCTGTTATAAAATCGGTCTACTATGCTCTTTGTCAGTCACAGCTTGAATTCTGTATCACCACATGGGGTGGCACATGTAAAACTCATTTCTTAAAAGTTGAGAGAGCACAAAGAGCACTCCTAAAGGTAAGTTTGTTTCTACCTTTCTATCACCCAACAACTGATCTCTACTCAAATTGGAAGGTACTTACTGTTAGACAGCTCTTCATCCTTAAAACGATTGTGAAACAGCATTCCCTAACAATTTATGAACCAGACAAAATTAGAAACAAACGTCGCAAACACGAAGTCTGCTCTGCATCCTCATTCAAAACTAAGTTTGCACATCGGTTTTTCTGTTACCAGGGTTCGAATTTATACAATAAGTTAAATCGGGCCTTAAATATATATCCTTTACCAAGAACCAAATGTAAGTCTTCAGTCTCGGACTGGTTGCAAAATTTAGATTATAGTTTAACAGAAACTTTACTTAATTCAAATTAAATTGGTACGACTTAAGTTTATCACTTACACCAAACTCCTCACACACACATCAACACACCACACCTAACACTCAACACTACACAGTGACACCACTCATACATTCACTTAGACCCAACATGTAAACACAGAGCGCTTTGATTTACTTTTTGTTTTAACATCGTTTTTACTTCTACCCTCAAAATAAATTGTAATTAATTAAGTTTTTAGTCTTGGATCTCCTATCTCTAACCTCAGATTGTATATATCATATTTTTTCAACAAAAACTATCTGTTCTTCCGTGGGGTGGGGACCTGGTGATTTGTAATACAGGCATACTATGCCTAACACAGACACCAGCTCCTCACATTTCTAATTGGATACATAATATGTAAAACCTAGAATAAGCTTGTCAAATGTGAGGAGAAATAAAGAAATTATTATTATTATTCCATTTATTTATTTATATATACATACAAATTACATTTTTAAATATTTCTATAAAAATACAAAAAAACATTTAAAAATATAAAAAATAGTAACCCACCGGTATCGGGAACAGGGTCCAAGCTACCGGTGGTCAGGGCTTCTGAGAGAGGAACCTCCTAACGATGCGCGCCTTGTCCAGGAGTACTGCTTTCTGGATCAAGCCCTTGATCCAGCTGCCCAACGAGAGCCTCTTGAGATGTTGGTCGAGGCTCTTGGCAATAATGCCATTGGCCGTCACGATTATCGGCACAATAACTGCTGTGTTCACATCCCACATGTCGACAACCTCGCGAGCCAAGTCAAGATACTTCGTTTGTTTATCATTCTCTGACTTCACGAGGTTCTCGTCATGAGGGACTGCTATATCAACAATCATTGCGCGACGCTCTAGTCGGTCTATCACCACTATATCAGGCTTATTGGCAACAATAGTCCTGTCAGTGATGATAGACCGATCCCAATACAATGTGCAACTACCATTTTCGAGAACTGGGTCGGGCACATACCTATAGTACGGTACTTCCGATTCCACAAGATTGTATTTAAGAGCAAGTTGCTGGTGGATAATCCTGGCTACAAGGTTGTGCCTGTGCAAATAGTCTCCGTTAGCCAGACTAGAACAACCGGAAATAATGTGGCGGATGGATTCCCCGGGCCGGTGACATGCCCGACATATGTCAACCGTACCGTCCTTCACAATGTATTTCCGGTAGTTATTAGTCATCATAACTTCGTCCATAATTGCACAGACAAAACCTTCGGTTTCCCCGAAGAGGTCACCAAAACGAAGCCAGGCTACGGACGCTAAGAAGTCTACATCGGGCCCATGTAGGACCCGATAAAAGCGTCCGTGAAGCTCCTTGCTCTGCCATACCTCCCTGCGGTCGTTAGTATCTAATACCACAGGTTTGCGCCAGTTCTCGTTAGCCAAGGAGAGCGCGGTAAGGCCTTTGTCCACCGCTACCACATCTCGATGCATACCCATGTCGGCCTCTAGGAAGTATTCCCTAAGGCTGCATACCTCGCGGTTGTGCAGGGTCTTAGCATTTAAGAAGCCACGACCCCCGCACTTCCGCGGGATATACAGCCTCATCACCGATGACCGTGGGTGATGCATCCGATTTGCGGTAAGCAGTGAACGTACCCTCCTATCCAGGGCGTCAAGTTCCGTCTGAGTCCATTTGAGTATGCCGAAAGAATACATCAAAACCGGCATGACCCAACCGTTGAAGGCGCGCACCTTGTTTCCGCCTGATAAAAGACTGTTAAGTACTTTGTTCAGGCGGCCAAAGAAGCGCTCCTTCAACGATTGTTTCATGTCCGTAGCACTGATGCCTAACGCTTCCGACATACCCAAATACTTGTAAGTTTCGGTTGAGGAGAGGGACCTAAGGTCTATGGAATCCGAGAGTTGTGTTCCCTCGGATTCCATAATCTCCCCTCGCTTTACATGCATGACCGCACATTTGTCCAAACCAAATTCCATCCTGATGGCGCCACTGAAGGTTTCTGTTACCTTCAGTAGCTTCATCAGTTGCAAGTTGTTAGGAGCAAAGAGTTTCAAGTCATCCATGTAAAGGAGGTGCGATATGACCTGACCACCTCTTCTCAACCGGTAGCCTTGGCCCGAACCCTCCAACAATGTACTGAGAGGGTTGAGGGCCAGACAAAACCACAGTGGACTCAGACTGTCACCCTGAAATATGCCACGCTCGATCCTTATCGGTTCGCTGTTCGCCTGGGTCTGTCGACACCCTGGATAGTGAAGAACCGTCCTCCACTGCCCCATACACGACATCAGGAAGATGCGTAAAACTGCATCAACTTTGTACAGCTCCAGCACCCTCATGAGCCATGTATGTGGCACCGAGTCATAGGCCTTCTTATAATCTATCCAGCATGTCGACAGATCTCTTCGGGAACGTCGAACCTGTTGGCTAATGGCTATGTCGATGAGGAGCAGCTCCTTAGTACCGCGGGAACCGTTCCTACATCCATTCTGAGAAGAAGACATTATTGAATTACTATCAATATGATGGTTAATCTTTCCTCTCAAAATGGATGTAAGGACTTTATAGACCGTCGGTAAACACGTGATCGGTCTATAATTTTTAGGCTCCGCGGTACTACCTGATTTATGGAGCAGGTGGGTTATCCCTGTAGTTAGGAACTGGGGCAGCGACCCTGACTCTAATGCAGACTGGAATTGAGATGACAAGCGAGCGTGCGATCTTTTGAACCATTTAATCCAAAAGTTGTGCAGCCCGTCCGGTCCCGGAGATTTCCAGTTAGGCAACGGACGGACTGCACGAGCTACGTCTTGGGGGCTGATGTTAATTGCCCCCATTTCTGGTATCGGATCGCACGCGCGCTCGACCTCTCGAGTCCAATCGCCCTCGGTATGACTGACAGGCACCGACCAGATGCTGCGCCAGAATGAACACATGGCATCATCATCCGGTAGGCGCGTATCAGTCACACCTTGGTCTGGTCGCTCCCAAGCCCTATAAACCCACCTCTCATTGCTTTGGAATGTGCGATTCTGAGTGTATCGCTCCACTCGCCGCCTGTACCGACGTATACGGTTTGCCCATGCATAGACTTTCTGCTTCAGGAAGTCGATACGCTCTTTGACGCGGGTCAGATAATCCCGAGGACTAATATCAGTCCCCGAGAACGCCCGCCTCACAAAGCGCATCACTCTGCGGCGAGTGTTGCCCTCCCTGAAGCAGATTAGTTTGCGGATGAGTGCTCTAGCCTCACCGATACGACGCTCGATCCTGCACTGCCAAGCTGATACAGCTGGTCGTGTAACTCTGTCATTACTAGGAAATTTGACATGAGCTACACGACATGCCGCTGCAGCCGCACAGTACAAGATCGAGTAGGTATCGGCAAGGTCTTCGCTGCTATCAAAATAACTTGTTAGCTGCGAATCTAGAGCACACACCAGCGCCCTATTTTTATTATGCATGGGCAAACGAGGTAGACGAGGTCTAAGACCAGGCGGTGTGGACCGATACTCTCGGAAGGCATCCTCCAAAGCGCTCCTCAATCGCTCATTGCATTGGGTACTCACGGATGTAGCCCCGTCATCATCATCTTCACCGATGTAGTTGGGTCGCGGTGAAACACTTGCACTGGGTTGTATTTGCACCGCGGCCGGTAGCGAAGTAGGTGAGACGCGGTTGCTCCGTGATTCCAGACGCAGTCTATCAAGTACGGCGTCATCCAACATACGGTTACGCTGGATAACCCGCACCTGATCCGATAATCGCTGGGCTGAAACGTTGACAGCTGGCTCAAGTACCTGAAACAGAGAGAGCATCCGACCACGGTACGCAGTCAGGTTAGTTCCCCCCTCTGTAGCCCCAAAGTATGAGCGTATTACATTCTCGTTTATCGATTGCGACCATTTCATACGCTGCACACTTCCACCGGTAGCGGGGACCCTGTCAGAGGCCGGTGGGCCTCGAAGTCCTAAGCTGGCTGGTGGTCGGCCTCGTCCGCGCCGACGCGCAGGTGGCGGTGTCGTCGTTATTATTATTATTATTATTATTATTTATTTTAAAAAACTGCAAAAAAGCGCCCTGTCTACGTCAGGGGAACACACAGAAGGCAGGAAGTGGTTTTAGCCGGTAAGAGTCCGGCACTGCCCCAACCGTGTCATTCGTGAGGCGGTTGGGGCGTCCATGAGGATAACCCCTCCTGCCATACCAAAAAAAAAAAAAAACCTAAGCTAACCTATGCAAGAACTGTAATTTCCTATCGCCCTAATTTAATCTAATAAATATTATAAATAAGTAACATGGTTAAGAATAATAAATAATAAACGCTAATACAATTACCTGCATTTTCTTTTTGTTCCTGTGATAAACTTTTTGTTGGAAACAAGTGTAATACTATTTCATCCCATAATCTTCTTTTTAAAATGATATCGGAATATTGCTTTAAATTTTTTGCATACAATGCAGGCCTCTTCTCTACCTCCTCTATTAATAATTCATTGTCAATGTCTTCCTCTTGCAAAGAAGACGACATCTTAAACAAAACACAGCTGCACTTTAAATAGCATACGTCTACTCCGAAAGTCCGAACGCGCTACGCCGGCCGAGTGACAAAAAGTCACCAGTGAGCGGACTCCCATGTAAAGTACAGGGCGAGTGACAGTCACGTCACTCCGGTGTTGCCTGCCGCTGCAACTATTTGTCACCGTATTATCACGTCACCATAATGAGCGCACTCAATACAGTTTTCATTGCACTTGACTAAGTGACAAAAAGTCACGGTGACAAAAAATTGCAATCAGCGGCGGGCCTAAAATGGCCGACCTATAGCAGGTATGCGAATTTTCAAAGTACCTACATACTAACACTATTCTATTCCAAACATTTTGTAACTGAGAAAATAAGTAAGTTCTGGAAGCACTGGGATCTTGCTCTATAACTTTGAATTATGACAGTTCTTGACCACTGACAGACATGAGTGTCGTTATCGTCCGTTTTGGCGCGAAAATCTATACGTCTGTTTAAAAACACAATTTTAGCAATAAATTAAAGCGTTTTCATTTTTCTTTATGTGGCGGTCTATTCTAGACGGAGATCTTTAAAATGAAAGCAAAAATAGAAATATCGCATGTTCCCTATTGGGCGCAGCAGGTTGTGGAACTTTTGTATTTAGTTGAAGGAATAAAAGCCAGTGGTAGTATAAATTGCAATGACCGTTTAATGAAGTAAAGTAGCTATCGCGAGGGCGGAGAGGGTGAAGAGGGCGGAGAGGTCGGCGCCGGCGGGAGCAGGCGCGCGTGGCGGTCCAGCGCGCGGTTGAGGCGCATGATGTGGCGCAGCTGGCGCAGCACAAGTCGCACGTGCGAGTCGCGCAGTGCGCGCACGCCACCCAGCCACTCGTCTGCACACACTCTAATATTTTAGTCGTGCTGGTACGCGCTCACAAAGGTTATTGCGTTACATTCTAAATCACAGTTAGTTTCAACTAAAACCTAATTAAATTTTCAGTCCATTGCTTCAAACGTTTAATAAATTGTCCGCACTGTCCGCACCACATAGTGCAACAAGTAACAAATACGAAACTTTTAAATAGACAAAATAACTGGAGTTAAGATCGATTGTATGACCATGTGTGTTAAGCAAGTACCCCGCAGGTTTCTACGTGAATGCAATCATAGGTTCAGTAGATTTTAGAGTCGTTTCAAAGATTCTACAATAAACAATTAATAACTAACTAAACTAACTGGCTAACCTGATTCGCAGTCGTCGTGTCCAACATTTCTGCACAAAATAAAAAAATCGATTTATATTAGACTATTAAAATCATGGCACATTATGACGCCAAAACAGCAGCACGGCAATTTGTTATTCAAATTAGAGTATTAAATCGTGTGTCGTAAAGTATATTTCATAATGTCAATATAAAAAGCTGTAAGGCCTCTGCCTTGAGTTTTGCGGGCAGCAGCGGTAGCAATGTCGATATTGGCAGAAATACAAACATCCTTGTGAGCATTTTTCCGCCGATGTCTGCTGATGGTTGAACTTTGGTTATTTATTGATAAGTATTTTTTATTTTATGTACTTGGCCAGACTGACTGCTGCCAGTCTCAGTAGGGTGTGGGAAGCGGGGTGGGTGCGGGAACGCGCGCGGTCTTGCCTGTTGGCAGTGGAGTGCGGCTTCGTTCAAATAAGTGCAGTCGTTTCAAAATTAAATAATGGTTAAAAAAATTAGATACTTTAATTGATGTTCGACCATACTTTTTCGTGACGTTACATCCGAAGAGATTTAATAATTACTATGTAGTTTCATTTCTCGAATGTACTAGGCGTCACGCATAATTTTTCCTCATCATCATATCAGCCGAAAGACGACCACTGCTAGACATAGGCTTCCCCCAAGCGTCGCCACAACGACCGGTCCCACGCACATTTTTTAGATCTGTGTAAATAAAAAACGGCTACTGATTTCACTGATTTCGCAATTTTTTTTTTAATGTTCTTTATACGTGAACTAGGTTGGTTGTTATTGATCTTTGTTTTATTTGAATGTTGATAGCCAAGTTGGTTCTTGCCACCAAAGAGGATGATGTCACTGTTGGTTGGTTAGCTGATAATCCTCAGCTCGCGCAATCAGCTGGATTTTCAGCCAATTTCACATAGCGCCAGCTATTTGCTTGTATTATCTGCGTTGTTTGTGCTACTCTGTTCGCCACAAATGGTTTCTAGCGATTCGGGTCACCATGGAGCCAACCTAGAACTGCCGTCGAATCAGACCATTTGAATGTTTTTACTTAATAAACAGTTCTGAACAAATTTCATCAGTTTTGATACTCCGGCCTTTCCTGATTGATAATCCTGCCATAAATTACGCATGTGCAGGCCATTTCTGATGAGTCTCAGGACCCATGCAACTCTATGTTTGCATTTGTGGCGTTTGAAGCTACCTTGGGTTTTTTCTTGGGGGTAGATGGCGCTGCGCTGTCATGTAAACATTAAGCTCCGTATATAAATATTCGTAAAAATAGTAAAAGCGTTGATATCTCTAAAATTATGTGTTAGAAGTTGAATAAATAGTGTAAATCATCTGAGACAATGTTATCAACTCGCGAATTTAACCCTGGACAAAGTTATTACCGTGATTTTGCGTGATCATTTATAAGTGACTAAATACAATGAATTGAGTGAAATCTGTACTGAATATGTGTGACCATACTAGTTTTTTTTGAGAATTATAAAAATTTGTTCGTTGAATTATTATTACGATGAACTTCCTAAATAATATAACATTGCGACGACAGCGAACATACTCGGACCCAAATACAAGTAATGAGAGTGAAGTTTCGGCACATACCCTCAACGATGAAAGTGTATCCAGTATGCCTGACTTGTCAAGCGATGAATCACATAACGAACTGATACTTAAATTAAAACAACAAATTAACAAACTAGAATCAGAACTCAGCAGTGCCCATCAAAAAATTGAGACTCTTTCTATTGAAAATACAAACCTCAATCGAACGAATATTGAATTACTGGAACAAAATAATTTATACAAAACTGTTACACATAGCCCCATAAAAAAATAAAACAAAAACACCTCTGAGGAATGAAAAAACAAGAAGAAATAAACAATTTAAAACATTTTGTGAACTACAATCACCACCAACAGTAGGCCAAACGGCAGATCAAAGTAACACCCTGATCCAGCCATCATCCAGTACCGAGGTGCAACACCAAAAGAAAATAAACGAAACAAGGTCTAGAAATAAAATTCACATATTGAGCACTAACACCAGGAATAAGATATTATCTATCTCTCAAAAAACATTCTCCGAACATTACGATATAATGCCACTATCTCAAGCCGAACTGTAGCACAGACCTACTAATTAATAACTTGGAAAACAAAATACAGGATTTTACAATTAACGACTTCTGTGTTATCTTGATAGGCGAAGAAGACTTTCAGAATACTCGTGACTACTTTGGCCTTATATTCTACATAAGAGAAGTCGTACAGAAGTTAAGTCACACTAATATAATAATATGTGCACCCACTTTTAAGTATGGGCACCATACCAATATGTTCAACTGGCGAGTAGAGAATTTTAATCA
Source organism: Lacanobia oleracea (assembly GCA_950371165.1). NCBI lineage: Eukaryota > Metazoa > Arthropoda > Insecta > Lepidoptera > Noctuidae > Lacanobia > Lacanobia oleracea. Next base: position 134,619 of record OX493385.1, read on the forward strand.
TTTGTTATATCCCGACATACTAGAACATGAGCATGCGTACTTTTTGGACTCTAATAGAAATCTTAAGTGTAGCTATGAGATGTTTAATATACATAGTGGCACGGTGAACAAACTCGGCATGGAAACCATTTTCCAAGACATCCAAGACTACATTGATGGAATAATACAGTATGAAATACAGACATTGGATAGGCCTACACACATAAATCAGCTGACTGATGAAAACGCCTCTGAATCCATGTTTTTTCGAAACTAAACACTTATATGTATTACATCAAAATATAGCTGGATTATTTAACAAAACTGATCTTTTGATGATAAATATGGAGGAGCTTGCAGACAAAAGCAAATCAATTGATGTACTATGTATTACGGAACATTTTATGATGGCAGGATCCGAAACATATCTCCATATAAATAACTATGTTTTAGCTAGTTGTATTAGTCGAAATAATAGCAAAAGAGGCGGAGCGTGTATCTTAGTTAATAAGGAGCATAAATGGAGGGAAATTCCAGACGTTAAGAAACACACTATAACTAATGTATTTGAATGCTGTGCTATCGAACTTATTGATTATATGGTTATTATTGTCTGTGTCTACCGAGTACCGAACCCGAACAATGTGGTAACACTTCTTTCAAAACTTGAAAAAGTCCTTATGCTCATTTCAAAAATAAGTTGTAATAATATTTTAATAGCTGGAGATTTTAATATTGACATTTTAAAAAGTAATAGTGTATCCCTAGATTTCGAATGTTTGTTATTGAATTTCAAGTTAAAGCTTGCTTTAAAACAACCTACTAGACTGATTAGCATGACTTGTTTAGATAACTTTGCCCATGATTTCAAAAAACAGTGTAAGACTGAAGTGTTGGATTTTGGTTTATCAGACCACACGGCCCAATTAATAAAACTTCCAATAAAAACGATTTTCAAATGTAAATACTGGTATAAAACGGAACGAGATTTCTGTAAAGAAAACATTGATAAGTTCAAAATGTGCCTGAATAATTTTTCTTTCTCAGAAATCTACACGTAAGGACGTAGATAATGCTTATATACATATTTCATGGATAATTTTAAATTATTCTACAATCTGTGCTTCCCGCAGAAAAACTTAATGATGAAAGTTAATTATAAATCTAAGATACATAGAAGATACATAGAACAAATTTTTATTCCGCGTGATATCCAATCACGCGGAATAAAAATTTGTAGCAAAAGAAAAAGATTATTGCTCTGGCAACCCGCAAAGATATCTCCCGAAAAAACCGTTTCCGGTGAGTACCTCCGGTGAGGCCAAAGGTGAGGACGACGTGGCGCCGCTCCAGCCACTCCTCAAAGAGGGGAATTAAAACCACGTGCAAAGCTGTTGTTTCCGAGTCCAACACATAGAATCCAGCTTTTTCAGTGTGCACTGTGAGTTTGATTGATTGATAAATGATTTTTAATCTTCGGAAATATTTTTGTGGAATCGTTTTTGTTGTTGAAATTGTTTGATTTTGATTGATTATTTTGTAGAATTGATGTTCAGAATCTTTGTTGCTACTCGAATATGACAACAATTATGATTTGGATATATGATGCTTTCACCGTGTTGATTTGAGAGCAGTAAACTTGTCCTTTAATACTTTTTTTTTAATCTGCTAGAACCGGCAAGGCTCTAGGATTTTTTAATGATTGAATGTAGTAAATGCACGAACGTCGGCCCCATAGCGGTTACTTCTATGTCAAGATTTTTCAAAGCGTTTATGCATACATTGATGGTGTCGAACATGTTCTAGATCGGTGTGTCGACTTGGTTTTGCATTGTTGGTATTGACAGCAGTATGTTCATGTGAAAGGTAAAAATTAGCGTGTCATTGTTATACCTATGGTTCAAGATGTCCCAGCAGATTTGGTAATTCTCAGAACTGATATTGAGGTGTTGAATGATCCTATCGATTTCGCATTTTTGTTTACCTTTTAATAACTGCACCTTTTGGGCATTTGGGATGGATTTGTCATCATAGACTGGTAGGAATGGAAGGTAGGTATTTAAATTTTCGGTGTAAATCTTTTCAGATTTGAAACGGTAAACATCGTGCTATTGCCCAACTTTTTTATGTTGTGACTGTTCCTAAGTTACCCTAGGCTGACAAAATTTTCGATTTTCCTGGCATTAACCTAATTGCTAAGGTTGGTCCTGCCTGTAGGTAGGAGGTACACGCCCCTCCAAACGCGTGTTCCCGTAGGGCTCGCCCCAGACTGGGTGGAGATAGATAATTTCAAGAGCGATATTGAATTTATTTACAATAATATAGAAAACCACCCCAGTGATAAACGGCCGCCTTACAACTGCCGGTATATCGTACGAGTGCCGTCAATCCTAACGTGCATAGGCCTAGAGCGAACCTGCTGCGGTCACAACAGTACAAGTTCCCTACACTTAAGCATATCTTACACAATCCTAAGGCAGAGGACTGCGAAGTGCCTGTCATTGAGTGAGACAAGTTTCCAGAAATACTGGACGCGCGCTATATAAATTAGCCCCTTTCATCGGCCTATTAACCCATTAAGAACACCTAATATAACTTAGAACAAGCGAACCGCGTTGTCAGTCGGTGGCAGAATTCTCCACAAAAGTCTTGCTGTGCGCCGAGGTGGATTTAGAACTCGTCACCTCGCATTTCCTTAATCTACTCCATTTAGAGGAAGCTTGCAGTGTAATCGGCAGCTGTGCAGACATTCTTGTCAGGCACCGTGGCGTTTCAACTCCGAATTACGTGTTTCGCCAAATATTATTTTTTGTATCAGTGAGAGGCCCGAAAACCAGGTTTGATTTGAAGAGACACATTTACTAAGGTTCCTCAGAACAGCTATGAATCCAGTTTAGGGTACTTAGTGAAGCCTACCCCCACTCCTGTGAAATGCGCGCACATCAAAATAATGTAAAGTATTCTGCGGTCAGGTCTAATAATGTTATCCGCATACGACTATCGACTCTTAGAATCTGTGGAGAAGGGTCGCATTTTAACTAATGTAAAGTATTGCATTCGACAACATGTGTGCGTATCCTAAAACAAATAAGTGCACATTCGTAACATGTGAAGCGTTTCAAAATAATATAAATCATACTCAAGCTTAGTCCGAAATATCTTCTATATTCACTGTGTAGTTTCACAATCCTCGCATTGTGTGTGCCGCGAATATTTAGAGGAAGTGAAAAGCTTCGTGTCCAAAACGAAAATAAGGTAGTCTGCTGTCAACACTATAATCTGTAACGCATTCATTGTTTTCGCTCCGTGTGTGCTTGTCGAAATAAAAACTTATTTCTGTTTTATGAAGTTTTAAACGCAAAATGCCGAAAAGAAAGTGTGAATGTAGAGAAGAAAGGCACCAAAGAAAGATTAAGAAGTTGAAAAAGAAATTAAAGAGAAGTAAAACCAAGTGTGGTGAAAATCGTTCACCATCACCAGAGTTTTCATCGCCAACACCGGTATCATCGTGCGAGGCAGATAGTGATGTCGATGATAATTAAATACCCGTCACAGCGCCAGAGCCAACAGGCAAGTTTTTTCTACAAGAAATAATCGTATCCTGTGATCACCCGTTTTCTATGACACGTGGTACGCGTCATTACAGGCACTCCGGTGGAGTGAGATCACCACGGAGATGTTCCGCTGTGTATTATGTGCATAAAGTAGAACGTTGTTCTTGAATCACAGCCGCTGGCTGTCCTAAGTCGCTTGAAGCATTTTAAAATACGCTAACAACAGCGATCACGATTTGTGTCATCATACCTACCCACAATTTGATTTCCCACAATGTAAAGGAAAGTTTTCTTTACTAAATCGCCATGGGGTGGCAACATACGAGTATGCACTCGTAGTATCATATAGTACATACAGCTGGTAGCTGTATAACTAAATCAAATATGGTTTGGTCTTTTTTTTGTAGGTGCTGAGTGTGTGGACATTGTGGACAACACCATAGATAATCCTTTGTCTGAAATGTTGGATGATTCCATAATTATGGTTCTAGGCCAAACTTTATCCACAGAAAGGGAATATCGGCTAGAAATTCATATGGAATTGGTAAAAAAGCTTGAAGGGATTATTACCCAAGGCCTTTAACAGGATGTCAAAGATGAACTTTTTTTTTTTTTTTACTCTTAATAGGCACGCGCTTGACCACCATCTCACCTGATGGTAAGCGATTATGTGGTCGGAGATGGAGCACGTTTGCCTAGAAGTAACCTATTCACTCTTGACTTAAAGACTCCCAGGTTGTAGCTATCGGGAAACATAGACTCCGGCAGGGAATTCCACTCCTTAGCTGTACGCATTATGAATGTGTTCCCAAAACATTTTGTGCGTATGGGTGGGATGTCCACCATGTACCGGTGGCGCATCGCCGTTCGTCTTGTAGTCCGATGATGGAAAGGGCGAAATTAAATTATGCAATTCCGTCGCACATTCCCCAAAATGCAACCGGTAGAAAACCGACAAGCCAGCAACTCGTCGTCGATGCTCAAGACTTTGGAGCTTCGTCGCGACGAGCCTCTCATTGCCAGTGATCCTTTTGGCTCGTTTCTCAATTGACTCAAGGGCCAGGGGCAGGGTCTGGACCCTGTCGAAGGCCTTCGAGATGTCAATGGAGACCGCTAGTGCCTCCCCATGCTTCTCTATGGCTTCACTCCAGATGTGAATGGCATACGCTAGAAGATCCCTAAGGATATCATTCGCTTCTAGGTACGCCAGGACTTATGATTCAGCACGCGTTCCATAGTCGAAAAGATTCCGCAAACAAGGAAGCAAACAAGTTCGCTTTCTCCTCAGCGAAGTGGGCAAGCGTCCCGTCAGGTCTCAGCTGTGGTGGTAGTGAGGGGCGGCAGAAGTTCGATTCGACCGACTAAGCCAGGGACCAAAAAGCCTTACTACCTGCTGGGTATGAAGCAAGTTTGTTCCCTATTCGGCTGATGTGGTCAAACCGTGCCCTCCGCAACATCTTCTTGCAGGACTTGGCAGCCCTGTTGAAGGCTCTCTTCTTGCGAGTCACGTCATTTGCTTTGCGCGTGCGAGCGTCGACCCATGCCAGGTAAGCCGCGTGCTTAAGCGCATCAGCGAGATTGCACTCGGCACCAAACCATGGACGAGCTTTGCCAGACATAGTTATGTCAGAGAACGGAATTTAGGGTATGGGAAGAGCCAATCCTGATGGTGGGCATTGAAGTCCCCCAGTAACACCAATTGGGCAGAAGGGTACCGTTGCTAAGCCGCATCCGCCGCCTCACTCAGGTGCTGTGTGAGCTCTCGCTTTTATTGCTTCTGGAATATTACTATAAATGCGTGGAGCCATACCCAGGACACTTTTGTTTACTAATGCAGTTTTTCACTTATAATTCAACTCAAAGAATTTTTGTACTAATAATCATTGTAATTTTTTCAAAGAGGTTGGTGTTTGCATCTTTCTCAAAAGATACTAATTTTTAATATGTATATCGCCGGTAGCGTAGGTAAGTATTTTTAATGACTTAAAATACGGTGCACAGCTATCATCTGTTTTCAGACCACACATGACTCGAATGCACCTTTTAGTGCCTTGAACAGTAATCCCTTATCTGGGGAATTACCCCAAAAACTAACTCCGTATCGTAGAAGTGAGGCTACTAAACCATGATAAGCAACAAGAAACGCGTCTATAATATGTAATTTTCTAGCCAATTGAAAAAGCGCGAATGCAGATTTATTAATTTTTTACGTAACTGTTCTATATGAGCTTTCCAAGTAAGATTATTGTCAATATGAATACCTAAAACACACTTACATTCACTTCTTCTATTTCGTTGCCATCGTAACTGACACTTTAGAGCTTCAATTCTTTGGTGGAAATGCATTACTTTGGTTTTCTTGAGGTTGATTATTATTATGAAGGTAGCTATTTCAGCCGACAACGCATGATACATGGTGGGTCATTAATTTTAATTAAAACTTCGATTAAATCTAAAGTAAGAAAAGATATTGTTAAACTGTCGGTTGAACACACCATTGAATTGTCCTGTGTTGAGCTAGATAAGCATGTTGTGGTATGTGTCTACAGACCTCCACGTCACCAGAATCTATCTGTGTTTGATACAGTAATGGAAGATGTGTTGAATAAAGTTAGTTCTACTTGTAAATCAATAATAATATGTGGCGACTTTAATATTAACTTATTAGAAACAAACTCCTTAGATAGTATTAGGTTATTGAGTCTTTTTAAATCAATTAATTTATCAAATGTTTTTGTTGAGCCAACTCGTGTGACAGCTTCTACTGCGACTTGCATAGACAATATATTTTGTAATTGTGATTACCTACATAAAGAAATACCTTTAGAAAAAATTCAAATAAAATTTAGACCAATTACGGATAGAAAATTGCAGGAATTTAATAATGCTTTAGATAGTAGACTAGGTGCCCATAATTTAAATAATATTAATGACCCAAATTAATTCTACGCTGAGTTCTTTTCATTATTAAACATTCAATTTACTGAGACTTTTCCCCTAAAGTCTAAAAGTATTTACACCAAGTTCTTATTTAGCGATTAGGCAACTCCGGGCATTCGCAAAAGCAGGAAAAAGCTATATGAACTGTATGGCCAAAAGCAATATATGAATAATACAAGCTTTAATAAGTATGTTGCAAAGTATTCAAAAACTTATAAAAGTGTATGCAAAACAGCAAAAGCTCTACATATTAGCAATAAAATAAAATCAGCAGACGATAAAATAAAAACTACTTGAAAAATAATAAATAACGAAACATGTAGGAAGAAACAACGTGAGACTAAATTTAATTTAAAAACTGTAAATGGTCCAATAAACTCAGATGCAGAGGTAGCTCAGGAATTTGAAAATTTCTTTGCTAACATCCCTCTTAAAACTACTGAAAGTCTCAACTCGTCTCCTGCGCTCGCTGCTGCATTACTTAGGAAGAATGTAAAGGTATGCCCATCGGAGTTTAAGTTTCAACATACAAACCCCCAGGCCATTATAAAAGCTTTTAAAGATCTTAAAATAAAATCAACTGAAGATCTATGGGGAATGTCTGTAAAAGTCTGTAAATCTGTCATTGAAACTATTGCCCCCTACTTAGCTGTTATATTTAATACTAGTGTAGACCAAGGAGTATTTTCCGATCTTATGAAATACAGTAAAGTAGTTCCTTTGTTCAAATCGGGTGATAATCAGGAACCCAATAATTATAGACCTGTGTCAATTTTGCCAGTCCTCAGTAAAGTGTTTGAAAAGTTAATGCTTAATCAGATGTTACTTCACTTTAATAAAAATTCCATCTTTCATGAACAACAGTACGGTTTCACCAAAGGGCGTTGTACAACTGACGCCAGTGTCACCCTCATAAAGAACATCTTTAACGCCTGGGAAGAGTCACAAGACACCATTGGAATATTCTGTGACCTCTCGAAGGCGTTTGATTGCATTGAACATGAGACACTTTTGTAAATACAGCCCTTGAGTTGCTTAGGTCATACTTGATGGACAGACAGGTTAAAGTTCAGGTAAACGGTGTAAACTCACTAGGGTCTGAAGTGACAATGGGAGTTCCTCAAGGTTCAATATTAGGTCCTTTCCTCTTTCTAGTTTATATAAATGATTTGCCCCAATTACTTCAAAATCACCCAAAGATGGTGTTATTTGCGGATGACACATCATTGATATTTAAAATAGAGCGACGATCACGAAATCTTGACGTCGTCAATAACTCTATTCTTCAAGTCCAAAATTGGTTTACGGCAAACAACTTAGTATTAAATGAAAAAAAAAACCAAATGTATTACATTTACTTTGCCTAATGTTAAAAGTACCGAATGTGACATAATATTGAATGGAGAAAAACTGGAGTTTATTGATCAGACAGTTTTCTTGGGGATCACAGTGGACGAGAAGTTGCAATGGGGACCTCATATTACATCTCTAGCGGGGCGGCTAAGCTCAGCTGCTTATGCTGTTAGAAAAATAAGACAGTTAACAGACGTAAAAACCGCACGTTTGGTCTATTTTAGCTACTTTCACAGCATTATGTCATACGGAATTTGGTTGTGGGGTCGGGCTGCTGACATTGAATCCATATTTATTTTACAAAAGAGAGCTGTCAGAGCCCTTTATAATCTGCGCCGCCGCGATTCTCTAAGGGAACTTTTTTAAAATATTAATATTATGACAGTACCTTGCCAATTCATTTATGAAAATATAATGTATGTGTACGCCATCTTTTTAGTAAAATTAGTGATAGACATAATTTTAATACTAGAAATAAAGATAAATTAGATCAACCATTTTATAGATTAGCTAAAGTACTCACATCTTTCATGGGGTACTGTGTTAAATGTTACAATAAAATACCTTGTGACATATTATTAGAACTAAATGAAAGACAATTTAAAGCGTATATCAAAAGCACACTTTGTAAACAAGCTTATTACAAATTAGAAGATTACATTCAGTCAAAAAAGTATCGGGAATGGATGATTTGTTTATGGTACCAAATTCAAATTTTTGTTTTTTTGTAGTTGTGAGATTGGCACAACTGTTTTCCATTTTGGCGCGGAGTTTGAGTTGCATCTGTTATTTATATTAAATACAGTGCTGGTTTTAGTAATATCATATATAGTGTGTATTGCGAATTTCATAATGGACAAAAATATCGAACAAAGAGTTTGTCTTAAATTTTGCATCGCCAATGGAATTTCGTGTTCGGAGTCACTGAAAATGTTACAGAAGGCTTACGGTGAATCGACTTTATCAAAAACTCGTGCTTATGAGTGGTTCAAAGCGTTCAAAAGCGGTCGAGATGCGATGGAAGATTTGACTCGCTCTGGTAGGCCGTCAACGTCTGCAACTGAAGTTAACATCGCAAAAGTGAAGGAAATAGTGACTGAAAATCCCCATTCAACTCTGAGAGAGATAGCCGCCGAACTTTCTGTATCTCACGAGTCGATCCGTACCATTTTAACTAATCATTTGGGTATGAAACATGTTGCTGCTCGGCTAGTCCCAAAAGATCTGAATTTTCTCCAAAAACTCAATCGCATGAAAGTCGCTGAGGACATGCTAGAACGAGTCAGTTCGGACCCAACATTCATGAAACGCATTGTTACTGGTGACGAGACGTGGGCTTACGAGTTTGACATGCAAACTAGTCAACAAGCTTCGGAGTGGCGCCTTCCAACTGAACCGAAACCGAAAAAACCACGCCAAAGTCGATCAAAAGTCAAAGTCATGTTGACTGTTTTCTTTGACTATCGCGGTGTTGTGCACTCTGAATTCTTACCGGAAGGTCTAACGGTAAATGAAAAATATTATTTGAGCGTTATGCGGCGTTTAAGAGAGCATATTCGACGAAAAAGGCCAGATTTGTGGAAAGAAAATTCTTGGATTTTGCACCACGATAATGCGCCTTCGCACAAGGCTATCATTGTGAACGAATTTTTAACCAAACACTCAACAAATACCATCCAGCAACCACCATATTCACCAGATATGGCTCCTGCTGACTTTTTTCTTTTTCCTTAACTCAAATTACCACTTCGTGGCACCCGTTTTCAATCGATAGAAGACATAAAAGAGAATTCGCGGCGAGAACTGAACTCAATTCCGGAAGCAGCGTTTAAAAAATGTTTTGATGAATGGATTATTCGTTGGCGCAAGTGTATCGTTTCTAAAGGAGCATACTTTGAAGGTGATAAAATAAATTTGGATGAATAACAGACATTTTGTGTATTATTGATCTTTTCCCGGTACTTTCTTGACAGAGTAGTATATTCAGGATAAGAATGCATGGAAGCATGCTGGTCCTGCTCCATAGGACAATCAATGTTGGGGACAAAATTAAACTGGTTGCTTTATGTATTAACTTTATAGATGTTCTGTTTCTTTTTGTGTCTGTATTTTTCTGTTAACTCACACACTGTTAATTAGTCATTCCAATATTTGTAAATGTGTGAGTATCATGTACCTACTTACTTAGAAAATTGATAAGTCTACCTCTGCATACCCTAGGTGCATGGTCCTCACATATTAAAAAAAAAATGTATACTTACCAAAGATTGTAAAAGATTTATTTGAAAAGAGTAACTATGGAGTTTCTTGTCCATTCTTCTCCATAAGAATCTACCTTTCCGAATGGACAGTAGAGTCACTTCAGAACTTTTATATATTTCAAATGTGAATGACGTTCAAAAGTGCCGTTTAATGGCCTAATTGGAATAAACGTTTTGACTTTGACTTTAACTTTGAAATTATTTATATTAAGCCAATTAATCATGTCAGTAACAGTATTATTAATGTCAATTTGATAAGTATTTAAGTCCTTACATTTTACTACGGCAGGTCTATTGTCTGCAAACAAAATCATTTGTTGTTGTGTCACTTTTGGCAAATTATTTATGTAAATGAGAAATAAAGGTGGCCCCAGTACGCAACCTTGAGGCACTCCAAATTGTTTTCTTCTGAAATTCGACATAATATGTCGAATTTAACGTACCTATATTATACGTTCGTTCCATTTTGGTTTTTGCGCAGACTCTTGTAATTCCAGTACATTACAATCTATTATTTAGATATGATTCTAATAATTTTAAAATGTTCCCTCTGATGTCATAGCAATACAATTTGTCTAGAAAGATTTTGTGGTCAACGTAATCAAAGACTTTAGTAATGTCTGTGTAAATAGCACAAATAGGAGTATTTTTATCTATAGCAGACATAACATTTTTAAAAGGTCGAAAATAGCCATGTTAATTGTTTTATTTCTCCGTTTTGATCTTTGCATAAAATATTATAGTTGTGAAAATATTGGTAAAGCGAGTTATAAATAACTTTTTCAAAGATTTTGAAAAAAAAACGGGAATTTTGGCTATTGGCCGGTAATTTTTTTTGAGCGTCTTGTCTTCCTTTTTGTGGTGGTTTTATTATAACTTTTTTCAAGTCTTCGGGATAGATAACCTCGGTAATACACGTATTAATAATATGAGCTAAAGTAGGTGCTATATGCTCAATTACATCTTTAATTACTTCTGTAGAAATACCGTCAATACCTACAACAGTACTATAATATTATTTATTTAAGCGTCATTATTTTGTGGCTAAAATAATGTCAGGTTTTAGAACAGACTGCATAAACATTGATTGCATTGTCAAATTTTCTAACTTATTATTTGGGGGCCGAGTCACCCGCGTCCGTAGGAGAATACCCAAATTTTAGACCCTACACGTGGTCCCCGGGTGGTGCTAATCAGGTGACACTAACTGGTGGTAGGCTTCGGCCGATGGCTTGTGACCACCCACTGGGCAAAGACGTACCGCCAAGCGGCTTAGCTGCGTTCCGGTACGATGCTCAGTGTAGCCAATCCAGAGGAGTTGGGTCGAAATAGTTGTTCCAATGCAGGCAGACCAACCAGGCTTGCCCTGGCGTGGGCGTATCGGGAGATTAGTCGCGGAGGGTAGCGGGATCCGAGGCACGGTGCGCCGCTGGCCGACCGCCAGGTAGTTGGGGGCCCAAGTAATGTGCTAGCCACACATGAAAGGCTGCCCCGCCAACTGGCGAAAAATCCCGGAATGCACCATCGTGCTGGTTGGCGACCAGATGAAAGGGCCCGATGGCCATTTCCGGGGGGGCTCGGGCGTCCCCGCAGTCTCCAGACTAGTCCCCCAAAGATGTCGTCCTGCCAGGGCGTGCCTGAGGGTTAGCAGCATGGAACCTCATTTCACTTCCTTCTCCTCAACCTCACTCACTTTTACAATGAACAAGGGAAAAAAGAGAAAAGCTGTACAGCGGCAGCACGCCCTTTCGCATAAAGTGCACCTCTCTAACATACGAGGTCTGCACTCAAATCTCGCTGCAGTCCATCACCACCTTGAGACCGAGAAACCAGCGCTCTTGTTCCTGTCGGAGACGCAGATCGGATGTCCGTCAGACGTGTCATACCTGTCTTACCCAGGGTTTACCCTGGAGCACCACTTCAGACCACGTGCGGGCGTATGCATGTACGCCCGGGACGACATCTGCTATCGGCGTCTCCGTTACCTTGAAGACTCCAGGTTCTCGACGCTGTGGGCTATAGTGGACACAGGCCTAGACAAAATTGTCTACGCCTGCGTCTACCGTTCGCACAGCGGTGATTTGGAGACAACTGGGCTTACACAGCACCTGAGTGAGGCGGCGGATGCGGCTCAGCAGCGGTACCCTTCTGCCCAATTGGTGTTACTGGGGGACTTCAATGCGCACCATCAGGAGTGGCTCTTCCCATACCAGTGCACAGACCATGCTGGACGAGAGACGCGAAAGCTAGCGCTTGCGTTAAATCTTACCCAGCTGGTCCAGGGAGCAACGAGGGTACCCGATGTTGATTCGCACACTGCCAATTGCTTGGACCTTTTGCTGACAACAGATCCAGACCGCTATTCGGTGTCGATTTCTTCACCACTGGGTAGTTCCGACCACTGTCAGGTGAAGTCTGTATCCGTCTACTCCCCGCCCGATCCTAGCCCAAGAGGTACCCGGCGGGTATGGCGATACAGGTCAGCAGATTGGGATGGCATGCGATCTTTGGGTTCCTCAGGGTTCGGTGCTTTCGGCAACACTGTTCTTGCTGCATATTAATGATCTGCTTAAACCCGGTACCTTTGGGTATGCAGACGACAGCACTGTTGCTGAGAGATACGTGTCCGATGCACGAGCTGGTGGGTCGCCGATCCGGTCTCTCCGGGAGGCAATGGTTGACCGCTTGAACGTGTCCTTACGGGCAGTCTGTGAATGGGGCGATGCCAATCTGGTCAAGTTCAATGCTGCTAAGACCCAAGCGTGTCTATTTTCCGCCAAAAGGAGCCAATTCCACCCAGCTCCATCTTTCCGAGGTTTAACCGTGCCGATAACCGACCAACTTGAGCTTCTTGGGGTTACATTGACATCTACTCCCAATTTTGGCCCTTACATAGAGGCAAAAGCCCAAGTGGCTGCAAAGAAATTGGGGATTCTGGCAAAGGTGAGACGATACTTCACGCCGGAACAGGTGTATGGAGTACTGCTCTCATCTTTGGGATGGATCTGCCAGATACCAACTTGATGCCCTTGAGTCAATTGAGAAACGAGCCAAGAGGATCATCGGCAATGAGAGGCTTGTCGCGACGAAGCTCCAAAGTCTGGAACATCGACGACGAGTTGCTAGCCTGTCGGTTTTCTACCGGTTGCATTTTGGGGAATGTGCGTCGGAATTGCATAATTTAATTCCGCCAAGCCCGTTCCATCATCGGACCACAAGACGAACGGCGATGCGCCACCGGTACACGGTGGATATCCCACCCATACGCACAAAACGTTTTGGTAACACATTCATAATGCGTACAGCTAAGGAGTGGAATTCCCTGCCGGAGCTTGTGTTTCCTGATAGCTACAACCTGGGAGTCTTTAAATCAAGAGTGAATAGGTTATTTCTAGGCAAGCGTGCTCCATCTTCGACCACATCATCACTTACCATTAGGTGAGATAGTGGTCAAACGCGTGCCTATGTTTAGTTTAGTAAAAAAAAAAAAAAAAAATATTTATTTGAGGTCATTTGTTATGTTATTCTCAATATCATCTACAAAGTAGTTATCAAAAGCATTTGTCATGTCAGTCGGGTTTGTGTAAGTCAAATTATCTGTTTTTATCGTCAGTATCTGTTCTTTAGGCAGGTTAGTTTTAGATCTATTAACTATCTGCCATGTGGCTTGGGATTTATTTTGAGAGTTGTTTATAAAGTAGCTATTTTGTGCCTTCTGAGTTAGTATAACGTATTTTTTATATTACGTAGTGTATTTTTAAAAGTCACTAATAACTTTTTTTGTTGGGTGTAGTCTGTAAACCCACAATAACCTTCTCTGTTTTATACTTCATGTTTTTATGCCATGAGAAATCCATTTAACCTGTTTGTTAGAGTTTCTCATAACATGAGGTTAATAATTTCCGTTTTCCACCCTTTTTTTAGATTATGTGTAAAGTTATCAATGCACGTTTTACTCTGAGGCCTAGTAGGTACATGTTATAACATAATAATGATTTTGACATTACAACTAATTACTATTTTGACATTTTAATTGAACACTATTTTGGCATTATACGAGTAACGTCAGTTATAATGCCAAAATAGTGTTCAATTAACAAATATTTTTGACATTACAACTTATTATTATTTTGACATTATATCGTAGATATCTAATACTATTTTAACATTATAATATTTTTGACATTATATCAAAATTCATAAAGTTTCTAAATAATTGTAATCAGTGTAAGTGTCTATTCTAGGTAATTTTTCGATGTTCTCTAATTATAATATTTATTTCAATGTTATGGAAATATTTGTTCGCCGTTAATTACGGCTAAACATGAGTGAACTAAAGTTACTTAACTGTTTAATATCTTGCTTGCACTTGTATGTATACAATGTTTAAACAAATAAAGAAATCTTATCAGCAAAGTTTTGATGCATTACATTAATACGATTGAAGAAAAAAAAGTCCTGTGTCTTCTGATTCAGTTACTGTCTTCATTTGGTTGTCAGGTTTGTAAAAGACAGTGTTTTATGATTGTATGTCCATAGTAATTTTTTAGAATGTCATTAAAAATCAATCGCATTCCAGAGTAATTTATTGCACCCGTGTTTGTTAAATATAGTGTCGTCATACTTTAGGTTCATGTTTGCTGTCCAGAAAATATGCGTGTTCATGAGTGATAATATCTAGATATACTAAATTATTGAAGGCTTCCACTCTTGAATTATATAAATAGTTGTTTGTGAAGAATTTGTACGTTGGAGTGCAGATAAATATATTAGTGTTCGAGACTTCTTGTAACATTTGCCTAATTAGTACAATGCTATCAAAATATTTATTTGTTATTTAAAACCTTTCTCACCTATCCTACATTTTAAACATGCGGGAGTCCATCTGCCTAGAGTGTTGCCACTGTTTTTCACCCTATGCCTTAGTCACTCTTATTTACCAGAGCCACTTATGCGGACGATAGTGGTCCCTATAGTTAAGAACAAGACGGGTGATACATCCGATATGAATAACAATTGTCCCATCTCGCTCGCTACCACCATGGCCAAAGTGCTTGACGGTCAGTTGAATGGTTACCTATTGGAATACGTTGAGATACATGATGCCCAGTTTGAGTTCAACGCGGGAGAATCCACGGAGAGTGCTATCTTTAGCCTGAAACACACAGTCAAGTATTACACGGCGAGAAGGACGCGTGTGTACGTGTGTTTTCGACTTGTCGAAAGCCTTCGATCTTGTCGCTTATGTTATGCGATGGGACAAGTTGAGGAGCTCGGGTGTGCCGGCGGAGTATACATCCCTTCTCAGGTACTGGTATGCTCACCAGACAACCGGGTGAGGTGGGTCGATACTCTGTCGAATGAGTACGGGATGGAATGCGGTGTAAGGCAGGGGGGGTTAAGCTCGCCTCTGTTATTTAACCTTTATATAAACCAGCTTATCGAGCGACTGAGCGGCATGCATGTCTGCTGTCACATTGACAGTACTTGTGTCAATAACATAAGCTACGCGGACGACATGGTGTTGCTCAGTCCATCGATAGGCGGGCTGAAAAAGTTACTGTCGACCTGCGAGACGTATGCGGAGGTACACGGCCTTAAATACAACTCAAAAAAGAGTGAGATCCTTGTGTTCAAATCACTTAAGCAACAGCCCCGTTGCGCGTCGTGTACCTCCTGTATATCTTAACGGCGTAGTACTCAGTGCAGTTGATAGTTTTAAGTACCTGGGTCACATTGTCACCAGTAACTTACGGGATGACAGCGACAGAACGCGAGCGCAGGGCGTTGGCGGTGAGGAGCAATATGCTGGCCCGTAGGGTCGCTCGATGTACGGCAGACGTCAAAGTCTTCTTCTTCTTCTACCTGGCGTTAATCCCGGCTATTGCCAGGGTCCGCCTTCCTACTTAGCTTCCTCCACTTTGCCCGATCTTGAACATCCTTCTCAGTTAGGCCATTGGCTCTCATGTCGGACTTAACGACGTCCAACCAGCGCTTGCGAGGGCGACCACGGGACCTAGCCCCAAAAACAGCCATATTCATGCATCCCCGACCAACGTACTCCATAGGGCGGCGCATGATGTGGCCATACCATCGCAGACGACACTCTTGCAGTTTTTCCCCCACGTCACGGACACCAAGACTACCTCTGATGAAAGAGTTGCGTATGCGATCGGATCGCGTTACGCCACTCATCCACCTCAGCATCTTCATCTCCGTGACGCGAAGCTCCTGGGTGTGTCTGCTTAGTGCTGGCCAACATTCACCGCCGTACAGTAGGACAGGCCGTATGATGCATTTATATATCTGCCCCTTGAGCTTAGGAGGCATTTTGCGGTCGCATACAACGCCCGTTACCTCGCGCCACTTCGCCCAAGCCGCGCCTATACGTGCTTGGACATCGTCGTCCACGTTGCCAGACTCGTGCAGCACGGATCCAAGGTACCTGAACGTATCGGACTTTCTGATCAGGTCCGAACCTATTCGGATGAACCTATTTGAATCCGTGCCGCCACAGGACATGTACTCAGTCTTAGCCACATTTAGTCTCAGACCACCGTTTTCAAGCGTGTCCTTCCAAATGTTGACTTTTCGCTCAAGATAGGCTTTGTTCTGATTAACGAGGGCAATGTCATCGGCATACATCATTAGCCATGGGGGCTTATCTTGGATGTTTGCCGTAACTACATCGAGCACTACGTTAAACAAGAACGGGCTAAGAGCCGAGCCTTGGTGAACGCCAACAGATATTGGGAAGCCATTCGATTCGCCAACAGCGGTCTGGACAGAGGACACGGAA
The DNA here is from genome assembly GCA_950371165.1 of Lacanobia oleracea. Classification (NCBI taxonomy): domain Eukaryota; kingdom Metazoa; phylum Arthropoda; class Insecta; order Lepidoptera; family Noctuidae; genus Lacanobia; species Lacanobia oleracea. Next base: position 151,505 of record OX493385.1, read on the forward strand.
TCGCGGTACATGTCTCTGATAATGTCAATATAGGCCTCGGGAACGCCCTTAAAGCGCAGTGCCCACCAGATGGACTGCCGAGGTATACAGTCGAAGGCCTTCTGCAGGTCTAAAAAGGCCATATGCAAAGCTCTCCTTCTCTCTCTGTAAGCCTCAGCCAGATTCCGTAAGGCGAATACTGCGTCCATGGTGCTGTTACCCGCCCGGAAGCCATATTGACACTCAGAGACAGTACACTCGCTACGGAGCCGTGTGTCAATGATGCGCTCGAAGAGCTTCATGGTGTGGCACATGATCTTGATACCGCGGTAGCTACCACAATCCTGTACGCTACCTTTGCCTTTGTAAACAGGGATAATCAGGCTAAATCGCCACTGGTTCGGCATTTCCTTGGTGATCAGGATGCGGTTAAAAAGATCCGTCAGAAGGTCCACACCATGTGGGCCCATCGCCTTCCACACTTCAATTGGCACATTGTCAGGCCCGACCGCTTTCCGGTTCTTCATGTGGCGAAGAGCAATGCGGGTTTCGTCGGGGGAAATAGGGGAAATAAGTCCAAGGTTAGGAGGCGGTTCGGGAGGAAGGTTATGGGGATGCTGTTTGTTAGACAGCTCCGCGAAGTATGTACACCATCTCTCCTTAACAGAGGGGGCATCGTAGAGCAGCTTACCCTGGGCGTCCCTTACACAGAGACATTTTCTAATGTCCCGTGTAGCTTTCTCCGCAGTTTCCAGCTTGTCGTACAAGGGCGCCAGACTTTTGCTGCGGGCTCTGGCTACAGCTTTTTTGCAAGCGCGCTTAGCCGCTCCATATGCCTCTCTGTCATCCGGAGAGTTGGATCCTTGCCACTGTTTAAATAAAACCTTCTTCTTCCGAGTCGCCTCCTGCACCCCGTCATCCCACCACCACGTCTCCTTTTCTATGGTGCGGCCACCACGAGAAGTGCCAAGGACGCGCTTACCCGCATCGGTGATTGCTGAATGGATCCTACTCCAGATCTCTTGAGCGGACTCATGCGGAGCACTGATCTCGAGATGCTCGACCTCCGCGATGAAGTCCGACTGCCTAGGACCATCAAGCAACCACCACTTTGTGCGGGGTTTGCGTTTTTCGGTCACTTTCTTTTTCGGTACAACCGCAAAGTCCAGGACAAAGAGGCGGTGTTGAGCCGTTAGGCTTTCACCTGGGATGACCTTGCAGTTGGTAACCTTGCCAATGTGGCACCGTCGCACCAGCAGGTAATCTATTTGGGTTGAGTAGGCACCACTACGGTACGTAATAAGATGCTGGGGCTTCTTCTGAAAGAACGTGTTCGCGATGGCTAGGTCAGACAAAGCGCAGGTGCTGAGTATACTGACTCCCTCTGCATTTAGCTGGCCATATCCAAAACCACCGTGAACACGTCCGTACTCTCCAGCAAACTGACTTACGTGACCGTTGAGATCCCCCCCAACCAAAACACCTTCGGAATTCGGAATAGCGCGTAGTACGTCCTCGAACTCATCCCAGAAGGCCTCCTTTTCAGACTCACAGCAACCAGTTTGAGGAGCATAGGCGCTGATTAGGTTCGTTACCGACCCTTCGATCAGCACCCTAACTCGCATCAACCGGTCGCTGCATCGGTCTACTTCAAGGAGTCCATCCTGGAGGTCCTTAGACAGCACCACGGCCACTCCGCCCCTGCCCGTTGGTGATCCGGTGTACACTAGCCGGTACCCCTGCCCGATGTCACGTGACTTATTTCCCTTCCAGCGCGTCTCCTGAAGGAAGGCACACTGGACCTGACGCTTCGCAAGTACGTCCGCGAGTTCTCGGCAACGTCCGGTTAGGGAGCCAATGTTCCAGGTGGCAAAGCGGAACTTCTTCTTGGGTACTATCCTCTTTAGCCGTGCCCGTACTCGACACGGTAGCCCTAGCCCACTTATCGCAGGTTTAGGGCGATGTGCCTGCGCGTCGATATGCGGCGACGCCCTAGCCCGAGTACCCGTTTTCAACTTCTTGTCCATTTTAATATTTGGCTGAAGTTGGTTTTACGTGGGGCGACCAGCCGTCTGACCCCCACAACCCTACGAGAGGGAAACCAGGTTCGCCAGAGCCTCATCCGTTGGACAGCAGGGTGCACCGCTAGCAGGTGAGGTTGGCTTGGGTCTTAAGATGGTAACAGACCCCATGCACCCCATGCACGTCAAAGTACCTTTATTTAAAGCGTTCTGCCAGTCTTTCTACTCTAGCGGCCTATGGGTATCATATACGAGCCGAGCCTACAACGTCCTGCGAGTTCAATACACCAACGCCTACAAGATGCTGTTGCGGCTGCCGTGGTGCTGTAGTGCGTCAGGCATGTTTGTTGAAGCTCGCACTGATGGTTTCCACGCCATCATGCGTAAGAAAGCGGCATCCTTACTGCAGCGCTTGCGTAACACTCGGAACAGCATCCTGAAAATGATTGTTGACAGACCCGACTGCCCCATCCAAAGACATTGGGTGGAAGTAGGGATAGGGTTATTTACCTAATAAATAAGCTAGTGATTAAAGTACCTACTAATAATACTAATATTAATTATATTAATATCAACATAAGTTTTATTTTCGTACAAGCACATTTGAATTGAAAATAACAGTTTTTGATTGAATTAATTACATTTCTTTTGTCCGAAATCTCCAAAAACAAACAAATATTGATACTTGTACTAAGAACTAGAACAAAACAAAAAGCTCATAAGTCGTTTAAAATGGAAAAAAAATTAAAATTCAGCTGGATGAAATATGTCACTATGAAAATAAATATGAGTACGTTTAACGTAACTATAGCGAAGAAAATGAAACTTTAAGTATGATAACACGAGCAGCTTCGAGACGCGCACGCCCACCATCTCTGGACTCATCGCTGAGCTCCACCTTGCCGCCGCCTGACAGCGGATCACCATGTTCACTGGCGTTTGCAGTAGCGTCGAGCTCCAGCGACGAGTGTTTCTCTCCGCTGACGTCGCCAACACCTGTACGTCGGCAGGGGAGAGGCCGGCCACCGAGGGGCTTGGGACCTAGGGGGCAACCGGCCCCGAGCCGGGTCCCCGCTGCCGGTGGTTGTGTGCAGCGCATAAGATGGAGTCAGTCCATGAATGAGAACGTTATGCGCGCATACTATGGGTCTACAGAGGGGGAAACTAACCTTACTACGTACCGTGTCAGGAAGCTGTCTCTGTTTCAGGACCTGGAAACAACCGTGAACGCCTTGGCCCAACGATTGTCGGATCAATTGTCGGATTAGGTGCGGGTTATCCAACGTAATCACAGGTTGGACGATGCTGCTATTGATAGGCTGCGCTCAGAGGTACTGAGCAACTTTATCATCTCAACTCCGACACAGGCTGCGGTTCAGGCGCCAGCTAGTGGCGCGATCACACCGCGGCCCAACAACGTCAGTGATGAGGTAGATGATAGGGTTGTCACGGTAAGTAGCCAGTGCTGGTGTGTGCCTTAAGACTCGCTGCTGCAGAACATCTTTGAAAGCAGCGAGAACCTCGTTGATACGCACTCAATCTTGTATTGCGAGGCTGTTGCGGCATGTCGTTTGGCAAATGTCAGGTTTAGTAGTTGTGATGAAGCTATTCGACCAAAATCTGCTGCACCAGTCCGGCAGTTTCAAAGCATTTTATTTCAAACAAACTATTCACAGGCACTTTTGAAACGTCAAGGTCGGTCAGTCAAAAACATGGAAGCTATTTGCACGTTCCAAAGCGTAGATCTCTATGGAGAAGAACTTGCAAGAAACTCCACGGATACTCTTTTAAATCATGTTTTGTTTTACAAAATTCTAAGTTACATATACTTGTTGCTTCTGCATGTGAGGCAATGCAAAGAAAAAAAAAAAGAAGCAAATTATAAGAATTTAAAATATAAAGATTAAAATGAGCCAATGGCAGTTAAGAGATGACCAGTTTCAACTGACGGCCCCCGTTCACGAACACGACGCGTGCATCAGCACCTTTCAGCTCAACCATTTCGAAGGGAACCAAATGATCCAACCCACGCGCCGCCATCAGCGAGATATTGAATGAGCATGACATGCTCTCAACCACCATGCTCTTTCATGTCCAACAAGTAAAACTATAACTAATCACATAAAAATATGTAAATGGCTTCATGGTACTCACAATTACAATTTATGAAAAATATGCTTCTACTTTACACAAAACTATGGTTGTCAATGACCAAATAATGAAAAGTATATTAATAAAAACAACGAGTAAGTTCTTACATCAAAAAGAATAAATAAGTAATTATAATAATTATGTAAGTACCTATATAAAAAAAAGAGGGTGAGTATCTCCTCCAAATATAAAAACCTAACAAGTGGACCGAAGCAGCTGTGACTGTGGAGCAGGACCAGCATTTAGTCAAGCGTTTTTATCGAGGATATGATCTTCCAGTTTGTAATACGCTTGTCTACATAGTGTGCGTTTTATACATGCTTTAAATTTTCTCTCATTCAGTTCGAGAACCAACCAGATACCAACTTGATGCCCTTGAGTCAATTGAGAAACGAGCCAAGAGGATCATCGGCAATGAGAGGCTTGTCGCGACGAAGCTCCAAAGTCTGGAACATCGACGACGAGTTGCTAGCCTGTCGGTTTTCTACCGGTTGCATTTTGGGGAATGTGCGACGGAATTGCATAATTTAATTCCGCCAAGCCCGTTCCATCATCGGACCACAAGACGAACGGCGATGCGCCACTGGTACACGGTGGATATCCCACCCATACGCACAAAACGTTTTGGTAACACATTCATAATGCGTATAGCTAAGGAGTGGAATTCCCTGCCGGAGTCTGTGTTTCCTGATAGCTACAACCTGGGAGTCTTTAAATCAAGAGTGAATAGGTTATTTCTGGGCAAGCGTGCTCCATCTTCGACCACATCATCACTTACCATCAGGTGAGATAGTGGTCAAACGCGTGCCTATGTTTAGTAAAAAAAAAAAAAGAGAATATCAACTGGTATTTTATTATAAAATAACACAGTACCTACCCCATAAAAGAAGTGTGTACTTTGGCCAATCTGAATCGGGGTTGATCTAATTTGTTCCTACTTGTATTTCTAGTATTAAAATAATGCCTGTCACTAATCTTGCTAAAAAGATGAAGACTTTTCCGAACATTCCATACATAGCACTCGCATGATAGAAAACACATTTTACACATTTGGGATGCATGGAGAGAGTCTCCTCGTGTGATGCGCTCGGCGCATCTTGGAAAGTTTAACCTAACACCTTTTAAAGATAGACCAATCCTTCGCTTGCGGTGGTAGGGCTATCGCCCGCCTGGTTTGCGAACACCCTCTCAGTCCCGCATCAAGCAACCTGTTGTGTTTCGTCGTTGCGTGAGAGTACCAGTGCCTTGGGGAATTTGACAGTTGGCAGTTGCGTAGTCCTAGGTTAGTGTCATCCTACGAGTGAACCTCGCTCAAATAGCATGCCAGCCACATGTGAACGGTTGTCTCGCCACTTCGCGAGAAATTCCGAAATTTCCCGCCACGTCAGTTGGCGACTGGAAGGGAGGACCCTGCGGGCATCTTCGGGGGGGTTCAGGCATCCCCGCGGTCTCCTGGTGAGTTTCCTTTATGGCAAATTAACCTCTTGTGAGCTGCTTAGACAGTTGAACTCGCCTCGCTTTCTCTCGAAGTTCCCCATTAAAACTCATTTAACCAAATGAAACGCAATATAAAAGGAATAAGTTTAAAGTGCAATTCACCAACATCCGTGGGTTGCACTCAAATATCAATCCGGTCCATCACCACCTTGAGACCGAGAAGCCGCATTTATTTGATTTAACGGAGTCGAAGATAGTGACCCCTTTAGACGTTTCGTACCTCAAGTAACCGGGATACTCGCTCGAGCATTAGTTTAAATAGCACACCGGGATCTGCGTTTACGTCCGTGATAACATATGCCATCAACGTCTCCGTTGCTATGAGATCACGGGTTTTTCTACTCTGTGGTTGCTGGTAGACACCGGCTCTCATAAAGTAATTTATGTCAGCGTTTATAGGTCGCACAGTGAAGATCAGGAGACGACAAGACTCTTTGACCATCTTGCAGGGGCAGCCGGATTAGCCCAACACAAATATGCGACAACAGAAATTGTTTTTCTGGGGGATTTTAATGCCCATCATCAGGAATGGCTTTTCCCATTTCAGAAAACTGACCATGCTGGAAGAGAGGTGCAAAAGTTTGCGATATCGTTAGGTCTCCACCAACTGGTTGACCAAGCTACCCGCGTTCTGGATGTTGTGGGCCACACAACCCTAGACCTTCTGTTGATAGCAGATACGGAAAGGCACTCTGTTTCGGTCTGGGCTCCGCTTGGATCGTTCGACCAATGTCTGGTGAAGTCCGTAGCTACCTGTTCTCCTCCTTATTTTAGCTCTAGAGGCACGAGGCGAGTATGGAAGTACGGGTCAGCAGACTGGGAAGAGATACGGCATTTTTTTGGAGCTTACCCACGGCGGCAAACTTGCTTCTTGTCACGCAACCCTTCCGACTGCGCCGTCGCAATTGCTGACGTGGTACGTCAGGGAATGGAATATTTTATTCCTTTCTCTGACGTCCCACTTAGCTGCGAGGCTAAGCCCTGGTATAACGCGTCTTGTGTGCAAGCTGACCGACGCAAAAAGTAGGCATACTGAGTATGGGCTTTGGCCCGCAGCCACAGGTGTGACGAGCAAAGTTCGCGCAATGAAAGCAGCGTACAATTTTTGACCATGCTGGGCAGATTGGGGCAACTTGGCCCCAATCTGCCCAGCATGGTCAAAAATTGTATCGTCCTATCCTACGGGTAGCAAGAGGTTCTAGTCCGTATAATAATAATAATAGTCCGTAAAATATGCGTAGTAACATTATTCCGAATGATGATTCTTACGCTAAATGTGATCATGAAATTTATTAAATTGTGTTTCTGTGAAATAGGTTTCATTCAAGTAAATAGTCTTTGAAACAATACATAAAATCACATGAACCAAATATTATGTGAAATATTTTCTACGAAACGAAATTCTATCAAATTTCTGTCTGCGAAACAAGGGTACACCGGTGGCGCTGTCATCCCATAAGTTTGGTTGCAGATATCGTTAAAATGTACCGTCAGGTCAAGGTTGTAGATGAGGATGCTAATTATCAGCGCATTTTGTGGCATGACAATCCAGAAGATGAATTGAATCATATTCGGTTATTACATATTACTTTTGGAACATCCTCTGCGCCATACTTAGCGATCCGGTTTTTACAACAACTAGCTCGTGACGAAGGAAAACATTTTCCTCTTGTGGCAGAAGGAGTCTTTACGTCGACGATCTGTTAACGAGTTGTCAAGTTGTTGCTGAAGGTGAACAAATTTATCACCAATTTAAGGAGCTATTAGGTCGTGGGGGCTTCAAGCTTCAAAAGTGGTCCAGCAACAGTGAAGAACTATTAACTAAAATAAACGAAGATATTGTTAGGCAGAAATTTAAAATAGATGCACTTACTAAGATTCTAGGGTTAACTTATGATAGAAATTTAGATGAGTTTAGATATAATGTCCAACTTCCTCCGCCCGAAACACCCATAACCAAGCGAAAGGTAATCTCTGACATTGCCCGTTTGTTTCATCCTCTTGGCTAGCTTGTGCCGGTGACAGTCACAGCCAAGGTGTTTATCCAACGCCTGTGGTTAGCAGGATCCGAATAGGACGATGAACTTCTAGATCACCTGGCAAAAAAATGGCTTCGTTACAGAAAAAACCTTTACCATCTTAGGGATTTCAGCCTGCCACGATGGATTCACACAAATCAACTTGACGTCCTGCTAGATTTGCACGGGTTCTCTGACGCGTCTATTGTCGCTTACGCAGCCGCTGTCTATGTTCAGTGTATTGACGCCGACGGTCACGTTCATATCAGTCTGGTTGCGGCTAAGACCAAGGTGGCCCCTGTCAAACAGGTATCCATACTTCGTTTGGAGTTTTGTGGCGCCTTAATGCTCACAAAACTTCTGAGTAAAGTTTCCAAAACCTTGGGTATATGTTAAGAAAACGTACATGCATGGGCTGACTCGACAGTGGTTCTCGCCTGGTTGAGCAGCCACCCCAGCCGCTGGAAGACCTTTGTTGGCAACAGGGTTTCGGAAATACTCACCGTAATTGAGAATAATCAGTCACGCGTCATGTCCAGTGATAATCCCGCAGACAGCGCATCACGCGGCGTGAATCCTTCAGAGTTTGCTGACCTAGAGTTGTGGACACAGGGACCTAGTTGGTAAAAAAATAAAGAAATTAACTATAACAAAAGACAATTCAAGGAAACTAACTTGGAAGAGAGAAAGGCGTCTGTGGCCTGCAGCACGGTGGTGGGGGAAGTAGGTGAGGATGGTGTAATATTAAGATATTCATCTATTCGAAAAGCTACAACAGTGATTTAAAACTTAAAAATAAAAACTGCACTACAAAATTTAATCATTTTCTCACATATTCTGAAATTCAAGGGGCATTACTCACCTGCATTAAATTATGACGAAGGGATTGTTTTGGATCAGAAATTAATAGTTTAACGTTAAAAGGGAAATACATAAAAATGGAGTACTCACCTCGCTCAATCCTTACCTGGATCAAGAACAGATTTTGAGAGTTGGCGGTAGATTACACAGGGCCAACCTTCACGAGGATTCGAAACATCCGATAATTATTCCTCGTAAGTCACATTTAACCCACCTCCTGATAGTTGATGCTCATGAGAGGACGTTGCACGGCAGGCCTCAAAAAACTCTCAATTATTTGCGATCCAAATATTGGATAATACACTCAAAGGGTAACGTTAGGCACTACGTACGCAAATGTGTTATTTGCATTCGTCATTCCGCTCGGTCGACACATCCTTTAATGGGGTTATTGCCCTCTGATAGGGTCAACGTAAGCCGAGCTTTCTTTAGAAGTGGCGTGGACTATGCAGGTCCAATTAGCATCCAAGGGTCGCGGGTATCACTCCACCAAAGGCTATATATATGTTTATTTGTTTGTATGACCACTCGGGTCATACATTTAGAAGTCGTCAGCGGTATGACATCGCAAGCCTTTTTAACCGCCTTCAAGCGCTTCACAGCGCGGAGAGGCCATTGTGGTGAAATGTGGAGTGATAGCGGCGCCACCTTTGTAGGAGCGAACAAGGAATTGAAGGCGTTGTTCAATCACGAAAGGTCTGGCATAGCACCTGATATTACCGATTGGTTGGCGACCAACGCACAACTTGGAGCTTCATTCCACTTCACTCCTCATACTTTGGGGGAGTTTGGGAGGCTGGGGTGAAGTCGCCAAGCATCATCTTAAAAGAGTAATTGGTACAAGCACACTTACTTTTGAAGAACTGACAACAGTTTTTGCCCAGATAGAAGCTTGTCTAAACTCTAGGCCTATTTCCAGCATTAGCACTAACCCAGAAGATCTAGGCCCATCAACACCGGGTAATTTTTTAGTGAGTGAGCCTTTGCTTCTCGTACCCGAACTTAATTTTGAAAACTCAAATATTAACACCTTGAGAAGATGGCAGTTGACTCAACGCATGGTTCAGGACTTCTGGCGCAGGTGGTCGCGTGTGTATCTGGTTCTTTTTCACCAAAGAAACAAAAGGGTGCATGAAACCGTAGAACCAAACTTGGGTGACGTAGTGTTGGTTATGGAAGATGATCTTCCACCTGCTAGGTGGCTCTACGGACTTATTACTGAAAAGCATACTGGCTCGGACAAAATCACATTGCGTTGTAAAGGTTCTACTATCAAAAGACCTGTGTCAAAGTTAATCGTGCTTCCTATAACTTCATAATTTTTTTTAATAATTAATAATAGTTAAAGTTTTAAGTATAAAATTATGATTTTAAATGTTTTAAAGCTTATTTGTTATTTTTGTCGTTGGTATGCTATGTTAAACTTAGTTCTGGTCATTTTGTCCATGGTGGGCGGGATGTTCGATCGCGAGTTGATTTGTTAGATCGATAGATGGCGTTGTACAATTTGAGTCGCCCGCTATATCGCGGTGTTAAGATTCTCCGAAAATATGCAATAAGGTTTTGATGAATACACTTTTTTTGGTACTTGCTTGGAAAAAAAAAAAATATTTAAACAAATTCCCTCGGGCAGATGACGAGTGCCGAACAGTAATAGAGACACAAGTTGAAGACGCTAAAACTTGCATTAAATGAGAGTTTTTTTAATTAAGGGCCAAGGAGTTGTCCTTGGTCCTTAATAAAAGAAATCAACTTCAAATAAAACATGCGAGTGCACTTGAAAGAAGACATTTGTGCTAGATAATTTTCCAGTCTCCTTCTTAATGAAAATAGGGAATGGAGAGTACCCTGAAACTGGAATGATTACAATTCCAAAAGATCTTGCTTTAGTTGTTTCGACGGTAGACGATCTCATAGTCTATTTTTAAGGGTGAGAAGTCATCAAATGACTCTCCCCCTCTGGGCGAAACAGAACTTGCTGACTAAAACGCACCGTGTTCCTCCTAATGTCCTTTGCGTTCCAGGGCCACAGTGACTCTTTCGAACAAACGCAACCTCAGCAAGGCTATGAGTATAATATATATTTGTATTGTATTATATTTGTATTGTATGCATTGGTTAACAACGATCAATACGCGTAATATTGACAATGCTTCTGGGGAAAATAGGGAATTTATGTCCATGAACACGGTCATTCAAGAAAATGATACACATCACCCGGTTTAGTTTTATGATTTCTACTCAGATATTTAATCTCTCGAAAACTTTGCAATGAGCGTTTAACCATACTGAGAAATTCCTAATGTAAAAGCCCCAAATACGCTTTTTGTCCGACCCGGGAATCGAACCCAGGACTTGGAGTCCTGGGCAGACCAATGGAGCAGTTCCAGAATGCAATTCAGAGTGTGCCTTGAATTCCTCTCTTCCAACTTGCTAATTCCATCAGGGGTTACGCATTGCTGGATGTTGACTGTTCGTATATCTTATCTGACAGATCTCATTTAACGACTTATTTTTTTTTTTCCTACACTCGCGAACGAAGTCACCGGCAACAGCTAGTTTAACATTAATTCTCTTAAAACCTCTGTGGATACGTTTTACTATGTATTAGAAAATATAGTATTTTGTCTAAAAAATAATTTAAAAAACGAATGAAGACGTTAACTTAAACTAGTTTGAGATCCTTGCTCTCCGCGCGGGTTGCTGCTTGCCGCACGCAAATGACGCACAGTGGCCACTTTGTATGAACGAGTAATGACGAGAGGGGCTTGCGCGCTGCCCACGCCAAGCAATCCGCTCTGCGCTGCTCGCCGCGACCACCCCGCGCCCTCGGTGTCTGCTGTGGATGCTCAAAAGTAGTTCTTATATTTGGATAGTCGCGCCGCGCCCGCCACCTTTGCAGTCTGGCCAAGCACTGAGTTTACGCGCGCTATTCGTATTACATACTTTCGTCTGCTCGCAGTTCTTCAGCGTGGATATCAGAATTGAATCCAGAGATAAATGGAAAATACTTATATAGCTACTCTAGATGTTGTTAATAGCTGTTATAAACTGGCACGCTACTGACATTTCGATCTCACCTACATTCAAGTTAACGTTGACGAGTTTTTTTTAGCTCGAGCATGTGTAACGATTTTGCGTGATTAGCCCGTGCACAGGACCGTTTTTAGTGGATCCATTTTATTGTACAATTGTATATTTTATTGTATCTTGCATTTGTTCATACCTACTTATCACTAGTACCTACATTTGTGATGTCCTAAATAAAAACAGATTGTGTGACCGAGTTGCGATGTGACTGATCAAGTTCTCTCTGTGTGGTGTTCGGCAGAAGTTGTGTAAGGAGCGGCAGAGTCGCGCACCGCGGAGCCTGCGCCTGCGTGGCGACGTGGCGCGTGACGCCGGCGTGCCAGTCAAGCGGCACTCCCGCCGCGGACCTCGCGGTCGTCACGTCGCCCGCGCTCCCCGCGCTCCCCACGCTGCCGTTGCTCCCACAGCTGGCCAAGCTACCAAAGGTATCTGCCTTCTCATTCAGGAGTGATATTTTCCTGTTAAAAGTATTATTAAATTTATTTTATTTTATAAATTTTAGGAAAACTTACAGCTTACATTACGATATAACATAAATAATGGCCATTTTTTTTACTTTTGATAGGAACGCGTTTGACAACTAAGTATCTCACCGCTTGGTAAGCGATGATGTGGTCGAAGATGGAGCACGCTTGCCTAGAAGTAACCTATTCACTCTTGACTTAAAGAGTGAACAGGTTATTTACAAGCTTTTTTACTTATAAGTTATGTGATAACAAGAACAATTTCGCGAAAACAGCTAGCAGGGCTCACGCAAATGCGCTCATTCTTCGCTCCAAAAAGAAAAACAATTACAAAAAACAAAACAGTGATCAAGTAGGTACCAAAAAAATGATCAATAAAAATTATTTTAACTTTTTAAAGTTGCTGTTAAACAAATCTAGCTCGATATCCCGACACACCAAATTAAAAGTACGACAAGCACGACATGTATCTTTCAGTAGTTCGTTTTAAATTGAGGCACATGAAGGAGGCGCGATCTACGAAGAAATGCACACTGTACACGAAGTCCAATCCTGCTCACCAGCTCAGGGACGTCGGTACATTTCAAAACACTAAATAAGAAAGCAAGATCTACAATTTTCTTCCCTCGTGTAGCCTAGAAACCGATCCAAAAAAAGGCATGCGTCGTCAATGGTTGAAACAAGACCCAGAAAAAGAAGCCCCAACATGAAATGACGACGGAATGTACATCATTCTCGACGCATACCCATTAAGGACCACCGTCTGGTAAGTACCAGATGGTTGTCTGGTAGGTGCCAGACGGAAAAGGTTTCTCTACGTGCAATAAGAACAGGTTTCTCTACGTATGATGAGAACAATCTATAAACAAATTACCCCTCACACCAACCGAGTTTACGCATTAGGAGTTCATGATCAATTCAAGCAAAAACATTCTCTGTAGTCGACGTTATAATAGTATTATAACGTCGACTTCAGCCCTTGGACTTACGTCCGAGGGTTCAAGTCGAAGAAGAAGATTGAATTATTATCTAGTATATAATTATTTATGTACTAGATAATGATTCAATAAATAATAATAATCTTAATCTATTGCGTACGTAAATAGCTGCATTAGTTGCAAAACTGTGTCGCAGCTATTAACGCCCACCTCCAAGAGGGAGACGACAGCGTTCTAGATTACAGATATGAAAATAGAGTTAAAAAACGGATATTAAATAATAAAAAAAAATTGCAAAAATAATTATTAGAATTAGATAAAAAAAAGTGTGTAGTGTTGTGCATGTGAGAGTGTTGTATGTGAGTGTAGTGCGTGTCTGTGGGTGTAAGAGTAGAGTGTGCTAGTGGAACCTCCCCACGAGCACACTCCACGCTACGTGGTGTGCATGTATATGTCGAAGAAAGATCTTTAGGGTTTCACTAAATTCTCCAATTCTTCATATGTAAGAGTATGAAGCCATTGATCGATAATTCTTTTGCAATCTCGAACAGTACGTGTGTAAATAATTAGCAATTTATTAATTTTATTGTACATCACAGGACTGCAGAAAATAAACTGCCGACGGACAATTTCCAATTTGACAACTGAAGTCGGGCACACTCTGTCAGTCCTACGTTTTTGCCTTCTAAATTCAGGGTCAAAATACAAGTTTGAGTGTTTCCGCAGCACTGTAATAAGCACAAAAGAGTGCCTTACTGTAGGTAGTTTCAATAGGCTATACAGTTCGCTGGTAGGAAAACGATAGGGTTCGAAGGCAATTACCTTAAGGACAGCCCACTGCGCCCTTTCCAGGCGCAGCAAAATACATTTGCCAGCGCCCCCCCAAGCCGAAATACAGTACGTTAAAATAGAATGGGCAAGGGCAAAGTAAACAGTTCTCAACGTAGAGGAATTGGCAGAGGTACTTAGATTTTTAAAAACAAAAATTAATTTTCTAACCCTAGAGACCAGCGAATTGATTTGCTCATTCCATATCAACGTGCCGTCGACCCAAACTCCTAGATATTTTATTGAGTCCGTGCGCATTACTTCAGGACAGCCACAGGCAGGAGTCATCATTGTATCGCACGCATGAGCTATCAGATGGAAGGATGGGGCCGGCTGTGACGCTTTCCTTGTACTAAAAACGATAAATTCGGTTTTATCCAAGTTAAGGGTGAGCAAGTTCTGTGTCAGCCATCTCATAATAACTTGCAAGGCTGACTCTGCCTGAAGCTGAACCTCGTTCCAGTCACTACCACGAACCAAGATAACAGTGTCATCAGCGTAAGCAATTACTTTGAAATTTCTTAAATCAAGTTTACAGAGCTCGTTTATGTAAACCAGGAAAAGAGTAGGTCCTAAGACACTACCTTGCGGAACTCCGTAGGTGAGGAATGCTTCCTTACTGGTACGGTTGTTTATCCTGATGATTTGTGAGCGACCACTAAGGTAACTCTTAAACAGACTAAGCGGTAGGCCTCTTATACCAATCCTCTCTAGTTTGCTGAGGAGAAGGGGACAGAGACAGTGTTAAAAGCTTTAGAAAGATCAAGAAAGATAGCATTCTATAGATTTATCATTGTTGTCTAGATTTTGAGCTACTGAACCTATTAATTCTAATATGGCATCCTCTGTGTTTTTGCCTTATCTGAATCCATATTGGTTAATTGCGAGTATATTTTGTGAGTTAAGGTAATCCAGCAGACGTTTGATCATAACTTTTTCGAGGAACTTAGACAGAATTGATAGTACCGATATAGATCTGTAGTTGTTGACACTGTCTCTGTCTTCACTCTTGTGAATAGGGTGCACAACCGCCTTTTTGAACACCGTTGGGAATAATCCAGATGTAAGGGCAAGGTTGAAGACGTGGCAGATAACTGGGACAAGAGTGCTTCTCTGCACTATAGAATACAGTTGCGGGGATACCATCCCAACCCGTAGCACTAGTTGGTCGTAAGCCACGAATAAGATCATCTACCTCTTCGTTGTCCGTGCCAAAAATAGCCATCGAGTTAGGGTGGACATCCGAAGTGCCAGAGACAGAAATGCTGGTAGAGTTATAGTTTGGAGAGTTAAGGATTTTAGATGCTAGTTTTGTTCCCCCGTTTGCGAAAAAGTCGTTAACAGCATCATGTGATTGAGTTGGATCAGGAGTTATAGATAACAACTCACTGAAAGAGTAGATACTCTTTTGAAGATTGGAGATAGTTCTAATGAGATTCCAGGTAGCTTTCGGACTCCTACGGTGCTTTTCAAATTCATGTCGTTCATATTTTCGTTTTAATTTCTTTAATAAATTGTTGCAAATTTTTTTATACCTATTGTAAGTGATTTTCAGAGTATTATTTTCAGCATCTCTCCTCATTTTCCGATACATGTTGTCACTGTTTCGAATACATCTAAGCAGCCCATGTGTGATCCACGGCTTAATGATGCGTTTTCGGTTCGAGACAACAGAATCACGACTATTTTTAACAACAACTGAGGAGATAAGTTTGACCAAGATGGAAGCAGCAGTTTCTGCCTCTTGACAGCTCATAACGGGAGTAAAATCAACATTCTCAAGAGCTACTACGCAAGCACACACACGATGCTGACGTCTACGCGAGGCTGACGGGATACTGATTTCGGGATATGTAATTTCAGGTTACAAAAAACTACAATAGGAGCACCTATTGTATTGGTGGTTTATTCGATTTTAGCATGACGTGGTCAATGCAACTATCGTTGCGTGTCGATAACGCATGAGCAGGTAACATGGCATGTGACGCAACAGCATTAAGGTACATATCTGAGTTCAAATCAACCCAGTTTGGTGCTATGTTAATGTTGAAATCTCCAACCAAAATAACATAATATTTAAATTGAGGATTACATCTAGACTGGTTATAAAGTTCTGGATATTTCTATTTGAAGGTGATCTATATACAGCGATAAGCGCGATCTCATTTTTAAATTTGAATACAAGACAATTTGCATCGGCGAGTATAGGCTTTTCTAAAAGGAACTGTAACTCTACTTTAGTATACACCACAACTCCATCGTTTTGGTTTGAGTGATCAGAGTGATTAAATACAAAACCCGGTATGGAGGGAAGATGAGGGCATTTACGTAACCAGCATTCCGATAAGACCACGACGTCAATTTGTGCCTTTATTCGATGCAGTAATATCAGGAGGTTGTTAAAATTTGCGCTACTGCCGATGTTTCTAATGTTAACGTGAAAAATTTTCAAGGTGTGACTAACGTTTTGTAGGTATGAGTCAACTTGTTCCGGGGAGCATTGGTATGATGCTGAAGCTAAAAGTTTTTTATATCATCTATTATTTTAACATTATCATTCATAATCAAGACTGAGATCAAACACATCAATTGATTTATTGAACGTAACATAGCATAATCCGAAATGACTGGAGTTTGCACAGGAGATACCAAAGTATTCCATTTGTAGTAGAATTTGAACAGAATAAATCTTCCGTATTGTGTATAGCAAATGTAAGTTGTTATGTGTGTGTATAGTAATATTACATTAATATAATATTAGTGACGTATTTACTAATTTTTTAGCATGCATTAAAATGAATAATAGTATTTTTATGTTTTTAAATTTTTGAAAAATTAATTCTATGTAGTAAGTTACGATAATAGTATAAGACTTAAGCAAAACGACTTTACTACGAAATACAATAAATAAATGATAGATACCTAGTCATTTTTCGGTAAGTCAGACTCACCCCTGATCATGATAATGTTGGGCTCCATCCTTTTCACGAAGAAAAATTTTTCCATTCTTAATCCAGCAGTATCAGTACTTGCTAGTACTGGAAAAGTCACGGGCCAGGAAAAACAAGTGTTTCATCTTTGGTGAAAGATTTTCGAACACAAAAATAGGTTTAGCAGGGCCGTTGAATTTCAGGTGCTCGGTAGACAATTCACCTTTCTTTCCGTAAATTGCTCGTAAAGTCCACGACGACAGTCCTGGTGTCGGAGTCTTTGGACCCTATACGGAAAATATCCTTTATCTCAAAAGGCTGAATGGGGGACATTAAGGGTTGACCCTATTTAAACCACGGTATTTAATAAGCCTTCCTTGGATTCTGTTTTACTAATAGGTATATTCCTAATTTCCACGCAAGACGATCTCACACCACGTTCTAGGTTCTCTAGTTTATCTTCTAGGGTTTTCAAATACGCTAAATTATTTTGCCGTTCGGTTTCAAATTTTGATTCCATTTTTTGTAATTTGATTTTAAGATCTTCGTAGTTTTACGACAGACAGTTAACCGTTGATTGTATATGTATACTGCGATTTTGAATTTTAATCTCCTCAACTGACGCACATAATTTCTCAAATTTACAGATTTGTTGTTCCTTGAACTCGAGAAACATGCTTTTCATTTCCGACATGAATGAAGACAGGTCGTTATCCTGACAAAACCCCGACTCAATGCAATTACGTTTGCTACCACGTTGAGTAACATTCAGGAATTCACTATCAATGCTGACTAACTGGTCAGTTTTGGTAATATCAGGTTCCGAGGAACTGTGATGCAACGGAGTCTTTAGCGGCGCCAGAAGTGATGACGTAGGTGTTGGATTTGGCGGTGGCGATCTGTTTATCGGCATATTTTCAAATGTAACAAGTACCAGAGCGCGAGGGATTCGAGGAGAGGGCACTGCTTTGTTGTATTTCCAACTGCGTAACACGGAACGTAATATGCAGGTACACAGTTATGCCCTAGCTTATGACAAGTAGTCTCTCCACTTCACTCCAACTCTTTCATTCAATGATTACAATTTGAAAGTGTATTCCAAATTCTTAAGTACTAGGCGCGCATAGCAGGCGATAGTACGGAATCGACGACGACGTCACCTTCAAGGGCGGAGGATTACTATCGGTTGAACATGGAGGGGCGTGTACCTTTTGTCCTTCGCTGGTGGGCGGAGAGTTGCGTGAGCGAGGCAGCACCATGTCCTGCCGAGATGGTCGTGCGCAGGAGGGTGGAGCCAGCTGGCTCTTCTTCTGTCTTCAAGATGGCTGATTTAGTGCTCGGGAGTCGTATTGCTCCTATGATATTTTATGCACTCTTATTTTTCCGTACTGATTTTGAGAGTTTAATTTTGATTTAAAAATAATTCACTTCACTAAAATCCGTGGATTGCACACAAATATCAATCCGGTCCATCACCACCTTGAGACCGAGATGCAGGCCGCACTTGTTATTTTTGACGGAGTCGAAGATAGCGACACCTTTAGACGTGTCGTACCTAAAGTACCCGGGATACTCGCTCGAGCATAAGTTTAAAAAGCAAGCCGGGGTCTGCGTGTACGTCCGTGATGACCTCTGTTGTCAACGTCTCCGTTGCATATAAAGACAGTTATAAAGACAGTATAGGTATTTATAACTTATTATTTACTCATTCTAAATACTTGAATAAGTGTATATGTAAAACACGACCACCGGCGTGTGCGCAGCCAGTGTTCACTGCGCTCTCGGTCTGCTTCGACATTCCTATTCGGTCAGCTCTGAGAACCAGTCATACGCTAGCACACGCACTGCTCCCTGTACTGTACTAGATTTGTTTACTTTGTTATTTTAACAAACAACGTTTCGTCTGTAACTTGTGTTTGTTCGTACAAACCTGCTACAATCTGGCGCACAACGCGAGGCCGAATCCAGGCATCAAGATCGAAAGCTTACGTCGTCTTCCACATCGCAAAATCAAGATGTCCATGTCAAACGAGCAGTTTCAGCAACTCCTTAGCACCATCACGGCAAATAAACGGGGAACATTTGCATCTTGCACCTTCACGTACGACGGGAAAAAGAACTCGGATGCAGTAGAAGCCTTCTTAGCCGCAGCAACCGTTTTTAAGTCAACAGAGAAGATAAGTGACTCAGACGCACTGCGAAGTCTTCCACTTTTACTACGAGATGAGGCAGCAGTGTGGTGGCAGGGAGTAAAGACTGGTGTGACGCAGTGGGAAGATTTCTGCACTAAGCTCCGCCACACGTTCGCCCCGAGAAAACAAACATTCATGGTGTACTACCAAATCACACATGAAGCTCAGGAGGCGAACGTTACGATAGAAGCCTTTATCGCCAGGAAAAGATCCCTGTTCTCATTGGCTCCCCCTCCAGCATTCACTGAATCGTAACAAATAGATTTAATCTTCCCGCTCATCCGGCTGGATATAAGGAACCGCATGCCACGAGATACAGTGCCCACATTCGACAAACTCCTGGAGACCGCACGAGGCATTGAAGATACCCTACATGAGTACGCAGCAAGTTCGGAGACGGGCGAAATCAGGAACGCTCAGGGGAAGAAAGGAAAAATAAGGTGCACCTTCTGCAAAAACCCAGGACACACAGCAGATGTCTGTCGTAAGAAGAAGCGGGCTGAAGGCACTCTTTCTTCTACAGTGAAAGATGTCTCAGAGGGTCAAACCCAGGCACTATCTCTTTCCCAGCCGAAGTTCTCCTGCTATGGGTGTGGAGCACCTGGAGTTTATAGGAGTAATTGTTCCACGTGCAAGAAAAGCTCGTCGCCGGTCAAAAAAGAAGACGTCGGTTTCTGCGCCCTCGACGCTCCTGGAGAGACGCACTCACGACCTGCGGTGTTCCTGGAGGTGGTGGGGGTAACGGGGACGGCATTCATGGACCCATGTGCCAAGATAAGTGTTGCATCTTACAGCCTCTACCAGTCCCTGCTGAAGAGTGGATGCAAATTTGACGAGAAATCAGTGGATCTCACATTAGCCGATGGCATTAAGAGGGAACAGGTGGTGCTTGTGTGCAAAGCCATGGTGACCCTGAATGGTCGTAAAATAGCCACCAGGTTCATCATGCTGCAGGAAGCTCGGAACAAGCGCACACTACTAGGCGTCGACTTCTTGCAAAAAGCGGGTGTGGTGATAAACATGCCTCAGTATACGTGGTCCTTCATCGACGAACCTGACTTGCAGTACGAGCTCTACACGGAGGAATTCACCATCTTCGAATCCACCGCCATCAAGGAAATGATGATTTTGCCAAGTCCACTCAGCGCGATGACAGTGACAGACAGTGAGGATGCTGCTAGCATATCCAGCGCCATACCTACGCCTCCATCAACCCCTCCTCCAGCGATAATGGCCGCGGGTGAAGCAGCAACTCCAACAAAAGACCAATACGCGGACACAGACTACAAACTGGCGCTGGTTGATCTAACTTCCACACCACCAAGCAAGAAAAAGCATCGGCTGTTCGATGGGTACTCTCCAAGCTTCACCGACTTCATGATGCGAGATGCTCAAATAAATGTCCACCGAGAAAACGTCGAGCTATCTCCACAGAGTAATAGTCTCTTTGATGCGAACAATTGGGACGTTCGCATAGAGTCGATCGACGTGGTGGTACACATTACTCCAGACCAGGTTAAGCTAGTCGATCAGCTGCTGGAGAGGAACAACGACGTTTTCAATACGAAGCGAGAACCTACGAAACTGATTGAGCACACAATCAAGACAGTGGGTGACAAACCAATTTTGGTCCCCCCGTACAGATTATCACCACCTCGAAAAGAAGCTTTGCAACGAGAGATCAAGGCAATGTTAGCGGATGGCATCATTCGACCATGTGCGTCACTATGGGCGGCCCCTGTAGTGCTGGTACCGAAGGTTAACGGAAGCATACGAGTCTGTATTGACTATCGGCGACTCAATGCGATAACTGTACCCGATCCATATCCTATTCCAAGGATTGATGACCTCCTGCACGAAGCGAAACCAACGTCTTACATGTCCCTGCTAGACTTAAAAGCTGGGTACTGGCAGATTGGCGTTCGAAAAGAAGATCAGGACAAGACGGCATTCATCACACCTTTTGGCGTGTACAAATTCACCCGTATGCCATTTGGTTTACGGAACGCTCCAGCAAAATTTCAGCGACTCATTGACCGCATGCGAGTAGGTATGCCTGACGTGAAGCTGCTGGCATATTTGGATAACCTGGCAATATTTTCGCAAACGTTTGAACGACATTTGGAAGACTTGCAAAAGGTATTCAATCAGCTAAAAGAATTTGGGCTTACCGCGAATCGAGGAAAATGCCATTTCTGTTGTTCCACCATCAAATATTTGGGACACTATATCACGCCGAACGGTCTACAAGTGGACCCCGAGAAGACTGCAGCTATCGCAAAGCTACCCGTGCCCTCCAACCTGAAACATCTAGTTGCATTTCTGCAGACGTGCTCGTAGTATAGAAGATTTATAGAGAATTTTGCGAAGATTGCGGAACCCCTGACTCGCTTAACAAAGAAAATGTTAGCTGGGAGTGGACAGAGGAACAGCAAAACGCCTACAATGAGTTGAAGTGTCGTCTAACTTCTGCTCCAATTTTGAGACAAACCGATGAAACCGAACCGTACGTCATCAAAAGCGACGCCAGCTCTTATGCAATAGGAGCAGTTTTAGTCCAGGGGGAGGGTGAAGACGAACATCCTGTAGAGTTCGCTAGTCGTCTTCTGACATCCGCAGAACGGAATTATACAACTACCGAAAGAGAGGCGCTTGCTGTAGTTTGGGCAGTATCAAAATTTCGCGGATATATCGAAGGGCTGCCTGTCACCGTAATCACGGACCATCAAGCCCTGAGATGGCTCATGTCACTAAAGACGCCTACTGGTAGGCTGGCGAGATGGGCCCTACAGCTGCAGGCGTTCAACATTACCATCAAATATGCTCCTGGGAAAACAGACGTCGTCGCTGACTTTCTCGCCAGACCGCCGTGTAATAATGAGACAGTAGGAACCTGTGGTATTTGTACAGTGACCATCGATATGCCCCTGCGGAGTCCCGCTGAAATTAGAGATGAACAGCTAAAAGATGAAAGATTACAACAGATAATGAAGGACCTAGAAAGCCTGAACAATGACGAAAAAGCGGTATACTGGAGCAACAAGGGCTACCTGATGAATAATGGGCTACTCTACCATCATAGTCCCCATTCAGATTCCGAAGAGGCCCAGTTGGCAGTACCCGAACATGAGTGGGCCAATATATTGTCAACATACCACGACAATCAGATAAAACCTACCGCCGAATCTCAACAAGGTATTACTGGACTGGCATGAGAAATTACATTGAGAGTTACACAAAGAATTGCCTGGAGTGTCAGCGTTACAAGTCATCGAATCAGAAGCGTGCGGGATTGCTCCAAACTACTGTGATGAATCAAAGATTCGAAGTAATTTCCTTTGATTTGTTTGGTCCACTACTAACCTCTCTAGATGGCAAAACATGGATTTTCATAGTGGAAGATGTGGCAACGCGATGGGTGGAACTCTTCGCCTTACATCAGGCCACAGCAGAAAATTGCGCCGTGACTCTGATCAACGAAATATTCCTTCGCTTCGGTTTTCCTCGTCGTATGATCAGTGATTCGTCACTTTCTTCTCGGACCCCAATTCGTCAGTGCCGTCATGCAACAGGTTGCTTATACAATGAACATCAAGCATGCCTTCACTCCTGTGTACCACCCAGAGACGAACCCAGTGGAGAGGAAGAACAGGGATTTAAAACCCCAGTTAGCTATCCTAGTCAAGGATAAGCACAGAGAATGGCCGGAGCACCTCCCAAGTATTAGGTTTGCGATGAATACCGCGAGCAGCCTATCAACTGGATTCACGCCGGCATTCTTAACTTTTGGCAGGGAACTGAGAACACCAGATGACACATCCCATGATTTCAGAAAGATTCTGCAATCCGAGAACTTCGTCCCAGAGATCACCCCAAAGTTTATGCAATTAGCCAATACCTTGCAACAAGCTCGAGAAATTCAGGAACATGGCGAAGAACGACATAAGAAGTACGTTGATAAACAGCGTCGAAAAGATCCGGGTTACAATCCTGGTGAACTGGTACTTGCTACAATCCATACATTGAGTAATGCCTCACGGGGTGTAAGTAACAAATTCGCACCACGACGTGATGGACCCTACATTATCAAGAAACGGCACGGTCCATCCTCTTACGAAATTGCTGATCCACAAAAGTCAGACGTTGCGATTGGGGTATATCACTCCTCAGCTTTGGTGCCTTATGTCGGAGAGTCATCCATGCTACCAGCTCCTGTACAGCCCCAGCGGAAGAGAGGACGACCAAGAAAGCAAACCCTGGAGCATGGCAGTGACACAGGACAAGCGAAGAAGCGCGGAAAACCCAAGAACACGCCTCCACTTGCTGGATCATCGTCGGGACGACTTTAGATCCAGAGGGGGAGACTATTACAATAAAAATCAACAACACCCGAGCGCTCGAGCCGCGGTACCACCTACACGTCAAACTGGGAGTGGCCTCCCCGCAAGCGGCCGCCCCACCGTGCGCTGCCGAGCTCTGCCGGCCTGTATAAAACACGACCACTGGCGTGTGCGCAGCCAGTGTTCACTGCGCTCTCGGTCTGCTTCGACTTTCCTATTCGGACAGCTCTGAGAACCAGTCATACGCTAGCACACGCACGGGGTCCCGCTCCCTGTACTGTACTAGATTTGTTTATTTTGTTATTTCAATAAACAACGTTTCGTCTGTAACTTGTGTTTGTTCGTACAAACCTGCTACACAGTTACTTACTTTTTTCTGGCCGACGACATGATTCTTGTGCGAAGTAAAACACTACAACAATTGCACTGCTTACTTTTTGAATCAAATGTCAACGCTGCTCAAAAATGTTTGTTGCAAATAGAACCTAGTTACATACCCTTGCGATAGATGGCGATTTTTTACATTTTACTGCGCGAAAAACTAATTTACGATGCTCTTATGAAAGTACTACTTCTTGTTTCGTTTTCGAATCAATGGGCATATATGGGTTAATAGAAAAAAAAGCAACAGTTGATATCGAAGCGCTCACTCAAAATGCACAACAGAAGATGATACAATCTGCCGAACAAGACAGACAGCGCTTCAACCAACGGAAAGCAAAAATTCATCACTTCCAAAGAGGCGATTACGTCTTAATTAAGAACAACCCACATAACAAGACTTCACTAGATCTCAAATTTAGTGAACCGCATGAGATTTGTAGAGTTTTGGAAAATGATCGATACTTGGTGAAGAAAGTGGTCGGCAGAGGACGCCCACGCAAGGTCGCTCATGACCAACTTCGCCGTGCCTGCGGGGCATGGCGTGATCAAGAGACCGTATCGGCACATGAAGAATCATCTACACCACAAAACAATCCAGTGGACCCCGTGCCATCAACTTCACGAGAGGGACAGCCTGTACAACACACCGATGACACCAGAGATGGAGATGAAATATCATCAGCATGAATTGTGAGTATTTTATCAACATTCTTATTATTTCCGAGTAATAACATAAAACCACGAGATTCTCCGAGAAATTTACGAGATCCTCCGAGAAATCGACGAGACCTTCCGAGAAATCTACGAGACTCTCCGAGAAATCTACGAGACCCTTCGAGAAATCGACAAGACCCTCCGAGAAATCTACGAGACACTTCACTTAAGCTATAAACCATAGTGCAACGTAGGTTGCCTACGGATACCAATCTCTAAGAAATCCCATAATTTGTTACAGATTTAAAAACGATCGCGATCTACGGTCAGGCTGGTGCAGAGCGCGCACCGCCTGTCAGAATGGCCGTATCGGCGCGAAACCAACATGAATTGAACATTTAATAATTAAGATCAACTATTTTAAGTTTAAATAAAATGTGATTGATTATTAGAATATTTTGACGTGATAAAAATCACTCAATTGATTAACTTTATAATTTTATTACACTAAATCATTAATAACGAATTCATTTGTACTTCTAAATTCATTTTATGATTTATCGGCGCAAAACCAACAGTAATCAAGCATCGAATAATAAGATTAACTATTTTAAGTTTAAATAAAATGAGATTGATTATTTGAAGTGATAATAACCACTCAATTGATTAACTTTATAATTTTATTACACGAAATGATTAATAACTAATTAATAGCTTTTTAGATTAGATAAACAACCAATAAAAACAGTCTATTGACTTGAGTCAATAGACATGTAACTACTCTAACCAAGAGTCGAGGAGTCGAGTCGTCGGACAGTACGGATCTCCTCAATATTGTGAGATATTTATTGTGTGTTCTACCCGCAAGAATATAAGTTGATACTCTCAAAGTTAAGACTTTCATTTCGACATGAGTGACCACCACCAACACCATGAAGATGATGGAAATAGTGACGTCAGCATTACTGTTGACGTTACGTTTTTTAAAAATATCCAGGGGTCCGTCCTCCGTCATGTATATAAAAATGAATAAACAAAATAATAATACTAGATTGAGAAGAGGTGGTCAGGCCATATCTCACCTTCTTTACATGGATGATCTAAAACTATTTGCTCCTAATAATTTGCAACTGATGGAGCTACTGAAGGTAACTGAAACCTTCAGTAATGCCATCAGGATGGAATTTGGTGTGGACAAATGTACATTCATGCATATAAAGAAAGGGGAGATTATGGAATCTGAGGGAATTTAACTCTCGGATTCCATACAGGTTAGGACCCAAAGCTCAACCGAAACCTACAAGTATTTGGGTATGTCGGAAGTGTTGGGCATTAATGCTACCGACA
Source organism: Lacanobia oleracea (assembly GCA_950371165.1). Taxonomy (NCBI): domain Eukaryota; kingdom Metazoa; phylum Arthropoda; class Insecta; order Lepidoptera; family Noctuidae; genus Lacanobia; species Lacanobia oleracea. Next base: position 177,199 of record OX493385.1, read on the forward strand.
TGAAGTATTTGTTGAAGGAACGCTTCTTTGGACGCCTGAAAAAGGGTTTGAATAGCCTTTTGTCGGGCGAAAATAAGGTGCGCGCCTTCAACGGTTAGGTCATGCCGGTATTAATGTACTCTTTTGGCATACTCAAATGAACTCAAACTGAACTCGACGCCCTGCATAGGAGGGTCCGTCCCTTGTCCACTGCTGACCGCAAATCGGATGCATCAACCACGGTCGTCAGTGATTAGGAAGTGTATATCCCACGGCAGTGTGGAGGTCGAGGCTTTTTAAACGCCAAGACTCCACAACCGCGAGATGTGCAGTCTCAAAGAATATTTTCTCAAAGCTTATACCATCTCATCATCTCGATGCACACCCAGCATCGAGATGTGGTCGCAGTGGACAAGGGTCTCACCCCGTTGTCCATGGCTAAAGAGAACTGGCGCAAACCTGTGATACTTACCACAGATGACCGCAAGGAGGTATGGAAAAGCAAAGAGCTTCACGGGCGATCTATCGGGCTCTGCATGGATCCGATGTAGATTTTTCAGCATACGTGGGCTGGCTACGTTTCAGTGATCTCTTCGGGGAAACTGAAGGTTTTGTCTGTGCGATTATGGACGAAATTATCATGACGAATAACTACCGGAGGCATATTATGAAGGACGGGACGTTGGACGTGTGTCGGGCATCCACCGTCCGGGTGGCATGCCCGACACATTATCATCAGACATATTATCTCTGGTTGTTCTCGTCTGGCTAACGGCGAGTACTAGCACAGGCACAACAAAGTGGCCAGGATTATCCATCAGCAACTTGCTTTGAAATACAAACTTGTGAATTCTGAGGTACCGTATTACAAGTGTGTGCCCGACCCAGTTCTCGAAAATGACCATGTCACGTTGTACTGGGATCGGTCTATGATCACTGATAGGACTATTGTTGCCAATAAGCCTGACATAGTGGTGATAGACCGATTAGCGCGCCGCACAATGATAATTGATGTTACCATCCCGCATGACGAGAACCTCGTGAAGGCCGAGAAAGAGAAACAAATCAAGTATCTCGACTTAGCGCACGAGGTTGTCGACATGTGGAATGTGGACTCAGCTATCATTGTGCCGATAGTCATTACGGCCAATGGTCTGATGGCCAAAAGCTTCGACGAACATCTGTCGAAGCTGGCGTTACGCGGTTGGGTAAAGGGCCTGATACAGAAGGCAGTACTCCTCGATACGGCTCGTATTGTGAGGAGGTTCCTTTCTCTGGAGCCCTAACCACCGGTAGCTTGGACCCTGCTCCCGACACCGGCGGACTACTTTTATATTTTTAAATGTATTTTTTTATGGGTTTTTAGAGATATATTTAAAAATATACTTTGTATGTAAATAAGAATAAATAAACGAAATAATAATAAAAAACACCTGTGCGTCGGCAGGGGAGAGGCCGGCCACCGAGGGGCTTGGGACCTAGGGGCCAACCGGCCCCGAGCCGGGTCCCCGCTGCCGGTGGTTGTGTGCAGCGCATAAGATGGTGTCAATCCATGAACGAGAACGTTATGCGCGCACACTATGGGTCTACAGAGGGGGGAACTAACCTTACTGCGTACCGTGTCAGGATGCTGTCTCTGTTTCAAGACCTGGAACCAACCGTGAACGTCTCGGCCCAACGATTGTCGGATCAGGTGCGGGTTATCCAACGTAATTGTAGGTTGGACGATGCCGCACTTGACAGGCTGCGCTCAGAGGTACTGAGCAATCTTATCATCTCAACCCCGACACAGACCGCGGTTCAGGCGCCAGCTAGTGGCGCAATCACACCGCGGCCCAACAACGTCAGTGATGAGGTAGATGATAGGGTTGTCACGGTAAGTAGCCAGTGCAACGATAGACTGAGGAGCGCACTGGAGGATGCGCTTCGCGAGTATAGGTCAATTCCGACCGAACTTAGGCCCCGACTACCACGGTTACCCATGCACAAAAAAAATAGGGCGCTGGTGTGTGCCTTGGACTCGCTGCTGCAGAAAATCTTTGAAAGCAGCGAGAGCCTCCTTGATACGCACTCGATCCTGTATTGCGGGGCTGTTGCGGCATGTCGTTTAGCAAATGTCAATTTTAATACTACTGATGAAGCTATTCGACCAAAACCTGCTGCACCAGCCTGGCAGTGCAGGATCGAGCGGCGCATCGATGAGGCTAGGGCACTCATCGGCAAACTATACTGCTTCAGGGAGGGCAACAAACGCCCACGCGTGATGCGCTTTGTGAGACGGGCGTTTTCGGGGACTGATATCAGCCCTCGAGATTACACGTCCCGCGTCACGGAGCGCATCGACTTCCTGAAGCAGAAAGTTTATGCATGGGCGAACCGTATTCGGCGGTATAAGCGGCGGGTTGATCGATACTCGCAGAATCGCATGTTCCAAAGCGATGAGAGGTGGGTGTATAGAGCTTGGGAGCGACCTGAACTAAGTGTGATGGATGTGTGCCGCCCGGATGATATCGCCAAGAATACATTCTGGCGAAACATCTGGTCGGTGCCCGTCTGTCATACCGAGGATGGCTGGATGCGCGATGTCGAGCGAATTAAGTGGTCGACACTTGATTAGTTTAAAAAAAACTTTATTTTAGTCAAGCAGAGTAACAGTATCAAGATAATAGTGATCATTCTAATAATTACACATGTATTTATATTTACTTATTGCTAATTTGACAATATTCTTATAACTACTTAAATGCTATTGAGCGTGGAGGGGGATTTGCTGACGAAGCGAATAGAGTTGGGGTCATCACACTTAACTCCTCCCTCCCTAAGAGAGAAATTATCTAAAGGCAACTCTGTAGTCTTTAGAGAATTTCGTCTTAATCGCTGAGTCAACAGATCTCGTTTTTGAAACAAAAGTCCTATGACGAATACTATTATAATGGCGTAAATGCTTATGGTCCATACACTGATTTTATCACTGACTATAATCGTTTCACCATCACTGACACTATCACTATATTTTGCCTGGTTCAGCAGTTCCTTGATGTCGCCTAGATCTATTCCTCTGAGGTCCATCTGCTTGGCTGACGGGGTGACATCTCTGCGTAGTTCTGGCATCTGTACTGGTGGCAGTCTGAAGGAGACTGAGCTGGTATTCATGGGTGTTGTGATTGTTATATCGGCAATCTGTAACGTACATTGCTGACTTGGTACTAATATGTATGTGCCTCGTAGATTGTGTCTACGGGTCTCATCTTCGCAGTGTTCCGTTGCAGCTATTTCCTTTTCTGTGTATATCAACCAGTGGGTGTTAGATATGGGCTGCACCTTAGTTTCTTCAATCTGCACCTGGTGTTGCTGGCAATTGCTGAAGTTATGTTGTACTAGCATGAGTTGCTGGATACATGTTTCCTCCGCGTACTGTACCACGTTGTCGTCAGAACAGAGGTATGTCAGGTCTTCTATTTCATTACAGCCATTGACTACGGATCTGTATTTCGACTTGTTCACTATTAGGTAAGGATATTGGGGTATAATGATATTAGGTTTTTGGGTTATCTGGTTGTAGATTGGGGTAGGAATAACTTTATAATAATTGTATGTGTTTTTGTCTATAAGTGGAACTTCTAATATAAATATAATTTTACTATTATCTATATATCCCTTAATTTCTATGTTTCCCTCTAATTTTACTAAATTATCTAATGTTAATGGATAAATTAAGTTATGGTGTTTTCTTATGACATTAAGAATATTGAATAATTCTGTGGTATTTACTATTGATGGGTGTAATATGTGCATTTTACTGAAAGTAATAGCAGTTTCCAATTCATAAATAATAGAGTAAATAGTACGACAATTATTTAAAACTTGGTTCATACTATTCATTACGGTTAAAAGGTTAGAGTACTTGGTTTGATTTTGAATAAGTGTTTGGAATTGTTTTATTTTGAAGTTCAAATGCTTAGTATTAAAGTTAATGTCATCAGAAACATTGAGTAATTTATCAAAAGCCTTCTGCATCAATGATACTTTTCGTTCTATTGAATGTTCTCTATTTCCTAGATTACTAATCTCTAAATTATATTTCCTAGCATCTTCGCTATCCAAATTTCCTGTTATTACCTTTATGAGAGACCCTAGTGGGTTTAAGATTCCTCTTTTAGTTCTGCTAGAAGGTAGAATCTGCTTTAACCTATCTTTTGTCAGTTCGATAAATGATTCTATTTGTATTGTCAACCCTAAAAGTTCCCTATGTATTTCACTATTACTGTGACTTATGATTTTTAACTTATTATATTCTTCTATATTATTTTCTAATTGGATAGATAATGAATTTAAATCTATAGTTTTAATAATATCCCAATGATTAGTCCTCATCAGAGCCGTCCCAATCCGAATCGGAGCTATTCCCGGATTCTGGTCCATCCTCTGGATATTCAAGGTCGTCCCTTGATCCGCTAGGGCGAGAAGTATCAACCACCATCTGTGAAGGGCGTTTGACATTTTTTAATGCTACTTTAGTGTTTCTATTTTTAAGCTTAACTGGTACTATGTTACGTTCGGGTTTTCCAGTGACAACAGCTTTTTCGTATCGCGGTAACTCTTTTGCTTTCCTAGTCCTAGTATTTTTCATAAAAATCGTGTCACCGTCCACTATTTTTGGTGGGTCCTCACCTCCTTTCTTGACCCTAACTAAGCTTTTATGTCCGATCATTTGATCACTTAAATGTTCATAAAGGATTTTCAATCGTTTACGATGATCCTGTAATATTTTTTGCAGTAGATGTTTGTCCCTGTCAATATCAAAGGCATTTCCTGATTCTGTGTGCCCAAAAACTACTTCATGAGGTGTAAAATTTGTCGCGCTATGTATAGTATTGTTATAACCCATGATCGCATACGTCATAACAGTGGTTGCGTCTAAACTAGATTGATCGTATTTTGCTAACCTATATATTTCGATAATTGTGGAATGAAATCTTTCCACTATTGCCATTGAATTGGGGTTGTTAGGTGTCCCTATGTGTTGTTCAATTTTGTATAGATTTAGCATTTCCTTGAGCAATTCGTTGTTAAACTCGGTACCTTGGTCACTACTTATTTTTTTGGGTATTCCATACATACTAAAGTATTTTATTAGAGCTCTCACTACCTCGGGTGTACTTTTATTGGGAATGTGTATTGCTTGACCTAACTTGCTGAATGAGTCTACTACCGTTAAATATTGATTTTTTTCTATATATAATAGATCTATAAAAACTTCTTGAAATGGGCTGTCTGGGGTTTGAGTTAATTGTATTAATGGTTTCAGAGGTTTTCTGTCATACTTCGCTTTCTTACATTCCTCACATGCGTTAATAATAGCTGTCACTGTTTCATTCATATTGCTCCACCAATATGTTCTTTTTAATTTCTTTATAGTCTCTCTAATACCTCTATGACAAGTCTTTCCATGATGATATTTGGTAACTAATTCTTTCTGGTCACTTTCATCTGTAACGTTCACCACTCTTTCAGTACATTCGACAAAGTTTTGGGTTCCCTTTTTGTAAAGTGACGTAATTACTTTAGCAAATGTTTTTCTATGCTCATGGTCTTCAAAGTAATTGAAGTACTTATTTTTGTAATCTATATATTCTTTAAGAAAATTTTTGACTAAGTTTTCGCTGTTTTTAGAAGGCAGGTGGACTTCTATAATTTTTTGTTTGTCGTTTGAAATATCTTTGACACAGATATCATCCCTGTGCCAGGTGAAAACGTGAATTTGCCTATTTTTTGTATCAACCGCCTCATTTAGGATAGGAATACCTTCATGTTCCCTATTTGATATTGAATGTGCTGTGGCAGCGTCGCTTTCGGAATCCGATAATTCTATTGTCTCTATTTCCGGTTTTTTAACGCTTAGTTTTACGATCTCGTCAGTAATATCTTTCAAATGCTGTTGCAATCTAGTTTCCTTTTCATCTACGTTAACTATCAGTGATTCTGAGTCATCTTTCGTTACATTAATTTTAATTCTCGATAAGGCATCTGCGTTTGTATTTTGTTTGCCTTTCTTGTAGTGTATGTCGAAATTATAGTCTTCTAAACGTAAACGCCATCGGGTTAGTTTACTGTTAGGTTCTTTTAATGAATTTAACCATGCTAAAGGTCTGTGGTCGGTATATATTATAAACTTTCTGCCATATAAATAGGGTCTGAAATGTTTGACTGCCCATATTATGGCCAATAACTCCTTCTCTATCGTACTATATCTGGACTCTGTATCACTAAGTTTTCTGCTAGCATATGCAATAGGTTTATCTGATCCTATAGTGCCTTGAGAAAGTACTGCACCTACAGCGAAATTGGAAGCGTCAGTTGTGAGAATGAACGGTTTTGTGAAATCAGGGAATTGTAACAAGGGTGCATGTGTCAGCAACTCTTTGCAGATTTCAAAACTTTTCCTATATTCGTCATTTATCACGATGCCTTTTCCTTTTTTCAGGCATGCTGTGAGGGGTGCGGTTATCTTAGAAAAGTCTTTGATAAACTTCCTATAATAGCCTATTAACCCTAGGAAACTCTTAATTTCTGTCACTGTTTTGGGTAACGGATATTTCAAAATAGCCTCTATTTTGTCATTGTTAGGCTTAAGACCATCCTTAGTGATTGTATGCCCTAAGTACATGACTTCCTTTCGTAAAAACTCGGATTTATCGAGCTGAACTTTTAAGTTAGTTTTTCTGAAGCGCTCGAAAATAGCTCGTAATTTATCTATGTGTTCTTGCAAACTGGTAGAAAATATGATGACGTCATCAAGATATACGAGACAATGTAAGCCTTGTAGACCTCTGAGAACGTTATCCATTGCACGTTGGAAAGTGGCTGGCGCTGTTTTCAAACCGAACGGCATTCTGTTGAATTCGTATAAGCCGAATGGTGTTGTAAACGCGGTTTTCTGCCTGTCTTCTTCCTGAACTTGTAATTGATGGTAGCCAGATGCAAGGTCTAAGGTAGAGAAGTACATACTCTTTCCTAATTTATCAAAAAGATCATTGATGTTTGGCAAAGGGTATTTATCGTCTATGGTTATCTCATTCAAACGTCGATAATCTACGACCATCCTCCACTTCTGTTGTCCGGAGGCATCTAACTTCTTTGGAACAAGGTGGACTGGTGCACTCCAAGGAGAGTTTGATTCCCGGATTACATCGTCCTTTAGCATTTTATCTACTTGACGCCTAATCTCGTCTGTTTGAGCGGGCGGCAACCTATATGCTTTAATATTTATAGGGTCTTCGTTTACCGTTCTAATTTTATGTTTAACTTCGTTAGTGAATGACAGCGGTATGTCCTCACAATAGAAAATATCCTTATATTCTTCACAAATTTTCTGAATCATCGTTCTTTCTTCCTCATTCGTATGGTCTAGCCTTATTTTCTTTAAGTTGTTTGATAATAACTCATCCATTCTGTCTGTGTCGTTTAATTGATTAACTAAGATCTCGCGATGGTTGTAAGGTTCTACCTGAAACGGGCTAGTGACCTTGAGGGTCATTTCTATGTCCTTACAGTTCTGTATGACTGTATACGCATAACCATTTACACAGTTAACTAATGCACAGGGCATCCGAATCCCCTTAGTTAATTCCTTAAAATCTAAAATAGCCTCGCCATTAGTTAAGTTTACAGGAAGTTTTACCCTTAACTCACTACGTGGCGGTAAGATGTAAGTATCTTTCAGTGCCGAAGGATAAACAAAAGGTATGTCAGTATTCCTTGTACACAAAGTTAATGTTTGGTAATCAATTTTTGCATCCAATTGCTTTAATAAATTACTGCCTAATAAACCGTCATAGTTATTGTCAACGTCGTAAATATAAAACTTATGACTTTCGGGGCTTTTAAATATTTTAGGCAAGGGGGTTAAAACAACTTCCGTATGCATACTAACACCATGGGTACTGACTACTTCGAAAGGCTCTCTATAAATATTATTTTTAAAATAGTGGTAAGCGACACGCTGACCTATAAATGATCTAGAACTGCCAGAGTCTAACATAAAAACTGCATTATTTAGCTCTGGAATTATAATGTGAGGCAAAGAACGGTAATTAGTACAATTTAAAATTATTTTTTCTCTCTGTATGAGGCCCTTAGGTAAAAATTTTCAACTTGTTCGGGCTCATATGATGTGCTTGGTTGTGATTCGTAATCAAAATCATTTTCTTCGTTATTATCGTATGTCATAAATGAGTCATTATTCGTATAATTTACGCGTCTAGAACTTGCAGTTCGCATGGTAACATCGGTGTTTGAACCCGAGTTTGCTGATGTTGTATTATGCTCAGGCGTTGTTCGCGTCGCGTTGGCCTGCTGACTCGGCCAAGGCGTTGACCTACTTTGTTGTGGCGGCTGGTTATGAGTGTTATTTTGGTTTCTAAAGGAATTTCTAGATTGATTTAAGTTATTTTGATAATTTGTATTTTCTGTCAAACTATTTTGTGGTGGAGTACTAGATTGTTTTTGTGGGTTGGGAGTACGCTGAGAATTTCCATTGTTGTTAGCAATTTTCCCTTGGGGTTTCAAATTATTTTTATTTCTATTACTTTTAGATTCGTAAACTGCCTGAAAGTTTTGTTCTTCCAACACTACCTTTAGGGCATCTTCTAAGGTGGTCACATTTCTCAACCGTACTAATCTAACTAAATAAGGAGGTAAATTATATAGAAAAACATTCAATGACGAATTAGTATAGATATGTTGTTTGGCTTGACGTAAATTCGCATCGTCTACTGTTTCAATTATTTTCGCAATCAAGATACTACGCAAGTTTTGAATCCTATGACAAAAATCTAAATAACTTTCATTAGAATTTATTTTCATAGACTCTAACTCCAATACTAAGCAATCTTCGGTTCTAGGGTCACCAAAATGTTGAGTCAATAATGTTTTCAACTCTAACCAAGTACCAATACTATCTCGTTCCCCCACTAAGTTCGCGGCTTCCTCTGTTAACTTACTAGTAAGAACGTGGAATAGATATTCATTTTGGGCTTTTCCACCTTGAAATGTATTTATTACATATTCACATTTCTTTATAAAAAGTGGAAGCTGTCTAGAATCGCCACTAAACTCTGGAATAATGTTTGCCATTGTTGACGGAACCTGCATGATTTGATCCATTTTGAAAGAACAAAGCACGAAAAGAGAGAGAAGAAAAATGCACTAAATATCTAACTAAAATTAATATTATCACGCTAGTTATATCGTAATAAAATAAAAGAATGTTATCGCGGTATTGCTCAACCCTCAATAACACAACACATACAATTAAAACAAAGAGGAAAACGATAAAGGAAAATAGAAAGGATAGTGAAGAAGTTTTACTCACAGTCCCGTAGTTACTCCCATCTCCTCCTTGTGACTATTATTGAATACTGCTCCCGCCGATGTGTCTGGTACTCAATGAATTTGTTTGTTCGGAGATCCCTGTTGAACTGTAGAAACAGACGTCCAGCTGCTTGTAGAGTTTTATACGTCGCAAACTGACTACAGAGATCCTACCGGCTGCGCCAATTAAGTGGTCGACACTTGATTAGTTTAAAAAAAACTTTATTTTAGTCAAGCAGAGTAACAGTATCAAGATAATAGTGATCATTCTAATAATTACACATGTATTTATATTTACTTATTGCTAATTTGACAATATTCTTATAACTACTTAAATGCTATTGAGCGTGGAGGGGGATTTGCTGACGAAGCGAATAGAGTTGGGGTCATCACACTTAACTAGCGCGTGTGTGAAGCTATACCACAAATGGAAAAAATTAACATCTCCCCATTAGATGTAGCCAAAGCAGTCCGTCCGTTACCGAACTGGAAATCTCCAGGACCGGACGGACTGCATAACTTCTGGCTCAAATGGTATAGCAGCTCACACGCGCTCCTGGCAACTCAATTCCAGTCATCCTTAGAGTCTGGGTCGCTACCACAGTTTCTAACAACTGGCGTTACCCACCTGCTCCATAAGACCGGTAGTCCCGCGGAACCCAAGAACTATAGACCAATTACTTGATTGTCGACGGTCTATAAACTTCTTACATCCATTCTGAGAGTGAAGATTAATGAACACATTGAGACTAATTCAATTATGTCCACCTCTCAGAATGGATGTAGGAAGGGGTCCCGCGGCACTAAGGAGCTTCTCCTCATAGACATGGCTATAAGCCAACAGGTTCGTCGATCTCGCAAGGATCTGTCGACATGTTGGATAGACTACAAGAAGGCCTACGACTCTGTGCCACATACATGGCTCATGAGGGTGTTGGAGTTGTACAAAATAGATGCAACTCTACGCACCTTTCTTGAGTCATGTATGAGGCAATGGAAAACAGTCCTTCGCTATCCAGGATGTCGACCAATTCAGGGAGACGATGAATCTGTGTGGATTAAACGGGGAATATTTCAGGGCGACAGTTTGAGTCCGCTTTGGTTTTGCTTAGCTCTGAATCCTCTAAGCACATTGCTGGAGGGTTCAGGTCTAGGCTATCGGTTGAGAAGAGGTGGTCAGGCCATATCTCACCTTCTTTACATGGATGATCTGAAACTCTTTGCCCCCAACAATTCGCGACTGATGGAGTTACTGAAGGTAACTGAAACCTTCAGTAGTGCCATCAGGATGGAATTTGGTGTGGACAAATGTGCAGTCATGCATGTAAAGAAAGGGGAGATTATGGAATCTGAGAGATTTCAACTCTCAGATTCCATACAGGTTAGATCCCTCAGCTCAACCGAAACCTATAAGTATTTGGGTATATCGGAAGCGTTGGGCATTAATGTTACTGACATGAAGCAATTGTTGAAGGAACGCTTCTTTGGCCGCCTGAAAAAGGTTTTGAATAGCCTTTTGTCGGGCGGAAATAAGGTGCGCGCCTTCAACGGTTGGGTCATTAATGTACTCTTTCGGCATACTCAAATGGACTCAAACTGAGCTTGACGCCCTGGATAGGAGGGTCCGTACACTGCTGACCGCAAACCGGATGCATCACCCACGATCGTCGGTGATGAGATTGTACATCCCGCGAAAGTGTGGAGGTCGAGGCTTTTTAAACGCCAAGACTCTCCACAACCGCGAGATGTGCAATCTCAGAGAATATTTTCTCAAAGCTGATGTGGGTATGCACCGAGATGTTGTCGCAGTGGACAAGGGTCTCACCCCGTTATCCATGGCTAAGGAGAACTGGCGCAAACCTGTGATACTTACCACAGATCGACCGCAAGGAAGTATGGAAAAGCAAGGAGCTTCACGGGCGCTTTTATCGGGCTCTTCATGGGTCCGATGTAGATTTTTCAGCGTCCGTGGCCTGGCTACGATTCAGTGATCTCTTCGGGGAGACTTTTTTTTTTTTTTTTTTTTTATTTGTAATGGGTTTGCTCTTGACTCTAGTCTATGTCAGAAATGACAGAGACAAAGTCTACGATGGAGCGAGCCTACCCAGAAGGAGCCTGTTCACTCTAACTTTGAAGAGATTAGGGTTGTAAGCTTTCGGAAACACAGACGCTGGCAGAGAGTTCCACTCCTTTGCTGTGCGCATTATAAAAGACGTTTGAAAACGCTTAGTGCGAATTGGTGGAATAGCCACAAGGTAGGGATGGTAAGATGCAGTGCGTCTGGATGTCCGATGGTAGAAGGGGGCCGGTGGGATGAGGTCGTGGAGTTCTTGGGCACACTCACCGAAGTACAATCTGTAGAAGACCGACAAGCAGGCAACCTTACGGCGATGAGCCAAGCTATGTAGCTTGGCATCCACCAGTTTTACGTCGCCGATGAGCCTCTTAGCTCTGCGTTCCACCGAGTCAAGCGCGGCAAGCTGATACTTAGCTGAGCCATCCCAAAGGTGGCTTCAATACTCCATGCAGGATCGGACTTGCGCTTTGTATAGTGTTAAAAGCTGTCCAGGCCTAAAGTATCGCTTCACCCTATTTAGGATGCCCAGCTTTTTGGCCGCAGTTTGGGCTTTGTACTCGATGGTGGCGCCGAAGTTGAGACTGGATGTCAACTCCATGCCTAGGAGCTCGAGCCGATCAGTCACAGGAACAGATGCACCCCGAAAAAAAGGAGCTTGGTCAAAACGACTCCTTTTTGCGGTAAAAAGACACGCCTGTGTTTTGGTGGCGTTAAAAGTGACCAAATTGTCATCACCCCATTGGGAGACAACGCTTAAGGTCAAATTTGTCCGCTCTACCATGGCCTCTCTCAAGGAACAAACTTCAGCCCCACTGGTTGTTGCGTTGGACAAGTATCTCTCTGAAACCGTACTGTCATCTGCGTACCCAACAAGACCAGGCTGAAGTAGGTCATTGATGTGCAGCAGGAAAAGAGTTGCAGGGAGAACAGACCCTTGAGGAACTCCGGCATCAATAGCCATGAGGTCAGAGGAGCAGCCGTCAATGACCACTCGGATCGACCGTTCACTCAGGAAGTCTGATATCCAGCTGCAAAAACCAGCTGGGATGCCATAAGCAGGAAGCTTGCTGAGTAGACCTGCGTGCCAGACCCTGTCAAAAGCCTTCGAGATATCAAGCGACACGGCAAGTGCTTCGCCGTGTTTCTCAATGGCTTCGCCCCAGCAGTGCGTGACATACACAAGAAGATCGCCAGTTGACCGTCCCCGGCGAAAGCCATATTGACGGTCACTGAGGAGATTGTTGTCTTCAAGGTAGGTCAGCAGCTTACTGTTCAGAACCCTTTCCATAACCTTGCATAGGATGGAGGTAATGGCGATCGGACGGTAATGCGCAGGGTCAGCACGGTCTCCCTTTTTGGGCACCGGTTGCACATTCGCAAGCTTCCATGATCTTGGCACCGTTCTTTTTTCAAGAGAGAGGCGGTACAGGCGTGTCAACACAGGAGACAACTCAGGTGCACATTGCCTCAACACTCTTGCTGGAATGCCGTCAGGTCCACTGGCCTTATTCACAGGCGCAGACTGAAGGTTTTGTCTGTGCGATTATGGACGAAGTTATCTTGACGAATAACTACCGGAGGCATATTATGAAGGATGGGACGGTGGACGTGTGTCGGGCATGCCACCGTCCGGGTGAGTCCATCAGACATATTATCTCTGGTTGTTCTCGTCTGGCTAATGGCGAATACTTGCACAGGCACAACCAAGTGGCCAGGATTATCCATCAGCAACTAGCTTTGAAATACAAACTTGTGGATGCTGAGGTACCGTATTATAAGTATGTGCCCGACCCAGTTCTCGAAAATGACCATGTCACGTTGTACTGGGATCGATCTATCATCACTGATAGGACTATTGTTGCCAATAAGCCTGATATAGTGGTGATAGACCGATTAGCGCGCCGCACAATGATAATTGATGTTACCATCCCGCATGACGAGAACCTCGTGAAGGCCGAGAAAGAGAAACAAATCAAGTATCTCGACTTAGCGCACGAGGTTGTCGACATGTGGAATGTGGACTCAGCTATCATTGTGCCGATAGTCATTACGGCCAATGGCCTGATGGCCAAAAGCTTCGACGAACATCTGTCGAAGCTGGCGTTACGCGGTTGGGTAAAGGGCTTGATACAGAAGGCAGTACTCCTCGATACGGCTCGTATTTTGAGGAGGTTCCTTTCTCTGGAGCCCTAACCACCGGTAGCTTGGACCCTGCTCCCGACACCGGCGGACTACTACTTTTTATATTTTTAAATGTATTTTTTTATGGTTTTTAGAGATTTTAAAAATATACTTTGTATGTAATAAGAATAAATAAACGAAATAATAATAATAATAATTTATTTAATTCAGACTATTGATCCATATAGTGTTAGTAAAATCTTAACCTATTGTTAGTACATAAAAAGCTTAAATTAATTGGCGACATGTACGCCAGTACGCACATGCCTAGCTGCCCAGTGCCTAATGAAAGGCCCATCAATTTTGTCCGCCAGTGTAGCCAGTATGTTGTTGGGGCTACCCCTGAATCGCTTCAGCATACTCGCACATCGCTTGCGCATAACGGCATAAAAATCATCTAATCTCGCTTCAGCGAACATGCCAGACGCGCTACAAAACCGAGGTAGCCCCAACAACATCCTCAACGCATTGTTATACTGAACGCGCAGAGCGTTGTAAGCCTTCTGCGTATACCTTACCCACAGGCTGCACGCGTAAAACGATTGACAAAACGCTCGAAAAAGAGTCAGTTTCACCTCCTTAGTACAACGTGCAAACCTGCGAGCCAGCATATTGCATCTGGCTGCCAACGCTCTGCGCTCCCTATCTAAATCTTGGTCATCCATGAGAAAGTCCGTGATAACATGACCTAGGTATTTAAACTGCGTAACGAACTCCAACGGAGTTCCTCGTAAGTTAATAGATGGAATATTAACAGGTGTATTGTTGCGCACTCTAAAAACAATTACCTTGCTCTTGGAGGCATTATACCTCAAGCCATGAGCCTCCGCGTACCTCTCACAGATGGCCAACAATTTCCTCAGACCACAGATTGATGGACTGAGCAGCACCATATCATCAGCGTAACTTATGTTGTTGATCATAGTTCCATCAACAGAGCATCCGATCTTGGTGCCGCTCAGCTCACCAATCAGCCGATCCATATACACATTAAAAAGACTCGGTGAAGTCAATCCCCCCTGCCTTACCCCACAATCTAATCCATATGACTCAGATTGAGCATCCGCCCACCTAACATAATTATTCTGATGCTTATACCAATATTTAAATAAATCTATGAATTCAGTAGGTAGTTCAGTATCATCCGACAGTTTTTGCCACAAAACATCATAATCTACTAAGTCAAAAGCTTTTGACAGGTCGAGGAAACATCCATACACTGGTGTTCTCCTGTCTGTGTAGTACTGCACAGTCTGCTTGAGACACAGGATTGCACTTTCAGTGGACAAACCGGCTCTAAAGCCAAACTGCGCATCGTGCAATTTAATGTGTTTATTCAACCGCCTCTCAAGCAGACTGTCCAACACCAATCTGTCTGACTGTCCAATCTTAAGCAATTTGTTAAAAAATAAAGGTCCTACAAATGAATAAAATCTTTTTGAGAAAGCATGTTTAGTCCGAGGGTTCGTGCAGACCAGATAATTTCTTCTCTTGTCTGAAGGTACAAGTTTAAAATCCAGATTAGTGTTTTGTAGTAAAACTATACTTAGAACAAAAAGTTGTCGAACTGTTGTTGAACTGTGCACCTTGTATCCCCTATAAAGCTGGTGTGCGGGAAATCTGAATGCGCGACGGATGGCGGGTTTTACGCACGGTTTTAGCACGTTCTTGCGTTATTTAAGTTGATTTTGCGGCACCAACCGAAGAAATTATGCAGCATGTAAGAATCTAATCTATTATTTGTAGTCGGCTATGTCCCGTAAATTCTTAAAAATGTAAATTAACTTACGCACTCTAGTGCATAATAAATAAACGTATTTACGGATATTTAGGTTTGTGTCAAACGTGACGAAGAGATATTTGATGTGTTTTTGTTAAAGTGGGACAAGTGCATGCTATGCTAATGTGCATGAATATTTTGGTAAGAAAGCGTCGTGTTAGTATTTCTCATTGAAAATTGAATAAACTTGGTTTTATCTGGATTTAACGTTAAAAGATTGTTATGTAGCCAATTATACAAAATAGCAAAGCCATTTCGAGCAAGTTCATAGACATCAGCTCTTGATTTACCTGAGAACAGTAGAGCTGCATCCGCATATGACATAGGTAATTAAACCATTTTGAAGTTCTAAGCGGCAAAGGTCATATATATTAAAAATAATGTGGGCCCCAAACTACTGCCTTGTGGGATTCCATAATTAGTATTTTTAAGTTCAGTGCTCGTGTACTGACCAATTTTAAGAGACTGATAAAGGTCGCTAAGTTAATCAGCAAAAAAATTTAGCTTTGTTCCTCTCAATTTAAGTAATAGAAGTGAACAATAAATAATATCAAAAGCCTTGGCAAGGTCTAAAAATGTCCCAATGGTATGTTGTCGATTTGTGTACTGCTTGACTGGTTATATACATTCAGTCAAAAAAGTATCGGGAATGGATGATTTGTTTATGGTTCCAAATTCAAATTTTTGTTTTTTTGTAGTTGTTAGATTGGCACAACTGTTTTCCATTTTGGCGCGGAGTTTGAGTTGCATCTGTTATTTATATTAAATACAGTGCTGGTTTTAGTAATCTTAATATATATAAATCTCGTGTCACAATGTTTGTCCTCAATGGACTCCTAAACCACTTAACCGATTATAATAAAATTCGCACACCATGTGCAGTTCGATCCAACTTGAGAGATAGGATAGTTTAAATCTCAAATTATAGTAGGTAGGGTAGGTAGGGTAGGTAGGGTAGGTAGGGTAGGTAGGGTAGGTAGGGTAGGTAGGGTAGGTAGGGTAGGTAGGGTAGGTAGGGTAGGTAGGGTAGGTAGGGTAGGTAGGGTAGGTAGGGTAGGTAGGGTAGGTAGGGTAGGTAGGGTAGGTAGGGTAGGTAGGGTAGGTAGGGTAGGTAGGGTAGGTAGGGTAGGTAGGGTAGGTAGGGTAGGTAGGGTAGGTAGGGTAGGTAGGGTAGGTAGGGTAGGTAGGGTAGGTAGGGTAGGTAGGGTAGGTAGGGTAGGTAGGGTAGGTAGGGTAGGTAGGGTAGGTAGGGTAGTAGCCAGTTGACGGGAGCGAAGCCGCGTGGGTCAGCTAGTATCATATATAGTGTGTATTGCGAATTTCATAATGGACAAAAATATCGAACAAAGAGTTTGTCTTAAATTTTGCATGGCCAATGGAATTTCGTGTTCGGAGTCACTGAAAATGTTACAGAAGGCTTACGGTGAATCGACTTTATGAAAAACTCGTGCTTATGAGTGGTTCAAAGCGTTCAAAAGCGGTCGAGATGTGATGGAAGATTTGCCTCGCTCTGGTAGGCCGTCAACGTCTGCAACTGAAGTTAACATCGCAAAAGTGAAGGAAATAGTGACTGAAAATCCCCATTCAACTCTGAGAGAGATAGCCGCCGAACTTTCTGTATCTCACGAGTCGATCCGTACCATTTTAACTAATCATTTGGGTATGAAACATGTTGCTGCTCGGCTAGTCCCAAAAGATCTGAATTTTCTCCAAAAACTCAATCGCATGAAAGTCGCTGAGGACATGCTAGAACGAGTCAGTTCGGACCCAACATTCATGAAACGCATTGTTACTGGTGACGAGACGTGGGTTTACGAGTTTGACATGCAAACTAGTCAACAAGCTTCGGAGTGGCGCCTTCCAACTGAACCGAAACCGAAATAACCACGCCAAAGTCGATCAAAAGTCAGTCATGTTGACTGTTTTCTTTGACTATCGCGGTGTTGTGCACTCTGAATTCTTACCGGAAGGTCTAACGGTAAATAAAGAATATTATTTGAGCGTTATGCGGCGTTTAAGAGAGCAAATTCGACGAAAAAGGCCAGATTTGTGGAAAGAAAATTCTTGGATTTTGCACCAAGACAATGCGCCTTCGCACAAGGCTATCATTGTGAACGAATTTTTAACCAAACACTCAACAAATACCATTCAGCAACCACCATACTCACCAGATATGGCTCCTGCTGACTTTTTTCTTTTTCCTAAACTCAAATTACCACTTCGTGGCACCCGTTTTCAATCGATAGAAGACATAAAGGAGAATTCGCGGCGAGAACTGAACTCAATTCCGGAAGCAGCGTTTAAAAAATGTTTTGATGAATGGATTATTCGTTGGCGCAAGTGTATCGTTTCTAAAGGAGCATACTTTGAAGGTGATAAAATAAATTTGGATGAATAACAGACATTTTGAGTATTAATGATCTTTTCCCGGTACTTTCTTGACAGAGTAGTACCTAAAACCAAATTATTGATCTGACAGCAGTTTGTTATTTTCAAGATATTTTACTTGTCTGTTGTTAATAATTTTTTCAAAATCTTTGAGAGTCCCGTAAGTACTGAAATAGGTCTATAGTTAGTTACACAGGTTTTGCCTCCGGATTTGAATACAAGGTTGACTACTGCTTTTTAAGCAATTTTAGGAATATCCCTTGGGTTAAATATTTCTGAAAAATGTGAGTTAGTGGAGGGGCAATTAGGTATTTAAGTCTTTTAAGTACAGAATTAAGAATGTCATCCCAACCGATGGCGCTGACGTCCTTTATCCCGTCTATAATACTTTTCACGTCACTCACGTCCATGTCTATTATTACAAAAGAGTTCAGTGTAGTGTGAGGCACAGAATGTTTTGTATTCAAAAGCGTGCTGAATCATGAGCTCCTGGCGTACGTAGAAGCGAATGATATCCTTAGTGACCGGCAATACGGGTTCCGCCGAAATCGATCAACTGGGGAACTTTTAGCGTATGCCATTCACATCTGGAGTGAGGCCATAAGGTACTAGCGGTTTCCCTTGACATCTCGAAGGCCTTCGACAGGGTCTGGCACGATAGCCTTATTAGTAAGCTTCCTTCCTTCGGTCTGCACGCCGGTTTGTTTGATTGGATCGCAGATTTCCTATGGGATTGGTTGTTTAGTGGTATCTGAGTGGTCATAGATGGCCGTTCGTCTGGACTGCTGTATATTAATGCCGGGGTTCCTCAGTGGACAGTGCTTTCGGCGACACTGTTCTTGCTGCATTTTAATGATCTGCTTAAACCCGATACTTTTGGGTATGCAGACGACAGCACTGTTACTGAGAGATACGTGTCTGACGCACGAGCTGCCCACCAGCTCGTGCAGATCGGATCTCTCCCGGAGGTTATGGTTGAGCGCTTGAACGTGTCCTTACAGGCTGTCCCTAAATGGGGCGTTGCCAATCTGATCAAGTTCAATGCTGCTAAGACCCAAGCGTGTCTATTTTCCGCCAAAAGGAGCCAATTCCACCCAGCTCCATCTCTCTGAGGTGTAACCATGCCAATAACCGACCAACTTGAGCTTCTTGGGGTTACAATAACATCTACTCTCAACTTTGGCCCTTTCATAGAGGCAAAAGCTCAAGTGGTTGCAAAGTAGTTAGCGTTCCTAGCAAAGGTGAGATGGTACTTCACGCCAAACAGCTGCTCAAACTCTATCAAGCGCAAGTTCGATCGCGTATGGAAAACTGCTCTCATCTTTGGGACGGATCTGCCAGACACTAGCTTGATGCCCTTAAGTCAATTGAGAAACGAGCCAAGAGGATCATCGGCAATGAGAGGCTCGTCGCGACGAAGCTCCAAAGTCTTGAGCATCAACGACGAGTTGCTAGCCTGTCGGTTTTCTGCCGGTTGCATTTTGGGGAATTCGCGACGGAATTGCATAATTTAATTCCGCCAAGCTCGTTCCATCATCGGACCACAAGAAAAACGGTGATGCACCACCGGTACATGATGGACATCCCACCCACAGGCACATAACGTTTTGGGAACACTTTTATAATGCGTACAGCTATGGAGTGGAATTCCCTGCCGGGGAATGTGTTTCCTAAAACCTGGGAGTCTTTAAGTCAAGAGTGAGTAGGTTACTTCTAGGCCAACGAGCTCCATCTTCGACCACATCATCGCTTACCAACAGGTGAGATAGTGGTCAAACGCGTGCCTCTTATAGTAAAAAATATATATATAATCTTATCGAGTGTGGCAACGGGCAGAGTGAAGTGGAAATAAGGAAGGGAGGCCTTTGCCCTGCAGTGGGATTCAACAGGCTCATAATAAATAATATAATAATCTGATTATTGAAACCATTCCAGTGAGTCCAAACACGATACCTCTGCTGTAACTTTGTAAGGAGTTGGGTATTCTGCAGACTTCAGGATATAACCATGTTCTTGCAATGTCAGTGAAGTAACAGAATATCAAATTTCGCATCGATCAGACTCGTGAAAGCTGGTTAAATGCCTTTAGCAACTGGAAACGGCTCAGCCAATTTTGATAAAACTTGTCTTGAACCACCGCTGGAAAACCAAGCAAAAGCAAAGAGGTCTGGTAATTCGTGTCGTTTGTTGCTGTGTCAAATGACAAAGATTAACAGCGCGCGCAAACTCAAGCGATGATGCTCCATCAGTAGGTAAGAGAGAGGAGCAAACCACTTTCAAAAGAAACGACCATCGCGTTGGCACGCGAGATGAGAAGGATTTACTGCGCTTGTAAAGCAGCTTTCAGTAACGGCTGGCAGAGAGCAAGCATGGATTATAATGAGGTTTGCTAAGGGGTTTGGTTACGCCTGCGACCCCAACAGTAGCAAAAACTAACAGCAATCAACCTTGGATAAAAGATAATAATTTCTATATATTATATAACTAGTTGACCAGCGCAACTTCGTCTGCGTCACAATTTTCAATACTGTCCCGCACCTGTTGGTCTTAGCGTGATGATATATAGCCTGTAGTCTTCCTCGATAAATGGGCTATCTAACACTGAAATAATTTTTCAAATCGGACCAGTATTTCCTGAAATTAGCGCGTTCAAGTAAACAAACAAACTCTTCAGCTTTACATATTAGTATAGATTGAACCGTCTAAGACTGACTGGTTGTGTTCATCCGAGTAGAAGGCAGCAGGTGCGCTCGGCGCGTGACTCGACAGGCGTGCGGGCAAGGTACGGCGTGCCTTGCGCGGTGAGCGTGTTCGGCGCGGGGCGGGGGCGTAGCGCGGGAAGAGCGCGCGTGGGGAGGACGTGTGGCGAGGCGGCGGGGCGGGCTGCGACAGCGGCAGTACCGCCAGAAGCTCGCACAGCACGCTGCGCACCGCGTTCTTACACCTCTCCTGCCATTAATAACATTCAGAAGCGAGTCTGATCAAACTTGTAAACCTAGTAACCCAAACCGGGGTGTGTAAGGTTTGGTATAGGTAAGTATTTTTAATCTATCAACGAATGACATAATTTGGATTTATATAATGTTCATGTGTAGTTTCGTTAGGTAGAGCTAACTTCAGGAAAGAGGTCAACCGTCGGATCTAAAAGGGCTAGGTGGCGTTCGGGAAGATGCGTGGTATTTTCTTGTCTCACATACCATAGTGTCTCAACCACAGAAATATTAAAAACAGGAGAAGTGGCAAGGAGGCGTGTCGGTGTCCGCGCGACATGCCGAAGTTGATAATTTAATACGCAAATGGCCGTCTCCTTGAACTAGTGCGCTTTCGACCGCGATCGTGTAATTTTATAAGAATACCGTGTTGTTCAGTGGTTTCTTGTAAAAACCGAAGCACAAACCAAAACTTTGTTAGTCATGGAATTACTTATCATATTATTATGTAAGTATAAGTATTTTACTATATTTGTCTTTAAACTCAACAAAAACAACAAATCGTAAAACATTTCTGGCTCCTACTATGTTATGTTTGTTCCCAAATATCACAGCGACTGTATTATTTTTGCAATAAATACCTTGCTCTTTAACCACTACCTAAGTTTGTCGCTAAGTGACTGGACGAGCAATGTAAAAGTGACAAAAAGATACTGTATTAAGCAATTGATTCGCGTAGTACGGCCGCTGCACCTTGCGATGAGTTAGTGGTGTGCGTGTGCAGATCCACTAACGTAGGCTATCGACAACAATGTCGATTAACGAATGAAATTTTGCTATTATAGTTTATTTACCAACTTTTTTAACCCGGTTGTAAGATCGATGTGAAATAAGTTTTTTACGTATTTGATTTTTTACAGTGGAGTACAGAAATGTGTAACCAACTTTCGTAAAGTAAGTCAATTAAAATCTTAGGCTAATAATCGGTGGAGTGTTTTTGGCTTTGAAGTATCGTATATTATGTCTTTTCCTCGTGCCGCACTTTTTTATGGTTTTTGTGCCGCACTTTTGTAATGCGTTATGGTAATCGGCATGTTTCAGATAATACAATATCAACTTTTGCTTTTGATAAGTTAATTAACATATTCACGTTATTTGTTTGTTATGCATGGGTGTGTGTGTTTTTTTGACAAATAATTACAAAAGTTTTTTTACTAACTAGGGTTTATTTTATAACAAAAACATGCGGGGTAGGTAATTGTTGTTTAATTTGTTGAGCTGATTTTTATTTTATAACAAAAACATGCGGGGTAGGTAATTGTTGTTTAATTTGTTGAGCTGATTTTTATTTTATAACAAAAACATGCGGGGTAGGTAATTGTTGTTTAATTTGTTGAGCTGATTTTTTGCACAAATGAAGCAATATGTTCAAGCAAAGTCATTCAGATCTAGATTGAAAGTGTGTTACGCAATTAGGGTGCTGCCTCATGGTGAGGTTTAGAAGTAGTTTAGTATAGATGTAAATGATAAATAAGATGTTTTTACCTTTTCAGCTTCCCTAAAGATGCGAATTTAAAAAAGGAATGGATTGATGCCACAGGCAGGCCACCTAATTGGTTTCCAACAAAAAGTAGTACTATATGTTCGATTCACTTATGAAAACCGCATTAAAATCCGTTGAGTAGTTTAAAAGATATAAGCCTACAAACGGAAAAAGCGACGCTGTTTTATGTTGTTACTAGTTGACCCGCACAACTTTGTCTGCACTCCGCTACTATTGGTCCGAGCGTGATGATATTGTATAGCCTATAGCCTTTCTCGATAAATAGGCTAACTGACACTGAAAGATTTTTTTCAAATCGTACCAGTAGTTCTATCTGAGATTAGCGCGTTAAAGCAAACAAACTCTTCAGCTTTATGTATTAGTATAGATAATACTAATATAGCTACATTTGTTTATTTTTATTCTATTATTTTCTGTACATGCTGTTTTTTTTTATTTTGTTTTCGTGACCCCAATAAAATGTTTCTACAATAATAAAATTGAAGATTCGATAACTTTTCGGGGTTAGGCCATCACTAGCGTATATGAGAAATAAATTGCTTTTGCACAGAACAACGATAGCGACCGTTGTTTTAGTGTGCGTGAGTTGTACCGTGAACGGTAAATACACGCTGTGTTTGATGGGAAAAGGTTTATAATTGATTGTGTAGTACACTCTGATTTAAGAAATGCGGGTTTGTGCGCGACTGCGTATCTATTGCTTTTACAGACGTACATGTGTAGTAGTTTACATGTGGAAGGAATTTATTGGGGACACAGGGTTCCGATATATTTTCGTCTAAAAGGGCATATCTCCTTGTTTCTTATATCTGTGGTCTCAACTCTCAAGACGAAAGTTCATTAGTTTAGTGTTTAACCAGTGCGTATTGTCAGTGATGTCTTATGGCGCCGAAATATGATCGCTCACAATGAATGGGTGTCATCAGAAGATTTAAAGTCACTCTAAAGTCTAAGGGCAATGGAGAGGGCAATGCTTGGTAGTTTCCTTGCGTGATCGAATCAGGAATGATGATCTCCGCAAGTGAACCAAGGAAACCGACATAGCCCGAAAGAACGCCAAACTGAAGTGGCAGTGGGCAGGGCACATTTCTCACAGGACGGATGATCAGTGGGGCTGAAAAGTTCTGAAGTGGCCACCGCGTTCTAGAAGATGCAACGTTGGAAGGCCTCCCACAAGGTGGACCAATGAACCGGTCAGGGTTGCGGGTAGCCAATGGCTGCGTGAAGCACAGGATCGTTTGTTGTAGCGACACTTAGGGAGACCTAGGCTGTATCCAGCAGTGGATGCCTTATTTATCTTATATGGTGACTAGTTGACCCACACAACTTCGTTTGCGCCACAATATTCATTACTGCTCCGCTCCTATTGGTCTTAGTGTGATGATATATAGCCTATAGCCTTCCTCGATAAATGGGCTACCTAACACTGATTTCAAATCGGACCAGTAGTTCCTGAAATTAGCCCGATCAAGAAAACAAACTCTATAGCTTTATATATTCGTAAGTATAGATGATGAAAATGGTCTGTGAATAATAACTTTTTATTAAAACATGATTTTTTTTTTAAACAAATTCAATAAAACATGAAAATAACGTACATTACATGCATGGGTTTTATTGATCCACCTCAACATCCGTAACTATTTTGCACCACAGTCACTGTAGGTAATGTGAATGTTAATAAGTTGACTTTCACATGTTTTGATTTTAACTTTCTTCCAATAAAAGCTTCAATTATGCTGGGAACTATTATTTGAATATAACCTTCTAAACATTGCTTGCCATCCAAACAAAATGTTTAGGTATGCAAGACATCTCAACCAGTAGTTTATACCTTGTAATATTAATGGGTACTATTTTTGATGATATACATATTATTATTACTAATGAAGCATATTACCTCGTCGAGCTGCGCCAACACTAGCGCGCAGGGCGGCAGGGGTGCGGGCAATGGCGCAGGCAGAGCCACTGGAAGCAGGGGCGCGAAGAACGCGGGGGGCGGCGTGGCCGCCACCAGGCGCATGGGCAACGCGGGCGGCCGCGGCGAATAATACGCGCACTCGCGCTCGTCGCGCTCCGAGCTTCTGTCACACAACACAAGTGCAGCGCGTCAACACGAGGCTGGAGCTTGTATAATCAACACAATCATTGCTGAACCCGTTTTCTACAGGCTAAAGAACAAGGATTTTCGGTACCTTCCATATTTTTATGCATACGAGTGTTTACACATGTTTTTCTATCGCACGCTACAATTTTATGTCACAAACAACTACACAATTACACATCAAAACCACACATCACGATCACCACATTTACGTAAACTTTGCCTCTTACGATTCGATGAGTTCCACCTTTTCGTCTAGTTTCCTACATGATTGTAGATATTCCCACTTGCGTTCCCCTTTCTTAAGTCGTTACATGTTGCTGGTCCTTGTAAATATTTATCCTATTACAAATGGCTAATTCCGACTTACCAACTACTAATGAAATAGACGACTTTACCACGGCTCGTTCATTTCTGTCACCCCCCGATCGATGCTGTGCTCATATCAAACAACCAAACCTACACTTAAAATTAGTCCACATTAACATCAGGAGTTTGAATAAGAACATTGACCAATTCGTCACTATGCTTTCAACAATTAAGACTGATTTTGATGTCATCATCCTCACCGAATGTTGGCTTCGGGTCACTGGAACCTTACCAAGTCTTCATGGTTACTCTTGTCACTCAACAACAAATAACCCTCTACAAAATGACGGTGTGGTAATCTATTTCAGGAGTACGTTGATCTGTACTTTTACGGAGCCACCTATACGTGATGCTTACTGCTTGGTGTGCTACGTAGGTAGCATAGCTTTAATTTGTATTTATCGATCTCCATCATACACTGAACTTGACAACTTTTACCAATCTCTAGAAGAACTAGTCCACTCTCTAAAAAATACTACTACAATAGCCCTGATTGGTGATATTAACATTGACATTAAAAACACAAATAATGACCGCCATTCAAATACCTACCTTACCCTTTGTGCTTCTTTAGGTCTGCTACCTGCACACACGATCCCTACAAGATTTTGCAGATGCTTAGACCATGTACTTCTGAAAAATGAAGAGCCCGCTACCGTTATTGTTGTTGACACCCATATTACCGACCACCTTCCTGTAATCATCTGTTTAAAAACAAGACAAAAATATAAATAAACAGTCAGCCAACACTACGCTATAACTACCCTGAAATTAAAAGTGAATTGGATAGTTTAGATTTTACTCCAGTTCTAAACGAATACGACTGTAATAAAGCCACAGATTTGTTAATTTCGATTATTCAAGACGTCGTTAGTAAACATAGCCAAGTCGTAAAAGAAAGACCAGGATTCTTTAGCCGTGGATGACGTCAGGACTAGTTCGTTGCATCCGAAACAGGGACAGACTCCACAAAAAATCAAACTCATCTCCTGACAATGATGTTCTAAAACTAACCTACACCCGATATCGTAACTTCTTAAACAAACTAATTAAAAAACTCAAAAGGATATACGAAAAGAACCTACTGCTTACTGCAAAAAACAATGTGAAAGCTACTTGGAAGGCTATTAAGGAAATAACTAGCTCCAACTCGCCCCTTCAGTCCTCTAGTCTACTCATTTCCAACTGTGTAGACCCTACAGCCGCCCTAAATCAAATCAATTCCTTCTTTGTCAATGTGGGCACAACCCTGGCCTCGGCGATTAACCCCTCCCCCGAGAGTCGTGTTTGGTCCTATCCCCAATCGTCATCAACACCAAACGATTCCCTAGCTATTTTACCCGTTGATGAGGTAGAGGTAAAAGAGCTTATCGACAACTTACGTGGTGACTGCGCTACAGGCTTCGACAAAATACGCGCTAAAGTACTTAAACTATCCAGCTCCACTTTAGCTGTCCCAATCACGCATATCTGCAACCAAGCCATTGACACAGGTACCTTCCCTAATGCATTCAAGACAGCTGTCGTGCATCCCATCTACAAGAATGGAGACAGAGCCAACGTTAACAACTACAGGCCCATCACTGTACTGAGTTCTCTTTCTAAGATATTGGAACGAATTCTCAATAACTGTCTCACCAAATACCTGGAAAAACATAGGCTCGTTGCGACTAATCAGTATGGTTTTAGACGAGGCATTTCTACAGAAGACGCAGTACTTGACCTTGCAGAAACAGTCGTTAGAAAGCTGGATAGGAAACTCAAATGTTACGGAGTCTTCCTTGATTTATCCAAAGCATTTGACTCTGTCTCCATTCCCAGATTGATTGCTAAGCTGGAAAGCATGGGAATCCGTGGTATTACACTAAAAATCAGACTATCTATTGCACCGAACACAGTGTGTCAAAATTGACTCTTTTTATAGTGACGCGATGACAATCAGCTTTGGGGTCCCGCAGGGTAGCATATTGGGGCCTACCCTCTTCTTGATTTTTATAAATGACCTGTGCCTCTTACCCGCTCCCAACTGCAAAATTTTCACCTACGCGGATGACACGGCCCTGATCACTTATGACGACAACTGGACAAATGCTCGACTCAAAACGGAGGAGGCCCTTCGCCGAGTAATGGCTTGGCTATCGGAGAACTTACTGACCTTAAATATCGAAAAGACCAAAATCATCCGATTCTCTCTTCCACACTGCCCCCCTCCTCCTGGGGAGAGTAGTATAGTAAAAGCTCATACAAGCACTAACCATAACAATTCTGATCCCAAAAAGTGTAACTGCCTCACTATCCCCTTTGTCCACAACGTGAAATACCTGGGTGTTCTCATTGATGAGCATCTAACCTGGCGGAACCATACCGAAACACTGACCAGTCGTATCAGGAAACTAATTTATATTTTTAGTCAGCTCCAATATTCGGCTGATCTTGAGACCTTGTTCTTTGTTTACAGAAGCCTCTGTGTTAGTGTTCTCACTTATTGCATTCCTGTCTGGGGAGGAACCCACAAAACTTTATTACTTCAAGTTGAACGGGCGCAGAGGGCTATACTAAAGGTTATGCGGTTCAAACGCAGAGACTACCCTACTGCTTTGCTCTATTCTGAGTCCCATGTACTCACAGTCCGCCAACTCTTCGTTCTGCGAGCTGTATTGCGTCGGCATTCCTCTCTTCCGCTTGAAAAAAAATGTTCAACTTAGACGCAAAGGGCTCCCAGTCTGTGGCCCTGTACGATGCCGGACGAAATTCGCAAGCCATCATTACACTGCTCTAAGTGGACGTATCTACAACAAATTAAACAGCCAAATTGACATATTATACGCCCTACCCAAGCACAAATTAAAACACAAACTCACTAGTTGGCTTCAAAACCTATCATACGAGGACACTGAAGACATTCTTGGCATTATATCTTAACACGTTGATTTTTACACCTTACCTCACTTAAATTTTTCAGCATATATTTAACATTAATTTATTTGACACAAAAAGAAAACACACTACTTTACACTCTGTACAACAAACTCACACAACACATCACAAACAAAACTCTCTTCATAATTTTTACACCCATCCACATCACAGTATTTCTTGTTGTCTCTTGTCACTAGTACGTAAGCAATTAGACATAGTAAAACGGTGTGGAGACCTGGCAGGTGACCTGAAACACAGGCCATTGGCCTAGCTTAGGCACCAGTCCCCACAATATTTTCAGTGTTGTACTACTTGGCTACATACCCGATAAGAAATGACAGTAGATTTTGTGCCGTTTTGAAGCGAGCGTCTCAGGAACCTGACACATACTGTAGAATTTCAACCTCAACTCAAAAATAAAACAACGATTGCAAGCATATTTTTCGATATAATTCTCACAGCAAAAATATCAACGTTCCGTTCAACGTTCAATCGCTAGTGATATCCCAGCACGTGCGACGTGCCAAAATCAACCGAACGTTACACTTTAAAACTAGCGGCAGTCTCAACCCTCAACAGTCTATTCTATTCTATTTTTTATTTATGGCGCGCAAAGCCGATGTCGACTATTCTGCCAATGTCTAAAGTGGGTTGGAGAAGCAAGTGTGCAATATTTTACTGCTAGAGAACTTCGATTCCTGCAGAAACTATTTAGATTCGTCAATCGATACAGTTGATTACTTGTTGTGTTAGTACTGGACTGAAACAAACAAAGAATAAAAATACATATATATTGTTATAATTGTTAAAAACATAAATATGCATGCCACCGCGATACAAATAACGATTTGGAGTTGTGAACGGCTTATAGTTTTATGCTATTGTGGCGGATGAAAGTCATCAACGCCACAAGCAGGTCTGGGGAGGAAAATGTTAGAAGAGAGGGGAAATTAATTGGGAGCGGAATTTTAAATTTAGGGAGACGACCATATAAGTCGAGTGGGGGGATGTTGTTTGTACATTCAAAAAATATATGATCTAAGGTACCCTCTCCTAATCCGCACTCGCAGAGAGAGGAGTCACGTATGCGGAGTTTATGTAGAAAAACGGGGGTACAGCAAAAACCTAAACGGATTCTGCAGAGAACAGATACAACAGTTTTGGAGACCTTTCTGAAACCAAAAAACCATGGTTTTGGGTTTATAGTGGGTTGAACAGCAAAGAAAAACCTACCTCTCTTTTTGCTGGACTCATTCCACTGCTCCTGCCAGGAACAGCGGAGATTCAATTTTGAGAGCGCCAGCAGGTCGTAACTTTGATGGGAATTGTGTGAGAGGTCAGCCGTTGCAGATGAGCACGCATCTTTAGCCAGGGCGTCGACACAATCGTTACCCTTAATACCACAATGGCTAGGTATCCAAACTAGCTGAACATCCTTCCGACAGTTGGCACAGGACAACAAAGATTTTTTAATTTCAAGAATAAGGGGACTGTGTAATTTATTTTTAAAAGGATTTTGCGCTAACGCCTGCAAACAGCTAAGGGAATCTGTAAAAATAACAGCCTTCTCGATGTTAGTGTGCGACTCTATAAAACGACAAGCTTCTAATATAGCCACACACTCACCAGTAAATACGGAAGACTCTTTAGGGCATTTAAACTGAATTATGATTTTAGAGCTTTGGTAATAAACTGCGGTTCCAATGTTATTGGCGTCATTTAATTTCGAGGCGTCCGTAAAAAATAGCTGGTAACCTTTCCATCTCTCGCCCACAGCCGCATTGAAGGCCGAATTCGCTGCAGAGGATTTTTTGGAAATACCAATGTTATACACAATTTTTGGGGTAAAGCAAATAACTTCGTAAGCAAAGTTATAAAGGGGTAGTTTAGGACATTGAAAGATGGGACACTCTAAATTTTGGGATTGACGGAACGATTTTAAAATTAATGGTAACTCTTTATTTCTCCAGTAGTTTGAGCTTCTGCATAGAGAATCTAGCTCATTCAGTTTTTCAATGAGAGGATGGGATGATTTGGAAATTAACCTGAACAAAAAACGGGATGCTAGATACTGCCGCCTAAGGGCCAGAGGGGGTTCAGCGCACTCAACCTGCAATGCGTTAGTGGGAGAGGACTTCATACAACCGGAGATGATCCGAAGACACTTGGACTGAACTCTATCCAGCCCCGCCAAAGCACCTTTATTACACGGAATCAGGTGATAAGTTCCGTAGTCTAAAACGCTACGAACTAAAGCATTGTATACTAATTTCATGGTGTAGGGGTGGGCTCCCCACCAAACACCCGCAAGAACTTTTAAAATTGAAATAACCCTTTCACATTTTTGGATCAAGAGATTTATATGTGGTTTACCTGTTAATTTGGAATCCAAAAGTACGCCCAAAAATTTAACTTTAGTAACTATAGGGATATTGTGACCTGATATGCTCACTGAAACCTGGGGAATCTGTCTTTTTCGAGAGAAAATTACTGCCGAGCTTTTTGGAGCGGAAAGCGAAAGGCCATGGCTTAAAAGCCACTGATTCAAAGAATCCAAAGAGAGGCATAGAGAAGCGGCAGCGTTGACAATGGAGGACTCTGACACATACAAAACTATGTCATCGGCGTATTGCAAGATCTGGCAATTATTGTTAAGGCAGGACCCAATATCGGCCGTGTATAGATTGTATAACAACGGACTGAGGACAGAGCCTTGAGGAAGACCCTTCCACGTCAGCCGCTCGTCAAATTCCTCTCCCTGAACTCTCAGAACCAAAGACCGTGACACAAGGAGTCCACATATACATTGTATCATCTTAGCCGGAAGACTCAGCTGTTGCAATTTTTGCCTGAGAACGGGAAGAAGTACGTTGTCATATGCGGAGGAGATGTCAAGGAAAGAGGCAACAACGGATTGGTTTTTAGAAAGGGCCACACGAATATCTGTAACCAGGACACCGACACTGTCCATTGTGCTAAGCCCTTTTCTAAAACCAAATTGGGAATTCGGCAGTAAGTTTCTTGATTCGACTATCCACTCCAGACGATTTTTAATGAGATGTTCCAGTAGTTTGGCTAGGACTGATGATAAAGCAATTGGCCTTAGGCCATTCGGATCATCTGGGTGTCTGCCAGGTTTTACTAGGGGAATAATGATTTGTAATTTCCACTGATCTGGTACCCAGCCATGACTATAACAGCAATTAATTAAGTCCAAAAAGTAAGTTTTAGCCTTATCACCTGCACGACAGATAAAGGAATATGGCACTCCGTCAATACCAGGAGCTGAGTCCCGGACATGACTAAGAACCACATTCAGTTCATGCAAAGTGAATGGCGCATCAAAGGGATCGTCTGCTATGCTAAGAAGGGACACGTTTTCATATTCAGATGGAAGTGGAACATATGGTGGTGCGATTTTGTCGAAAAAATGTTCAGCTGTTTCCCTAGTTATAGGAGAAGCGATTGAAGGGGAACACCCACGCCTAAATCTATTTATATTCTTCCAGACAACTGAAATCGGAGTGGAGGGAGATAAGGAGGTGCAGAATTTCACCCAGCCTGCACGTTTCTTCTTTCGA
This sequence comes from Lacanobia oleracea, assembly GCA_950371165.1. Taxonomy (NCBI): domain Eukaryota; kingdom Metazoa; phylum Arthropoda; class Insecta; order Lepidoptera; family Noctuidae; genus Lacanobia; species Lacanobia oleracea. Next base: position 208,443 of record OX493385.1, read on the forward strand.
AGAAGACGTTTGGCTCTGGCATTAACCTGCAGATATGCCAAGAGGTTTTCGGTGGTCATAGCTGCATTATAACACGTCTCGGCCTCATTCCTTGCTTTAACAACCGACGTGCATTCTGGATCCCACCATGGAGGTGAAGGTATTTTGTTTTGGGCACTGTTTTTTAATGGGAAGCAAGAATCTGCACTGGAGGTAATGGCTGAAACGAAACACTCATAGCAGCTCTTGGCTTGGTGGTGATCAAAAGGATCTGGTAAACATGAATTTAAATTTGGAAGATTTTCAATTTTGTCCTCCAATAGTGAAACAAATTTTGTCCAATCTGGTTTGGACAGGTTATATTTCAAAAGTGGAGGGGAAGTTTTTTCTAAATAAGTCTTGTTAGCTAAAGATATAACTATGGGGTAATGATCACTACCATGCGACAAGGATGTACATTCCCAGTGAGCTGATGCTGCCAAGTCAACTGAACAGAATGTAAGGTCGACACAACTCCTCTGCTGACCGGGAGGGGACCTACGAGTTGGGCAGCCGTTGTTCAAGATGCAGAGATCCAAGTCATCCAAAATCTCCAACAGAGCCACTCCGAAAGCATCACAGCGTTCTGATCCCCATCTGTAGTGATGACAATTGAAATCACCCATGACGAACATTGGGCCATGAACACTAGAAAAAATGTTTTTCAAAATAACTAAATAGTCAGGGTGAGGGTGGGCAATATAAATAGAGAACACTGTGATGCCTTCTACCTTTCCCGCTGTAATGCTCAAGTTATCCTGGAGTGAAGGCAAGGGTATGGGAGAAAAAGGGACACGATTATTAATGAAAAGTGCCGACCCTCCATACCCATCAGATCTATCGCATCTGAGGGTGTTATAATGTGGCATGCGGAAGCTAAGATTTGGGGTGAGCCAAGTCTCAGCTATGGAACAAGCCAATGGCTTGTACTTGTTTAAAAGGAATATGAGGTCGTGCTTTTTATGCCACACGCTCCTCACATTCCACTGAAGGAATATTAGGCGAGACGCCATTTTTAATTTGTGAAAGAAGAGTTATTAGTTGGTTGGCAACGTTGGACGGTGATTTTGAAGAATTAGATGATGATGAAATTATTATTGGAATAAGTTTAATTAAAAGTTCGATAATAGAAGTAGTATTATTGGGGGGGACATTGTTATTAATTAGACCACAGCCATTTGGCTGTGAAGGTTGGGGAACACTAACAATTTCTTGATGGGCAACTTTATCATAGGACGGTGAAAGTGGAGTATGGGTCTTGGGCTTGAGAGAAATGGTTTTCCTATATGAGATGGAGTTTTTAGTGACATTAGCATAATTGCTTGATGTTATGGGGACTACTTTGCTAGCGTCAGCATAGGAGATACATTTCTCAGCCATAACTGTCTTAATGGCCTTCTGTCTACCATGCTCCGGGCATGACTTGCTATTAGCAAAATGATTCCCCGAACAAAGCACACAGAACGCCTCGCTCTCAGCGATGTTGCAACCATCACCGGGGTGATCATGGCCACATCTACTGCAGCGTGGTTTCGACCTACATAGGTTAGCGACATGACCAAATCGACAACACTTCCGACATTGGATGGTAGGATAAATGTATTGCTGTACAGGAAGGGATGTGTAACAACAGAAAACTCTCTTGGGCAAAACTTGACCATCGAATGTTATTATGCAAGTTTCAGTAGGTCTCCACCCTGCTATATCTTCTCTCTGCACCTTCCTGTTAATACGACGTACTTTTAATATTTTACCACATCCCGTGGGAACGGACAAGTATGTTATGGCCTCTTCTTCTGTAATATCACAAGGAACACCAGTTACCACACCCATCCTTGTGATATTATAAGTAGGGATTGATGCTGTATAGCCATGTTTTGACAGCAGACTGTTAACTAAAAAGGAGTTGGCATCCTGAGGGGATGTGAACTCCACAGAAACTCGATTCCTACCTACTCTGTTTACGCCACCACGGACTACGTTCGCAACGTGATTAAGGATCAGGAATTTGCCGAAGTTAACAGGGTGTAAAGTGGTGCCTGCATTAATTTGTGTTTCAATACGAGAAACATGAACCAAGTACGGAGCCTTATCCAGCACTGAATATTTGATTCTGCCAATTTGGCTTTTTGGCTGCTTACTTGGAGGTGAAGGCGTAATAATTTCCTCTTGGCCGGGACGTTTACGGGAGTTTTGATGTGATTGTGTCACTTCCATGTCCGTGACACTACAGACTACCTCAGCAAACTGCGATAACGGGTTCAGGGTGGGAGGAAAAGGAGTTAGGGAAGTTGGGATGTCGGGAGGATCAGGATCGGGTGGTTTATTTTTATCCATTTTGGATAAAACTAACTACTAACACTACACACCTAGTAGCGAACACAAGGACAACAAACTTAATCTAACACAAGTCCCAAAAGTATTAACAATAACACGGAAAAGCTAAAAAAAAACCTCGAAACACACGTGCTACCCAGAACACCCGTGGCGAGAAACTCAACCCTCAACAGTCAAACCATATTTAAATAATTCGATTACTACCTTAGTGACAGGTATCTGTCAATGTTACCAGACGAAAAAATATAAGATCGTTCACGTGTTAATGACAGCTGACAGATACTTGTCACTGGTACAATAATAACAGTTGGATAACCTAAATCGTATTCTCGCCACGGGTGTTCTGGGTAGCACGTGTGTTTCGAGGTTTTTTTTTAGCTTTTCCGTGTTATTGTTAATACTTTTGGGACTTGTGTTAGAATAAGTTTGTTGTCCTTGTGTTCGCTACTAGGTGTGTAGTGTTAGTAGTTAGTTTTATCCAAAATGGATAAAAATAAACCACCCGATCCTGATCCTCCCGACATCCCAACTTCCCTAACTCCTTTTCCTCCCACCCCGAACCCGTTATCGCAGTTTGCTGAGGTAGTCTGTAGTGTCACGGACATGGAAGTGACACAATCACATCAAAACTCTCGTAAACGTCCCGGCCAAGAGGAAATTATTACGCCTTCACCTCCAAGTAAGCAGCCAAAAAGCCAAATTGGCAGAATCAAATATTCAGTGCTGGATAAGGCTCCGTATTTGGTTCATGTTTCTCGTATTGTAACACAAATTAATGCAGGCACCATTTTACACCCTGTTAACTTCGGCAAATTCCTGATCCTTAATCACGTTGCGAACGTAGTCCGTGGTGGCGTAAACAGAGTAGGTAGGAATCGAGTCTCTGTGGAGTTCACATCCCCTCAGGATGCCAACTCCTTTTTAGTTAACAGTCTGCTGTCAAAACATGGCTACACAGCATCAATCCCTACTTATAATATCACAAGGATGGGTGTGGTAACTGGTGTTCCTGGTGATATTACAGAAGAAGAGGCCATAACATACTTGTCTGTTCCCACGGGATGTGGTAAAATATTAAAAGTACGTCGTATTAACAGGAAGGTGCTGAGAGAAGATATAGCAGAGTGGAGACCTACTGAAACTTGCATAATAACATTCGATGGTCAAGTTTTGCCCAAGAGGGTTTTCTGTTGTTACACATCCCTTCCTGTACAGCAATACATTTATCCTACCATCCAATGTCGGAAGTGTTGTCGATTTGGTCATGTCGCTAACCTATGTAGGTCGAAACCACGTTGCAGTAGACGTGGCCATGATCACCCCGGTGATGGTTGCAACATCGCTGAGAGCGAGGCGTTCTGTGTGCTTTGTTCGGGGAATCATTTTGCTAATAGCAAGTCATGCCCGGAGCATGGTAGACAGAAGGCCATTAAGACAGTTATGGCTGAGAAATGTATCTCCTATGCTGACGCTAGCAAAGTAGTCCCCATAACATCAAGCAATTATGCTAATGCTACTAAAAACTCCATCTCATATAGGAAAACCATTTCTCTCAAGCCCAAGACCCATACTCCACCTTCACCGTCCTATGATAAAGTTGCCCATCAAGAAATTGTTAGTGTTCCCCAACCTTCACAGCCAAATGGCTGTGGTCTAATTAATAACAATGTCCCCCCCAATAATACTACTTCTATTATCGAACTTTTAATTAAACTTATTCCAATAATAATTTCATCATCATCTAATTCTTCGAAATCACCGTCCAACGTTGCCAACCAACTAATAACTCTTCTTTCACAAATTAAAAATGGCGTCTCGCCTAATATTCCTTCAGTGAAATGTGAGGAGCGTGTGGCATAAAAAGCACGACCTCATATTCCTTTTAAACAAGTACAAGCCATTGGCTTGTTCCATAGCTGAGACTTGGCTCACCCCAAACCTTAGCTTCCGCATGCCACATTATAACACCCTCAGATGCGATAGATCTGATGGGTATGGAGGGTCGGCACTTTTCATTAATAATCGTGTCCCTTTTTCTCCCATACCCTTGCCTTCACTCCAGGATAACTTGAGCATTACAGCGGGAAAGGTAGAAGGCATCACAGTGTTCTCTATTTATATTGCCCACCCTCACCCTGACTATTTAGTTATTTTGTTAAACATTTTTTCTAGTGTTCATGGCCCAATGTTCGTCATGGGTGATTTCAATTGTCATCACTACAGATGGGGATCAGAACGCTGTGATGCTTTCGGAGTGGCTCTGTTGGAGATTTTGGATGACTTGGATCTCTGCATCTTGAACAACGGCTGCCCAACTCGTAGGTCCCCTCCCGGTCAGCAGAGGAGTTGTGTCGACCTTACATTCTGTTCAGTTGACTTGGCAGCATCAGCTCACTGGGAATGTACATCCTTGTCGCATGGTAGTGATCATTACCCCATAGTTATATCTTTAGCTAACAAGACTTATTTAGAAAAAACTTCCCCTCCACTTTTGAAATATAACCTGTCCAAACCAGATTGGACAAAATTTGTTTCACTATTGGAGGACAAAATTGAAAATCTTCCAAATTTAAATTCATGTTTACCAGATCCTTTTGATCACCACCAAGCCAAGAGCTGCTATGAGTGTTTCATTTCAGCCATTACCTCCAGTGCAGATTCTTGCTTCCCATTAAAAAACAGTGCCCAAAACAAAATACCTTCACCTCCATGGTGGGATCCAGAATGCACGTCGGTTGTTAAGGCAAGGAATGAGGCCGAGACGTGTTATAATGCAGCTATGACCACCGAAAACCTCTTGGCATATCTGCAGGTTAATGCCAGAGCCAAACGTCTTCTTCGAAAGAAGAAACGTGCAGGCTGGGTGAAATTCTGCACCTCCTTATCTCCCTCCACTCCGATTTCAGTTGTCTGGAAGAATATAAATAGATTTAGGCGTGGGTGTTCCCCTTCAATCGCTTTTCCTATAACTAGGGAAACAGCTGAACATTTTTTCGACAAAATCGCACCACCATATGTTCCACTTCCATCTGAATATGAAAACGTGTCCCTTCTTAGCATAGCAGACGATCCCTTTGATGCGCCATTCACTTTGCATGAACTGAATGTGGTTCTTAGTCATGTCCGGGACTCAGCTCCTGGTATTGACGGAGTGCCATATTCCTTTATCTGTCGTGCAGGTGATAAGGCTAAAACTTACTTTTTGGACTTAATTAATTGTTGTTATAGTCATGGCTGGGTACCAGATCAGTGGAAATTACATATCATTATTCCCCTAGTAAAACTTGGCAGACACCCAGATGATCCGAATGGCCTAAGGCCAATTGCTTTATCATCAGTCCTAGCCAAACTACTGGAACATCTCATTAAAAATCGTCTGGAGTGGATAGTCGAATCAAGAAACTTACTGCCGAATTCCCAATTTGGTTTTAGAAAAGGGCTTAGCACAATGGGCAGTGTCGGTGTCCTGGTTACAGATATTCGTGTGGCCCTTTCTAAAAACCAATCCGTTGTTGCCTCTTTCCTTGACATCTCCTCCGCATATGACAACGTACTTCTTCCCGTTCTCAGGCAAAAATTGCAACAGCTGAGTCTTCCGGCTAAGATGATACAATGTATATGTGGACTCCGTGTGTCACGGTCTTTGGTTCTGAGAGTTCAGGGAGAGGAATTTGACGAGCGGCAGACGTGGAAGGGTCTTCCTCAAGGCTCTGTCCTCAGTCCGTTGTTATACAATCTATACACGGCCGATATTGGGTCCTGCCTTAACAATAATTGCCAGATCTTGCAATACGCCGATGACATAGTTTTATATGTGTCAGAGTCCTCCATTGTCAACGCTGCCGCTTCTCTATGCCTCTCTTTGGATTCTTTGAATCAGTGGCTTTTAAGCCATGGCCTTTCGTTTTCCGCTCCAAAAAGCTCGGCAGTAATTTTCTCTCGAAAAAGACAGATTCCCCAGGTTTCAGTGAGCATATCAGGTCACAATATCCCTATAGTTCCTAAAGTTAAATTTTTGGGCGTACTTTTTCGATTCCAAATTAACAGGTAAACCACATATAAATTTCTTGATCCAAAAATGTGAAAGGGTTATTTCAATTTTAAAAGTTCTTGCGGGTGTTTGGTGGGGAGCCCACCCCTATACCATGAAATTAGTATACAATGCTTTAGTTCGTAGCGTTTTAGACTACGGAACTTATCACCTGATTCCGTGTAATAAAGGTGCTTTGGCGGGGCTGGATAGAGTTCAGTCCAAGTGTCTTCGGAACATCTCCGGTTGTATGAAGTCCTCTCCCACTAACGCATTGCAGGTTGAGTGCGCTGAACCCCCTCTGGCCCTTAGGCGGCAGTATCTAGCATCCCGTTTTTTGTTCAGGTTAATTTCCAAATCATCCCATCCTCTCATTGAAAAACTGAATAATGAGCTAGATTCTCTATGCAGAAGCTCAAACAACTGGAGAAATAAAGAGTTACCATTAATTTTAAAATCGTTCCGTCAATCCCAAAATTTAGAGTGTCCCATCTTTCAGTGTCCTAAACTACCCCTTTATAACTTTGCTTACGAAGTTATTTGCTTTACCCCAAAAATTGTGTATAACATTGGTATTTCCAAAAAATCCTCTGCAGCGAATTCGGCCTTCAATGCGGCTGTGGGCGAGAGATGGAAAGGTTACCAGCTATTTTTTACGGACGCCTCGAAATTAAATGACGCCAATAACATTGGATCCGCAGTTTATTACCAAAGCTCTAAAATCATAATACAGTTTAAATGTCCTAAAGAGTCTTCCGTATTTACTGGTGAGTGTGTGGCTATATTAGAAGCTTGTCGTTTTATAGAGTCGCACACTAACATCGAGAAGGCTGTTATTTTTACAGATTCCCTTAGCTGTTTGCAGGCGTTAGCGCAAAATCCTTTTAAAAATAAATTACAGTCCCCTTATTCTTGAAATTAAAAAATCTTTGTTGTCCTGTGCCAATTTTAATACTAGAAATAGGAACAAATTAGATCAACCCCGATTCAGATTGGCCAAAGTACACACTTCTTTTATGGGGTACTGTATTAAATTTTATAATAAAATACCAGTTGATATTCTCGAACTGAATGAGAGAAAATTTAAAGCATGCATAAAACGCACACTATGTAGGCAAGCGTATTATAAACTGGAAGATTATATCCTCGATACAAACGCTTGGCTAAATGCTGGTCCTGCTCCACAGTCACAGCTGCTTAGGTCCACTTTTTAGGTTTTTATGTTTTCATATTTGGAAGAGATGCTCGCTCCTTTTAGAGGTTCTTACATTATTTCGTTTATTTATTCTTATATACATACAAATTATATTATTATATTAATTACTTATTTATTCTTTTTGATGTAAGAACTTAATCGTTCTCTTTATTAATTTATTTTTCATTATTTGGTCATTGACAACCATAGTTTTGTGTAAAGTAGAAGCATATTTTTCAAATTTTGTAAATGTGAGTACCATGAAACCATTTACATTTTATGTGAGTAGTTATAGTTTTACTTGTTGGACTTGAACGAGCATGGTGGTTGAGAGCATGTCATGCTCACTCAAATGTCTCGCTGATGGCGGCGCGTGGGTTTGATCATTCGGTTCCCTTCGAAATTGTTGAGCTGAAGGGTGCCGATACACGCGTCATGTTCGTGAACAGGCGCCGTCGGTTGAGACTGGTCATCTCTTAACTGCCATTGGCTTATTTTAATCTTTATATTTAAAATTCTTATAATAAGCCCTTTTTTTTTTCTTTGCATTGTCCTCACATGCAGAAGCAACAAGTTTATGTAACTTGGAATTTTGTAAAACAGAACATGATTTAAAAGAGTGTCCGTGGAGTTTCTTGCACGTTCTTCTCCATAGAGATCTACGCTTTGGAACGTGCAAATAGCTTCCATGTTTTTGACTGACCGACCTTGACGTTTCAAAAGTGCCTGTGAATGGTTTATTTGAAATAAAATGCTTTGAATTTGAATTTGAATTTGAATTTGAACTGTCGGAAGGATGTTCAGCTAGTTTGGATACCTAGCCATTGTGGTATTAAGGGTAACGATTGTGTCGACGCCCTGGCTAAAGATGCGTGCTCATCTGCAACGGCTGACCTCTCACACAATTCCCATCAAAGTTACGACCTGCTGGCGCTCTCAAAATTGAATCTCCGCTGTTCCTGGCAGGAGCAGTGGAATGAGTCCAGCAAAAAGAGAGGTAGGTTTTTCTTTGCTGTTCAACCCACTATAAACCCAAAACCATGGTTTTTTGGTTTCAGAAAGGTCTCCAAAACTGTTGTATCTGTTCTCTGCAGAATCCGTTTAGGTTTTTGCTGTACCCCCGTTTTTCTACATAAACTCCGCATACGTGACTCCTCTCTCTGCGAGTGCGGATTAGGAGAGGGTACCTTAGATCATATATTTTTTGAATGTACAAACAACATCCCCCCACTTGACTTATATGGTCGTCTCCCTAAATTTAAAATTCCGCTCCCAATTAATTTCCCCTCTCTTCTAACATTTTCCTCCCCAGACCTGCTTGTGGCACTGACGACTTTCATCCGCCACAATAGCATAAAACTATAAGCCGTTCACAACTCCAAATCGTTATTTATATTTCTTCGCTTCATTCTTCAGATATAGTATAACCAGGTAGATGTTTAGAGAAAAGTTTTGCATTTTAGGTACTTAATTAAAACAAATAGATTTTGTTACAAAAGATATGGTTTTAATTTTCAAACAACATACATAATTATATTATACAACTAACTTAAAATGTATTTATTTTTCTCTTTCTTGATAACAATTTGTTCTAAAATTAATATTTAATTAAATCAGTCTTAAAATCAGTATTGTGTCATATTAACCTATTCATCGTTATGTAAGATCGCTTGTGCGAAGTTGTTGTCGGCTACAATTGGATGATGATAATATTGAGCAAAAATCTTAGACGCATTAGTCCATCCCGCGGCTTTCCTTATAGTGTCTACAGAGACCCCCGCCGCGGCGGCCGCGGACGTTGCGGCGTGGCGAGTGCTGTGAGCACTAAACGTGGCCACGTCCACGCCGCTCTGCTTTATCCATCTGCTTATTGACTATGCTGTCGCACCCTTGTATGGGCGCTTCACAGTTATTAAGAGATTGGACACATTAGCCGGTCGGTCTCTGTCTGTGACGTTGAGATAATCCTCGAGAGCAGATGCGAAGGTTTTCTCTAAAGTACGGCAAAGTTAAGGTCGGTTGCTCACGGCCTACCGCGGATGTTTTTATAATATCTTTGATAGCTATGTTTATACCACTAGACCCGATAGTTATATTTTCAAGCTTTATTAGCGAGAAAGTTTGAAAGCGGTGCTAACCAAATTACTAATTTTTTTGTATTTTTTCCCTACTGAGGGTTCTATTGGGGTACAAATTAGACAAGATTAAGAACGACCTGTGGATCCCATGTACTGCAGTATTTGGGGAAGTTAGGTTTTAATTTAAACGCTCCTTTTAGTAGCCGTTTAATTCGGTCATCAGATCCGATATTATTGCGTAATAAGAGGAATAATGCGGATCTATGACTATTCAAAGTTCCGTACGAACTCCCATTAGTATATTGTTCGCTCAAAAAATTTATCACTATCGGAACAGAGCCATAAAAAAATTGATTATTACTTGCGCAATATTGCCACCACCACTTGAACGACACGTTATACTGCTACATCGTGCTCTTTGATAACAACGCCAGCATCAGGTCCAGGGCTGCTTCGGGAACGCCGCGTAGCGAGAACGCTTGTCTTAGAGTACTGCGGCACTCAGGGTAAGGGGATATCTATAACATAATTCGATATGATGCTCGTTAGGGTGTATCCAAATTATATCGGAAATTATACTTTTCATTAATTGGGGATACCAGGCTTGGGATGGCCAAAAGGGGAAGACTAAAATACCAGTGGCATTTTCTTGTATAATTTTTTGAAGACACTTTGGCATAAGTGGAAAAGGAGGAAAATCATAAAAAAACTTTTTGTTCCAGTTTACTGTGAAGGCATCCACATCCATGATATATAATCCTGGCATTTCGCATTAGCCCGAGAAGCAAATAGGTCGATTTCGGGTTGTCCGAGATGTTTTGATATTCGTTCGAAGGCAATATCTGACAGTTCGCATTCTGTGTCGGGATTTATCCTTCGGGATTCTTCATCTGCCTCGTAATTTTCCTTAGTGTTGATGTATGAGGCAAATAACCAGATCTTTCTTTGTTCAGACCATTGCCAAATTTGTCTGGAAAGGTCATTTAACTGGGGGTATTGGATGCCACCCATGCCATTTACGTAGCTGATGGCTGTTGTGTTATCAACACGTAGTAAAATAGAACAATTATATTGTTTGCTTGCGAAATATTTTAAGGCCAAGAAAACAGCTAACAACTCTAAATAGTTGATGTGTAAATCAAGTTCACTATTTTTCCAAGCTCCATGAGCTCGTTCGTTATTACACACAGCTCCCCAACCGGTACGCGAAGCGTCCGTATGAATTTCTAATTCAAAGGTAGCTGTTTTAATGGTATTTTTTTAAATTAGTACATTCATTTTCCACCAATTTAAATCGTTTAAAATGATAGAGTGAAGGTTGAACTGTCTATCAAAGCTGGAACTTTTTTGTAAGGCTAAATATTTCTGCCAACCATATTTGACCGCAGGGCATGCGTCTACCAAAACTCCAATTAACTGGGAAAATCGTCTGACTGAGCACTAGGGCAATTTTGAGAATTTGTCAACGAGGTTTATAATTTTTAGTTTTTTATCCGATGGTGAAGATATTGATTCATTTACTGAATCGGACATAAATCCTAGAAATTTACAAGTTTGTTTAGGTGTAAGAGAGCTTTTTTCGTGGTTCACTACGAACCCAAGAGTTTCTAAAAGATTTATAGTGGCTTCAACATTTTTGAGGCATTCTTCATAATCCTCTCCCATACAAAGAATATCATCAAGATAAACAACATTTTTGAAACCTCGGAAGCGTAAATAGGAAACCACTTCCTTCATAACCTTGGTAAAGGCTCTGGGAGCTATCGATAGGCCATATGGCATACAATTGAACTCATAGGTAATTACGTTGAAGTTCTCATTTTCAAATTAGAATCTTAAAAATTTGCGATCTGATTTACGAATTGGTATAAGGAAATATGCTTCTTTTAAATCGATTGTCGCCATAAAGCCATTATTAGATAATAACTTAGACGCCGTTCGGTAATCTTCCATTTTAAAGTGAAATTTTGAAACAAATTGATTTAAGTTTTTAAAATTTAAAATTAACCGTTTATCACCATTGGGCTTCAAAGCTAAAAATGTTTTTGAAATAAACTGGTCTTAATGGGTTTGCAAGCGCTAACCGCACCTAATTGTAATAATTTTTGGATAGCTAATAACATGTCGACTTTTTAGTCGCTGACCTAGAAACGCAAGATACATGAGTTTGTGTAACATTAGACTCAAAGGGTATTGGAAAACCTCTACGTATCCAATCTAAAATAACAGAATTAGATGTTATTTTGAGCCAACGATCATAGAAATGAAATAATCTACCAGAGTGTTGTACCTGGTTTATTGGCGCGTCGCAAATCCCCTCGACTTGTTCGCACCGGCCGCGCTCGATGTTTGCTGGTGCTGAGGTGGAGGCCGGCGACTCATTGCCGCGTTCGTCTTGCTCAAACCTCTCCGCCCCCCCGTATTCTGTTGGAACCGCGGGGGGGCCGACCAGTTTCCCTGGTAGGCGCCTGGTTGTCGAAATTGATAGTGAGGACGTGAATTAGTTGTCACTGTTTCCGTCGTGGTGGTACTCTTTTGACCTTTGGGAAACTTTGTGATCGCCATACCTTGCTTTTCGATTGTTTTGGAAGCTTTTATTTTTTCCCCTATTTTTATTCCATGTAACGTTTCGTCTCTTTCACAATCTTGAACTACATTCAGAAAGGGTTTAGCTAACGCGTAATTGATGACGCTAATACGCGACTGCGTTTCCTGGTAGGTAATGAAGATCTGTCAGGATACGACATCCATCGCTTATAATCTTAATTGCATCAAATTTATTATCGCTAGTAAGCATTATTGTCAAACCTTTATTTATAGCTGAGATGCCAACACCCCAACTGTTGCTGCTCAGTTTCCTTGCGTTTATCCCTATGGCGAGACGCTTCTGAAATTGCAGCCGCAACTTCGTGATTAAGCTTTGGCGCTACAATTTTCTGGCACAAGATATTCTTTGAATATTTTATCTTTTACCTCCTTTGATAATCCCTTCTTCAGGATGGGTTCCCATCGCTTAGCTAAGCTGTGATGTATTTTATCACCAAGCTTCGGATTATTTTCTGTTTCTCCTCCGAGTGCTATGAGTAACTCTGGATCGAGCTCCGGGCAGGTATTATCTTCCTGACTAGGAGTTGATGCCTCCACAGTCGGCATGAGAGTCTCGTCAGGCATGTCGCTGGGTGCGTGTCCAATCGCCGTTACCTCATCTTCTACGTTCGCGCAGGGGGCAGAACGTAAGGATTCAATATCGTCTGGAATGTACGAGATGAAACTTTTAATAACACGTTTTTATTCTTTGTTTCAACTCACGGTTAACCGCTAGAATTATGAATAAAATCAATTCGAAAAATGAACTCAATTTATTATGTCTATTAGATCTTACTAATTTTGTATACCTACAGTAGGTAATAGCTCATAAGTACGGCCGTCGTGTTAGCGCTCGGCTAACCGCCAGGCGATTCAATTTCATAAATCACACTATATGGCCTAAATCATAGTTTGAAATAGCCTTTGTATTAACTCACGGTTAATCGCCGGGCTAAAAACTATTATAATAATGCCTTTGTGTTAACTCACAGTAAACCGCCAGGCAAGAACCATATTTAAAATAATGAATAACACCATAAAGCAATTATTTATTATTGAGGGTAGACGTATATACATACCGGAATCAGAAGAAGATGCAATTATAATCCTTCGACGTTTTCGTTTCCGTTCCTCCTCCAGCTTCTTGATTTTTCACTGATACTATTCTATATTATCTTGAGAAGATTCACGAGTACGTTTTTTCGGAATTCTGATGAATACAAAGCGCGCGTGTGCTTGCTACCGTGCACGAAAAAAGAATGACATCCTGGCTAGTGGTGAGGTATCTAGTCGTTATAAATCGATTTAAAAGTCGATATTTATATCGATTTTTATAAATCTCTTAAAAGTGTGCATGCTATCTTGTAGGCTTAAAAGGACTACCTAGTTATACTATATCTGAAGAATGAAGCAAAGAAAATTAATTGTATATCTCCTACGTAATCATCCCATGTGTTTTCATTGTTGCCATGTCACTTGGTACTCAACGCATCAGATATAGTTCGATTGAACCTCTCGACCTGTCCATTTGCTCTAGGAGTAGCTACCGCGTTCAATATGCGTTTTATGTTCAATTTTTCTGTAAAATCTTTGAACTTCCCACTAGTGAAACAGAAACCTCGGTCTGTGATTAGCCTGGACGGAGCACCAAAGTAGCTAAAATACTCATGAAAAATTTTAATTGCAGTCGACGTGCCGAGCCGTCTCCCCGTTTGGGGGCCGAGTCACCCGTGTCCGTAGGAGAATACCCAATGCTAGACCCTACACGTGGTCCCCGGGTGGTGCTAATCAGGTGACACTAACTGGTGGTAGGCTTCGGCCGATGGCTTGTGACCACCCACTGGGCAAAGACGTACCGCAAAGCCGACTAGCCGTGTTCCGGTACGATGCCCAGTGTAGCCAATACAGAGGAGTTGGGTCGAAATAGTTGTTCAATTGCAGGCAGACCGACCAGGCTCGCGTTGATATGGGCGTATCGGGAGACTAGTCGCGGAGGGTAGCGGGATTCGAGGCACGGTGCGCCGCTAGCCGACCGCAGTTAGTTGGGGGCCCAAGTAGTGTGCTAGCCACACATGAAAGGCTGCCCCGCCAACTGTCGAAAGATCCCGGAGCGCACCCCGGGATTTTTCATGGTGACCAGACGGGGAAGGACCCGATGGACATTCCCGGGGGGGCTCGGGCGTCCCCGCAGTCTCCAGACTAGTCCCCCAATGATGTCGTCCTGTCAGAGCGTGCCTGAGGGTAGCAGCTTGGAACCTCATTTCACTTCCTTCTCCTCTCCTTCTTTCACTCATCTTATGGCCAAAGGGAACAAAAGAAGAAAAGCTGTACAGCGGCAGCACTTCCTCCCCCACAAAGTGCACCTCAGCAATATTCAAGGTCTGCACTCAAATCTCGCCGCAGTCCATCACCACCTGGAGACTGAGAAACCAGCACTCCTGTTCCTTTCCGAGACGCAGATCAGATGTCCGGCAGACGTGTCTTACCTTTCCTACCCAGGATTTACCCTGGAGCACCATTTCAAACCACGTGCGGGCGTATGTATGTACGCCCGTGACGACATCTGTTATCGGCGTCTCCGTAATCTTGAGGGCTCCAAGTTCTCAACGCTGTGGGTTTTAGTGGACACAGGCCTGGATAAAATTGTCTACGCATGTGACAACCGTTCGCACAGTGGTGATTGGAGACAACTGGGCTCACACAGCACCTAAGTGAGGTGGCGGATGCGGCTCAGCAACGGTACCCTTCTGCCCCATTGGTGTTACTGGGGGACTTCAACGCCCACCATCAGGTTTGGCTCTTCCCATACCAGTGCACAGACCATGCTGGTTGAGAGACGAGAAAGCTAGTCCTAGCGCTGAATCTTACCCAGCTGGTCCAGGGGGCAACGAGGGTGCCGGATGTTGATTCGTACACTGCCAATTGCTTGGACCTTTTACTGACAACAGATCCAGACCACTATTCGGTGTCGATTTCTTCACCACTAGGTAGTTCCGACCACTGTCTGGTGAAGTCTGTGTCCGTTTACTCCCCGCCCGATCCTAGCCCAAGAGGCACACGCGGGTATGGCGGTACAGGTCAGCAGATTGGGATGGCATGCAATCTTTCTTCGCATGTTATCCTTGGCAGCCTACTTGTTTTTCTTCGACTTATGTTTCGTCGTGCGCGGACGCCGTGACGGATGTGTGTCGGAAGGGAATGGAGTACTACATTCCGTTCTCTGACATAATTATGTCTGGCGAAGCTCGTCCATGGTTTGGTGCCGAGTGCAATCGCGCTGATGCGCTTAAGCGTGCGGCTTACCTTACATGGGTCGACGCTAGTACGCGCAAAGCAAATGACGTGACTCGGAAAAAGAGAGCCTTCAACAGGGCTGCCAAGTCCTGCAAGAAGGTGTTGCAGAGGGCACGGTTTGACCACATCAGCCGAATAGGGAACAAACTTGCTTCATACCCAGCAGGTAGTAAAGCTTTTTGGTCCCTTGCTAAGTCGGTCGAATCGAACTTCTGCCGCCCCTCACTACCACCACTGCTGAGACCTGACGGGACGCTTGCCGACTCCGCTGAGGAGAAAGCAAACTTGTTTGCGGAATCTTCGCGTCTGGATCCTGGTGGAGCGAGGCCCCCTGCTTCTCCTGGTGTGCGAGTCGAGCATGTCGAACATTCGCATTCATCAGAAGGACGTACGCAGGGTACTGCGTAACCTAGACGTGAACAAGGCTAGTGGCCCCGACGGGATACCAGCAATTGTTCTAAAAACTTGTGCACCTGAGTTTCTCCGATCTTGACATGCCTATTTCGCCTTTCGTTTGAGACTGAAAAAGTGCCGAAGGCTTGGAAGCAAGCTAACGTGCAACCCGTGCCCAAGAAGGGTAGTCGAGCTGACCCGTCGAATTATAGACCCATCTCGGTAACGTCCATACTCTGTAAGACTATGGAACGCGTGCTAAATCATAAGCTCCTGGCGTACCTAGAAGCGAATGATATCCTTAGTGACCGACAATACGGGTTCCGCCGAAATCGATCAACTGGGTATCTTCTAGCGTATGCCATTCACATCTGGAGTGAAGCCATAGAGAAGCACGGGGAGGCATTGGTGGTCTCCCTTGACATCTCGAAGGCCATCGACAGGGTCTGGCACGATAGCCTTATTAGTAAGCTTCCTTCCTTCGGTCTGCCCGCCGGTCTGTGTAATTGGATCGCAGATTTCCTATGGGATCGGTCTATCTGTGTGGTCATAGATGGCTATTCGTCTGGACTGCTGTATATTAATGCCGGGGTTCCTCAGTGGACAGTGCTTTCTGTGACACTGTTGTTGCTGCATATTAATGATCTGCTTAAACTCGGTACTTTTGGGTATGCAGACGACAGCACTGTTGCTGAGAGATACGTGTCAGATGCACGAGCTGGTGGGTCGCAGATCCGGTCTCTCCGGGAGGCTATGGTTGAGCGCTTGAATGTGTCCTTACAGGCTGTCTCTGAATGGGGTGATGCCAATCTGGTCAAGTTCAATGCTGCTAAGACCCAAGCGTCACTTCCCTTCCCGCTTGTGCGCTGTGAGGTGTTTATTATATCGCTCCATTTTGTAAATTCGGAATTTGCATTGTGTGTCTATTCTAAGGCTTGTGAACTGTTCCTAGCTGTGCCATAGTGTATTAAGTGCGTGTTTTGTAAGTTTTTAAAGCTGTCTGTCTATTCTTTTATTGCTAATTAGTCAATTTCTCCAGCCTTCGGTAAGTGCATTTATTTTTTTCTGTGTGTGGGTACCGCGAAATAACTTAATCGATCGATATTTATTTGTTTCATTCTTTAATTTCATTCATTCGCGTTCTAATACGTTTATTTATCGTATTCTCCGTCAATGATGATGTCAACAAATGATGACCCACCAGATCGCGGCGAAGAAATATTTCGTAGAAATACTGAAACCCAAAGGTCGCCCGTGGCGACTTCCGCTAATTCGAAACGTTTATTCAGCGAAATGTCTCCATCATACATTTCGCCCGATGATAGGTCCAAACGGCTTCATCAAACATTCGAAACCGTGGAAAAATCCTCGCCGATTTTAAATATCAGTGATGTGAGCAATACCGACTATTGTGACTTAGTTTCCGAGGCGTCGTCATACCTGTCTAAAATTAACGACCTAGTAAATGATCAGGGCTCTCGAATTAATGTTGCAAATAAATCAGCTATCATGGATATGACACAGCGTGTCACGGCCATTGTTTCTATGCTGGCCATAAAATCATCATGCAACGAGACGAAGTTAGCCAATACGGAACGCGAATTAGATAAAATCAAGTCGAATAACGCTGTCAATCCCGATCCTGTCAATAACAACTGTAAAATTTCATATGCGGACTCGTTGAAACTACGTTTGCCAAAAGTAGCTCCAGCAATTATGCAGTCCCGACCACCGTTACCCTGTGTGGTCGCATATACCGCGGACCGGTCAGCTGACTATAACACTTCGTCCGTGACAAAACAAGGCTATTAAGCCCAGTGACGACGGTTTTCAAATTGTAGGCGTGAAAAAAACCGCGAAATCTGGAGTCGTACTACGCGTTGCTAATGAAATTCAACTTAGAAAGTTAGAATCTGTGGATGCTATCAAGGCCGCTGGTTTACGACTAGAAAAGCCAAAGGGTAGACGCCCTAGAGTGTTAGTGAAGGATGTTCCATCATCAATGGATGATGGCGCTTTTCTAAACGCGCTTTACCGCCAAAATATTAAGGATGAGATGCAAATTAAAGAGGATGACTTTATAAAGTCTACCAAAATTATTCGTAGGCGCTCCTTAGATAACGGTCGGAAATGGATTGGCATTGAAATAGAACCCGCAGTACGTAAACAATTAGTGACTACCAAGGATAAGTTATTTATTGATTGGGCTACCTGCCGTTTTATTGATGATGTAGAAGTAGTTCGGTGCTTGCATTGCCAACAGTTCGGTCACGTTAAGAAACACTGCGCTAGTAAGGAACCGGCCTGTGCCAATTGTTCGGAGGCACACGAAACAAATGATTGCCCGCATAAGGACGACTTAAATTTTAAACCGACATGCGTGGCGTGCAAACGCTTTAAAAAACCGTGTGATCATCGCTGCGGATCTCAAGAGTGTACTACCTACAAACTGAAACTCGAACAATTAATCCTAAACACTAACTACTAATAATGGATATTTTAACCATAGGACAAATAAATCTCCATAACGATAGGGTGGCGACATCTGAGCTGGATAAATTGATTGTGGATTATAATCTTGACATAGTGCTTATTCAGGAACAATACCAAAACGCGCGCTTACGTCACAGGGTGGTTCAGCTGGACTGCAGGGCGCGGGCCGGAATTTATGTAGCGTGTTCTTCGGGCTTTACTGTAACATCTATAAGTAATCTCATGACGCCTCATTGCGCCGTGGCGGAAGTATCATCGCCTACCTTTAAGGTTTACGTTGTGAGCTGCTATTTTCAATACTCAGACCCAGTTACTCCACATATACATAATCTCCGTCACGTCTTGCGGTCGCTCGCGGGCTGCAAAGTTATAGTAGGTGCTGATGTAAATGCATCTTCTTCCCTGTGGTATGGCAAAGTTCGATCCACTGATTCTGAACGACGTCGTGCGGTTGAAGATTTTATTGCTGAGATGAATTTATCAATTCATAACACCCCAGACGCACCACCTACTTTTTGTAGCCAAATGGGCGAATCTTGTATTGACGTCACACTTTCTAGTGCAGACGTACGCTTGGATAGGTGGCGTGTCCTTCCTGACGCGTCTTGTAGTGATCATCGCCTGATCGTGTACGAGTTTGTTCCTATGTTTACTCAAGGTTCGTCACACTTCATTGGAAATTTTAGATGTAAAAGTAAGGGCGTGAATTGGGAATTCTTCGGCTCACTTTTTTCTGGTCATGTCAAAGACTTCACTCGCGACGGACTGTCAGCTGAGGAAAGTGATGAGATAATGTCGGACGCCTTCACTTACTGTGCTGACATTGCTATTGGTCGCGCATCCATGACCAATATTCGTAGATGTGATTGGTGGAGTGACTACCTTGTTGAACAACGTAGAAGCTTTTGTAGAGCTCGTAGACAGCTTAACAAGCTAAAAAACGTAAGGTTACCGGGGACCTCCTTAATATTGCTTTAAGTACTTTTAGAGTTGCCAAGTCACGCTACAGAGCATCTGTTGAAAAATCTAAGGGTAATTTATTGCGGAAAATTGTTGATAAACTTGATAAGGAGGGTCCGTGGTCTCCTTTGTACCACGAGTTCAAAGCTAATAGATCTGTCGACCTTGCGTACGTTCAAAACATTAAAGTAAACAATAAACATACAACCGGCATTGAAGAAACAACTGATGCTCTGCTTGATTCCCTTATACCAGACGATTCATCAGTAAATGATAATGAATACCAGCAACAGATCAGAGCGTGAGCCACGGTGCCACCTGAATCACCGGAGTCAGATCTTCCATCCACTGACGAATTCATAAACGTTGTCAAGAAACTACCTCTCAACAAATCATCCGGTGAAGATAAAATATCTAATAGAATGATTATAGAAGCGTGTAAGACAGCCGGAGACGCGATCTTATCAGTATATAACCGATGCATTGCGGAAGGTATTTTTCCTCAAATATGGCGACAGGGCTTTATACGCATTATTCCGAAGAGTGGCGATAAGCCCCCGGATGACCCTAAGTCCTATCGGCCCATAACCCTACTTCCATCTTTGGGAAAACTCTTACAGCGACTAATCGTTCCGCGCTTACTACCGAATGGACCTAAATTTCATAATAATCAATTTGGTTTCACTATTGGTAAATCCACCGTCGACGCGGTGCTCTCTGTTCGTAAAATTATTAACTTATCGGAACATAAATATGTGGTTGGAATCTTTCTCGACATTTCTGGCGCTTTTGATAACGCATGGTGGCCGATGCTACTACTTAAAATGAAAAACCGTGGTTGTTACAAAAACATCTATAATCTGATTCTTTCTTACTTTCTAAACGGTTCCGTGAAACTCAAACTAGGACATCATTCCATTACTAAGTCTCTAACCATGGGATGTCCTCAGGGCTCAGTTATCGGTCCATATGTTTGGAATATTGGCTATGATGATTTCCTCGCGCTTCCGCTCCCATGCGGCTGCTCATTAACCGGTTACGCGGACGATGGCTTGCTTCTCATTCAGGCAAGTACTCGTGCTGGCCTTGAGAATTTGGCTGACACATGCCTACGATTAATATCTCAGTGGGGCGATCGAAACCGTCTGACCTTTGCACCGCATAAAACCTATCAACTTATTTTAAAAGGAAACCTTAAATCCTGGCCTAGTATTAAATACAATAACGTACCCGTTAAAAGAAAAGAATCCGTGTGCTATCTCGGTATGCTATTAGAAAATAACTTTTCATTTATTGATCATATAAAAACAGTAGGTGAGAAAGCAAAAAAGAACTTCTACGCCTTGACGAGAATATCCAAAGCTACTTGGGGTCTATCTTTTCAAACCTTAAAAACTATTTATGGGGCTACCTACTTGGGTTGTAGTGTACTACTACGCTAGAAAGATTACGGACCCAGAGTTCTTACCGCAACGCGGCCGTGCTAAGATCTCTAGATTACTAAAACCCCAGACTGATGTCTGGGAGAAACTTTTATCCGAGTGGCAATGTAGGTGGGAAAATTCCATCAAAGGCCGTCACCTCCACCAGTTTTTTCCATCTGTTCGTGAGCGGCTGGACAGGACATGGCTGGAGGTGGATCACTGTGTTGCCCAATTTCTCACAGGTCATGGCAATTAAGAGTAAATTATTTTCCTTTAAGCTTGTGGCCTCGCCTTTATGTCAATGTTCTACAGCTGACCATGAATACGAACAATCCGCACATCACATCTTATGGGAGTGTAGTCTTTGGCAAACTGAACGCAATATTATGTTAGATAGTATTAAGGTTACATCTGGGGTAGTTTACTATACGGACCTTGTTGAAACCAGAACAAATTTCCGTGCGTTCAAGCGATTTTGCCATACCTATTACGGGAATCAAAAGTAGCTCACAATTTAGGACCCATTAGTTTAAGTGGTAAGATATAATCCGTGGTGCTTGGCAACTGGGCTTAACCCAGTTGTATTTGTCCCTTGGTGCCTATTGGCCTAGTTCTATTCTGTCTCCTGCTTGATACGGAGGGAAGTGGAAATTATATATATTTTTTTTTCCTACTCCTCCGCTGTACTTTTCTGATTAATTTCGTTGCAGGATCCAAGACAGTTGAATCGCTTCTCCGGGACTCGTCGGGTTTCATTGGCTCGGCGTTTTTCTGGTGGTCGCCACTGTTGATTCTGGCTTTCAGGAGTTGCAGTGGTTGGGAATGTGTGGCGGGCTTGTCCCATTAAAAAAAAAATATATATATATATTCCCGGTGTCACAATGTTCCAGATGCTGGAAACTGGGCCACATCACCAAATGATGCGTCAGCAAAATAGTTTGCCCAAAATGTAGTGGAAATCATGCAAATTGCGAAAAGAATAGGCTGAAATGCCCAAATTGCTCAGGGGAACATATGGCGCTTTCCAAAGGTTGCCCTACTTATAAGAAAGAAAGGAAAATGCGCCTCATTATGGCGGAATTCAACTGCACATATCGTAAGGCCCTGACAGTGTACCCTTCCCCATATTCTCCAAATAATGCGTCACCACCTCAGGTATCCCGTATATTTACCCAGCCATCCGCATCAGCTGATAAGCCAAGTGAAGAAAACCTATTCTCGGCGACTTCCTACTCCGCAAAAGTAGTTTCCCATCAGGAACAGCTCTATAAACCGAAAACTATCCCTAAGAAAAATGATAAGCCAAACCTAAAACTACACCTAAAAAATATAACTTTAAAAATTGGGAAATACCCCGCTCCGATGTCGAATCTGAAATTAGCGAAGTAGAAATAAACTCTAAGTGCAGAAAGCCGGCACCACGACGAACTTCGGATGGTACCTAATGTTACGATCAGAGATCTATTTAGAAAAATTGATAAAATATTTCTTACCAAAAGCGACACAATATTTGTTAAGTTCCAAAATATACTAAAAGTATGTACAGAGTGGGTGATAGCAAGGTTAGCAGGTAATATATCACAGTGGGCTTTAGTTAAGAGTTTATTTGAGTTTTCAACAACATTAGATAATGAATCGTCAAACTAATAATAATTATTTAAATATAATCCATTGGAACTATCAAAGTCTTAAACCTAAGTTGCTCAATTTTGAAAATCTTCTAGTACTAGAAAAAATCCACGTTGCTGCCCTCAGTGAAACATGGTTAGATTCCGATTCGGAACTTATATTAAAAAATTATACTATTTACCGGAATGACAGATCTGATGGCTACGGGGGCGTGGCATTGATAGTTCATAACTCCTTAAAGTCTAGCATCAGCTTAATTAACATTCAAATCCAGGCATACAAACACTTAAAGTTAATTTGTTAAATTGAGACAACATCAAAGCTATTATTGCTATTTACTGTCCATCTTCGGTGACGACATCTACGACTGACTGGGATGTTCTGTTATCTTAAAACAACAGTAAGACTTTGGTGTTGGGTGACTTTAATGGTCACCATAGTAATTGGTCGTATAAAACGGATCATCGCGGCAGTCAGCTTTTTGATTCGTTGTCTGATAGTAACTTCGTGGTTTTAAATAATGGAAGTCCGACACGAAACCTTATTGGAACGCTTCCTTATCTAAAGCTGTTGCTGTTCGACGCTGCGCACTTGCTACCTTCCGACGGAACCCTATTGACTCAAATTATGAGGATTTGAAAAATAAAATTAAGGAATCCGAAAAACTCGTCGATCGTCTTTCCAGGAATTTTGCTCGACATTAGATCACCAGATTACTGATTCCGGAATGTGGCGTAAATTACGATGGATAAAGGGATATATTTCACCTAGGACTTATATCGACCAAACTAATATTGAGAACCTCCTCACATCTTTGACCCCAGATTTTGTCGGCTATGGCGACAAAACTTTTACGTCATGCAACCCTAAACTAGACGCACCCTTCTCCAAACAAGAAATGATAAAAGCAATTAAAGATAGAAACAGTTCACCCGGTTTAGATAACATATCTTATAAAATGATAAAACATTTGCCAGACAATGCTAAGGATATTCTGCTATTTTTATATAACCAATTCTTTATTCATGGGTTTGTTCCTAAACAATGGCGCGTACCTTATTCCTAAACAAAACCTAAATACCGCGGAACCCACGAAACTCCGACCTATTTCTATGATTTCTTGTATTTGTAAGACATTTCACTATATGATTATGAACAGAATTGAATGGTATTTAGAGCATAACAAAGTATTTTCTGATTGTACAGTGGGTTTTAGGATATGTCGTTCCAGTTTGGATAGTCTATCCAACTTGACGACTAGAATACAAAAGGGGTTTTCCGAGGTACATTACACTGTGGGTTGCTTCATTGACATTGAGAATGCTTATAATAATATTGAAATAATTCCTTTACTGCAATATATGAATGATAAACTAAATATTGGATCAAAAATATGCTCATATTTGTGGAACTTTCTCCAAGATAGGCAACTAAGCATTTGTATAGATGATAGCATTACAATTAGCAGAAATACTGGACGCGGGCTAGCTCAAGGTGACCCCCTGTCACCTTTACTGTTTAATGTTGCTACTATTCCTATTTGTAGAACTATAAATGACGTTCATGTAGCTCAATATGCTGACGATTTTATTTTATATATTACATGCCACAACTGCCACCTAGGCTCCCTGAAGTTACAGACTGCTCTGGATAAATTTAACATTATCATTGCTGGTTTAGGTCTTGACATATCCCCCTCGAAAAGTAAGGTATGCGTGTTTAAAAGAGGCTACAAAAGAGAAAATGTCAGCTTATATGTTAATGGTTTGCCATTAGAAGTTGTGGATAATATTAAATATTTGGGACTATGGTTTGATTTTAGATTAAATTGGAGGAAGCACGTCAATGAATTAAGAGAAAAACTCCTTAAATTCGTAAATATTTTTAGAATGTTAGCTGGTTCTGGTTGGGGAGTGCACCCTATACACCTTAGACGCGTATATATCGCCACAATCAGAAGCCGAATAGATTATGGGAGTGTTCTTTACGGCAATGCCATCGTACACATTTGTTGATGTTAGAGAGAATTCAAAATATATGCTTACGTACAATAGGTGGTTTCATAAAGAGTACACCCATACATATTATGGAAAATGAATTGTGTATTGCGCCTTTGCACATTCGTCGACAATTTCTGGGTGGTAAATTTTGGCTGAAATGCAAATCTCTAATAAACAATGTCACAGTTGATGTACTTGAACAGCTGTCAGCGCAAGTGTGTTCGCACCGCTACTGGAGGAGTAAACAAAAACCTGTTTTGATTGCGATCCATGACTCACTTAATCACGAACGTATTTACTGTTGTAAGAACTTAGGTATGTTTAGTTTACCCCACTTGGGTCAGCAACGTGGATCTAGACAGCAATATAATTTTAAATATTGATGGTGTTGACAAAGCTAAGAAAGATTATAATACTAGCCAATTAAAAGTGTTTGTGACCGATTTATACAAATAAATTACGCCGGTCATTATAAAATTTACACTGATGCGTCCATTTCTAACAACGAAGTCGGGGTTGCATTTTTCGATTCTTCTGCAGATGCATCTATGAAATTTAAAATTGATTCTGTGATCTCAATTATGCATGCGGAATTGATAACAATTTTAGTAGCTTTGTCATACGTTGACTCAATTGCGTGTTTTAATTTTTTAATTATAAGTGACTGTCGTTGTGCGTTACAGTTATTAATTCTATGCACGGTGCCGAAACGTGGGATTCCAATTGCCTATGTTATGTTGGACTTGATCTGTAAACTTAAAAGTAAGAATAAAAATGTTGTAATACAATGTGTGCCCTCTCATGTTGGCATTTTAGGTAATGAGATCGAGGACCAGTTGGCTAAAGAGGCGATAACAGATGGTGAACAGTATTCCTGTTTGCCTTACTATACAGAACGTTACTATGGGATAAAAAACCGTTGTTATGACGAGTGGCAAGAATTTTTTAATGAAAGAAGTCGTAGCAAAGGGTTATGGTATGCCACTATACAGCCAAGCGTTCCCAAGAATACGTGGTTAGACAGTGCCAACATGGGGAGGCAAATGATCACAACAGCCCTACGGCTTCGCTCCCTTAAATAAATTCGCTTTTTTAATGCGTAAAGTTGAATCTCCAAATTGTGTAGAATGCAACGTAATTGAAGATGTTTACCATATCATGATGGAGTGTGTGCGGAACGAACCGGAGAGACAAGATTTAATTATGGTATTTAATAATGAACGAGACTGGGGTATGTAACAGCATCCTTGCTGCACCTACTTCGAAAGCAGCCAGGATGATGTACAAACTCGTTATCATTGGGATTAAACGCAGGGGTAATTAAGCATTTATTTTAGTTATTGTTAGTTTATAAAATTGATTTGTAACGATGAGGGTGGCATAATCTGTTTAGATTAAACCCTCTTTAATAAATAAAGAAAAAAAAACATTTCATTTAACATTTTAACATTAAGAACAATTTGAGAGTGATTCAATAAATAGTGTTCAACATAAACATTTGTTTCTCCTCAATATATCCTACATTGAAATTAAAGTGATTCTTATAAAATTTTATTTTGATAATAGTGACTTTTTTTGTATTTGACTTCTCGGGTCCCTAGAGACCCGGTCCTTTGGTAGGCGTACGAGGGGCCGAAGCCAACCCACAGAGGCCTCTTTAGATATTTCAAATGGAATGGGACACCAACCGACGATTATCCCTGTATGCACTGTGAAAGTATAGCCGAGGACAATCCCCGGTTGGAGCAAGACTATTGTAGAATATGGAAACAAAAGATGAAACGCTATGGGTTTGGCTGGTTTAGTGGACTAATAATCGTTTACTATGGAAGAACTATTGGCCCCTGCCTGACCATTGACAATTAAAACGGCTTTAAAATAGCAGGGGGTGACTTGCATACTCAATAAATGGGCCCCCCGAAAAGGGTCGCTAGCACAAAGTAACGTAGCGCCAAGGGGGCAACATATCCTGGGGTGCTAGAGGAGTGGAGAGGTATACCATGGCTATCAGGACAATCCCGGAAGTACGGTCAAGATCCCTACCAGCACCTTACTGGATTATACGTCCTTCTCCCGAGCACGTTTGCTCTTGCAAATCTCCACTCAGACCGGCCGATTAAGGCAAGAAAGAGGTGGGAGCTCTGTTCCTCATCAGTGTTTACTGTGGTCAGCCAATAAAGGCAAGCCGGAAATGAGGAACAAGAATTCTCCCTGGAGATCAGGTCCGTGGGGTCGCTAGTGCCCAACAGTTTGCCACAAAACTGCCTTGCGGATATAGTGACTTATTATTAATAATTTTATTACTTTAGAAGTTTAATACTTGTCCGTTTTAATAAAGTAGGTAGTTTAGTCTAACAAAATTGCATCGTACTCGCGGTGTGCCCGCGTAACCGCGAGCAGCAGTGTGCGAGCGAGATAAAGAGTTAGGCGGCGCGGTGAAGTGGCGGCGAAATTAGAATCTGAGCTGAGGTTGTATAAATAGGCTCTTAAACTTTTCTAAGAACTTATATAGCTAATTGCACATAGCTTTTTAAAATCTTTTAGAAAAGGTTGGTAGCAGTGCTATGGATCTATAATTACTTGGAATATGCTTGTCACCTTTTTTATGTACTGGTTTTACTAAAGCTACCTTAAGTGCGTCTGGAAATTGGCCGTGTTGGAAGCTTTGATTGATGAGTAACATAAGAGGAATGGAAAATTATAACGCACATTGCTTTAATAAAACTGGTGGAATGTCATCGATACCGCAGCTACGAGTATGTTTGTTTTTTGTGAACCGTTTTATATTAATTATTTATTTTCGGTCTACCGGGCGATCATACATTGAACAAGTAAAGGGGTTGACCACGGGTTGTCCAATGTTATTGGTCGAGTTAGTTGTAAGCTCTAACGTCGCAAAGAATTCGTTAAATCTGTTGCATATATTTAACGGGCATTTTACTACTTCATTGCCTATGTTTAGTTATATGTTTTCACGTCTGTGTATTTTAGTCTTCCCTGTTTTTGTGTTAATTATATTCCACATTCATCACCATCATCATCATCTGACTAGCCTTTTCCCAACTATATTGGGGTCGGCTTCCAGTCAAACCGGATTCAGCTGAATACCAGTATTTTACGTGAAGCGGATATCTACCAGACCTTCACAACCCATTAAACGGGTAACATGGTATTTCGGCAAGACTGGAGTCAGATTTAGTGGCTTCTGACAATCCGTAACGACTGCCAAAGATCTACAAATGACAGCCGGGACCAACGGCTTAACGTGCTTTCCGCAGCACGGAGGTTAATTATATTCCACATTGTCTTTACTTTATTGTCATATTTTTGCATTTGTTTAATATATGTCAGTTTTTTTGATTTCCTAATAGTCAAACTACTAATTAATTCGATAAACGATCTCTCTGGAACGCTCCTAACAGTAGATTACGTTTTAAATGAGCTCCACGTTATTAAATTCTAAAAGTTATAAAAAGTTAAATTTTTGTGAGTGTTGTTGATTGTGCTTAGTAGTCAATTAACTGTGTTATCGAATAAAGTAAACTGAACTAAGCCAAGATCAGTGGCTAAAAAGCTAGAGTGAAATAACTTTCGAAAATTTTATTCAAACGGCCATAGTCATCGTACGTCAGATAGTGGGTCCCCGCAACCAGCCTTCCACCCCGCTGCCACCCGATATATGCTACACATCAAAACAACGCAGCGCTGTAACGCAAATTGGCCATCACTAACTTCGTGTTTTTCACAGCTGATCCTTTTGGTCCAGCGCCGCGGCCGCCGCAGTAGCCCCGAATAACATATAAATAATGGCTACACAAAGAACACCACCTAAAGCACACGATTTAGCTCAATCAACCTCTGAACCATACTTGAATAAAGTCACAAATTCACCCACTAACGTAACTCAACGTAACAACAAGAGAACACGAATGCTTGATGAATGCACGCTTGAAAACTTTTCACTCTTTAAAGACGAAATAATGTCCATGATGAACCAACTTCGTGTCTCCCAAAATAATCGCCTTGATAAGTTGGATGAATACATGATTTCAATTCAAGAACAAAATTAAAGCATTCGGAAATCAAATTTAGACATTGAACACTCAGTCTCGCACCTTTCCATAAATGTAAAAGCAGTCGAAGATAAAATTGATCACCTGGAAAAAGAACGTAAACAAATCCATTCACATTTATTAGTTCTGGAAGAGAAACTAGATGCTCTAGAAATAAGTAGCTTGAAGACGTATTCGGTAGTTAGAAATGTCCCTAAGTTGCAACAGGAAAAGAAGGTGGATCTATTTGGTTACGTGATGAATTTATCTAAGACAGTAAATTATCTGGGCCTATCTAAAAATGACATAAGAGATGTCGTTCGGATGCCGTCTAAAAAAGAAACGAGCAGCTCGTCAATCGCAATCGAGTTTACCAATACACTGACCAAACAATCCTTCCTAGAAGCGGTAAAAAAATACAACCAGTCAAAACCGCAACAAAATCAACTTAACTCAAACGACATGGGCATTCAAACGTCAAAACAATAGATCTACATCTCGGAATTATTCACTGCTAAAATGAAGCGCCTCCTATTCCTCACGCGAGATTTCACAAAAACAGCTGGCTATAAGTTTGTGTGGCCCTCAAACGGACAAATTTATCTTCGCAAAGTAGAAGGGAAACCTCATGTACGTGTTAAAAACGAAACTCACTTAATTGAACTCAGAAAGAACATTAGCAATGAAAATTGACTAGTCGTAATGCTAACTGCTGTTTGCTACTTACATTGTCTTGCATCTTTAGCGTTATTTATACAGTTTTATAAAAATATTGCATGCCTAGTTTTAATAATTAATGAATATGTTTTTACTACTATTACTATCTTACAATAATATGATAAATCAAAAACAAATTAAACATTCTATACACATAATAAACACCTACCCATTTACCACTATTTCTGCTTACAATATAACAATCTATCTAAGCATACTGTTCTACTCACCTCATATAATAAACACAACACCACTAAACAATAAAAGTCATAATTTTTATTATGTAATCGATACCTTTGGGTAGAAAGGTCGTATAAACCATTTTGGCAAAATTGAGTTATATATACCATTTTTCTCAGATTTTTTTTCTCTATCGATCTATATATACGAAATGCAGAAAATCGTACAAAAATGGTTAATACGACCCAGAAATTTTCGGTCATAGCCTCTTAAAAAAAGTAAATTTTCAATGTAACAGCCGAATGTTTTTTTTTTGTTGTTTTATTGTGATGTAATGACCATAATTTATATTAACTCAGGGCGTAAAATAGTCGGTAATAGTAAATGGTTTATACGCCCTAACGTGTTAAATGCATTACCTAAACATAGTTTAAATTAGACGTCGTAAATCCAAAGGCAGTTGGCGACGTTGGTGTATAAACCATGTTCATTGCAAGAAGCTCTTTACGACCAACACACAAGGCTCGCATTTGGCGCGCAGCAACAAGCAGAAGAGCGAGCGGAATGGACTTTGTTTACTTGGATGCGAGTTCGCACACTGAGCGCTTCGTCACAAGTTTCGTTTACAAGTTTTATTGTTATTACAACAAATGAATAATGTACAAAAATACAAATACAAAAATATTATACAATGTAGTGACTAAATAATTCTGTAAAATGGAGAGAGACACTAAAAAAGGAACCTTGGATGTTTTACTTCGACGGAGGCAAGTGCTTAGTGCAATATACGAAAGTCGACGGTTGAAACCTGTGAAAATGTGAGTACCTACACAGTTTAACACTGTTAGCTTATTTGGTAACAATTATTGTAGATGAATTCGTGTTATCAATAGGTAAATAATGAATTATGACTTAGTATAGATTTAAAATATAAACTTACAGTACCTAATGTATAATTTACCTTTGCTATTGATACCTATTATTTATAATAGGTATACGACCTAGTATTGATTTAAAAAGGCCTTGATCGTTTGCAGTTTGTTTATACTTCCTTGCGTTTAAATATTTTCTTTCATTCCTTCAATTTGACATGTAACGTTTGCTGAATCCGCATTAACGACTCAACAATTTTTTAGGAAATGGTTTATACACCCTTCAAGCTATGATACTTTATAATAGACTAGCAAGTACGAAGTAACAAAAATTATAAACTATCTTCGACATCTTGCAGGAAATGGTTTTTACGACCTTCTTCGCTTAAAATATTTTCTTTTATTCCCTCAAACGACATGCTACTAATATTAGACTGCATTTACTACTAACGATTTTTTTAGGGATGGTTTAAAAACTCTTTAATCGCAAAATAATATTGTGGCCCGAGCGCATAGTAAAACAACGTGTATTGTCATAAAAATAAGGTTCAATATTGTTTGGCATAAAATTTCGGTTCTGTGGTGATGATAACGGTAAGAATTCTAAAATGTAGCCAGATAGATAGTGTTTTAATTTTACTTAAGCTTCATTTAAAATAATACAATAAACATTTTTAAGGGCTCGACACGAAACATTTTATTGCAAAATGATTTAAACCTTTATAGTAAAAGTAACTTTTATCTAAGCTATTATCCTAAACCTATTGTCTGTTACTTTATTTCTTATTTTCAGTTTAACCCAACAAGTAGAGCCCGCAGTTAATATGCCACACAATATGTCACAAAATTCATTCACGACGGAGTATTTTATCGGATAGTGACGTTATAGAAGACAGTGACTCTGACCTGCAATACGTGCTAAGAAACCACAAACAATAATTATGGATACAACCAACAGTAATAGTGACAGTACTTTTAGCACGTCTATGAATACGTCTTCACTATCCCATCCTTATCATGACAACGATGCTATACAAATAATAGCCCTGTAAAAGCTGCCACAAATAAAAAATTAACATAATTTCAAACATCTAAAAAGATGTTAAAATCATTTAAAAAGTCAAATACAAAACGTAACAAAGAAAATGTATTATCTTCATATAAAAAATCAAATAATTCCCCGGATAAGAATGTCACCTTATCCACGAGCAATGTGGATGAAAATAATGCCCCAGTGGATGTCAATACTGACTTTAATGCCGTTATACCTTCGATGTACGTTGCCAGCGACACAGAACCAAATACTTTAGCTCCAGTAATTGTATCTGCCCCTAATGTTGCGACACTTTTGACATACTATGTTGATGCTGCAGACCCAGATTTGTCTACTCCAGCTTATATAGATACTCACCTGGATACTTCTTTGTAAAATGTTGATGCTGCTAGTTCAGGCGTATCTCCTACAGTTGACATTAATACTGACCTAAGTTCGATGAAGAAAACTTATCCCGTTTTATCCGCTCTTGATGCACATAATGTCCTTAACGTTGCAAGTACTTCAGGTTACAATGCCGCGGCAGACCCTGTTTCACCTTCTGCAGATAATAATATACAAACCTGACTAACCTGTCTGATACTTCTTCGATAAAGAACACGCTGCAAGTCCATGTTTGTCTGTTACAAAAGCTAAAAAGCGTCCAGTACGTGCCATTCATAAAAATATTTTAGATTTCTTGTCTGATGACGATACTCGTGACTATTCTGCAGGGAGTTCAGACGACTGAGCTCAAGAAAATACAAGTGAATCAAGTGATGACGACACTTCTAAGACTAAAAAAAAAAGTTGAAGAAATTAAAAAAAACAAGAAACAGATTTAATTGAAAGAAAAAAAATATATTTAAAGTCAACAAAAGAAAGTTAAAAAGGAAAATAATATAAAACTGAAAAAGGAAAGGTTGTACCGGAGAAGAAGATGCAAAGTAACCCTTTTAATCCCGACAAATGCAAAAGAGGTTGCTACAGTACAACGGAGAAGAGACGAGCTGCTTTATTCAATTTCTACTGGAGTTTGGACTCGCAACGGCTTAATCCAATAATTTATTGAATTAAGTACATTATGTGCAAAAATTATGTTTTAATAGGTAATTATTTTTTAATTTTAAAAATGTTAAACCTGTTAAGGTATGTTTTACTATATTGAAATAATAGTAAATGTTGATTAGAAGGTATTATAATACCACGTTGATTTCGTATTTCAGGTAGTTTTATTTTATTTGAATCGATCAATTATTGGGTTTTACAATAATTTTATAATTGAGTTCCTACTAATTCTAAGAGTAACAGGATTGTTTATTAGTCAGAATTAAATTGATCTATGATTATAAATGGTTTTTAATACAAAAAAAAAACTACATATGTGGGTTTTCACGACAGTTAATGTGACCATAAGTTTACCGAAAATGGATATACGACCTATACAGTTTTTTTAAGTACATTTTCATGGGGTGTATTAACCAAAAATTGTTTTTTATTCAGACGTAAATCCAAGCTAACTTTCAAACTAAAGAAGATAGATAGGTTTTGATGATTTAACCTGTTTCATTTCCAAATTGTAAGAACCTTTCTCATAGATCATATTTTTATAACTTTAAAAACAAAAAAGTTACGATTTTTTATGTAAAAAAAAAAATTGGTTTTCTGCTGTACTGAAAAGTGGGATTTTGGTTTATACAACCTTTCTACCCAAAGGTATCGTAATGCATTTAACTGTCCTAACCTCACTTTACTCGCACCCTGTCTTTCGCGCACTATGCCAATCGGTCATAGGCTACTGCATCTCTGTATGGGGTGCAGCTACGAAAAGTCACATCCTGAGGGCTGAGAGAGCACAGAGAGCTGTACTAAAAGTAATGACAAGGAAGCCGCATAGATATCCAACAGTACAATTGTACGCAGATTGCTAGGTTCTTACAGTCCGTCAGCTCTTTGTGCTTCAATCTGTCCTTAGGAAACATAACAGCCTTCCCCCGTCTAACCCAAATAAGCGCACAGACCTTCCCAGAGGCGCCCAACACAGGACCACTTTCGCAAAGCATCAGTATCATGTAATTAGCGCATACGTCTACAAAAAGATTCATAAAAAACTGAATATCTTGGACCTAAACAAACACAATCTAAAATTAAAAGTGACAGAATGGCTACTTAAACAGGATTATGCCGCAACAGAGACTTTACTTACGTACATCGGCTAATATTAGCATTCACACTTCTTTATGCTTGCACAAATACTCCCGTACTCTAATCCACATACAATCGCACATACATTCACTCTCCTCTCACTTTCACACCAATACTTCTCCAACTACTTATTCACACTCACACCTTCATACCTACTTTTACACTCGACACAGAGTGCGAACGTGTGGGGGAATCCACACGTTCGCACTCTCACATACTCATGCAATATATTATAAATCTTTGTAAGTAATCAAAACTATAACGTTTCTTTTCCCTCCTAAAGTAAATTGACACAGTCCAATTGCACATTCAATAGGGCACTCATTGCGAAACACTTTCTCTTGAAATACAAGATAACCTAGTTTAAGAGGCAGAGTTTAACTTATTGCGTACAGATTCCTAGGTCATCCAAATGTTTATGTAAATGTTCTGGTCGATGTATTCAAAAATTGTTAACTTTACTAAGACTTAACTGTACCACTATCTGTATTATTGGGAAATAAAGATATTTATTATTATTATTCCATTTATTCATTTATATACATATTCAATACATTTTTAAATATTTCTATAAAAATACAAATAACATTTAAA
The DNA here is from genome assembly GCA_950371165.1 of Lacanobia oleracea. NCBI lineage: Eukaryota > Metazoa > Arthropoda > Insecta > Lepidoptera > Noctuidae > Lacanobia > Lacanobia oleracea. The sequence continues at coordinate 242,533 of OX493385.1, forward strand.
AATATAAAAAATAGTAGCCCACCGGTATCGGGAACAGGGTCCAAGCTATCGGTGGTCAGGGCTCCTGAGAGAGGAACCTCCTAACGATGCGCGCCGTGTCCAGGAGTACTGCTTTCTGGATCAAGCCCTTGATCCAGCTGCCCAACGAGAGCCTCTTGAGATGTTGGTCGAGGCTCTTGGCAATAATGCCATTGGCCGTCACGACTATCGGCACAATGACTGCTGTGTTCACATCCCACATGTCGACAACCTCACGAGCCAAGTCAAGATACTTCGTTTGTTTATCTTTCTCTGACTTCACGAGGTTCTCATCATGAGGGACTGCTATATCAACAATCATTGCGCGACGCTCTAGTCGGTCTATCACCACTATATCAGGCTTATTGGCAACAATAGTCCTGTCAGTGATGATAGACCGATCCCAATACAATGTGCAACTACCACTTTCGAGAACTGGGTGGGGCACATAACTTTAGTACGGTACTTCCGATTCCACAAGACTGTATTTAAGAGCAAGTTGCTGATGGATAATCCTGGCTACAAGGTTGTGCCTATGCAAGTATTCTCCGTTAGCTAGACGAGAACAACCAGAGATAATGTGGCGAATTGATTCTCCCGGACGGTGACATGCCCGACATATGTCGACCGTGCCGTCTTTCACAATAAATCTCCGGTAGTTATTCGTCATGATAACTTCGTCCATAATTGCACAAACAAAACCTTCGGTTTCTCCAAAGAGGTCACCGAAACGCAGCCAGGCTACGGATGCTAGTTGGTCTACGTCTGGCCCATGTAGGGTCCGGAAAAAGCGTCCGTGAAGCTCCTTACTCTGCCATACCGCCCTGCGATCGTTAGTGTCAAGCACCGCAGGTTTGCGCCAGTTCTCATTTGCCAAGGAGAGCGGGGTGAGTCCCTTGTCCACCGCCACTACATCTCGATGCATGCCCACGTCGACAGCTAGGAAATATTCCCTAAGACTGCATATCTCACGATTGTGGAGAGTCTTAGCATTTAAAAAGCCTCGACCTCCACACTTTCGCGGGATATACAGTCTCATTACCGACGATCGTGGGTGATGCATTCGATATGCAGTACGCAGTGTACGGACCCGCCTATCTAGGGCGTCAAGTTCCGTTTGAGTCCATTTGAGTACGCCGAAAGAGTACATCAATACCGGCATGACCCAACCGTTGAAGGCGCGCACCTTATTTCCGCCTGATAGAAGGCTATTAAATACCTTCTTCAGGCGGCCAAAGAAGCGCTCCTTCAACGATTGCTTCATGTCAGTAACATTGATACCTAACGCTTCCGACATACCCAAATACTTGTAAGTTTCAGTTGGAGAGAGGGATCTCAGGTTTATGGAATCCGAGAGTTGAGTTCCCACGGATTCCATAATCTCTCCACGCTTTACATGCATGACCGCACATTTGTCCACACCAAACCGGCGATTAACAAGATGGCGTTACTGAATGTTTCAGTTACCTTCAGTAGCTCCATCAGTTGCAGATTAGTGGGGGCAAAGAGTTTCAGATCATCCATGTAAAGGAGGTGAGATATAACCTGACCACCTCTCTTCAACCGATAGCCTAGCCCTGATTTCTCCAGCAGTGTGCTAAGAGGATTCAAGGCTAGACAAAACCAAAGTGGACTAAAACTATCACCCTGAAATATACCCCGCTCGATCCTTACCGGTTCGCTATTCCTCTGGATATTTCGACATCCTGGATAGCGAAGGACTGTCCTCCATTGCCCCATACATGACATCAGGAAGGTGCGTAGCGTTGCATCAACTTTATACAATTCTAGCACCCTCATAAGCCATGTATGAGGCACCGATTCATAGGCCTTCTTATAGTCTATCCAGCATGTCGACAGATCCTTTCGGGAACGCCGAACCTGTTGGCTAATGGCCATATCTATGAGGAGCAGCTCCTTAGTACCGCGGGACCCATTCCAACATCCATTCTGAGAGGCAGACATAATCGAATTGCTGTCTATATGAGTGTTAATTTTAGCTCTTAAAATGGATGTAAGAACCTAATAGACCGTCGGTAGGCACGTGATCGGTCTATATAATTTTTGGATTCCGCGGTGCTACCAGATTTGTGAAGCAGGTGGGTAACTCCTGTTGTAAGAAACTCGGTTAGTGAGCTGGTATCCAAGGCAGTCTGGTACTGAAATGCCAACCGAACGTGCGACATTTGTAGCCACTTAATCCAAAAATTGTGCAGTCCGTCCGGTCCTGGAGATTTCCAATTAGGCAACGGACGGACTGCACAGGCTACATCTTGGGGGCTGATTGTGATTTCCCCCATTTCTGGTATTGAATCGCACGCTCGTTCGACCTCTCTAGTCCAACAACCTTCGGTGTGACTGACAGGCACCGACCAGATGCTGCGCCAGAACGAACACATGGCATCATCATCCGGCAAGCGCGTGTCAGTCACACCTTGGTCCGGTCGCTCCCAAGCTCTGTATACCCACCTTTCATTACTCTGGATTGTGCGATTCTGGGTGTATCGCTCCACGCGCCGCTTATACCTCCGAATACGGTTTGCCCATGCATACACCTTCTGCTTCAGAAAGTCGATGCGCTCTGTGACCCGGGACAAATACTCTCGGGGACTAATATCAGTCCCCGAAAACGCCCGTCTCACAAAGCGCATCACTCTTGGGCGAGTGTTACCCTCCCTGAAGCCGATGAGTGCTCTGGCCCCACCAATACGGCGCTCGATCCTGCACTGCTAAGCCGGCACGGCTTGTTTTGGTCGTGTAGCCCTGTGATCAGCAAATTTGACGTGAGCTACACGACAAGCCGCCACAGCCGCGCAGTACATGATCGAATGTGTATCGGTGAGGTTATCACAGTTATCAAAATAGCTTGACAACTGTGAATCCAGAGCAGCCACCAGCGCCCTATTCTTGTTATGCATGGGCAAACGAGGTAAGCGTGGCCTAAGTTCAGGCAGCATGTAACGATACTCCCGAATAGCACACTCCAAAGCACTCCTCAATTCGTCACTGCACTGGGTACTTACATTTGTAACCCTGTCACTTTTCTCCTCGTCAACATGGCTGGGAATTTGGTGAGACTGTGGTAGTACCACAGTCTGCGACGAGGGGGCAATGGCACGGCTACTCAGTTCAGCTCGGAGGCGATCAAGTGTAGGATCATCCAACATATGGTTACGCAGGATGACCCGCACCTGATCCGATAGACGTTGGGCCGATACGTTGACTGCTGGCTCAAGCACCTGAAACAAAGAGAGCATCCGAACACGGTACGCGGTCAGGTTGTTTCCTCCCTCTGTAGCCCCAAAGTATGCGCGTATCACATTTTCATTTATGGAACGTGTCCATCGCATACGCTGCACACTTCCGCCGGGAGCTGGGACCCTGTCAGAGGCCGGTGGGCCTCGAAGTCCTAAGCCGTCCGGCGGCCGGCGTCCTCTTCGCCGACGAGCAGGTGGTGGCGTTGTGGGCGGCGAGAAGTACTCGTCGCTGGAGCTCGACGCGACTGCCACGGCCGGTGTCACAGCACTCACGGTGGGGCTGGGTTCCGGCGGCGGCGAGGCGCAGCTGAGCGACGAGGCCGGAGATGGTGGGTGTGCTCGACGAGCTGCGGCTCTTGTCAACATGGTAATTTTTTCAGTTCGTCATAGAATGGTGTTATGGTATTTATACAGTTATATGTAAATTTGGTTTGTTTTTTTTTCTTCTAGTTTTTTCCATTTTCGTATGATTTGGTTTTTAGTTACTATTATTATTATTATGGTTACCGTTTGTCCCATGCGACACCTATTCGGGACATTATTCCGTTTAAATCATGGTCATCGACAGTATCATAACCTTCAGTTTCGGTTAAGGTGTTAATTTGTGGTTTGAAGGACGTGCCTGGTTGGGCATTAGAATTAGAGGGTTTATTTACATTGAATTTCTTATTATTATACTCGCGGAGTTTGCAATTTTCCAAAAGGTGTCCTGCTTTTTTGCAATATCGACAGAACTGGTCTTTTGAAGCTGGTTGACTAATAGAAGGTTTTTGAGTTATTATTAAAGGTGCTGGTTCTGTTTGGCCTTGTGTTTACGTCATTACCGCGCAATGTTTTCGCGACCATATTCTGTTTATATGAGTATTGTTGTAGCTTCTCTTCTGATAGAGCACAATTGATAGCATCATTGAGATTTTTAGGGTCCCTACATCTGACTATATTAGCGATACGAGGAATGAGGCCCATTGTAAAGGTGTGGAGAGCTAAGTCCTCCATGGCGGCTACCCTACCAGAAACTTCACCCCTGAACTCCAACCCTGGAAATAAAATTAGTATAGCTTATAAGTCTACACGGCAAATCTCGTCGAACTGTTCTTATCGCCGTCTACCGGAACGGCGTCGGGTCACTGTCTAGACAGGACAATTTGTCGCCTTGTTACAATGTTGCGGCTATGAGATAAGCCGTCGAAGGTAAGTTTTGATGGAACTTTGTTTAATCACTGGTAAATTATAAGAAATGATCACAAAACTCACAGAAGCACCAAACATGCGTTCTTCATGCTTATGCTGGAACTGGAACTGGAGCTGGAGTTCTGGATACTGGAACCGGGGCTGACCTTGAGCCAGGTCGGTGCTGGGTTTGGAGACGGGAGACGCTACCTGCGTCACTGCTCTTGCCACTTACTGCACAGTGGACCGGCTATGAGGCTCACGGTGTGGTGTACGCGATACACGTGGATGTTGCGAGTCGCTTCGTGGAACTTATGCACTCACTGCACTTCACTGGTATTTTTCACAGGTTTACGGAGGAAACCAAGAATTTTCAATCCCACCACTGCCACCAATGTTAGAAACCGATCTAAGTCACTCTTTTTAAAAAGGAAACATTTTTAGCTGTAAGGAACTAATACAACTTATTTAACTTTTACAATAATTAGCGCGAGTGCAACAAGCGAGTGCACGGGATGAAGGATGGAAGACGACTGACTGGATGAGTAGGATGGATGTATGTGTAGTCGAGGAGTGATGTGTCAGCACTCTGACGGGAATGCAGCGTAAGCTGCTGGCTAAGCCAGAAAGGGTGCAATGGGTGAATATAACAGTACGTCACACGCTGCAGACACTCACCGGACTGGCGAGGAGCGCGGCCGCAAGCGCCACTCCAAGCTGCTCCCTGCGGAAGTGCGGACATGTCATTACTCATTACGCCAACTCCAGCACCACTACCATATATATAATAAATAAGGAGATATGCCCGGTAGACGAAATTGTATCGGAACCCTATGTCTCCAGTATATCCCCCTTCCACCCGGTAACTACTACACATGCACTTCAGTAAAAGCAATAGATACGCAGTCCCGCACATACCCGCGTTCCTCAAAACAGAACGTACTACACAATCAGTAATAAACCTTATCTCTTTAAAGACACGGTGTATTAACTATGCATCGTACAACTTACCCACACAAAATTAGCGCACGCCATCGTTATGCTGTGCAAAAAAAAATATTTTTCATACACGCTAGTGATTGACTAAGTCGGAAAGTTATCGAATCTTCCATTTATTGTTGTACATAAAAGGTTTTTGGGGTCCTAAAAATAAAATACATAACCGTCCCGCATGACGAGAACCTCGTGAAAGCCGAGAAAGACAAACAAATCAAGTATATTGACTTGACTCGCGAGGTTGTCGACATGTGGGAAATGGACTCAGCAATCATTGTACCGATAGTCGTGTCGGCCAATGACTTAATAGCCACGAGCCTCGCCAACACCGTAGGAGGCTCTCGTTGGGCAGATAGATCAAGGGCTTGATTCAGAAAGCGGTACTTCTGGACCAGGCTCGCATTGTCAGGAGGTTCCTTTCTCTGAAGCCTTGACCACCGGTAGCTTGGACCCTGTTCCCGGTATCGGTGGGCTACTATTTTTATATTTTTAAATGATTTATATGTATATATTTATATATATATATATATATTGTATAAAAATATTTAAAAATGTATAAATAAGTGAAAAAGATGAATAAAGGAAATAAATTTAAAATAGCATGTCAAGAAAATATTATTTAAACACTCCACTGATTATTAACCTAAAATTGAATTAACTTAATTTACGAAAGTTACGAAAGCTACGAAGTTGCGGGTTTTTCTACTCTGTGGTTGCTGGTGGACACCGACTCTCATAAAACAATCTATGTCTGTGTTTATAGGTCGCACAGTGGAGATCAGGAGACGACAAGACTCTTTGACCATCTTACAGGGGCAGCCGAATTGGCCCAATGCAAATATCTGACAGCGGAGATTGTTTTTCTGGGGGATTTTAATGCCCATCATCAGGAATGGCTTTTCCCGTTTCAAAAAACTGACCATGCTAGAAGAGAGGCGCGCAAGTTTGCGATATCTTTAGATCTCCACCAACTGGTTAATGAAGCTACCCGCGTTCCGGATATTGAGGGCCACACACCCAACTGTTTGGACCTTCTGCTGACTACAGATCCGGACAAGCACTCTATTTCGGTCTAGGCTCCGCTCGGTTCGTCCGACCACTGTCTGGTGAAGTCCGTATCTTCCTGCTCTCCTCCAGATTTAAGCCCTAGAGGCACGAGGCGAGTATGGAGGTACGGGTCAGCAGACTAGGATGAGATACGACATTCCTTTGCATCTTACCCATGGCGGCAGACTTGCTTCTCGTCGCGCAGCCCTTCCGACTGCACCGTCGCAACTGTTGACATGATACGTCAGGGAATGGAATATTTTATTCCATTCTCTGACGTCCCACTTGGCTGCGAGGCTAAGCCCTGGTATAACGCGTTTTGTGCGCAAGCTAACCTGCGTAAAGAGCAGGCATACCGGGCATGGGCTTTGGCCCGCAGTGACGGGAGCGACGGGCAAAGTGTACGCGCGACGAAAAGAACGTACAATTCTGCTGCTAAGGATTGCAAACGGGTGTTACCGAAGGCGCGTTTTGACCATGTTGGGCGGATTGGCACCAAATTGGCGTCCTACCCTACGGGTAGAAAAAAGTTCTGGTCCCTGTCATAATCGGTCGAGACAAACTTCTGCCGTCCTTCGCTGCCTTATATGCAGATGTCTGATGGAACGCTGGCTCATTCCACGCAGGAAAAGGCAAATCTATTTGCCTCAATCTTTGCCAAAAATTCTCGCCTTGATACAGCCTCTAATAAACCATCTCACATACCTCATTGTGGCTCCACAATGCCGAAGATCACAATTCACCTGAAAGAGGTTTGTAAGGTCCTTTGTAGTCTGGACGTGAATAAGGCCAGCGGTCCTGACGGAATACCCGCAAGAGTCCTCAAAAGCTGTGCTCCAGAGTTGTCTCCTATCCTAACGCGCCTGTATCGTCTCTCCCTAAAAACCGGAGTGGTGCCAAAGTCCTGGAAGCTTGCTAATGTGCAGCCAGTGCCCGAAAGGGTAACGGTGCCGACCCTGTCATTTACAGACCAATCGCAATAACCTCCACACTGTGTAAAGTGATGGAAAGGGTACTTAACAATAAGCTGCTAGCATATCTGGAAGACAGTGAGCTCCTCAGTGATCACCAGTACGGCTTCCGTCGTGGTTGGTTAACTGGGGATCTTCTTGTATTATGTTACGCATTGTTGAGGCGAGGCCATTGAAAAACACGGCGAAGCTCTTGCTGTGTCGCTCGATATTTCAAAGGCCTTTGTTAGAGTCTGGTATGCTAGCCTGTTGGGTAGGCTCCCCACATTCGGCATCTGTGCATGACTTTTGCACCTGGATTTCCGACTTCCTGAGCGAGCGTTCGATCAAAGTGGTCATAGACGGCTGCTCATCGGATCAGGCCGGTGTTTCTCAGGGGTCTGTTCTTCTGCGACTCTATTTCTGCCACTTTCGCCCGATACCTTGTTCGTGAGTGGACGTGTGTTTCGCTTCTCAAATAATTAAACTCTATGTGTGTAAGCGACCCTAACCCATAACAACGAAGTAACAGTGGATCTTTTTGCGTCAAACTCTCGCTTATCGCTAGCCACGCGTAGTGCCGTATGAAAGGGACATTGCTTTGGTTATAATTTGCCTCTCGCTCGCGCACCGCTACCTGTGCCGCTACGTCGAAGCCGCCCAAGGTCAAGTGACGTGCCGTCGCCGCGACCGCTACGCTCAAATCGAAAGCTAACTGCAGTGCAATACGACTGACTTTTAATCACCCAAGATTTGCGATGTCGGTAAAACGAACACCACCAAACTCTCCGGCGTGCCTGGCAACAACAACTAACTTAACGCAAGTGAAGTCGGATTCAGATATTCCACAGATATCGTTGTCGAGTAGCCCATACGATGGAGTTAATTTAACTTCACGGTACAAACGCCCACGACCGGAATTATCACCCAAAAACAGCGACTTCCAGGATTTCAAACAAGAGATACGCCAGCTTCTCACTGCTTGGAAAAAGGAACAAGAGGAATTCCTCACTAAAATAGTAAACGAACAAAGCTCTCAACTGAAAATCCTCATGTCGGAAATAGCTGAGCTAAAATTGTAAAACAGTTCTTTCCAAAAATCATTCCTAGAAATTGATAAGACGGTCACATTCATTAGTAAACAATATGATCACTTGTCAAAACAAATGGAAACATCGCAAAAAGAAAAAAAGGCTTACAGAGAAAGTATTCAACACCTGGAAGGAAAACTACAGGATCTCCAGCAACTATCGCGGTCATCCATCATAGAAATCCGCAACGTACCCAATAAAGAAAAAGAATCCACAGCTGATCTTTCTACCTTAATCAATAAACTAGGCACTACGGTCAACATGCCCGTCGATAAAACTCTTGTACGCGACATTTACCGTCTGCCAGGTAAGCCTGGTACTGTTAGACCAATAGTTGTCGAGTTTACCAATGTGGAAACTAAAATCAAGATGATCACCGCGGTACGGAGCTTTAACCAGGACAATCGTAACGAAAGTCGCTTGAGTACCCTCAGCATCGGGCTGCCCGGTGACCGCCGGCCGATCTACATTGCTGAATATCTTCCAGCCAGCTCCCGGAAGCTCTTCTTTGCGGCGAAGGAATTCTCAAAACGCATGGAGTACAAATTTTGCTGGACAACGAACGGACATATCTTTCTACGTAAGCAGGAAGGAGCCAAACAACACCTTATTAAGTCCGAACACTCCCTATCTGAACTGCAAGCTCAAGCAAGTCAATGACTATTTTTCAAAACGTTTTTCTTTTCCATTGTATGTATCTCTTTACTTCTTAGTCACTATAAATCCATAAAAAACTATAAACACTTAAGTACACTCCCAACTACCCCTCCCTCACATACCCAACACAACAACTCGCACACAACTACCACACAAACATTACATAACAATAATACTAATGCTATCACCTCACTGTTTAAACACAAAACCATAGCTAAAACACCTTTCATTGAACGATCTGCTTCGTCTGTACGTATTCGATATAACGATTTAATCTACTTTTGTTTATATAACAGGTACGATTATTATAAAATAATCGATATGACTGTACAACCAATATTAAACATCTTACCCATATTAACATCGAATCCATGTACACATTTTGAGGCCATGTCTATTACAAATGGCTGCCTTAAATAATATATCTAAGGACCTAGATGACATCGAAGTATCTACTTCGTACACTTGTCAACCTGACCATTGCAAAGATTATATTCACACGTCAAATGCACTAACTGTTCTTCACCTAAATATCAGAAGTATAACTAAAAATTTTGACGAACTCAGATGTCTCCTAGTCACAATGAAAATAACATGCGACGTAATTGTGCTATCAGAATGCTGGCTTAAAAAAGCAGGAAACATCCCTATTTTAGATGGATACTCATCATACCAAACCCAAAGTTTAATTAACCAAAACGATGGCTTAGTTTTATATATTAAGAATAATCTGCGTCACACTACAACTGAACCGATTTTCCCCGACGCCAGTTGCCTAACCTGCTCCATAGAAAATAACCTAACTATCATCGCCTTATATAGACCACCGTCACAAAGAAAAATCGACTCATTCCTCGACCACCTAAATAATGTTATGCTCGAACTAAAAAATCACAATCAAACCACAATTATTGGAGATTTAAACATCAATATCAGCCCCGATAACAATGACCCACATTCTGAACGATACCTAAACATGACTGCGTCTCACGGATTTCTCCCAGCATACTTTCTTCCCACTCGTTTGCGTAACTGCATAGATCACATCCTATTAAAAACTAGCAACAAAGCAACTACTTTAATTTTAAAAACATCAATCACAGACCACTTTGCAGTCTTGCTAAATCTGGAGAATAACAAACCCAAGCCTATTAACAAAAAAGGTCATACATGTTCCCTTAATCTTTCAAGAGCTATTTCCGATATTGAAAACTGTGACATCTCTAAATTAGATACAATAAATGAGCCCAACGAAGCCACCAATGAATTCCTCAATATAGTCCCCCATACTGATTAAAAATTCAACTTGTAGAACAATTCCATGCAAGCAAAGAACTATCAAACCTTGGATAACTACAGGTCTTTTGAGATGCATACGTAATAGGGACAGAATGCACTATAAATCTAACAAAGAGCCGAACAACCATATTTTAAAATTAACTTCGTTATCGCAACTTCTGCAATAATTTATTAAAAAGTTTAAAATCTGACTATGAAGAAAAGGAACTTCAAAAAGCCAAATACAATCCAAAAAAAATGTGGGAAACTATCCGCAGTATAACGGACACTAAAAGCATGCGTTCGACATCAACAGAACTCCTATCAATTGAAAACTGCCCCACTAAGTTCGTCAACGCAATTAACACGTTCTTTGCAAACGTCGGTTTAAATCTGGCTAATAATTTATCAAACCTAAATACCTCTCAGTGTTTCAACATTCACCAACAAAGTTCAGGCAACTCAATGGTTCTACTGGCCACAGACGAAGAAGAAGTGAACTCTATAATAAACAATCTTCGTACTGACAGTGCTACGGGCTGGGACGGCATCCCACCTAAATTGCTAAAACACGCCAGACACGTTCTGACTCCACCAATTACGCGTATATGCAACCTGGCTATATCTACAGGTATATTCCCTAGCGCCCTAAAAAAAGCCATCGTACATCCAATATACAAGTCAGGTGACAGAAACAGGGTCACGAACTATCGCCCAATTTCAGTCCTTCCAGCTATTTCCAAAATCCTTGAAAGAATAATGTACAAGCGCCTTAATAACTACTTGAACAAACACAAAACTATCTCCCATAACCAATTCGGTTTCAGAAGTGGACTATCCACAGAGGACGCGGTTACATCTCTATTAGATTTTGTAGTTGACAAAATCGACAATAAGCTCAAATGTCTAGGAATTTTCCTAGACCTTTCGAAGGCGTTCGATACTGTGTCTATTCCTCTACTTCTCTCTAAATTCGAATCCATCGGAGTGCGAGGCATTGCTCACGACCTATTTAAAAACTTTCTCACTGATAGGATGCAGTGCGTTAGAATAGGAGAGCACATTAGCGAACCAATTCCCGTGCCTGTCGGAGTCCCTCAAGGAAGTCTGGTCAGTCCTCTCCTTTTTCTCATATACGTCAACGAACTTTGTCAGCTCTCCCTCCCATCGACAAAAATTATAGCCTACGCGGATGACACGGCAATCCTATCATACGGCCTTAATTGGGCCTCAGCTAAAGATACAGCCGAAAAGGCACTCGGTAAAGTGATGGCATGGTTGGAGAAAAACAGTCTTACACTAAATGTTGCGAAAACAAATTTTATCACCTTTGGCTCAAGACGTTCCTCTCTACCACAGGACGGTTCAATTTTTATTAAAGCCCACAAATGTTCCAACGCGTCTCCCCTGTGCACATGCCCCGCTGTAACTAGAGTACCAGTGGTACGATATCTCGGCCTTCAATTAGATGCCAGCCTAACCTGGAAAACACAGCTGCAAACAGTATCCGCCCGAATACGAAAACTTATTTTTCTATTTAAGAAGCTAAGGGCAAGCAGCGAAATCCTTAAGATGGTTTACTCGGCACTAGCCGAATCAGTTCTGAGCTACTGCCTCACTGCCTGGGGAGGGGCCGCCAAGACCGACATTATACAGGTGGAACGAGCCCAGAGAGCAGTAATTAAAGTCATCCTTAAAAGACCCTTTAGGTTCCCAACGCGGCAACTTTACATGGACTATAATACACTGACGGTTCGACAATTATATATACTTCGTGCAGTCCTACGAAAACATGCGACTCTTCCATACAGTGAAAATAACAGCCCAACTATAAGAAGAAGACCCAAACCGGCTTGTCCCACAACACACACAAAAACCACATTTGCTAGACGTCACTACCCTTACCTAAGTGCCCATATATACAACAAAATACATAAAAACTTTAACATACACACACTAAACACTTATAAATGTAAAAAAATAACTAAAGAATTCCTTCTCACCCTAGATTATGAGGCAACAGAAGCACTGTTGAAACCTTAATGCAAATAATTAAATAACACATCAGCCCGCCCCTACACCCACACCCTTACATCACCCTTCTCCCATTACATTACATCACACTTCACCCATTACATTACATCACACTTCACCCATTACATTACATCACACTTCACCCATTACATTACATCACACTTCACCCATTACATTACATCATACATCACACTTAACCCATAACATAACATCAGACATAACATTACTTCACACATTGCACGTCTCCTATTACATTACATCACACTTCACCCATTACATTACATCATACATCACACTTCACCCATTACACTACATCACATGAGCTTACTCACACCCTATTGCTGCTGTTACACGTTCGACCTTCTTTAACTCTATACATCAACCCTAACGGACGAATGGATGGCTCCTATAACACAGGATTTTCCTAGCATAGGGGTCATTATTCATATATCGAGCACCTAAAAGAAATTTTATATTCTAACTAGCTGACCCACGCGGCTTCGCTCCCGTCAACTGGCTACTACCCTACCTACCCTACCTACCCTACCTACCCTACCTACCCTACCTACCCTACCTACCCTACCTACCCTACCTACCCTACCTACCCTACCTACCCTACCTACCCTACCTACCCTACCTACCCTACCTACCCTACCTACCCTACCTACCCTACCTACCCTACCTACCCTACCTACCCTACCTACCCTACCTACCCTACCTACCCTACCTACCCTACCTACCCTACCTACCCTACCTACCCTACCTACCCTACCTACCCTACCTACCCTACCTACCCTACCTACCCTACCTACCCTACCTACCCTACCTACCCTACCTACCCTACCTACCCTACCTACCCTACCTACCCTACCTACCCTACCTACCCTACCTACCCTACCTACCCTACCTACCCTACCTACCCTACCTACCCTACCTACCCTACCTACCCTACCTACCCTACCTACCCTACCTACCCTACCTACCCTACCTACCCTACCTACCCTACCTACCCTACCTACCCTACCTACCCTACCTACCCTACCTACCCTACCTACCCTACCTACCCTACCTACCCTACCTACCCTACCTACCCTACCTACCCTACCTACCCTACCTACTATAATTTGAGATTTAAACTATCCTATCTCTCAAGTTGGATCGAACTGCACATGGTGTGCGAATTTTATTATAATCGGTTAAGTGGTTTAGGAGTCCATTGAGGACAAACATTGTGACACGAGATTTATATATATTAAGATAATGTAACATGCTCTGTATCTCTTCTTTTTGGATTAAATAAATTTATTATTATTATTTATTATATATCAACGACCTGCTGCAACTTGGTGCAATCGGGTACGCAGATGACAGCACAGTCTACTAAGTCTGGAAGGATTCTTTTCCTGTGCGGGAGCCGGCAGAGAGATATGCAGGGATATATCTTAAATCTCGTTTCCCAGTGGAGTGACGACAATCTGGTCAAATTCAATGCTCTGAAAACACAGGCGTGTCCCTTCACTGCTAAAAGGAGTCCATTTCAGCTATCTCCTACATTCCAGGGTACGCCTGTACCTGTTACCGACCGCCTGGAGCTTTTGGGCATGGAGTTGACGTCAAATCTCAACTTCGGCTCAACAATCGAGTCAAAAGCACAGACTACAGCCAAGAAGCTGAGCATCCTAAATATAGTTAAGACGATACTTCACATCTGGACAGCTTCTGAGTCTGTACAAAGCACAAGTACGATCCTGTATGGAGTATTGCAGCACTTATGGGATGGCTCAGCAAGATATAGCTTGCTGCATTAGACTCGGTTGAATGCAGAGCGAAAAGGCTTATAGGTGACGAGACGTTGGTGGCTAAGCTTCACAGCCTAGGTCATCGGCGTAATGTTGCCTGCCTGTGGGTCTTCTACAGACTGTATTTTGGCGAGTGTGCGCAGGAACTCCACGACCTGATCCCACCATCGCTCTTTTTTCACCGGAATACCAGACGTACTGCAGGGTACCATCCGTACTCGGTCAATTTCCCGACTAGTCATATCCCGCGCTCTTCCACATTTATTATACGCACAGCTAAAGTGTGGAACTCTCTGCCAGTATCTGTGTTCCCGTCCACATATAACCCGTCTGCCCTTAAATCAAGAGTGAACAGGTATCTTCTGGGCACGCTCGCTTCATCATAGACCTCGTCTATCACTTTCCATCAGGCGTGATTGTGGTCAAGAGCAAGCCCATTCCTAAATAATAAAAAAAGTTAGTAACGCAATAGTTAACAAATTGAAAAATCAACTATTTCAGCAAGATTTCCTTCGTCCATCGACATTTTTGCCGATAACCTACGTAAGTTGATCTGCACAATGGACTTCACTAACTCGTCGCAAAAAGCAGCGGCCGTAATACGCGATGAATGTGCATACTAAAGTTTCGTTGTGTGAATTTTACTATGCTTGTTCAAACTCTTAGTGACTAACTTAGGTAGTGGATAAGGATAAATGTATTTATTACAAAATATGTACAGTCGCTGTGACATTTGAACACATGAATAACATAGTAAAAGCAAGATTAGACATATTATACGATTTGTTGTTATTAGTTATTACAAATAAAGTAAAATACTTATATTTAGATATGGTAAGTGATTTCATAATTTACAAAGTTTTGGTTTAGGCTTCGGTTTGTACAAGAAACCACTGAATAATACGGAATTCTTATAATTTGTCACGATCGTAGTCGAAAGCGCACTAGTTCGCCGAGACGGCCATTTGCCTTTGACATGATCAGCGTGTTCACGTCGCACGGACACTGACACGCCCCCTTGCCACTTCTCCTGTTTTTCATATTGCTATGACCACTACGCTTTTACAATCAGTCGACTACCTTCGAATTATGTTCGAAATCTCGTCCTCATTTAGTACATATGTAGTTTTCACTCTGCACTACTCGCTGTATCACAACTTTTAAAGATGAACACATTCATCAAAAAATATTTGATAGTCTGTGGTTCGTTGTTCGTGTGCTCTGTGGATATCTGTCATGTTCATTGTACTTTTTTGTGCCGCGCGCTGTGCACATAATTCCGATATAAAATCGTTAAGTTTTATTTTTTGTGAATAAAATGAGAAAATGCAAACGGAAAAAACGGGATGAGGCTATGATTGAGCTAAGTGAACGTTTACGAAATCTGGAAAAGCGGTTAAATAAGAGGAGTCGTCATAACCACGCCGGTAAGTTTTTTCATGACCTACCTACTAAGCAAATTCCTAGAAATCGAATATCCAAATAGGGATTTTATTGATTCCTTGTGAAGTATTTAACATAATACTTTTACAGATAAGACGAAACCACTATTGAGCTTTCACGTGAGGTTAGCCGTGGTACGTACGTAAAGTTTCATGTACATATTTAGAAATTCGATAATTATGTACCCTCTTTAATTGAGAAGATTCTACACTTAGAAAATTTAGATCGATTCGGGACTTAGAAAATTCAGACTAACTCTGGACTTTAAAGATTGAGGACTTTGAAGAATTATCCGAGGACATAGAAACTTTAGTTCAAAGTTTTATTGAAGCCTTACCTGAGGACTATAGAACAGTTTGAAGAATTGATTTGAGGATTTTAATCATGCCAGTCACAAGGTCACAAGGCAAGACACCTGAGGCGTGGGTAGTGGACCTGAACAGGGAACCAAGCAAGAGGGCTCCCATTACCCGTCACCAGTTACCACCGCGTTCACCATCCACGACTGAGGGAACACAGCCGCGCAGCGAAGAATTGTCTTCACCCCCCCCCCCCCGCACCAATTGAACAAGCGGAGCGAACAGAGCCTCCAGCAACCTCAAGAAAGGGAACCAGATTTGAAACGCCTTCAGACAGCACACTGAAGCCGACAGATAGAACATTCAGCCGAATCCTGCCAATGACTACCCGGGGTGACGCCCGTATCAAACGTAACAAGCCGCCGTTGACCGTAGGAAGAACGACGCGGTCTTATAGAAGAGTCACAAAGGCACGCGAAGACTTACTCAAGATTAAGTTGGAGCTTGCACAATTAGCACTTCAGAGAGCCGAACAAGAATCGGACGACGAATACATAGAAGATAGAAACTCGAACGACGAGTACGTGCGTTCCTGGCTGGACGAGGCATCTGAACCTGTTCCTGATCAGAGAGAGACCAACGCCGCCGAGGGAGACATCCGTAATAGAATAGATAGAAGCTGCGAGCAGCAACCGTTTCCCCCTGAGGACTCCGTACCGATAGAGGACTCTCGTCAAACGCAAGTACCGGAACAAGAGCCGAAATTCGATGAAGTGATAGCACCACCGAAGAAAATACAAGACGACGGGGAGCACAGATTACGGCCGCTCATAACGGACCTTACAGCAGCTATAGCATCGCTAGCTGATCATGACATTATCGCACTTCAGTGGTGCGCACACAGAATGTTTGTCGTATCGAGCCATTTACGAAACAACTCGAAGATATTTCAACGATGTCGAGAATACAGCAAGGCTCAAAAGGAGCCTTCGCGGACGTGCACTTGAAACAGTGAGCTCAGAACTCATCGGAAATGCAAGGCCAGACGACTTTATGAAGGAACTGGAGCTGCAATTCAGACGACCGGACTCGACAGCCGAAACAGATAGATTGCGCGGACTGACACGCTGCAGCGAGAATCTGAAGGATATTTGCAAGCCGAGTGAGATGTGCCATCGTTACACTGCGAGCATTGAAGAAAGATCACTACTTGATTAATGCTGAACTGATGCGAACCCCACAGAGAAGCTACCAAACTCTATTCGAGTTCAGTGGTACCGGATATACACGGAGAAGTACTAGTCGCTGCCTGACCTTTCGTTGTTTAGCGACCACTCAACAAGCTCGCTTCTGCAGCGCTTTTGCTCCCGCGGAGAATATTAACGCAACAGAGGGCCCATCAAACAGACGTACTACACAGAGAACTCATACAGCAACAGAAAAACCGGCCGATAAATGTCGTATATATGAGAAGGGCATATAGAACGCAACTGTCAGAAGTTCAAAGAAGGCAACAGTGACAAGAAATGGGAGCTAGCAAAGAAGCTCAACTAATGCTTTCGTTGTATGAAGTTATGACGTGAGCGGCACCAGTGCAAACCGAAGAAGTGTGGCATCAAGGGGTGTACAGCCACGCACAATCGTCATTATGACGAATGTCATAGAACCACCATCGAGCTCGCGAACAGCGTCGAGTCATGCCTACCTCAAGATCGTACCAGTCCGAGTAATTGGACCGGCGGAAGAGGCATCCACATTTGCCCTTATCGACGATGGATCAACCGTATCGTTGATCGACGAGGACATTGCCAGACAAGTTGGCGCCGAAGGCCGCATCGACCCACTGAAGATTGGTGCGATCGGTGACACCATGATCGACACTCCTTGCTCACGCAGAGTCACAGTAGCGCCCAGCTGAAAACAGGGTGCCGTTCAGAGCGCGCATTATACCGAAGCTCAACCTCACGCCGCAAACTGTCAGAGAGGAAGATGTCACACACTGCAAGCATCTCAGTGACTTGAAGCAACAGCAGGTTTACGAAGTCGGCACGCCCAAGATTTTGATTGGCTAAGATAACTGGCATCTACTATTAGCCAAAGTAAAAAGAGGTTCGAAATACCAGCCCATAGCGTCACTCACGACCCTGGGATGGACCTTACATGGCGTGCACACTAGAATACTCAGTCAACAGGTGCACTACGTGAACAACACAGCATCAAGAGTTGATAACCTTGATGAACAGCTACGTAAATACTTCGCATTAGAATCGCTAATAGTCAACCCTCGACATCCAAATTCTGATCCTGAAAAAAAGGCAGAAGACATCATGAAACGACATACCAAACAGTTAGAAAATGGGCATATAGAAACAACAATGCTATGGAGGCAAGATAAATTTGAAATGCCCGATAGTTATGGGACAGCTCACAAACGGCTGGTCTTTATAGAAAAGAAACTCGATAGAAATCCGACTCTTCGAGACAGATTACAGTACAGATGGACTCGCTCCTACAGAAAGGGTACGCTGAGAAAGCGCCCAAAAATAGTACACCAGGAAGAACCTGGTACCTACCTCATTTCGATGTCTTCAACCCAATGAAGCCTGAGAGGTTCCGTATAGTACACGACGCCGCAGCCAAATCGAATGGATTGTCATTGAACGACTTCCTACTCATAGGGCCAGACCTGTTACAGTCGCTGCCCGGCGTCATGATAAGATTCTGCAGACACCCCATAGCCATTTCCGGTAACATCACCGAAATGTTTATGCAGGTGAAAGTCCGACAAGAGGACAGAGACGCCCTCCAATGTCTATGGAGAGGCAACAGAAGAGAGGGAGCCTCCGACGAATATCGAATGACGTCCATCATATTCGGCGCGGCCAGCTCACCGTGCACAGCCATATTCGCGAAGAATTGGAACGCGAAGATGCACATAGAACAGCATCCAGAAGCAGTTGAAGCCATCATTCATAACCATTACATGGATGACTATCTGGATAGCTACAGAACCACACAAGAAGCGACGAGCGTAGCGAAAGCGGTGAAAGAGATACACTATCAGGCCCGTTTCGAAATCAAGAAACATCAGTGTTATAGAAAACATAGAGCCGTTGCAAACTCAGATAGAAGTCGTGAATATCGGCGACACAGAAAATACTTAGAAGATACTTGGTCTAATCTGAAGACCAAGTGCAGACACGCTCGGTTTCAACCGGACTCTAGCGCGATTACCGAGTGGCGTCTTAGAAAAAGACGTACCCACAAAGAGAGAGGCACTCAAAATAGTGATGTCATTGTATGACCCGCTTAGCCTAGCCTCACCAGTTACAGTACGCGCCAAGCAAATACTCAAAGAAGCATGGAGAAGAGGAGTCGACTAGAATCAGTCACTCGATACAGACCTGGCTACATCATGGAGAAGCTGGATTCGACATCTGGAAAACCTCAGAAGCATCACAGTACCGAGATGTTACCCAGGGTACAGTGAAGCTACAGAAACGCAAGTCCATGTCTTCACCGACGCCAGCGAGAAAGCATTCGCCGCAGCAGTATATTGGTGGATCTCAACATCACATGGCAAGACGCACGTGAGTCTCGTCATGGCGAAGGTAAAGGTGGCACCACTCAAACTACAATCATGGGAACCCGCATGGCTGCAGCTGTGATACCTACTGGTCCGACAGCAAAACCGTGCTGACATGGATAAGAGGAGCTCGAGTATACAAGGCCTTCGTAGCCCACAGGATAGCCGCCATAGAAGAAAACAGTAAAGTCGAAGACTGGCAATGGGTACCCACAAAGAAGAACGTAGCAGACACTGCCACTCGTGACGTACCATTAGAATTCAACTCAAAACATGAATGGTATCGTGGCCCCAGCTTTCCCTTTGAAGAACCGACTTCGTGGCCAATAGAAAAACCTCCTATTGATGAACAGACGGGTGAAGAAAGAAGCCTAACCGTCAATGACAAACAGAGAACAGACCGAAGACTCTCCGAAGTCATACGCGATCCAGCCAGATTCTCGAAGTGGGAACGACTCTTACGGGCTACAGCGAACGTATTGCGCTTCGTCTCGATTACTCGAGGATCAATAGAAAAAACGTTCTATAAAAGAACGCAGAAAGGCAAGGAATCGGCTCCAGATTAGAGGAAACGTACAATGACGCAAACTCCCCTCCTAAAGCATCAGTGACGTCAAAATATCACATAATAGAAGCCGAATACCTCCGACAAGCGGAGAGGTTACTCGTGCAAACAGTACAGCAACAGATGTTCAACCGAGAACTGACGAGGCTGCGAGAGAACAAACAGATAGTAAAGGACAGTCGACTGCGCCCGCTGCAAATAAAAATCACAGATGACGTCATACGTCTGAGGAGTCGCATAGAAAAAGCCGACGAGATAGCCGACGAAGTTAAGCGTCCGCCTATACTACACGGCGATCACCGCATCACTCAGCTCTACATCGATTGGACACACAGAAGACAAGTCTGCAACACAGTGGAACTGAGATGACTATCAACGAGGTGTGTCAACACTACTGGGTTGACAAGCTGAGGCCCACAGCGAAGATGATGGTGACACGCTGCTTGCAGTGTCGCATTCGAAAGGCACACGCTCCTGTGCCTGCCACAGAAGAGATAGGTGGCCCTATTTACGTGTCTCACCACAAGGGCAGTACACCTCGAGATTGCTGCCAAACTCAGTGCAGACTCGGCTATTCTAGCTCTGCGCCGCTTAGCTGTTTGCCGGGGCTGCCCAACAGAAATATACTCCGACAACGGCACCAACATGCACGGCGCCGACAAGGAGCTTCGAGACGCCTGCAAAGAAGAGGTCTAGTCGTCAAGGCATCACATGGCGCTTCACAACTCCGTCTGCGCCATTCATGGGAGGCGCTTGGGAGCACCTAGTTCGCTGCGTGAAGACTTCACTATACACCGTACTCACAGAAAAACACCCATACGAAGAGGTGTTGTCCACACTATTGTGTGAGGCAGAGTGTACGGTAAACAGCCGCCCGCTGACACATGCTCCACCCTCAGTTTACATTTTTCCCAGTTATTATCATATGATATGATTAGTGCCGTATCATCGGCATAAGTGAATATCACGCAGTTAGGCATTGATAGGAGGCACAGATCATTTATGTAGAGTAGAAAAAGTGTAGGACCCAAAATTCTACTCTATGGCACACCAAAACTGATGATCTACATCACTGTACAAAGAGTCGATTTTGACACACTGCGAACGATGCGTCAGATAGTCAGAGAAGATCATGAGTGCCACTCCGCGGATTCCTACGCTTTCTATTTTTGAAATGAGTATAGGTATAGAAACCGATTCAAACGCCTTTGACATGTCAAGAAAGACACCGAAGCATTTAAACCCCTCATCCAACATCGTACTTGTAAGGTCCAGAACCGCATCTTCAGTAGAGATTCCCCGTCTAAAACCATATTGATTATTTGCAAGCAGCTTAATTATATTTCGCGAGATATGTGGTAAGACACTTGTTAAGGATTTTCTCTAGAACTCAAAACTGAGATACCCTATAGTTGGTGACGTTAGATCTGTCTCCACTCTTGTATATTAGGTGAACAACAGCCTTCTTGAACGCACTGGGGAAAGTACCTGTCTCAATGGCGCGATTACAGACGTGCGTTATGGGAGCTACTAGAACGGAGCTGGACTGCTTGAAAACACTGGCAGGGATATTGTCATAGCCGGTGGCGCTGCTGTCACTACGTAAGCTGTCAATCACTCCTTTTACCTGCACTTCGTCGACCGGCATAATGACAAAAGAATTTCGAGGTGGGGGTTGTGATGAACTTTCAATATAGGAGGATCTAGAAGTAGATTTAATTTTTGAGGCTAGATCTTCACCCAAACCAACAAAAAAGCTATTTACCTGGTTCATGGATGTTTTGGTATCTGAAAAGTTCTGTAGAAGCTCAATTGGTGAATTTGAAAGAGAGTTTTGGTTTATTATACCCTTGATAGCTTTCCATGTGCCTTGAATTGGAGTTATTTTTAGCTTTAAGTAATTCATTTTTGTCATTATGATCTTTTTAGTTTTTTCAGAAAACTGTTGAGAAAATTTCGGTATCGGGTATAAGTAGTTTTCAGAATATCGTTATCGGGAAATGATTTATGTTTTTTTGGAAGCCTGTCTTGGTTTCTGATGCAGCGAACTAAACTTGAGACCATCCACGGCTTTAGAATTCTGCATTTCCTAGGGACTCGAACGGTAATGCTATGTTTTGTAATAGTACCTTGAATGGTAGAAATAAGTAGATCTGCAGCCAGATTACAGTTTTGTTCATTTAGCACATGACTAAAGTCAGTGTTTTCTAGTGCCTCTTTGATGTTTGAAAAGTTATAGCGGACTACGTTAGCTGATTGTTTAGCTGCTGATTTTTTTTTATCTTTAGACAAAGTATGACTGGGAAGTGGTCAGTGATTTGAGTTTCAAGGACTAGTACTATGGCAGGGCCTTTAAATTTTAAAAGTACGTGATCTAGGCAATTGCCTGATCTTGTGGGGAGCTCATGAGCAGGCCAAAGACACACAGGGTAAGATAATTATTTGAATGGCGATCGTGACTGTCTGGTTTAATCCGTCTCCGGAAAAGCAGCTCTCATCTTTGGGATAGATCTGCCAGATACCAGCTTGATGCCCTTGAGTCAATTGAAAAACGAGCCAAGAGGATCATTGGCAATAAGAAGCTCTTCGTGACGACGCTCCAAAGTCTTGAGCATCGATGACGGGTTGCTGGCTTGTCGATTATCTACCGGTTACAATTTGGGGAATGTGCGACGGAATTGCATAATTTAATTCCGCAAAGCCCGTTCCATCATCGGACCCCAAGACGAACGGCGATGCGCCACCGGTACATGATGGACATTCCACCCACGCGCACAAAACGTTTTGGGAACACATTCATAATGCTACAGCTAAGGAGTGGAATTCCCTGCCGGAGTCTGTATTTCCTGATGGCTACAACCTGGTAGTCTTTAAGTCAAGAGTGAATAGGTTACTTCTAGGCAAGCGTGCTTTATCTTCGACCACATAATCGCTTACCATCAGGTGAGATGGTGATCAAGCGCGTGCCTATCAATAGTAAAAAAATAATAGTAATAATAATCTGTGGTTCAACTGTCAACTGAAGTGTCACGAAAGTTTTTATCTCAGAATTTTTAACATAAAATATATATATAATAAACCGACACGCATAAAAATAAACAGCAAATTTTAAAGCCGTTTTAATTGTCAATGGTCAGGCAGGGGCCCATAGTTCTTCCATAGTAGTAGTTATTAGTCCACTAAACCAGCCAAACCCATAGCGTTTCATCTTTTGTTTCCATATTTTGCAATAGTTTTGCTCCAACCGGGGATTGTCCTTGGGTATACTTTCACAGTGCATACAGAGATAATCGTCGGTTGGTGTCCCATTCCATTTGAAATGTCTAAAGAGGCCTCTGCGAGTTGGCATCGGCCCCTCGTACGCCAACCAAAGGACCGGGTCTCTAGGGACCCGAGAATGACAAAAACAGCAAAAATAAAAATAATACAGAAACACGAAAATATGATTGAACGAGATAAAAGAAAAAGATCGTCGAGCTCCAGCAACGAGTACTTCTCGCCGCCCACGATGCCACCACCTGCTCGTCGGCGAAGAGGACGCCGGCCGCCGTACGGCTTAGGACCTTGAGGCCCACCGGCCTCTGACAGGGTCCCAGCTCCTGGCGGAAGTGTGCAGCGTATGTGGTGGACTCGATCCATAAATGAGAATGTCATACGCGCATACTTTGGGGCTACAGAGGGAGGAAACAATCTGACCGCGTACCGTGTTTGGATGCTCCCTTTGTTTCAGGTGCTTGAGCCAGCATTCAACGTGTCGGCCCAACGACTGTCGGATCAGATGCGCGTCAGCCAGCGTAACCGTATGTTGGATGAAGCGTGCTTGATTGCCTCCAAACTGAAATGTGTAGCGATGTCATTGCTCCTCCGTCGCAGACTGTGGAACCACCACAGTCAACCCAATTGCCCAGGCACGCTGACGAGGAGAGTAATGAAAAGGTTACAAACGTAAGTACCCAGTGCAATGACGAATTGAAGAGTGCTTTGGAGTGCGCTGTTCGGGAATACCACTACATGCCGCCTGAACTTAGACCACGTTTACCTCGTTTACCCATGCATAATAAGAACAGGGCGCTGGTGGCTGCTCTGGATTCGCAGTTGTCAAATTATTTTGATGACTGCGAAGACCTCACTGATGCACACTCGATAATGTACTGCGCGGCTGTAGCGGCATGTCGTGTAGCTCATGTCAAAATAAAAATACCAATGACAGAGTTACACGACCAAAACCAGCCGTACCAGGTTGGCAGTGCAGGATCGAGCGTCGTATTGGTGAGGCCAGAGCGCTAATCAGCAAACTGATCTGCTTCAGGGAGGGCAACACACTCCCTAGAGTGATGCGCTTTGTGAGACGGGCGTTTTCGGGGACTGATGTCAATCCCCAAGATTATATATCTCGTGTCACAGCTCATCGCGTAGTCGTGTCATCGACTTCCTGAAGCAGAACATGCATGGGCAAGCCGTATTCGTAAGTACAGGAGGCGAGTGGAGCGCTACACCCAGAATCGCACATTCCGAAGTAATGAAAGGAGGTTATGTATATAGGAATTGGGAGCGATTGGACCAAGGTGTGACTGACACGCGGTTGCCGGATGATGATGCTATGTGTTAATTCTGGCGCAGCTTCTCGTCGGTTCCTGTCAGTCATACTGAGGGTTACTGGACTCGGGAGGTCGAGCGTGTGTGCGATTCGATACCAGAAATAGGGGTAATTTCCATCAGCCCCCAGGATGTAGTTTAAGCAGTCCGTCCGTTGCCTAATGAGAAATCTCCAGGGCCGGACGGGCTGCAGCATTTCTGGATTAAATGGTTCACGAGATTGCACGCTTTCTTGGCGTTTCAATTACAGTCTGCCTTAGAGTCTGGGTCGCCACCCCAGTTTCTAACTACAGGAATAACCCACCTGCTCCTTAAACCAAGTAGTACTGCGGAACCTAAAAAATATAGACCGATCACGTGTTTACCGACGGTCTTAAGTTCTTTTATCCATTTTGAGGGCAAAGATTAATAGTCATATTAACAACAACAACATCATGTCTGCTTCTCAAAATGGATGTAGGAATGGGTCCAGCGGTACTAAGGATCAACTCCTAAATGATATGGCCATTAGCCAGCAAGTTAGTCGTTCCAGAAAGAATCTGGATAGACTATAAGAAGGCCTATGACTCGGTGCCTCATACATGGTTCATGAGGGTGCTAGATTTGTATAAAATTAATGCAACGCTACGCACCTTTCTGATGTCGTGTATGGGGCAATGGAGAACAGTCCTTCACTATCCGGGATGTCGAAATATCCAGAGGAATAGTAAACCGGTAAGGATTGAGCGGGGTATATTTCAGGGTGATTGTTTGAGTCCGCTCTGGTTTTGCCTAGCCTTAAATACTATTTTAGTGGCACAAAAACAAGTTAATAGACTAATATTTGTATGCCATTAAATGGCAGAATGTGTCTTTGCGCTAAATATATTATTGTAACATCTGTTTCTACCACATTTTATACAAATAAATGGAATTATTATTTCCTTTATTCAACAAATTAACCTACAAATTACATTTTTAAATATTTGAAAAAAAGAATTATAAAAACATTTAAAAATATAATAAATAGTAGCCCACCGGTATCGGGAACAGGGTCCAAGCTACCGGCGGTCAGGGCTCCAGAGAGAAGAACCTCCTAACAATACGAGCCGTGTCCAGAAGTACCGCTTTCTGAATCAGGCCCTTGATCCAGCAGCCTAACGAGAGCCTCTTGAGGTATTGGTCGAGGCTCGTGGCTATTAAGCCATTGGCTGATACGACTATCGGTACAATGATTGCGGAATCCACATCCCACATGTCGACAACCTCGCGAGCCAAGTCAATATACTTGATTTGTTTATCTTTCTCGGCTTTCACGAGGTTCTCGTCATGTGGGACGGTTATGTCTACAATCATTGCACGCCTCTCGATTCGGTCCAACACCACTATATCAGGCTTATTGGCAACAATAGTCCTGTCAGTGATGATGGACCGATCCCAGTACAATGTAATATTGCCATTATCGAGAACTGGGTCGGGCGCATACCTGTAGTACGGCACCTCCGACTCCACAAGAGAGTATTTCAGAGCAAGTTGCTGATGGATAATCCTGGCTACAAGGTTGTGCCTATGCAAGTATTCTCCGTTAGCTAGACGAGAACAACCAGAAATAATGTGGCGAATTGATTCTCCCGGACAGTGACATGCCTGACATATGTCAACCGTGCCGTCCTTCACAATAAAGAATTATTATTCCATTTATTCATTTATATACATATTCAATACATTTTTAAATATTTCTATAAAAATACAAAAAACATTTAAAAATATAAAAAATAGTAGCCCACCGGTATCGGGAACAGGGTCCAAGCTACCGGTGGTCAGGGCTCCTGAGAGAGGAACCTCCTAACAATGCGCGCCGTGTCCAGGAGTACTGCTTTCTGGACCAAGCCCTTGATCCAGCTGCCCAACGAGAGCCTCTTGAAATGTTGGTCGAGGCTCTTGGCAATAATACCATTGGCCGTCACGACTATCGGCACAATGACTGCTGTGTTCACATCCCACATGTCGACAACCTCGCGAGCCAAGTCAATTATTATTATTATTATTATCTTAGCACACTGCTAGAGAATTCAGGGCTAGGTTATCGGTTGAAGAGAGGTGGTCAGGTTATATCTCACCTCCTTTATATGGATGATCTGAAACTCTTTGCCCCCACTAATCTGCAACTGATGGAGCTAGGTAACTGAAACATTCATTAACGCCATCAGGATGGAGTTTGGTCTGGACAAGTGTGCGGTCATGCATGTAAGGCATGGAGAGATTATGGAATCCGTGAAAAGTCAACTCTCGGATTCCATAAACCTGAGATCCCTCTCTTCAACTGAAACTTATAAGTATTTGGTAGTATTGGCGTTAGGTATCAATGTTACTGACCTGAAGCAATCGTTGAAGGAGCGCTTCTTTGGCCGCCTGAAGAAGGTATTTAATAATGTTACGAGCTTGGGGTTCGTTACAATAAAAACCAGCCGATTAAACCACCAAAAATAACACTTTAATTTACAAAAGTAATTAACACTTTAAACACACTAATAAAACACTCAATCGCACTATTGAACACTTAATTCGCAGTTGAAGATCGCTTCCGAAGTTATCGCTTGTATCGTTAATTCAATACTGACTCCAGTCGACGGATTTTATATACCGGCGACAGTTATTTCTAGAACCTTCTAGTATGGAAACTTCTTTAAAGTTCGGGTACATACCGGTCCCGATTGACCTCGTGTCGAAACATCGAGAATGTTCCAGCATAGGCAATTCTAGAAACATCTTGACCTCAGTAATTCCGCTATTCGATACCAGATGGCGGTACATGTACGTAAATGTCGTTATGTACCTAGCTTTAATTCTGGCGCGTAACAATAGCCTACTATCAGGCGGAAACAAGGTGCGCGCCTTCAACGATTGGGTCATGCCGGTATTGATGTACTCTTTCGGCGTACTCAAATGACTCAAACGGAACTTGACGCCCTAGATAGGTGGGTCTGCACACTGCTTACTGCATATCGAATGCATTACCACACCACACCACACTTCCACCTCGAGGGCGAGGTTTTAAATGCTAAGACTCTCCACAATCGCGAGATATGCAGTCTCAGGGAATAATTCGTAAAAGTCGACGTGGGTATGCATCGAGATGTAGTGGCGGTGGACAAAGGACTCACCCCGCTCTAATTGGCAAATGAGAACTGGCGCAAACCTGCGGTGCTTGACACTAACGATCGCAGGGCGGTATGGCAGAGTAAAGAGACTTTCTGCGACTTGTTTTCAGTCGTTGCCGAAAAAGAGTAGCCTTACAGATAACGAAAGGGCCCAGAATCACTTAGCCAACACTCGGTTAATATGATAACGTCAAATTCAATTTTAGTGGTGTTAGCATCGTGATGAATTGATCAAAGTTCTTTCTAAGACTTCTAATATTTATATGAATAATTATTTAAGTAATTTTTTGGTTGCTTAATGAAGGTTAAACATCGTTCGGGGGCAAACATGAGAACAGGCTATGGCGAGATCACCTATTTTATTGGATAATGTATTGTTTTGATTAGCCATTTATTGTAAGATGGATGAGGTCCAGCAGCCGGTACTTTATGCACACAGATGTACAGAGGCGGACTTAATGCCTGCGGCATTTTCTAACAGTCAACCTTTACGATATATCGATATCAATACCAGTATTAGTAGGTGCTAATTGTGAAAACGAAAATAGAAACGCGATTAATATTTAAATTAATACAAAGATATATAAACTATAAATACAATAAAGTACATAAAACATACTCATATTAATAAACTAATACACAATTATACTTGAACAATTGATGCAAGCAAATACTGAATGATAACTAGCGCTGTGACGATACTACTGCCAGCTTCTTACGAATGTGTTCTCGAAGCTTGACTTTTAAGGTTAATCGGCTGGTTACCATCCGATTTATTATTACCCTATTTATTCATATATATAATAATATCTATATAATAATCTGTGGCTCGGCTGTCAACTGGAACGTCATATTTTTTACTCAATCCGCAATTTTCAATACAATTTAATTAAATTTCTTTCATCAAAATGGCAAAAACAATCAGTAAAACAAGAAAAAAAACAGTAACGATGTAAAAAAACCAAACACGAAACCAATTACCCCTTTTTGAACCGACAACATGAAAATGATAAAATGCTGACAAGAAGCCGAGCTCGAGAACAAAACGCACCAACTCCATCTTCGGGTTCGTCGCTCAGTTCCGCCTCGCAGCCGCCGGAATCAGCGCCAGCCATGAGTCCTGAGATTCCGGTAGCTGCAGTTGCGTCGAGCTCGAGCGACGAATACTTCTCGCCGCTAACGACACCACCACCTGCGCGTCGGCGCGGACGAGGCTGACCACCGGCCAGCTTGGGACCTCGAGACCCACCGGTCACTGACAGGGTCCCCGCTATAAGTGGAAGTGTGCAGCGTATAAAGTTGACTCAAGCCATGAACGAGAATGTCATACGCTCATACTTTGGGGCTACATAGGGGGGAACTAACCTGACTGCGTACCGTGGTCGGATGCTCTCTCTGTTTCAGGTACTTGAGCCAGTCAACGTTTCAGCCCAACGATTATCGGATCAGATGCGGGTTATCCAGCGTTACCGTATGTTTGATGACGCCTACTTGATAGACTGCGTCTGGAATCACGGAGTAGCCGCGTCTCACCTACTTACTTCGCCACCGGCCGCGGTGCAA
This sequence comes from Lacanobia oleracea, assembly GCA_950371165.1. NCBI lineage: Eukaryota > Metazoa > Arthropoda > Insecta > Lepidoptera > Noctuidae > Lacanobia > Lacanobia oleracea. The sequence continues at coordinate 272,022 of OX493385.1, forward strand.
ATACAACCCAGTGCAAGTGTTTCACTGCGACCCAACTACGTTGGTGAAGATGATGATGACGGGGCCACATCTATGAGTACCCAATGCAATGAGCGATTGAGGAGCGCTTTGGAGGATGCCTTCCGAGAGTTTCGCTCCACACCGCCTGGGCTTAGACCTTGTCTACCTCGTTTGCCCATGCATACTAAAAATAGGGCACTGGTGTGTGGTCTAGATTTGCAGTTAACAAGTTATTTTGATAGCAGCAAAGACCTTGCCGATACCCACTCGATCTTGTACTGTGCGGCTGCAGTGGCATGTCGTGTAGCTAGTCACACGACCAGCTGTACCAGCTTGGCAGTGCAGGATCGAGGGTCGTATCAAATTCAAATTCAAAGCATTTTATTTCAAATAAACCATTCACAGGCACTTTTGAAACGTCAAGGTCGGTCAGTCAAAAACATGGAAGCTATTTGCACGTTCCAAAGCGTAGATCTCTATGGTGAAGAACGTGCAAGTCGGTAAGGCTAGAGCACACATCGGCAAACTAATCTGCTTCAGGGAGGGCAACACTCACCGCAGAGTGAGTATAGACTTCCTGAAGCAGAAAGTCTATGCATGGGTAAACCGTATACGTCGGTACAAGCGGCGAGTGGAGCGATACACTCAGAATCGCACATTCCAAAGCAATGAGAGGTGGGTTTATAGGGCTTGGGAGCGACCAGACCAAGGTTGTGACTGATACGCGCCTACCGGATGATGAAGCCATGTGTTCATTCTGGCGCACTACGCGGCGCACGAACTGGTTCCTTGCCGCTCATCGTCGCAATTTCGCCCGTCACGTACTCGATCTCGCTCACACTCTTCGTGTTGGCCATACCCTCGTCTTCACGCCTACTATTTTCCGTCGCATTAATTCGTTCAGAGCCTACATGGAGGAGAATGAGACAGCAGCACACCTGCTTCTAAGCTGCCTGGTAGTCGCGGATTACAGGGCAAAGTACTTCGGAAACCCAGGTGCCCTCTGCGAGATAGTTGGTAACAACAAGGCGTTGCTGGCCTTCCTTGAGGAGCTGGGGTGGATCGAATAACGCATTTGTCCTACCTGCACGCAAAATACGCGCTTAGTCGTGGAGTTGCGGAAACCAGCCCGATTTACATACATACACTCGTTCTTGCAATACAGAGATGCAGTTATTCACACTCTGATCCGGTGTTGATGACGCGTTCTTTGCCAGCCTGCCGTTGACGTTTGAATCAGTTGTTACTTGCAAATACTTCATCGGCACATATAGTAAACCTATAGGGCCACTATCAAAATTTATACTATTTTGCAAACATGCTCCTCTCATATTGTTTACATTCATGCCTATCGTGTAATTGTCAACTAACGATGCATGTTTCATATTTTCTACTTCTACCTTAAATAATTGAAATTGTTCTATATTGACAGTTTTTTCTTCTAATATACTAACCTTATTTTGCAACTTTACGATGTCCTTCAATAATCTGGTAACATCCAGATGACCGAAAGAGACTGGAGGGAGTTTGTGCAACTTCTTCGCCACAAATATTGGGAAAAGATCTGGATTTGTTCCTTTCAGCAAACAAATCATATCGTCAAGGTTTCGAGACATTTTCTTCTTGCCGTCCTTTCGTCGCACAGGCATCTTCTTCCCACTAGGTATCGACTCAAACAGCAGAGTCTTGGCTTTCACTATTTCCTCCGCCGCCGTGAAAGACGAAGTACACAGCTGATGCACACTTTCTTCGTCCATAACGTCCAAAACATTTCGTAAGAACGCTAATAGTTTGTTAATGACAACATTCCAACTATTACACTTCACCGTACTTAACGAAATTGTTCACTGCAATGAGTCACCGATCACTACGGCACTGCCAACGCGTTCGCGCTCAGTCGCGTGCACAACAAGACTGGTTCCAATATTTGTAAGTATGTGAGTACCATGTACTTATTTGGAAAATTAAAAGTCTATCTCTGCATATTCTAGGTGCATGGTCCTTCCATACATTAAAAACATTTTTGTATGCTACAGCATATTGCAAAACATTTGTTTCCAAACCCTTCCAAATGGACAGCAGAGTCACTATTATTTTAAATGATGAGGTTCAAAAGGGCCGTATAACGGCTTAATTGAAATAAACGTTTTAGAAAGAAAAGAAAAAGTATTTATGTGTGTGTTTTGACATTGACTTTATCTCTCATTCCGAGGTGAAACCCCTAATTTGCCTGGACTATGAATCAACGGCAGCTAAAAGTGCAGCTTTATAGTATTTTATAGATTTTACTGGCATTGCGTTTACTCCGCCGTCAATATAGCAAATAACAACTGTTTGTGTGTAGCCAAACACATAGTTATCACATAAATTTTATTTTTGTTATGTTCTCAAACATTTTTTCACGATGACTGAATAAGTTACTTGTGATTGTTTTATTGTAAAAATTAAGAAGCTATATGATGAGAAAACAACTGACCCGGTCCGTGTGACTGAGTCCGGGCTGACAGCAGGCGCAACAAGGCGGGCGCGTGGCCGCCAGCGCCGCCCTGCGCCGCGCGCTCCAACCTGCGAACATACGGCACGGCTGCACGGGTGACGTTCATCTAATATTATGGGAGCCGAGAGGTAGCGTTGCAAATAAGATGGTCATAGTAAGCCAGCTGATAGTTGATCTTGTATGGCTCACATGTAAACTGGTGGATAGCTGGTAGCGGTGGGTGTGGTTGGGTACGAAAGCTAAAGTAGTTGAACTCCCTGCCTGCGTCTGTGTTTCCAAAAGCTTACAACCCTTATCTCTTCAAAGTTAGAGTGAACAGGCTCCTTCTGGGTAGGGTCCCGCCATCGTAGACTTTGTCTCTGTCATCTCTGACATAGACTAGAGTCAAGAGCAAACCAAACAAATAAAAAAATAACTAATAAATAAATAAAGTCAAAGTACGTCGGTTGAAACCTTTTTCAGTTTTTGTCACTCGGGTGCAACCGTCAAGTGCGAACGCGAACTTATATTCTGTTGCGGTACTGTCGCTCGATTCTGTAAACATGTCGAATTGAAGGTTTGGGTGCAGTGAACGTGGGATGAAATTAGCTGTCAAAAGTACTAGTTATTGATAAATATGTAAAGAATTATATCAATAATCGAGTTTACCAAATTTGAATGCTACAGTTAATACATTTTTATATTTAACTAAAACACAGACTGAAAAAAAAACATTTCCAAACAAACATTTTTGAATCGCATTATTGCATCGGGTATCTAAAATGAGTAGGTATCTAACTAATATTATTTAATTTAGTGTGTTAAACCTCACTCTGCCTTGCGCTTGCGTAGAAAGGTAGGTAGCTAAATGACAATTCAAACGAGTGAAGTGTTCCCTTCAGCGTATTCCGCTGACTTTTAGGCAAGTGAGGTGAACACGCGAACCATCCCTTCACCCACCGATGACAGCGCGGGCATTTTTTAAATCATTGAAAGTATTGAAGTATTTCATATTCTAAGCTTTCAGATATTTTACGGTGTAAATGATTTTTTTTATTTTCATATTTTAATAGTCATTTTTTGTGCCTGGCTTTATTTTTTTTTTTTCCAGAGGTAGGCAATCAATAAATTGAGGCGTAATGTGTTTAAACAAAATAAATAAGATTATAAAACTCTACAGTTTAACCTATGTGTATCAGTGAGCCATATTAAAAGCAGCTTCTAGATTTATGTGTTCGCTAAGTTTGCATGCTGTAGCACACTGATACCAAGTTTGTCTTTAGATCCGTGTGTGTAGGTACACCTATCACAATATTCAAAATATCCTTATTACTCTATGGTTTGTTCACGTACCGGAGGTGTCTATTAGTTTGGGTGATCACAGGTACAGACGCCAGCACATCAAAATGCTCGAAACCATCAAATTTTCCCAATCAACCTTGAATCTAGTCTCTTTAAACATAAGGTTGAAAATGTATTAAAGAAAATTGACAGTTTGTCGTAGCTTGATTTGCAGGCGTCGTCTGTACATATAACTGTCAGTGTTCACGCGATTTGATGGTTTGGTACGGACATACATGGCGAGTGTTCCGAAATATAAACCAGTATAGAAGCTAGTGCTCATGTCGATACGAATCTAATTCCGACGCTGTTAGGTATGTAACGGGAGCAGGAAACAAGCACGTGCAATCAAACCGCGAGTCAGTGCCATACTGCTTTAATTTTCGACGTCTCTGTCGCAAGCGCGTCAAACACTCGCAGGTGTAGTATGCGCATGCGTATAATATACAGCAATCCTTTCCTCACATATTTTAGAAAAATGGCTTATAAGTAACAGACGGTTGCAAGGCTAATGGCTCAACACTTCTTCCTTCCCTCTGTCCAAGCTGAACTTCTTCAGTGGATGTTGGTGATTGTGCGCCCACAGGAACCACCCGTTCACACGTTACACCAGTTGCTTCTGGCTGCGGCGATAAGTTGCTATCATCTGTTTCTATGTCCGATTGCTAATCATTTTTTTTTATTAACTACCTCGTAAATCACCTTCTGCTTGAAAACGTCAAATCTGGTCGATGTGTCGAATTAAGTTGCAGTTTAGCTCCGTTACTTACACCGAATACTTTGGTGAATTGCGGTTGGTCGTTGTCGTGAGCGCACGTGTGTGTCTTTCCATACTAAGTAAATTAAAATTTATTTCCATTTTAAATTCCTCTATTGGCTAAGCTACCAAATTTATGATTCCCTGCTCTCTCTTGTGTAAAGTTGCGGCATTACTCTTCCCACTGGGCGTGTTAAGAGAGAGACAAATTACAAATTCAAGTTTCGTCTAATTTGTCGTGGAGTGAAGTGAGATTTGAACGTGCAACCGCAGGCGCGGCAATCCGCTGTACGAGCTATTGCGCCAAGCGGCTCGTAGCGCTGTTAATGAAATCAGCGACAACTACGGCACGCGCGCTCCGCGGCAGAGTCAAGTCTGCTCGTCACGGCTACGCGCTACGACACCCGCTACGATCTTGCTGCGGAGGTATTTATGAGCTACGAACTAAATAACAAGCTCCTCTGTCTACTCATTGCTTGCGGTACAGTTACGCTGTTTTTTGCACGACTACAAACTGCCAATTTCGTTTCTTCGGATATCCACTTCCTGTTTATAATTGAATCGCAACTGCTAATTGCTTCAATAAGCTCATAAGCATGCACAGAACCCCGCCAATCTCCTGCGATATGCCGATTGATGAGTCTGAATCAGACGTAGGTACCAAGTAAGACTGATCAAAGAGTTACTACCAGAACAAAACGTCGCCGTCCATCTTATGAAGATCTAAGAGACGATATGAAACTGTTTAAAGACGAAATAAGAGATTTAATGGCTAAGATCTCTACTGATGTAGCGGAAGTTAGGGCGCAAAATATATTGATTCAAGATACCTTCAGTAATATCCAGAAGAGAAATGAGGAAATTAAAATTTCTATCCAGTTTGTGACTAAACAATATGATGAGATTAAAGTGAAAATAGATAAAACCGAAAAAAATCAAACATTGGAGGAAAAACTCGAAGAACTCAAACGTGTGTCCTGCTTATCAAAACTGGAGATAAGAAATATACCACAAAAAGATCTAAGAGTGATCTTATGCAAGTAGTATTAAGTATTTCAAAAACAGTAAATTCGAACCTCGATCTCAGCGACGTGCGAGACATATACCGCAAGACTAGCAAAAACAAGTCTAACTCTGTTGTGATTGTGGATGTGACCAATAATAAAAGCGAATGTTCTGAAAGCAGTGAGAGAATACAATCTAAAGAACAAACCCACAACCCTAAATAATTCTTGCATCGATAGAATAAACGAAACAAAGCCTATATATGTTTCAGAATACCTCACGTTCAAAACCAAGAAATTGTTTTATCAATCTCATGAATTTGCCAAAACTGAAAATTACTAATTTGCATGGACTGCTAACAGTCAATCGTGTTCGCTATTCGCCTCGTCATTCTTCGAAACATTTGACGAAACATTCGTATACGAGTGTCGTCGCGAACTACTGTTCACACATTCGCGGGGTGAATCATTTTGACATTCGCACACGAACACGGAGGACGTGAAAATAATTGCGGCATGCGCGCTACATCTTGAATGAATAATTTTATTACTAATATTATAAATGCGAAAGGAAGTCTGTCTGTCTGTCGCGCTTTCACGCCAAAGCTACTGAACCGATTTAAATAAAATTTGGTACACAGATTGTCTAGAGCCTGAGAAAGGACATAAGCATTTTTATCTCGGGAGTATGCTACCTAGGCACCACGTGGGCGAAGCCGCTGGCAGAAGCTAGTTGTTTATATATCCTGCATAGAAAAGTAAAAAAAAACTGGCCAAGTGCGAGTCGGACTCGCGTGTAAAGGGATCCGAACAAATAATTGTTTTTTAACACTATAGATTTCTTATAGGTTTTACTGTAATCTATAAGTAGGAATATAAGATCTATTATTTCCATTTTTTTCAAAATTTTAGGAGATGTGTGGGGGTGTGGTCTTTTTTCGTCTCATTTCTTGAAAACTTCAAAACCATTAACTTTACAATTTGAAAAAATATTATTAAAACCCTCACAGTAAGCCCTTTCATTTTGTCTACACGTCCTGTTGGGTCGGGCGCTAGCTATCAACTGAATGCAGGCGAATGTGTAAACAGTAAGTTCGTGTTCGCCATTCGTGCCCTTTGATTCGCGTCCGAAAAACCGCTCCCGAAGCGAACACACGAATCGCGAGGCGAATCACGAGGCGAATAGCGAGCGAACTGTTTACATATGCGTGTTCGTTATTCGCCTCGCCATTCGCCTCGCGATTCGCACGAATGTGTAAATGCGGTATAAGATAATTATACTTGCGCAAGAAAATTGGAGACCCCCACTTGATTGTTAGATCAGGAAAACACCTGAAGTCTCTAATAGAACGTAAATGACTAATAATAATAATCATTTTTTAACCGACTTCAAAAAAAGGAGGAGGTTCTCAATTCGGTTGTATTTTTTTTTTATGTTTGTTACCTCATAACTAATAAAAATAATGATAATAATAAAATAGTTTATTTTCTAATGGTTGTACAAAACACAAATTTAGACATTAAGCAGTTTTACAACAACAGCAAAAGGTGTTTACGTTGAACTCCGGTACCCAGTGTAAGATTAAACTTGTGTTTAGGGTACCGGCGTTCTCGGTTACAGTTTGAACACATAACAGAAGTTGTTGGACGGCCACAGTATATTACAAAAAAACAAATACATACAATTCATTAAGATGTAGCCTCATTTGTGATGGGATGTGTGTGATGTGTGTTTATTATGTAAGTGTATGTATGTATAAGATATATTTACTATTACTGTAAGTTTAGGCACTGGGCAAAGGCGTACCGCCAAACGGCCTAGCCGTGTTCCGGTACGATGCCCAGTGTAGCCAATACAGAGGAGTTGGGTCGAAATAGTTGTTCCAATGCAGGCAGACCGACCAGGCTCGCGTTGATATGGGCGTATCGGGAGACTAGTCGCGGAGGGTAGCGGGATCCGAGGCACGGTGTGCCGCTGGCCGACCGCAGTTAGTTGGGGGCCCAAGTAGTGTGCTAGCCACACATGAAAGGCTGCCCCGCCAACTGACGAAAAATCCCGGGGTGCGCCATCGTGCTGGCTGGCGACCAGATGGGGGGGACCCGATGGACATTCCCGGGGGGGCTCGGGCGTCCCCGCAGTCTCCAGACTAGTCCCCCAATGATATCGTCCTGTCAGAGCGTGCCTGAGGGTAGCAGCTTGGAACCTCATTTCACTTCCTTCTCCTCAACAACCTTCACTCTCAACATGACGAAAAGGAACAAAATAAAAAAAGCTGTACAGCGGCAGCACTTCCTCCCCCACAAAGTGCACCTCAGCAATATTCGAGGTCTGCACTCAAATCTCGCCGCAGTCCATCACCACCTGGAGACTGAGAAACCAGCACTCCTGTTCCTTTCCGAGACGCAGATCAGGTGTCCGTCAGACGTGTCTTACCTTTCGTACCCAGGGTTTACCCTGGAGCACCATTTCAAACCACGTGCGGGCGTATGTATGTACGCCCGTGACGACATCTGTTATCGGCGTCTCCGTAATCTTGAGGACTCCAGGTTCTCAACGCTGTGGGTTTTAGTGGACACAGGCCTGGATAAAATTGTCTACGCTTGTGTCTACCGTTTGCACAGCGGTGATTTGGAGACAACTAAGCTCACACAGCACCTGAGTGAGGCGGCGGATGCGGCTCAGCAACGGTACCCTTCTGCCCAATTGGTGTTACTGGGGGACTTCAACGCCCACCATCAGGAGTGGCTATTCCCATACCAGTGTACAGACCATGCTGGACGAGAAACGAGAAAGCTAGCCCTAGCGCTGAATCTTACCCAGCTGGTCCAGGAGGCAACGAGGGTGCCGGATGTTGATTCGCACACTGCCAATTGCTTGGACCTTTTGCTGACAACGGATCCAGACCGCTATTCGGTGTCGATTTCTTCACCACTGGGTAGTTCCGACCACTGTCTGGTGAAGTCTGTGTCCGTTTACTCCCCGCCCGATCCTAGCCCAAGAGGCACACGGCGGGTATGGCGGTACAGGTCAGCAGATTGGGATGGCATGCGATCTTTCTTCGCATGTTATCCTTGGCAGCCTACTTGCTTTTCTTCGACTGATGCTTCGTCGTGCGCAGACGCCGTAACGGATGTGTTGCGGAGGGGAATGGAGTACTACATTCCGTTCTCTGACATAACTATGTCTGGCGAAGCTCGTCCATGGTTTGGTGCCGAGTGCAATCGCGCTGATGCGCTTAAGCACGCGGCTTATCTGGCATGGGTCGACGCTCGCACGTGCAAAGCAAGCGACGTGACTCGGAAGAAGAGAGCCTTCAACAGGGCTGCCAAGTCCTGCAAGAAGGTGTTGCGGAGGGCACGGTTTGAACACATCAGCCGAATAGGGAACAAACTTGCTTCATACCCAGCAGGTAGTAAGGCTTTTTGGTCCCTGGCTAAGTCGGTCGAATCGAACTTCTGCCGCCCCTCACTACCACCACTGCTGAGACCCGACGGGACGCTGGCCCACTCCGCTGAGGAGAAAGCGAACTTGTTTGCTTCCTTGTTTGCGCAATCTTCGCGTCTGGATCCCGGTGGCGCGAGGCTCCCAGCTTCTCCTGGTGGATGCGAGTCGAGCATGTCGAACATTCGCATTCATCAGAAGGACGTCCGTAGGGTGCTGCGTAACCTAGACGTGAACAAGGCTAGTGGCCCCGACGGGATACCGGCAATTGTTCTGAAAACTTGTGCGCCTGAGTTGTCTCCGATCTTGACACGCCTATTTCGCCTTTCGTTTGAGACTGGAAAGGTGCCGAAGGCTTGGAAGCAAGCTAACGTGCAACCCGTGCCCAAGAAGGGTAGTCGAGCTGACCCGTCGAATTATAGACCCGTCTCGGTAACGTCCATACTCTGTAAGACTATGGAACGCGTGCTGAATCATAAGCTCCTGGCGTACCTAGAAGGAAATGATATCCTTAGTGACCGACAATACGGGTTCCGCCGAAATCGGTCAACTGGGGATCTTCTAGCGTATGCCATTCACATCTGGAGTGAAGCCATAGAAAAGCACGGGGAGGCACTAGCGGTCTCCCTTGACATCTCGAAGGCTTTCGACAGGGTCTGGCACGATAGCCTTATTAGTAAGCTTCCTTCCTTCGGTCTGCCCGCCGGTTTGTGTGATTGGATTGCAGATTTCCTGAGGGATCGGTCTATCCGAGTGGTCATAGATGGCTGCTCGTCTGGACTGCTGGATATTAATGCCGGGGTTCCTCAGGGGTCGGTGCTTTCGGCAACACTGTTCTTGCTGCATATTAATGATCTTCTTAAACCCGGTACCTTTGGGTATGCAGACGACAGCACTGTTGCTGAGAGATACGTGTCCGACGCACGAGCTGGTGGGTCGCAGATCCGGTCTCTTCGGGAGGCTATGGTTGAGCGCTTGAATGTGTCCTTACAGGCTGTCTCTGAATGGGGCGATGCCAATCTGGTCAAGTTCAATGCTGCTAAGACCCAAGCGTGTCTATTTTCCGCCAAAAGGAGCCAATTCCACCCAGCTCCATCTTTCCGAGGTGCAACCGTGCCGATAACCGACCAACTTGAGCTTCTTGGGGTTACATTAACATCTACTCTCAATTTTGGCCCTTACATAGAGGCAAAAGCTCAAGTGGCTGCAAAGAAGTTGGGGATCCTATCAAAGGTGAGACGGTACTTCACGCCGGAACAGCTGCTCAAACTCTATCAAGCGCAAATTCGATCGTGTATGGAATACTGCTCTCATCTTTGGGACGGATCTGCGAGATACCAGCTTGATGCCCTTGAGTCAATTGAGAAACGAGCCAAGAGGATCATTGGCAATGAGAGGCTCGTCGCGACGAAGCTCCAAAGTCTTGAGCATCGACGACGAGTTGCTAGCCTGTCGGTTTTCTACCGGTTGCATTTTGGGGAATGTGCGACGGAATTGCATAATTTAATTCCACCAAGCCCGTTCCATCATCGGACCACAAGACGAACGGCGATGCGCCACCGGTACATGGTGGACATCCCACCCACACGCACAAAACGTTTTGGGAACACATTCATAATGCGTACAGCTAAGGAGTGGAATTCCCTGCCGGAGTCTGTGTTTCCCGATAGCTACAACCTGGGAGTCTTTAAGTCAAGAGTGAATAGGTTGCTTCTAGGCAGGCGTGCTCCATCTTCGACCACATCATCGCTTACCATCAGGTGAGATGGTGGTCAAGCGCGTGCCTATTATTAGTAAAAAAAAAAAAAAAAAAAAAGGTACCTATGCTCATTTATTTTTTGCTTTACATGATCGATATGTTTATCAGATCTTCAGTCTTATTATAATCAAGTGTTAAGAGCCACTTAGAAACAGTGGTCTTACATCCATTTCGACAGAAGGTAACAATGTCACAAAGTTTATTCCCCTTATTGTATAGGTGGTTTGACAGTATACTAAAATGGCGCCGGGCAAGGCTTTTTCTGCATCTCTGGGTAGGACAAACAATGTAATGTCTGCGTTTTTTGGTAGCATTCGGCTCATATACCACTGACGGATGTTTACGTAAAATAGTGCTGAGCACAAAGAGCTGTCTCACCGTATGGACTTTACATTCGGTATAGAGAGCCGTTGTGGGATACCTAAAAGGCTTACAAGTCATAACTTTAAGGACAGCTCTCTGTGCCCTCTCCAGAGGCAGAAGGGATGTTTTTGGTGCCTTACCCCCACGCTGTGATGCAATAGTTTATAATGGATTGGCACAAGGCATAATAAACGGTTTTAATAGTCCTAAAGTCCACAGAGTGCCTTAGTTTCTTGAAGATGAATATACACTTGCGAACTCGTGATACAAGATGTCCAAGATGAGGCTTCCAGCTCAAAGAACTATCAACATGGACTCCGAGATATTTAACGGACTCAGACCTTGTCAGTTTTGGACAGTCATATTGTGAAGAGGATAGATCGAAAGGACAAGTATGAGCTCTGAGCACCATTGTATCAGGAGGAGGGAGGTCAATGTGTTTTAAGGAGAAAGGTAAGTAAACCGTTTTATTTAGATTTAATGTTAAAATATTGTTCGACAGCCACTCCATCACAGAAGCAAGAGCGTGTTCCGCGTGTTTTACTGTTTCAGACCAATCATTACCATGAAGAAGCAGGGCCGTATCATCTGCGTAAGCAAACATGGAACAGTTTGTTAGAGACATCTTGCATAGGTTGTTGATGTAGATTAGGAATAAAGTTGGGCCAAAGATTGAACCCTGAGGAACGCCAAAAGTCAATAATTCAGTGTCACTAATTACGTCATTAATTTTTACACACTGGCTTCTATCACAAAGGTAATTCCGGAATATTTTAAGAGTATGTCCACGAATGCCTATAGTTTATAACTTGGATAAGAGATGAGGTACAGACACAGTGTCAAATGCTTTTGAAAGATCCAAGAAGATAGCCAGATATTTCATTTTAGTATCTAATTTTGCCACTACATGATCTACCAAGGCAGCAACTGCATCTTCAGTTGACCTGCCACCTCTAAACCCGTACTGGTTATTGCTTAGGATTTTGTGCGACTCAAGAAAGTTTACCAATCGATTATTAAGGATCTTTTCCAGTATCTTCGAGATGGCAGGTAAGACAGAGATGGGTCTGTAATTATTTACACTGTGTCTGTCCCCAATCTTGAAGATTGGATGAACAACAGCCTTTTTAAAAACCTTAGGGAAACAGCCCGTAGATAAAGAGAGATTACAGATATGAGTAATGGTTGGTAAAAGCGCGGGCAGACAGGATTTTAATAGTCTTGACGATATGCCGTCCCAGCCTACCGCAGCATCTGCCTCAACTTCATCTGCGGGTAACAGTACTAACGAGTTACAGGGTATCGATCGGATCGAGGGAACATTTAAAGGTGTTGGTAGGTGACAATTTGTCAGCCAAGTTCTTGCCAACGTTGGCAAAAAACTCATTGACTGTATTGACTGCTGACTTTTCATCAGAGGAAATAGTCAATAGTTCTTTAGGGGAATGAGCATTGCGACTAGTTCCAGTAATATCTTTAATGATCTTCCATGTTGCTTTTGGGTTGTTTTTCGCCTTTTGAAACTCTTCCCTTTCATAGGCAATTTTTAAGGTTTTGAGGAGCTTATTACAAAAGTTACGATATCTTTTTTATGTAACTTTGAGGATGTAGTTTTCAGGGTCCTTCTTAAGCGTACTAGCCATGCTATCTCTATTACGAATACATCTGAGCAGCCCATCGGTAATCCAAGGTTTCAGGATTCTTCGTCTCGAAGCCATGTATACCGATTTGGAGTGCTTGACGATGATTGAGCTAATAATGGATATCAGAGACTCGGCGGCATTGTTTGCATCTTGTATATTCATCATTTCACTAAAATCCATTGATAAGATATCGGTAATTACCGTTGGATAGTCAACAACTACAACTATGCAGTTAAATTTAGAGATAGGTAGGGATTTTACATTTTGAATGTTTATAAAGGTAGACCTATGGTCAGTGATCTGTGTATCAAAAACCAGAGTCGTAGTTTTATGATGGTCAATGCAAGATTTGACGCGGGTGGGGAAAAGATGTGTTGGTAGGAGGTCATGTGAAGCAATTAGATTTAGGTATTGATTAGCTTGTTGGGTCGAAGAATTTGGACTAATATCTATATTAATATCTCCCATGATCACTATATTTTTTTGAGCTGACATTTGAGTTAGAGTAGTGTCTAACCCATCAATAAAATTATCAAGATTTCTTATGGAGGGTGAACGATAAAGTGCCAGGAGCATAATATTGTGGGATTTAAAGTTACAGATTAGACAACTAGCATCAGAGAAGGAAGGTTCCGTAACGTTATGAGATAATTCTGATTTTACATATAATATAATACCATCGTTTTGGTTTCTAAGTTTACTCGTGTGATAAGAAACATACTCCTCCAGTTGTGGAACTGTTGACACACTTAACCAACATTCCGATAAAATTAAAACATCACATAAAATTTTCATGCTTATAAGAAATATTCGAAAACTATCAAAATTACAATTCACACTGCATATGTTTAGGTGTATTATATTTAACGACTTGGCATTGTTATTAATGAATCTGCTGCAGAACTCAGGTTGGCAGATATGTGAATCACTTAAACCAAATGAGTCAATATCATCTAAGCTATCATTATCGAACATTGATGGTTAGGATGGTAAGTGCATATTGATCTAGACCATGAAAATGTGGATTATTTAAAAATAACTTATGAATGTATGCCAACATTTTTATTTTAAGTGATTCGGATTTGTTGGCTATTTGTGTATAGCATACAAATAAGAGCGCTTGAATGATAATCAAACAGTTATCAAGGATTGTGTGTCTGAAGGTAAAATATCGATTAATTGTAAATTCTAGGTGGTGCAGTGTATAGTGTAGAGGTTGACATGTACACGATGCAATATGAAAAATGGTAAATCTTATAGTAATGTTAATAGTTGCATGAAAAAAATGATAAAAAATTAATTCGTATAAGGGTGTATGTAGTGCTCGAGATTTCTTCACAGATAACAGTAAGGTTTCAAATTTATGAAGAAACATGAGATGAAGATAAGCCTTAGCTACATTATTCAGGCGTGAGCAATTTTTTAAGACACGATGTTGAGTTAATAATAACAGAATCCAACCCTTCACGTTTACGTAAAAAAAAATTGCCGTTTTGCGACCAACAAAATTTATATTTATTAGTTTTGGCAAATGAACGAGCCTCAAAAAATAGTTGTCGCAGGGTACGAGGCAAGTGATCAGCAATGTAGACTGGTTTAACTTCTCCTGGAATACCAATGTGACCCGTGTTAAGCTTTTCAGTAAAGGGCAGACCCTTATTGAACATACGGCAGGCATCCAGTATTTGATTTTTTGAGGTGACAGTCAGAAACTCTGCTACTATCGGTCTATTGGAGCCTTTCTTCCCGGGCAAACGATACACGTCACGCAACTGAGGAGGCTTAACCGACGGCTGGACAGTGTTACAGGTTTTCAAAACAATAGATGTTAACTCATTAGTAGATTCCTTTTCGTTTGCTGGAACATTTCTTATCTCGATGCAGGAGGATCGCGTGCAAAGCTTTAGATCAACCAGTTTCTTTTCCAGATCCATTATATAGTCGCGTTGTTCAGAGTTTTCTTTTTCCAATTTCTGCAGGGATGTTTTAATAGAATCATAATCATTACTCAGAAATTCTATTGTTTTTAATGTTTCTGTGTTGGTTTTTTGTATCTCCACATTTTGTTGTTTAATTTCCATCAGCTACGAAGTTAGTTTTCCAAGCAGAGCATCTTGCTCACTTTTCCAAGAGGTAAGCAACTTCATTATCTTTTCCTCAAATCTCTTTCATTCACACTCCGGAGAGAAGTCTGGTCGAAATCGCTTGGAATTCGAGGTGATATTGAAGATTTCAGGCTCATTTGGATTATTAAATATGTCCGGAGTTGAAAAAATAGGTTGATTATTATCCGTCTCACGGGCAGGAGTGGGAGGTGGCGTGCAGTTAACCTTCGGCATACCTAGTGGCGGCACTGCACTCCTCTTTGGATCGGTATTCACAATCGTCGTAGGCACCCACACTCAGAGGTAGCACTAAACTGGAGATTCTTACAAATTATCACTTACGCTCCAAGTTAAGGTCGCCTCTATCGCTTAAACTACGCGTGTAACTCCGTCATTTATGCACCGATTTGAAAAAAATTTGTTTCATCTGAAAGGGTATACTTTTCAATTGGTTCCATTTTCACCATGTCAGAATCTGATGATGGGATCCCATGAAAATTGAGGGCAACCCTCAAATTTTATAGGCACATACAATGTTTTTCATAAAATTTCTAACGCAGTACAGATATTTGTGCCTGGTAATCATCATTTCATGTTGCTGAGCTGATGATGAAAGGTATAAATTAGGATCTGATGATAAGATCCCATGAAAAATGTTTGTTCAGCGATACTTTCGCCAATTGTCAGCCGATTTGGATGATTCTTTTTTGTTTGAAAGAGTATTTTCCTTGACTTTGACGAAGAACTTTGGAGGTAGGCAACGGAACTCTTCAATAAATGATAGCAAAGGGATCGAGATTGCTGAAATTGCATGTTTTTTTAGTGTTTACACCACCCCTAGTCTGCTAATTTTCGTTGTTAGTTCGTAATATGCTAAATTCATAATGGTAGATCACTGATCGGTCAGTGGCATGTCAGTGGTCTCGTAATGAAATCGTGGTGGAATGACAGTGTCGTATTGCTATTATTATAAAACCCGTTTGGAGAAATCATTTTCGAAAAATTGCTATTAAAGTTGAACATTAATTTATGCTCGATTGCTTTTGTATATAATTTTACATATTATATATTAGTGTTCTATGAAATCTGAAGTAGTGAGAAGGTCGTAAATAGCAAATACGTGATGAAACTCATTTATATTTTATTCGTTTTGCTGTCAAAGTCAAATGTGACATTAGTGACATTAGGTACTGTTTACTTTACTGACGTCGACGTCTGTTTTTATTTGTTTTGAAGCGACCGATGTTTTGCAAAGAGCTAATTGAATTTTAACGTGAGCGTCATTAAAAAATCAAAAAATTAATAGATTTGTTTATTGCCCTTTTTTTACTTCTCAATAACGACATCATGAGACTGTGCATCAATTGCGGAATAGCAACGGACCGCTGCAATACAATAGGAAGGTGAATATTGGAAAATGAATCATTCTTTCTATTGTACAGGATTGGGTGGGTTAGTATCTGATATTTCTATATCTTAAACATTTAACATTTTTGTACGTAATATTTAATGTAAACAAACTAAATGGTGTAATAGGTTCTGTTTAGTTTTCTTTTAATGATTTTATTTTTTTAAATAATACCAGAATGTGCAACAAATTTAAATTCAAAACATCACCAATCCAGACTAAAGCCCGTATTACAGAACTACAATCAAGACTCAAGCATTACTTAAAACTAGTCTCAGTTGGAGTTTTAATTTTAGAACTTGACTTGAGCAGAGAAACTACCATCAGTAATCACCCGAGCAACGTCACTTTAAAATGTCATTTTTTACGTATTATAGAACAGTGCTTGAGGCTTGACTGAGCTCCACTCAATGTGTCCTTATTTTAAAATCACAATCAGCTCAGAATCACTGCTTGAGGCGAGATTTGATCTTTGTTTTCGCAAGTGTAGTCGAGATCACGCTTGAGCATAGATTCTCATCAATTTTTTTGAGGATTTGAAGTAAATCGAGTACCTACCTAATCAACATGGATATATTTACAGAAGTAGATTATTATAATATTTTTTTTTAATAATGAGACAAATCGAAAATTCAACTTAAATGTTCCACTGAGATATTTAAGAGATACGCAGGACCCTTATAATTGTGAAAAAATTAAGAAGAAGGTACGGGTTTTCACAAGATGTCGTGAAACATTTATTTATTTATTTTGACGTTGAGGTAGTCAATACCAAACCAACAAAACTCTTACCTCCATTTTACCCAGATCGCACCTGTTTCAATGATTCCACATATTGTCCAGCAGTTTTGCTGTCCACAGAACATAATATGTGCCTACTCTGAAGGGTTAAGGGTGGCTGTCAGTGTCAGTAACGTCGTTTCGTCCGCCTACTCCGGTTTTGATCGAGCGAAAAAAAAAAGAATTGCAATAGAAAACAAACTATTGTTCAGGGTTACCATAATGATTGCTTACTCACGTAATCAGAGATCAAAATCTCTACTCAAGCGTAGTTTCGTTTGATTTGCGTTTGAAGATAGTTCTAAAATAAACTGAATGCTTGAGGCGAGATTCTTTGCTCAAGCAGTAATCGGTTGAATGCAGTTTAAGTAGTACTTGAGTAAGGTTCTGTAATACGGGCCTAAATCTGTATGTTCAATTACAACCTATTCTCTCTCTCAGAGGGGAGGCCAGCGTCCCTTCAATGGAAATGTAATATGGCCACTTATGTTTACCAAAATTAGCCACTCAGATGTTTATTTCTAAATGCTAGTGTTAGACCTATAAATAGTCGAATGATAAATGTTTGTTTCAGGTAAATGAAAATGACTTCATCTTCCAAGCTTGCTCTTGATGAAAGTAGACCAGATGGAAATGAACAGACACTTGGACACCGATGAGTGTTATTCAATGTAGATATTGTCTTCTGAAAAAAGTTTGTCCTCATCAACTTGTAGAGTACAGAACTGGTACAGTGCAAGAGTGTAATATAATGGATTCTGCCGTGCTCGGTTAGTTTACTAGTTTTTTCAGTGGTTATGAAAAACATTATTTCGTTTAGTTTTATTAACGAGGGCATAGAGAGTGTTATTTTCATTATCTATCTATACTAATATATAAAGCTGAAGAGTTTGTTTGTTTGTTTGTTTATTTACTTGAACGAGCTAATCTCAGGAACTACTGGTCGGATTTGAAATATTTTTTTTAGTGTTAGATAGCCCATTTATCGAGGTAGGCAGTAAGCTATGTATCATCACGCTAAGACCAACAGGAGCGGAGAAGTAATGAAAATTGTGACGCAGATGAAGTTACGCGGTTCAACTAGTACTAATATTTAAAACTGAAGAGTTAGTTTGTTTACTTGAACGTGCTAATCTAAGGAACTACTGGTCCGATTTTAAAAATTCTTTCAGTGCTAGATAGCCCATTTATCGAAGGAAGGCTATTGGCTATATTATATTATTACGCTATGACCAACAGGAGCGGAGCAGTAACGAAAATTGTGAGGCAAACGAAGTTGTGCAGGTCAACTAGTATTTAATATTAGTCAAGCTCTTAACATCAACATTTCTCATTTGCAGGATTTCATTAATTCAGTCATTTTCAAAATGGGCACACACATACATAATGTCTCTGTGTAATGGCACCCTGTAATGTGGATAAATTATTTTCAGGTGGGTGCTTCAAGTGTGCTTCTTTTGATCGGTGAGAGCAAATAGAGCATCCCGGTATTTCCATTCAGGCCCCTCACCATCTGGGGCATCTTCATCAGCTGTCAATGAGCGGAACATTCAAGACATTCCTCATTTAGAAGAACCTACCTACACACATATTATGATAATCCTAATGAAGAAGATGATTAAAACGATAAACTTACTGCTATGTTTTATTTTAGTTTTAATATAATACAATTTCTGATTACTGTACCTGATATAAGTTAGCACCCTATTAAATACAATATAAGCAAAAGCAAGCCAGGAGTGATGCACAGGGCCCTTGTCTAAAAAATATAGTTTTCTGAAAACTTCAGCTTAAAGAAACTGAAAGCCTGAGCACTTTTATAAAAAATCATCGTTATAGGATGCAAGCACTGCAGCATAGCTGCAAGTACATTCCAGAGTATATAGTCTTAAATCTCTATAACGACGAATGTTTGATAATATTTAGTGTAGGAAACATAGCCACAAAAATATGCATTTTTCTTTATCTATTTTTGTTTGAACGAGCTAATTTCTGGAATCAGTCAGATTTGAAAAAAAATATTTGTTAGGCTATGCGGGAACTGAAAAAATCGAGATATGCGCGTACAAAGTCGCGAGCTAAAGCTAGTTATTTAAAAATAATAACCTAAAATATGGGCAAATATTATCTGATTTGGTCAGTGGGTCAAAATTGGGCTCGTGAAACCTTCCTAAATGCTCTAATTTTGGCGTAGTCCAGCTCTGTAACGCCAGGCCCAAGTTTTTATGGAGTTACGGTTTCTCCTTTCAGCTCTCATTGAGTTTCTCGAAAATCACAGACACCTGGCGCTTGGCTACTGCAGCCGCACCAATGAAGGGCAAAGTTTGTCCAAAAAATATTGGATATAAAACACCGGTAGAATGGCGCAGTGACTGGAAAAGCAATGACTAAACAATTACATTCTAATGGTAGGTCACTGATCGATGGAACTGTCAAAATTTTAGCAGATTACCGCATACGTCTGTCATTCATTTGTCATTATGTACGAGATTACCATTTTAAGCCATTTCGTTCAGTGGAGTGTCAGTGATTGATCATTGAAAAGTCATCAGTCAAGTCACTATTATGTTAGCAGATTACCAAACTTGTCAAAATGAACAATTATGAAATCAGTGATCGACCATTCTGACACTATTGTAATAGCAGACTTGGGGCCCAGTTCTTAACATAACATTGCGCTGGTACACTGTTAATGGGTTACGCAGGTACCCAGGTACCACTAAAAAGTGAAAAATAAAAAACTTTTTCAGAAAAAATACAACCGACTTCCAAAAACAAAACACTACAAGGTACCTTGTAGTGTTTTGTTTTTGGAAGTCGGTTGTATTTTTTGTGAAAAAGTGTACTACAAGGTACCTTGTAGTGTTTTGTTTTTGGAAGTCGGTTGTATTTTTTGTAAAAAAGTTTTTTATTATTATATTATTTTGTATTCTAAACTGAGTCTTTGTAACAAGTTGGTTTATATTAACAAAAGTATATTGAACATACATTGACACTTACACACCTACTCATACTAGGAACACATGTATACATCCCAGATGCAAAACAATCACAAAACCTTGACTTGATCGCATTAATAAATTCATTAGTAAATAATTTGATTAAAAAACATACAAAGGGCTATAATTACTATAAAACTAAACCTCCAGTCGTGACACATTCCTTATACTATTTTTATGGGTTCTAAAAAAGAAAGGTCTCCTAAGATACAGGATATTCGTGGTATAGGAGGCAAGGCCCAAATTTTGTATTGACTGTACTTTGGCAAAAAAAAACTAAATCGCATTTAAATTCTATGCATGGTAATTTCAACATAATATCCCAAAATATCAGGAGCATTTTTTGTAATATGTCTCAATTCGAGATATTTTTAACACAAATACAGCTGGATTTCGGCTTAATAGTTTTAACCAAATGTTGGCTAAAAATACTAGCACTTTACCAATACTAAATAGCTATACATATTATTCTACAAAGGATCACGATACTCAAAACGAAGGTGTTGTTGTCTACATAAAGAGTTGTTTTCAGTGTTCCGTTTTTGAGCATATTTTGGATGACGCTAACTGCTTAATTATTAAAATGAAAGCTGATATTGTTATTGTTGCTGTGTACAGATCTCCTATCTACAGTATTGAAAAGTTCATTAAATCATAAGATACTCAATTAAAATCACTGTCTTCTTTTACAAACATTATTGCCATAGGCGATATTAAAATAAATTGGAAACGAACAGTGGTCTCACGAATATCTAAATTTAATGGCATCACATGGATTACAGCCCGGTCACCTGCTTCCTACAAGAAAACAAAATTGCCTTTATCATATTTCATCAGACCCACATTAATAACAAAACTTTGTTCGCAGTTACCTTGCTAGCCTACCTACTCCTTTTCTTCAGGCTAGCGTAAAGGCGCATGCACACCAGTCTGCGCATGCGCAGCCCACCACGGAAACCGGTCGGCTTGCCTGACGCCGCGCACCGCGCCTCCTCCACAGCTTGCTCGACTTTAAGTCGGCGGCGACCGTCGGACAGTCAGCTTGGTGCCCTCGGCGCGAACCCACGTTGCTTCAACTCGCGACCGCGCAATTTCTCTCGCGTATCTTTCTAGTCGCTTACCTAAACTCTATCTATTCCTGCACTGTAATCTTGCACAGTCATTCACTTCCGCTCTAAATCTTCTTCTTCACTCTTGACTGTACAACTCGTTGTAAATCTACTTTCACTGAATCTTCGTTTTCGCTTATTATTTCCAAAGCCTTTTTTTTTTTTTTTTTTTTTAAGGATGGGAAATCATCAAATGACTCCTTCCGCTCTAGCGGAAGGGAGTGTCAGACTCTTACTGACTAAAACCCATCCATGTTCCTCCCAGTGCCCTTTGCGTTCCAGGGACGCGGCATCTCTTTCGAACGGATTCCGCACCCCGGCAGGCACTGGCCCTAGCGGGCCCCGTCTCCCTTGCTGACAGCTCCTTGAGGCGCGCGTGGAACACAGCGCGCCGCCAACCCGGGCCTGGTTCTGATCGGACGGCGAGCCACCCAAAGCTCGCCGTCCGCAGGCCCGCGCCTACGGTGGCCGGAAATCGCCCTGCGACCCCCGACGCCCGGGACGTCTTCTTCTGTTGCGGCGGCTGGGTCGTGAGGTTTCCCTCTCTCTTACACGTTCGGCCTCCTCCTTTGCTAGCATTACTGCTTCGCAGAAGGAGGTGATCGCTTTCCATGCCTCCTCGCTCCGGACCATAGATTGAACCAGGGCCGGCCGCGAGAGGTCGCCGCCGCCGATCGCCTCAACGAGGATCCGGCGTTTCTCCGCCCAAGCAGAGCAGACCTCCACCGTATGCTCCACCGTGTCCTCCGGGCGATCCTCGCGGTGATGACACCCGGGCGTCTCCTCCCGCCGAATCCGAAACAGGTATCTCCCGAAACAACCGTGTCCGGTGAGTACCTGCGTCAGGCGGAAGGTAAGGACGCCGTGACGCCGCTCTAGCCACTCCTCAAAGAGGGGATTAATCGCCTGGATTGTGGCGTTCCCAGCTCTGGGTTGCGACAGTCGCTGTCTCCATACCGCCATGAGATCTTGCCGGAGCTCCGTCCGCCTTGCCGAGATTTGCCGCGGCAGAGGAGTCTCGCCCCGGCGTAGCGCCTCCACGCGCCACTCGTAGATGAGCGCGAGGGCTCTCGCCTCCAGATCCCATGGCGGCAGTCCGGAAAGGAGGCTGGCTGCCTCGCCAGAGAC
Organism: Lacanobia oleracea; assembly: GCA_950371165.1. Taxonomy (NCBI): domain Eukaryota; kingdom Metazoa; phylum Arthropoda; class Insecta; order Lepidoptera; family Noctuidae; genus Lacanobia; species Lacanobia oleracea. The sequence continues at coordinate 294,336 of OX493385.1, forward strand.
CGTGCGGGGTGCTGCTACCGGCCCATTGTGCTGCTCGATGAGGTAGGCAAGCTCTTTGAAAGAGTAATTGCAAACCGCCTCGTCGAGCACCTAGTGAGGGTGGGACCGGATCTGGCGGAAAACCAGTTCGGTTTCCGCACGGGCCGCTCGACGGTAGACGCCATCATGCGCGTGAGAGCCCTCTCGACAGGGGACGCAGTTTCCCGGGGCGGAGTCGTCTTGGCGGTGTCTCTAGACATCGCCAATGCCTTTAACACCCTGCCCTGGAGTTGCATTAGGGAGGCATTTCGGTATTATTTTCCAAGCCTACCACACACTCCCAAAGAGTTTAGTGCTAGTCTCATATATCTTTACGGTGATGAGGGGAAAGATTCACAATCCAGACGTACTTATTGCAACATGTGTGTTCCGGACAGATACGTGTGGCGGCGGCTGCTCGCAGTGCCGCGCGCCCGCCGCAATCAGCTGGTGAATGAGGTGCCGTTTACCCGCGCACTCCGTATTCTCAACAGTAAAGCAGAAAACATAGACCTATTTTGTTGTACTCTGGGTGGGTTCATAGCGAGAGCTCTCTTTGAGATATGTTACGGTCCTGTCATAAGTCATAAGTAATTTGTTAACATAGGTACCATAAATAGTTGTTATAAAAATAAAATAAAAGTGCGCTATGTTATGCCAGAAGGCGTACAAATATTCATACAAAAAGTAATTGATTTTAAAAGGTCATTGGGCATATCTGACTGCTCGCGCCGCTATCTGTGCAGTCCTTCGTTAGCTATCGTTGCGATCTGTACGTTAAATCCGTTTTGTTTTATCTATTATTTTATTTTATTTCATTAGTGTGTTTTATGGACTCTGGTAATTTGCTTTTGGATTGGATTTTCGTTGATATGGAAAGACAAAACAGTTGTGTATCGTGTAATCGATCTGTGTTACGTCAAAGAAAACACTGTCTTAATGCAGTATTTCTCGAAAGCCCCGATTCAGATTGGCCAAAGTACACACTTCTTTTATGGGGTACTGTATTAAATTTTATAATAAAATACCAGTTGATATTCTCGAACTGAATGAGAGAAAATTTAAAGCATGCATAAAACGCACACTATGTAGACAAGCGTATTATAAACTGGAAGATTATATCCTGGATAAAAACGCTTGGCTAAATGCTGGTCCTGCTCCACAGTCACAGCTGCTTAGGTCCACTTTTTAGGTTTTATGTTTTTATATTTGGAAGAGATGCTCGCTCCTTTTAGAGGTTCTTACATTATTTCGTTTATTTATTCTTATATACATACAAATTATATTATTATATTAATTACTTATTTATTCTTTTTGATGTAAGAACTTAATCGTTCTCTTTATTAATTTATTTTTCATTATTTGGTCATTGACAACCATAGTTTTGTGTAAAGTAGAAGCATATTTTTCAAATTTTGTAAATGTGAGTACCATGAAACCATTTACATTTTATGTGAGTAGTTATAGTTTTACTTGTTGGACATGAACGAGCATGGTGGTTGAGAGCATGTCATGCTCACTCAAATGTCTCGCTGATGGCGGCGCGTGGGTTTGATCATTCGGTTCCCTTCGAAATGGTTGAGCTGAAGGGTGCCGATACACGCGTCATGTTCGTGAACAGGCGCCGTCGGTTGAGACTGGTCATCTCTTAACTGCCATTGGCTTATTTTAATCTTTATATTTAAAATTCTTATAATAAGCCCTTTTTTTTTCCTTTGCATTGTCCTCACATGCAGAAGCAACAAGTATATGTAACTTGAAATTTTGTAAAACCAGAACATGATTTAAAAGAGTGTCCGTGGAGTTTCTTGCACGTTCTTCTCCATAGAGATCTACGCTTTGGAACGTGCAAATAGCTTCCATGTTTTTGACTGACCGACCTTGACGTTTCAAAAGTGCCTGTGAATGGTTTATTTGAAATAAAATGCTTTGAATTTGAATTTGAATTTGAAAGTTATCGGGATGTCGTAGTATTGTTATTACAGGAAATCATACCACGCGAGGTAAGTACTCTCTTAGTACACAGTCTATTTCTATCTACTCTAAAATAATCTCGATGTTTGATGTATATGTATATACGAGTATGTACAGTATGTTTAATTTTGTGTCAGATTTTATTTGACGGCACAAGATCTATATGCCACCCTTGCTGGCAGCGATATGATCGAGTATTGCAAAACCAGCAATTAGATAATGTGCCACCCTAGCCAATACAAGAAGGAGCAAATCAGAAAGAAGATGAGAGGCGGAGGCGGTTCAACAAATAGAAGTTGGGGATCAACAGGGTCCTGGTTTTATTACTGTTACTGGGTATAGACGTGTATCAAATACAGCGAGACGCTGTATATTTCTAAACTGCAGAGGTATGACTACACATCGTGTGCCAACTTACGCCAAGTTCTGTCTGTTGCGCAATCACAATTTATATACCGGAACTTGCTCGTGTTTGCCACACTCATTTAGTTCAAAATGATTAGGAAGAGCTTGTGAATGCCCCGACATTACATGAAAGCTTTAGTAATGCTCATGTACTTGACATAATCGACTTGTATAAATGGGGATTAGAAAAATTCTGAATTAGATTTTGAAAATATTGAGACAATTGATGAAAACCACTTCAATTTTTGAACAGCTTTAACTAAAAATCAGTTTAAAACTATTTTAGAACAAACACCGTCTCTTCTACCGTCTCTAACAGGCCTGATCGTCCTACTACCAATCAATCAATCAATATTCTTTATTTGTAAACATAGGTTACAGTAGTGTGTAAGATGTTACAATGGTTATTTTATAGTTTCTCTATGTTTTGCCATTTGGCGTACAAATACATAAACATTTATATGGGAGGACAATTATGTACCTCTTAATTAAAGTATCACAATTCAGTATTATCAATGTCAATTTTAAGATAAAATAAAATATAATTTAATAAAATGCAATAGGCAATGTCAATATTAAACGAAATGTAGATAGTAATGTCAAAAAAGATAATTATAATGTCAATAAGTTACATAAACGAAAATAATTTGAACTTCACATTGTCCTCAGAATTGCTATTGAGTCATCATGCATAAATAGTCATGTTACAAGTATACAAACATCATTAAGTCAACGAATTGTCATCAAAGTACTCACTGAGACTATAGTAACATTTCTGTATTAATATACTTAGTACACAATTTTCGCTTGAACTTGACAAAATTTAAACTTTTAATTGAACAAGGTAACTTATTAAATATTCTTTGGGCCATACAAAAAAAACTTTTCCTCATTAAAGCCGTGCCAGCGTGTGGTACTTTAAGCTCCAAATTATTTTTGTCACGTAGTTTCCTGTATTGGCTTTTAAAGGCAATTTCAAACAGGTTAAGGTTTGTTATAACAAAAATATTTACTTCATAAATAAACAGGGAAGGCAAAGTAAGAATTTTCAGGCTTTTAAATAGAGGTTGACAGCTGTCAGTACTTTGTAATCCACACATAGCTCTGATGCATCTTTTTTGGGCTTTGAAAACATACTCTTTATTCACTGAGTTGCCCCAATATATTATAAGTACCATATCTTAGAGTGGATGCAACATAACCATGATATGCCATTAAAAGAGATTCTAGGCTTACAACTTTAGCTAGTTTATAAAGGGCATATGCAAATTTATTAACTTTTTTACAAATGTCGTCCGTTTGCGGTTTCCAGGAGAAGTTTTTATCGATAATAACACCCAGGAATCTAGTTATAGTTGCTGACTCTATTTTAGTCCCCAAATAATTAATGTCAACGTTTATATTAGGAATCCTTTGATAAAAGTGCATTACTTTAGTCTTTTCTAGATTTATAACAAGATTATTATTATTTAACCAATTAATTATTTTGTTTAATGTCAAGTTTATCTCTGCTTCGTATGTATTAGGATCGTCACATTTTACTACTACCGTACTGTCGTCGGCAAATAGTTCCATAGGATGCTTTATTTCTTTAGGTAGATCATTTATATACGTTAAGAATAGTGGAGGTCCTAACACACTGCCTTGTGGGACTCCGTGTTGAATTATCCTACTACTAGATCTGTATCTCCTTTCGTTTCCAGTGCGTGGGCATATTCGTGTTATTTCTAAAATCTGTTTTCTGTTGTGTAAGTAAGATTTAATTAGATTTAAAATGTTACCTCGTATACCATAATGCTCTAATTTGTTTAATAGTATCTTATAATCTACAAAGTCAAAAGCTTTTGTAAGGTCCATATATATAGCACATACAGCAGCTCTCCTATCCACATTCGACAAAATAGGGCGTATCAGATCATGGATAGCCATATTAATTGTCCTGATCTTACGAAACCCTTTCTGTTCATTACCTAGAATATTTGTTTTTTCTAGGTAAGTATAGAGTGCTTTATAAATTACTTTTTCAAATATTTTAGCAAATATAGGTATCAACGCAATGGGTCTATAATGTTTCATAAGGCATTTGTCTTGTTTCTTGTATAGTGGAGTAACTATGGAGGTTTTGAGTTTCTCCGGGAAGATACCATTCTCTATACTCAAGTTGATTATGTAACTAAGATGTGGGGCTATGCATTGTGAGACTGCTTTTATGGCTTTTGTGCATATTCCATCTCTACCTACACTGTTTGTATCCCTAAGAGACCTAATAATGATTCATGACGTCATGCGGCAGAGTTGGTTCCATAAATAAAGAGTTCAAAGTGTTTGACTTAGTAGGGATATTTTGTACTATGCTAATATTTGAATTCGATACTTGGTTAATATAACATTCGTTGAAGGAGTTTGCTATTTCAATAGGATTCGTAATTATCTTTGCATCAGTTTTTATTTCAGTTATAGGTTCTCTAGGAAAGTTAGTTTTATTTTTGTTTATGACGGTCCAAGTTGCTTTTGATTTATTTTGCGCTGTTCTGATAAAATAGTTATTTTGAGATTTTTGCGTTAAAGATATAATTTTTCTAAGTTTTTGTGAATATGCTTTGAACACATTTTTGTTCTTGAGAGTGGGGTTAGTTCTGTATTGCCACAGAAGCACACGTTTTCTTTTACTACATTTTTTTATTCCCTTTGAGATCCATTTAGATTTTTTAGTTACTGATTTTCTAATGGTTTCGTAAGGAAAACAGAGATTATAAAAGCATTGAAATAGTTCCAAAAAACAGTCATAAGCCTCATTAGGGTCCGAAGTATTGTAAATGTCTGAAAATGAGATACCTTTTAAACAATTTTTAAATTTGTCCATATATTCATGACAATAATTTCTTCGTCTAATACGCCACGACTTAATAGCACACGTTTTTTTAACTGGGCATCTTAAAACCTGTGTGGTGTGGTCTGACAGTCCAAATTCAATAATTTCCTCGTTGCAACCTCTGATATTGTGCGCGAAATTATCCAAACATGTCCCACTACTTATTCTAGTGGGTTGAGAGAGTTGCAATTGTAAATTATAGCTTAAAAGAATATATTCAAAATCTAGGGTCTGTTTATTTCTTTTTAATGTATTTATATTGAAGTCCCCACAAACGATAATCTTTTTATTACAGTGAATGCATATTAGCTGAAGAATTGATTCTAATTTGTCATAAAAAGTAGTTAAGTCAGAATTTGGAACTCTATATATACATACAACAATAATACCATGTTTGGTTAATTCAATTGCGCAACATTCAATCAAGTTTTTTATACAGTAATTGTTTAAATTTATCACTTTATATTGATGTCCGATTTTTGTTAATACACATGCACCACCTCTTTTACAGTCTCTGGAGAAACTTATGGCTATGTTATAGTTAGGTATATTTAATAGTTATTTTTGTTCAGGCGTCATAAAGTGTTCCGTAATACGCACAACATCGATAGGTTTTTTCTTACTTTCCAGCTCTTCCAAACAGACATTGAGGAGATCACTTTTGTTTAGGAGTCCGGCAATATTTTGGTGTAGGATATATATGTTATTGTATACGAAAAAAGTTTGAATTTTTCGAGTGACTTGCGTTTTGTTCGTTACTGTCAGAAATACTTTCTTGTGTGTAAGTATTATTTTGTATGTTGATCTGACCAAATCGATGTAGATCGACTAGTATGTTACTCATGATATTGTCAATTATATTTCTCATTCCTTTTTTGTTGATTTTGCCTGTAGAGTAAGAGAACATCTAATGTGTCAAGTTACGATTGCTGTCAAATATGTATGCGTACTCATGATTTAATATGTCAAGATATAGGAGATTGTTAAACATGTCAACTTTAAAGTTATATATCGGTGCTCCTGTTATATATAGTATGTAGGGAGACAAATAATTATGTTGGTGTTTGTGACTTTTCGAAGAGATTCATTAATTGTCTTTATCACATTTATATAGTTGTTCTCTTCTCTTATATCATTCTCTCCAATGAAAAGCAAGCAATAGTCGTTTAACGTGAAGTCTTTTAATTTTTGTTCGATATTACTTACGAGCCGTATAATTGTGGTGCTGTTGGGCATTGCGTAGTGACAATAGTCGAAGTAATCGGAGAAAACTTCTTCAATTGTTGACGAGGATCCCTTTAATGTGTTGCAACTAAGAATACACAGTTTATGCTTTTTTTTAGGCTTCGATACTATGTTTGGTATCTGCTCTTTAGAAGTAAATACCTCTTTTATTTTATTTGGCGTCTGAGTACGACTGTTGGTAGTTTGTATCCCTTTACTGACTTTGTCGAGTTGTGTAGATACAGCTTTTGCTTTAATTGGCGTCTGAGTACGGCTATCGGAAGTTTGTCTCTTTATTAAGTTTGTTGCGTTGCATAGACAGCTCTTTTTCGTTATTTGGCGTCTGAATACGAATATTAGCAGTTGAACTTGATGAGTTTAATTGGTGCTGTGATTTATTTTTGCGTGCTGGTGTTATATTTTTTTCTCAGGTGTCGAGCATATTTTCTCGTATTTGTTTAAAGTCTTTATCATATTTTGTAAGTCGGATTTGAGGCGAAAGTTTTCAACATTTAAATTTTCTATTTCTTGTTGTGCGCTCAGTAATTGATTCATAAGTGTTTTGTTCTGTTCTGCAAGCTCGCAGACTCTACTATTGTCGTTAAAGCTAAACATTGTTGTATCGAGTATGGTTTTGTCGTTATTACCGATTATGTTAGATAAATCGGTTAATGAGCTCGTTCTATAAGGTTTACGGTATGTTATATTATTGCTGTCTGAATCCATTTTACTAGAAGCTATCGTGGCGCCCTCTCTTGAGATGTAGACTTATAAGAACTTCTAATAGTTGATTTGGTTACCACTTTAGGAATTTATATAACTAAAGTAAGAACTGGTCAATGGGATGAGCGCTTAGCTTCAAAATTCCAAATATCTAGAAGAACATTGGAGAGGAAGTTAAAAATAGCGAGAGAATGTTTAACTGAAGATTTAGTTCCACGTTACCTGGGTTTAAATCATATAACCAGAGAAGAAGTAGTGGCACGAAATCTTCGTATCCTATCTCATATTTTTGGTGGTAGCCAAAATGAACCGGCAGCCATTTTTGTGTTCGATGGAACATATATTTACCTTCAGAAGAGTGCGAATTTCCTTTTCCAAAGAAAAACCTACAGCCTTCACAAATTCCGCAATCTGGTAAAGCCTTTTCTAATTGTTTGTACAGACAGCTATATAATAGAAGTCATAGGACCGTATTCAGCGACTACTTCAGATGCAACTATTATGCGCAGCCTGATGCGAGAAGATTTGGATTGGCATTGGTATCTTAGACCTAACGACGAGTTTCTATTGGACCATGGTTTTCGAGATTCGATCCCTGCAATTGAAGAACGTGGATATAATCCCTACATGCCGCCAACTAGAGGAAGAGGAGAACAATTATCTACACTTGACGCAAATAAATCTCGATTAATTACAATGTGCCGTTGGGTGATCGAAACAATTAATGGACGATTTAAGAAAGATTTTAAAATATTTCGGTGATGCGGAATATGATTACTGATTTTAAAATAACCGCGGCAATTATTAACGCTTTTCGGCGGCCATACGAAGATAATATATACGCCGAGCAGTTTGTGGATATTATAAATCAAAATATGAATAGAGAAAATGAGTTGGCAGAATACGTATCAGCAAATAACTTGAAGAGACAAAAAGTAGCATTCGTGCCTCTAGATGCAAACAGTCCAGACTTTGATAATTTTCCACAGCTGACCTTTGAAGACTTAATCTTATTTACGTTGGGCTCATACCATTTGAGAATCGCAAGGTCTTATTGTCACGAGCACATGCGACCAAACGGGGATTATATCATAGAAATGTATCAAAACCAACATTTAATCGATAATAAGATATTGATGAGAGGGCGAATCCAGTCACGTCATATCCGATCGAAACAATACTTTACTTATATTTTATTTTATTTGCCGTGCGCTATCACCTGAGTACCGTGTACTATAGTCAACTCGTACAATAATATCGAATAAGTGGTGCAATATTTTGTTAAACTTCACAAAATTCAATTGTGGCATGCAGTGACTACTGTGTTAACGAATTTTTGAATTAACTTTTTAATAAACTCAGTGTAAACTCAGTTATTTGAAAAAAAACTGTTTAAAACTTTAACAATTCGTCGGTGTTCGGAATGACCTTTAAACTCTTGAGAACAAAGAAACCAACAGCCACGAGCTCATTGGTGCTCGTTAATGTTGTGCCTTAACTAGTAGTGCTAAACTTCGATAAGTAAAGTAAAGTCGCCGTGGTCGAGTAGCATTGCTGAAGCTTTTTGTCTCAGCGAGCCCGCGCGAAGTGTCGCCGGTTCGGATCCCACTACACGCACAACTTTTTCCATTTATTATAACTATTGTTTGAGTTCTACCTATCGCAACCAAAAATGTCTCAGTTCTCAGAGAATAAAAAATTTCTTCCGATACAGACTTAAATAAGGCACCTGGCACAGCAATGACCGGCGAGCATAATGTGTTAATACGTAAGCGTAAAGAACCGGATTGTGAGTGGACCCAGGCCATAAAAGATCTAACTATGGAGTTCAAGAGTACGCTTAATGAGTGGAGGGTTGATTTGGAAGCCGTTAGTATCACCAAAATATCTGATAACGTTGTATCAATAAAAGGCGACTTGGCTTCCCTTGCTCTGGTTACGTCTGAGATTAAGAACGACATTAATTCCCTTCGCTCGGATCAGCTTCTTTTACGTCAGCGAGTATCTGAACGTGAAACATGAAAGTCAGACGAGTCAAATCGATTCCCTTGTGGACTCAGTCCAGTTTGTAACTAACAATCACACCGATTTCAACAAGAAGATTGCCCACTGCTGTAAACAAATTCAAGAGTCCACTGGTTTGAATATGCGGGTCTCGGATTTGGTGTCTAAGATAGATAGCCTAGAACAGGGCGCTCGAAATTGCAATATAAAAATTTGCAATATAATGGAACGGCGTAACGAAAATCTTATTAATTTAATGCTGAATATTAGTTCTGCTGTTAAGTGCAATATACAACAAAACGCTATACTATCTATTCATCGAGTCTCACCCGCGCAACAGCATAATAATAAGCCTAAAAACCAGTACTAAAACCAGTACTTGAACAGCCCATAACAAGAACAGGGCGCTGGTGGCTGCTCTGGATTCGCAGTTGGCAAGCCATTTTGATAACTGTGATAACCTCACCGATGCACATTCGATCATGTACTGCGCGGCTGTAGCGGCATGTCGTGTAGCTCATGTCAAAATAAAAATAACCAATGACAAGAGTTACACGACCAAAACCAGCCGTACCAGCTTGGCAGTGCAGGATCGAGCGTCATATTGGTGAGGCCAGAGCGCTAATCGGCAAACTGATCTGCTTCAGGGAGGGCAACACGCCCTAGAGTGATGCGCTTTGTGAGACGGGCGTTTTCGGGGACTGATGTCAATCCCCGAGATTATATCTCGTGTCACAGAGCGCATCGACTTCCTGAAGCAGAAGGTGTATGCATGGGCAAGCCGTATTCGTAGGTACAGGCGGCGAGTGGAGCGATACACGCAGAATCGCACATTCCGAAGTAACATTCCAAAGCAATGAGAGGTGGGTATATAGGGATTGGGAGCGACCGGACCAAGGTGTGACTGACACGCGCTTGCCGGATGATGATGCTATGTGTTCATTCTGGCGCAGCATCTGGTCGGTTCCTGTCAGTCATACTGAGGGTGACTAGACTCGGGAGGTCGAGCGTGTGTACGATCCGATACCAGAAATGGGGGCAATTTCCATCAGCCCCCAAGATGTAGCTTGTGCAGTCCGTCCATTGCCTAACTGGAAATCTCCAGGGCCGGACGGGCTGCACAATATCTGGATTAAATGGCTTACGAGATCGCACGCTTGCTTGGCGTCTCAATTCCAGTCTGCCTTAGAGTCTGGGTCGCTACCCCAGTTCTTAACTACAGGTATAACCCACCTGCTTCATAAATCAGGTAGTACTGTGGAACCTCAAAATTATAGACCGATCACGTGTTTACCGACGGTCTATAAAGTTCTTACATCCATTTTGAAGGCAAAGATAATAGTCATATTAACAACAACATCATGCCTCTCAGAATGGATGTAGGAATGGGTCCCGCGGTACTAAGGAGCTACTCTTTATTGATATGGCCATTAGCCAACAGGTTCGGCGTTCCCGAAAGGATCTGTCGACATGCTGGATAGACTATAAGAAGGCCTATGACTCGGTGCCTCATACATGGCTCATGAGGGTGCTAGAATTGTACAAAGTTGATGAAACGCTACGCACCTTCCTGATGTCATGTATGGGGCAATGGAGGACAGTCCTTCGCTATCCAGGATGTCGAAATATCCAGAGGAATAGCGAACCGGTAAGGATCGAGCGGGGTATATTTCAGGGCGATAATTTGAGTCCACTTTGGTTTTGTCTAGCCTTGAATCCTCTTAGCACACTGCTGGAGAAATCAGGGCTAGGCTATTAGTTGAAGAGAGGTGGTCAGGTTATATCTCACCTCCTTTACATGGATGATCTGAAACTTTTTGCACTAATCTGCAACTGATGGAGCTACTGAAGGTAGGTAACTGAAACATTCAGAAACGCCATCAGGATGGAGTTTGGTGTGGACAAATGTGCGGTCATGCATGTAAAGCGTGGAGAGATTATGGAATCCGTGGGAACCCAACTCTCGGATTCCTGAGATCCCTCTCTCCAACTGAAACTTACAAGTATTTGGGTATGTCGGAAGCGTTAGGTATCAATGTTACTGACATGAAGCAATCGTTGAAGGAGCGCTTCTTTGACCGCCTGAAGAAGGTATTTAATAGCCTTCTATCAGGCGGAAATAAGGTGCGCGCCTTCAACGGTTGGGTCATGCCGGTATTGATGTACTCTTTCGGCGTTCTCGAATGGACTCAAACGGAACTTGACGCCCTGGATAGGTGGGTCCGCACTCTGCTTACTGCATATCGAATGCATCATCCACGGTCGTCGGTAATGAGACTGTATATCCTGCGAAAGTGTGGAGGTCGAGGCTTTTCAAATGCTAAGGCTCTTCACAATCGCGAGATATGCAGTCTTAGGGAATATTTCCTAGCTGTCGACGTGGGTATACATCGAGATGTAGTGGCGGTGGACAAGGAACTCATCCCGCTCTCCTTGGCAAATGAGAACTGGCGCAAACCTGCGGTGCTTGACACTAACGATCGCAGGGCGGTATGGCAGAGTAAGGAGCTTCACGGACGCTTTGTCCAGGCCCTACATGGGGCCGACGTAGACCAACTAGCGTCCGTAGCCTGGCTGCGTTTCGGTGACTTTTTGGAGAAACCAAATGTTTTGTTTGTGCAATTATGGACGAAGTTACCATGACGAATAACTACCGGAGATTTATAATAAAAGACGGCACGGTCGACATATGTCGGGCATGTCGCCGTCCGGGAGAATCAATTCGCCACATTGTCTCTGGTTGTTCTCGTCTAGCTAACGGAGAATACTTGCAAGGCACAACCTTGTAGCCAGGATTATCCATCAGCAACTTGCTCTGAAATACTCTCTTGTGGAGTCGGAGGTGCCATACTATAGGTATACCCAGTTCTCGATAATGGCAATATCACATTGTACTGGGATCGGTCCATCATCACTGACAGGACTATTGTTGCCAATAAGCCTGATATAGTGGTGGTGGATCGAATTGTGAGGCGTGCAATGATTGTAGACATAACCGTCCCGCATGACGAGAACCTCGTGAAAGCCGAGAAAGACAAACAAAACAAGTATATTGACTTGGCTCGCGAGGTTGTTGACATGTGGGAAGTGGACTCCACAATCATTGTACCGATTGTCGTGTCGGCCAACGGCTTAATAGCCACGAGCCTCGACCAACACCTTAGGAGGCTCTCGTTGGGCAGCTGGATCAAGGGCTTGATTCAGAAAGCGGTACTTCTGGACACGGCTCGCATTGTCAGGTGGTTCCTTTCTCTGGAGCGCTGACCACCGGTAGCTTAGACCCTGTTCCCGATATCGGTGGGCTACTATTTTTATACACTTCTGGACACATCTATTGGCCCACCTTGTATTTTCAGTTTCGTTTGGTCCTAGCTAAAATTTTATATTAGGTCGAGCAAAAAGTTTTTATGCAGTTTTGAACCTGGTACATTCACAATTTCATTCAATAGTCTTTTTTTGAATTTCGAACACAGAATTTAAAGAAACAAAAGACAATTTGGAGCCTGTTTGTTGATATCAAACAATCGAATACTAAGAAAACTTGGTTTTATTGGTATACTTGGATTTAATTCTTGAAAAAGTGATTGATATCTTTGTTTTTGCAACAAACATTACTTATTCTTAACATTAAGGTGAGGGTCTATCAATAATCTATGGATACTTCACCTGAAGTCACCGCCCAAGCTGTGGCTCTTATTCAGGCCGGACACAGCCAAAGAAACGTGAGTGCTCAACTTAATTTAAGTCGATCTGCGGTCCGAAATGTTTATCGGAGGTACCTAGAGACTGGTGGCTTTGTTCGTCGCCAAGGAAGGCCACGATCTCGGGTCACAACTGAAAGGCAGGATCGATTCATCGTGACGGCCAGCTTGAGAAATCGTCACCTTACCTCCATTGAGATACAAAACCAACTTCGCGACTTCCACGGAGTATCTTTGAGCACTCGAACTGCTCGGAGAAGGTTAAAAGAACGCGATATGGTACCACACAAGCCAGCTAATGGGCCCAAACTAACGCGAGCCCACCGAACAGCGCGCCTTCATTTCGCACGCAGTCATTTAAATTGGACACAGCAAGATTGGAGCCGTGTACTCTTTTCTGATGAGTCTAAAATTGTGTTACATGGCAATGATGGAAGGAAGAAGGTCTACCGACGTAAGGGAGAGCGTTTCGCACAATGCTGCTTTGAAGAGAGGGTTGCTTATGGCGGTGGCTCATGGACTGTCTGGGGCGGTATATCCGCGAGCGGCAAAACTCAACTTGAGGTTGTTACAGGACCACGGCTGCCAACATTAAATGCTGAAAGGTACATTCGTGAGTGCTTAGAACCTCACGTGATACCATACGCGGACTATGTGGGCCCAAATTTCCTTTTTATGCATGATAATGCAAGAGCCCATGCGGCCGGCATCGTCAGGGAATATCTTCGGGATGTGAACATCACAGTTATGGACTGGCCAGCCAGAAGCCCAGACATGAACCCCATTGAGCACATGTGGGACGAGCTAAAAAGACGTGTTAGGGCTCGTCAGCCAGTTGCCCAGACGATGCTGGAGTTGAAAACTGCCATAGAAGAGGAATGGGAGATGATCCCTCAAAATTTCATAGAGCGGTTGATAAACTCTATACCTAATCGTATGAGAGCTGTGGTAGATGCCCATGGAGGCAACACGCGTTATTAAATTAAACCTTTATTTGATAAAAAATGTTTTCTATTCAAAAATCAATTGCCTTTAACAAGGCGCATATCCGACTTGTTAGGCGTAGCTCCATGTCGTATGGTATTCTGAATTCAAATTTAAAACAATACAATCGAAAAAGATGGTAAAATGTATCAGGTTTAAAACTGCATCAACAGTTTTTGTTCAATCTAGCAATCATATTTCGGTAGGGGAAATCGAAACCTAAACTCTAAGGTGGGCCAATAGATGTGTCCAGAAGTGTATTTTTAAATGTTTTTTTATTTATTTTATTCAAATATTTAAAAATATAATATGTATGTTTACTTAAATGAATAAAGGAGCCTAAAAATATTATAGCAAAGTTTGCTTCGAGAATATTACGCTTCAACATCCTGAGCGCTCATCGACTTTGCAAAGGGCTTATGACGGAGCAGCTGGGAGTATCGGGTACCTTACTGCCAATATACTTACATGCACGAACCTTTAAAAACAAACAATTGTTTTGAGAATGCCGGGACGCTGCCATAAAGCATGATTATAAGTTTATCTGGGTTACGGAACTATACTTGTCCGTGAAAAAGAAGGTACTAAAGCCATTGCAATTCGGAACCCACATGACATCGCTAAAATCAAGCCTTGCTCTGCTGAAATGTAAAAAACTTTGCTATAATAATTAAGCCTCGCATAGGAAATGCTTTTGTGTTCTAGATTTAGTTGCACTGTATTTAATTATTGCATGCATTTCTGTCATGGATTCTTCTAATGTAACAGTTCTAGTCTTTTTTATATTCTTGTGTAATCTTGAGTTTATGGCCCTAAACTTAATATTATGTTCTGCCTGTATAATAATCACAGTAAACAATCATATTGATGTGCTTGCTATGCGCTTTTTGCTAGGCTTTGGTGGCATATCACACAATATTTACCTAGACTGCGAAATAAGATCCTCACTGTTCTTGTCCTACAAACTTGCATATCTTCTTGTGTTTTTCAGTTTCTGCATACAGTTATCCCTATATTACTTTGTATGCGTATTAAATAAATTAACTTCTAAAAGTGGATTAATAAATTTTGTTCTAAATAATCTGTTTGATGTTACTGCTCTGTGTTTTTCGTCAGGCGTTGGTTGCATATCAGAAAATATTTGTCTGGACTTTGTACTATTGTTTTTGAACTGCAAACTTATATTGGGCCCTATCTTATTCATGCTTCATAGGAAGTTATTTTATTTTTTATCGATATTGAATGAGTTTTTTGTGACAACCACACTATTATTAATTTTAAGTTTTACAATGGTTAATGCTGAAACTGTCTTATTCTGGAAAGCTCAAAGTTACAAGTGCAGATAATTTAATAATCTACTACCAAAATTGTAGGGGAATCCGAATGAAACTGCATATTATTATACTGTTATATGAATGTACAAGCTAATTCTTATGACGTAATAATCTTGACCGAAACGTGGCTAATACCTGATATAGCTGACAACGAGTCGATCGACGAACGTTATACTGTGTACCGATGTGACAGAGATCGCCCTGCCACCAAAAAGAAAGACGGAGGTGGCGTTCTCGTCGCTGTGTTAAAAGGTCTGCGCTCATTAAGATTTCTTCCTTGTTCCTCTGTACATACGCATATTGAGCACATACTAATACAGTTGCCATGCTCAGGTCGAGGTGGAAATTTAATTATTGCTGCAGTTGTACCACCCAAAACGCCTGAAAGTAAATATATTGAATATCTCGATTTATTACAATCCCTACTTGGGCATAATACTCCTGAACATTTTTATATTTTAGGAGATTTTAATCTACCCGAAATGGACTGGGTCGTGTGTCCTGCGGGTACCTATCAAACTGCTCAGACTTGTAGAGGTGATTCTTCTATGAGTATTCATTTAGGTCAATTCATGGCTTTTTTCGACGCTCATCAATTAAATAATGTAAGGAACCTGAATGGAAAAATATTGGATCTGGTCATTAGTAATGACGACTGCACCACTTACTTCGGATTATTTACTTCAGTTGGATAACCATAATCCTCCATTTTGTGTCTTGATATCTGTTTCATTACCCAATAATTCCATGGTTCATAAGACTATCAAGAAATATAATTATTTTAAAGCAAATTACGACAACATAAATCAAGATTTAAAAGAAATTAATTGGGAAAATGCGTTTTTAAATGATCAAACACCTGGCGAGTACTTGGACACATTTTAAAACATTATTTTTGACATAATAAGAAAACATGTATCTTTGGTTGGCAGTAGGTCTTTAAGGTTTCCTGTGTGGTTCTCTAAATCCCTTATACACATATAGAAAAATAAAGCCAAATCGTGGGTTAGATGGAAAATCTATAAGAATTTATCTGACTACGAACAGTTTTCACTATTCCGCACGAGGTTTCAGTCTGAGTGCAAATCGAATCGAATCTTATAAAAGATATATTAATTCGAGACAACATTAAGCATTTCTGGACTTTCATTTCTAAGCATAAATTCACTACAGGAATTCCTTCCACTTTGAAATATAAAAATCAGCCATCTAATACCCCAGAAGACATTTGCAATATTTCTTTAATTCTGTTTATGAACCATCCACCTTAAAAGGTGTACCGTCCTTGCAAACCTATTGCTCCCCTAACTGTTCGCTGATCAGTGACATCCAATTTTCAGTAGGTGATGTAATGTGTGGGCTCAAGTCATTGGACTTTTCTAAAGGACCTAGACCTGATGGTTTGCCGGCAATCTTTATTAAGAAGACTGCCACTAATGTCTGTACTCTATTGCATACCATATTTAATTTATCTATTTCGCAGGGGATATTTCCACAAGCTTGAAAACTTGCAAACATAACCCCAGTCTATAAGACGGAACCAAAGCATGACGTCGAGAACTACAGACCAATATCGATATTGTCAACTTTGTCAAAGGTCTTCGAGAGATTGGTACACGATAAAGTGTACCCTCTACTTCACAGCGTTATATTATCACACCAACATGGTTTTGTTAAAACTGCGACGAACCTGGTGATTTTTGCAGATCATTTGTTTAATAACTTGGATGACCGTGTTCAAATTGATACAATATATACTGATTTTAAGAAGGCCTTTGACAAGGTTGACCATGAACTGCTTTTGCAGAAAATTGCGTTTAATGGGATACGTGGGGACCTTTTAAGATGGTTTTATTCATATGTTTGCAATAGAACACAGAGAGTTGTAATAAACGGTTTTTGCTCTGCCACTGTTGATGACACTTCCGGAGTGCCACAGGGTTCCATTTTAGGTCCTCTACTTTTTATTTTATTCATCAATGACGTCGATAAATGTTTTAAAAATTCAAAGATACTGTTGTACGCTGATGTCATTAAAATATTCAGATCCATTAAAAGTAACCGTGACTGCATTCTCTTACAGGAAGATTTAGATGCTTTCTCGGCATATTGTACGCGCAATAAGCTTCAACTTAGCGTGACCAAGTGTTATGTCATTACTTTAACTAAAAATAAAAACAACATACTGTATTCTGTGTTCGTTTGTGTATTTGAGTACTGTTTCTGTGTGTGATGTTTGTTTTTTTTTTTGTAAAACTTAAATCTAAAAAGAGAAATCCTAGTCCGCGATCTTGGAATTCTGCTGGATGATAAACTCCAATTAGATTCTCACATTAACAAAATTGTTAAAAATGCCTTCCGTATGTTCGGTTTTATTATGAGAACGGCCACAGTATTTACCCGATCTTCTACCTATTCGTACCTTTACAAATCGTTGGTTCGCTCTCAGCTAGAGTATGCAGTTTCGGTATGGAATCCCCACTATGTTAAATATTCTGATATGATCGAAAAAGTGCAAAGAAAATTTTTAAAGGCTATGCATTTCGTTGCTATCGTACTTACGCATCCTACCTATTGAAAAAGTATAATCTACAAAGTTTGAAGTCTAGGCGAATTATTTTGGAAACGATGTTCCTGTTTGATCCGTGTAATACTTATGATTGTATTGAAATTCGCAACAGAATTGGCTTTGTGGTACCCAGAACAACGATTTGCCGTGGGGTGCGCGCAAGACCTTTATTTGCAGAAGTTCCTGTCGTACAAACGCATGTTTGCGAGCACCCCTACGCCGCCGTACCCATCAATACAACACAATCTTTGAAGACATTGACTTCTTTTCTGTCTCTGCTCCAGAGTTTAGAAGACTTGTCTATAAAATTATTTCAGATTACAATAGTTAGTTTAATGTTTACCTTATTTCTCTCCCTCCTTATTTCTCTATGTTTGCATGCCTGTTGTTTAATAACTCACTACTAACTAGGTACTTTTGTTTTAACAGCTTACAATAGCGTACCATTATACAGAGTTGATACGATAGAGGGGCATTAAATTAAACTACGTATACTATACGTGTTCAGTATTAATTCGATACGGTACAAAAACAAAAAGCGCCATAAATGAGAAAATATTTTTTTCAAACCAACTAAATAGCTTGCAAATCCGAATAAAACGCAACCACCCTTTGTAAAAAAATGACACTGACCTTAGATGCCGCTAGGTAACAAAGCGGCAACGTCGCGCGCGCCTTGGAGCGTGGTGTGGCGGTGTGCGGTATCTCGTGTGCTCGGCGGGGGCCGGGCCGGGGTGGCGGCCGGCGACTTAGGCCTCCGCTCGCACTGGCTTTTATGTTAGGTAACGTTTCGAAGTACGCGCACAAAAACAAACACACTAAATTTTTAAATTTTTGATGTGTCCTCCATTCACATTGATGCACAAGTTATACCGACGGAGAATATTGTTATTTATTTTTCTAATTAGATCACTGTCCGTCGCTAAGCACTCTAATTTGTGAAATGCTAAAATAATCCTATTTTTTAACTCATCAATTGTATTTACCTCTGAGGCATACACTTCACCCTTAATGTAACCCCACAAAAAGAAATCCATGGGAGTGAGGTCCGGAGATACTAATACTAAATAATAATAATCCCAAGTTACGTGTCCTATCACCATAAAAAACAGTCAATCACAAAAAAAAACACTAATACTAAATAATAATAATCCCAAGTTACGTGTCCTCTCACAATAATAAAATAAAATTACAATTGTTTGCGCGCGTATTTCACAAACCGTACGTTCCGAAAAACAAGCGTCGGCGCACTGAGGGACTTACCGATCGCAAAAAACAAGGATGCAACAAACTGACCTATCTCTATTTCTTTCGCTCGCATTATGTTAGTCGCTTTCGTAGTAAAAGTGCAAGTGTGTGTGTATTGATTGCTTCCTTGTTTGCATTGCCAATTTTTAGTGAATGTCCTTCGACATGCGTCAGAGCGGCAACAACGCATCGTAGATTTATCGTTGTAAGGTGCATGACCTATGCTTAGACGATAATCAACTGTTAGAAAAGATACATCGTGTTCAAACCGTGCAAAAACTTTAAAAATCATTTGCGACTAAACTACTGCTCCTAATTAATTTATTTTTGGTACAGAGCTTGAAAATGGTACCTAGTATAGGCAGTTTAAAGGAAAGCCCCTCTGTCGTATCAACGTTGTATATAACTTTTAATGTGTTGTGGAAAATGTCGTAGGTTATACATTTGTTATTCTGATATATTTACAACTCAGCATAAGATTTTTAATGTACGAGTATAACTGTTTATTTTCTCAAACAAATAAAATAAAATAAAATAAACCCAACACAACACGGATGACAAAGTATAGAAGAGTACAGTCTGTTGTCAACATTATCTGACCCACCCTAAAAACAAACGAATTTGGACCCTCTGACAGTAACATTAAGGTTTATTCAATTTATACGAGCTTATCAGACAAGTGCTCGAGGACTTGATGAACAAATACAATAATAATACAGACACGCAAATTTGATCCTTAAAACGTTAGCATTAGGTTTTAGGTTATAACTACTTGTTATAATAAATAATTAGTGTGATAGCTTGTTTTAATAATTGCGTTCAAGTAATTCTGGTCTCGTGGTCTGTGTATAAGACTGAGAAAAACAAGGTGCGAGATCAAATCCTGCGACGAAGATGTTGTTTTGCTTTCAATAAAGAATTTATTCCAAAACTATTTCTTGTATTATTGTAAATAACTATAGACGGATAACCTTCAAATATAAACTTTCTAAAATGGTAATATTTTCGCATAACTTGTAATAAGTGGGTAAATGAAAAATAAATATTTGTATTCATTATAAAACTGGTATTCAAATGCTACTAAGGGTATGCAGTGACTACGCGCAAACATATTTTACCTTGCCTTACTAAATTGCAAAAACAACGTCTCTTTACAATTTTTTATTTTCTATTTTATAGGTTGTTTTTTTATTATGATGTCTCAATGGAATGATTATTTAAAATACAAAATAATCTATTTACATGAGGACAAGGTTGGCTGCTTGTGCTGTGCAAGAATAAACTTTATGAAAGTATACTATATGGTTCAAATTGTTTAGAATATTGCGTCTAGAAATTACAACTAAGAACAAATTTTAATGCGCCTTATAAGAGTTGAGTTGGTCT
Organism: Lacanobia oleracea; assembly: GCA_950371165.1. Taxonomy (NCBI): domain Eukaryota; kingdom Metazoa; phylum Arthropoda; class Insecta; order Lepidoptera; family Noctuidae; genus Lacanobia; species Lacanobia oleracea. The sequence goes on from OX493385.1 coordinate 314,778, forward strand.
TGCGGTCACTAAGGTAGTGCGATGTTCATCGTTGTAGGTTCGAACCAAGTTTAACCTAAATATAGCTTTTTGCTCAGCTGTTTTTTTTTTAATTATTTCATAACATTTATTTTAGGTTTAGGTTTAAAGAATTTTTATTCTCATAAGAACTTAAATAACAGTTCACTTAAAATGAGATACAAATAGTGCTTACATCTAAAAATATATATTTGCCTCTAGGGTGTTGGCAACGTTACAGGGTACACAATATGTTTTTTAAGCTTTGCTTTAAATATGTTTATATTATTACACTTCTTTAAATCTTCTGGTAAATCATTAAATAGTTTTGCTCCCTCAGACAATATGGTTTTCTTGCCGTAGTTAGTTCGTGCACGTGTGGTCATTAGTTGAAACTTGTTTTTACTTCTTGTGTTGTATGTAGGTGTCTTTTTATGTAGTTTGATGTTTGATTGTACAGAATTCGTGGTGATTTTTTTTATTAGAATGCAGGTGTAATATGTGTACAGTTGTGTGAGATTTAGTAGATTAGTTTTTTCGTATAATTTTTTTGTTGGATATAGGTAGTGATAATGAAATAGTACTTTGATAATTTTGTTTTGTATTCTTTGGAGCGAGTTTAAGTTAGATTTAGCGGCTGATCCCCACAATTCAATTACGTATTCTAGGTTTGATTTTACTAGCGAGTTGTAAATAATTAGACGCATCTTTTTCGGAATACATTTTGTGATCTTTCGTAACGTGCCTAAAAGTGAAACTAATTTTGCTTTGATTTGATTTATATGTAGCTTCCATGTAAGTTTGTCATCTACCCACAGTCCGAGATATTTTTCGTGATTAGATCGTTTAACTATTTCTCCGTTGATCGTAAGTGGCGTAAGTTTAGGTAGTGGTTTGTTTTTTGCTGCGAAAATCATAAATGATGTTTTGTTGTGTTAATTGTTAGCAAGTTTTTTGAGCCATTCATGAAGAAGGTCAAGGTCCTTTTGAGCAGTAGTTAGAATGTTTTGTACAGACTTGTCGAAATAAAAGAGGCAAGTGTCATCTGCGTATAACGTTAAGTGTCCTGTTAGCCCTATTTTATTAATGTTGTTAACGTATATAAGAAATAATAATGAACTAATTACTGAGCCTTGGGGACATCCGTATGTAATGTTTTGCATCGAGCTAGTAAAGTTGTCTATCTTAACGACTTGCTTTCTGTTTTGTAAATAGGACGTGAACATATCGAGAGCGCTGCCTGAAATACCTAGATTGTTTAACTTTTGCAGTAGTTTTTGATGGCTTACCGTATCGTACTCTTTTTGTAGGTCAATGAAAATACCTAAAACTATGTTTTTTTTTATCAATGTGTGTCTTTATTTTAGTTATTAAATCAACTGAGGCCGTGATAGTACTTCATTTAGGGCGGAATCTATACTGTTGATCGATTAAAAATCCCTTCTCAGTCAAATACGCATTAAGACTGTTGTATAACACTCGTTCGAATATTTTCGAAATAACGGGTAAGACCGACACCGGACGGTCGTTGCCAGGGTCAGTTCTACTCCCAGATTTGTAAATAGGACTGACCCTCGCTACTTTGAGTGAGTCGGGGAAAATTCCGCGCACCAAACACTAATTTATACAGTCTGCTAATCTATCAGCAATTATGTTTTTAAGACATTTAATAGCTTTAGTGCTGATACCGTCCAAGCCTGTACTAGTGTTGGTGTCGAGATGGTCAATAATTTTTGATATTTCGTTAGTGTCACAAGGCGAAAGTTCGTTCATAGTTATGTTGTGCGTGTAATTTGTGTCGTACATGAGGGTATTGCCTGTATTTATGTGGTATGTCTTGGGTATGTTATTAGCTAAGTCCGCGCCTATTGATGCAAAGAATGAGTTGAATACGTTACAAATTTCATTACCGTCTGTGATAAATTGCGAGTTCGATAATAGTTTGGGGGGAGCATTGGCGTCTTTGATTTTATTTGCTGCCAAGTTATTAATTATTTTCCACATTTTCTTCGGTTGTTTGTAGCTGTCGTGAAATAGGTTGTGATAGTAGTTTTTCTTCTGTGTCTTGATAAGCTGTTTTACCGTGTCCTGTTTTTCGTTAAATTTCTTCCTTAGGGTGTCGTCTTTTGGGTGAGATTTTGTTTGTTGCCATAGGTGATTTCGTAAGTTGATTGATTCTATGATATTTCTGTTTCTCCAGTCTTCTTGAGGTAGGTTTAGGATTTTAGTCTTATCTTCTTTGTTTTTGGTTATTTGTTCTGAGATAAATCTTTCTAAGTGTAGGTAGTCGTTGTCTTCATTACTGTAGTTTGCTGTTAGGGTACTATTGTATCATTTGTCATAGTTGAGTGCTTTGTATTTGATCATTTTGTTTATTTTTGGTGGTAAGCTGCCTATCTCTAGGAATATCTGCTTGTGGTCTGAGAGGTACGATTTAACTATTGATATGCTGAATGCGTGATTATTTATGTACATATGTGGTCCAGTATGGTGTTTGTAGTGCTGGTTTCACGGGTACTGTACAGTTTATTTATTTTATTTAATATTTCGTAGACGGTTGCTTTTATTTCACTTAGGTATCTCGTGGCGTGGTTGTCCTTACTAAGCAGATCGATGTTAAAGTCTCCGAAAACAACTGTCCTTTTTCGTCGTTCCAACTGTGAAATATATGTTTCTAAGAAATTGTTTATGTTTGTTTCACCTGGTTTGTATATCACTCCGATGTTCAATGAGAGTTTGTCTATATGTATCCATAAGTAATGATTACCAAGTTCATGTAACTCCTCTGTTATTTCGTACTTAATACTTTCGTGTACGCAAATTGAAACGCCGCCACCCTTCCGATATTGCCTGTAGTTATAAATATGTTTATAATGTGGTAGTTGGTAAAATTTTGCATCTGATTCTGACGTGATCCACGTTTCAGTAAAAATTAGTACGTGTAAAGTCATTGGTGTTGCTTTTAATATGCATTTTATTTCGTCAAATTTGCCAGTCTTGCGGATACTGCGTAAGTTCGCGTAGAAAAATCGTAACGAGGACGGGTGAGTCTTCGTATCTGCTTACTCGTTGATGGTTTAGTCTATCCTTGTAATTTGCACTTTGTATTGGTTTGGTTATTTTTGTTTAAAGTGATTGTCGGTATTTCTTTTACGTATTTGATGATGAGATCCCTCTCGCCGTTTTCAATGCGTGTGTTTAGTTCTGCGTTTAATAATTGTAAAAACTCCCTTTGCGCTGGAGTTTGATCTGCGTAAACTTGTATGTTATCTTGCAGGTTTTTTTTATTTTGTAGTAGGTATTTTGGAATTTCTGCATTGTTGAAACAGACTTTTAATGGTCTGTTTTTGTTTGGGATATATTTCCCCAGTCTGATGGTTCTAATTGGTTTAGGGCAGTCTGGATACAGCATTGCAAGTATCTTCATGGCTTCATTGTTATCGTGATTTCGTCTGGAGTTAGTGTTTCTTTCGTTAATTTCCAATGTACCCACAATAACAATGTTTTTCTCGCGCTCGTTTTGGTCTTTTAGCTCGAGGATGAGGTTTTGGTGGCATAAGATAAGCGATTTAAGCGTTGTGCTTTCAGTGTTTTGAAGTCCTTTTATTTGAGTTATTTCATCTTCTATACGTTCGAGTTTCGTTTGGGTGGTCGTGATGTTAGTTTTAATATTCTCCATCCCGCCATTTATTTGTTCGAAACGTTGGGTAAAGTTTTCTGTTGCTGATTTCATGGTTTTTATTTCATTTTTAATCTCATGTATTTCTTCCTTTATGTAGTTTAGGCTATTATTTTGGGTTTTGGCAAAATTCTCTAGGAAACTCATCATCTCAGTGCGAAAGTTTGTGAAATCCTTTTTATATTCGGTTTCTTCATTACGCTCTTTTCGTTTTAATGTGTAACATTTCTATAATGATCATCGCAGTAGGTGGGTAAGTTTGGTACAGACCCACTAGCGCTTCCGCTCTCGCTTATCACCCTAGTATTGGGTGTAGGTGGTGTCCTTTGCCCGTTCATTGTATTATTTCGTTTGACGTGATCACTTGAGCGTTCTCCGTACGGGCGTGAGTGAGACGAAAAATAGCAGCAGTCCTTGTTCCTCGCGGGGGTGAGCGGTGCTTCGCACTCGCCGATGCGTTGTCGCGCGGAAACACAAGGTTTTAAGTTATTGTGCACTTTGTTTTTTTAACTAGACCTTAAGTTCATGAGACTAATAATCACTTTCCACTGTTTAGTATTTAATTAATCGTAATAATTTCCGCAAAATATTTTCGACACGTCTGCTTTCAACAAGCACCCGAGGCAGCAAGTCATTTTACATTTCTTTAATGAACGACGTAGGGTCTTGCCTTTTTAAAAGGGCAGTTTGTATAGAAATAAAACTAAACAATTGCAAGTTTAAATTTTTATTGTATCATTAAAACACTTAGTTAAGATAAAGTAAGTAAATGCTCATATATTTCCAAATTAATACACATTTTATATTAGTATGCCATAATCAAATCTAACCATTTATAAACATTAAAAAAGGTGTGCTTATGCTTAAGTAAATGTTTGTTATCGAGAAAATGAATTCTTCTGTGAAATGCTTTACAGATTTATAGCTGCCTATATGTAGTGAATAAACATGTTATTTAAATAGAAAAATCTATTTATAACAATAAGATCACCACATAATCAGCAACATTTTAATGGTTTAACAGTCAATCCATTGAGCATTTACTTACATGGTGTTTTTAAAAATGCCTAGTCGCTAGATTAATTAGTAGCGAATTGGCGCACCGTCCCCTGCTATAACTTGCTGTAAGCGGCTACGCATACCGCGCACCATATTCCAACACAAATCTTTGCCTCTCATGTGCTCCCAAGTCGATGTCACGATCTCAGCCAAGTTGTGTTTGTTTCGCACTTCCGTTGTGTCCCAATTTAAAACCATTTGACCCCATAGATTTTCTATAGGGTTCAAATCAGGACTTTTACATGGCCAATTAATAACTGTCACACCTTCTTGAGCAGCTAACCAATCCTGCTCAATGCCTGCATGGTGGATGGAGCAGTTATCGTGCATGAAATAAATATGTGATGTTGGATAGGCAATTCGCACAGTCGGCAGCATGTCGTCACGCAGAATCTCCAAATAAAAACTACTATTAAACCTACCACCAACTTCCACCAATTCACCAGGTCCCATAGACGACATCCAGCCCCAGTAGCCCAGGGTTATTCTACCGCTGGTTCTACAAGGTAGCAAGCACTTCTCATTGTAGCGTTCTCCTTTCCTTCGCCATAAGATTTTACGTCCATCTTTGTCCGATTTAAATGATTTTTCATCAGTAAAGATCACAACATTTTCTTCCCAATTAAAATTTAAATATTCCTGGCCAAAACGGACCCTTTCTTCGCGATGAGCAGGTGTTAATGCAATTTTCAGTGCCGGTTTATAATTCCTTATCCCAGCAGCGCTTTGTTAAAAAGTTTTTTTATTTTTCACTTTTTAGTGGTACGCTGGTACCACTAAAAAGTGAAACCACAACCACAGCACCCCGGCGTGATGTTATGTTATGAACTGGTGTAGACAAAAATTGATTGGGATTTCTGAAATCGCATGTCTGTTGAAGACATGCGATTTCAGAAATCCCGATCCCTTTGCTATCATTTATTGAAGAGTTATGTTGCCTATCTCCGAAGTTCTTCATCAGATCTTCACCAAATTTAAATGGGACCAGTATGAGAAAATATTCTACCAAACAAAAAAAAAATCATCATCCAAATCGGTTAACAATTTGCGAAAATATCGCTGAATAAACATTTTTTATGGGATACCATCATCAGATCCTGACTTATACCTTCCATCATCAGCTCGGCAACATGAGATGATGATTACCAGGCACAAATATCTGAATTGCGTTAGGAAGTTTATGAAAAACAGTGTATGTGCTTATAAAATTTGAGGGTTTCCCTTGATTTTTATGGGATCCCATCATCAGCTTCTAACTTGGTGACAATGGGACCACCTCAGGAGTATAGGCTTTCGAATAAAAAAAAAAATAGAAATCGGTCGAGAATTGGCTGAGAAATCGGTAAACATACATAAAAAAAACAAAAATACAACCGAACATAGAACCTCCTCCTTTTTGAAGAAGTCGGTTAATTAATAACAAACCTGGTCAATGGGTTCAAGCTATGGTAAACAACAGTCATCACATTTTGAAGAAGTCGGTTAATTAATAACAAACCAGGTCAATGGGTTCAAGCTATGGTAAACAACAGTCATCACATTTTGAAGAAGTCGGTTAATTAATAACAAACCAGGTCAATGGGTTCAAGCTATGGTAAACAACAGTCATCACATTTTGAAGAAGTCGGTTAATTAATAACAAACCAGGTCAATGGGTTCATGCTATGGTAAACAACAGTGTCGGCGACGAGACCCCGTCCACGTCCCTAGGCGCAAGTAGTGGTAGGGGCGACCATGTAAATGAGGAATGTTGTCTTGATGTACGAAAAGAGAACTAGTTAGATTCGCATAGATTTTAATTGCTTTAGGTTTAATTTCTGTCTAATTAGTTATGTAAGGTTTTTTATGTAAGTCAAGTAAGGTTTCTTTATGTTTGTTCTATTAAATAAAGTTTAAATGTAATGATAATTTGATGTTTAGTTAGGGAACTAATTAAGAACTTAGGATTTAAGTAGTTTGTGTTCTAATAACTTTCTAATTAGTTTAATGAGTATTATTTGTGTATGCTAGATCTAATAAGACTCCAATATGATAATATTTTAACGTTTTGTAAGGAAATTTTAAAGTAAAGTTTTTGCATTGTAAATAATTACGTAAGTTGAAAACGAGGTTTTTTGTTTATGGAGATATTGTTTTGTAATTAGTGTCAAAATAAAGGTCTTGACCCAAAACCTATTTTACAAAAAGAATTAAGTCGATAGGACTTATAGTTTTAAAGATATTTACGAAAATGTATAGTGAAAGTTTGTTATGATGAAAATTTAGAAGTTTTTGTTCTAGAAACTTTTATTATGATTAGATACCAAAAAGATTTGTATTCTAGATTATAGAGTAAGGTCTGACGCATCCAGAAATGTATATATTGTAAGGGTTTTTTACATAAAAACAATAAATAAAGGCTCCAAGGGTTTCGGCTCGAAATGAAAATCATAGGCAAAATGAGTCTAAAAATCACGGTCGCCGTTAAGGTAACAACGGGCCGTATATAAGCGGAGCCGAATTTTGGCTCAATCGCAGTCGTCGAGCAGCCGTCGAAGAGGCAACAACTAGAAGAAAGGAAGCCGAAACCTGCGGAACCAGATACCCCAGGAAGAAGCATTTTATTTCACCTCCTCCCGGCTGTCCGTCTCCGTCTCCCGAGGTCCCAGAAGTCAAGTAGCGCCACATACGCATTCAGGGGTGCGTGGCGACGTACGTAACCAGCGCTAGGAAATTAAGGGGCGTACGTCGAATTACGTGGGAGATTATCCCAGGTCGACAGTGCGGACACTGGTCGTGTCCCTGCCGTCCGAAATAGTTGGTCCTTCGAAGCGGGATCCCTGCAGAAGAGTACAGAAGAATCCAGAAGAAGCCCAGAAGAAAAGAAGATTGCGTCAAGATGCCGGTTACCAGGTCGCAAAAGGATGCTCCCTCACGTCCCGGGTCCCGTCCTTCAGATAAGGACGCGACAGAAGAAGCATCGGGATCAGAAGGGGTCACGTCAGCGTCATCAGGAACAACAACCACGTCGGATTCAAATACTTCTTCGGGTACTACGAACACGGAGGGCACTACGGCGACCGAGACTACGGAGGCGACTGCGACCACAGCGGCGTCTAACGGAAAGAAGAAAAATGAAGCCGCACAGAAGGAGACGACCAAGAAGATCCCAGAAGATGTTCCAGACAAGGGTGTTCGCGGGTCTGCTGCAACCCTTAAGCCAAAGGGGGTCGGTCGTCGTGCTAGGTCTACGAAGACCACGAGCTCCTCAGCCAGAAGACGCGAGCTGGAAGCCAGAGAAGAATTGGCACGCCTGGAGTTGAAACAAGCGCAGGCTGCGGCGAAGCTAGCCCGTGTCAGATTGGAGCTGGCACAATGTGAAGATGAGGACTCCGTGGATGAAGACCAGGAAGACAGAACAGCACAGGTGCAGAACTGGATCGAGACATCTGTATTAGAAGAAGGCAACATGGAAAAACCCGAGCAACGAGGTCAGCAACCTTCAGAAGAGCCAAAGAAGGTGAAACCTGAAGAGATCTCCTCAACGCAAGAAGGTACGAGCGAAATTCAAGCACTGGCGAAGGTGTTGAAAGAAGCCCTTACCACAAGAGAAGGATCAGCAGCGCAGCCGAAGTATATCCACGAGTTACCCTACTTCGACGGCAACAGCAGCGAGTGGTTAGCCTTCAAGGTTGTCTACGAAGATACAGCATCTATGTTCAACGAAGTTCAGAATATGGCTCGACTAAGAAGAGCACTGAAGGGCAATGCGAGAGAAGCTATCAAGAGCCTGCTGTACTCTGAAGCATCTCCGTTGGAAGTGATGCAGGCCCTCAGAAGAAGATATGGAAGACCTGATGCGCTGGTGCTGGCAGAATTGGACAAGGTCAAGGCGTTGCCGAAGATTTCAGAAAATCCAAGAGACATCTGCATCTTCGCGAGCCAAATCAACAACAGCGTAGCAGCGATAAGGGGTTTAAAGAAACCACAATACCTACATTCACCTGAGATGGTGAAACAAATCATCGAAAAGATGCCAACGATTCTCAAGTTCCGATGGTACGACTTCACTGCGGCATCAGAAGAAGGCGAGTTCTCCGACCTGACAATGATTTCTAAATTTTTGAACTTGGAAGCGGACAAATGTGGAGCCTTCGCGACTTCGGAAGAGAAGACCGGCTTCAGAAGAACTCATCGACAAGCGGCGCATTCAACGCGAGAAAAGGAACGGGATTTCAAGGAAAGGGAAGCAAGACAGCCAAGAGAGAAGACTTGTCCCATGTGTGAAGGTGAACACTTCCTAGTCGACTGTCAGAAGTTTCAGAAGGCGTCGGTACAAGATCGATGGGCAATGGTGAAAAGAAGTCGCGTCTGCTTCAAGTGTCTTCATGGGAGACATCGAAAGGAGAGCTGCAGGAAACCACCATGCAAGGAATGCAAAAGGTGGCATCATCACCTGCTGCATGTCGAGTCAAACGACAGGACCTCGGGAGAGAACAAGACGGAAACACAAGAAGAAGTAGCAAACGTCATGGCATCAGTGAATGCAGTCAATAGTACAAGGGCATACCTAAAGATAATTCCAGTAGAAGTATTCGGGTCGAAAGGATCAAAAAGGATATTGGCCCTGATGGATGAAGGGTCAACAGTGTCACTTATTGACGAAAAAGTGGCAGAAGAAGTCGGCGCTCAAGGCAACAAGGAGGAACTAGCCATTGAAACAGTAGGAGGCAAGATAATAAAGAAGAAGGATTCTCAAACGCTGGACCTTACAGTGAAAAGGATTCATCAAGGATACAAGAAGACCTTGAAGAAAGTCCGGACTATCGATGACTTGAAGCTTACACCGCAGTTCCTAGATAAGAAAAGGATAGAAAAATGCCTACATTTGAAGAAGATCGCCGACTCTCTATATTATGAAGGGGAGTCACAGCTACTCATCGGTCAAGACAATTGGGAGCTAATAGTGACTCAAGAAATAAGAAGAGGGAAACCAGGAGAACCAGTTGCTTCAAGAACAGAGCTGGGATGGGTGCTCCATGGGTCAGACGTCGGGGCTGCGAGAGTAGTTCACTTCCTGGACACTTGTCTCCACGTCAGCACGCCAGAAGAAGAAATGCATCAAGCTATCAAGGATCACTTTGCAATCTAAGCGCTTGGTGTACAACCACGAAGACCCACTACAGATTCAGAAGGAAGAGCACTCACCATCTTAGAGAAAACCTGCAGAAGACTCGAAGATGGACGATTCGAAGCTGGACTCTTATGGAAGTATGAAGATGAACAGATGCCTGAGAGCTACACGTCTGCAAAGAACCGATTGTTCAACATAGAAAAGAAGATGGACAAGGATCCTCAGCTGAAGGCAGAATACATCAAGCAGATCCAGCATCTCATCGATAGCAAGTATGCAGAAGAAGCACCTGTGGGACAAGAAGACTCCAAGAAAAAATGGTACCTCCCTCACTTCTCCGTGGTACATCCTTTGAAGAAGAAGATAAGAATCGTCTTCGACGCTGCAGCCAAATCAAAAGGAAGAAGCCTCAATGATGCTCTACTACCAGGACCAGACCTACTGCAGTCGCTCTTCGGGATACTACTTAGGTTTCGACAAGGACCGCTGGCAGTGGCAGCCGACATCAAGGAAATGTTTCTTCAAGTTCGTATTCGACCGGAAGACAGAGATAGCCTGAGGTTCCTGTGGCGAGGAGATCGACGAGACGTGTCACCGAAAGAGTACAGGATGACGTCAGTTATCTTCGGCGCAACATCATCTCCGAGTACAGCAATATACGTCAAAAACCGAAACGCAGCGGACTACAAGGAGCAATTTCCAGAAGCAGCAAGGGCAGTCAAGCTGAACCATTACATGGACGATTACCTGCACAGCTTCCATTCAGAAGAAAACTTCAGAAGAGTGACAGCACAAGTAGACTTCATACACAAGAAGGCAGGCTTCGAACTCAGGGGATGGGCATCGAATCAACCTGAACTACTGCAAGACTTGAAGACCGATGCCACAGAGAAAACAGAAGTAGACCTCGGAGAGAAGGAAGAAAAGACACTAGGACTTCGCTGGTTCACGAGAAAAGACTCCATCGGCTTCAGAGCAAACCTCCGGAACACACCAGAAGAAATAGTTAAGGGGCATCAAGTTCCTACGAAGAGGGAAGTCACCAGCGCAGTAATGTCGACCTTCGATCCATTAGGATTAGCGTCACCAGTTCTCATCCAAGGAAAGAAGCTACTTCAGGGCATCTGGCGAAGTGGCGTCGGGTGGGACGAAGAAATAGAAGGGAAGGAGTACGAAGCATGGAAGACTTACCTGGAGAAGATGAAACTGCTCCAAGACCTACAGGTTCCGAGGTGCCTGGCACCACATCGCACCGAGGGGGAGCTGCACACTTTTACAGATGCGAGCGAGTCAGCGTATGCAGCGGCAGTTTACTGGAGAACAGAGAATGAAGATGGAACTTACTATGTCAGCTTAGTGGCGGCGAAGGCAAGAGTCACCCCACTGAAGCCAATATCCATCCCGAGACTTGAACTGCAAGCGGCCCTCCTCGGAAGCAGATTGGCACACTCCGTGGAAGAGGAAATGGATCTGAAGGTAGCGAAGAAAACATTTTGGACCGACTCCAGCATCGTACTCTCCTGGATAAAGACTGACCCAAGAACCTTCAAGACGTTCGTGGCTCATCGCTTAGCGGAAATAGAAGATCTTACCAAACCGCAAGACTGGAGATGGGTGCCCACGGCGCAGAACCCAGCAGATGACGCAACGCGTGACGTACCAGAAGACTTCGACTGCAACCACCGATGGCACAACGGTCCAAGCTTCCTGAAGAAAGGAGAAGCGCATTGGCCGGCTCCTAGAACCTTCAAGAAAGGAATCACCGGCGAAGAAAAGGCAGCGGACGTCGCGGCGGCAACAAGCACTTTTCATCCATCACCAGATCCCGAGAGATTTTCGTCATGGAGGAGACTTTGGCGAGCCACTGCGAGAGTATTGCAGTTCTTACAACTCTGCAGAAGAAGAAAGGTAGTCAATGTCTGCAAAGAAGATCCCACCTGGAAAATGACGCAAGGAAAAAAGGCGAAGACTGTTGAGAATCAACAGAGACCTTCGAGAACAACGGAAAGGAAATATATACCGCTGGACACCGGACTACTAGAGCAAGCCGAGACTCTACTGCTGAAAGGAAGCCAAGAAAGAAGTTTTAGAGATGACATCAAGTGTCTACAGCAAGGGAAGCAACTAGAGGGCGGTAGCAAATTAAAAAAGCTCGACGTAATTCTGGAAGAAGAGCTTCTGCGGCTGAAAGGAAGAATCGACGCGATACAGGGTGTGACTAGAGACTACAAGCGACCCATCGTGCTCGACAGCAAGGACAAAACAACACGACTTATCATAGAAGAATTCCACTGTCACTTCAATCATGGAAATCACGCAACGGTGATGAACGAAATACGACAACGCTTCTGGATATTGGGACTAAGGTCAGCGATCAAGACAGTTCAACACCAATGCCAGTGGTGCAAAACAAAGAAGGCGCGACCACAAGAACTACCAACGGGCAACTTGCCTGCTGAGAGACTGATGCACGGAAACCCTCCTTTTACGTGCACTGGCGTAGACTACTTCGGCCCTATGACGATCACTGTGGGAAGGCGACACGAAAAGAGATGGGGAGCTCTATTCACATGCCTAACAACTAGAGCTGTGCACATTGAGTTAACTCCTTCGCTCTCCACCGACAGCATGATTATGGCGCTAAGACGATTCGCCGCGAGAAGAGGAATGCCGAAGAAAATATACAGCGACAACGGGACCAACTTCGTCGGCGCTAACAAAGAACTTAAAGAAGCGCTCGACACCCTGAAGCAAGAAGACCTCGTCTCAGAAGCAGAGAAGATCGGCGTGCAGTGGAAATTCAACCCCGGTGCGCCAAACATGGGCGGCGCATGGGAGCGTTTGGTGCGATCTATCAAAACCGCACTGGACGCCACACTCAACGAAAGGCATCCACGAGAGGAGGCACTCCACACTCTCCTCCTAGAGGCCGAACACATCGTCAACTCTCGGCCTCTCACTCACATCTCCGATAGCCCTGAGGAGGAAGCACTCACACCAAATCACTTCCTCATTGGGCGATCCTGCGGCGCGGCGAGAATCGGCAGCTTCGAAGATAGCGAGCTTGTGGGCAGACCTACCTGGAAAGCCACGCAGCGACTTGCCGACCACTTCTGGCAACGCTGGCTGCGCGAATACCTGCCCACTCTTCTGCCGAGGAAGACGAAAGGAAGAACCAGCACCACAGATCTACAAGTCGGAGACATCGTGCTGATCGTCGATCACAGCCTGCCGAGATGCACCTGGCCACGCGGCAGAATCCTGCGGGTGTATCCTGGACCAGATGGGCGAATAAGGATCGTCGACGCCGAGACGCGCGGATGAGTGCTGCGGAGACCCAGTTCGAGAGTGGTGCTGCTGGTGCCGGGAGTGTCGCCGAGCCAGGAGGTTGGTGCGACGCACGAGGGGGAGACTGTCGGCGACGAGACCCCGTCCACGTCCCTAGGCGCAAGTAGTGGTAGGGGCGACCATGTAAATGAGGAATGTTGTCTTGATGTACGAAAAGAGAACTAGTTAGATTCGCATAGATTTTAATTGCTTTAGGTTTAATTTCTGTCTAATTAGTTATGTAAGGTTTTTTATGTAAGTCAAGTAAGGTTTCTTTATGTTTGTTCTATTAAATAAAGTTTAAATGTAATGATAATTTGATGTTTAGTTAGGGAACTAATTAAGAACTTAGGATTTAAGTAGTTTGTGTTCTAATAACTTTCTAATTAGTTTAATGAGTATTATTTGTGTATGCTAGATCTAATAAGACTCCAATATGATAATATTTTAACGTTTTGTAAGGAAATTTTAAAGTAAAGTTTTTGCATTGTAAATAATTACGTAAGTTGAAAACGAGGTTTTTTGTTTATGGAGATATTGTTTTGTAATTAGTGTCAAAATAAAGGTCTTGACCCAAAACCTATTTTACAAAAAGAATTAAGTCGATAGGACTTATAGTTTTAAAGATATTTACGAAAATGTATAGTGAAAGTTTGTTATGATGAAAATTTAGAAGTTTTTGTTCTAGAAACTTTTATTATGATTAGATACCAAAAAGATTTGTATTCTAGATTATAGAGTAAGGTCTGACGCATCCAGAAATGTATATATTGTAAGGGTTTTTTACATAAAAACAATAAATAAAGGCTCCAAGGGTTTCGGCTCGAAATGAAAATCATAGGCAAAATGAGTCTAAAAATCACGGTCGCCGTTAAGGTAACAACGGGCCGTATATAAGCGGAGCCGAATTTTGGCTCAATCGCAGTCGTCGAGCAGCCGTCGAAGAGGCAACAACTAGAAGAAAGGAAGCCGAAACCTGCGGAACCAGATACCCCAGGAAGAAGCATTTTATTTCACCTCCTCCCGGCTGTCCGTCTCCGTCTCCCGAGGTCCCAGAAGTCAAGTAGCGCCACATACGCATTCAGGGGTGCGTGGCGACGTACGTAACCAGCGCTAGGAAATTAAGGGGCGTACGTCGAATTACGTGGGAGATTATCCCAGGTCGACAGTGCGGACACTGGTCGTGTCCCTGCCGTCCGAAATAAACAGTCATCACATTTTGTCTGTCAAAAATTCCGAAATGCTATAATATGCCCTATTCAACAGTAAGGATTTAAGCCTTTTCTTAAACAAGTTTATATTTAATTGTTTAATTGAACTAGGTATGTGGTTGTAAATGATTGGTGCCATACACAAAACACTTTTTTTCATCAATCCTGTGTGGAACCTTTTTACGCACAAGTTATTGTTCGTCTTTCGTCTTCTCAATATTAATTTTAAGATTATTATTATTCAACCATTTCACTATGGAAGTTATTGTCTGAGTAATAACGTCGCTGTGGTTTTGATCACCAGTATTTTTAATGGTCACAGTGGTCTATCATCGGCAGACAGTTAAAGCTGCTGCTGAAGTGAAAATAACTTTTCACTGTGTGTTACCTACACGAGAGCAAACTTTTGTGCATCTCGTGCCTTTGAATCCCTCGCTACTCTCAGGATTCATAATCAGCTGGTCTATTCGGTGTACCCTTGTTTCGCAGACAGAAATTTCATAGAATATCGTTTCGCAGAAAATATTTCACATAATATTTGGTTGTTGCAATTTTATGTCAAATTTTATATTATTATTTCAAAGACTATTTACCTGAATAAATCCTATTTCACAGAAACACAATTCAATGAATTTCATGATCACATTTTTTTATTGAACTAACTTATCAAACAGTAGAATTATGTTTTAAAGAATATTGTTTGTCCGGTGTTTTTTCCACAGTATTTTATACTTCAGTGAAATATAATTATAATTAAATATTATTGTTTTATAATATGTCCATGGCATACTTTAAAGACAGCAGAATTTTATTCGGAATAATTTAACTGCACATATTGCCAATTTTATAAAATAGAATTTAACCAAAATAAAGTACTATCTTAAAAAATCAGCATGTGTGCTAAAAAAAACTGACAGAAATGAATCGCTGTAAAACCGACCCCACGTAGTCTTGTCTGCCCTACCCCTAGAGTGTAATTTAAGCCCGCGTAGGCGCGGAGGGGTGAGGCGGACCGCCACCGCGGATGAGGCTGGCCGGCTCTGCCGGCCAGCAAGCCGAAGCTGCGGTGGTGAGCGTTATAACCATCTGCGACGATAAGGTCGCGTGGGATCGTCGGAGCCCCGCAGCGCCGGAGCCGTGAGAAAAACCATGCCATTTGCCACCCTTGCCGCTTCGCGGGGTTCCGTCGAGCGGACCCGAACGAAAAGTTTTACTTGAGTAGAATTTACCCGCATTTTTTTGTGACTGCGATGTTGTAATTTTATAGGAGGGTATGCAATTTGTCAAACGTTTAGAAACTGTCAGTTGATGAAAAGTTTTTCTTGGTAACAAGTTTTATGTTAACTCGCTGTCCTAGTTCAACAGTAAGATATCTTAAAAAAAAAAACAAAATTGAGATAAGTTTTGTTTCATGTGAAAAATTTGCTCTTCTGTCTGGTTCAAAAATCAGATATAAAATTTGTAAAACGCAACCAAAGTGCCTAAATTTCAATGTCTCACTGAGACATTTAAGCATATTTTTAACGACCTATTCAAGATTCTGACATCTTAAGATATTTATAAAGTCATGAAGATTTTTACTTTTCTTTTATTTCTACACAGAGACTTCTTCAAATGTCCTTATATGGAATTATAAAAACATTTCTATGTTGAGACATCTTAAATTGTCCCAGTGTTTAACTAAAAAATCGTTAAATTATATTTTCTTTCTAGGACATTTTAAAATAACCTACCTACTCATCCAATAAGATGTCCGCATCACGCGGCTGCGTGAGGCGCACTGTTTTTTCGTTCCGTTCGTCGAAAGTCGCGCGACACCCCCGCGGGCCGATACCCCGCGCTTCCAATACAATGCATGCTAGTTTCGCGAACAGTCTGTGCCATGCTGTTGTTGTTATTGGAATAATATTTGTGTCACCTACGTCATAATTAATTTTTTTTTTTTACTAATAATAGGCACGCGCTTGACCACCATCTCACCTGATGGTAAGCGATGATGTGGTCGAAGATGGAGCACGCCTGCCTAGAAGCAACCTATTCACTCTTGACTTAAAGACTCCCAGGTTGTAGCTATCGGGAAACACAGACTCCGGCAGGGAATTCCACTCCTTAGCTGTACGCATTATGAATGTGTTCCCAAAACGTTTTGTGCGTGTGGGTGGGATGTCCACCATGTACCGGTGGCGCATCGCCGTTCGTCTTGTGGTCCGATGATGGAACGGGCTTGCCGGAATTAAATTATGCAATTCCGTCGCACATTCCCCAAAATGCAACCGGTAGAAAACCGACAGGCTAGCAACTCGTCGTCGGTGCTCAAGACTTTGGAGCTTCGTCGCGACGAGCCTCTCATTGCCAATGATCCTCTTGGCTCGTTTCTCAATTGACTCAAGAGCATCAAGCTGGTATCTCGCAGATCCGTCCCAAAGATGAGAGCAGTATTCCATACACGATCGAACTTGCGCTTGATAGAGTTTGAGCAGCTGTTCCGGCGTGAAGTACCGTCTCACCTTTGATAGGATCCCCAACTTCTTTGCAGCCACTTGAACTTTTGCCTCTATGTAAGGGCCAAAATTGAGAGTAGATGTTAATGTAACCCCAAGAAGCTCAAGTTGGTCGGTTATCGGCACGGTTGCACCTCGGAAAGATGGAGCTGGGTGGAATTGGCTCCTTTTGGCGGAAAATAGACACGCTTGGGTCTTAGTAGCATTGAACTTGACCAGATTGGCATCGCCCCATTCAGAGACAGCCTGTAAGGACACATTCAAGCGCTTAACCATAGCCTCCCGAAGAGACCGGATCTGCGACCCACCAGCTCGTGCGTCGGACACGTATCTCTCAGCAACAGTGCTGTCGTCTGCATACCCAAAGGTACCGGGTTTAAGAAGATCATTAATATGCAGCAAGAACAGTGTTGCCGAAAGCACCGACCCCTGAGGAACCCCGGCATTAATATCCAGCAGTCCAGACGAGCAGCCATCTATGACCACTCGGATAGACCGATCCCTCAGGAAATCTGCAATCCAATCACACAAACCGGCGGGCAGACCGAAGGAAGGAAGCTTACTAATAAGGCTATCGTGCCAGACCCTGTCGAAAGCCTTCGAGATGTCAAGGGAGACCGCTAGTGCCTCCCCGTGCTTTTCTATGGCTTCACTCCAGATGTGAATGGCATACGCTAGAAGATCCCCAGTTGACCGATTTCGGCGGAACCCGTATTGTCGGTCACTAAGGATATCATTTCCTTCTAGGTACGCCAGGAGCTTATGATTCAGCACGCGTTCCATAGTCTTACAGAGTATGGACGTTACCGAGACGGGTCTATAATTCGACGGGTCAGCTCGACTACCCTTCTTGGGCACGGGTTGCACGTTAGCTTGCTTCCAAGCCTTCGGCACCTTTCCAGTCTCAAACGAAAGGCGAAATAGGCGTGTCAAGATCGGAGACAACTCAGGCGCACAAGTTTTCAGAACAATTGCCGGTATCCCGTCGGGGCCACTAGCCTTGTTCACGTCTAGGTTACGCAGCACCCTACGGACGTCCTTCTGATGAATGCGAATGTTCAACATGCTCGACTCGCATCCACCAGGAGAAGCAGGGAGCCTCGCGCCACCGGGATCCAGACGCGAAGATTGCGCAAACAAGGAAGCAAACAAGTTCGCTTTCTCCTCAGCGGAGTGGGCCAGCGTCCCGTCGGGTCTAAGCAGTGGTGGTAGTGAGGGGCGGCAGAAGTTCGATTCGACCGACTTAGCCAGGGACCAAAAAGCCTTACTACCTGCTGGGTATGAAGCAAGTTTGTTCCCTATTCGGCTGATGTGGTCAAACCGTGCCCTCCGCAACACCTTCTTGCAGGACTTGGCAGCCCTGTTGAAGGCTCTCTTCTTCCGAGTCACGTCGCTTGCTTTGCACGTGCGAGCGTCGACCCATGCCAGATAAGCCGCGTGCTTAAGCGCATCAGCGCGATTGCACTCGGCACCAAACCATGGACGAGCTTCGCCAGACATAGTTATGTCAGAGAACGGAATGTAGTACTCCATTCCCCTCCGCAACACATCCGTTACGGCGTCTGCGCACGACGAAGCATCAGTCGAAGAAAAGCAAGTAGGCTGCCAAGGATAACATGCGAAGAAAGATCGCATGCCATCCCAATCTGCTGACCTGTACCGCCATACCCGCCGTGTGCCTCTTGGGCTAGGATCGGGCGGGGAGTAAACGGACACAGACTTCACCAGACAGTGGTCGGAACTACCCAGTGGTGAAGAAATCGACACCGAATAGCGGTCTGGATCCGTTGTCAGCAAAAGGTCCAAGCAATTGGCAGTGTGCGAATCAACATCCGGCACCCTCGTTGCCTCCTGGACCAGCTGGGTAAGATTCAGCGCTAGGGCTAGCTTTCTCGTTTCTCGTCCAGCATGGTCTGTACACTGGTATGGGAATAGCCACTCCTGATGGTGGGCGTTGAAGTCCCCCAGTAACACCAATTGGGCAGAAGGGTACCGTTGCTGAGCCGCATCCGCCGCCTCACTCAGGTGCTGTGTGAGCTTAGTTGTCTCCAAATCACCGCTGTGCAAACGGTAGACACAAGCGTAGACAATTTTATCCAGGCCTGTGTCCACTAAAACCCACAGCGTTGAGAACCTGGAGTCCTCAAGATTACGGAGACGCCGATAACAGATGTCGTCACGGGCGTACATACATACGCCCGCACGTGGTTTGAAATGGTGCTCCAGGGTAAACCCTGGGTACGAAAGGTAAGACACGTCTGACGGACACCTGATCTGCGTCTCGGAAAGGAACAGGAGTGCTGGTTTCTCAGTCTCCAGGTGGTGATGGACTGCGGCGAGATTTGAGTGCAGACCTCGAATATTGCTGAGGTGCACTTTGTGGGGGAGGAAGTGCTGCCGCTGTACAGCTTTTTTTATTTTGTTCCTTTTCGTCATGTTGAGAGTGAAGGTTGTTGAGGAGAAGGAAGTGAAATGAGGTTCCAAGCTGCTACCCTCAGGCACGCTCTGACAGGACGATATCATTGGGGGACTAGTCTGGAGACTGCGGGGACGCCCGAGCCCCCCCGGGAATGTCCATCGGGTCCACCCCATCTGGTCGCCAGCCAGCACGATGGCGCACCCCGGGATTTTACGTCAGTTGGCGGGAATTGATCTGATCTTTATCTAATAAGTAATTGATCTTTTTAAGTATTTTTGTTACAATTTTCGTACGAGTATCAGTCGCAATGAAACGTGGGAGATTATTAGTTCAACTAGCAAACAACCAAACTCGTGGTAAGTTCCATAAGATTTAGTTTCAAACAAAGTACCTACCTACTTAACGAAACTAATGTGATTGTTTTTGTGATTCTTTAATAACGGTATTCGCAAATAACATTGTATTGTTTTCATTTTGTACCTACCTATTTAATTGTTTTATTGTAATAGATTATTCAAGAACGGCTATCACCACCGGTCGGGGTCCCGCCAATTTTACCGGAAAAACAAAATGAATTGGTACAAGTTGCATACGAAGTATGCATGGAAGAACCAACAAGTGATAAGGTTACGATTGATGACTTACAGGTAAATAATATTTATAATTATAGTATGATGATTATAAAAACTATCTAAAAATTATACAAACTTATTTTAAAAGTTATACCAGACCAACTTGCTTGTTTTCTGTACCCGTATAATTTTATTCGTGTTTATTTTCAGAATGTAGAAATTTTAGAAACAGAAGGAAGAGAAAAATCATTGTCACCATCTCTATTGCAAAATAGTGAATATTGTGTTGAAAATCTTCGATCAATTGATAATACAGTAAATGAGGAGCAACCAAATGACGTAAGCTGTATTCAATTTTGTAGGTAGTTTAAAGTTTGTACAATGTAGAAATTGTTATTATTACGAGTGGAATGTACCTACTTGCAATCGATTTCCATTTTACTCAACTATTACTTTGTTGCAGGGCGCGATTGGTGATTTTAGTGCTTCAGACATAGATGACGATTATCACCCGGACCCTGCACACATCGATTCTTCGACTGATTCAGATATTATTTCAACATCGGTGCTTCGTCAAATCCCTGTACTGGATAACATTGATAGTGAGCGGCTACCCAAGAAAATAATCCGAAATGAGAAAAATTGGACCAAAAACAAAAAGAAGCTTTTAGTAAATACTGGTCAAGCTTATGTGACATCATCTGGACGTGAAAAGAGAGCCAAGAAAATGGGAATGAGCTGCGGTCAAAAGTGTAGATTGAAGTGTAGCTTAAAATTTAATGAAGATCAGAGGCAAACTGTATTTGATAATTTTTATAATATGGGTAATCGTTCTCGTCAGCGTGATTTTATAAGCAAATGTATGGAAGTAACAACACCGCGAAAATACAGACGCGAAGAGGCTTCCAGAAAATTAAATTACGCGTACTATTTATATCTCGATAATACTAAAAGGCGTGTTTGCAAACTTTTCTTTAAAAATACACTTGACATCACTAACAGCGCAATAACTACTGTTCAAAATGTAACAAATACTGAAGGGTTCACTGCAAAAGAGCGCAGAGGTACGCATTCTCAACATCATTCTCTTCCAGATACTGCCAAACAGTCTGTCCGAGATCATATAAACAGATTCCCTCGTATCAAATCCCATTATTGCAGAGCCGACACTAGACGAGAGTATTTGGAAGGAGATCTTACAATTTCTACAATGTACAGACTGTATGTACAGTATTGTGAAGAAAATGGTTTAGAAGCAGTCAAAAATTCAATGTATGCACACATTTTTAATACGGAATTTAACATTGCTTTTTTCAAACCTAAAAAAGATCAGTGTTCTAAATGTGAAGCGTTCAAAAATGATTCACCCGAGGCAAAACTTGATCTTCAAGATGGTTATGACATGCATATTACTGAGAAAAAACTATCCAGAGTTATGAAAAAAAGAGATGTTGACAGAGCGAAAAATTCTAATGGCAATATATTGATTTTCGATTATGATTTGCAAGCCGTCGTTCCATTGCCACAAGGAGAAGTTTCTACATTCTACTACAAATCAAAGTTAAACTTCATTAATTTCACTGTATGTGATATAATTAATAAAGATGTTATTTGTTATGCTTGGCACGAAGATATTGCCAAAAGAGGGGCCAATGAAATAGGGTCGTGTGTTTTTTCGTTATTAGAAAATGTGGGTCCAAAAACAGAAATTATCTTTTACAGCGACAATTGTGGTGGGCAGAATAAAAATAAATTTATTCTGTCAATGTATATGTACGCAGTGCAAGCTTTACCCATAAATATAATTACCCACAACTTTCTAATAGCAGGACACACTCAGAATCATGCTGATAACCTTCATTCCTTAATAGAAAGAGAAAAGAGAAGATTGCTGAGAAGTGGCCCAATATTTACACCTGGTCAAATGGCAATGGTACTGAAATCAGCCAAAAAAACTGGTAAACCTTATACAGTCAATGAAATAGGTTACCAACAGATTTATGGCTGGAAAAAACTGTCTCAAATGGTGAAAAATTTCAACATAGACTAAAATGGTCAAAAAATTGTATGGGGTGACATCAAATGTATCCAAGTAAAAAAAGAAGATCCATACAAATTTGGCTACAAATCTTCATTTTCAGATCTTGATTTTAAAATTGTGGGTACGAGAAGGAAACAAAGGGGCCGCATCTCAGAAAATATAACTCTGGAACATGCTTATAATGAAGCACCAGCAATACCAAATCACAAAAAGAGAGATCTGATATCATTGTGTACTGCCAATTTGATACCTCAATGTCATCACAGCTTTTACGAAAGTCTTAAAACTACAAATAACCAGGAAAATGAAAGCGGCAATAGTGATGATGAAAGCCTGTAACGAGTAGGTTAACTATTAATTCACTATTGTTATTAATTAATTATATATTATTTAGATTTTATTATAATACTAAATTTTAGCGGCTTTATAAGACTTACCGATTTGTGCCATTAAGATTCACATAAATAACATTATAGCACTGACTGATTATTATAATAGTTAAACTGACTTGTGCAAAAATAATAATAAGATTTTAACTGATAATATGAGACTGATTTGTGCAATTATGATACTAGGTAATAAATAATACATTACAAGCAAACTAATTTCTCAGTTTTTAATTAATTTTGCTATCCCGTTACCAAACATTTCCGCGGATTTAGTCGGACAACTTACATTCTCAAATATCGATGTGCTGTAATACTAAGATATCTTAAAATTATGTCGATCTCTGTTGATTTTCCATAAATTTGGAAGCTTGGTTGGATAAATCTTTAGTATTTCTTAAACAAAACAAAAAACAATAACTCTATGAGTTACAATATAAACTTAATTTTTAATAAACCATTTTAGAGACAACATTAAAAATACAAAACATGTTTTATTTAGTCTGAGTTCAATATAAGGTTATCTTACTATTAAAAGCCTTAAAACTAATATACAAATTATTTTATTCATATTGAAATATAAATAACTCCGTAACAAATTAAACCAAACTATAGTTTTAAAAAATCAACCACATTTCAATTAACAACGAGTGAATTAATGACACTAAAATCATAAAAGTATGAATAACTAAAAACATACTTTGTTCAACATATCTTACTGTTGAACTAGGGCACCGAACTACTCATTATGCGGATAGAGAATATTTGATTTGTAATTCTATGATATAATAAATATCGAAAAAAAGTTTATTTGAACAAAAATCTATGATTTAAATTTATTCAAAGTAAGTACTACTCTGTCAAGAAAGTACCGGGAAAAGATCAATAATACACCAAAGGTCTGTTATTCATCCAAATTTATTTTATCACCTTCAAAGTATGCTCCTTTAGAAACGATACACTTGCGCCAACGAATAATCCATTCATCAAAACATTTTTTAAACGCTGCTTCCGGAATTGAGTTCAGTTCTCGCCGCGAATTCACCTTTATGTCTTCTATCGATTGAAAACGGGTGCCACGAAGTGGTAATTTGAGTTTAGGAAAAAGAAAAAAGTCAGCAGGAGCCATATCTGGTGAATATGGTGGTTGCTGGATGGTATTTGTTGAGTGTTTGGTTAAAAATTCGTTCACAATGATAGCCTTGTGCGAAGGCGCATTGTCGTGGTGCAAAATCCAAGAATTTTCTTTCCACAAATCTGGCCTTTCTCGTCGAATTTGCTCTCTTAAACGCCGCATAACGCTCAAATAATATTCTTTATTTACCGTTAGACCTTCCGGTAAGAATTCAGAGTGCACAACACCGCGATAGTCAAAGAAAACAGTCAACATGACTTTGACTTTTGATCGACTTTGGCGTGGTATTTTCGGTTTCGGTTCAGTTGAAAGGCGCCACTCCGAAGCTTGTTGACTAGTTTGCATGTCAAACTCGTAATGTGGACATTCCCTCTGATACGTACGCATCTAATTTACTCAGCAAGATATTGTGATCAACATAGTCAAAAACTTGAGTCATGTCACAATAAATTGAACAAACAGGTATTCTTTTGTTAACATTCGTGATGACATTGTTCAAAAATTCATGTATCCAGTATGGTTTTGAATTTTAAAATAAATTCACTAAAAGGCGCGCTAATAGGTATAGTGAGATGTCTCCCAAGAAATGTTCGATACACGATATATAACTCCCTGGTCAAGTCTCGTATAGATTATTTAGTGGAGGTATGGGGTTCAGCAACCAAATCAAACTTGCAAAAACTGCAAGTTGCACAAAATAGAATTATTAAAACATTATTTCAATATGATTATTTAACACCAACCATCAAAATTTATAAAAAAACAAAATTTTTCAATCTGGCCCAAACACATAAATATAATACATGAATTTTTATGAGAAAAATACTTACTAAAGATATCCACTCACAAATTTCATTCAGGAAAAAGATAGATTACCATAAACGAATGACAAGGCAAGCCAATTATTTGTGTCTCAGAAGACATAGAACGAACTATGGAAAAAAGAGTATTCTATTTGATGGGGCGAAACATTACAATGACACCTAAAAATTTAAAAGAAGCAAAATCTCTGTTTACTTTTAAAAGATTACTAATAAGCCATATTTGAATAAGAATTTTTCATTAATGACAGCTTAATATTAAGTTAAATAGTAGCAATTACTAATTTACATTGTAAATACAACACACATACAGTTCAAAATATATCTTACTAAACAATTAGTCATATTTGAATATAGTACATATAAATTACATAACATATACACTATCTAACGCGCTTACATACATCTAAACAATATTAAATTAAAGAATAGATTACAAGAGTACCAATATCTGTACAATATGCAACACACATACCGTTTTCAAAATATTTTTTATTAAAAAATTGGTCATATTTAAATATAATACACACAAAGTATAACAAACACACTACCTAACACGCTTAAACATTTAAACAATAAATAATATACAGGTAAATAGGTACACTATATTTTAACATACCTACATAAAAGTATGTCTAAATAAATATACTTACAAACAATAATAATTTAAAAATACGTATTAGACACTACCACACCAACAACTATATTTCATAAGTATACTTACTAGATTAATGCATTCATATAAACTCAAGTAATCGTAATAAATAATTTTCTGGGTAGTTGGCTATATATCATAATAGGGTTCATAACATAACAAAAATAAGTGAACACAAATAAATCTAAGTGACTGTTTCAATATTAATCACTGTGTCATGGGCGATAATAAACATCTTTTGTAACCCACAACTCATGCGCACCTACCCGCAGTGTCGATGTGCATAATTATATGACGTCGAGTACCTACTTGGTTTTGTGTGAACATTGCTTTTTTTTCTACGGCTACCCCTTTGTTACTAAATGCTAATGTTATTTGTTGTTATTTGTCATTATAACTAACTCGCTACGCCAATCGGCTTCATGTAATTTTATGTTAAAATATTGTATTTTCTCTATAAGTGATTGTAAATCTTTTGAGAAAATAAATGTCTAAAACCGTTTTTTCTGAAGCCTTTCTGTTCGTCGGTTAATATATTATTTTTATCCAGATATTTAAAGATTTTATTATAAATATATTTTTGAAATATCTTCGATATTACTGGCACAAGCGCAATGTGTCTATAAGACTCCATACATTGCTTGTCATTGTTTTTAAACAATGGTTTAATTACAGCTGTTTTAAGATTGGTTGGATATGTACCATGTTATATAAGAATGTGCCTTAAATGTGCACTAATGCAGTTTGATCATGTTTAATTACTTTGGTAGGATACCATCATTACCTGCACTGCCGGAATTTTTCAAAGTTTTAATTATAGCATTAATGTCATTTTCATTGCTTGGTGCTATAAACATCGAGTTTCTATTCTTTTCTATATTAGAAGTCACTTGTATGCCGCAACTTGTTGTAGGTTTTATTTTATCAACAAAGAAGTCATTAAATGCAGTCGCTTTATCAAGTGGATGTGTCACTATTTTATCTCCGATTTTAATGCTACGGATTAAATTATTATCGGGCCTATTCAATTTAGTTTGGTTAATTATTTCCAACGTAGTTTTAGACTTGTTAGATTTGATCTTGTGGTTATTCTGAGCACGTTGCGTTACTTTAATTATTTT
Source organism: Lacanobia oleracea (assembly GCA_950371165.1). Lineage (NCBI taxonomy): Eukaryota > Metazoa > Arthropoda > Insecta > Lepidoptera > Noctuidae > Lacanobia > Lacanobia oleracea. The sequence goes on from OX493385.1 coordinate 340,815, forward strand.
ATTATAAACTGCTGAGTACTTTTAAAATGATTTTTTGTCTTGTTCATTACGGTGCAGTCTGTCACGCCACAAGTGAGCTCTCTTTTTTTGCTGCATGTTTTGATACTCCGGGAGACCCATAGGGGTCTTTTGTGTAATCTTATAGTAGTGTAGTATACGCTTAAAGGAGAAACATAGGTTGTGCAGAAGAGTAAATGTCTCCAAAAAATATTATAGGCAGTCTTCGGATATATTCGTATCATCAACCTGATATATTTTTGAAAAGGAAATACTTTGTAAACATTCCCTAAATTTATTTATGTTAACTAGGTTATAGTCACGGCGTTTGATATACCAATGCTTCACTACACACATGTTTTTAATTGGAACAGAATACTAAGAATGAAAGTTGTTAGTTTTTGCAATAATAGTTGACTACATTTTCGTATTAGGTGGCAAACCTGTAAAGATAATTGTATGGTGGAAAAATAAATAAATAAATAAAAGACTTTTTAAAAAATTAATCATATTTTAGAAAAAAAACTGGCCAGGAGCAAGTCGCGTGAAAGGGTTCTGATCGATTTTTTTTTAACATGTTATTTTAACACTATAGATTTCTTATAGATCCTGTTATCCTCCTTGTTCATAGTAAAGATCAAGATCTATTATTTCCATTTTATTCAATCTTTTAGGCTCAGTAGTTTCGGAGATAATGGATAAAATTATGAAAAAAATATAATTAAATCCTTCACAGTAAGCCCTTCTATTTGATATGACACACGATCATCACCTGCCTAGCCTTTTCCCAACTATATTGGGGTCGGCTTTCAGTCAAACCGCAAATACACACACACACACACGACACACGTTATTGGTAAAAAAAGTCTAGACACCCTAGTTATCCTTAAGGAACCGTCTTTTTTTATTTTTAATGGGTTTGCTCTTGACTCTAGTCTATGTCAGAGATGACAGAGACAAAGTCTACAATGGAGCGAGCCTACCCAGAAGGAGCCTGTTCACTCTAACTTTGAAGAGATTAGGGTCTTTTGTTGAGAACCATAAAAATGTGCGAATTCTAATAAAATTTGTTAGATATAAAGCTAATTATGTCATTTCTATATTCATTCAGTAGATTAGTCTATATTATGAGCCACCAATAGGAAATATGCATGCGATTTTTTTATTTGCAAAATGAAATACTTGTTAGCTCTAGTAAACAATCATGAAATTGTTTTTTAAATACTTTCATCAGCGAGGTACCTAGTTATAAAGCTTCAAAGATTACAATTAGAAAGAGAAGTCCGATGTACACTTTGACGTCATCGTAAATGACGCCTATACTGCTGCCATAGAAAACAGCATTTTCGCGAGACGGACAGATATACATTCAGTCAAAAAAGTATCGGGAATGGATGATTTGTTTATGGTTCCAAATTCAAATTTTTGTTTTTTTGTAGTTGTTAGATTGGCACAACTGTTTTCCATTTTGGTGCGGAGTTTGAGTTGCATCTGTTATTTATATTAAATACAGTGCTGGTTTCAGTAATATCATATATAGTGTGTATTGCGAATTTCATAATGGACAAAAATATCGAACAAAGAGTTTGTCTTAAATTTTGCATCGCCAATGGAATTTCGTGTTCGGAGTCACTGAAAATGTTACAGAAGGCTTACGGTGAATCAACTTTATCAAAAACTCGTGCTTATGAGTGGTTCAAAGCGTTCAAAAGCGGTCGAGATGTGATGGAAGATTTGCCTCGCTCTGGTAGGCCGTCAACGTCTGCAACTGAAGTTAACATCGCAAAAGTGAAGGAAATAGTGACTGAAAATCCCCATTCAACTCTGAGAGAGATAGCCGCCGAATTTTCTGTATCTCACGAGTCGATCCGTACCATTTTAACTAATCATTTGGGTATGAAACATGTTGCTGCTCGGCTAGTTCCAAAAGATCTGAATTTTCTCCAAAAACTCAATCGCATGAAAGTCGCTGAGGACATGCTAGAACGAGTCAGTTCGGACCCAACATTCATGAAACGCATTGTTACTGGTGACGAGACGTGGGTTTACGAGTTTGACATGCAAACTAGTCAACAAGCTTCGGAGTGGCGCCTTCCAACTGAACCGAAACCGAAAAAACCACGCCAAAGTCGATCAAAAGTCAAAGTCATGTTGACTGTTTTCTTTGACTATCGCGGTGTTGTGCACTCTGAATTCTTACCGGAAGGTCTAACGGTAAATAAAGAATATTATTTGAGCGTTATGCGGCGTTTAAGAGAGCAAATTCGACGAAAAAGGCCAGATTTGTGGAAAGAAAATTCTTGGATTTTGCACCACGACAATGCGCCTTCGCACAAGGCTATCATTGTGAACGCATTTTTAACCAAACACTCAACAAATACCATCCAGCAACCACCATATTCACCAGATATGGCTCCTGCTGACTTTTTTCTTTTTCCTAAACTCAAATTACCACTTCGTGGCACCCGTTTTCAATCGATAGAAGACATAAAGGAGAATTCGCGGCGAGAACTGAACTCAATTCCGGAAGCAGCGTTTAAAAAATGTTTTGATGAATGGATTATTCGTTGGCGCAAGTGTATCGTTTCTAAAGGAGCATACTTTGAAGGTGATAAAATAAATTTGGATGAATAACAGACATTTTGTGTATTATTGATCTTTTCCCGGTACTTTCTTGACAGAGTAGTATTTGTTTAAAATCAAAGAGATTAAAGATACAACAGAGCGGCTATCAGAAGTAATGCCATAGAAAAACTGTGATCCCATGGCTCAGTGACGCCATCTAGCTATGAATAGCAAACATATACATTACATTTTGAAATTTAATGAATTCAGCTATCGTACTGTAGGTGGCCAGTGTGTGCTAGAGATGTTACCAACCATTTAGAGATATCGACTTGCGATACTAAAAGTTGTATTTTTTTTTCTTTAAATTTGAATACATTGAAACAGATGGCATAGCATAAGGAAAGTAATAAAATGCAGTAGTTTTATTGTAATAGTTATTTACGATATTAGTGTGGTAAGTTGTTTTTAACCGACTTCTTCAAAAAGGAGGAGGTTCTATGTTCGGTTGTATGTATCTTTTTTTTAATGTATGTTCACCGATTTTTCCGCCAATTCTGGACCAATTTTAAAAATTGTTTTTTTTTCAAAAGCCTATACTCCTGAGGTGGTTTTATTGTCACCAAGTTAGAATCTGATGATGGAATCCCATGAAAATCGAGTTAAACCCTAAAATTTTATAAGCGCATACACTGTTTTTCATAAACTTTCTGACGCGATTCAGATATTTGTGCCTAGTAATCATCATCTCATGTTGCTGAGCTGATGATGGAAGGTATAAGTCAGGATCTGATGATGGGTTCCCATGAAAAATGTTTGTTCAGCAATATATTCACTAATTGTTAACCGATTTGGATGATTCTTTTTTTGTTTTGAAGAATATTTTTTCGGACTGGTCCCATTTAAATTAGGTTAAGATCTGATGAGGAACTTCGGAGGTAGGCAACGGAACTCTTCAATAAATGATAGCAAATGGATCAGGATTTCTGAAATCGCATGTCTGTTGATTGTTTACACCAGTTCATAACGACTGCCAAAGATCTACAAATGACAGCCGGGACCAACGCCTTAACGTGCTTTCCGAGGCACGGAGGAAACTCGGTATGTTAAGATGGTCACCCACCCACAGACCAACCTTGGCAAGCATCGCTTAACATTGAAGATTGATCCATGCGGTTATTATTATCTAGCCACGAGCTCCTCCAACGTTTTACAACACATTTGTGAGAAAACAGTACAATAGGTAATAAGACAAACTTCTTGTTTTTAGATATCAGTCGGAAAGTTGCAACAAGCTTTGCAGTATTAAAATGGCACGAACTTGCAAACTAGAACTACATCGTCGTCTCATCTTTGGCTCATTTCTCTTTAGTTTTAAATTGAGACAAACGTTCATTTAGCTTATTAACTGTTAAATTTTAGTATTTTAATGGTATTATATTTTTAAAACTGTACTTAAAAATACTTGAAATGAATATAAGCATTAGTTTTCAGATGTTCCATCTTTAATTTATATGAATTTAAAGTACTTTCTTACTTAAAATGAATGAGTTTTAGTTTTATGTGGCGGTCATGTTTATTCTGTGGTATTCGCTGTTCTCCCGTCATGAAAAGTTAAATATATTTGTTTAAATAATTTATTGAGTATTATTGAAAAATAGAAGGAAGCATTGGAAAGTATACTACGCTTTATTTCACCTACTAGATTCTGAACTTTTCTTATTCTTATATTCTGAAACTCCTTGTTGGAAGTATTTGTATATTTTTTTAGAATATTAAATAAAAAAACTTTATTGGATATACACGCTTCGTACGCTCTGTTGCATGAAGTGTGCGATAAAGTATGTACTTAGGTGACAGTACCTATTTTACCGCACGGTCCATTGTATGTTGCGTAATTTTTAATTTTCGAACAATGTACGAGTATACAGGTTTCGTAAATGCACTTTTTGTGCATTTACGAAACCTGTATTTATATACAGTACTGTACTGTATTTATATACCTGTATTTATAACACACTTGTGTTATAAATTATTTATTTAGACAATTATTTTTGTAAGTAAATTACTAATATAATGTATAAGGTATGGTCAGTGGTCCATGAAAAGTAAATTAGAGCAGACACCGTAGGTAAACAAAATTTTCGCGCAATACTTTGTAGTCCAAGGACAGCAAATGTCGTGGTTACCTATCAATATTATTCGTAGTGCCTTTTCTGCTTTTGCCCTGCAGCGGGAGATTAATGAGCTGGTATTAAAATAATGAGAGACGGACAGTTTGGAAAGTAATGGATACTAAACAATTTTTACATGAATGACAATCATGACTCATTAATGACCAGTTTAAAATAAAATCTTAGGCCCCCATCCTGCGTTCCCATCAAATTTTGTGAACTTTTGCCTTTGAGATTTGTTCTGAACATTTGCACCGGGGTTGAACATTGCAAGTTTAATTCAATTCAAATATGACATATAGCGATCACATAATAATAAGTAGATATAAATAAGGTGCGCGCCTTCAACGGTTGGGTCATGCCGGTATTGATGTACTCTTTCGGCGTACGCAAATGGAATCAAACGGAATTTGACGCCCTGGATAGGCGGGTCCGTACACTGCTTACTGCATATCGAATGCATCACCCACGATCGTCGGTAATGAGACTGTATATTCCGCGAAAGTGTGGAGGTCGAGGCTTTTTAAAAGCTAAGACTCTCCACAATCGTGAGATATGCAGTCTTAGGGAATATTTCCTAGCTGTCGACGTGGGTATGCATCGAGATGTAGTGGCGGTGGACAAGGGACTCACCCCGCTCTCCTTGGCAAATGAGAACTGGCGCAAACCTGCGGTGCTTGACACTAACGATCGCAGGGCGGTATGGCAGAGTAAGGAGCTTCACGGACGCTTTTTCCGGACCCTACATGGGCCCGACGTAGACCAACTAGCGTCCGTAGCCTGGCTGCGTTTCGGTGACCTCTTTGGAGAAACCGAAGGTGCCATACTATAGGTATACCCAGTTCTCGATAATGGCAATATCACATGGTACTGGGATCGGTCCATCATCACTGACAGGACTATTGTTGCCAATAAGCCTGATATAGTGGTGGTGGACCGAATTGTGAGGCGTGCAATGATTGTAGACATAACCGTCCCGCATGACGAGAACCTCGTGAAAGCCGAGAAAGACAAACAAATCAAGTATATTGACTTGGCTCGCGAGGTTGTCGACATGTGGGAAGTGGACTCCACAATCATTGTACCGATTGTCGTGTCGGCCAACGGCTTAATAGCCACGAGCCTCGACCAACACCTTAGGAGGCTCTCGTTGGGCAGCTGGATCAAGGGCTTGATTCAGAAAGCGGTACTTCTGGACACGGCTCGCATTGTCAGGTGGTTCCTTTCTCTGGAGCGCTGACCACCGGTAGCTTAGACCCTGTTCCCGATATCGGTGGGCTACTATTTTTATATTTTTAAATGTTTTTTTATTTATTTTATTAAAATATTCAAAAATATAATTTATATGTATAGTTAAATGAATAAAGGAGATAATAATATTATAAAAATACGCTGGTAACTCTGACTGTCATAGTAAATTTTATTTCGTGCTCCCAATTTTGTGTTAAATAAAATCAGTTTTTAGTTATATTTATTTACCTTTGTTTTAATAGAAACACTCCACAACAAAAACAAACCATTAGAAACTTAAAAACAACAAAAACTCAATAAAAATAATGGAAAAAGAAGGAAATATTTACGACCGACAGATGACACATGTCACTCAAGAAATTATAAAATAGAAATTCCAATAATGACCGAAATAAAAGGAACATAAAATGATGATCACAAGAGCAGCAGCGCACGTGCACGCCCAACACCTCCGGACCCGTCGCTGAGCTCCGCCTCGTCGCCGCCGAACTTTGGATTACTAGTGTCGCCGGCGGTTGCAGTTGCGTCGAGCTCCAGCGACGAGTATTTATCTCCGCCGACGTCACCAACACCTGTACGTCGGCAGGGGAGAGGCCGGCCACCGAGGGGCTTGGGACCTAGGGGCCAACCAGCCCCGAACCGGGTCCCCGCTGCCGGTGGTTGTGTGCAGCGCATAAGATGGAGTCAATCCATGAACGAGAACGTTATGCTCGCATACTATAGGTCTACAGAGGGGGGAACTAAACTTACTGCGTACCGTGTCAGGATGCTGTCTCTGTTTCAGGACCTGGAACCAACCGTGAACGTCTCGGCCCAACGATTGTCGGATCAGGCGCGGGTTATCCAACGTAATCACAGGTTGGACGATGTTGCACTTGATAGGCTGCGCTCAGAGGTACTGAGCAACTTTATCATCTCAACTCCGATACAGGCCGCGGTTCAGGCGCCAGCTAGTGGCGCAATCACACCGCGGCCCAACAACGTCAGTGATGAGGTAGATGATAGGGTTGTCACGGTAAGTAGCCAGTGCAACGATAGACTGAGGAGCGCACTGGAGGATGCGCTTCGCGAGTATAGATTAATTCCGACCGAACTTAGGCCCCGTTTACCACGGTTACCCATGCACAAAAAAAATAGGGCGCTGGTGTGTGCCCTGGACTCGCTGCTGCAGAACATCTTTGAAAGCAGCGAGAACCTCCTTGATACGCACTCAATCCTGTATTGCGGGGCTGTTGCGGCATGTCGTTTAGCAAATATTAAGTTTAATACTAGAAAGAAAAGAAAGAAAGAAAGAAAAATGTTTATTTGGGACTCGCACAAAACAGACAGATTCCAAAACCTGCTGTACCAGCCTGGCAGTGCAGGATCAAGCAGCGGATCGATGAGGCTAGGGCACTCATCGGCAAACTATACTGCTTCAGGGAGGGTAACACACGACCACGCGTGATGCGCTTTGTGAGACGGGCGTTTTCGGGGACTGGTATCAGCCCTCATGATTACACGTCCCGTGTCACGGAGCGCATCGACTTCCTGAAGCAGAAAGTTTATGCATGGGCGAACCGTATTCGGCGGTATTTAAAGCGGCGGGTTGATCGATACTCGCAGAATCGCATGTTCCAAAGCGATGAGAGGTGGGTATATAGAGCTTGGGAGCGACCTGAACAAAGTGTGACGGATGTGTGCCGCCCGGATGATATCGCCACGAATACATTCTGGCGAAGCATCTGGTCGGTGCCCGTCTGTCATACCGAGGATGGCTGGATGCGCGATGTCGAGCGTGTGTGTGAAGCTATGCCACAAATGGAAAAAATTAACATCTCCCCATTAGATGTAGCCAAAGCAGTCCGTCCGTTACCGAACTGGAAATCTCCAGGACCGGACGGACTGCATAACTTCTGGCTCAAATGGTATAGCAGCTCACACGCGCTCCTGGCAACTCAATTCCAGTCATCCTTAGAGTCTGGGTCGCTACCACAGTTTCTAACAACTGGCGTTACCCACCTGCTCCATAAGACCGGTAGTAAGACGCGGAACCCAAAAACTATAGACCAATTACTTGTTTGTCGACGGTCTATAAACTTCTTACATCCATTCTGAGAGTGAAGATCAATGAACACATTGAGACTAATTCAATTATGTCCACCTCTCAGAATGGATGTAGGAAGCGGTCCCGCGGCAGCTTCTCCTCATAGACATGGCTACAAGCCAACAGGTTCGTCGATCCCGCAAGGATCTGTCGACATGTTGAATAGACTACAAGAAGGCCTACGACTCTGTGCCACATACATGGCTCATGGGGGTGTTGGAGTTGTACAAAATAGATGCAACTCTACGCACCTTTCTTGAGTCATGTATGAGGCAATGGAAAACAGTCCTTCGCTATCCAGGATGTCGACCAATTCAGGGGGACGATGAGCCTGTGTGGATTAAACGGGGAATATTTCAGGGCGACAGTTTGAGTCCGCTTTGGTTTTGCTTAGCTCTGAATCCTCTAAGCACATTGCTGGAGGGTTCAGGTCTAGGCTATCGGTTGAGAAGAGGTGGTCAGGCCATATCTCACCTTCTTTATATGGATGATCTGAAACTATTTGCCCCCAACAATTCGCGACTGATGGAGCTACTGAAGTTGACTGAAACCTTCAGTAGTGCCATCAGGATGGAATTTGGTGTGGACAAATGTGCAGTCATGCATGTAAAGAAAGGGGAGATTATGGAATCTGAGGGAATTCAATTCTCGGATTCCATACAGGTTAGATCACTTAGCTCGACCGAAACCTATAAGTATTTGGGTATATCGGAAGCGTTGGGCATTAATATTACTGACATGAAGCAATCGTTGAAGGAACGCTTCTTTGGCCGCCTGAAAAAGGTTTTGAAAAGCCTTTTGTCGGGCGGAAATAAGGTGCGCGCCTTCAACGGTTGGGTCATGCCGGTATTAATGTACTCTTTCGGCATACTCAAATGGACTCAAACTGAGCTTGACGCCCTGGATAGGAGGGTCCGTACACTGCTGACCGCAATCCGGATGCATCATCCACGATCGTCGGTGATGAGATTGTACATTCCGCGAAAGTGTAGAGGTCGAGGCTTTTTAAACGCCAAGACTCTCCACAACCGCGAGATGTACAATCTCAGAGAATATTTTCTCAAAGCTGATGTGGGTATGCACCGAGATGTTGTCGCAGTGGACAAGTGTCTCACCCCGTTATCCATGGCTAAGGAGAACTGGCGCAAACCTGTGATACTTACCACAGATGACCGCAAGGAAGTATGGAGAAGCAAGGAGCTTCATGGGCGCTTCTATCGGGCTCTTCAAGGGTCCGATGTAGATTTTTCTGCGTCCGTGGCCTGGCTACGATTCAGTGATCTCTTCGGGGAAACTGAAGGTTTTGTCTGTGCAATTATGGACGAAGTTATCTTGACGAATAACTACCGGAGGCATATTATGAAGGATGGGACGGTGGACGTGTGTCGGGCATGAACCAACGGCCAACGTCCGGGTGAGTCCATCAGACATATTATCTCTGGTTGTTCTCGTCTGGCTAACGGCGAATACTTGCACAGGCACAACCAAGTGGCCAGGATTATCCATCAGCAACTAGCTTTGAAATACAAACTTGTGGATTCTGAGGTACCGTATTACAAGTATGTGCCCGACCCAGTTCTCGAAAATGACCATGTCACGTTGTACTGGGATCGGTCTATCATCACTGATAGGACTATTGTTGCCAATAAGCCTGATATAGTGGTGATAGACCGATTAGCGCGCCATCACAATGATAATTGATGTTACCATCCCACATGACGAGAACCTCGTGAAGGCTGAGAAAGAGAAACAAATCAAGTATCTCGACTTAGCGCACGAGGTTGTCGACATGTGGAATGTGGACTCAGCTGTCATTGTGCCGATAGTCGTTACGGCCAATGGCCTGATGGCCAAAAGCTTCGACGAACATCTGTCGAAGCTGGCGTTACGCGGTTGGGTAAAGGGCCTGATACAAAAGGCAGTACTCCTCGATACGGCTCGTATTGTGAGGAGGTTCCTTTCTCTGGAGCCCTAACCACCGGTAGCTTGGACCCTGCTCCCGACACCGGCGGACTACTACTTTTTTATATTTTTAAATGTATTTTTTATGGTTTTTTAGAGATATATTTAAAAATATACTTTGTATGTAAATAAGAATGAATAAACGAAATAAAAATATTAACTATAACTTTTGGATTAAATGGTTCAAAAGATCGCACGCTCGCTTGGCATCTCAATTCCAGTCTGCGTTAGAGTCAGGGTCGCTGCCCCAGTTCCTAACTACAGGAATAACTCATCTGCTCCATAAAACAGGTAGTACCGCGGAGTCTAAAAATTATAGACCGATCACGTGTTTACCGACGGTCTATAAAGTTCTTACATCCATTTTGAGAGGATAAATTAACCATCATATTGACAGTAATTCAATAATGTCTTCTTCTCAGAATGGATGTAAGAACGGGTCCCGCGGTACTAAGGAGCTGCTCCTCATCAACATAGCCATAAGCCAACAGGTTCGACGTTCCCGAAGAGATCTGTCGACATGCTGGATAGATTATAAGAAGGCCTATGACTCGGTGCCACATACATGGCTCTGCATCAACTTTGTACAGCTCCAGCACCCACATGGTGCTGGAGCTGTACAAAGTTGATGCAGTTTTACGCACCTTCCTGATGTCGTGTATGGGGCAGTGGAGGACGGTTCTTCACTATCCAGGGTGTCGACAGACCCAGGCGAACAGCGAACCGATAAGGATCGACCGTGGCATATTTCAGGGTGACAGTCTGAGTCCACTGTGGTTTTGTCTGGCTCTTAACCCTCTCATTACATTGCTGGAGGGATCGGGCCAAGGCTACCGGTTGAGAAAAGGTGGTCAGGTCATATCGCACCTCCTTTACATGGATGACTTGAAACTCTTTGCTCCTAACAACTTGCAACTGATGAAGCAACTAAAGGTAACAGAAACCTTCAGTAGCGCCATCAGGATGCAATTTGGATTGGACAAATGTGCGATCATGCATGTAAAGCGAGGGGAGATTATGGAATCCGTGGGAACCCAACTCTCGATTCCATACACCTTAGATCCCTCTCCTCAACCGAAACTTATAAGTATTTGGGTATGTCGGAAGCGTTAGGCATCAGTGCTACTGACATGAAACAATCGTTAAAAGAGCGCTTCTTTGGCCGCCTGAACAAAGTACTTAATAGTCTTTTATCAGGCGGAAACAAGGTGCGCGCCTTCAACGGTTGGGTCATGCCGGTTTTGATGTACTCTTTCGGCATACTCAAATGGACTCAGACGGAACTTGACGCCCTGGATAGGAGGGTACGTTCACTGCTTACCGCAAATCGGATGCATCACCCACGGTCATCGGTGATGAGGCTGTATATCCCGCGGAAGTGCGGGGGTCGTGGCTTCTTAAATGCTAAGACCTTGCATAACCGCGAGGTATGCAGCCTTAGGGAGTACTTCCTAGAGGCCGACGTGGGTATGCATCGAGATGTGGTAGCGGTGGACAAAGGCCTCACCGCACTCTTCCTGGCTAACGAGAACTGGCGCAAACCTTTGGTATTAGATACTAATAACCGCAGGGAGGTATGGCAGAGCAAGGAGCTTCACGGACGGTTTTATCGGGTCCTACATAGGCCCGATGTAGACTTCTTAGCGTCCGTAGCCTGGCTGCGTTTTGGTAAACCTTGGTCCTTGGTCTCTTCGGGGAAACCGAAGGTTTTGTCTGTGCAATTATGAACGAAGTTATGATGACGAACAACTACCGGAAATACATTGTGAAGGACTGTACGGTTGATATATGTCGGGCATGTCACCGGCCCGGGGAATCCATCCGCCACATTATTTCCGGTTGTTCTAGTCTGGCTAACGGAGACTATTTACACAGGCACAACCTTGTAGCCAGGATTATCCACCAGCAACTTTGTCTTAAATACAATCTTGTGGAATCGGAAGTACCGTACTATAGGTATGTGCCCGACCCAGTTCTCGAAAGTGGCAATTGCACATTGTATTGGGATCGGTCTATCATCACTGACAGGACTATTGTTGCCAATAAGCCTGATATAGTGGTGATAGACCAACTAGACCGTCGCGCAATGATTGTTGATATAGCAGTCCCTCATGACGAGAACCTCGTGAAGTCTGAGAAAGATAAACAAACGAAGTATCTTGACTTGGCTCGCGAGGTTGTCGACATGTGCTCTCTCAGGAGCCCTGACCACCGGTAGCTTGGACCCTGTTCCCGATACCGGTGGGCTACTATTTTTTATATTTTTAAGGCGAGGTTACCCCGATAAACGTCGTCAACAATAGCGTTTTACTCGTACATGGAACGGATTTAAATTAAAAAAAAAATGTATTACATAGTTGACTCTTCGATCATGATATGTAGGGCATGCGATACACGATTACTTACACTTCACTGCATCCAATTAAATCGCAAAGACATGTCCAAATGATGGCTAAATAATCGTTTTACTTGAGTTATATTAGGCTTTGAAAAATAAAACTTATATCATAATAAAGGTCGTAAAAAATGTGTATTATCTCGGGTCACATAATGTGCAATATGAAAATAAATGTATCACAAATTCCAAAGCCAAGTGTATTTCACTAGTTTGCGCTCGCTCAGAGTCCTTTAGTCCCGAGCGGAACGTGTTCGAGGTCGGACGTGCGCCAATTTTTTCCGTCATCCCTCGATAAAAAATTGATTTCGATAAATAGTAATACATGTACATACTTTATCATCACTTTAATTTAGTTTTTTAAATAGTTGTAATATTTTTTGTTTTATTAGGTAGATTATTAGAATAAATTAATATTAGAATGAATAAACAAAAACGGTAAGAATACTTTGACGATATTTTATTTAGGTACCTAAATTATATTTTACCATACAACACAACAACTACCACAACACAACAAATAATATTATTATATTTTGTGTCTATGTTTGTGAAGGTCACGTACCACAGCACACTCGTACCACAGTGTAGCAAAGTACAGTGTTACATTGCTCATTTCCTACTAGTATGTTTATTATTTTCGGTGACATTTATTTTTCGCTAATACGAAACTACGTTATGCTTGAGTTATATACAGAGTTGATACGACAGAGGGGCATTAAATTAAACTACGTATACTATACGTGTTCAGTATTAATTCGATACGGTACAAAAACAAAAAGCGCCATAAATGAGAAAATATTTTTATATAATAGCTTGCAAATCCGAATAAAACGCAACCACTCTTTGTAAAAAAATTACACTGACCTTAGATACCGCTAGGTAACAAAGCGGCAACGTCGCGCGCGCGCCGGAGCGCGGTGTGCGGTATCTCGTGTGCTCGGCGGGGGCCGGGCCGGGGTGGCGGCCGGCGACTTAGGCCTCCGCTCGCACTGGCTTTTATGTTAGGTAACGTTTCGAAGTACGCGCACAAAAACAAACACACTACATTTTTAAATTTTCGATGTGTCCTCCATTCACATTGATGCACAAATTATACCGACAGAGAATATTGTTATTAATTTTTCTAATTAGATCACTGTCCGTCGCTAAGCACTTTAATTTGTGAAATGCTAAAATAATCCTATTTTTTAACTCATCCATTGTATTTACCTCTGAGGCATACACTTCACCCTTAATGTGCCCCCACAAAAAGAAATCCATGGGAGTGAGTTCCGGAGATACTAATTCTAAATAATAATAATCCCAAGTTACGTGTCCTATCACCATAAAAAACAGTCAATCACAAAAAAAACACTAATACTAAATAATAATAATCCCAAGTTACGTGTCCTCTCACAGTAAAAGAAAGAAATACTGTCTTATACTTATTTAGTGTCTTATTCCTATCACAATAACAAAATAAAATCACAATTGTTTGCGCGCGAATTCGACAAACCGTACGTTCCGAAAAGATAGCGTCGGCGCACTGAATAGAGGCCCCACTTACCGATCGCAAAAAACAAGGATGCAACTAACTGACCTATTTCTGTTTCTTTCAAACGTGTGTCGCTTTCGTAGTGAAAGTGCAAGTGTGTGTGTATTGATTGCTTCCTTGTTTGCATTGCCAATTTTTAGTGAATGTCCTTCGACATGCGTCAGAGCGGCAACAACGCATCGTAGATTTATCGTTGTAAGGTGCATGACCTATGCTTAGACGATAATCAATTTGCTCGTATTTAATTTATTTTTGGCACAGAGCTTGAAAATGGTACCTAGTATAGGCAGTTTAAAGGAAAGTTCCTCTGTCGTATCAACGTTGTATAATGCCTGCGTTATATATAAACTACTTTATGCCTGCAATTATAATATTTCATTAAAAAAATAGTTTCAGTTAATTTAGTTTTTTTTTTTTTGTAAAAACGTATAGCGGTTCCCAAACCACATCCACCTACCAATTTCCAACTGTGTAGTCCTAACAATTTCTTAATAAAATGGTTGTGACATACGGACAGACAGACAGACAGATATAAAGAATCTATAAGGTTTTAGTTTTTTGCCATTCGGCTTCCCTAAAACTAGAGGCATACATACGAAAAATCACGCGGGCGATGTCACGGGCAGCAACGGGTATGAAACAATAAAAAAGTAATTGGTATTACCAAGTGCAGGGTCAACTACATGTTACCCAGAGAGCCCAATGCATATTTGGAATATGGTTGGGCGAAAATCACCCACTATTAGTGGAATATATTCCAAGGGATGACGAATTTTGGAAGGTGAAAATAGAGAAAAAAATTGTAGACTTTTATTTGAAATGCGTATTGCCAGAAATTGTAGACCCGCGGCAAATTCGCGGTATGCCCATACGAGACATAACATTGCACAGTAGCAAAGAAAATGTTATTGATGAACATAATATAATGGCAGGTTCAAACAAACAAACTAAACAAAACCAAATCCCAAGTCAATCTGTTCTGGTAAGCCCATGCAAACCACGTCAACTACGTTTCGACGAATTGTAGCCAAATGTGCATAATTTACATATTTTTATTTTTAAATTATTTCTATATTTTTAATTGATTTTTCCTCTATTTTTACTTTTATCTGGCAATATTTTAGCTAATCTTAATTAAACTGTGTTTAACAAATCAAATATTTATTTATTTAACCCATTTTCCCTAAACCCATACTTTCCACGCATACTTAATTCTTATTGTGGGATACTAAAATTAAATAACCATTGAATGCATCTAATTATTTTTGAATTACAATATTGATATCGTAGTTCAAGAATTCTATCATATCTAAATTAATAAATTGAAGTTGCTGTACGGCATTACTCTACTCTGTGACGCAACTGTGTACCTACTCGAGTTCGTGAAGTCATGAATGAGCGGTATGACGACAGCGCGCGGCGTTTCTCCGATGCATCGCAGTTTATTACGTAGCGCTATTGGTTGTGGGGCCTGAGGTAAGCATTAAATGCCTACACGGCTGGGGTAACCTCGCCTGAAATGTTTTTTAATATATTTTGTTTTTAATGAAATATTTAAAAAATAATGTAAAATATATGTGTATAAAATGAATAAATGAAATAATAATATTATAATGAATTATAATTAATTGGTGTCCCATTCCTTTTGAAATGTCTAAAGAGGCCTCTGCGAGTTGGCATCGGCCCCTCGTACGCCTACCAAAGGACCGGTTCTCTAGGGACCCGAGAATGTCAAAAACATTAAAAATAATAATAAGTATGTTGTGCAGTTGCTGATGTTGTGCAGGAAAACACTAAGAGACTTAATAATATTAGTGTAACCACACACACACACATTAGTGTGTATGTGTTAGTGTGTGTATATTAGTGTAAATTTATGTGTTTAAGGTCTTAAAATATTCGAATTTAAGAATATTTTATTTATGTAGTAATTATCTCGATTTGCAGCTGATGCAAAGCGGATGGAAGCCAATTTTCGTCTCTACGGTGTACCTGTACTAACCTTATCCACTTTTTGTTTTATCCAATATTTACATTCGTAAATATTAAATAACAGAAACCTGCTTGAAAGAATTGACCTTGTTCCTCTATTGACATTTAAATTAAATTACAAGATTATGTTCAATTATTCACTTACTCCATTATTTTATCGATAAGAAAATCAATAAACTACATTTGGTACCTACATCTCTAACCAGACAAGGTAAGCTACTCAGCAATAGATGGCGTATATTAAAAAATATGCAAATTCTAGAACAATTTATTAAAATTATTGAATTCCAATTTAATTGCTGCGCAATTCTACAAAATATTTACGAAAATAAACCGAAGTTAGGTCAGGTCGTTTTACCTTAACGAGATTTGCAATAGAATATTGTGCACCTCGATATATTTTCGCAGAAAATGTTTTTCTTTTGGTGGATAAAGCGGTCAAAAATACGACTTGACATGCAGAGATAACATACTAGACTGAGCGACATAAGACCACTAGGATTACGATTTTGTTCCTTATGTCCTGTCTACTGGGTAGTATCATTATTATCATTATTATCTATATATATAGGTATATAGGTATCATTATTTTAAACAAAGACAATATATAAGATATTGTCTTTGTTTAAAATAATGATATGTCCTTATGATATGTCTTTTTTCGAATAATTTTGATTCTATTTTCACCGTTAGTATTATATTTTTGTATACATTCAGAAAAACTGTATAGATGATAAAAATGATTTTTAATGCATATTCCCTAATTTTTAATTTGACATAGTTATTATACATTCACAATATATGTATGGATGGGTGACGCACAGGACCGGTTGATGTGGTGACACTTGGGGAGGCCGCCGTCCAGCAGGGACGTCTTTCGGCCAATGTGATGATGATGATGATGATGATGATGATGATGATAAATTCATAGACAGTGAACGCAAAAAATTGAGTTTTTTTGCATTCACTGTTCATATTTAAAGTAAGGTTTATAATTAACAAAGCAAAGACATCTTACAGAATTTCGTCAAACTTCATGGTGCTCGTGTTTCTATCGCGCTCAACATTGGGACCACGATTGGGCCTCGCGCTGCATATAAACCGCAAAACCACTGATTTACAATCAATTTATAACCTCCAAATCGTTGTCTTGCTTTTAGACTAACCAAAGAGTGTAATCAAAGTCATAGATAATACAGTATACTTACTAAAAGTACTAAAAAGTAATAGTAGACCAAAAAGTGTAAAGCATGTTTCACACGGATGTAATTCGAAGTTGGTTGGTTAGCATTCATTTCGCCATGGATGGGACGCTGGATTTCATCCGAGTGGAACATGCTTAAGTAAAGCTTAAGTAATAATCAAAGTATAATGGTTTACCACAAAATACATATTTACTACGGTCAGAGTTTGACTTCGGCTGCAGAAAATAGCTGTTTATATTACATGTGTTATCACTTTTTAACATGATTTGCTTAGAGGTAAGAAGAAGAACTCATTTTACAAAAAGCCTGGTCTTGTTGGGTACGCAGATGACAGTACGATTTCAGAGAGATATTTGTCGAGCGCAACAACCAGTGGGGTTGAAGTTCGCTCAAAATCCAAACCGGCTAAAAAGCTGGGCATCCTAAATAGGGTGAAGCGATACTTCAGGCCTGAACAGCTTTTAACCCTATACAACGCACAAGTCCAATCCTGCATGGAGTATTGTAGCCACCTTTGGGATGGCTCAGCTAAGTATTAGCTTGCCGCGCTTGACTCGGTGGAACGCAGAGCTAAGAACGCAGATACAAATGTGTTTTTTTTTTAATTATGTAACTGATTGGTGAATACATTGTTATTATTATTCCATTTATTCATATTCACGTACCTATTATTTACATTTTTTAATAATTCTATAAAAATACAAAAAAAACTTTTAAAATTAAAAAATATAGTAGCCCACCGGTATCGGGAACAGGGTCCAAGCTACCGGTGGTCAGGGCTCCTGAGAGAGCACATGTCGACAACCTCGCGAGCCAAGTCAAGATACTTCGTTTGTTTATATTTCTCTGACTTCACGAGGTTCTCGTCATTAGGGATTGCTATATCAACAATCATTGCGCGACGCTCTAGTCGGTCTATCACCACTATATTAGGCTCATAGGCAACAATAGTCTTGTCAGTGATGATAGACCGATCCCAATACAATGTGCAACTACCACTTTCGAGAACTGGGTCGGACATATACCTTTAGTACGGTATTTCCGATTCCACAAGATTGTATTTAAGACAAAGTTGCTGGTGGATAATCCTGGCTACAAGGTTGTGCCTGTGCAAATAGTCTCCGTTAGCCAGACTAGAACAACCGGAAATAATGTGGCGGATAGATTCCCCGGGACGGTGACATACCTGACATATGTTAACCGTACCGTCCTTCACAATGTATTTCGGGTAGTCATAACTTTGTCCACAATTGCACAGACAAAACCTTCGGTTTCCCCGAAGAGGTCACCAAAACGCAGCCAGGCTACGGACGCTAAGAAGTCTACATCGGGCCCATGTAGGACCTGATTAAACGCGTCCGTGAAGCTCCTTGCTTTGCCATACCTCCCTGCGGCCGTTAGTATCTATTGTATATGTGACATAATTGATCTTTTTACATTTATTATTGACAGTTTTTTTTTTAATGAACCTTTGTTGTATTATAATTATTATTTTTCTACACAATTTATATTGGTAAGAAATAAATTACTTATGACTTATGTTTGCGCCAGTTCTCGTTAGCCTAGGAGAGCGCGGTAAGACCTTTGTCCACCGCTAACACATCTCGATGTATACCCACGTCGGCCTTTAGGAAGTATACCCTAAGGCTGCATACTTCGCGTTGTGCAGAGTCTTAGCATTTAAGAAGCCACGACCCCCGCACTTCCGCGGGATATACAGCCTCATCACCGATGACCGTGGGTGATGCCTCCGTTTTGTGGTAAGCAGTGAACGTACCCTCCTATCCAGGGCGTCAAGTTCCTTCTGAGTCCGTTTAAGTATGCCGAAAGAATACATCAAAACCGGCATGACCCAACCGTTGAAGGTGCACGCACCTTGATTCCGCCTGATAAAAGACTGTTAAGGACTTTGTTCCTGAAATATATCCTTATCGGTTCGCTGTTCGCCTGGGTCTGTCGACACCCTGGATAGTGAAGAACCGTCCTCTACTGCCACACACGACATCAGGAAGGTGCGTAAAACTGCATCAACTTTGTACAACTCCAGCACCATGTGGGTGCTGGAGCTGTACAAAGTTGATGCAGAGCCATGTATGTGGCACCGAGTCATAGGCCTTCTTATAATCTATCCAGCATGTCGACAGATCTCTTCGAGAACGTCGAAACTGTTGGCTAATGGCTATGTCTATGAGGAGCAGCTCTTTAGTACCGCGGGACCCGTTCCTACATCCATTCTGAGAAGCAGACATTATTGAATTACTATCAAATGATAAGTTACTCTTTCCTCTCAAAATGGATGTAAGAACTTTATAGACCGTCGGTAAACACGTGATCGGTCTTTAGTTTTTAGGCTCCGCGGTACTACCTAATTTATGGAGCAGGTGGGTTATTCCTGTAGTTAGAAACTGGGGCAGCGACCCTGACTCTATCACAGACTGGAATTGAGATGCCAAGCGAGCGTGCGATCTTTTGAACCATTTAATCCAAAAGTTGTGCAGCCCGTCTGGTCCCGGAGATTTCCAGTTAGGCCACGGACGGACTGCACAAGCTACGACTTGGGGGCTGATGTTAATTGCCCCCATTTCTGGTATCGGATCGCACGCGCGCTCGACCTCCCGAGTCCAATCGTCCTTGGTATGACTGACAGGCACCGACAAGATGTTGCGCCAGAATGAACACATGGCATCATCATCCGATAGGCGCGTATCAGTCACACCTTGGTCTGGTCGCTCCCAAGCCCTATAAACTCACCTCTCATTCCTTTGGAATGTGCGATTCTGAGTGCATCGCTCCACACGCCACTTGTACCGACGTAAACGGTTTGCCCATGCATAGACTTTCTGCTTCAGGAAGTCGATACGCTCTGTGACGCGGGTCAGATAATCCCGAGGGCTAATATCAGTTCCCGAGAACGCCCGCCTCACAAAGCGCATCACTCTGCGGCGCGTGTTGCCCTCCCTGAAGCAGATTTGTTTGCCGATGAGTGCTCTAGCCTCACCAATACGACCCTCGATCCTGCACTGCCAAGCTGGTACAGCTGGTCGTGTATCTCTGTCACTACTAGGAAATTTAAAATGAGCTACACGGCATGCCGCTGTAGCCGCACAGTACAAGATCGAGTGGGTATTTGCAAGGTCTTCGCTGCTATCAAAATAACTTGTTAGCTGCGAACCTAGAGCACACACTAGCGTCCAATTTTTATTATGCATGGGCAAACGAGGTAGACAAGGTCTAAGCCCAGGTGGTGTGGAGCGATACTCTCGGAAGGAATCCTCAAAAGCGCTCCTTAAACGCTCATTGCATTGGGTACTCACGGATGTGGCTCTGTCATAGTTGGGTCGCGGTGTAAGTGTTTCAACTTGCACTGGGTTGTATTTGCACCGCGGCCGGTGGCGAAGTAGGTGAGACGCGGCTGCTCCGTGATACCAGACGCAGTCTATCAAGTACGGCGTCATCTAACATACGGTTACGCTGGATAAACCGCACCTGATCCGATAATCGTTGGGCTGAAACGTTGACAGCTGGCTCAAGTACCTGAAACAGAAAGAGCATCCGACCACGGTACGCAGTCAGGTTAGTTCCCCCCTCTGTAGCCCCAAAGTATGAGCGTATGACATTCTCGTTAATGGCTTGAGTCCATTTCATACGCTGCACACTTCCACCGATAGCGGAGACCCTGTCAGAGACCGGTTGGCCTCGAGGTCCCAAGATGGCCGGTGGTCGCCGACGTCCGCGCCGATAAAATATGACGTTCCAGTTGACAGCCGAGCAACAGATTATTATTATTTGCTTCTTTTTTTTTTCACTTTCTCGGGTCCCTAAAGACCCGGTTCTTTGGTAGGCATACGAGGGGCCGATGCCAACTCGCAGAGGTCTCCTTAGGCATTTCAAATGGAATGGGGGACACCAACCGACGATTATCCTTGTATGCACTGTGAAAGTATACCCAAGAACAATCTCCAGTTGGAGCAATATGGAAACAAAAGATGAAACGCTATGGGTTTGGCTGGTTTAGTGGACTGATAATCGTTTACTATGGAAGAACTATTGGCCCCTGCCTAACCATTGACAATTAAAACGGCTTTAAGATGGCAGGGGCTGACTTGCACACTCAATAAATGGGCCCCCCGAAAAGGGTCGATAGCACAAAGTGACGTAGCGCCAAGGGGGCAACATATCCTGAAGTGCTAGAGGAGTGGAGAGGTATACCACGGCTATCAGGACAATCCCGGAAGTACGGTCAAGAACAATTCCAGCATCTTACTGGAATATACATCCTTCTCCCGAGCACGTTTTTGCTCTCTTCAAGCAGTATACTGTATTGAGTACATCTTGTCAAAGTTTTTTATAATTTCATAAGCTATTACATTGTGAATTCACTAATCTATACTAATATACAAAGCTACAGAGTTTGTTTGTTTGCTTGAAAGCGCTAATCTCAGGAAACTGAAAAATATTTCAGTGTTAGATAGCTCATTTATCGAGGAAGGCTATAGGCTTACAGTAGGAGCGGAGCAGACGAAATTGCGCGGGTCAACTAGTATAAGATATAAAGCCTATAGCCTTCCTCGATAAATGGGCTATCTAACACCGAAATATTTTTTCAAATCGGACAAGTAATTCCTGAGATTATCGCGTTCAAGCAAACAAACCAACTCTTCAGTTTCATATATAGATTGTATATCAGAAATCGTGCTCATTATTATCCTCCTTGCTTTTAAATCCTCCTTGCTTTTACCCGACTACGGCAAAGCCAAAAGGCAGGATTATTTATTTAAACATTTGAGTTTGGTGCACCTTGAACTTGCATGTGTGACATGATAACTAAGAATGACTTGTACCTAGCCCAATGACTTGACTTCATGATAGCGGAAATGTATAAAGCAGTTGCAATTGATGGAATTGTCAGACCATTCCGAGTTAACCATGGGCACCAATTTGTACTGGTCGATGATAATGCGCCCCCACATCGAGCTCAATGAGTCTCTAAGATAACGACATCACAAGGTTAGACTGGCCTGCCGGCTTGCCTGACTTAAGTAAGGGCAATAAAGCACGCGTGGGACTCTTAAGTGAGCTATTTATTTATATGACATAATTAATAAAATTCTCCAAACTACTCTATGCATAAAATGACGTTTAAAAAATTCGTATCGACTTTGGAAGGTAACTTACGATCAGACTGGAGAATGCTGACCACCATAAAGATAGTGAATTTTATGCTATGTATACATATACCTATGCAAGAATCTTAATTAATGCTTGAATTTTTTGATTTTAATCTTACACATCCTCTCACACACACACACTCATCATTTCACCTTACACACCCAGAGAACACTTCATACTTCAGTTTTCTTTCCATAAATATTGTTTAGAATCGTTGACCATAGCTTAGATAAACATTGTTTCCATTTGTTGTGAGCGCTATAGATTCACAAGTACCAAGAGAGCAGCAAGTATTTCTGAGCAAAATATATTTTTTAAACTGATTGATAAATGCCAAAGATTTTTCCGGGCTGGAATTGTGAATGCTATAGAGTCACAAGTACCAGGAGAGCAGAAATATGTTTAAGTTTTTTCCGGGCTAGAATTATGAGCGCTAAAGATTCATAAGTCTAGGAGAACAGAAACATGTCAAAGTATTTTTGGTCAAGAATTGTGAACGCTAAAAATTCACAAGTGCCAGGAGACCACAAAAAATGTCAAAGTTATTCCGGGGCTGTAAGTACGAACAGCAAAGATTCACAAACTATCAGGTAACCAAGAGATGTATTTCTATGGGTGAGAATATGAGACAAAGTAGTTGCGCGCCAGGTATAAAGACCACGCAGACGAAGACGCGGGCAAAAGCTAGTTTAATATTAGTAGAATTGGTAAAGAAGTGCTAAGCTCCAAAGTACAGGACAGTTATTTATTAATGCCATGCTTAGTTCTTGTTTCAGTCCATGGAATGACTTAGGTTGATACTTACTACTTAGGTTGGTTGTAATTCTGCATCACTCATAGAACCACTGACAGATGACATATTTTTTAGGCAACTGTTGTAGCTTTGTGTCGTAGTGTAAAGGTGCAAGGAGATGCAGTCCGCGGCGCCGCACTGACTAGAGGCATAGGAGGCACGGGAGCGAGGCAGCGCCGGCGCCAGCATGTTCATCTACGAGTTCGTGCAGAAGGGCTACGACGACGTGATCACTGCGCGTAAGGAACAGCGCCGCGCGCTGGGCAGCCGGGCGCGCCTCGAGCGCCCCGCCGTCGGGCTCGCGCGCCCCCGCCCTTCGCCCGCCCCGCTCCTGCCCACCTGGCAGACCTCTCTCATCTGTGACTTCTGTTGCAGTTTCCGACTTAGACGAAGATTTTGATCCTCATGAATATCGCAAAATAAAGCATCCGACCACGTAAGTACAGCTAATGATACCTACAATATACAACAAATATAACAACGTAGGTCTTCGTTTGCATGTAGACAATGAAGTTACGATATGTTTGCGTACCTACATATATTTCAGTAAGCTATTTTGCGTGTTCACAACAGCGTACCTACGCAAACGAGTGTGTAGAGGTACAGTGCCCCTACCTCTACCTGCGTCGTGCCGATGTAGTGAGATAGCTGTTTGCACCATATCCCTACTGTGTTGACTAATCGTGTACATGTCGCAGACGTCTTGTATGATTTGTTATTAGACATAATATGTTGAAGCATTCGGGCTTTGCTCCCGCAATATAAATATGTAGACACTACCTATATTAATAGCAATGGCAAACATATCTCTTGTAAGAAGTTCAGTTTTAAGGGTATGTGAGGAAGAGAATTACAGATGGAAAAGCGTTCGGAAGAGAGAAGCAAACAGCACAATCAGTGAATTATCCGGAAACTGCTTCGATCTGAACTTTTGTGGGAAAGACTATCAATATCGTACATATAACAGATGTGAGGAACTGGTGACTCAACAAGTTACCGAAAAGTCTGCCACGAAAACTGAGAGCTTTATAGCAAAGTGTGATTTATAGCAAAAAGTCCAATACTTTAGCTCTCTAGAACTTTTCAAAATGCCGATGTAACTGCAAGTCGTCTGCAAAGAGTTCTGGATAACGGAGAAAATAAGGAGACAAAAAACGCCACCATGTAGACACCCGCAGCGGCTGTAGATCACGGCAGTGAGAGCGAGACTGTTCTGAGCACTGCAAGCGACGCCACCGTGTGAAACACCCGCAGCCAGATCACAACAGTGAGAGTGAGCCTGTTCTGAGCGAGCGGCTGCAAGCGACGCCACCGTGTGGAACACCCGCAGCCAGATCACAGCAGTGAGAGTGAGCCTGTTCTGAGCGAGCGGCTGCAAGCGACGCCACCGTGTGCAACACCCGCAGCCAGATCACAGCAGTGAGAGCGAGACTGTTCTGAGCGAGCGGCTGCAAGCGACGCCATCGTGTGAAACACCCGCAGCCAGATCACAGCAGTGAGAGTGAGTATGTTCTGAGTCAGCGGCTGCAAGCGACGCCATCGTGTGCAACACCCGCAGCCAGATCACAGCAATGAGAGTGAGCCTGTTCTGAGCAAGCGGCTGCAAGCGAAGCCACCGTGTGGGACACCCGCAGCCAGATCACAGCAGTGAGAGTGAGCCTGTTCTGAACAAGCAACGCCACCGTGTGGAACACCCGCAGCCAGATCACAGCAGTGAGAGTGAGCCTGTTCTGAGCGAGCGGCTGCAAGCGACGCCACCGTGTGGAACACCCGCAGCGAGATCACGGCAGTGAGAGCGAGACTGTTCTGAGCAAACCACTGCAAGCGACGCCATCGTGTGCAACACCCGCAGCCAGATCACAGCAGTGAGAGTGAGCCTGTTCTGAGCGAGCGGTTGCAAGTGACGCCATCGTGTGCAACACCCGCAGCCAGATCACAGCAGTGAGAGTGAGCCTGTTCTGAGTGAGCGGCTGCAAGCGACGCCATCGTGTGCAACACCCGCAGCCAGATCACAGCAGTGAGAGTGAGCCTGTTCTGAGCGAGCGGCTGCAAGCGACGCCGTCGTGTGCAACACCCGCAGCCAGATCACAGCAGTGAGAGTGAGCCTGTTCTGAGCGAGCGGCTGCAAGCGACGCCATCGTGTAGAACACCAGCAGCCAGATCACAGCAGTGAGAGTGAGCCTGTTCTGAGCGAGCGGTTGCAAGCAACGCCATCGTGTGGGACACCCGCAGCCAGATCACAACAGTGAGAGTGAGCCTGTTCTGAGCAAGCGAAATGTCACTAAATTATTTTTTTTGGCTTTCACAAAGGACCAGAAGAGTTTTGGGTTTTGTGCGATATTCTTTTCCGTGTTCATAACGTATGTCTGTCAGCAGTCTTTGATCATTATACTTGCGTGGTCGCCTAGGATTTTATATTCATAATAATTATCTCTAGGATTTTATATTTTGTACAGCGAGATCTAACTTTTTCCTTTTCGTTCAGTAATCTAATAAGAGACAAAGAGACAGAAAATGGAAATTTACCATTAGTTACTTTGGAAAGAAGAACACACTCTTTTATAACACAACGAATATCTTCGTAAAGCACATAGTACTATAGCATCGACCTCAGGCAGCTTAGAAAATATTTTTGTCCAATCTATATTTCTTTGTTTCAAGTTAATTAACGCATAGTTAGCACGTCTGTAATTCGGTTTTGATGACCTTTTGTTTATTAAAGGAGCTGGTGAAGCATGGCTGACAGTGATCATAATGAGTGGGTGGTATACATCTACTTTGGACATTGGATCATTGCGTTCGTTTACACTTCCTCCGTAAAAGTTAGAAAAATTAGGTCAAAGGTTTTATTGTTACAATTTTTAACAGTATTTAATTGCAACATGTTATTTTCCGACGTAAAATCTATTAAAAAGTGGCCTAACCTGTTGGCGTAGTTAATTGGGGTTGTGCATGGAGACTTACCTACCGAGAGAATTGTTTATGTCCCAACTGATAAAAATTAGATTGAAGTCTCCTGCTATAATCGTATCTTCTCCTGTAGATTCTATCAATGAAGATACTCTGTCTAAAAATGAATCCAGTAAGACTTGTTAAACTGGTGGTGGCAGGTAAACGGTCCTGATATAACACGCCCATCATGGATGACTATTACGAGTATCAAGACCGCTCAGCTGCCATTCCTGATATTCCGTTATATATATTGAGCCACGACTAAAGTCGTGTTTTCAAAGTTTTCATAAAACATTTTATCGTCGGTGCACTTGTCAAATCTGATATGTATTTTTCATCAAGAGATATTCTGCTATTTTAATAAATTCGTCATTCCAACACGATCCCATTGTCATTTTGATAAAAGTTCATAATCTGCTAATTCACAATGGTTGATCATTGGTCGGTCAATGGTCTCGAATAGAATCTTAGTAGAATAACATTGTCGTATTGCCATTATTATAAAACCCGTTAGTAGAAATGATTTTCGAAGAACTACTACTAAATTTGAACAGTTATGGTTAGTTATTTATACAGGTTATGCCAGATTTCTTATACATAACGAAGCATGCGTTAAGTTAGCGGCACAGCCGTCATCAGTAGGCTCTTCTGGTAGATGATTTGTGGCGTAGATTTCAAACAAAGTTTACACTTTTCACAATCACTTTTATTTTACAGTAATTACTCGTATAATCAATTACAGATTTGTAGAGATACATTGAGCAGAGTGAACCAGCGATCCCATTAGGAGGGTCCGAACTACTCGACGGCTTCCAAAAGAGTCCCCGCTCGTCTGGTGGATGTCGCTGCGACCCCGCAAGGGGGCGCAGCAGGCGGTATCGGGGCAAAGCCCCTTGACCGCGATGAGCAGACATCAGCCCGTTAAAACGGTCCGGTTGCAACAATAGTTGCAATGAAAAGTTGAAAAGTTGGCGTGCGCCTGCCACTATTTTCATAGCAACAAGTCGCACGCCTGTAACTGGCTCGCTGACGTGTTTTGCTACAGGGGCGTCGCAACAGTTTGTCACTTGTTTAGTACCGCACGCGGGGTCTGTTTACCCAGTACTAGCGTCTAGCAAGGTTGATCTAATTGATCTTAGGAGTAAGGTCTAGTGTGGAATCAAACAATCGTAATCTGTATTTTTGACCTTATATTGAATTTTATCGACATGAACTATAACTAAGCGGCGGAGAATCTTAACACCGACTTCTGACTGATTTGACGCCTCCATCTAGTTAAGTATTTTACAACTTTTCTACAAAACTTATGAACTTAGATCTTGGTGAGCGGGTTTCGAACATGCATGGTTCTTAACATACCGCCCACTAAGGACATTACTGAAGGAATGTTCTTCGTGAACTATCCTGGATCTGGCATAAATCTGATCTCAGTATTTATTTATTCATTTGGTTAGCCAACAATTGTTTACACAAGACTTACATTTAGTTTAATTGTATGGTTACATTATTAAGTGTAACAATTACTTACAGGCTAACACCACGTACACAATTTTTGGTTAAGCAAATGAATAAATAAATAAATAAATCCTGAGGATTGATTTAAAATATAAAATTAAGAAATGGTACTACTTTAAGTCTTAACATCTAACATTTGAAAATCTAAAATTTACTTGGCTAAGCTTCTAAAATAACAATGTGTAAAAGATTCAACAGTTGTAAAGAAAACATAAAAATAAAAACCCAGTTGGGGGAAATGTAAAATTTCATTGTGTAAAAACATACATCTAAAATTATCTTAACTAAAATTTGATCTTATAACTGTAAACATTGTAAAAAAAAACTGTCAATATTTTTGTATATAAATAAAAGTTTGTAAAGTTGATCTTAAAAATAAACACATAACTTCAGTGATCTGCAACTGGTAAAATACAAAGCTTCGAGGTTGGCCTCTTAATAATAGAGGATTTAGTGCGTAATGTGACTCATGGGTGATATTATCAGCACCGGGATGCTTCTCTACTATGCGACCTAACAACCAACGACTTGGCGGCAAATCGTCTTCTTTAACTAAAACAATGTCACCAATTTTTGGCTCAGGATTTTTAGAAGACCATTTGTACCGGTTCATAAGATTGGACCAGCGCTTCCAAAATAATTGTAGCATCCTTTGAATAAATTGCCACCGTGACAAATAACTTACATTTGAACTTTCATATTTATTGTCTGGTACATTTACTATTGGCTCTCCAATTAGGTAATTTCCAGGAGTTAAAGATATCAGTTCACCAGGATCAGTAACATTAATGACTCTCATTGGACGCGAATTTAAACAAGCTTTTACTTGATTAAGGAGTGTGCTCATTTCCTCATACGTCAAAGTAGAATCACTAATAACCCGCTTGAGGTGAAGAAACTTTGTGGACTTCATCCCTGCTTCCCAAAGTCCACCGAAATTAGGGCTATGGGGAGGGAAAAAGTGCCACTCAGTACCGTTGGCCTCGAGTTATTCTGCTATTGCTGCCTGAATGGATGCTAAATGTTGCAACTCTCGGGATGTAGTGCCATTTTCGCTCCATATTTTGGCACAATGTCCTCGCCTAGACACAAAACGTCTGAAGGCGGCAAAAAAAGCTTGTGTGATCATGTCACTCATGACTTCTAAATGTATAGGGGCACGGGTAGACATGCACACAAACAAGCATAATATGAGAAACGGTCGCGCTGGAGGACACCTAACCGTTGGAAGCGAACCCATCATTATTTTGGTTCTTGATGCTAGCGCGATGTTTAGCGCATGTCACACATTTACGCACATGGTGTTTGACTAGGTTCCTGACTTTTATAACCCAGTAGGCTGTCCTCAAATAATTTAACATTAGCTGAGGAACTCTGTGCAGTCTTAAAGTGTGCATCTGCCACTATAAGGTTTGTCAGATGACAAGAGTTTGGTAGGACTATGGGATGCTTTGCGTTTTCAAGTCTACCTCGAACTCTGATAAGGCCTCTGTCATCCAGACATGGGCAAAGTGAGTCCTCTAATTGTAAATATTCTGCTGTAAATCTATCCTTTTGTGTTTGTCTTATACAGCATTCTAACGCTGCTTCTAGCTCTAACTTTTGTAAATAACTATGTTTAAAAGTGTTATTCTTCAAAAATCGTCTGCAATATGCGATTACCCTAACTAATTTTTGTAATGACGAATACCGCTCGAACATTGAAAGCTCTGGCACTACAGCAATGTGTGTTTTTATTGCTTCCTCTAAGTCGATATTCAAATCATTTGGCTTTTCATAAACTATTGTTCTCTGAGTTAGAAATGGTGGTCCAGAAAACCATAAACTGTTGACTATTAATGCACTGGGTAAAATACCTCGTGAGGCGCAGTCTGCTGGGTTGCCCTTGGTTTTCACATAAAACCATTGAGATGCCTTCATCGTAGTCAATATTTCCGAGGTTTGATTCGCCACAAACGTCTTCCATCTGCTTGGATGGCTGTTAAGCTATGCCAGCACGACTGTGGAATCTGTCCAGGCCTTGATTTTATCCCTAGAAATATTCAGGACGTCGACTGTTTCTATTAGAAGATTTGACAGCAGAACTGCTCCACACAACTCTAAACGAGGTATACTAATTTGCTTGATGGGGGGGGGGGCTACTCTGGTTTTTGCAACCAACAACGAAACATGAACATTGCCTGCAAAATCTACTATTTGCAAGTACATTACGGAAAAGAACGCGGTTTTGGAGGTATCACTGAACTCATGCAACTCAAGATAATCGTTCGACTTAGTTCCAAGCCAACGAGGTATCCGAATTTTGCTAAGTAGTAACAACTCTTCACGGTGAGTACTCCATTCCTTTATTAATTCAGTGTTTAATTCTTCATCCCAACTAACACCTGCAAGCCATAATTTTTGTATGAACGTTTTTGCTAAAACCACACTAGGAGCTAACCATCCTAGTGGATCGAATGATCGGGCTATGTCCGAAATAATTGTCCTTGTAGTTACAGGTGCAGTTGTCGGTGGCGGAAGGTTCACTGAGTACTAGGTGTCTTCGTTGCGATTCCAGGTAAGTCTCAAAATTTTTATTGTACTATCTAATTTGATTTCTAACCCTTTCTCTTCTTTGTGTTCTATTTTCTCTAATTCTTTGTTCTGTATACTATCTATGTTTTCTATTGTTTTGTCATTATTTTTTCTTGTTTGATCTAGTTGTTCTCTCTCCGGTACCAAGTGGATCCCCTCGGACCCACTACCGTCTAATACAGTCAACACCCAGGTGGGTCCCTGTGGATCCACCCGATCCTACGGATTTAAAACTAATTTTTGTACAATTTTACGGTTTATTTTCATTTCTCAACGATTGAACTCTATGGTATATAATATTTTTCATATGGGAACACTGTCGGAAAAGAAAATACGCTTGACAACGAACGATATGTCACAAAATACAATTGTGAAATCGCGTGCACACAAAATACAATTGTGCGCGAGAATTTTCGATTTTTACGTGTTTTTCTGTGACGTGTACGTGAATTCATAATTTACTTTATTCTTATTCATTTTCAACTAATATTCAACGTAAAAAGTGTAAATTACCTGGTGAAAATTACGAAACAAAAATAGTTACCGGATTTCTTCCCGTACGTAAGTAATTTGATATTTCAGAATTATAGTGGCATATTGTAACGATATACAGTTAAAAATGAGTTATTGAATACATGGCTAGTAATCTAGAAACATTTCTTATTGGAATCTTATTGGGATATTCTTGGTGATTGTTAACAAAAATATTCATTACGTAAATCAAAATGTCGGCGCCGCGTACTATGAAGTTTGAGCTTAAATATTGCGGCAGTCGATTTTTTATCTCGTAAAATAACATCATCACTAGATTACTTGTCTTTTATGACCTTAATTCCAAAATTTTGTGTAAATTGATCCAACAATTGTGTCAGAAATCAACATAATAAAACAACAAAATTGCTTTCAGCAAGTTCTCTCGTATCTATCCAAAATGTTTATATTTCGGTTTGGTATAAGAATATTGTTTACATTCTATTACATAGTAACATAATTAAAAAACCCATAACAGTTTCAAGTGTGTGAATAGCTGCTTTGTGAGCGGAGAGATAAGGTTTTTTGTGCTGCGGGTCATATTACGCTTGCGATAAGCGGGCGCCCGCGATACGCGACGGAGTATGACGTAAACATGACGATGTGAAAATTGGGTATCGAGAGGTACTTCATTGTTTTCAATTATTTCTATTCTCTTAAGCAATTGGAATAGCAATTGTTACAAATATAAATAAATAAATAAATAATAAAATAAGTATTTCTTGACGATTGCTATTTCATTTTTGAAATATAAAGCCACCTTTTCCTAATACTGCTTTCATTTGCTTATATATTTCAATGCTTTCTTCTACACTGTTACATCCTGTCATTAAATCGTCCATGTAAAAGCAATTCAACCAATTTAGACCTTATCTGCAGCTAGTGGATAGTTTTCACCTTCATCAGCAGCGATTTGACGTAACGTTTCGACTGCTTGGTACGGTGCAGAAGCTGTTCCAAAGGTTACAGTCACAAGCTCGTAATCTTGTATCTCTTTGTCCGTATTGTCACGCCACAGTATTCTTTGAACATTGCATCTTCTTCAGCTACCTTTACTTGCCGATACAATTTTTATAATGTCCGCTACAAGCCCTATAATTTAATTTAATTCCGGACAACCATTGATCCATTACATTTATATTGTTAGTATGAACTTAAAAAGTTAGTACCTTATAACTAAGAGAGACTTAGTCCTCTGGGTGAGGCTCCACATCAGAGGGCTGTCTGTCTTATCGCCTATTACCTTCAGGATGCTGTTACTACTCCCACGCAATCTGCTTAACAGTGAGGCTGTCTTTTTGCGCCAGATGGCATCAAAGCCATCAGTGCGCGACTCAGCGAACATTGTTGACGCACTGCAGAAACGCGGCAGACGTAACAGCGCCCTGTAGGTATTGTTAAACTGGATGCGCAGAGAATTGTAAGCCCTTTGGGTATATCTAAACCACAGGCTCGCTGAGTACAAAGATGTGCTTTGAATAAAGTAACTTTCACCGCATCTGTACATCGAGCGAACCTGCGGGCCAGCATGTTCCCCCGGACTGACAACGCCCTGCGCTCCCTCTCCATGTCTACATCATCTCCAAGATTTTCAGACACCACGTACCCAAGATACTTGAACTGGTATACTCGATTCAGAGAAATACCATTAAGCAACACTGGTGGAACATCAGTTGGGCACCTGGTACCCGCCCTGAAGACCATTTACTCTGACTTTTTAACATTATAATCAGACCTTGTGTGGCCGCATACTTTTCACACACGGCAAGTAACTTCCGCAATGCACAAATCGAGGGAGCCAGCAGCACCATATCATCGGCATAGCTAAGGTTGTTCACACTGACACCATCTACGTAGCACCCAACAGGCATTCGACTGAGTTCCTCGATCAGTGCATTGATGTATAGGTTGAAAAGCAAGGGCGAGCTCAAGCCCCCCTGCCTCACTTCGCATTCCAATTTGTATTCACTCGACAACTCACCCGCCCGCCCACTTTACATTATTTTTCTGATTAAGGTACCAATACCTAAATACTGATGTCAACTCTGGCGGTATACCCGTTTCCTTTATCTTCTGCCATAACATGTCATAAGAAACTAGGTCAAATGCTTTCGAGAGGTCTAGAAAGCAAGCATAAACCGGGTTCTGTCTGTCAGTGTAATATTTACACTCTCCATTTTATAACCGTGTGACGTAAATCAGCCTGCAGTGTTGGACCAACCATGAGCGTATCATTTAGTGACACTCCTTTGTTGTTCTTTTCAGAGGCGTTGAAAACAACATGACTTTAGTTATGGTCTTGTCTTCCCTAATGACTGCGTGATGTGGTTGATACACTGCTTCTTCCCTTTTGCTGTCATCTTTCTTCACGTGCCTCATATGACCTAACTGTAAATATTCATTTATTACTTCTGTGTATTTTTCTTTTAACTCTTTGTTCTTTGCTAATCTTCTCTCTAATGCTTGAAATCTCGATTTAGCTATGCCATGTGAATTTCCAGACTTGCAAGAAGGATCTTCGTCTCGGAAAGGTAACCTGACTATATATCTACCGTTGCTATCTCTCTTAGTAGTATCACTATAAAGCTCTTCACATTTCTTCTCTGGTGTAAATATCATTTTAGTACTAATTTGCTCTTCGATTTACGAAAATTGCTTAAAAAATCATCGTATTGCACCTTGCAATGCATTACGTTAATTTTATATAAACTATTACTTTCAGGACCCACTGTACCTGACAGAACCCAACCTAATCTAGTGCTATGTGCTACAATACTACCAAAAGGACTTTTAACTAAACCTTATTAATAATGCAGCTATAAACATCAGCACCCAACAGCATATTGATTTTGTTGGGTGTGTTGAACTCTAACCGATTGAAAGCATCCATGCTTAAGCTTCGCTCTGGTAAGTAAGAAGTGATCTTGCTTAAAACGTAAGCATTAAAAGTAAACTTAAAACTAAAATCGAGGCGAGACCTTATCGTTAATTGTACCATGTACTTTGTCATGGTTGACCTATTGTCTCCTAAGCCTAAAACAAACCCTCAAATAGCAATCTTTTTCAGGCTAAGAAATTGAACTGCTGCTTCTGTAACGAAACAAGCCTGCGAAACCTGATCGAGTAAGGCTCAGACTGTTTGGTATCCACCCTTTTTTGACTAGGCTTTTAGTAGCGCAGTGGCTAATAAAACTTGTCTGGGTTTGGGTACCTTCCCCGTTGACAAGCAAGCAACTATCTGATTAGCACTAGTCGAAGGACTAGCACTGACAGCAGTTGGCTTAGCTTCAGGGTCTTGATCTTCAATTGACGACTCACTATTTATATGTAACAGCAAATGGTGGCGCTTTTGGCAAACTTTACACACATGGTGTCCTTTACAGCCTTTAACCGTGTACAAAATCACGTCTAGCTTCAAGTGGTTGTTTAGCAAACTTTTTACAAAAACAAAGTTTAAGAGCTTCAGAACAGAGTTCGCATTTCATGTGTGATAATGCGTTCGTAGCAAGCATTGTTTTAGGCGTATGATGGTTCAAACTGTTATTGACCTGGTGACCTGAACCCTTTTTGGTTCTATGCACTCAAATGCGCGGAAACGTTGCTCCACAAATAATTTGAATTAATCAATGTTAGGGAAATCATTGGAAATGCTACTTCTTCTTCTTCTACCTGGCGTTAATCCCGGCTATTGCCAGGGTCCGCCTTCCTACTTAGCTTCCTCCACTTTGCCCGATCTTGAACATCCTTCTCAGTTAGGCCATTGGCTCTCATGTCGGACTTAACGACGTCCAACCAGCGCTTGCGAGGGCGACCACGGGACCTAGCCCTAAGAACAGCCATATTCATGCATCCCCGACCAACGTACTCCATAGGGCGGCGCATGATGTGGCCATACCATCGCAGACGACACTCTTGCAGTTTTTCCCCCACGTCACCGACACCAAGACTACCTCTGATGAAAGAGTTGCGTATGCGATCGGATCGCGTTACGCCACTCATCCACCTCAGCATCTTCATCTCCGTGACGCGAAGCTCCTGGGTGTGTCTGCCTAGTGCTGGCCAACATTCACCGCCGTACAGTAGGACAGGCCGTATGATGCATTTATATATCTGCCCCTTGAGCTTAGGAGGCATTTTGCGGTCGCATACAACGCCCGTTACCTCGCGCCACTTCGCCCAAGCCGCGCCTATACGTGCTTGGACATCGTCATCCACGTTGCCAGACTCGTGCAGCACGGATCCAAGGTACCTGAACGTATCGGACTTTCTGATCAGGTCCGAACCTATTCGGATGAACCTATTTGAATCCGTGCCGCCACAGGACATATACTCAGTCTTTGCCACATTTAGTCTCAGACCACCGTTTTCAAGCGTGTCCTTCCAAATGTTGACTATGCGCTCAAGATGGGCTTTGTTCTGATTAACGAGGGCGATGTCATCGGCATACATCATTAGCCATGGGGGCTTATCTTGGATGTTTGCCGTAACTACATCGAGCACTACGTTAAACAAGAACGGGCTAAGAGCCGAGCCTTGGTGAACGCCAACAGATATTGGGAAGCCATTCGATTCGCCAACAGCGGTCTGGACAGAGGACACGGAATCGCGGTACATGTCTCTGATAATGTCAATATAGGCCTCGGGAACGCCTTTGAAGCGCAGTGCCCACCAGATGGACTGCCGAGGTATACAGTCGAAGGCCTTCTGCAGGTCTAAAAAGGCCATATGCAAAGCTCTCCTTCTCTCTCTGTAAGCCTCAGCCAGATTCCGTAAGGCGAATACTGCGTCCATGGTGCTGTTACCCGCCCGGAAGCCATATTGACACTCAGAGACAGTACACTCGCTACGGAGCCGTGTGTCAATGATGCGCTCGAAGAGCTTCATGGTGTGGCACATGATCTTGATACCGCGGTAGCTACTACAATCCTGTACGCTACCTTTGCCTTTGTATACAGGGATAATCAGGCTAAATCGCCACTGGTTCGGCATTTCCTTGGTGATCAGGATGCGGTTAAAAAGATCCGTCAGAAGGTCCACGCCATGTGGGCCCATCGCCTTCCACACCTCAATTGGCACATTGTCAGGCCCGACCGCTTTCCGGTTCTTCATCTGGCGAAGAGCAATGCGGGTTTCGTCGGGGGAAATAGGGGAAATAAGTCCAAGGTTAGGAGGCGGTTCGGGAGGAAGGTTATGGGGATGCTGTTTGTTAGACAGCTCCGCGAAGTATGTACACCATCTCTCCTTAACAGAGGGGGCATCGTAGAGCAGCTTACCCTGGGCGTCCCTTACACAGAGACATTTGCTAATGTCCCGTGCAGCTTTCTCCCGGGCACGCGCCAGCTTAAAAATAAGCTTTTGCCCCTCCGCAGTTTCCAGCTTGTCGTACAAGGGCGCCAGACTTTTGCTGCGGGCTCTGGCTACAGCTTTTTTGCAAGCGCGCTTAGCCGCTCCATATGCCTCTCTGTCATCCGGAGAGTTGGACCCTTGCCACTGTTTAAATAAAACCTTCTTCTTCCGAGTCGCCTCCTGCACCCCGTCATCCCACCACCACGTCTCCTTTTCTATGGTGCGGCCACCACGAGAAGGGCCAAGGACGCGCTTACCCGCATCGGTGATTGCTGAATGGATCCTACTCCAGATCTCTTGAGCGGACTCATGCGGAGCACTGATCTCGAGATGCTCGACCTCCGCGATGAAGTCCGACTGCCTAGGACCATCAAGCAACCACCACTTTGTGCGGGGTTTGCGTTTTTCGGTCACTTTCTTTTTCGGTACAACCGCAAAGTCCAGGACAAGGAGGCGGTGTTGAGCCGTTAGGCATTCACCTGGGATGACTTTGCAGTTGGTAACCTTGCCAATGTGGCACCGTCGCACCAGCAGGTAATCTATTTGGGTTGAGTAGGCACCACTACGGTACGTAATAAGATGCTGGGGCTTCTTCTGAAAGAACGTGTTCGCGATGGCTAGGTCAGACAAAGCGCAGGTGCTGAGTATACTGACTCCCTCTGCATTTAGCTGGCCATATCCAAAATCACCGTGAACACGTCCGTACTCTCCAGCAAACTGACCTACGTGACCGTTGAGATCCCCCCCAACCAAAACACCTTCGGAATTCGGAATAGCGCGTAGTACGTCCTCGAACTCATCCCAGAAGGCCTCCTTTTCAGACTCACAGCAACCAGTTTGAGGAGCATAGGCGCTGATTAGGTTCGTTACCGACCCTTCGATCAGCACCCTAACTCGCATCAACCGGTCGCTGCATCGGTCTACTTCAAGGAGTCCATCCTGGAGGTCCTTAGACAGCACCACGGCCACTCCGCCCCTGCCCGTCGGTGATCCGGTGTACACTAGCCGGTACCCCTGCCCGATGTCACGTGACTTATTTCCCTTCCAGCGCGTCTCCTGAAGGAAGGCGCACTGGACCCGACGCTTCGTAAGTACGTCCGCGAGTTCTCGGCAACGTCCGGTTAGGGAGCCAATGTTCCAGGTGGCAAAGCGGAACTTCTTCTTGGGTACTATCCTCTTTAGCCGTGCCCGTACTCGACACGGTAGCCCTAGCCCACTTATCGCAGGTTTAGGGCGATGTGCCTGCGCGTCGTTATGCGGCGACGCCCTAGTCCGAGTACCCGTTTTCATTTTCTTGTCTATTTTATTTGGCTGAAGTTGGTTTTACGTGGGGCGACCAGCCGTCTGACCCCCACAACCCTACGAGAGGGAAACCAGGTTCGCCAGAGCCTCGTCCGTTGGACAGCAGGGTGCACCGCTAGCAGGTGAGGTTGGCTTGGGTCTTAAGATGGTAACAGACCCCATGCACCCCAAATCATTGGAAATAAGCGTCAGCAGTAGCATTTCCAAATCATTGGAAATGCTACTGCTGACGCTTATTTCCCATTGTTTACGCGTTTCAACATCTAATTTAAACGTTACGACGTGTATGATAATAACGTCCCATGTACTCACATTTATGTCTGATAACGCATTTAGGCAATCACTGGTCGTATCTAAAATTTCTTTTAATGAAGTCGATGATTCAATTTGCATACGTTTTATTCCAAATAACCTTATTAATATCCAATTGGCAAGATATCTTTTGTTGCTATACCTCTTATCTAACAAATCCCAGCATAGACTATAATTCGCATTAGTTATTGGTGTATTCCGTATTAATTGGTCAGCTTCACCAGAGAGATGACTTTTTAAATAGTGTAGCCTTTGTTCATTATCTAATGACTCATTTTTATGGACTAATGAAATAAACAGATCACGAAATGTTGTCTATTCTCCATATTTTCCATAGAATATGGGAATGGTGTTCTTCGGTAATTTAACGAATGAACTTGCTGACTTAAATGAACTGTTAGAAGAACCATCACTAGGTTGTACTGGTTCCCTTGGTCTAATTTTATTATGTGCTGTTTTTAATAAACTTTTATTCATTATATAAGTGTCTTCGGTTGTATCATAAATGTCAACAACCTTTTGATCTATATCATCTAAATAAAAGTTTTCATAAATTTTGGTATTAGCTTCTATTCTCCATCCTAATCCTTTTCTAACAATTCTAGTCTAGTTTCAATGAATTCGCTCGTTAATCTTTCTTTAGGACTCTTTTTGAAATTTGCTCAACCTTTAATGATAACATTTTGGAAACCTTTAAGTACGGTAATTAATCCTTCCATCTTTGAGACAGATTATTAACGGCAAAACAAGTTAAATAAAAAAGCTAAAAGTGCACTATCAATTTAAAACACTGAGTTAAACTTGATGTCAACAGGTTAAATAAACTAACAATAATACATCAACAAATATAATGTAATCAAAACAAAACGTTTTTAAAAACAGTGTTTGTTTTGTACTGTAGGAGAACTGACTTGTAATGAAATACAAGTCTAGTATTGTCAAAAATATTCTAAGTCCAAAAAAGTTGCTAAAAATTTTACAAGTGTTTTAAACATAACTAAAATCTGGCGGAAGTCGGGCATAGGTTCCCCGTTCCGTCGTTTTTTAAGAAACTATTCTAAGTCCTTAACTAACATGCACACATAATACAAGTTATTTAATCTAAGCGAAAATATTCTAAGTCTTAGAATTCTACAAGTCCAAAATTCTTCAGAAAATGTCTATGTTAAATTCTTGGAAGAAATAAAGTTCAAAATTGCTTGACATTAACTTCCTTTGTTTACAAAATGAAATGTACTCAGAATTTGCACTTCACTCACACAACACGATGATGGTGGCGCCCCTTGGTGGCGACACGTTGGAACTCTTGGATGTGACGTCAGTCTTCTGATGTCACGTTGAACTGGGGTGTGACGTCCTTCTTGTGACGACACGTCGAACTGCGGGGGTGACGTATGCGATCACCACCCGTTTGATCTGACAATACTGGACTTGTATTTCATTACAAGTCGTAATGAAATACAAGTCCAGTATTGTGAAAAATATTCTAAGTCCAAAAAAAATGCTAAAAATTTTACAAGTGTTTTAAACATAACTAAAATCTGGCGGAAGTCGGGCATAGGTTCCCCGTTCCGTCGTTTTTTAAGAAACTATTCTAAGTCCTTAACTAACATGCACACATAATACAAGTTATTAAATCTTAGCGAAAATATTCTAAGTCTTAGAATTCTACAAGTCCAAAATTCTTCAGAAAATGTGTATGTTAAATTCTTGGAAGAAATAAAGTTCAAAATTGCTTGACATTAACTTCCTTTGTTTACAAAATGAAATGAACTCAGAATTTGCACTTCACTCACACATCACGATGATGGTGGCGCCCCCTGGTGGCGACACGTTGGAACTCTTGGATGTGACGTCAGTCTTCTGATGTAACGTTGAACTGGAGGGTGACGTCCTTCTTGTGACGACACGTTGAACTGCGGGGATGACGTATGCGATCACCACCCGTTTGATCTGGATGCAAGTGGCGCCCTCTGTTGGCCACTTTCCTGCCGCTGCTGCCGAGCTCGTCCACAACACTGGACGGAGCCGCCGCTTCCGATGCGGGGGGCCGGTGCTCTTGCCGCAGCGATCCACTGCGAGTACACGGCAATGCGGAACGGGTCGCGCGTAAACTTAAAAATACGGTTATTTATCCGGTTCGATGGACCAATGTTTAGTACCGCACGCGGGGTCTGCTTACCCAGTACTAGCAAGGTTGATCTAATTGATCTTAGGAGTAAGGTCTAGTGTGGAATCAAACAACCATAATCTGTATTTTTGACCTTATCGGAGAATCTTAACACCGACTTCAAATTTGACGTCTAACGCCATCTAGTTAAGTATTTTGCAACTTTTCTACAAAACATAACACAAAACTTAGATCTTGGTGAGCGGTCTTAACAACGCTTCTTCCACGAACACCTTCGGCGGTCAGTCCCCGCCGGGTGAGACCCCCCAGTGACCTGGGGTGGCCCAGCGAGAACGACCAGCGACGAAGGTGCCAACTTTGGTGACGCACCTGTAGAAAGGAGTGGCTCTCGTCGGCACCGATCTCACATCTAGCCGATCACGGCCTTGACCGCAGAGCCGAATGTGTGTGTGAGCCAAATATGCCGTGTATTGTGAGTACTGCTGCCCAGTGCGTATGCACCGAATAAGCCCTTATTAACCTAGGAACGATATTCGGTGCGTGAGTACTAGCGCTTGCTTAGTGGTGACTGTGTGATTTTTGGAACGCAACCTGCCTATATTAACTTAGCACAGGTCGCGCGCCGGGATGTGAGTTGGGTGTGTAGTGACACTGTTTGAGTAGGCCGCGTGTAGTGGCAAGCTGCCTACTCAGGCGCCAATCCGGTGAGGTGCGATGGGGCCATCTACGTCCCCGACCAGGTCACTGGGGAGGCGCATCGCGTCAGGCGCGCCCGCGCGCCAGTGCACAATTTGCTTGACGTGGGGCCAAGCGGATGCGTCGGCGTGCGTTTCGCGAGGCGCTGCACAAACTCATCCAGGCTCTCGATCCCGAGGTCTCGCTGGATGTCATCGTGGCTAGTTTGTAGACCAGCCCTTCGTGCCAAACTCGGTCGAAGGCCTTCTCCATGTCGAGGAATACTGCGACAGATACTCCTTATTCATCGATGACAAAAGCATGTGCGGCACCCTCGACAGTTAGAGCGTTGTGCTGTGTTCCGCCCGGAATCCGAATTGTTCAGCAACCCGAAGTGGGCAGCAGAGTGATCGGCTGATAGCTCGCCGGCTGCAGGATGTTCTTCCCAGCTGTGGGCAGCATGATGACGCGCCCTTCCTTCCGTTGTGTGGGGAAGGCCCCGGTGCGCAGTATCCCCGTAAACAGGTGCGCCAAGGCCGCGACTATACGGTGCGGCAGGTAGTGCAGCGCTGTGTTGGTGATACCGTCGGCACCTGGGGCCTTCCGTGGCTTCGTTTCGTGCGTTTCATCAGGAGCTATCGGCGTGGCGAAGTAGTCTCCAAGTTGTTGCTTGACTGCCGCGACATGTGCGTGCTCGGCGGTCGGGTTTGGGCAGAACTGACGCTCCAGGTGGGCGGCGAAGACCTCCGCCCTTTCCTCTGCTACGTATTTAAGCGCTCCCTGTCGCTATCCTGTAGAGGGCGCACCGGAGCTGGGGTGCGAGTGATCTGGCGGCACAACTGGTGCAAGGACGGCCAGTCGCCCACGCGGCGTCTATGCGTTTCTCCCCGATCGCGGTGGCCTGAGCTCGCAACTTGGCCTTTACCTTCTCTGCGAGACGGTTAGGTGACGCTTTTAAAGTGGGGCAGCGAGATTGCTGCCACTGCTTGCGTAGGCGCCTTTTCTCGGCGACCATTGCGCGTAGTCTAGACGGTAGGGGCGGCTGTAGCCCTCTCCCCTCCGTTGGCAGGGTGGTAGTCGCCTCCTCCAAGGCGCTTTTCACGCGGCGCGGCTTTCAAGGCGCACTTCATTTCTTTAACGGCGCTTGGGGCCACGCTACTCGCGGCCATGCCCTGTGAGGGGGCTGCCTGGGACTGGGTAATACTTGATGGACTTACCCCATCTAGTCTTGTAGTTGCGGCGCTCGGCGACACGTTGCTCCGACCCCACGGTAGGCTCTCGCTGTCGTGCGGGCGCGGCGAGTCGAGGCTGTGGCATTTTGCTTCCAGCTCCTCTGCTGTACTCCTGCGTCGTCTCGGGCTTGGACCTCCTGGAATTCCAGGTCCATCTCTCGATCTTCCGGGGAGGGAGATGACGGCGAGGAGCGTGCGTCCTCCATCGACGTCAGCGACGCGTTCGACCCCTCGCGCCACGACTGGGCCGAGAGGCTCGCGGGCAGCGCCGTGCACTTCTGCAAGCGCGGATCACGCGAGGTGGTGTGCGCGGTCGGTGCCGCAGCGCCCACCGGCAAAAAACGGGGCGCGGCTAACGACGCGGTGCACGAGGCTGTGTGCGCGGTGGGCAC
Organism: Lacanobia oleracea; assembly: GCA_950371165.1. Lineage (NCBI taxonomy): Eukaryota > Metazoa > Arthropoda > Insecta > Lepidoptera > Noctuidae > Lacanobia > Lacanobia oleracea. Next base: position 382,903 of record OX493385.1, read on the forward strand.
ACTGGGTACACTCGCCTGCACGGGCGCAGCCCCGCTGGTGGCTGCCGGCGGTGAACTTTTTGATGATTTGTGGGTAGGCGCAACAATTGGCGAGGCGGTGGGTGACGCAGTTTGCGCGTAGGTTTTCGCCTGCGGCGCCCCGGGGCGCCCAACGGGAGCGCGGTGCGCTACGGAGCGAGCAGCGGTTGCGGTCTCGCGCATCACGGGTGTCTCACTGCGATCGGTCGCAGGTGCGCTGTGCGCGGCGGGCGTATTTGGTGGGCGGGTAGGCCGAGCCACTTTTGACGGCGGCGCGGCTGTTCTCGCGGGCGTTAGGGGCTTCAAAGCAGCGGTGGCTGCGGTGGTGGCTAGGTGCTTCGCTGCAGCTGGCGGTGGGTGAAGGTGAGCTCTGGCGGCCGCCGAGCCGGCCAACGCCCTGCCAATATTTGGCAAGGACGCCACCCGGCCCAGCGTCAGGCGGAGCTCCGCAGGCGGTGGATCCTCTTCTGGGGCGCCATCGCGGCCTGGAGGGCCACGGGCGCCGGTTGATGACGTCTTCTTCGAAATTTTTCTTGTCCGCGACCGAAGTGAGGGTAGTCACTGGCGGCGAAAAAGTGCTCGGCCCCGCGGCTGTGCAAGCGAACAATGTCCGAACACACAGTCGTGGGGGTAGATGGAGTGCGTGCGGGTTGTGCCACAAATGAGTACTGGTGCTGACTAACTACCGCACGCCAAAAGACTAGCCGATCTAGAGTCGAGTCCCCGCTCGAGCGCACCTACTGCCCGAGCTTATAACGCATTGGCTCACGTGACTCATGACGTCACTGAGTAACTCCGCCCCCGTGCAATGAAATCAACTGTCTATCATATTTTTTTTTTTACGATTGATATGCACGCGTTTGACCACTATCTCACCTGATGGTAAGCGAGGATGTGGTCGAAGATGGAGCACGCTTGCCTAAAAATAACCTATTCACACTTGATTTAAAGACTCCCAGGTTGTAGCTATCAGGAAACACAGACTCCGGCAGGGAATTCCACTCCTTAGCTGTACGCACTATGAATGTGTTCCCAAAACGTTTTGTGCGTATGAGTGGGATGTCCACCATGTACCGGTGGCGCATCGCCGTTCGTCTTGTGGTCCGATGATGGAACGGGCTTGCCGGAATTAAATTATGCAATTCCGTCGCACATTCCCCAAAATGCAACCGGTAAAAAACCGACAGGCTAGCAAATCGTCGTCGATGTTCAAGACTTTGGAAAGCTCCAAAGTCTTGAACATTGACGACGATTCTCTCATTGCCGATGATCCTCTTGGCTTGTTTCTCAATTGACTCAAGGGCATCAAGCTGGTATCTGGCAGATCCATCCCAAAGATGAGAGCAGTATTCCATACACGATCGAACTTGCGCTTGATAGAGTTTGAGCAGCTGTTCCGGCGTGAAGTACCGTCTCACCTTAGCCAGAATCCCCAACTTCTTTGCAGCCACTTGAGTTTTTGTCTCTATGTAAGGGACAAAATTGAGAGTAGATGTTAATGTAACCCCGAGAAGCTCAAGATGGTCGGTTATCGGCACGGTTTCACCGCAGAAAGATGGAGCTGCGCGGAATTGGCTCCTTTTGGCGAAAAATGGACACGCTTGGATCTTAGCAGCATTGAACTTGACCAGATTGGCATCGCCCCATTCAGGGACAGCCTGTAAGAACACGTTCAAGCGCTCAACCATTGCCTCCCGGAGAGACTGGATCTGCGACCCACCAGCTCGTGCGTCGGACACGTATGTCGCTGAGTTTAAAAGCTAGCAACTGACCGAGTGTCAATGACACAAAAAACTTTCTACTCTCTCAGAAGCAAACTAGCTAGTGATTTAGAACCACGTGTGGTTTTGAATGGTTTGCTGTCTGTCACAACTAGTTCAACTAGCAGCGATGATGACACAGCTTGTTAACCAGCTTGCAGGCCTCTTTGTACAATCAAATTTTGGTAGGACCCTTATGCAAATCATAAGTGTGTGTAGCTTTGCACGCACAGAAATATAAAAAACAGATCTATGTCTGCACGCAAAATACGCGCTTAGTCGTGGAGTTGCGGAAACCAGCCCGATTTACATATATACATACATGCATAAAATGTAAGAGCTATTAGAATCTGTACGGTCAGCAACCGCACATTGTACTTTGGCCTAGTTAAAATACTGCAAATTTTGTTAATTTGTAAAATGTAGCTTCGTCACGCACACAAAAACGTCAGTCTTTGGTTTAATATCGAGCTCGCGCAACACTCAACATTTTGTAACCTTTTTTATAACATTTTTTATTGTTACGTTAATTTAGTGTAAATTTCGTATTAAATACCTTTTTTAACAATAACATTTATTTTATAAACATTCAACATTAAGTGTAAAGGCTCCTGCCCTTACATTTTGGTCCTTCGAGCCGTTAAGAGTAAAATCAGTGCTGTGGTACGTTTTCACTCGCGGGAACATTTTGAACATTAATCTCCGATATAAAAATAGAACATTCAACAGAACATTAGAAACAGTGTGAACGGTGATATTAAGTGAGAATTACACAGATCGGGGTAGTATAAGCAGCAAGCGTAAGCAGTGAGTCTGGTGAGCACGTTCCATATTACCTACTTTTCAGAAATTTTGAATTTATTGTGTACCTACACTAATCACCGGTAAACAACAATGTCTTACAACGCTTTACTTAACTCTCAATCTGCCAATCTTGATGCTATCAAACGATTAAATGAAAACTTAAAGAAAGATAGTTCTACACGTAAAACCACTCTTGAGTATCATAATGACAGACTTGAAAAGCTGGAGGGGTATTGGAGTGAGTTTAAAAAGAACGACACCCAATTAGCCTTAGTTGAAGGCGAGAAGTCTGGACCTCACTACGAGAACCGCGTTTACGCGCGTTTGGAACAAATATATGAAGAAACGAAGTGCATGATTAATAAGTCGAAACAAAGATTATTGGCGAAAATCAAAGACAAACAATTTACTTCGTTTAGTCAATTGTAAAACTTGCAAAAACATGAAGTGGAAGAAAGGTCAAGTGATCAAGTGAATGTACCAGAACAACAGGGGAGCGATGAGATCGCGGATGATGTGAACACGTCAAATATAGAGCTAATCGTGGACCAACGGGCTAAAGATATGATGAATGAGCAGCGGTCCAACATCAAGGCTTTTGAGAGAACAGTACGGAACATGAACATTGAAAATTTAAAAGAAAAGTGGCAACTAGAAGATAAATTAAGAAATTGACAGTTACGCAACGTTGGGAAAAAGTTGATGGCACTTATTGGAAGCTCGATAACATGTTAGTCAACACGCAAGCATTTGAAAGTGATTATGACAGAATAGAAAGGCTTTATGAATTCACCAAGGAGCAAATCAACAAGAGGATTTGTGATAACAAACACCAGGAAAAATCCACGCCCAAAATTGAACTTCCGATTTTCAGTGGTAGCTATGCCTAGTGGACCACATTTAAGGACTTGTTCGTGGAAATCGTGCATCGTAACACTTTTATCTCAAATGCTCAAAAAATTCAACATTTGAAAGCGAAATTGAAGGGAGAAGTCCGAGCGATTAATACAGCACATGAACATTAGTGCTGATAACTACGAAGCCAGTTGGCAAATCCTTCAACAGAGGTACGATAATAAGAGACTATTATTTACCTATCAAACAAACATTCTACTGGGTCTACCCAACATACAAGCCCCAACGGCATCTCTACTGAAAAGAATGCATGATACGACCATTGAGTGTCTTCAGGCTATTAAGATTCTGCAATATGATACTTCTAGCTGGGACCCCTTAGTGGTTCACATTTTGATGCAAAAGCTGGATGCAGACACACGGAAGTCATTCAAAGAATCATGGAATACCCAAGGGAAATGCCACCATTAACCGAGTTCCTGAAATTTATCGAAACCAAGTTCATGTCAATGGAATCGAGCACAAACCCAAACCGCTCACGAAATTTTAACAGTCAATAGCAAAACGTTCAGCCGAAAACAGTTCATAATGCAACATACGACAAGCCTAAAGTGCAGCAACTGACCGTCCAAGGTGGAACCAAGAACAGCCCCTAACAAGCAGACATTCCATCATTCTATTATAACTTGCCCGAAATGTAATAAGCAACACGGGCTCTATAATTGCAGAGAATTTTTAAGTATGTCACCAGAAGAAAGGTTAAAGACCGCTAGCAACCTACATGTATGTCTAAATTGCCTATTTAGTCATAACGGCGAAAAATGTACGTCAGATAAAAAGTGCAAGCACTGCGATGAGCCGCATAGCAGCATTTTGCATGAAGCGATTGGAGTTGCAAAATCGAAAACCGGCAGGGCTAATGTAGGTCAACAGTTGAACACGCATTTAGTACATGACAACTCAAATGAGGTACTGCTAGCTACGGCCCAGGTCAAAACAATAGCCAATGATGGAACCACGATCATTTTACGCGCTTTATTAGACCAGGGCTCTCAGGTCAGTCTAATTACAGAAAATGCTGCACAAAGATTACAGTTAAAACGAAACAAGATGAGCGCAATCGTGTCAGGGGTTGGTGCTTCAGCCACTACCAAGTGCAAAGGAGTGCTCCATCTTAAGTGCCAAGCGAAATACAATGACTTCAACATTAACATTAGTGCACTTATTATGAAGGCAATAACAAATAAACTGCCAAGTAAAACAGTAAATAAAAGTAGTTTTGAACATAATACAACATTTACAGCTCGCTGATCCTGATTTCAACATATCTCAGGATATAGATTTACTATTGGGAGCCGATGTATACTCCGAAATATTATTGGAAGGTTTAATAAGAACAAACACGTCGTCCATCATAGCACAACAGACACAATTAGGCTGGGTAGTGTGTGGTAATTACAAAACATTCAATTGCCATGTAATTGTCAACAACATTCAGGATCTTGCCCAATTCTGGGAGCAGGAGTCTTTGCAAGAAAACAAAGAAGATGTAGACCCTGACAACAAGTGCGAACAGCTGTACAAAGAGACAACAACACGATTTCCTGATGGGCAATATCAAGTTCGTCTCCCTCTCAAGGACAACTTGAGGGAACACTTAGGAACATCGAAACCACAGGCTATCGCTCAATTTCAGTAACTAGAGCGAAAAATGGCTAAAAACCATACATTTGCGAAAGATTATAAAGCTTTCATGGATGAATATGAAGAAATGGGTCACATGAAGCAAGTCGAAAGCAACACTAGGAACAAAAACATTGAATACTTTCTCCCGCACCACGGAGTAGTGCGCCCAGGTGCTATCACAACGAAACTTAGAGTTGTGTTCAACGCGTCGGCCAAAACCAATACAAAACACAGTCTTAATAACTTAATGGAGGCGGGACCGAATCTACAAAAAGATATCCTAAGCATCTTGCTGAAATGCAATACAAATATGTCTTAACATCAGACATTGAGTAAATGTACAGATGTATAATGATCCATCCAGAACATCAACACCTACAGAAAATAGTGTGGAGAAATTGTCCACAACAAACGCTAAGAGAATATCAACTATGTACAGTCACCTATGGTACTACGGCAGCTCCGTTCTTAGCACTCCGAACACTTCAACAGCTAGCGATGAACGAAGGGGACAAGTACCCGGAAGCTTAAAACATCTTACTCAACCAATTTTTTGTAGATGACGCGTTATTTGGAAAAGATACAATAGACGAGGCTCGAGATACAAGAGACCAACTTATAAAGCTATTGAAAGAAGGAGGGTTCAATCTCAGAAAGTGTTCGAGTAACGAACATCAACTACTAGAAGATCTGCCAGAACATATGGTTAGCCCAGTCAGTTTAAGCTTTATAGAGACATCAGCTTCCAAAGCATTAGGCTTAGCATGGAATCCAAAACAAGATGAATTCATGTTTTCACCTACATTAAAAAACAAACACAACATTGGCATTAACAAAAAATCGTCAAAACGTCAAATCTTAAGCGACATCTCAACAATTTTTGATCCTTTGGGGTTGCTATCTCCGATAACAATCAAGGCAAAAATTTTATTCCAACAGATCTGGAAGTACAAAATCGAATGGGATGATACTGTTCCGGATAGTATTGAAAAGGAATGGAGAACACTAAAGACTGAGTTAACAAATATGCAACCTTTCAAAATTAACCGATGGCTTGGGTTAGAAGGGCTTAATAATGAAGTGATCACTGAAACATATGACACGTTTAAGACACCAGAAATAGAAGCTAAGAAAGTGCATGTGGTTATGTCAGGAACTCCCGAAAACAAAACCATCAGCATTATAACAGAACTCCTTATCAAGAACAGCTGTATTATGACTATGACACGCATCGTAGCTTGGGTGTCACGTTTCATAATAAACACGTCACAAAACAATCGTCACAGGGAAGACACAGCCATGAATCATTCAACCATGAATGACCCGCCCGCGTCAAAACAATGTAATTTAACACTCGCTGATATTCGACGCGCTACTTACATAATTATAAAACATGTACATAACGAATATTACGAACAAGAAATCCAAGATTTAAAAACAAAAGGAAGAATAAGCAACAATAGAGGACTTCAGAAACTTAACCCTTACCTAGACGAAAACACCCTGTTATCATCCCAAAAAACAGCAAGCTGGCATATCTTCTGATTGTCCGTGCACATGCTACAACACTCCACGGTGAAGCGAGATTAACTTTAGCTACGTTGCGACAAAAATATTGGATAAAAGGAGGAAATAACACTGTTAAAAAACACCTGCAAGACTGTGTAAAATGTTGCCGATTCAAACCATCGAAACAATACCAATTAATGGCCGACCTCCCCAGTGAGAGAATAACGCAATCACCACCATTCTATCACACGGGGTGGACTTCACAGGATTTGTTAGAGTTAAACTTAACAAGGGTCGAGACGTCAGGACGAGTAAAGGTTATGTCTTCGTATTCGTATGCATGGCAACAAAGGCAGTGCACTTAGAACTAGCATCAGACTTATCGTCACAAACATTCTTACTAGCTCTCAACCGTATGATTGGGCGACGAGGCTGTACGAAACATATTTACTCCAACAACGGAACAAGCTTTATTGGAGCAGAAAGGGAATTAGCCAAACAACTGCATATCTCACAAACATTTAACAACGAAACATTATCGGGAAGTTACACCGAGATGGGGATAGAGTGGCATTTTAACGCCCCAAGCTGGCCGACTGCGGGAGGACTTTGGGAGGCTGCAGTTAATTCTATGAAATATCACCTAAAACGTGTCCTAGGAGAGCAAAAGTTGACATACGAAGAGTTTTTTACACTGCTCACTCAAATTGAAGTCTGTATGAACTCTAGACCACTTTGCCCTTTAACGGAGGACGTGGATGATATTGACTATCTTACTCCTGCACATTTTTTAATTGGCCGACCAATAACATTCTTACCAACGGAAAATATCGAAAAGCAAAACATCAACATTCGACATAGGTGGCAGTTACTAAATCAAATGAAACAAAGGTTCTGGACCAGATGGTCGTCAGAATACCTGCAACAACTTCAAGTTCGTAGTAAATGGATGAACAAAACAAATAATTTATCAATAGGGGCCTGCGAAATGGGCACTTGGCAGAATAAAGGAAGTTTACCCGGGGAGAGACAATCTAGTCAGAGTTGTGACAATGAAAACAAAAACAGGGCTACTAAAAAGACCAATAACAAAATTAGTTAAACTCCCAATACCAGAATCTCATATAGAAATACCTGACACCACCACCTTCAATGACAAAATCTGCACTGAAAACCAAAAACCAACAATAAATCACAGTAACAGGAAACAACGATTTAAATCAAGGAATATAAGTTCCAGCCTACTATGCATATTCTTAACATTACTAACATTATTTAAAGCCACAACGCAAAGCAGTGACGCCATAAATATTACACCATTTGAACCGAATAGAGTAGCGTACTTTGACAAAATCGGCAATTTGCAAAGCGTACATGATGACTGGAAAATTGTTACCTACTACAATATGACATCTTACTGGCAAGGCATGGAAAACATACATAGAGTTGTTAAACACCTGGAAGAAAGATGTGAGCAATTTGCAAAACCATTATGACTGAATTCGAACAAGAACTCAACGAACTTGATCATAATAATTACATGTTGGAAACACATCAAGGGCAGACAAAAGAACGCGTTACCCGAGGTCTTGTCAATGGAATAGGCTATCTTGCAAACAGCCTATTCGGCGTGCTAGATGAATGGTTCGCAACACAATATAAAAAGGACATTGAAACATTGCAAAATAACAAAGACCATTTATTGAACCTGATCAAAGGTCAAACATCAATAATTGAGGCCCATAATAACATTTTAAAGAGAAATGAAGAGGTGATGAACACTCAGTTCAATCTCTTAGAACAACATCTTAACGTTACCGCGAACTATTTACAGAAATTGGGTAAGGCTATTGAGCAAGAAGAAACTTTAAACTACTTCAACATTATGGCTCTGACTAGTTCAAAAATACTGTCCAAACTGCGCCACATTCAACAAATGCTTTTAGATACAGCTATTAACATTCACCATGGTCATGTGGACACCAGACTTTTACCGCAGAACCAGCTCTTTCAAGAGCTCAACATTATCTCTGGACAATTGCCACAACAACTATCGCTACCCGTAGACAATATTCAAAACCAGTTAGCTGACATATACAAACTTTTAGAGGTAAAATCCAGGTTATTTGATAAATACTTTATCATTGAAATTACATTACCACTAACAAGCGACATTCCATTCACGATAAATAAAACACTTCCCATTCCGATGATAAAAAATAACAAAGATTCACTTACAATGAAAACAAGCTCAGAATATGTTGCAATCAATATAAAAAAAGAAACATATATGCAGCTCACAGACAGTGACATGGAACATTGTATAAAAATTGAACCAAATACATATGTATGTTCACTAAACAAACCAACACGTAACATGAGAAATCATCAAACTCCATGCGAAATCGGAGCAATAACAAACATTACACTATCACAATGTATCTACACATCCGAACCCTGAAACAATAAATGGACACCATTACAAAAACCAAACACCTGGCTCTATGTCTGCAGCACGGATTGCCAACTGCAAATCATATGTGAAGGTCGTATAACTACTAAGGCAATACATTTAACGGGAATTTTGCAAGTCAAAGAATGATGTATAATTAGAAACAACGAAGAAACATATCACACACAAGTTTACTATACAAACAAAATTTATGTCAACCCGGAAATACCACTGATAGACTTGGAAGACATCAACAATTTAACATCCGTCCAGCCGCTTGATTTATCAACTGGAAAACAGAACACCCAATTCATAAGAAACAATTATGAAAAACTTCATAATTCGGTAAAAGAACCAACTGGAAGATCAAACGAAACAAGCTGAAATGACGCAACACGATGTACATCAATACATCGTTTCATACTCTACGTTGGGACTTCTGATCTTAGCAATAGTCGCCGCGGGAGGAGCGTACGTGTACTGCAAACGCTGCAGCAAGGTCGCCGTCAGTGCCGCAGGCGTGTCCACCAGATTACCGCCACGGAAGCCACCAAGAGCTGCAGCATCCACTGAAAACATAGAACTTACCTACGCGACACCTTCTTTTAACATTTGACTTATAACAATTATTTTTCACATTACTTTTTATTATTTCTATTTATATTTGGAAAATACTGTTTAAAATCTTAAATATAATCTTTTGCCCCGCCAAAATGTACGGTCAGCAACCGCACATTGTACTTTGGCCTAGTTAAAATACTGCAAATTTTGTTAATTTATAAAATGTAGCTTCGTCACGCACACAAAAACGTCAGTCTTCGGTTTAATATCGAGCTCGCGCAACACTTAACATTTTGTAACCTTTTTTATAACATTTTTTATTGTTACGTTAGTTTAGTGTAAATTTCGTATTAAATACCTTTTTTAACAATAACATTTATTTTATTAACATTTAACATTAAGTGTAAAGGCTCCTGCCCTTACAGAATCTGCAAAACAAATAGAACGTTAACCTCTTCATAAACCTTGTCAACCTATTTCGTGTTTATAGCTATACTGTGTGAGTATTTATTAAGTGCACATACGAATATGTGGGAAACTAAGCTTAATTTTATCGACGGATTTATTTTTTTGTGGATTTTTAAAAAAAGTTGTTCGCTACTGTGACTCCAGTGTAAACCAAAAAGGTTACCTAAACATTTCAACTAAACAATCTATTGCGATGAAACCAACTTCATAATGATTGGAAAAGATTTGAGCGTCCTCATAAAATGAAAATAATGGGAAAACTACACTCAATTGAAAATAAACATGTTTTTCAACCAAAATTCTGTCTTTTTCATCAATTTTTACAATAATCGTTAAATTTCTCGATAAGTCGCCCCGATCACCGACATTTTTTATTACTTTAAATTATTCTCCATTGTATCGTCGTGCCAAATAATAAAAATTGCATGTTTATAACTCAAACATAACATGTTCTATTTTGTCTTTAAGTCAAGAATAGGTTGAATAGGTTACTTCTAGGCAAGCGTGATCCATCTTCGAGCACATCATCGCTTACCATCAGGTGAGATAGTGGTCAAGAGCGTGCCTATTAATAGTAAAAAAAAGTGTTAAAACATGGCACTTCGAACGCACAATTTATTGTTATTTTAGGGATAGTTTATTTATTGGTCGTTTCAATTTTGTTCAAAACAAGAATAAGTCAAGGAACCTACATTTGAAAATATATCTTCGGCCTTATACATTGGTTTTATTTTGCTTTAAGGCCAAAAATTTAAATGGGACCAGTCCGAGCAAATACCCTTCCAAACAAAAAAAGAATCATCCAAAACGGTTAACAATTGGCGAAAATATCGCTGAGCAAAAATTTTAATGGGATCCCATCATCAGATCCTGACTTATACCTTCCATCATCAGTTTAGCAACATGAGATCATGATTACCAGGCACAAATATCTGAATTGTGTTAGAAAGTTTATGAAAAACAGTGTATATGCTTATAAAATTTGAGGGGTTCCCTCGATCTTCATGAAATCCCATTATCAGATTCTAACTTAGTGACAATGGGACCACCTCAGGAGTATAGGCTTTCGAATGAAAAAATAATTTTTAAAATCGGTTCAGAATTGGCGGAGAAATCGGTGAACATAAATAAAAAAAAAGATACATAGAACCTCCTCCTTTTTAAAGGAGTCGGTTAAAAATGCGACAGTACTGCATGGTTCAAAAAATATAAATTTATATCGAGAGTGAGCGAGACGATCGGTTCGTCGTGATGTTAAAACACGACTGGCCATTTATTATTTTACCCTAAAAATGCATCAGTTTCAGTGCAATGTTTTATCTCTGAAAGAACATGTTGTGTTTAAAAGTTACGAACATGCATTTTTTAGCATTGGATAGCAAATACGACGGAAAATAATTTAAAATATCTAATAAAAAAGGTCAGTGATTAAGGCACAGTATAAATATTTTTAGGTGCAGATGTATAATATAATTAAAAAAAAAACATACGCTCAACAACAATAGGTTTATTTATAATTTAAATTAACACAACAATTAACTCAATCAAATACTGCAAACTTCAAACTATTTAAAATGAGAAAATAACAAAGTGGTCAGAAAAATGGCTTACGTGACCTTAATAATAACCGACAGTGATTATTACAAGACGTCCGTACACTCGGGGAACCGGCGAAGAAAAAGGGCCGTTCCCTCTGAGCGCACTCCTTATATAGACTGTCGCCGGGTAGTTGATGACAACGTTCGGAAACTCCTTACACGGCCTCTCCTGATATTGGGTCGTCCTCGACGCAATTTCTTCGAGCGATCTCGCTAGGACCCTCCACTGGAGAAGTCGGTGGGTCGGTTTCAACGCCATCATCCAGCATGGGCATGGACAGAGCAGCTGTTGGAGGAAACTCCGTTTGCACTTCCGTCTCCTCGTCATCATTAGTTTCATCTAAAAACAAAAGAGCTGTTAGTAATAGAAAAACAAGATAGAAACACTCAGTCTCGCTGACCAAACAATCCGTCTCCGCTCAGTCAATTCATTCGTCATTCTATCACAACTGTAACTCATGTGACACGCATACATCGTTCTCAAAAAGAAAACAAAACACAACCAAGCCAGCCTAGGCATATTTCTGTTAGTTTTCCAAGGCCTGTATCCTTAATCTCGCCGGTCGTTTTCATTATTCGATCACCAGCAAATCCTGTAACATGGTCTCCTAAACAGACCCACTCGTACGAAGACCGTATTCAAACGTACGAGCGCATTCCACACGCAGACCGTATTCGAACATGTGGAGCTTCTCGACACATAGACCGTATTCATACGTGTCGAGGCTTCCCAACACGCTGACCGCAATCACACGTGTTGAGGCTTCTCAACATGCAGAGCGAATCGTACAAGTGAGGTACACCATACACATAGAAATCATACAAGTGAGGTCCGCTCTACAAGCTCGCCACAATTGCATAGCTGTCAATATTATGAGGTTAACTTACTCTCAAAAAATGCAGCACATGTCTCAGGGCTCCACTCACGCCGCCACGGCACCATATATTGCGCAGCAGCCTGCGTCGTTTTTCCATAACTGCCGCTGAGCAAACGTAGCGTATAACGTCCACTAGGTAGAACTTCTACCACCTTATATGGACCACGCATACCGGAGTCAAGTTTACCTGCTGACTGGGAATATTTTATTACGAAGACCAAGTCCTCAACACTGAATTGGCGTGGTGTACTTCGTCGTTGGTTAGCTCGCTCGTCTTGTTTGATTTGGTTGTTGCTGAGAAGTTCACGAGTTCTACTTCTAGTGATTTCTCGTAGGGCCTCTCTGTTAGGTGCCGCACCGTCGATGGCCACGTCACGTACTAGTGCTCGAACTACGGGAGTTGTAGATTCTGTGCCTATTAAAAGATTCAATGGAGATACTTGCGTAGTCTTCTGTCTTGTGATATTCAGTACCAGTTGTAGTTTCCACAGAGTCTCCGACCACTGCAGTTTTTTGTGGTTGGCTTGGATGCGTAACATGTTGAGTACAGTCCGCATGTACCTTTCCGCTTGACCATTCGCCTGGTGCATCTCCGGCGTGATGTAATGCAGGCTGCAGCCGAGTTCGTTAATCCATGTTACGAACTCGTTAGACTCGAACATGCGTCCCTTGTCGGTGACCATAAGTTTCGGCACTCCAAACAAAGAAATAGCCTGAGTAATGACACGTTTAAGTTCCGTGGAATCTTGTCGGTGGATAGGATAGAGAAGTGTGTATTTAGTAAAAGCGTCTACGATGAGGAGGATGAATTTATACCCTTCTGATATTGGTAAGGGTCCCAAAGCGTCAACGTGAACTGTATTAAATGGAATGTCGGGTTTTTCCCAAGAAGTTATATTTTGTAATGGAGCCCGGGGAACTCTCTTTTGAGATATACACACAAGGCAATGAGAGACATATTTTGAAACAAATTGTCTGAGTCCAGGGAACCAGAAATGTCGGAGAATAAGGTCGAGGGTTTTCTCCGCATTAATGTGCTCATGTTCATCATGGAACACCCTCAAAAGACTGAGTCGATGACCCTTCGGTATGTAACAGAGCAACCTCGCTTCTTGACCTACCGGGACGTACTTATAGTACAGGACTCCATTTTGAATTTTGTAACGATCAGTGTCTAGTCTGCCATCATGAAGTTTCTGAATAAGATCTTGAGTTTCGTTGTCGGCTGACTGCGCGATCTGAGCCCAATTACGGGGCCTCGAAATTTGATTTACGCAAACGGGATTACGACTCAAGTAGTCTGCATGGGGTATCATCACACCCTTGCGATACTCAATCGAAAAATTGAAATCCTGAAGGTAGATCCACCACCTTGCTACTCGGGGCAAAAGATCTTTTTTTCGCTCAGTGGACTTAAGCGCGTTGCAGTCGGTGACTACTATGAAATTTAAGCCAACTAAGTAGTGGCGAAAGTTTTGGAGGGCTTTGACGACAGCAAGGGTCTCTAGTTCGTACGAATGGTACTTGCTTTCTGCTCCCTGGGTAGACCGACTAAAATAAGCGACTACGTGTTTCTTTGAGTCGAGATGTACTTGCAAAAGGACAGCGCCGTATCCAATACTACTGGCATCCGTATGGACCTCAGTAGGAAGGTCTGGGTTGAAGATAGAAAGGACTGGTTCGCTTGTTAACTCTCTGATTAAACTTAAACGAATAGTTTCGCATTCGGAGGTCCAGTTAAATTTGACGTTTTTATGGGTGAGGACGGCAATGGGGGCAGTTTTAGTGGCATAACCTTTTATGTATTTCCTAAAATAACCTGCTAGGCCTAACAGTTGTCGCACCTGCTTTACGTTTTCGGGGGGCAAGGTGTTCACTAAGGCTTCCACTTTTCGTGGACTCGGCCTAACCTGACCCTGACTAATAAGTCTACCTAAATATTCAACTTCCGTAACCAAAAATGAACATTTGCCTAGATTGATAGAAAAACCAGCTATTGTGAGAGTCCTAAGTACCTTACGCAACAGTTCAATACCCTCGTGCACAGAGTTACTAAGTAGAAGGACGTCATCGACATAGACTAACACATTCCCCTCATTAATATGTGCGCGAAGGGTATTATTAATGATACGCTGATAAACTACTGGAGAATTAGCTAGCCCAAAAGGCATTTTGACATATTCGAAGTGTTCTTCCGGTGTCACAAACCCTGTCAGGTGAATACATTCCTCTTTCAAAGGAATTTGGTGGAAGCCAGTAGCCATATCAAGACAGCAAAAGAATTTATAACTGCCTAACCTATCGATATGGTCATCAATTAGTGGAAGTGGGTAGCGGTCTTTCACTGTTATACGATTAAGTGCCCTAAAATCTACACAAAGTCTGTCCGAACCATCGCGTTTCCTCACTAGTATGATTGGACTAGCGTATTCAGAGTTAGAGCGCCTAATAACTCCTTTTTCTAAAAGATCTTGAGTTATTTCCCGTACCTTAAGTTTTTCGGAATACGAGAGCCTATACGGTTTATAAACGACAGGAGCAGAACTGGTAAGCCTTATTTCCATTTCTCCTGTTCGGACTGTAGTTACAGCCGTTCCTTTTATTAAAAACTGCAAGAATTCATTGATCACAGACTTAAGGCTTTCCAACTCCGCACCCTGTAGAGGCGTGTTTAGTTTTAACTGGTCGCCTTTTCCGACCGCATTAACTTCTTTATTAACTTTGTCGGTGCGCGCGAGGTATTGCCTATCTTTAGTTCGGATGTAAGTAATTCCGTCACGGTTTAATACGTCGGTTCCAATTATGATAGGCGTGTTC
Organism: Lacanobia oleracea; assembly: GCA_950371165.1. NCBI lineage: Eukaryota > Metazoa > Arthropoda > Insecta > Lepidoptera > Noctuidae > Lacanobia > Lacanobia oleracea. Next base: position 398,309 of record OX493385.1, read on the forward strand.
ATAAAAGACGCTGGAACTACTACCAAATCTACTTCCATCGAGATGTCGCTGAACTCTACTGTGAGTGTGACGTAAGACGTCGCAATCAGTTCTCGATCACTGAGACCCTTCAGAACGCAACGTCTCGGCTTAGGCTGACAAGTGAAATGCTTTAAAATGTTGGAAGAAATGAGAGACACATCTAGGGCTCCGCTATCTATGAGCACGTCTACTGGAATACCATCTATGATTGCTGAAGTTATATCGTTACTCTGTGAAATGCTAGACCGATAAGAGCAGAGATTGACATTGCGTTGATTACGTTGCTCTGACTTCGCTTTCGTGAAACATTTGTCCTCGGTGTGTCCCGGTTTCTTACAAAATGTGCAAGTGTTACTTGATGACGGTTGCGCACTGGAGGTCGCATCGGAAGACACGTGAGGCGATCGACTACTGGATGCATTAGACTTGGGTCGCCTACAGACGCGACTGACGTGGCCATGTTTATTACAATTAAAACATCTCGGACCCGGCGTGCTACCTGACTTCGTCACTTGGCTATGTTTTTTATGTTCAACCCTGTCCTGTTTCCCTGTTAAGGGCTTGGTGTAAATGGATAAGAACGAGACAATAGTGTCAGGGGTCAGGCTGGCATTAGCGGCAGCGGCGCGCACTTGAGCGTTATCTATACCACGGATTACAATGAGGGTTCTTAAGTCGTCGCTTATCCCCTGCACTATTCTCAAACGCAATAGGGTACGACGAGCGTATTCAGCGTAGCTTGAGTATTTATCCGAAGTTGCGTTCATTGCATCGAACAATATGTTAGCGTAGTCTACTTTACCAGGACAGAGAGGTTTAAACTCACGCTTAAAGTTAGACCGAGTCCGGTCATTCGAAACCCATTCGCCTAACCAAACCTTAGCGTCACCCTTAAGGCACGTCGCCACGCGTGACAAGCATTCATGATCGTTCCAACCGTTAGCCTCCCTAGCACGATCTACCTCTTCGCACCATGCTTCAATGCCATTAATTAATGGGTCGAAATTAGACACACAATAATGTTGTGACCTTGAGGGTTGCATTGTTTTAATTGCTTGCATCAAGGCATTAGCGAGGGTAGACGCCTCAGAACAAGGGGGACTAGACTCCGTGGACTGCTGTCGCGGCGCATTTTTATCTGGCGTACGAGTAACGACCGTGGTTTTATGAGCACGACGCGCCCCATCTTTAGAAGAACGCGCCTCAATAGGCGAAACCGTACGCGAGTGTGACCTTGATTGGACACGGCGGGCACTACGCGAGCGATCCCTACTGCGCGATTCGCGCCTAACACGAGTACGCGACCGATGCACTTCAGTATTGTGAGAATCACGTCTATCTCGGACACGCAAGCCATCCCGCAAAGTTCGATGTCTATCGTTCGAATTGTGATTCGATCTACCGTCACTATGGTCGCGAGACCTACGAGAAGTATGTCGATCCCGATTACGCACATCGCCTCTGGAAAGACGCCTCTGTGGACTAGGAGTCCTTGTACGTCTCATTTGCACAGTTAAAAACAACGATTAAACACACAAAATAACAAAATAATGAAGTAAGCAGTAGTTGTGAACAAAACAAAATTTAAAAACTTAACGGTTTTCTTGTTGAAAACAATTTTACAACTATAACAAAACTTTACTGTGGGCTTTAAGTCCTTTATTCCACGCCTGATTTTAGGTGCAGATGTGTAATATAATTAAAAAAAAAACATACGCTCAACAACAATAGGTTTATTTATAATTTAAATTAACACAACAATTAACTCAATCAAATACTGCAAACTTCAAACTATTTAAAATGAGAAAATAACAAAGTGGTCAGAAAAATGGCTTACGTGACCTTAATAATAACCGACAGTGATTATTACAAGACGTCCGTACACTCGGGGAACCGGCGAAGAAAAAGGGCCGTTCCCTCTGAGCGCACTCCTTATATAGACTGTCGCCGGGTAGTTGATGACAACGTTCGGAAACTCCTTACAATATAATATATATGTACAGAATTGTGTCTGCAGCGCTCCCGTTGAAATAATTACCCACAGTCGTGCGGTACTATAAGGGATCGCTTTTATTGGGGTGCGAAAGGTGTTTTTAATAGAAAGATTTAAAGAACTTTTTAGAATAATGATATTTTACGTGTTTTCATTGTCAAGGCAAACAAAAGAATCTCTATCAAAAAACTAACACTTCATTATGTCACCACATTCGAATTCTAACTTAATCTCTTTCTTCTTAAATCTTTCAAGGCTTTGAGGTTGCACTTTCTATAGAGGATCTCTGCAGTACGTAAGCACGCGCTATGGCTGTAGTGCAAGCAGTAAGAAAATTAGCTCAATTAACGTCGATCAGAGCTATAATAATTCGTGTAGTTTTTAAAATTGGTACAGTTCTTTTTTGAGGTGTCCAGGTGAATCATATCGGCGCAACCACACCAAGTTTAATCATTTTATTGTCCTAAAATTAGTTTATAAATCATCAGTTGATTACTTTGAGTTTATTACGATGTAAAATTAATGTCAACATTGTAATTTCAATACTTAACCTAGAAATTATGAACACGTGCTCGCCACACTATAAATACGGCCGCACAGAGCGCGCTCAGTCAGTCGCACTCGGACCGCCGCGGCCGTACAGTACGGACCTCTCTGTGACGTCATTACGCTGCCCGTTGAATAAACGAAGTTTATAAAGTTTAACTGAAGTTTTCCTTGAGAGACCGAAAATGAGTGATCATCATGAAAACAACAATTGTGACTCTTTCTCCGTCATACAATATAGTCCCGAGGGTAGGGGGTGAGCCGGTGGTGCGGGAGGGGGGAAAGGTTTTTTCAGCTTTTTGCTTGTATCTCCAAAACCATTACAATAATTATATCTTTGCTTGAACTCTGTGCTACGACCCTCAAGGACATATCATTCATGTCCAGCATCTAACCAAGCTCTGTGCTGTGAAACAACCTCACTGATCACATAATCATTCTCATGCTAGGCTCGAATCTGCCAAAGCTCTCAATTAAGGTGAGTCTCAGTTATTCTTTTCAAAATACTCGGTTTAAATTAACCGAAGCTCTGTGCAGGGTGTGAAACGTTTCACGTGTCACGTTTCTATATAGCCAGTATCTCTTATGAATAAGTATCATCATTATTGTAATTCACAATGGATCACTCAGCTTAATTTAACTCTCTTATTAAGATAATCGATTTGATTAAAATACCTATTTAAAATTACCTATAAAATAATTTCTTAAAAGTAGGTCATTGGTACTAAAGTTACAGATTTGTGAGGTATAACATAAAACAAGGAAATTAATTGTACTTTTATGTACTTATTTTAAAAAAGACAACCTTTATAATTCAATATTATCGATTTTTAAAACTATAGTGTATAAGGAAACATTGTTGAGTATCATTTAGCTAAGTATTGTTGGATATAATATAAAAAAGTCTGTATAATAATGTTATCTGTACTTTTCATTCACAAATCAATAAATCTTACAAGTAATCATCTATTATAGCTAGATACTTTTGTCACTTGAAGAACATTCGGTGCATCGAAGCTCATCCAGGGGTAAATTTTATCAATCGCTACCACATTCTCGTATGTTTTTCCCTTCCGTGTAAGTGGTGTGTCTACTATGATTACCATTATTATAAACCTGTCATTGGGTAAAATCTTTTTGATTCGGTACGGCCCTTGGCATTTGGACTCTAGCTTCTTTGACTTTCCTGAACTCGAAACAATAGCTCTTACTGCCCTTACTAGGTCTCCTTCTTTATATTTGTTTGGCGATCTTCGATGCCTGTCAAATCGATCCTTATTTTTTTTTCTACCTTTTGGTTTTTTTTTAATGTGATCACTATCGTCTGCCCTAATTCGCTCTATGGGTTCGTTAGTCTCACTGTTTAAAATCTCTTCAGAGACATTATTTAAAATTCCTTGCGATGGGTTGCCTAATTTTCGCCCAAACAGTAATTCAGTTGGTGATCTTTTTGTGACGTCATGTATTGAGGTATTTATGCCTAATTGGACATCGGGGAGGAAGGTGTCCCAAATGTAGCTTTTCCCGTGAGTCATACTTCCCAAAGAGGCCGCGATGGAGACCCAAATAAACAAAAATATGTTTTAAAAATTTTAATACTTGCCTTTGATTTTGTACTACGGACTGCAGATAAATAGACATATTTTGTGAAGGAATCCACAATGACTAAAATTTACATGTTACCGTGCTTGCTGCATGGAAATGGTCCGAGAAGATCAGCGTGTACGGTATGTAGTGGGACATCCATTTTTGGGATCGGATGTAACATACCCTCTTTAGCACCAGATGGAACCTTATGGTGCGCACATGCCAAGCACGCCGACACATACTTTCGAATAAATTTCCGCATCTTAGGGAACCAAAATATGGACTTGACCCTTTGCAAGGTTTTTTCAAAACCAAAATGACCTACGTCATCATGGTTGGTTTTGAGGACCTGCCAGCGCACACCCCTTGGGACAAGCCATCTTAATGCCCCATTTTCGATTACCCTATAAACGCGACCATTTTTGACCTGGTACTCTTTATGAATAGCTGATGTTTTGGCGGTTTCAGGATCCTGTGCGATTTATTTGATACGCCTAACTTCTTCATCGGCGGATTGAACTGTTGAAATCCAATCGTCGACACTGACGTTTAGAATATCGAGCACGTGTCGTTGGTTCTTGTTTTTCTACAATTGCGCCTCTGCTTAAAGCGTCAACATGAGCCATTTTCCCACCTGGACGATATTCAATGCTGCAGTCATATTCAAGAAATTGGATCCACCACCGCGATATCCGAGGGATAAGATGTCGTTGGTAAATGTCGATCGTAATGCATTGCAGTCAGACACGATGGTAAATTTTATACCCAATAAGTAAATGCGGAACTTATTTAACGCGTTTATGACTGCGAGCGTTTCTAATTCGAAGGAGTGGAGTATTTGTTCGTGAGGGCTAGTTTGACGGCTATAATAAGAGACAGGTTGCCATGGATTATTTCCAGTATTTTGAATCAGCATGCCTCCCAAACCAAACTTGCTCGCATCTGTGTGTAATTAGGTTTCAGCCCTATGGTCACATAGTGCTAAGATTGGTCTCTTTACTAGTAGGCTCTTCAAGGTATCAAATGCGTTTTGCTGTGACTCTGCCCAATGCCAAGCATATCCTTTCTCAGCAGGTTTGTCAAAGGCCTCGCCAATAGAGCAAAGTCCTTGACAAACCTGCGGAAAAATCCGGCCAGCTCCGCAACTCTTCTCGCCCGATTTCTTTTGAACGAGGACAATCGGATTCGCATAAGGTGAGCTAGATTCACGAACTATACCATGTTTTACCATTTCCTCCACCAAACCTTGGAAATAGGCGCGTTCCGAATGCGAAAGTCGGTAAGGCCTGTAAACGACTGGTGTTGAGTCAGTTAAATGAGTTTCCATTTCAGCCACATAAGTGTTACCAAAATCATGTAACCCTGTCGAAAAGCAACCATTGTACTTTATTAATAAAGCTCGACATTTATCCTTTTCACTAGCAGTAAGTCGCTCTCCCATTTTTATAGGGCTTCCATGAGTTTCATTAACCAAATCCGTATTTATCTGTAGCACATCTAAAACTCGACTCTAAGACAAGGTCGTCCTAGCTCGAAAAACCAACGCATCCTTGTTAAAATTATTTTTTTGAGAACTTAAGCTCTGTATCAGAATGCGTCACACTCCATTGGTCATCTGGTATTCACCAGGCAATAAATAGTATTCCCTGTCGGGTTAACCCCTTATCGAGCCCCCAACATAAATGCAACCACTATAATTCGTTTTGGCTCCGACTGTCCCTGCTCTAAATCCTCCTATATCTAATTCAAATTCATCAACTGTAACAAGCAGAAGTCTAGCTTCACCACTTACGTCAACCTTTTCGATTCGTAAATCAGTAGCAGTCTTTATTATTCGTAAATTAGGTCGTTCCGTAAAACTGTGCCCAAGGAGCACTGGAATACTTATAAGTGAATCATCTACTATCAAGACCTCTACCTGTTCTTCTCTTATATCCTGGATCTCAATTGTAACAAAAGCTTTACCTACGGGTACATAGGGAATACTGCATAACCCTCTCAATAATGGGCCCTGTACGGTGTGCCACTGAAGACCAATTTTATGAGCATCGGTCTTACGGACAAGAGTAGCTTGGCTACCTAGATCAACTTGACAAGCAATAACTACGCCGTTTATTTTAATGCCTACTCTATACTTGTCATTGCTATCATCATTTATGAATACATCAAGAACACTTTTAGATTTAATATCGTTAACATTTTTATAACCGTTATTAGAGTTCTTTTTAGGGCAAGCGTTTGAGTCATGCCCTAAAAAATTATATTCAGGGCATTTGGTTATTGGTTTACGATACTGGTAACTCATATGTGCAGTTTCCTTACAATTGAAGCAAACTGCATTCCCTTTCGGTCGATTTCTAAAAGTTTTATCAACGATTTTAGATGGTTCAGAACTGGTAAAAGTTGAAGTAGAACTTTGAAAGCGCCTATCCATACTAGTCCCCTCTCTCCTAGTACCTTCATTGTACTCCCTAGGGTGAGATTTAACTGTCTTAAAGAACTCTAAAGTTTCCTCGGGTTTGTTACACTTTCCTGCTTGAGCGCTTAACCGAATGCCTTTGTCTTCATTTCCAAATATTAAGCAATCTATGGCCTGCTTACCATATATTTTACATCTATTCAATAAGTTAATCTTGGCAAAATAGTATTATTCCAAGGAATCACCAGGGCGCGCCCTTCTATTAAGCATTTCGGTTGGAAGTTTGGCATAGTTCTCGTTAGATGGAAAAGATTTCCTCAATAAATTCTTGCACTCTTCCCACGAATGCCTAATAGATGGCAAGCCCGTTCACTTCCCTTCCCGCTTGTGCGCTGTGAGGTGTTTATTATATCGCTCCGTTTTGTCAATTCGGAATTTGCATTGTGTGTCTATTCTAAGGCTTGTGAACTGTTCCTAGCTGTGCCATAGTGTATTAAGTGCGTGTTTTGTAAGTTTTTAAAGCTGTCTGTCTATTCTTTTATTGCTAATTAGTCAATTTCTCCAGCCTTCGGTAAGTGCATTTATTTGTTTCTGTGTGTGGGTACCGCGAAATAACTTAATCGATCGATATTTATTTGTTTCATTCTTTAATTTCATTCATTCGCGTTCTAATACGTTTATTTATCGTATTCTCCGTCAATGATGATGTCAACAAATGATGACCCACCAGATCGCGGCGAAGAAATATTTCGTAGAAATACTGAAACCCAAAGGTCGCCCGTGGCGACTTCCGCTAATTCGAAACGTTTATTCAGCGAAATGTCTCCATCATACATTTCGCCCGATGATAGGTCCAAACGGCTTCATCAAACATTCGAAACCGTGGAAAAATCCTCGCCGATTTTAAATATCAGTGATGTGAGCAATACCGACTATTGTGACTTAGTTTCCGAGGCGTCGTCATACCTGTCTAAAATTAACGACCTAGTAAATGATCAGGGCTCTCGAATTAATGTTGCAAATAAATCAGCTATCATGGATATGACACAGCGTGTCACGGCCATTGTTTCTATGCTGGCCATAAAATCATCATGCAACGAGACGAAGTTAGCCAATACGGAACGCGAATTAGATAAAATCAAGTCGAATAACGCTGTCAATCCCGATCCTGTCAATAACAACTGTAAAATTTCATATGCGGACTCGTTGAAACTACGTTTGCCAAAAGTAGCTCCAGCAATTATGCAGTCCCGACCACCGTTACCCTGTGTGGTCGCATACTCTACCGCGGACCGGTCAGCTGACTATAACACTTCGTCCGCGACAAAACAAGCGCTCATGAAGGCAATTAAGCCCAGTGACGACGGTTTTCAAATTGGAGGCTTGAAAAAAACCGCGAAAACTGGTGTTGTACTACGCGTTGCTAATGTACGCGTTGCTGTGGATGCTATCAAGGCCGCTGGTTTACGACTAGAAAAGCCAAAGGGTAGACGCCCTAGAGTGTTAGTGAAGGATGTTCCATCATCAATGGATGATGGCGCTTTTCTAAACGCGCTTTACCGCCAAAATATTAAGGATGAGATGCAAATTAAAGGGGATGACTTTATAAAGTCTACCAAAATTATTCGTAGGCGCTCCTTAGATAACGGTCGGAAATGGATTGGCATTGAAATAGAACCCGCGGTACGTAAACACTTAGTGACTACCAAGGATAAGTTATTTATTGATTGGGCTACCTGCCGTTTTATTGATGATGTAGAAGTAGTTCGGTGCTTGCATTGCCAACAGTTCAGTCACGTTAAGAAACACTGCGCTAGTAAGGAACCGACCTGTGCCAATTGTTCGGAGGCACACGAAACAAATGATTGCCCGCATAAGGACGACTTAAATTTTAAACCGACTTGCGTGGCGTACAAACGCTTTAAAAAACCGTGTGATCGCTGCGGATCTCAAGAGTGTACTACCTACAAACTGAAACTCGAACAATTAATCCTAAACACTAACTACTAATAATGGATATTTTAACCATAGGACAATTAAATCTCCATAACGATAGGGTGGCGACATCTGAGCTGGATAAATTGATTGTGGATTATAATCTTGACATAGTGCTTATTCAGGAACAATACCAAAACGCGCGCTTACGTCACAGGGTGGTTCAGCTGGACTGCAGGGCGCGGGCCGGAATTTATGTAGCGCATTCTTCGGGCTTTACTGTAACATCTATAAGTAATCTCATGACGCTCCATTGCGCCGTGGCGGAAGTATCATCGCCTACCTTTAAGGTTTACGTTGTGAGCTGCTACTTTCAATACTCAGACCCAGTTACTCCACATATACATAATCTCCGTCACGTCTAACGGTCGCTCGCGGGCTGCAAAGTTATAGTAGGTGCTGGTGTAAATGCATCTTCTTCCCTGTGGTATGGCAAAGTTCGATCCACTGATTCTGAACGACGTTGTGCGGTTGAAGATTTTATTGCTGAGATGAATTTATCAATTCATAACTCCCCAGACGCACCACCTACTTTTTGTAGCCAAATGGGCGAATCTTGTATTGACGTCACACTTTCTAGTGCACACGTACGCTTGGATAGGTGGCGTGTCCTTCCTGACGCGTCTTGTAGTGATCATCGCCTGATCGTGTACGAGTTTGTTCCTATGTTTACTCAAGGTTCGTCACACTTAATTGGAAATTTTAGATATAAAAGTAAGGGCGCGAATTGGGAATTCTTCGGCTCACTTTTTTCTGGTCATGTCAAAGACTTCACTCGCGACGGACTGTCAGCTGAGGAAAGTGCTGAGATAATGTCGGACGCCTTCACTTACTGTGCTGACATTGCTATTGGTCGCGCATCCATGACCAATATTCGTAGATGTGATTGGTGGAGTGACTACCTTGTTGAACAATGTAGAAGCTTTTGTAGAGCTCGTAGACAGCTTAACAAGCTAAAAAAACGTAAGGTTACCGGGGACCTCCTTAATCTTGCTTTAAGTACTTTTAGAGTTGCCAAGTCGCGCTACAGAGCATCTGTTGAAAAATCTAAGTGTAATTTATTGCGGAAAATTGTTGATAAACTTGATAAGGAGGGTCCGTGGTCTCCTTTGTACCACGAGTTCAAAGCTAATAGATCTGTCGACCTTGCGTACGTTCAAAACATTAAAGTAAACAATAAACATACAACCGGCATTGAAGAAACAACTGATGCTCTGCTTGATTCCCTTACATCAGACGATTCATCAGTAAATGATAATGAATACCACCAACAGATCAGAGCCTGGGCCACGGTGCCACCTGAATCACCGGAGTCAGATCTTCCATCCACTGACGAATTCATAAACGTTGTCAAGAAACTACCTCTCAACAAATCATCCGGTGAAGATAAAATATCTAATAGAATGATTATAGAAGCGTGTAAGACAGCCGGAGACGCGATCTTATCATTATATAACCGATGCATTGCGGAAGGTATTTTTCCTCGAATATGGCGACAGGGCTTTATACGCATTATTCCGAAGAGTGGCGATAAGCCCCCGGATGACCCTAAGTCCTATCGGCCCATAACCCTACTTCCATCTTTGGGAAAACTCTTAGAGCGACTAATCGTTCCGCGCTTACTACCGAATGGACCTAAATTTCATAATAATCAATTTGGTTTCACTATTGGTAAATCCACCGTCGACGCGGTGCTCTCTGTTCGTAAAATTATTAACTTATCGGAACATAAATATGTGGTTGGAATCTTTCTCGACATTTCTGGCGCTTTTGATAACGCATGGTGGCCGATGCTACTACTTAAAATGAAAAACCGTGGTTGTTACAAAAACATCTATAATCTGATTCTTTCTTACTTTCTAAACGGTTCCGTGAAACTCAAACTAGGACATCATTCCATTACTAAGTCTCTAACCATGGGATGTCCTCAGGGCTCAGTTATCGGTCCATATGTTTGGAATATTGGCTACGATGATTTCCTCGCGCTTCCGCTCCCATGCGGCTGCTCATTAACCGGTTACGCGGACGATGGCTTGCTTCTCATTCAGGCAAGTACTCGTGCTGGCCTTGAGAATTTGGCTGACACATGCCTACGATTAATATCTCAGTGGGGCGATCGAAACCGTCTGACCTTTGCACCGCATAAAACCTATCAACTTATTTTAAAAAGAAACCTTAAATCCTGGCCTAGTATTAAATTCAATAACGTACCCGTTAAAAGAAAAGAATCCGTGTGCTATCTCGGTACTATTTATGGGGCTACCTACTTGGGTTGTATGTGCTACGGGGCACCTGTCTGGGCCGATAGGGCCACCATAGGTGCGGTACGACGTAAATTGCAGCGTTTGGCTTTGATATTCTTATGCAAGGCGTATAGGACGGTTAGTACTGAAGCCTTACCAGTGCTGGCGGGTGTTCTCCCACTGTCGATCTAGAAGTGCAGCGGCGTGCTGCAATGTACTACTACGCTAGAAAGATTACGGACCCAGAGTTCTTACCGCAACGCGGCCGTGCTAAGATCTCTAGATTACTAAAACCCCAGACTGATGTCTGGGAGGAACTTTTATCCGAGTGGCAATGTAGGTGGGAAAATTCCATCAAAGGCCGTCACCTCCACCAGTTTTTTCCATCTGTTCGCGAGCGGCTGGACAGGACATGGTTGGAGGTGGATCACTGTGTTGCCCAATTTCTCACAGGTCATGGCAATTTTAAGAGTAAATTATTTTCCTTTAAGCCATCGTGCTGGTTGGCGACCAGATGAAAGGGCCCGATGGACATTTCCGGGGGGGCTCGGGCGTCCCCGCAGTCTCCAGACTAGTCCCCCAAAGATGTCGTCCTGTCAGGGCGTGCCTGAAGGTTAGCAGCTTGGAACCTCATTTCACTTCCTTCTCCTCAACCTCCATCACTCAAGTTTATAAATGAACAGGAATAAAAAGAGAAAAGCTGTACAGCGGCAGCACGTCCTTTCGCATAAAGTGCACCTCTCTAATATACGAGGTCTGCACTCAAATCTCGCCGCAGTCCATCACCATCTTGAGACCGAGAAACCAGCGCTCTTGTTCCTGTCGGAGACGCAGATCGGATGTCCGTCGGACGTGTCATACCTGTCTTACCCTGGGTTTACCCTGGAGCACCACTTTAGACCCCGCGCGGGCGTATGCATGTACGCCCGGGACGACATCTGCTATCGGCGTCTCCGCTACCTTGAAGACTCCAGGTTCTCAACGCTGTGGGCTATGGTGGACACAGGTCAATCACTCCGAACAATCCACACATCACATCTTATGGGAGTGTAGTCTTTGGCAAACTGAACGCAATATTATGTTAGATAGTATTAAGGTTACATCTGGGGAAGTTTACTATACGGACCTTGTTGAAACCAGAACAAATTTCCGTGCGTTCAAGCTATTTTGCCATACCTATTACTGGAATCAAAAGTAGCTCACAATTTAGGACCCATTCAAATTCAAATTCAAAGCATTTTTTATTTCAAATAAACCATTCACAGGCACTTTTGAAACGTCAAGGTCGGTCAGTCAAAAACATGGAAGCTATTTGCACGTTCCAAAGCGTAGATCTCTATGGAGAAGAACGTGCAAGAAACTCCACGGACACTCTTTTAAATCATGTTCTGTTTTACAACATTCCAAGTTACATATACTTGTTGCTTCTGCATGTGAGGACAATGCAAAGGAAAAAAAAAAAAGGGCTTATTATAAGAATTTTAAATTTAAAGATTAAAATAAGCCAATGGCAGTTAAGAGATGACCAGTCTCAACCGACGGCGCCTGTTCACGAACATGACGCGTGAATCGGCACCTTTCAGCTCAACCATTTCGAAGGGAACCGAATGATCAAACCCACGCGCCGCCATCAGCGAGACATTTGAGTGAGCATGACATGCTCTCAACCACCATGCTCGTTCATGTCCAACAAGTAAAACTATAACTACTCACATAAAATGTAAATGGTTTCATGGTACTCACATTTACAAAATTTGAAAAATATGCTTCTACTTTACACAAAACTATGGTTGTCAATGACCAAATAATGAAAAATAAATTAATAAAGAGAACGATTAAGTTCTTACATCAAAAATAATAAATAAGTATTTAATATAATAATATAATTTGTATGTATATAAGAATAAATAAACGAAATAATGTAAGAACCTCTAAAAGGAGCGAGCATCTCTTCCAAATATAAAAACATAAAAACCTAAAAAGTGGACCTAATCAGCTGTGACTGTGGAGCAGGACCAGCATTTAGCCAAGCGTTTTTATCGAGGATATAATCTTCCAGTTTATAATACGCTTGTCTACATAGTGTGCGTTTTATGCATGCTTTAAATTTTCTCTCATTCAGTTCGAGAATATCAACTGGTATTTTATTATAAAATTTAATACAGTACCCCATAAAAGAAGTGTGTACTTTGGCCAATCTGAATCGGGGTTGATCTAATTTGTTCCTATTTTAGTATTAAAATTATGCCTGTCACTAATCTTGCTAAAGAGATGACGATTTTTCCGAACATACATAATATTTTCGTAAATGTATTGACAAGGTACCGTCATGATGTTGATATCCTTAAACAGTTCTCTTAGGGAATCACGCCGACGGAGATTGTAAATGGCTCTGATGGCTCTTTTCTGCAGGATAAATATAGACTCGATGTCTGCAGCACGTCCCCATAATAAGATACCGTAAGACATGATACTATGAAAGTAACTAAAATAGACCAGCCTCGCGGTATCTATATCGGTAAATTGACGGATTTTTCTGACAGCGTATGCTGCTGAACTTAGCCGTCCCGCAAGAGATGTTAAATGAGGACCCCATTGTAGCCTTGAGTCAAGCGTAATCCCCAGGAAAACCGTGTTTTCGACGAATTCAAGTTTCTCCTTGTTCAATACTATGTCGCAATCATTTCTTTTAACGTTCGGTAAGGCAAATCTGATGCATTTAGTTTTTTTCCCATTTAATACTAAATTATTAGCAGTAAACCAATTTTGGACCTGCTGTAGGGCGTTATTTACGTCGTCAAGATTTATGGAACGTCTATCTATCTTAAAAATTAAGGACGTATCGTCAGCAAATAATACCATATGAGGTTGATTTTTTAAAAGATGGGGTAGATCATTAATATATACTAGAAAGAGGAAAGGACCCAAAATAGAGCCTTGTGGTACCCCCATTTTGACTTTTAAACCCCGTGAATTGACACCATTTATTTGAACTTGCTGCTGTCTATCATTTAAGTAAGATTTTATTAGACTGAGTGCAAGTTTACCTAGTCCGTAATGTCCTAGCTTTAGGAGCAAGGTTTCGTGATTTACACAATCAAATGCCTTGGAGAGGTCACAAAAGATTCCTATGGCATCTTGTGCCTCTTCCCACGCTGAGTATATGTGTTTTAACAACGTGGCACCAGCGTCAGTCGTACAACGACCCCTGGTAAAACCATACTGTTGATCGTGTAAAATTTTATTGATGTTAAAATGATTGAGCATCTGATTGAGCATTACTTTTTCAAACACTTTGCTAAAAACCGGCAAAACAGATACAGGTCTATAATTATTGGTGTCTTTGCTGTCGCCCGACTTAAATAGTGGTATAACCTTACTGTATTTCATTATATCCGGAAAGACTCCTTGGTCCACACATAAATTAAATATTAAAGCCAAGTATGGTGCTATAGTTTCAATTATGGACGTGCACACTTTAATAGACATTCCCCATATGTCTTCGGTCAATTTGATTTTGATTTGCCGGAAAGCTTTTATGACTGTCACAGGGTTGATATGTTTGAACTGGAATTCAACCGTACAACCTGGAACGTTAGCTTTTAATAAATTATATGAGACCTCAGGTGAAGAATTTAAATATTCCGTAGTTTTAGTTGGTATATTGGTGAAAAAATTTACAAATTCTTGAGCTACTTCTAAATTAGAGCTTTTGGCACCATGTGTAGTCTCCAGTAAATAATCAGTGTTTCGTTTTTTATTTCTATTAGTTTCATTATTAATAACTTTCCAAACTGTCTTTATTTTATTTTCTGACGATTTGATCTTCTTGCTAATATATAGGGCTTTAGCTACCTTGCAAGTATTTCTGAACACTTTAGAATATTTGTTTACAAACTTATTAAAAGAATCAGTGTTTATGACAGGCTTAAGGCCATATAGCTCATATAGTCTTTCCCTACTTATCCTAATGCCTTTAGTCGCCCAGTCACTAAATACATACTTAGGGAAAGTATCCTTAGACTTCTTTTCAAAAGTTGCATTGAATTCCTTAAGAACCACTGAAAAGAAATGATCATAAAATTTATTAGCATCTTCAATGTTATGGCCTAGAAAATTTAACTTATTTTGTAAGGTACCATTGAATTTAGCTAGTTTGCCAGTTGTAATTGGCCTATATTGTATATGAATTTTTTCCAAGGCTGCTTTAAACTGAAATGTTACCAATTGACCACTATGATCAGAGGGAAGGTAATTAACTATGGCTTTATCTAAATATTCACAATCGCAGAATACATTATCAATACAGGTTGAAGAAGTTGGTGTTACCCTAGTCGGTTCTGTAAACACATTAGACAAATTAAACGATTTAAAAAGGCTTATAAATCTGCTGCTATTTGAATTAATTTCTAAAATATTAATATTAAAATCCCCACAAATAATCGCGGGCTTGTTACCTGCTGCAAGTTTCGCAAGGATATCTTCCATTGTTGACTCAAATAAAGCAAAGTTTTGAGGGTTTGGGGGTCTGTACACGCACACTATGATATGCTTATCTAGCTCAACACAGGACAGTTCGATGCAATGTTCCACTGATAAGTTAACGATGTCATTACGTTGCTTAAATTTTAAGTTTTTTTTTAATAAGATGAGGGAACCACCACGTAACATAGATTTGCGGTTAAAACAACTGCCCACATTATAATTTTCATAACTAATTAGCATCTGGTAATCCTTCAACCAGTGCTCACTAAAACATACAATGTCAAACATTGTTTTTTCTAAAAACATTTCAATTTCTAATAATTTGGAAGAGACACCTTGAATGTTTTGATGAAATAATTTCAAGGCATGCTGCTGACTCCCTTTTTGACAACTATTTACTAAAGAGCAAGAAGATACCTTGTTAATGGTAGGCATAACTATTCTGTCGCTGGTATCCTCTGTTGTCTTATGAACTAGTTTAAATGAGTATCCATAGAGATACATGGACACTCCGTACAATTTTTATAAGTATTTGTAGCACTAGAGCTACCGTTACTAAGGCTCTCCACCTGATTCTTAGTAAAATTACTAAACATTGTGGATTTAATTATACAAGACTGCGACATACTACTTATGTCTGAGTTAATAAAATAAGCTAATAGCCTTGCTATTGTGTGTCTAAAACTAATTGGCAAATACACTGTATCCCTAGTCGATTTTAAATTTT
This sequence comes from Lacanobia oleracea, assembly GCA_950371165.1. Taxonomy (NCBI): domain Eukaryota; kingdom Metazoa; phylum Arthropoda; class Insecta; order Lepidoptera; family Noctuidae; genus Lacanobia; species Lacanobia oleracea. The sequence continues at coordinate 414,325 of OX493385.1, forward strand.
CCACAAAAATGTTTGTGTCAAAAAACATAAACTTGTCACTATAGTGACTTACTAAAAAGTGCATGTGTTTATTTAAACTATGAATATAATTATTTTGTCTACTTGACAATTGTTCAAAATAAGGAAATGCACACAATATTATTTTATTACAATTTAACTTTAACATCTCAGTTAGATTGTCCGTGATATCTGCTTTTTTTACATTTAAACTATTCCCTATAAACACTGTAATATTGGTATTAGAACTAAAATTATTGTTTCTTAATGACGCCATAATATGCTTGTATGATGAACTTGGCATACAGTAATTTTGTATAGGATAACTCAGGTTGTTACTTAATAATTTACCTAAACCTCTTCCTATGCTGTCTGAGAACATAACTGAATGATAACCACTTTTCACAGATAAGAAACTATTAATCTTGGGCTGTTCAATTTGAGATAAATCCTGTTCACAATCAATTACAACTTGGTTGATGACACAGCCTTGGGATAAATTCTCCGCCTGGGACGGGACGTCCGATACCTCAGGCTGGACAGCATCAAGATTTGATACTGTCTGGCAAGTACACTGACACATGACTAACTCATTTGCAGCAAGAATGTGTTCTCTTATTTGGTTCTGAGATTGTATATATTTACTATTAAGAGAACTTAGTGAAGCTTCGAGTACCTGTATTTCAGACTGTAAGTGCTGTGTATCAATTTCATATATTTTTATGCTATCTTCAAGTTTAATTTGATAGTTATTTAATTTACTAATCAGGTCAACACGTTCCTTCCTGAGTGGAATATTCTTTAAAAACTGTTTATGTTGTATTTTGTACCGATAACATTTTTTAATAAACCTATTTAATTTTGCATACTTTTTTAACTTATTATGACTAGGATAGTTCTGTTTCAATAAGGAATCTTCAGTTAGGTCTATCGTGACTGTGGAATGAGGGTTACAATTATTATTTATACCTATTAATTCATTATATAAGTGGTAAGTTTCTTTAACCTGAGCACTCTGTTTTTCATTCTGCAATTTGATGATGCAACTGTTTGCAGTAATAAGTTCATCCTCTAGGTCCCTAACTTTACGTAAAGCCTCCTCATACAAGTTGCTACAGTTGTTGAAACCATCCGTGATTACCCGCAGTTGGTCACGTTCATCAACAACATCTTGATATTGTTGGCTGAGGTCTACTAGCTCCCGTTTAAGGCAGGTGTTAGTATGGACCATTTTTCTTACTTCCACTTCATTATCCTCTCGTTTGTATCATTAGTTTAAGTGGTAAGATATAATCCGTGGTGCTTGGCAACTGGGCTTAACCCAGTTGTATTTGTCACTTGGTGCCTATTGGCCTAGTTCTATTCTGTCTCCTGCTTGATACGGAGGGAAGTGGAAATTATATTTTTGTTTTATTTTTTTCCAACTCCTCCGCTGTACTTTTCTGATTAATTTCGTTGCAGGATCCAAGACAGTTGAATCGCTTCTCCGGGACTCGTCGGGTTTCATTGGCTCGGCGTTTTTCTGGTGGTCGCCACTGTTGATTCTGGCTTTCAGGAGTTGCAGTGGTTGGGAATGTGTGGCGGGCTTGTCCCAAAAAAAAAAAAAAAGCCCTGGTACCAGGTCTTAACATGTCCTACTAGTTTGGGCAGGGCATAGTGGACCGTTTGCCGGTCATTCCAATTATAGATTTTCACGCATTCGTCCACTTTACTAATCCACATCTCGATGGTCTGTTCTCGAGAAAGCGAGTGAAAATCAGAAAGAGCATTATTTAGGACAGGAATCGATTCACGATCCCTGCCCTTAAAAATATTAAAAAATTCTTCATAGAACTTAGCGGGCTCCACAAACCTTGGCCGTGGGGAACCTGGGTTCCTAGTGTCACTTCCGGAGGGCTGCGAATCATTCTAGACGGAGAAACATGCCGTCGATGGCTATCAGCGACATCGCGTGATATCACGTTGCGGCTACGTTGTCTCATCAACTCTTGCTCTAACAGACATAGCCTCTCACACAACTAATCATTCTCATCGTTCCGTTGACGAGTACCACACTGCGACTTCGTCGATTGGTTTCTCGACGAGAATGACTGCGGGTGTGATGGCTGATCCTAGGTATACTGCAACTGCGACTACGTTGCTGATATCCATCACCTATTTCCCGTCTACGACTGGGTCTATTCTCGACTGAATTACGGTTCGTATTCAGATCCTGATGTAATGGCTCACAGTTGCTGTAGTGGCTGCGTTGGATGCGGTGAGTACTCCGGCTTCGATCCTGACTTCGACGTTCGTGCCTCACGCGGCTTTGGCGTCGTCGCATACCACCGCTGTTCCCTGCATCACGTTTGAATTCCATTGTTTGTAGTATGGGGCTCCCAGGTCGTAAAGGTGTTCGAAGTCTACGACTTCGACACCGTTTCTCATCAGGGCTACCTCGTTCCATTATCTGAAACTCGAAACGAACTTCTTGTATTTCTTGTCTTGAGGCTTATTAAAAATTAAAATGAGGCAAGAGATTTTCTAAGGTTGAATTCTGTTTAATCGCACCAGGGTCTTAAGTTTTCTGTTGTTGTGCATAGGTAAAAGTAGTGTTCAAAGTTGCTATATAGCAATCACTTCACAAAAATATATGGAAAATCTCACATCGATTTTCCATGTATTTTTGCTCTATGCTCTTTGTTATGGGGTTTGATGGTGCAAAGGTGGAAGTCTCGGGATAAGAGGTGTTTAGAACAATTAAAAACACATTGCATAGAGGCGTGGGAAAATGTATGTTACGGATGTTATCCGTAATTATTCAATGATTTTAAATTAAGGTATGTTTTCAATCTTCTTTTCGTCAAGAAAATTATTACTTAAGCTATAACCTTAATACTTTCATTGTGACGTTACATAAATAAAAACTCTGCTGAATAACGATAATTTTATTAAGTGGTTACTATCAATATTTGTGTTGTTAGAATATTTATTTATTTATTTCATACTTCATGCACACAAATGTACAGAGACGGACTTAATGCCATAGGCATTTTCTACCAGCAAGGCTATTCTGTAAGTAACCATTTCGATATCGAGCTTCACCTGAGTGAGATAGCTCACAAAGTGAACTTTATTGCACACAGGATAGAGGTCTTATGTTTATACTCACCTCGGATTCCGCTGTCGAGACACGTAAATGTTGTTACAGAATAGGGGTACAGTCAACACTTGGGTGATGCAGGGACAAGTAGTGGTAGGTGCAATTTTGAGCAAGAAACGCGATTAAAACTTATTTAAGAGATACAAAGATATATATATATGTATAGATATATATATATCTCTTTGTATATGCTTTCCTTGTTATGTTATCATGAATTGACTAAGTGGGTTTAAAACAAAATCTTATAAACTGGTACAAGTGATCTTCTTTTGTCTAGTCATAACAATTCTCATAAAAGTTTTTAAATTTATAAATATATATATATATTTTTTTTACTATTGATAGGCACGCGTTTGACCACTATCTCACCTGATACCTAGTAAGCGAGGATGTGGTCAAAGATGGAGCACGCATGCCTAGAAATAACCTATTCACTCTTGATTTAAAGACTCCCAGGTTGTAGCTATCAGGAAACACAGACTCCGGCAGGGAATTCCACTCCTTAGCTGTACGCACTATGAATGTGTTCCCAAAACGTTTTGTGTGTATGGGTGGGATGTCCACCATGTATCGGTGGCGCATCGCCGTTCGTCTTGTGGTCCGATGATGGAACGGGCTTGGCAGAATTAAATTATGCAATTCCGTCGTACATTCCCCAAAATGCAACCGGTAAAAAACCGACAGGCTAGCAAAGCCTGTCGGTTTTTTACCGGTTGTCTGTAGTCGTCGATGTTCAAGACTTTGGAGCTTCGACGCGAAGAGCCTCTCATTGCCGATGATCCTCTTGGCTCGTTTCTCAATTATTGACTCAAGGGCATCAAGCTAGTATCTGGCAGATCCATCCCAAACCTATTCCATACACGATCGAACTTGCGCTTGATAGAGTTTGAGCAGCTGTTCCGGCGTGAAGTACCGTCTTACCTTAGCCAGAATCCCCAACTTCTTTGCAGCCACTTGAACTTTTGCCTCTATGTAAGGGCCAAAATTGAGAGTTGATGTTAATATAACCCCAAGAAGCTCAAGGTGGTCGGTTGTCGGCACGGTTTCACCGCGGAAAGATGGAGCTGGGCGGAATTGGCTCCTTTTGGCGGAACATAGACACGCTTGGGTCTTAGCAGCATTGAACTTGACCAGATTGGTATCACCCCATTCAGACACAGCCTGTAAGAATACGTTCAAGCGCACAACCATTGCCTCCCGGAGAGACCGGATCTGCGACCCACTAGCTCGTGCGTCGGACACGTATCTCTCAGCAACAGTGCTGTCGTCTGCATACCCAAAGGTACTGGGTTTAAGCAGATTATTAATAGGCAGCAAGAACAGTGTTGCCAAAAGCACCGACCCCTGAGGAACCCCCGGCATTAATATCCAGCAGTCCAGAAGAGCAGCCATCTATGACTACTCGGATAGACCGATTCCTCAGGAAATCTGCAATCCAATCACACAAACCGGCGGGCAGACCGAAGGAAGGAAGCTTACTAATAAGGCTATCGTGCCAGACCCTGTCGAAGGCCTTCGAGATGTCAAGGGAGACCGCTAGTGCCTCCCCGTGCTTCTCTATTGCCTGAATCTAGATGTGAATGGCATACGCTAGAAGATCCCCAGTTGACCGATTTTGGGGGAACCCGTATTGACGGTCACTAAGGATATCATTCGCTTCTAGGTAAGCCAGGAGTTTATGATTCAGCACGCGTTCCATAGTCTTACAGAGTATGGAGGTTACCGAGATGGGTCTATGATTCGACGGGTCAGCTCGACTACCCTTCTTGGGCACGGGCTGCACGTGTGAAGTAGTATTCATGATATATAATCCTGTGTTATATTACAATAAACTCAGTATTGTAACAGCATTCGTTGTATCATTTACTCACCTTTAATCCGCCCTCCGTACATGGCGACCGTGACAGTAAAATAAATGTTTACATTCCATTGACCAAAACGGCACAAGTGGTATCATAATGTAAAGCATCGGAACCAATCTTCTGTCTGAACTCGGCACAATAACTGTTTTATTTTGTGAAAATTTTACAAGTTCTTTTCAAAATGGGAACTACTAATACAAAGGAAGAGGTTATAGTTCCACAAAACGCAGCAGGTGGAAGTAACGTAGCAGACATCAGGCAGCTGGCAGTGCACGCTAGCACAACCAATATCATCTTGATCGTGGTGCTCTTATATTTAGTATCGTTGGCGTTTTTGTACGATGTCTTCAGAATATACAAAAATTGTCACAACCAATGGATTGAAAACGGAATCAGAAGGGATAGACTACGATATTCTATTTGGAAACGAAGAGCGGATGCGGACAACGAATTACGAACCAATGCGAGGAGCTACAGAAAGGACGGCAGAGACATCGTTTAAACCTTTAGTGTGTGGTAACGTATCAGTGCGCAAAAATTCAAAGCGTTTTGTACCAGTGCGCGGTTATTTAACGTGTATTAAGTACGTATATCGTCTATTCGCTATGTTCGTGTAATCACCTATTAACATAAGAAAATATAAGTGACATTATTAAAATATGGACTTAGTTAAGTGATTAATATGAGTAAAACGAATACTGGAATTATTGCAGAACAAAATGGTATGTAACTCAATATTTTAAGAAAATGTAAATATAATTAATGGCAGAAAAATTAAAAGCACTGTACGATAATCTATTTGAAATTAGAAAATATTTAATAAAGATTGGTCCAGATTGGAGAAAAGGTAACATAGTTGTTGTAAAGTTAGGAGAAGCAGATAATTTAGTGAAAGAGTATAAAATATTTTTAGAATACTTTTCTCATACTAAATCTACTTTAAGCAAAAGTGAGTGTTCAATTATCAACGAACTTTGTATTAATTTTGATCTGTTATATGAACAAATATTAGATTTGTGCTCTCAAAAACCCATTGGATCAATCAAAATGGCAAATACATGTACATTTGATTTAAAAACTGCTTTAAGTTTATTACCAGTTTGTTCAAACGATGAGGTTAATGTAAAGCAACTAATAGACGGCATAGAATATTATTATTATTATTATATACTTTATTGTACACCTCATAACAAGCACAGTAAAAAAAAAAACAAAAAAAAATCAGAGTTAGACGAAACTTCTCAAGCGAAACTTTTAAATTTTGTGTTAAAAACCAGACTCACTCAGGCCGCAAAATTAAAACTATCCCCCACTTATGCTAATATTAACGAATTGATAGCCGAAATGAAGGCCCAATTATTGCCAAAAAAATCTGCTACCGCAATTCAACAAAAACTGCAAAATTTTAAGCAGAATGATTTAACGATAGATGATTTCGGCAGACAAATAACAGAATTATTTGTTGATTTAACAATATCCCAATCAGATGGCAACGATGCTAATTTTAAAGTTTTGAAACCAATAAACGAAAAACAGGCTATCAAATGTTTTGCAGATGGATTGAGAAGTCGACGTCTAGGCACAATAATTACAGCCCGAACTTATACATCGTTAAAAGACGCAGTGCAGGCGGCTATCGATGAAGATATCTCTGGTCCATCGACTTCTAATATTCTATCCATGAATTATAGGGGTAGGCCTTCCTATAATTGGCCGCAGAGGAGAGGCCGCTTCCCGCATACAGGTCGAGGACGCGGACGTGGTTATCAGCCTCCCCAGAACCAGGATGAACAACAGGATCGCGTTGAGCGAGGATCCCATGCAGGTCGGCGCAGGTCGACCCGATCATTTTATGGAAACAGAGGTAGGTACAATTTTAATAATAGCGTTACATCGGGGAACCAGCATGTAAATACTTTGGAAAACTCGGACTCGCAGGAAAATTCAATAAGCGAAGAACAAAATGAAAATCAGATTTTTCGTGACTAATAATATTATTTTGTCATGTAATAGCGTAGGTTACGTAAATGTAAGATCACTTAATAATTACTCATATCATTTATTAGTTGACACCGGCGCATCCATATCTGTCGTTATGTATAAACATATTCTCAAACAAAACATTCCAATCCATAACGAGACGACTACTGTAAATGGAATTGGGGGCAACGTCGAGAGCATAGGATATGTTTATTTAAATTTAGTTATTGGAAAACAGACACTGCGCCATAACTTCTGTGTTTTTAAATCATTACCTTGTAAGGGTAGTGGCATATTGGGACATGATTTCTTGAGCAAGTATAAATCGGTGCTAAATTACGGAAATCAAACTCTTATGCTATGGAATAATAACTTAAAGGTATCTTTACCATTGATAATGGCAAACAATGATATTAATATACCAGCGAGATCAGATTCTATTCATTTCATTAGGACATGTGAGACGGAGGAATGCTTAGTTAATGCGACAGAAGTACAAAAAGGAATTTTTGTAGCGAGTACTTTAGTTAAACCCACAAATGGGAAAATACCCATTAGAATCTTAAATACCACTGACTCAGATTTAGTCTTAAAAACAATAAATCTCACTCTTCAAAAAGCAAGCGAGTATGATGTCTGTGCGTTTCAAGAAACAAATAATAATGCCGATCGTGTAAAAAATTTATTCACTTCTTTGTCGTTTAACCATTTAAATAAAAAGGAGCAATTGTCCATAGAATCAATATGTGCAAAATATTCAGACATTTTCTTCCTTCCGGGAGATAAATTAGGCACAACCAAATTATACGAACATACGATAACATTGAAACCAAACGTGGCACCAGTATACGTTAAGCCTTACAGAATGCTACATTCCCAGAAAGATGAAATAAAGAAACAAGTGGATAATTTATTAGAGCAAAATATTATTGAACCTTGTTCCAGTGAATGGTCTAGCCCAATACTCCTAGTGCCTAAAAAATCAGAAACCTGGGAAAAAAAATGGCGGTTAGTAGTAGATTATCGTAAGCTTAACAATTGTATACAGAATGATAAATTCCCCCTGCCCAATATTACGGACGTATTAGATTCTTTGACTGGCTGCATTTACTTTACACATTTAGACTTAAATCAGGGATTTTTTAATATATCACTGCAAGAAAACAGTAGGAAATATACTTCATTTTGTGTAGATAGTGGTCAGTACCAAATGACAAGAATGCCAATGGGGCTTAAGGCTAGTCCAAGCTCATTCTCGCGAATGATGACCATGGCAATGACTGGGTTATCCTATGACAAATGTTTAGTTTATTTAGATGATCTCATGTATATGGGACGAAGTCTCTCCGATCATAATAAAAATTTAATACAAGTATTCGAAAAACTGCGCAGTGCGAATTTAAAATTAAATCCTTCTAAATGCGACTTCCTAAAAAAGGAGATCCTCTATTTAGGCCATGTCGTATCAGGCAACGGTATATTGCCCGACCCAGACAAAATTAAAATAATGAAAAATTATCCAGTTCCCACAAATACGGACGAAGTTAGACGTTTCGTAGCATTTGCGAACTATTACAGAAAGTTCATAGATCATTTTGCAGACAAAGCACATCATTTGAATCTACTATGCAAAAAAGACTAAATTCATATGGGATGATAATTGTCAAACGTCTTTTGAAACCCTAAAAAATTGTTTGATGTCGCCGCCAATTCTCCAGTACCCAGATTTCTCAGAACAAAATCAATTTATACTTCAGACGGATGCATCCGGGTACGCGATGCAGTTTTATGTAACTCGAATGGTTGCCCCGTAGCATTCGCCAGTAGGAGCCTCAACAAAGCGGAAAAGAATTACCCCACTATAGAGAAAGAGCTCCTAGCTGTGGTCTGGGGGGTCGAATATTTTAGACCGTATCTATATGGTCGTACATTTAAAATACTAACTGACCACAAACCCCTTGTATACTTATTTAATTTGAAAGACCCCTCCAGTAGACTTTTTAAATTTAGATTAGTTCTCGAAGACTATGATTATGAAATAGAATATGTAAAAGGGAGCGAGAATATCGTTGCCGATGCATTATCGAGAATAAAAATTTCTTCAAACGAACTGAAAGAAATGAATGAACGTTTGTGTTCAGTAATGACGCGCGAATCAAAAACAAAAATTAGATGCTGCTGTCACAGGTGATAAACTGACCGCCGAGACCGACGATTGTGCAGAACAACCAAATGTCGTGGAAACTCATATCAAACCGCGAGACGCAGTAGAGTTAAGATTTTCAGACAATAATAGTTACAAAAATAAAAATATAATAACATTAGAAACTGAAATATTGTTTTATGTAGCCCAAATGAAAACTATATTTATAAAACCAGCGTCTCAATCACAAATTACGCGAGCCAAATTTGTGAGAGACCTGAGTGATTGTTGTGAAAAACTTAATATAGTTGAAGTATATTTCATTAAAAATTCAAAAAATAAGTTTTTTGTAGAAAAGCTAACCAGCGAAATAAGGGCAGAAAGCAACTGGAAAGGTCCCAGATTGTGTATATTAAAAGATGTAGAGAGAATAGAAGATAAAGACGATAGGAAGGTGATACTCAATGACTTTCATCTTTTACCCACTAGTGGTCACGCGGGCGTGAGAAGAATGTCGACCAATATAAAGAAATATCATTTTTGGCCAGGTATGGAAAGTGATGTCAAAAATTACGTTAAAAAATGTACTCAATGTCAGAAACATAAGTACACAGTGCAGGTAAGAGAGCCCATGGTTATCACGACGACAGCTCAATCCGCTTTTGATAAAATTTACTTAGACTTGGTAGGACCATTAGATAAAGACAGTAACGATTTTTCCTATATACTTACACTGCAATGCGAGCTAACAAAGTATGTGTGTGCTTACCCCCTTGTCACCAAAACCTCTACAGAAGTGGCGCGCACCTTCGTAAATAACTTTATACTTCAACATGGTGTACCGAGGGAGATTGCTACTGACCGAGGCACGGAGTTCATGTCCGAGACCGTCAAACAGGTTTGTGAATTACTACATATTAAGAAATTAAATTCAACTGCGTATCATCACCAAAGCATTGGAGCGTTAGAAAACTCTCACAAAAATTTAGGTGCGTTTTTACGAATTCAAACTGAAGAAAAACCCGAATTGTGGAGTGCTTGGTTACCGTTCTGGTGCTTTGCGTATAATACAACAGTTCATACGTCAAAAAAAATTTCACCTTTTGAATTTGTATATGGTAGAAAGTGTAACCTACCCAATAATTTGGCAAAATGCGTAGAGCCACTTTATAACTACGACAACTATCCCCTTGAACTTAAGTACCGTCTTCAAGTTTCTCAAACGGAAGCGAGAAAAAATTTGATAGCTAGCAAGATAGATAGGAAAAGTAGATACGATCAATATGTCAATCCAATACATTATAAGCCCAACGATCAAGTCTTAATAAAAAATGAAACTGGTAATAAACTTAAACATTTATATTCTGGACCATACATTGTAATTAGGGATTTGTCACCTAATGTGGAGATCGAATACAATGGAAAAAATAATATTATACATAAAAACAGAACGAAACCATACTATGGATAAAAAAAATGTTACATAGGTGATCACTAGAATTTAAATTGCATATTAATATAATGTAAGCATGTACAAACACTTACGAAAGTTATGATGACGAATGTAACCAGAGACTACTATATTAAGATCTCTAACCGTATAATTATGTTGTCAATGAAATCATATTCTATAATATTGTATACTTACAGCGAATTTCATATCAATGCGTCATAATATTAATTTTTGTATTGATTATAAACAAAATGTGTGTGTATCTTAATATTATATTAACAATAAAATAAATTTAAAACCTTTATTTTATTGAATTTTCGGGGGAAGATGTGAAGTAGTATTCATGATATATAATCCTGTGTTATATTATAATAAACTCAGTATTGTAACAGCATTCGTTGTATCATTTACTCACCTTTAATCCGTCCTCCGTACAATAAGCATGCCTTTTAAGTTCTGTCGTTTCCATATTTCCCGGCAATTTAGAAATTGGAACTGTTCTATATTCGAATATGTTTAAATTTTGAATATCAAAACAGTTGAAAGTATTAGGATTAATGCTATTGTTTAGTCACAGCGTCGTTTGGAATCTGTCTGGTTACATACGAAAATGAATCTTTCTAAGGAAAATGTTCGTGCAATAATTTTCTACAGTTTTAGTTAGAAATAACCTGACACGGCTTCAGTGTTTTGAAGAGCTAACATCTGTATTCAGTGATGAAGCCCCATGTCTGGGGATTGTCAAACGCTGCTGGTATTTAACAATCTACAATCTGGGTCTTTTAAGACGAGCCAAAGCCGACTAAAGTTGTTCGTTCTCGAAGCACTTCAAAGAAGATGGTGGCCACGTTCGCTGGAAAATCTGGCCATGTTGCGACTATTGCACTTGAAAATCGTAGAACTGTTAATGTAGAGTGGTATACCACAGGAAAAGCGACGCATCATCCTGCACCACAACAACGCAAGCTCATAACAGCGCTCGTCAAACGATTGAGAATCAGGAAAAAGTAGAAATTCTTGACCATCCTCCATACAGTCCTGACCTAAGCCCTAACGATTTCATTACATTACATAAAATTAAGAAAAGTCTTCGTGGTCAAATGTTCCAGTCCGGTGAAAAAGCAGTCGACGCTTTCAAGTCAGCCATTTTGAACACCCCCACTTTAGAGTGGAATAAATGTTATAATAACTGGTTTGAGCGAATGGAAAAGTTTATTTATCCACGTAGTGAATATTTTGAAAAACAATAAAAAGTACTATAAGGTTCTAGTTGTGTTTTTTTCTTCAAACGACAAAAAATAAAAGGCATCGGCTCGTAACGACCCGGCCAGATCGAGAAACTGTCTCACTTGTCTCAGTTTTAGGAATCGGAGATTTGGCTAGTGTGTCTATTGTTTGGACGCTCGGCCGAACCTTACCTTTACAGATAGGCCTCCCAAGATACTCCACTTCAGTTGAAAGGAAAATAAATTCCTTTTAATAAATAATAGTAATAGAAAAATCGGCCTTTGTTAAAACTTCCAAAATCTCCGATCTTCCGATCTTGATGTATTCAAAAGGCCCTTTTGGCGTCACATAAACAGTGTGGTGCACGGAATCTTCGTTAATGCTTATTTGATAGAAGCCTGTCACCATATCTAACACAGTGTAATAATTATACTTCCCTAGCCTGTCTATATGATCGTCAATCAAAGGAAGAGGGTATTTGTCCTTTACCGCTATGTTGTTAAGAGCTTGGTAGTCGACAACCATTCTATCCGAACCGTCTTTCTCTTTTACCAACAAAATTGGACTCGCATACAAAGATTCCGACTCACGGATTATACCCTTTTCCTTAAGTCACTAAAAATTTCACGAACACGTAGTTACTCATCGTATGATAATTTGTACGGTCGATATTTAACAGGTTCCTCACTAGTAAGCCGAATGTGCATCTCTCCGGTATTAACCGTGGTCGTTGCTGTGCCACTGAGAAAATACTTTGAATACTTATTTAACACTAGCTTTTGCCCTCGAATTCGTACGCGCATATACCGCTTTTTCCCATTCCTGTAGGAATTTCGGGAAATTTCAGCGTTCTACGACCAGTAGTTTCGGCGGTGCTTTGTCTGGCAAGGCATTTCTGGCAATCACTCAGTAGAGGCGTATTTAATGTATTAGAATTACAGTTTAATCGGTTTCATAGAATCTATTTATTGTGTAGGAATAAATCGAGTTTTTTAAAAGATATTTAGTAGGTACTGAATGAGGAGACTGATTAAATGAGGAGCTCGATTAAATGAGGAGCTCGAAGCTAAGTTATAACAGTTGGACCCGTCATCATCTTCTTCCTGCCCTTATCCCATGTTTTTCTTCCATTCTGTCCTATCAGCTATCACGCTATCACTCACTCCCATCTCTTTCATATCGCTCCTCATACAACCCATCCATCTTTTCTTCGGCCTTCCTCTCCTTCTCCATCCATCCAAATTAATACATTCGAGTGTCGATCGACCTGTGTGTATGTTTAAATGGTCACCCATCCTAAGACCGACCTCGGCAAGTGTTGCTTAACCTTGAAGATCGACCCGTGTGACTGGTTCACTGTTATAATCAAATCAAGGCACATCTTGAATCTTGGTGTCTCAAAAAACAGAAAGTTTAAAATTTAATGGTCACCCATCCATCAGACCAACCTCAGCAAACGTAACTTAACCTTGATTTGATCGACCCGTGGGATAATTAATCCGTAATGGTTTCGTAGAGTAGTCGCGGCGCCCCCGCAAGGGGCCGCGGCGAGCGGGCTATGCCTTTAATCCCGCGGGATCAATATGCGTGCCCGTAGCGACGGGCACGTCGTTGGGTTGCCGGTTTAGGCGCAGCTGATGGCAGCGCGACTTTATGTCGCTGCATGCCTGATATGTGTATCTGTTGAGTGTCGGCAGAGGGCGCCACGGCACTGTCCCTGCGTGCCGTCTCTTCACGACCCTACGGCGGTCAGTCCCCGCCGGGTGAGACCTCCGGTTGCCCGGAGGAGGCCCAGCGAGAGACGACCAGCGACGTAGGCGCTGACTTTAGGGCGCTCCCTGCCGAGGGTGCTGATCCCCCGCCTGTCCTGCTTCCAGAGCGAGCCGGTCACTCTTCAGGCTGCCGTAATGGTCAGATTGGGTCGTCTATCAATTCCCCTAGGGGAACCGGAGGTAACTGTTATACCTTTTTGGTAACTCAGTGGTATCGCCGCCTGTATACACAGACGGGTCATTGGGTTGTGGCAGTGGCCACGTGGTGTCAGATCCGGGCGTCAAGTCCGGTGTTTGCCTGCGCGTTGGCGAGAGTTGCCCCCACCGGCAGCGTCCCCGTGAGGGGAGCCTCCAGTGAGCGCTCTACAAGCCAACGGCGTTTGTTGGAGTGTGGGCATCAACTGATTATGGCGAGGTCGAGCACGACAGGGTGAGTTCCTGGCGTGCGCCCGTCAGCCATAATCAGTGAGCGGCGTCGGTGTTGGGTAGTGGAGCAGCGGGGATTAGGTCCCGCGGCAGCGGTCGGTCCGGTGGGCGTCGGTGAAAGGGCGCTAGCTCTCGCAGGTGGCGGAAGGAGGAGGCCCCCGCGCGGCTGAACATCGTGGTGGTCAGGCGGCCGATGAAGTCGTCGAGGCTCTCCATGCGTAAGTCTCTCGCGATTACCGCGTTCCTTACGTATCTTGGGGCGTCTATGATGCTGCGTAGCGACAGCGACGGCTGCGCGCGCAGCCGGTCTCGTTTGGTTTCCGAGACCAGCGCGTACCACGCAGGGGCAGCGTAAGTGAGTCGGCTGCGCACATACGCCTTGTAGACGCCCAGTTTCACCTTGAGCGGTAGGCGCGATGTCAGGACGGGACGCAGGAGAGCTCGAGCGGCACGGGTTTGAGCCACGACGTTCTTCACGTGGGGGCCCATGGTGAGTCGTTGGTCGATGGTCACGCCCAGATATTTAACTGTGCGCGACCATCCGACCTGTCGACCCAGCATAGTGAGGCGGGGTGGTTGGCGTCGTCCTCCAAAGAGAATAGCTTGGGTCTTCGCCACGTTGACGGATAGCCGCCAGTCCTCCAACCATGGCGGGAGCGCATCCAGTGCTCGCTGCATTTTCGCCGCCGCATGGGCGGGTGATAGCGAGGTAGTTATAAATGCGGCATCATCTGCGTATAGTGCCAGCATGGCACTTCCACCGACGGGGATGTCATCCGTATACCTGCCGTAGCAGACGGGTGACAGGCAGGATCCCTGGGGCACGCCGGCTCCGACGGAGCGAACCGAGGACAGGACGCCTTCAACCACCACTTGAAAGCGTCTGTTCTCTAAGAAGGTGGCCACAGTCTTGACTATTCGACGAGGAATAGTAGACGTGGACAGCTTGTAGAGCCCGGCGTGCCACACGCGATCGAAGGCCTTCTCCATGTCGAGCATTACCGCGACGGCATCCTCCTTCTTATTGCAGGCAACAGTCAGGTGGTGCACCACTCTTGCGAGTTGGTGTGTCGTGGAATGCTCGGCACGGAAACCGTACTGTTCGTTGCGTGGTTGAATGTGTGGTGTTAGGTGCAGCAGTAGAAGCTTCTCGAAGACTTTCGAGAGTGTCGACAGCAGCGTGATGGGCCGATAACTTTCGGGCCTCAGTATGTTTTTCCCGGGTTTCGGCAGCATGATGACTCTGCCGAGTTTCCACACCGCGGGGAAGCACCCGGTCCGTAGGATGCCATTGAATAGCTGCGTCACGGTTGCGATTGCTCGCGGAGGTAGGTGACGCAGGGCTTCATTTGGGATCCCATCGGGACCGGGCGCTTTCCACAGTGGGGAGCGGCGAATCATCCGCTGCACTAAACCCGGGGAAAGGACTACTGGGTCTTCCGTGGGGGTTATCGGCTCGTAGAAGTAGGACTCCAGATGCTGCTGGATAGCTTCTACGTGCTGCACGTTGGAAGCTGGATTGGGCTGGAACTGCTTCTCCAGATGATCAGCCAAAATCTCCGCTCGGTCCTTGGCCCGGTAACGGAGGGTTCCGTCACCGGCCAGGAGGGGCCTAATCGGAGGTGGCTTTTTGGAGAGCTGGCGGCACAGGCGGTGGATGCCCGTCCAGTCGTTTCCTGCTCGCTCGATGGCGTGGTACCAGGACTCGGTATGCACTGTCTCCAGTGCACTCGAGATCCTTTTCGCCAGAGCGTTGAGCTGGGATTTCATGGACGGGCACCGGGTGCGGTTCCAGATGCGTCGCAGCTTCCTCTTCCTGTCGACCATTGCCAGGAGGTGTGGCAGGAGTTGAGGCTGACGGCGTGCCGATGCTGCGTCTTGCTTCGAGTCTCGAAGCGCTGCGGTAATGGCAGCGCTGAGTTCTTCGGCGAGCGTGTCGACGTCAGCATGCGTCTCGATGCGGCGGTAGGGGGCGTGCTCCGTCAAGTGTTTGGCGAAAGCACGCCAGTCCTGGCGGTGTCGTGGTGGTGGGGGCACTAGTCGAGCCGGGGCGCTCGTTAGTACCACTAAAATGGGCTGGTGATCCGAGAGGACATGGTCATCCAGGACGTCTATTGACGGTGCGGCCGGGAGGCCGCGGACGAGAGTCAGGTCAATGACGTCCGGCATGTGGGCGGAGTTGTGCGGGTAGTGTGTCAGTACAGTCGGCCCAATCACCTCGTAATGGTTGCGATCTGCATGACTCAGCAGGCGTCGACCATCTGGGCAGATGGAGGCCGAGTTCCATGCCGTGTGCTTCGCATTGAAGTCGCCCGCAACGATCGTCGCGAGTGGCGAGTCGAGCAGAATGCTGACATCAGCCATAGCGAGCTGTTGTTGGGGCGGCTTGTAGAAGGCAAACACACGGGTGGGATTGCGATCAATGCAGACCTCAACCCCGAGGGCGTAGGCCGACTGTAGCGAGGGTGGTGGTAGCGGTTGATGGATGATTTTTCTCCTGACTAGAACTGCTAATCCCCTGTACGCAGTCCCAGTCGGAGAGGTGTGGTCCTCTCGGTACACAAGGTACCCTGGCATCGTAAGCTTGAAGCTGCTCCTGAGGTGCGTCTCGTTGATTAAGGCAACGTCGATCTGCCGTTGCTTCAACAGCAACCTCAGGAGCCTGGCCTTCTCAGGGGTCAGCCCATTGGCATTCCAATGTACAATGCGTAGTTCATTTGCGGCCATGGCGCACAGATCTGCTACGCATTGCAGGATGGTGGGGACCGGATCCCGCCCCTCCTGGATGGCCAGCAGCACCGAATTCAGTGCTACGATGGCCAGGGTAACTAATGGGTCAATCGTCCCCTGCTTCGCCTTCGTCCCTCCGGGGAGGGCAGCGACCACAGGGGCCATTGGCCGTTGGTGTTGCTTCGGTGTTTTAGCGGGCTGCGTGTTGGTCGCAGCTGCCTTACTGCTAGGGCGACGCCGCCTTCTCTTCTTGGCCCCACCCGCGCCAGTTCCCGCTTGTGCAGGATTGGCGGCGGCCATGAGAGAGCTCTGGGCGTCAGCCTCGGTCTCGCCTGCTGCGGATGCGTTGGTAGTGTGTTTGACAGGGGCGGAAGTGCGCGCGACTGTGCCGGCTCTTTTATTCCGCGCTTCGCTGCGGAAGACCGGGCACGACGTATTGTTCGCCGTGTGAGCACCTCCGCAGTTCGCGCAGGTGGGTGGCGACTCCCGTGGGCGAGAGCAATCCCTTGCCGCGTGTTCCTCGCCACAGCGCACACATGCGGTCGGTCTGTGGCAGTGATGGGAGAAATGGCGGAATTGCTGGCAGCGGTGGCATTGCGCGGGACCCTTCTTCCCGCGCCATGCTTCGATAGTGATCCCTGGCATACACAGCAGTTTGCTAGTCTGGTATATGCCCGGGGTTAGGTCAGGGGTTCGCTGCAGCTGGACGAAGAAGAGGCAGCCAGGACGTCCGGAGCGGGTGTGGATAGCGCGGACATGTTCCGGCGCGTACGCTCACGGAGGTCTGCCTCTATGTCCGCTGGCTCAGTGTTCGCTGGCAGGCCGCGGATCGCCACTTTGAGGCTCTGCTCAGCAGGGAGCGAGTAGCAGAATCAGGTGATGTGTGTGTCTTTTTCCAGCTGGGTCAGGTATTTTTGGACGGCGCGGTACTCAGTTTCCGTTTTCGGTAGAAAACGGACACCTTTCCCGTACGCGCGTCCGTTTGGTGAGTGGCCTAATATTCTTTTGAGCTCCCTAAAGTGCGTCGGCCAGTCTGGCAGTACCTCCACCACGAGTGGCGGGTATCTTGCCGCAACTTTGGGAGCTCGTGAGGCGGACGGAGCGGTGGCATCAGTGGAGGCAGGTGGCACGCCAGCAGGTGTGGTGGCGGCGTTGCTGGTGCTTCTATTGGGAGAAGCGACGGTGGAGGCGGCTGGGGCGCTGTTCGCGCTTGTGTGTGGTGAGCAGCGTGGTTGAGCGGCTGCGCTGGCGTAGGACGCGCCTACGTCCATCGGCGAGGTTCGCATTCTGCCAGCTGATGGGAAGGGTGGCGTGGTAAACATCGCCTGCCTCTTCTCCGTCGGTTGCAGTGGGGAGGGGAACCTCTCCGGGGCGATCCTGGTTGGTGGCGCGATGAATTTATGGTGGTCTTCCACAGCGTTATTGCGCTGAGCGGGCCGTTTTGCTCGCTGCGGCTGTGGCGCAGCGATGGTGGAGGGTACTGTGGCCTGTGGTGCCTGCTGAAACGGCGCCGTAGGCGGTAGTGGTCGGGCGCCAGATGTGCTGGGCGCGGCGAAAGTCGCCTGCTTGGTAGCGGGCGGCGGGGCGTCTCCCTCAGATGGGGTCGGCGTGGTGGCCAGTGGGCTGACCGTGAAAAATTCCTCTCCTCCCAGGTCAAAAGGATCGACCGGGGGGGTGGTGGGTTGAGCGGCAGCAGCAAGTGTCGGGCGGGTCATGTGCTGCACGGTTATGAGGCGGTCAATGCCGGCCACAGCCGCGGCACGTGAACGCCAGACCGACCTTCTTCCGACCCCCGTGGTAAGCGGGGGGAGAGGGCGGGTTGGCCTCCACGGCGGGGGGTATGTTGGAGGCGGTGGTGGCATTATTCACCACCGCTTGGTTAAAATTAATGACTTTGCAGCATGGGCTGTGCTTGACGCGCAGCGAGGGACTGTCAAGCGTGGTCCGTCGCCGATCTTCTTCGGCGCACGAAACCCACCTGGCCCGGCCTCCGATGCTCGCCTCTGAAGGCAGGCCCGGAAGACCAAAACCGGCAGAATACCGTGCGTGATTTCCGCAGAAAACGGCTGGACGCAGTTGGTTTGAGGCTTGAGGCTTGTGCTTGGCTGCTTGTCGTATGCAAGATTATGTTTGTACAAAAAGCTTGCACAAAAAAGCTTGAGTCGGACCCGAACGCACGTGTTCACTCAGTGACAGTCGGCGAATCCTGCCGTAATGGTTAATGCTCGTAGGCTGAGGTCCTGAGGAGAATCTTAACACCGCGATTCAGAAAAACGCGTAGTCAGTACATCGCCATCTATCGACATTGTAGTTAAACTGTCAAAAATGAGTTTGAACTTAGAGGCCCACATCATGTTACTATAAATAATAATATGATGATAATAACATGTTCACTTTTCTTTTGCTTGCTACAATATATTTAGAGTTTAACAAATAACTCAACAATATGTTTTGGTGTTCGTTTCACACATTTGTTACTACTATTATTCTCAATAGATGGCATTGCAAGTCTCTGGAGTCTCAATGAAAACTACTTTTAGCGTTCGATGAAGTTTCTTCCTAAACTTAAAAATTCAATATCTTTTTATTTTGTGGGTCGATTTTGATGAAATAAACGCTAAATGTTACTCGGGTTATCATTTAATATTTTTAAGTACCTAGATTTGTAACCCAATCTGTAGTTTATGCGTGATGCTCCCTCAAACGCACAGACAAACAGACAAACAAACAGACAAAAATTTCAAAAATAGCGTATTCGTATTTTGTATCTTTTTCCTAACTTTTCTATGTAATTGTTATGCAAAAATATTCAATGTACAGATACGTTTGGTCTACGATTTTAGTATATGTATAGACAAGCAATAACTGCGCTTCTTCATTACCACATAGTTGTGTGTTAATTGAATCAAGTTGCACAGTCAGTTGACTACGCGTCAAGTTATTTATAAATGAACTATTCCTAACTATTCGCTGCAAATCGCCCGTTCGGATGTACGCGATATCTTTTGTTCATTACTCCAAGCCTCAAAATTAAACATAGAAATCTCAGCCGCAGTTCCAAAAATGGTAAAATTACGTGACAAAAAGTTGAGTCGTCGCAACAACAATTGGGTGCAGGCATTAGCAAGGCTATTAGCAAGGCGATAACGTCATTGATAACCAGCGATAACAAGATCAAAACTCTCAGTGACGGCTGTCGCATTTTATGTGATATGTGAAACCCAGACTCGGATAAAGATGATAACACCTGGAATAGCGAAGCCTTTACTCAATGTCATACAGTACAGCGAGCGAGATGAGACGTTGTTCGATTCTACTTTACCGGACAAAATAAAAGCGTCAAAAGCCATTGAAAACTGGTCACACTGGTTTACAGATAAAGAAGACTGGTCCACGGCCAGGTAAATCAAATACCAACGCTCAGTCCCAAAACACAATGTCTGCGCGCCATCACTTCCAGGGAAACTGGGCTGAACCTTCTCATTACCCAACGAGCGGGCGAGGAGGTCAGAGGAGATTCCCCACGTCAGCACGTCGATCAGCAGTGACGACGGCTGGCGACGGCGACAGCGACGTCACTAACCAAGGCCATCCAGAACCGGTCACGTGCCCCTGCACGCCAGTAACACACGTACATGCAGGTAGGGTACAACATTTTTACAATTGTTGGACCCATGTTACTAATAATACCAGTAGGTATTCTTAATTGGATCATGAACGGAATTCCTATCCCATTTGTATGTGAGCCATTTCAAACTCGTATCCCTAGAATTACGTGGTCATTGAGGGAACAGCGTGATATGTCATTGGCTGTCGAGAGTTTAACTGAATTAGGTGCTATTTCACCGGTTGAGACCAGTTCAGATCAGTTTATTTCTAGTACATTCTTAGCTCCTAAGTCTAACGGTGGTAAAATATTGATTTTGAATTTTAAATCCTTAAATCAATTTATACCTAAAAATCATTTTTAAATGGAGGATAGTAGAACTGCTTGCAAATTAGTACGACCAAATTGGTAAATGGCGATCGTAGATATCTATTCATTCCTATTACTAAGCAATTTCGTAAATACCTTCGATTCCATTATATCGCGCAATACTCAAACGAAACGATAACTTACGAGTTTAACAAATTACCCTATGGACTTGCCGAGCTACGTATGGTATTCCGAAATACCGCTCACCGAAACGACGGTTTTCCGATAACACTCTACTCCGACGGTTAGTTGAACGAAAAAATAATTGGCCGATGAAACGTTTCGCCGATAATATTATTCATCGACGGTTGGTAGTCCGAATGAATCCTTCGCCGATGTAACGGTTCACCGAAAACACTCTTTAACGACGATTAGTTAAACGAACGAATCTTTCGCCGATAGCATTCAGTTTACGCTAGCTATTATATTTTATAATAATGTGCAATGCTGCTAAACAATAATTGAGTCCCATGTTTAATTTTATCAGCATAGATGAATAAATAAATACCGGGAGCTTCCATATTAAAGATAAGTCCCTAAATGACGCATAATGCACTCATTAACAATGGTACTGAGATTAAACGAGTATTGAATAAACTTGCAATAGTTACATGTAACAAAACAACAAATATCTATGGTAGTATTTATTTATTTTTTGTGGGTAGTTGCGAAATTTGTGACGACTGACCTCGTTACATGAAATGTTTCTCGCTCGTGTTTTGTTTAATTAAAAATGAATAAGTGCAATTTAGTTAAATCTAAACGCGGAGGACATGTGCTAGTAGTGAATGGATATTCTTATCACTTAAATAAAAAATATGATAACAAGTATTATTGGCGGTGTAAAAAAACAAACAAATGGTTGTGGTGTAAGTGTAATAACTTTATTTGATTGTTATGAACATACATTTGTTAGTCAAAATTGTGATCATGCACATTTACCAGAGCCTGAAAAAAATATTGATATGAATTTTAAAAACAAATTGAGAACTAGTGCGAAGTAATCTATGGACAGTCCGTCAAAAATTGTAAATCGTTGTTTAAAAGATGTAGCTACCATAAGTGCGCCTCAATTGCCGAATAAATCGGCTTGCCGAATGATTGTGCAGCGTGTTAGAAATAAAGGACTTCCTAAGATACCGCAAACAATCAACGAATTTCATGTACCACAATATCTCGCTAAAAGTAATGGAAAGCAATTTTTGCTTGGTCAATATACATATAACAATGAAAGTGTTGTCATTTTTGGTACTAAAGCTAATGTTAAGCGTATGAATAATGTACAATGCTGGATCATGGACGGGACATTTTCGAGTTGCCCAACTCCGTTCTGTCAAGTTTTTTCTATTCATGTTTTAGTGGGAACTGGAGGTGGTACAAATAAATTTCTACCTATGGTATACGCACTACTGTCACATAAGACTGAAAGCTGTTATTTCATATTTTTGGAGATTTTGAAAATATATGCGATCAATACATTAAATACCCATTTGTCACCAGCTAATATATTAACTAATTTTGAAGTAGCAGTGATCGATGCAGTCAAACGACAGTTTCCAGACTGCGCCCACAGGCTATGCTTATTTCATTTGACCCAAAGTATTTGGCGTCATGTCCAGTCAGAGGGTCTCGCAAGGCGATATGCTGAAGATTTCACATTTGCGCACAAAATCAGACACTTAGTTGCCCTGGCTTTTCTTGAGCCCGCTGAGATATCCGAAGACTTCGAAATCATCCAAAATAAAATATTGCCGACAGAAGCAGCTGAAATTGCCCACTGGTTTAAGAAATATTATGTTGGATCACATCACACGCAGCAAAGAACTGACACGGGTTTGATAATAAAAATAAATCAGGCATTATTTCCACCAGCTATGTGGTCAGTTTACGATCGCACACTTTCTGTTCCAAGGACACAAAATGCATTAAAATCGTGGCATGAACGATGGAACACCCTTCTCCATAGAAAAAAATGGATCATTTATAAAACAATTATTGAATTTGCTAAGGAGCAGAAGCATACAGAATGTGTCATTAAACGAATCAACTCCTTGGAACCCATGCCAAAGCGTAGACGTAATGCACAGGTTGAATATGATGCTAGGATACAAACACACTTATCACAAAAGAGTGAAATGAATATTGAATCTTTCTTAGGTGGATTGGCCCATATTCTATATCTGAAAAACAAGAAATAAATATGTTTTTTTATATCATTAAAGAATTATAACAATTATAAGTACAAATAATAATAATAACTCACAATTTACTATAACTTCAAAAATTTATCACGTTGTGTTACTTTTATTTGTTTTTTGCTTTGTTCGCACAGTTTATTTTTTTTTTTTCTATTGTCGCAGTTCTAATAGAGAAATCATAATAATCATAATCATATTGTTTATTGTAAAAAACAATATAAAGCCTTTTTGATTAATTTTCTTATTGTTAAATAAAAACTTTGTTTTTTTTTTTCTATTGCCACTCTTCCATGTATTATTTTATTATTATCTGTATTTTTAACATGACTTCTACAAGACCTAAGGGTGTTGTCAAGCTGAAAGAAAAACTATCCATTTGGCAAAAGAATTCCCCTACAACGAGTGCTATTGGCGAAAGATCGTTCGTTTAACCAATCGTCGTTGAAGAGTGTTTTCGGTGAACCGTTACATCGGCAAAGGATTCATTCGGACTACCAACCGTCGATGAATAATATTATCGGCGAAACGTTTCATCGGCCAATTATTTTTTCGTTCAACTAACCGTCGGAGTAGAGTGTTATCGGAAAACCGTCCTTTCGGTGAGCGGTATTTCGGAATACCATACGTAGCTCGGACCATGAGCTATAGCCCCTAGGTGTTTTACTAAGATTGTCAGAGAGGTTGTAAGATATTACCTAGTCGCGGGTTTCTATCGGTGTCTTATTAGCAGCAGTTACGACGAATGTCTTCGTAATGTAAAAAAAAAAACAGTATCATTACTAGAATATTTGGGGTTTATTATGAATTATGTAAAAAGCAATTTGTAACCTCAACGATCTTGCATTCATTTATGACACCATTGATTTATGACCTTACCTGTAGACAAACGCAACAAGATAGCCTGTTTAGTACAAAAGTATTCGAAATTACCCACAATTTCAATTAGAAATTTTTCCCATATCAAATCAAATCAATTTTTTTATTTGTGTAACATAGGTAGTAACTGATAGGAGTACTCGTAGCATCATGCCCAGCGGTGCGTTATGGTTGGTTGTGTACAAAGATATTAGAAAGATATAAATATTTGCTAACAACAAGGTTTGACGCATAAGTTATACGAGTACTTCCCCATAACATCTTAAACGATTTGATCGTAAATAATCCAATAAAGCCCCAAAGCTACGCTCTGGAAATTTATAGTGATGCGTCACGCACGGGCTGGGGAGCATTTAGTGACGGGTTACGAGTCAATGGTGCTTGGAAGGAAAATGAAATTAGTTTCCACATTGATTATTTAGAACTAAGTATTAGCTGTATTTTTTGCTGTAAAATGTTTTGCTCGGGACCTAACTGGCAGCGCTATACTACTTCGTGTGGATAAAACTACCGCAATAAGTTACATAAACCTAATGGGTGGTATACAATTCCCACACTTAAGCGCGCTAGCTCGTGATATTTCGCAGTGGTGCGAGACGCGAAAGCTGTGGTTATTCGCTTCGTTTATAAATACCAAAGACAATATCGAGGCCGACAAAGAGTCACGCAGGGTGAATCCCGACGTCGAATGGGAGTTATCAGAACCCGCATTTAAGTGTATTGTTAAGCGATTAGGCCAACCAGAGATTGACTTATTCACTTCCTGCACCAATGCAAAGTGTCACGAATACGTGTCCTGGAAACAGGACCCAGATGCAATAGCCGTCGACGCATTTACGTTAAATTGGAACCAAAAATTATTTTATGCTTTCCCACCATTCTCTATGATAATAAACTGCGTACAAAAAAATTATACAGGATAAAGCTACTGGCACCTTAGTTTTCCCAATGTGGCCAACACAGGCATGGTATTCTATGTTAGTAGATTTATCGATAGGAGAAATTGTTGTCTTAGAACCGCACCCAAAAATACTGTTGTCGCATTTCAGACAACAACACTCGTTCCACCAAACTCTTTCCCTGGGGGCAGCGCTGCTCTCAGGCTCGCGTTCTCCCGCCGTGGTTCGCCGCCAGCCGCCCTGGACTTGATGTTCGCCTCACTGGCAGAAGGCACACTAAAGCAATACAGCGTGTGCTACAAGTTGTGGTGGCTCTACTGTAAGGAAAATAACTGTAATGTATTCGAGAGCTCCATCCCTCACATAGTCACTTTTATAACTGAACAGTATGAGAAGGGTGCGTCTTATGGCACTATTAATAGCCACCGTTCAGCCTTATCCTTGCTAATAGGAAATAATTCTGCCTTAGACGAGGGCGTCAAACGTCTTCTTAAAGGGATATTCAAACTGAGACCTTCTTTACCAAAATACTCAACTACTTAGGATCCTCAAATAGTGTTGAGTCATATTTCGGAATAAGTTCCACATAGCTTAATTTAGAAAAAAACTAGTTGTTTTACTGGGTCTGTGCACTGCAAACGAGAGTACAAACATTTTCCCTTATAAAATTAAGTAATATTAAAATTAATTCAAACGGTATTGAGATTGTTATAACCGATATTATTATAACATCTAGAATAGGACGGGACCAGCCGGTTTTGTATTTACCATATTTTTAGAAAATACTTCTATTTGTCAGCCACAACGCTAGTCGACTATACGTCTGCAACGAAGGCGTTAAGTCCTTCAGGCACAGATCACCTCTTAATTACTGTGAAGCGTCCTCACAAGAACGCGACAGCCAAGACTATAAGCAGGTGGATCAAACAGACGTTGTATGTGAGCGGCATTGACGTGTCAGTTTACGGCGCCCACAGCGCCCACAGCGCCCACAGCACCCACAGCGCCCACAGCGCCCACAGCGCCCACAGCGCCCGCCATGCTGCCACGTCAACGGCGCGCGCGGCTGGCCTAAATCTTGAACTCATCCGAAAAACTGCCGGCTGGACTGCGTCCTCTCAGGCCTTTGCTAAGTTTTATAATCGGCCTATTGTAGACAATTCTAATTTTGCAAAATCTAATTGTTTACACAATTATTTGGAATAATTTCTGTGGAATAAGTTACCAATCAAGTGATTGTATTGTTATGTACCCTTTATTGGCCGAATCTTTTAAAACAAGAAGTATATATTATGATTTTTGTTTTCTCGTGTTTAATTTGTTACACACCTATCTAAGAAATAAAAACAAATGTAAAAATATAACAGTCTCTAAACATCTACCTGTTTATTTATATCGAAAATGAAACCACGAAATCTATACATATAATAAAATCGTAAACCAACCGTGTCTGAACATTTAACATTTTTGCACAAAAATTAATAGAAAAGTTAGGAAAAAGATACAAAATACAAATATGCTATTTTTTATTTTTTGTCTGTTTATCTGTTTGTCTGAGCGTTTGAGGGAGCATCACGCATAAACTACAGATTGGGTTCCAAATCTAGGTACTTTAAAAATATTAAGTGATAATCCGTTTAGCGTTTATTTCATCAATATCGAACCACAAAATCAAAAGATATTGAATTTTTAAGTTTAGTAGGAAACTTTCTTGTGATTAGGCAAAGCACCATCTATTGAGAAAAATTAAATGCATGAAAACATGAATTTTACCCTAAAACACATTGTTGAGTCATTTGTGAAACTTTTATACGTAGCAAAATAAAAGTGAACATTTTAATACCTTAATGTTGTCATACGGGCTCCTTATTTAACGTCTTCCAATGCTAAACATTTTGTCAGTTTACTTACTTGGTCGATAGATGGCGTTGCACTGATGACGCGTTTTTCTGAATTGCGGTGTTAAGATTTTCTGCTGGAGAACGACCATCACACGATTTTCGATCAGTCTAGGTGTTAGGGTTAGGTCTCTAATAGGTCTTGAAAATCAATGTTCTCTGTGTTGTCTTTATTTGGGTTTGTTAATTGTCCGTAAAACCAGTATTTTAGGAACATAATTAGGTAAATACTTATTATGATATAAAAGACTGGCCGTAGAGTTTCTTGTACGTTCTTTTTCACAGTGATCTACTTACATTTAAAAAATCCCAAATAGCTTCATGTTTTGGACAGACTGATCTTAACAATTCATGTACCTGTAAATAAATGGTTTGAATCTTGAATATCTCCCAAAGTAGGTACTCCCGAGATAAGAATGCTTACCTATGTGGTATTCCAGACTATAATCTACCTCTGTGCGAAATTTCATCTAGATCCGTTCAGCCCTATTGTCGTAATTGAGTAAAAAACATCCAGCTAGTCGAACTTTCGCATTTATTAGTAAAAAAAATTAGAAGTAAGATAATAGGCTGGCATCGACCTAAGCGCACGCGAACGACGTCGCGGGCACAGCTAGTATTGTATATGATCAAACGAACTTCGTAAGTGAAGTTCGATCGATATAATATGAGTGGTTTCATTAGAAGATATAAATACCCTACCCACCTAAAACCCAATTCATTTTACTATAACACGAGAGGACTTGAACTCAAGTCACCTTCATAGTTAGGGGTAGACGAGTCGATACTTAAATTGATTATTATTATTGAGTAATCGATTTGTTAATGTAATTACAAATAACTTTTAAAAGCGTGTGAGTGTTGCCAAGTAGGTCAAAGGACTACCTGTTTATTTATATCTTCAAATGAAACCACTCATATTATATCGATCGAACTTCACTTACGAAGTTCGTTTGATCATATATGTCACGACAAAAGTTGATATTAGATTTGTTTCGGAACGTTCTTTAACCTCTCGCGCGTTTCTCGTACAGTTCCCGTCACGCAAGCTTGCCTCGGCAAAGTACGCCGCAATCGGCTGCGCAGGACGTCAATTTGACAACAAACATACCAGTCCAGATCAGTCCAGATATCAGTCCAGAGAGCGGTCGCGAGTGGACGTGTTAACGTTTTTACTAAATTATTCAAAAGTTTATTAAATTACTGTCAACGGATTTTAAGCTCAAAGTCAACGAGTAAAATTACATTTTTCTTAACCCAACGTGTGTGTGCTACGTCAGCGAGCGCAGTGACTCAAGTCGCAGGCGCAAGCCAGAAGCGAGCCCACCCGCCCCTCATACCTGCGGTGTGAAAGAGACGGGCTCCAATAATTCATCCTGCTCTGCGTGGACACCGTTAAACTGATAGCAGAGTTGACCAGCCGACTACGTCACCTAAGTACGTAAAATTGTAAGGGCACCTACACACTACTTGAATTAATATTTACATTTACGAAGAAATTTTGCTGATCAACAATGAGTATTATGCGATCACCAACCGAACCACACACCCGTGGAGGATCCCAGCCGGATCTTTCCAAGCTTAATACTGAAGAATCTGGAATGCCACAGGTTACTTTTCGGAAGAGGAAACAACCTGAACAGGAAGATCTAAAGGCGGATTTCGCTGATTTCCGGAAAGAAATAATGAACACTCTGAATGGTTTTGTTGAGACTCAAAAAGCAATTCTCAGCAAAATATCAGACGATGTATCAGTCATTAAGGATGAAATGAAAAGCCTCCAGTCTATCACGAGAGAACTTGTGTCAGAACAATACCAGATAAAATCTGATATAGTAGATCTAAAACTTGCCAGCGCTGCAACTAATACAAAAGTTGATAACATTGAAATTGACTTGAGAAACCTAAAAACCGCTCCACAAGCAGATCTAGAACTTGAGTGTCTCACCTGTGAAGATGTCGTTTCTGAGCTGCATGAAAGAGAACTCAGAAGTAAAAATATAATTATAGTAGGTATACCTGAAGCTAAAAACGACAGCAAAGAAGAACGAGCTGCTTCTGACAGTGGAGAGGTCAACAAAATTATAAAAACTATTTTTCCTGAGTGCCCTGAACCGGTTAGAATTCATCGCCTTGGCTATTTCAAACCAGAAAAGACTCGTCATATTAAGGTCTATTTACCTTCTCAAGACAGTGTGAAAGCGATACTCCGTAATAAATTAAACTACAAGGACGAAAATGTTAAAATATACTCGGATCAAACCCCATACCAACAAAAATTCATGAGAAAACTAACAGAAGAACTACAACAACGAACACAAAATGGTGAGAAAGATCTCTTAATAAAATACGTCAATAATACACCTAAAATAATACACAAGACTTCAAAAAACCAAATGGAACAACGCAAGTACAAGCAAACACTGGAAAAGACAAAATAACATACGAAATCACTAGCAGCTACAATAACCTGGGCACAAGTCGAACATCATTAAGGTTTTTATATGCAAATATCCGTAGCCTGGTAAAACCTGGTAAAATAGATGAACTTAACTGTATACTGTCAACTATCAAAAACATTCATATAGTCGTACTAGTAGAAACATGGATTAAAAACGAAACAGAAGCTAAAAGCTTACGATTACCTAACTACAAACATTACTATAACTTCAGAACACAGTCAAGAGGAGGCGGAGTCTCAATATTTGTCCACAAAACTGTAAAACATGAGTTTATAAGTGACAAATGTGAAGATGACAACCACTTTATATGGGTGCATTTAGAAAAATTTTCTCTCGACGTTGGCGCCATATATAAACCAGAAAGAACCAATTCGAAAAAGTTTCTCGAGACTCTTTCGGATGAACTTCAGAAACGGAAACGAACAATCTTATTTGGAGATTTTAACTACAACCTGCTTGTGCCAAACCGACCTACCACTGAATATACAGATACACTCGTTGAACAAGGATACACCATATTGAACAAAATTGATGCTAAATACTGCACTAGGGAAACTTCAACCTCCACGAGTATATTGGATCATGTATGCACTAGCCTCAAAGATCATAAAATACACCTGGCTATTATAGAATCTGCCATGTCTGATCACAAGCAGATCTTCTTAGAAGTCGAGAGATACAAGCCCGATCCTATTAGAAAAGTAAAATTTCAAGCTATATCATACACAAACTTATATAAAACTGTCGAAGACTTAGACTACGTTAAAATCGGCGAGGAATACACCAAGTTAGAAGAAGCAATCCAGTCAGCAATCAACAGAAACAAAACAATTAAAACTAAAATACTAAACCCTCCGAGGACAGATTGGATAAATAAGGATATAATTAATCAAATAGATAAGAGAAATGAATTGTGGAAAAATTACAAAGATAATCCAAATAACAAAGAATCAGAAGAAGCTTTTAAAAAAGAAAGAAACAGAGTTTTTGAGAATATTCAAGCGACAAAAAGCAAATATTATCATAAATCTTTTAAAGAGTGTGAGGGTAAACCCCTTAAGATGTGGCAATTGATAAATAGCTTGTCTAATAATAAGTCAAAGAAAAGTGTTGCTCCCTCTAAATTACAATCACCTACAGGGCTGATTACTGATGAAAAGGAAATATGTGAGTGTTTTAACAACTATTTCGCCGGTATAGGTACTCTTCTAGCTAATCAGATACCTGCTAAATATCATAATAACCAGACTTACACTATCACGCTAAACAAAACTGTAAATGCACCTACACTTTCTCAGATAGCACCAGCAACGGCAGACGAAATAAGGAAAATAATTGATGACCTAAATGCAAACACCAGCACAGGTATAGACGGCATCAGTGTAAAATCACTCAAATGTATAAAAAATATCATACTACCATGTCTAACTCAATGCATCAACAAATGTTTGAGCGAAGGTCACTTCCCTGACACATTAAAATACGCCAAAGTTACCCCTATTTTTAAAGCTGGCTCCAAATTGTCCCCGGGAAATTATAGACCTATTTCAGTCTTGCCTGTGCTGTCTAAAGTTTTTGAAAAGCTATTGCACAATCGGCTCAGTCTATATTTAAGTTCATTTAACTACCTTTCTCAACGACAATATGGTTTTCGATCTAAGTCCAATACTCTTTCAGCAGCAACAGATTTAATCACTACTATTAAAACTAACATAGACAAGAAACTCATTGCTTTAGGGATCTTCATTGACCTAAAAAAGGCGTTTGATACTGTTAGCCATAGCTTGTTAATGAATAAACTTGCCTCGATCGGTGTAACTGGAAACGCTTTCAAAATTTTTGAATCGTATCTACATGGACGCCGACAGGTCGTTAAAATTGGTGACAATGTTAGCGCACCTAAGTTCATTAATTGCGGCGTGCCCCAGGGATCAATTTGTGGTCCCCTTTTATTCCTAATCTACATTAATAACATAGACAAGATAGGCCTGAAGGGGCATGTATCTCTATATGCTGATGACACTTGCCTTTTTTATTTTGGTCACTCAATTGACTCAATAATACAGGACGCACAAGAGGATCTGATCATCTTGGAAAGATGGTTTCTAAATAACCTATTAACTATCAACACATCCAAAACCAACTATATAATATTTGCAGCTAAAAACAAAAAAATCTCAGAACACAAACCTCTTAGTATTAATGGAGTCAATTTGAATAAAGTTAATAAAGAGAAATATCTCGGACTTATTCTGGATAATCAGCTGACATGGAAACCACATATAGAGAAAACTTGTTCTAAAATTTTAAGCCTAACGGGTGCACTACGTCGAATTGTGAGATGCTTCCCTCTTAAAGTCCGCCGCACTATTTATAACTCATTGGTGAAACCACACATTGAATATCTTATAGAACTGTGGGGTTCAGCAGCTAAAACCAACCTAGAAAAGCTCCAAAGAGCGCAGAACAAAATTATAAAAGTCCTATTTCACTATCACTATCTGACCCCCACACACCAAATTTACAAAGAAACCAAGCTATTTAACATTTCTCATATATATTCATATAACACATGTATTTTAATTCGCAAAATTCTATCCAAAGACTTACACACACAAATCACATTCACAAAAAACATACAAGTACAAAAACGTATTTTGAGGCGCGCACAAGACTTACACATACCTAAAACTAGAACTAACTATGGAAAAAAAACAATACTTCACGAGGGAGCAAAACTTTATAACTCACTACCAAAAGACATAAAAACCACACAATCGCTATCACTATTTAAAAAACTACTCAAATGTCACATCTTGAAAGGACATAAAAAATAATTAATAACTAATATAATTTTCTTGCCTCTAGTGTAAACGAGTCCTTATATTTCAAACACAAAAACAAGATAACGAGGCACCGCACGTCGACCGCGTCAACGCGTCGCACGGCGGTAGTCAATACAAATTTTTTGAAATTACCTTCATAAATTTGTAATGTTAACACTAAACCACTCGATATTCCTGGACAACAAAAATGTATACCTAAATCTAGATAAGTTAAGTATTTATTTCTGTACAAGTGATTTGTAATCTTTAGAAATAAATGAATTCAAACCGTAACATACAACCGCGCATGCGCGGGTAGCTCGCGCATGCGCGGCGCGCGGGTGTAATGGCATCTCACTCGCTCGTATAAGTTCGATGCATAAGCGTGTCCCGCTTGCTCGATGCAATACGACTGTGGATGCGAAAAGTGTTACAGGTTGTTATTGTTTTTAACAAAACTTTAGAGACGGATTTGTTAGTAAATTCGGTGGTAGTAGCTGATTTATGTTTTGCAGCGTTTCTTTCATCGATCTTATTTTGTTTTGGACAGTATTTGCTTTTATGTCTGGTTCGGTTACAATTGTAACAACGGAAGTATTTTTTTTAGGATTGAAAATCATCAAATGACTCCTTCCGCTCTGGCGGAGCGGAACGGAGTGTCAGATTCTTACTGACTAAAACCCATCCGAGTTCTTCCTAATGCACTTTACGTTCCAGGGCTGCGGCGTATCTTTCGAACAGATTCCGCACTCCGGCAGGCACTGGCCCTAGCGGGCCCCGTCTCCCATGCTGACACCTCCTTGAGGCGCGCGTGGAACACAGCGCGCCGCCGACCCGAGCCTGGTTCTGATCGGATGGCGAGCCACTCAATGCTCGCCGTCCGCAGGCCTGCGCCTACGGTGGCCAGAAATCGCCCTGCGACCCCCAACGCCCGGGCGTCTTCTTCTGTTGCGGTGGCTGGGTCGTGAGGTTTCCCTCTCTCTCACACGTTCGGCATCCTCCTTCGCTAGCATTACTGCTTTGCAGAAGGAGGTGACCGCTTCCTATGCCTCCTCGCTCCGGACTAAGGATTGAATCAGGGCCGGTCGTGAGAGGTCGCCGCCGCCGATCGCCTCAACGATGACCCGACGGTTCTCCACCTAATCAGGGTAGACCTCCACCGTATGCTCCGGGCGATCCTCGCAACAACGGAAGCGTACGTCGTTATCTGTGGCAGGACGTTTGCGAAATCGTTCGGTAGAGAAATTAGTGGCGGGTCGGCTATTACGTGTCTGAACATTATTTGGTACACTAGCCCTTGAAAGATTTGATTTAACATAGATAGATTAAGAACTCCACGACAGTTTCTGGTGTTAATTTCGCATTCATGGCGGCTGCACGAATTTGTGGATTTTTTATGCCGCGCACAATTATGGCGCACAATAGCTCGTCGCTTATTCCTTTCACGATACGTAAATCTAAAATAAATTTTCACGCGTAGAGTTGAAGATTGCTTCCATCGTGGCTGATAGGATACCTAAAGTAGGCGAAGACGCGCGCTCTCGCGGTGGTGTACGTTTTCTACTCGACATTATGATAAAACCAGAAATGACCTTGAAGCGGCTGTAACAGTGTTCATCCCACATATGATCTTAGCAGGTCCTAATCGATTTAATTAAAAAATACGGGTGTCCGGGACATCGTAATGCAAACTTCGCGAAAAGGCTACACCAACCAAATTGTGGAAGTCATTAATCTCGCTAATGATCGGTTACAGAAGTTGACATTTTCGAGCGCGCAATGTATTGTGAACAACGTGATCCAAACACGCGAGAGCGTTGTTCGGAGTACGTACCTACACTTTTCGAACACACTCAAAGCTGCGACGCCGTGCGCGCTTTGGTCGTTAAATGGTACCTACGAATATCGCCTACCTATCGCCGACAACAATATCACATAAAATCATGGATGGGTCGCTGGATTACATCCTTGTGGAACATGCTCTCTTAAAATCACGAACACAATTCCGATAAGGATTGATAACAAAGCCGGCCATGTTCGAGTCGAACTGTCAAACAAAGGGTTCTGTAATAACCATAACTCAAAAAGCACGCTTCTTGTATGCGAGCCCCCGTAAATTACCTACTCCTACGGACGGACGGACAGCGGAGGCTTTGTAATAGGGTTTCGTTGGTTACGCTTCGGTTACGGAATAATAAAAAGTACTACTAACTCACCTTAACTTCGCTCAGCACGCTCGCATATCTGAGCACGGCGCAGTTTCAGCGTAGACACGGAGCAGAAACTTTGGGTCCTGAGCACACTCCTCACGCAACGTCGCAAACACATGCACGACGCGATTCCTCATCTCGGCTGCAGAAGCGCACTCGGATACAAACACCTGGTCCTTGACGTAACCCCAAAAAAAAAATCGAATGGGGTCAAGTCTGGTGAGCGAGCTGGCCATGGTTTCGGGCTGAATCTACCGATCCACCGATTCCACAAGTCCAGATGACATTTTTAAATCAAACACAAACACAGAGAGCAAATTAGTTTTGGTATCAAACCAAAACTTATCTTCTCTAACGTTCCGAACACAGACTTTCACAAAAAGCACACTCGTTCGCAATCAACGTCAACAAGAAACTGGCAAAAATCCATCACGAAATGTTCTTTTCGAACTCTCCTTTGATTTCGCCGACATACCTACGTACAGTACAGTGGCGGAGCTATCATGGGTTTTTATTTATTTATTGAATGATTTTTTTTATTGAAAAACTTAACTATGTAGTTACTTGGTCGCCTTAAAAAAAGATTAAGATCTAAGAGAACCCAAGCTGCAAGAAACCGAACTAATTGAGATAAGCGTAACATTAGTTATTTTAACTTAAGCCTTATTATGGTTTGTGAAACGCGTGCCTATTAATAGTAAAAACTCCGGGAGTGCCGGCCAAAGTAAAAACTTGAATACGTGCTTCATTTTCTCCGTCTTACGAATTTTCGATCAGGTCACGTGTCCTGACACGTGACAATCTCACGCATTTTCATCAGGGTCACGTGTACTGACGAGAGTTTAACATTTTTTACCTATCACACAAAAGTGCACAACGTTGCTAAAGAAGCATTCACTTAAAAAAAAAAATCTCGGTCAGGGGTCACCATCACCACTAAGCGAGACACTGTGAACCGCCCCTTACACTCTGTACAACAGAATACCTAGATCGACTCTTTTGTCGGCATCTCAAAGAGCGCGCTACGTATTGCCGATAAGAAAATACGATTTGGCGACACACAACCGATTTGCGTCTTTAAACAATTATTTTAATGTTGGAAATCGCTTACTTCATTTTGTTGTGATACGTATGACATTAGCAAACAACTTGTCGACTGTTCACACGACCAGGGGGCTGGGCTTTTTTCGGCCAAAGAATCAGCATTGCGATTCAACGCGGTAATGCTGCCAGTGTTCTGGGAACTTTGCCATTGACAGCGATGTGGATTATTTTTTTGATGCCCAATGATTAATTTTGTTTTTATACGCGTTTGTACATAATTTCGTGTTAATTAGTGTATATAGCTAGTTAAGTATTTGTGAATTCCTTCACTTGTGTATAAATAGAATATCCATATTATGTTATCTATATTTTTATTGATACGCATTATTTTCTAATGACGGCAGTCTTTAACAGGTATTTTTATACATGTTAAAGACTGCCGTCATTCACATACATATACTAGGCATGCGTTGACCTTTCGTTTGAACTTTGCACAGCTGAGCAGATACCTAATTTGAAGTTTTATTTACATTGCTTTTTTATGAAAATAGTGAATTAATGACTTCTTAACTAAAAATCTTAATTGGGTTAGGTCAGAATAACGATTTTGAGCAGTATAAAGTCAAAAAAAACTCCTGATAAAATTGAAAAAATTAGGAAAAAGCCGACGAAAAATTCCAAAGTAGGGGTGTCCAGAATCATGTCCTAGACCCCTGGAAATTGTTTGTGCGTCGATGTCAGAAACACGCTGTATAATCAGCACAATTTAAATGAGACTTTTAGTCAAATAAAATTAAAAAAAAAAAACAAAATTCCTTAACTAGGTAAAAACACAATAATATTCCTAAATTGATGTTCACGAGCGCACGTCTGTCGACCAAAGAGGGAGGGAGGGAGGCGAGGGGGTGAGGGCTGGTCGCTGGTAACTTCCTCCAAACTGTGCGCGCCGGCCTGACGCGAAGCGCCTACCCCGTGACCTGGTCGGGGACGTAGACGGCCCCGTCGCACCTCACAGGACTGACGCCTGAGTAGGCCGCTTCCCGCTACACGCAGCCTACTCATCAGCGACACTACACCCAAAACTCGCATCCCGGTGCGCGACCTGTGCTAAGTTAATATAGGCAGGTTGCGTTCCGAAATTCACACACTCACCACTAGACAAGCGCTAGAACTCACGCACCGAATATCTTTCGTAGGTTAATATACGCTTATTCGGTGCATACGCACTGGGCGGCAGTACTCACAATACACGGCCGCTCACACTCACACTCGGCTCTGCAGTCCGGGCCGCGATCGGCTAGATCTGAGAACCGGTGCGGACGAGAGCCACTCACTCCTTGCTGCAGGTGCCGTCACCAAAGTCGACACCTTCATCGCTGGTCGTTTTCGCTGGGTCTCCCCCAGGTCACTGGGGGTCTCACCCGAAGGTGTTCGTGAAGAAGCGACAAACGGTCGCGACGCGCCTGTAGTAATACACTTCAACGATCCAATTACAGGCATGCAACTGTTGCTATGAAAATAGTGGCAGGCGCACGCCAACATTTTATGGCATTTCGGTTGCCAATCAAACGACCGGCCCGTATTAACGGGCCGAGGTGTGGCCACTGCGGTCAGGGGCCTTCGCCCCGATACCGCCTGCCGCGCCCCCTTGCGGGGACGCAGCGACATCCACCAGTTCTTCCTCCAAACTGAAGTTGCTGCTAACAAAATATATAAAATATACATATATATATATATATTAAAATAGTAGCCCAACGATATTGGGAACAGGGTCCAAGCTACCAGGACTCAGAGAGAGGAACCTCCTGACAGTGCGAGCCGTGTCTAGAAGTACCAAAACATTTAAAAATATAAAAAATAGTAGCCCACCGGCATCGGGAATAGGGTCCAAGCTACCGGTGGTCAGAGCTCCCGAGAGAGGAACCTCCTCACTATACGCGCCGTGTCCAGGAGAACTGCTTTCTGGATCAAGCCCTTGATCCAGCTGTCCAACGAGAGCCTCTTGAGATGTTGGTCGAGGCTTTTGGCAATTATGCCATTGGCCGTCACGACTATCAACACAATGACTGCTGTGTTCACATCCCACATGTCAACAACCTCGCGAGCCAAGTCAAGATGCTTCGTTTATTTGTCTTTCTCTGACTTCACGAGGTTCTCGTCATGAGGTACTGCTATAACACCAATCATTGCGCGACGCTCTAGTCGGTCTATCAATACTATATCAGGCTTATTGGCAACAATAGTCCTGTCAATGATGATAGACCGATCCCAATACATTGTGCAATTGCCACTTTCGAAAACTGGGTCGGGCACATACCCGACGATACTACGGTACTTCCGATTCCACAAGATTGTATATAAGAGCAAGTTGCTGGTGGATAATCCTATCTACAAGGTTGTGCCTGTACAAACAGTCTCCGTTAGCCTGACTAGAACAACCGGAAATAATGAGGCGGATGGATTCCCCGGGCCGGTGACATGCCTGACATATGTCAATCGTACCGTCCTCCACAATATATTTCCGTAGTTGCTCGTCATCATAACTTCGTCCATAATTGCACAGACAAATCCTCCGGTTTCCCCGAAGAGGTCACCAAAACGCAGCCAGATTACGAACGCTAAGATAAAAACGTCTGTGAAGCTCCTTGCTCTACCATACTTTCCTGCGCTCATTAGTATCTGCTCGTAATATCACAGGTTTGCGCCAGTTCTCGTTAGCCAAGGAGAGTGTGGTGAGGCCTTTGTCCACCGCCACCACATCTCGATGCATATTCACGTCGGCCTCTAGAAAGTACTCCCTAAGGCTGCATACCTCGCGGTTGTGCAGGGTCTTAGCATTTAAGAAGCCGCGACCCCCGCACTTCTGCGGGATATACAACGTCATCACCGATGACCGCGGGTGATGCATCCGATTTGCGGTAAGCAGTGAGCGTACCCTCCTATCCAAGGCGTCAAGTTCCATTTGAGTATGCCTAAAGAGTTCATCAAAACTGGCATGACCCAACCGTTAAAGGCGGGCACCATGTTTCCGCCTGATAATAAGATTTTTTAAATTTTTAGGTCCATTTCTGTACAATAGACTAAATAACGAACTAAGTATCTATAAGTTAAATTACTATAGCTGTAAAAAGACAATTGTGCAATATTTATTAAGCATCTCATACGTAGAGACAGAAGACCTTCTTTTTGTGTGTAAATAAAATGTGATGTGTCCCTTAATTTTAAGTTTTTATTTAAGGTTATTGATAAATTGTTATTTTATTATGATGTTTACATAGGCACTATCTAGCCTGAGACACAGGTTTCAACCTAGTTCAGGCAAATCAGCAACTGTGTTCTGTAAAAAATGTTGTAAAATATTTTATTGTAAATGTGCCCTGTTTTATAAATAAACGATATTATTATTATTATTACTTTGTTCAGGCGGCCATAGAAGTGCTCCTTCAACGATTGTTTCATGTCAGCAGCACTGATGCCTAACGCTTTCGACATACTCAAATCCTTGTAAGTTTCAGCTGAGGACAGGGACTCAAGGTTTATGAAATTCGAGAGTTGGGTTCCCACGGATTCCATAATCTCCCCTCGCTTTGTTCAAACCAAATTCCATTCTGATGGCGCTACTGAAGGTTTATGTTACCTTTAGTAGCTTTTTTTTTTACAATTGATAGGCACGCGTTTTACCACTATCTCACCTGATGGTAAGCTATGATGTGGTCGAAGAAGGAGCACGCTTGCCTAGAAATAACCTATTCACTCTTGACTTTAAGACTTTTAGGTTGTAGCTATCAGGAAACAGACTCCGGCAGGGAATGCCACTCCTTAGCTGTACGCATTATGAATGTGATCCCAAAAGGTTTTGTGCGTATGGGTGGGATGTCCACCATGTACCGGTGGTGCATCGGCGTTCCTCTTGTGATTCGATGATGGAACGGGCTTGGCGGAATTAAATTATGCAATTCCGTCGCACATTCCCCAAAATGCAACCGGTAAAAAACCGACAGGCTAGCAACTCGTCGTCGATGTTCAAGACTTTGGAGCTTCGACGCAACGAGCCTCTCATTACCGATGATCCTCTTGGCTCGTTTCTCAATTGACTCAAGGGCATCAAGCTGGTATCTGGCAGATCCATCCCAAAGATGAGAGCAGTATTCCATACACGATCCCCAACTTCTTTGCAGCCACTTGAGCTTTTGCCTCTATGTAATGGCCAAAAGTGAGAGTAGATGTTAATGTAACCCCAAGAAGCTCAAGGTGGTCGGTTATCGGCACGGTTTCACCTCGGAAAGACGGAACTGGGTGGAATTAGCTCCTTTTGGTGGAAAATAGACACGCTTGGGTCTTAGCAGCATTGAACTTCACCAGATTGGCATCACCCCATTCAGAGACAGCCTGTAAGGATACGTTCAAGTGCTGAACCATTGCCTCCCAGAGAGACCGGATCTGCGACCCACCAGCACGTGTGTCAGACACGTATCCCTCAGGAAATCTGCGATACAATCACACAAACCGGCGTGCAGACCGAAGAATTTTATTTATTTATTTAACATAATGTAAATAACATCTTACAGCTTACATATCGACAATTCGATGTTATCACAAAAACAAAAAATACAATTTAAAAAGAATTAAAGAAAAATCATAATACAATTACATTAAAAATACAAATATCAATAAAATTCAATAAAACAATTAAAATAAAAGATAATTACAAATTAAATACCCAATAAAAATGCAGTTCAAAATAATTAGACAAAAAAAAAAAAAGAACAGAATAAAATTAAAAAATTACAATAAAAATACAATAAGAAATTAAAAAAAAACGGTTACAAAATCAATATGGAATGGAAGCTTACCAATAACGCCATCGTGCCAGAATGTCCTGTCGAAGGCCTTCGAGATGTCAAGGGAGACCGCTAGTGCCTCTCGTGCTTCTCTATTGTCTCACTCTAGATGTGAATGGCATACGCTAGAAGATCCCCAGTTGACCGATTTTAGCGGAACCCGTATTGACGGTCATTAAGGATATCATTCGCTTCTAGTTACGCCAAGAGCTTTTGATTTAGCACGCGTTCCATAGTCTTACAGAGTATGGACGTTACCGAGTTGGTTCTATAATTCGACGGGTCAGCTCGACTACTCTTCTTGGGCATGGGCTGCACGTTAGCTTGCTTCCAAGCCTTCGGCACTTTCCCAGTCTCAAACGAAAGGCGAAATAGGCGTGTCAAGACAACTCAGGCACACAAGTCTTCAGAACAATTGCTGGTATCCCGTCGGGACCACTAGCCTTGTTCACGTTTAGGTTACGCAGTACCCTACGGACGTCCTTCGGATGAATGCGAATGTTCGACATACTCGACTCGCAACCACCAGGAGGAGCAGGGGGCGTCGCGCCACCAGGATCCAAACGTAAAGATTCCGCAAACAAGTTCGCTTTCTCCTCAGCGGAGTGGGCCAGCGTCCCGTTGGGTCTCAGCAGTGGTGGTAGTGAGGGGCGGCAGAAGTTCGATTCGATCGACTTAGCCAGGGACCAAAAAGCCTTACTACCCGCTGGGTATGAAGCAAGTTTGTTCCCTATTCGGCTAATGTGGTCAAACCGAACCCGGACTGCGACCCGGAAGCGGACATAGACTTCACCAGACAGTGGTCGGAAATACCCAGTAGTGAAGAATCGACACCGACTAGTGGTCTGGATTTGTTGTCAGAAAAAGGTCCAAGTAATTGGCAGTATGCGAATCAACATCGGGTACCCTTGTTGCCGTCTGGACCAGCTGGGTAAGATTTAATGCAAGCGCTAGCTTTCGAATCTCTCAGCTTCATCAGTTGTAAGTTGTTAGGAGCAAAGACTTTCAAGTCATCCATGTAAAGGAGGTGCGATATGACCTGACCACCTCTTCTCAAACGGTAGCCTTGACTCGAACCCTCCAGCAATGTACTGAGAGGGTTGAGAGCCAGACTGACACCAGACTGACACCCTGAAATTTACGACTTATTATTATTATAACTCGCTTAATTGCATTATTTATGAAGATGTGACTCTAGTGAATTCTTCAAAGCTAGTTAGAGTTCCAATTAACCTATAAGATAGTGATGCATTAATTCCCTAACAGATTATTTCAAATTGTTACATAAACGAATGTCTCACTAGCGTCAAAAATAATCGTGGCTAATTAGAAGTTTCAAATTTTTCCATGGATCAACCCGTTTGGGCATAAATAAATAATTTGTCTCTGTCATCTCTGACATAGACTACCCATTACAAATAACAAATATAGCAAATAACAATGTTGACTGTACCAAATAACCATCCCTATCCCGTGCTAAGGAAGTATTATCATGGTTACGCACTTATCATCTAAATGAAGAGGAGCGAGCTAATTTAAAAT
This sequence comes from Lacanobia oleracea, assembly GCA_950371165.1. Classification (NCBI taxonomy): domain Eukaryota; kingdom Metazoa; phylum Arthropoda; class Insecta; order Lepidoptera; family Noctuidae; genus Lacanobia; species Lacanobia oleracea. The sequence continues at coordinate 455,828 of OX493385.1, forward strand.
CTATGGTTTCACAATACGCTGATGTATTTTATATCGAATGCGAACCACTTACCTTTACTGACAAGATAAAACATAGCATTCGCCTACGGATGAAATTCCAGTTTATACTAAAACTTATAGATATCCGTTCATACATCGCCAAGAGGTTTACAGTCACATTGCTAAAATGTTAGAACAAGGAATAATTCGTAGGCTGACGCATCAGGTAATACCAAATGGTGAATAGTAGTAGACTTTACGAAGGTTAGTGAAAAGACTATTGGTGATAAATACCCTATGCCTAATACAGACGTTTTAGATAAACTAGGAAATTGTCATTATTTTACAAACCTCGAACTAGCGAGTGGATTTTATTAGGTTGAAATGAACCCGAATGATATTCCAAATACCGCATTTAACGTGGAACATGGCCATTATGAGTTCTTACGTATGCCAATAAGACTTAAAAAAACAACTATTAGTGTATTTAGATGACATAATCGTATTCAGCACCAGCTTGCAGGAGCATATTGTTAATTTAGAGAACGTTCTTAAAAGACTCAGAGAGTCTAATTTAAAGTCCAGATGGACAAATCAGAGTATTTAAAACTAGATACGGTCTATCTCGGACACCCTGATAAAATCACAGCCATTCAAAAATTTCCAATTCCTAAGACAGCTGCAGAGATAGGCTATTACAGGAAGTTCTTTTTTTATTTAGGAATGGGCTAGCTCTTGACCACAATCACGCCTGATGGAAAGCAATAGATGATGGAGCGAGCGTGCCCAGAAGATGCCTGTTCACTCTTGTTTTGAAGGCAGACGGGTTATAAGTGGACGGGAACACAGATGTTGGCAGAGAGTTCCACACTTTAGCTGTGCGGATAATAAATGTGGAAGAGAAGCGCTGGGTACGACTAGTCGGGATATCGACCAAGTACGGATGGTACCCTGCAGTACGTCTGGTATTCCGGTGGTAAAAAGGCGATGGTGGGATCAGGTCGTGGAGTTCCTGCGCACACTCCCCAAAAAACAGTCTGTAGAAGACCGACAGGCAGGCAACATTTCACCGATGACCTAGGCTGTGAAGCTGAGCCACCAACATCTCGTCACCTATAAGCCTTTTTGCTCTGCGTTCAACCGAGTCCAATGCAGTAAGCTGGTATTTTGCTGAGCCATCCCATAACTGGCTGCAATACTCCATACAGGATTGGACTTGTGCTTTGTACAGACTCAGAAACTGTCCAGATGTGAAGTATCGTCTTACCCTATTTAGGATGCTCAGCTTTTTGGCTGCAGTCTGTGCTTTTGACTCAATTGTTGAGCCAAAGTTGAGATTGGACGTCAACTCCATGCCCAAAAGCTCCAGGCGGTCGGTAACAGGTACAGGCGTACCTCGGAATGTAGGAGATAGCTGAAATGGACTCCTTTTAGCAGTGAAGAGACACGCCTGTGTTTTCAGAGTATTGAATTTGACCAGATTGTCGTCACCCCACTGGGAAACGAGATTTAAGGTAGAATTCATTCGCTCAACCATGGCCTCTCTAAGAGTAGCTGTTACCTCCCTGCCGGCTCCCGCACAGGAAAAGTATCTTTCTGAGACTGTGCTGTCATCTGCGTATCCGATTGCACCAAGTTGCAGCAGGTCATTGATATGCAGCAGAAATAGAGTCACAGAAAGAACAGACCCCCGAGGAACACCGGCATCAATAGTCATTTATGATCCGATGAGCAGCCGTCTATGACCACTTTGATCGAACGCTCGCTCAGGAAGTCGGCAATCCAGGTGCAAAAGTCAGCAGGGATGCCGAACGCAGGGAGCTTACTCAACAGACTAGCATGCCAGACTCTATCAAAGGCCTTTGAAATATCGAGCGACACAGCAAAAGCTTCGCCGTGTTTTTAGTGGCCTCGCCCCAACAATGCGTAGGTAACATATACAAGAAGATCCCCAGTTGACCAACCACGACGGAAGCCGTACTGGTGATCACTGAGGAGCTCACTGTCTTCCAGGTATGCTGGCATCTTATTGTTAAGTACCTTTTCCATCACTTTACACAGTGTGGAGGTTATGGCGATTGGTCTGTAATTGACAAGGTCGGCACGGTTACCCTTTTTGGGCACTGGCTGCACATTAGCAAGCTTCCAGGACTTCGGCACCACTCCGGTTTTTAGGGAGAGACGATACAGGCGCGTCAGGATAGGAGACAACTCAGGAGCACAGCTTTTGAGGACTCTCGTGGATATTCCGTCAGGACCGCTGGCCTTATTCACGTCCAGACCACAAAGGACCTTACGAACCTCTTTCAGGTGAATTGTGATCTTCGGCATTGTGGAGCCACAATGAGGTATGTGAGATGGTGTATTAGAGGCCGTATCAAGGCGAGAATTTCCGGCAAAGATCGAGGCAAATAGGTTTGCCTTTTCCTGAGCGGAATGAGCCAGCGTTTCATCAGACTTCTGCATAGGAGGCAGCGAAGGACGGCAGAAGTTCGTCTCGACCGATTTTGACAGGGACCAGAACTTCTTGCTACCCGAAGGGTAGGACGTCAATTTGGTGCCAATCCGCCCAACATGGTCATAACGCGCCCTCTGTAACATCCGTTTGCAATCCTTAGCAGCAGAATTGTACGTTATTTTTGTCGCGCGAACACTTTGCCCGTCGCTTCCGTCACTGCGGGCCAAAGCCCATACCCGGAATGCCTGCTCTTTACGCAGGTTAGCTTGCGCACAAGACGCGTTATACCAGGGCCTAGCCTCGCAGCCAAGTGGGACGTCAGGGAATGGAATATTTTATTCCAAAAAAATACATTTAAAAATATAAAAAATAGTAGTTCGCTGGTGTCGGGTGCTGGGTCCAAGCTACCGGTAGTTAGGGCTCCAGAGAAAGGAACTTCCTCACAATACGAGCCGTATCGAGGAGTACTGCCTTCTGTATCAGGTCCTTAACGCAACCGCGTAACGCAGGCTTCGACAGATGGTCGTCGAAGGTTTTGGCCATCAGGCCATTGGCCGTAACGACTATCGGCACAATGACATCCGAGTCCACATTCCACATGTCGACAACCTCGTGTGCTAAGTCGAGATACTTAATTTGTTTCTCTTTCTCAGCCTTCACGAGGTTCTCGTCATGCGGGATGGTAACATCAATTATCATTGTGCAGCGCGCTAATCAGTCTATCACCACTATATCAGGCTTATTGGCAACAATAGTCCTATCAATGATGATAGACCGATCCCAGTACAACGTGACATGGTCATCTTCGAGAACTGAGTCGGGCACATACTTGTAATACGGTACCTCAGAATTCACAAGTTTGTATTTCAAAGCAAGTTGCTGATGGAAAATCCTGGCTACTTGGTTGTGCCTGTGCAAGTACTCGCTGTTAGCCAGACGAGAACAACCAGAGATAATATGTCTGATGGACTCACCCGGACGGTGGCATGCCCGACACAGGTCCACCGTCCCGTCCTTCATAATATGCCTCCGGTAGTTATTCGTCAAGATAACTTCGTTCATAATCGCACAGACAAAACCTTCAGTTTCCACGAAGAGATCACTGAAACGTAGCCAGGCCACGGACGCTGAAAAATCTACATCAGATCCATGCAGAGCCCGATAGAAGCGTTAGGACGCTCAAAGCCACAAGCAGTTGCGCAATTCAAGCAGCGGGAAATACGTTTGACCAGAGACAAAACCCTCGCTTCAAGCTACAAGGCTTTCATTGGTGAATACAAAGATCTAAAACATATGAAAAAGTGCACAGAGCCGGACACACCGAGCTGTTTTCTGTCCCATCATGGAGTAATGAGACCTGATTCAACAACAACCAAACTCCATGTGGTTTTCAATGCATCAGCAACACCGAACAGAAAAACAGTAAAAGTGCAAAGGAGGCGTGGCACGCGTGCCGGTATTACACGGAGTTATGCATTATCCAACCCAGCCGTGTTCTAACATCACGACGAACCTATAGTCTCGCTCACTCTCGATATAAATTTATAATTTCTGAACCATGCCGTATTGTTCCATTTCTGAGTGTTAAAATGATAGTAGGAGAATACATTTTAAAAATAGTGGTGTTTCATACCATTGGTAAGTACGATTTTATTTGTTTTCTAATAAAATCTTAGCAAATTTCAGTTTACCAAAAACTTAAGTTCAAGTCTAATTAAAATCAACATTACCCCATTAGCATAGAGTTTATTTTAAATCGATTATGTAACTGTTTCGTACTCGAAAGTTCTTCGCTATTCAAATAGTGATGTCGCGTCGAATACTGGATGGATAGATTTTTTTTGTAGTTCAGCTAGATATTTTATTGAAATCACCAAACATTACTTTAAAAATATTTATAGGTTTCCAAATACGCTATCGTCAAAGAAACATGGATAGATGCTACGGGTAGAGCTGATAGGATGCTAAGCAAAACAAGCACGATATGCTCCGAGCATTTTTGAGAAAGTGATTTTTTAATTTAATTTGTCTGTAATTAGATTCTGTACCAAACTATGTAATAAGATACTATCATAAGCCACTTGGCATAAAGAGTTCTCGAAACTGAAGTGTAAACAACACCCCTTTTTTGTCGGCAGTCGAGTATGCTACCTGAGGCATGATTTTGTAAGTCTTGTGATATGAAAAAAAACTGGCCAAGTGCGAGTCGGACTCGCGTTTATAGGGTTCAGAACCAATTTCATTTTTGTAAGGGTTCCGTTTCTTACGGATGTTCGGAACACTAAAAATCTATGATGTGTGTTATTTTTATTGGTTAATGTGTAATACAAGCTTATGCACCAAAAGAAGCGGCTAGTAAATATAATACTTATGAAATCGCCGTTTTGTATGAAAAAATTTAAACGAATTTTTTTCATGTATTTTTTATTTGTATTAATCGAAGTAATCACCCATGCAATCAATGCATCTTTGCCAACGCAGTGGCAGTTTATTGATGCCCTTCTTAAATAAATCAGCTGGACGGGAGGCAACAAATTCTTCAAAGGCATTTTGTACTGCCTCTCGGGTATTGAATTTTTTTCCCGCCAAGAAGTTATCCAAATTCTGGAAAAAGTAGTAGTCTGTAGGCGCAAGGTCTGGTGAGAAGGGCGGATGACGGAGAGCTTCCAACCCCAGTTCTTGCAACTTGGAGACCGTCTGCTGTGCAGTATGAGGTCGCGCGTTGTCGTGCAGAAGCAGCGGAGACGAGCGATTGACCAATGCTGGTTGGAGATGTGCAAGCTTCTCCATCATTGTGTTCAGTTCTTCACAGTACACATCTGCAGTAATCAGGTGCTAGGTGCTGAACCAGGATCCAACCAACTTGCTGAGCGCTTGCGGTTATTAAACAGAATCCATTTTTCATCGCAGGTAACAATGCGGTTCAAAATTCCTTCATTTGTGTGTCTGTTGAGCAGTGCAAGGCACGTCTCGACGCGTGACGTTCACGGCGTGGCGATCATTGAGTTCGTGGGGCACCCATTTGTCAAGCTTTTTACCTTGCCAATTTGACGCGAATGGACCAATATTGTTTTGACGCTAACGTCGAAAGCTGCTGCTAATTCAGCCGTAGATTGTGTATCATCAGCTTCCACAATCGCCTTTAATTCGTCATTGTCGACCAAAGTCTTCGGACGACCGCGAGGTTAATTTTTCAGGTCGAAATTTCCAGAACGGAAGCGAGCAAACCAATAACAGGTGGTGCGTTGGTTTGTAGTGTTAGCTCCGTAAACGTCGTTAATGTGGCGTGCCGCTTGTGCCGCGTTGCTGCCACGACGGTATTCATATTCCATAATTACTCGAATTTTTAACGTATCCATGATGACAAAAAAGATTGAAATGCGATGAAAATTTAACACTAATCAATAAACAAATGACTACTTTTGGAAAAAAAAACATGTTTTTAAAATAAAATTGATTTGAAATTAGAATTCTTAGCCAAACAAAAATTATTTTGATTTGAAATGGCCAGTACTGCAGAACGGCAATTTCATAGGTAAAGACCTAATATTATTAAAGAATTCTACGCTACAATCGAGAAAGCTTTGGACACAGCACAAAAAAAAACACAATACTAATGGGAGACGTTAACGCCAAGGCTGGAACTCCCAATGCTGAGGAATATTTGGTCACTAAAAAGCCCGGTTACGGCGAGAGAAATGAAAGAGGGTAAAGACTGGTAGATTTTGCGCTCCAACATAATGATGATAAACACATGCTTTAAGAAAAATTAAAGCCGAAGATGGACCTAGCGATCCTCCAAAGGACAATACGAAAACGAAATCGATTTTATCTTGTCAAATCAACCAGAAATATTCCTAAACATCGAAAACTACCATTTGGGCCATAGAAAAGTCAGATCAACAATAAAACTAACCAAACGAAAAATATCTAGAGCCTAATTTACAAATAGCAGCTCCAACTATTTGCGAAAAGACCTCGGTACAATATTACTACGACAGGATAGAAAAGGCTATCACTTATTGTACCAGAAGGGTGTGATCGACTGGAACGGGGGTGTGATGGGGTAAGTCTATCCTTCTTCTAATCCTTCGACGTGAACTGTGACTATCCGACTGCGTCTAGCCGCGCTGACGTCCTGTACCGGGATACTGAGGTTTTCCGTACTACGCGTGCAACGTTCTTCTTTTTTTCTATTTACTTGCTTTCTTCGGGGTAGATTGGAGTGAGGGATGTATGCTTACCAGGGATAGATAAGATGCAGGAATTCTGATAACACTGTACCTAGGGGTTTAAGGGAAAATTCGCGACTATTTTGCTTCTAGTTAAAAAAAATATTTTTCAATTATATTTCTTCTGCCGGTGACTACAAATTTCCATTTTCTATATGTTTATTAACGCACTAAAATCATTGTAGTTCTAACATACACTAATTAACACGAAATTATGTACAAACGCGTATAAAAACAAAATTAATCATTGAGCATCAAAAAAATAATCCACATCGCTATGTTACTTTAACGTAGCGAGGCCCAAAAACCACTAACTGTTTGAGTTTATTTTTAATGATAACTTTAACTATAACTATAGTACATTTCTGGCTATATCTAGGTCTATTCTGGGTTTGGAAAAGGGTTGATGCACCTCTCTGTAAAACCCTCGGAATTCCGTCGAATGGGGTGAAAATCAACCCTTTAACCCTACCTATTGGTGGGCTTGTAGCATTTAACTATCGAATCTATCTACAAGTATGAACTTGTCTATTTCGGGTTGACTTCCCGAAAAAACTGCCGCATGGGCTGATAGGGTAGGTGCAACATTCTTTTATTTCATAGGGTAGGTGCAACATTCTTTTATCTAGATACACAACTTTTGAAGCCACCTCTCTAAGGGTGGAAGTACTATAAGGTCTGGAACCCGGAAGGGGAAATATCTGTGTTTTTACATCTTCCTAAATTGTGGCTTTATGCCTGATCTGACCATAAAGAGGTGGTACATATTTGAATAGGGCTCAGTACCAAGCTTCTAGTGTCTACTATTCCAAGTCTAAATATCTAGATTTTCTGTATGTTTAGTAAATGAAGGTGTCTGTAAATGGTGGTTTTTTGCTATCCAGCCTATTTATTACTTTTGAGTAACTGTCCTGTGTCGGTATGTGTGAAATGTTCAATACCTGTGTACCTTCATTACTTTTGACTTTTATCAGCCATCAGAACTGAAGAATTCTTGGGTTGGAGGGCTCTGGATCCAGGTAGTCAAATAAAACACGTAGCACGTTAGACACTGGCGTATAATGACTGGCAAATCTACAAACCAGAACTACCTACAATCCTTATTACTAATAAATATAAAATTACCTACGGTTACTAATTATTACATACATAACACCTCCGATCTTATTTCTTAAAAATAATTTTAAGCTACATTTTGAAAACATACCTACAAATGCTAGGAATATGCACTACCGACATCTCCCTTTATACAAGCTATACAAATTAATCAATTTCAAATCGGACGACAGGTTTGCGTATTCGCTGGGAGCGTACCACTGGTGGTGTCGACCTAGCATTAGCACAAGGTGGGTCCGTGGCCGGAGGTTCCGGAGGTAGGACATTTACTCTGGAATCGCTACTTTTATCTATCATGCCTTCCTCCTGTGTAATACTTAACTGATCTTTACTCAGGTGTCCGGCGTTGGGAACCTCCGCCAAAGTCAGCTCAGCTTGTGATGGCTCAACATTCTCACTTCGGTCTCCTAGTTCTTTGTTATTCTCATTTATTTGGCAAGGCACATCTAACATCCGAGACCGGCGCCTAATTTGATCAATGTGTTTTTTGAAGAGTCGACCGTCACCGCTATCCACTACATACCTACGAGTACCTTCCACTTCTCTCACAGTTCTTTTCACCCATTTATCTGAAGCACCGTACTGTCTCGCCCAAACCAAATCCCCATCGCCCAGAGAGCGTGGCTGGCGTTCCTGGCACCCTGCCTGGCGACCCTGTATCTCGCGGAACCTGTTTTCTACTGATCTGTGTCCCCGTAACAAGTCGAGCCGAGATCGAAGTGAGCGTCTTTGTAGCATCGACGCAGGAGTCTCACCAGTAGTGCCGTGTACTGAATTACGGTAAGCTAACAGAAATGTTAGTAAGGCTGTATCTACATCAACCCTGTCCCTATACGCCTTTTTAATGGCCCGCTTGCAAAGTTTTACCGCGTTTTCTGCCGCGCCGTTGGATGCTGGGTGGTAGGCAGGTGAAAAACTTTGTCGAATGACATTTTTTTTTAGAAAAGATCTAAACTCTTCACTTGTGAACGGAGGGCCTTGATCTGAACTAACTCTTCGGGCAGACCAAACCTAGCAAAAGTAGCTCTTAATATCTTAATGACGCTTTTTGCATTGGTCTGTTTCATTTTAAAAATTTCTATCCATTTTGAACTAGAATCGACCAACACAAAAAAATTTACACCTTGGTATGGATACCCAGAAAATCTACATGCAACCTGGTCCACGGCTGCGTGGTAAAAGGCCACGGTTGCAGCGGCGCCCGCGCCGGTGCGTCAGCCTCCTCGGCTCACGTCTCACACTGCTTACACATCGCTTCTATGTCCGCGTCTATGCTAGGCCACCAGACGTAACTTCGGGCTAGGCTCTTTATCTTCACGACACCCATATGACTGTTATGAAGTTGCCTTAAAATCAGGTTTCTTAATTTCAAGGGTATAATCATTCTATACTCCCACATAAGACACCCAAACTCCGAATATATTTCGTGACGCCTATAGAAATATGGCTGTATAGTAACCAGACATTCGTTTGGCCAGCCTGACTGTACGTATGTCATTATTTTTCCTAACTCAATATCTTTTTTCGTGGCATTCTTAACATCTTCATACCTACGTGACTGGTAAAAATTCTTCCACAAAATGTACATAGGTACTTTCATTTCTATTCGAACCTAAGTTTGTCTTATCAGGCAGACGTGACAATGCGTCCGCACAATTTTTTTTTGATCCAACGTACTCTATCGTATAATTATAAGCAGACAAGAGTACCGCCCATCTCTGTAACCTAGATGCCGCCATATTTTTTTTTTTTTTTATAAAAATTTATTCCAGAAAGTAACATAGAAAAAAAAATACACATGTCTTTTGCCAAACTGCTGTACAGTTTGTCGGCAGTGTTCTCGTGGATAGGTACAGTTTAACCCAAGTAGGTACTTATCGACTACTTTATACTTACTACTACATTACTTATTATATAATTGGTATTCCTACTTTATTCTCGAAAATATACGTTAGTGGTTTATGGTCAGTCTTCAGCACAAACTTCCGACCGTACAAATACTGATGATATTTTCTCACCCCAAAAGCTATCGCTAGCGCCTCCCGATCAATCTGAGAATATAATCTCTCCGCTGCACTAAGTGACCGCGAGGCGTATGCTATCGGCCGCTCGCCACTCGGCGTGATGTGCGACAACACGGCGCCCACCCCGACGCTGCTTGCGTCGGTAGTCAGCACGAGGCAAAAATGACACTGACCTTAGATACCGCTAGGTAACAAAGCGGCAACGTCGCGCGCGCGCCGGAGCGCGCTGTGCGGTATCTCGTGTGCTCGACGGGGGCCGGGCCGGGGTGGTGACCGGCGACTTAGGCCTCCGCTCGCACTGGCTTTTGGTTAGGTAACGTTTCGAAGTACGCGTACAAAAACAAACCACTAAATTTTTCAATTTTCGATTTGTCCTCCATTCACATTGATGCACAAATTATACCGACGGAGAATATTGTTATTTATTTTTCTAATTAGATCACTGTCCGTCGCTAAGCACTTTAATTTGTGAAATGCTAAAATAATCCTATTTTTTAACTCATCAATTGTATTTACCTCTGAGGCATACACTTCACCCTTAATGTAACCCCACAAAAAGAAATCCATGGGAGTGAGGTCCGGAGAGACTAATACTTAATAATAATAATCCCAAGTTACGTGTCCTATCACCATAAAAAACAGTCAATCACAAAAAAAAAACACTAATACTAAATAATAATAATCCCAAATTACGTGTCCTCTCTCAATAACAAAATAAAATCACAATTGTTTGCGCGCGAATTCCACAAACCGTACGTTCCGAAACGACAGCGTCGGTGCACTGAATAGAGGCCCCACTTACCGATCGCAAAAAAACAAGGATGCAACAAACTGACCTATTTCTGTTTCTGTCAAATGCGCTACGTGTGTCGCTTTCGTAGTGAAAGTGCAAGTGTGTGTGTATTCATTGCTTCCTTGTTTGCATTGCCAATTTTTAGTGAATGTCCTTCGACATGCGTCAGAGCGGCAACAACGCATCGTAGATTCATCGTTGTAAGGTGCATGACCTATGCTTAGACGATAATCAGCTGTTAGAAAAGATACATCGTGTTCAAACCGTGCAAAAACTTTAAAAATCATTTGCGACTAAACTACTGCTCCTAATTAATTTATTTTTGGTACAGAGCTTGAAAATGGTACCTAGTATAGGCAGTTTAAAGGAAAGCCCCTCTGTCGTATCAACGTTGTATATAGGTTTACACTGAGTTACTGTCAATTTATTAAGTCCAATCATTATTACCTCGTCACTATCTTCGCTGTTCTCGACGCCCTCTGCGATCTCCGCCGCGACGGTGTAATGCTGCGTTAGACGCGGGCACATACGCCGCAGATGGCCCGGCTGGTTGCACACCCGGCATACATAGCGCCCGAACTTGCAAACGGCCGCCTCATGCGGCCCGCCACACGCTCGACACTGCTCCCGCCAGACTATATGCCTTCATAAAATCCAATTTGATCTCTGCAAATAGCCTTTGTCTTATCGTCTCGCTCTTAATCCCGCAAACCAGTTGGTCTCTCAAGCTTTCCTCTAGCCAGGCCCCAAACTCACAAGTTTTAGACATTTTCTTTAAAACAGCTACATAGTCCGATATATTTTCACTGCTAAGCTGCTTGCGATTTCGAAACTTGTAACGTTCAGCCAACTCACTCGGTTTCGGTTGTAGGTGTTTTTCCATAACAAGTGTTATCTGTTCAAAAGTTTTTGTCTTCGGTTTCGCCGGAGTACATAAATTCACTAACAACTCGTAGCTTGTCGCACCCATAACGGTAATCAACGTCGGCACTTGCAATTCAGCCGGTATTTTGTTCACTAGAAAGTATTGTTCAAGTCTTTCAATATACAACCTCCAATCGTCCTTGTGAATATCGAATTCGTTGATTTTGCCAATTGACATATTTAAATGTTCGTTTTTATCCTCGTCGGCACTGAAGACTTCTTGGGTTGGAGGGCTCTGGATCCAGGTAGTCAAATAAAACACGTAGCACGTTAGACAATGGCGTATAACGACTGGCAAATCTACAAACCAGAACTACCTACAATCCTTATTACTAATAAATATAAAATTACCTACGGTTACTAATTATTACATACATAACAAGAACCATACCTTTTAAGGGCTTACCAGGAATGTGTAGGGGAAATGTGTAGCCCTTTCAGGATGGGAAATCATCAAATGACTCCTCCCGCTCTGGGTCAAGCAAGAGGGAGTGTCAGACTCTTACTGACTAAAACCCATCCGTGTTCCTCTTGGTGCCCTTTGCGTTCCAAGGCTACGGCACCTCTTTCGAACAGATTCCGCAGCCCCAGCAGGCACCTGCCCTAACGGACCCCGTTTTCCACGCTGACATCTCTTTGGGGCGCGCTGGGATCGCAGCGGGCCGCCGACCCGGGCCTAGTTCTGATCAGACGGCGAGCCACCCACTGCTCGCCGTCCGCAGGCCCGCGCCTATGGCGGCCGGGAATCGTCCTGCGACTCCCGACGCCTGGGGCGTCTTTTTCTGTTGCGGCGACTGGGACGTGAGGTTTCCCTCTCTCTCACACGTTTAGCCTCCTCCTTTGCTAGCATTACTGCTTCGCAGAAGGAGGTGATCGCTTCCCATGCCTCCTCGCTCCGGACCAAAGATTGAACCAAGACCGGTCGCGAGAGGTCGCCGCCGCCGATCGCCTCGACGAGGACACGGCGATGCTCCGCCCAAGCAGGGCAGACCTCCACCGTATGCTCCACCGTGTCCTCCGGGCGACCCTCACAGTGTTGACACCCGGGTCTTCCCGCTGAATCCAAAACAGGTATATCCCGAAACAACCGTGTCTGGTGAGTACCTGTGTCAGGCGGAAGGTGAGGACGCCGTGGCGCCGCTCTAGCCACTCCTCAAAGAGGCGACTTAACGCCTGGATTGTTTCGTGCCCAGCGCTGGGTTACGACAGTTGCTGTTTCCATACCGCCATAGAATAATAATAATAATATAATAGAATAATAATAATAATATCGTTTATTTATAAAACAGGGCACATTTACAATAAAATATTTTACAACATTTTTTTACAGAACACAGTAGCTGATTTGCCTGAACTAGGTTAAAACCTGTGTTTCAGGCTAGATAGTGCTTATGTAAACATCAATAATAAAATAACAATTTATCAATAACCTAAATTAAAAACTTAAAATTAAGGGACACATCACATTTACACACAAAAAGAAGATCTTCTGTCTCTACGTACGAGATGCTCAATAAATATTGCACAATTGTCTTTTTACAGCTATAGTAATTTAACTTATAGATACTTAGTTCCTTATTTAGTCTATTGTATAGAAATGGACCTAAAAATTTTAAAAATCTTTTTACAAAAGCATACTTTGAAAATGAAGTAGACTCGCAGACAATATCATTCCGTCTCTTATTAGTTTTTTCGGTGTTGTAAGTGAGCATGGTGTACTGTTTTAATACCAGTTGCATAATGAAAAGCTGGCGAACAGTCAGTACGTTGCAGGATTTGTACAGAAGATCTGTGGGATAGAGAAAGGGATGAAAATTGGCTACTTTTAAAATGGTTCTCTGAGCTCTTTCAAGAGGGAGTAAGTGAGTTTTGGCTGCTCCACCCCAATGCCATGAAGCGAAACAGTACTGGATTACAGATTGCCCTAGAGCCAAATAAACTTGTGTAATTACTTTAGGGTCCGCAATAGCTCGCAGTTTTTTAAAGACATAGATTAATTTGCGCACTCTTTTAACCAGACTCAATATGTGGTCTAAAAGAGAGAGTATCGTCTATTATTACTCCGAGATATTTAATGTTGGATGTTTGGAGGATAAAAGGATAGTCACACGTACTGATTGTGTGGGGTGCACATTTATGAGCAAACAGATCGTATTCGTACAATTCTTTACTAGTTTTAGCGGTAAATACTAAGGCCGTGTCGTCAGCATATGAAATAATTTTGCCATGTTGTAGGTTCAAATTGCAAATCATTTATATAAACGAGAAAAAGGGTTGGGGCCAAAATGCTGCCCTGGGGAACACCAAAACCAGTATTTTTTTGCTCATCGCTCGTGATATTGTCTATTCTAACACATTGATATCTGTCATCTAGGTAGTCAGCAAAGAGTTTCAGCGGGGTTCCCCTTATTCCCATGGTCTCTAATTTGTTTAGGAGCATAGAAACAGATACTGTGTCAAAAGCTTTCGCTAGATCAAGGAAGACCCCCAAAGTCTGATTTCCTTTGCCAAGTTCCTCTGAGACATAATCGGTCAGGAGGTGCACCGCATCGGCTGTGGATAATTTGGCTCTAAAACCAAATTGCGTAGATGATAGTAAATTATTTTTTTCTAAATAGTTAACTAGCCTGCTATTTACAATTTTCTCAAGTATTTTAGAAATTGATGAGAGTAACGATATTGGCCTATAATTATTAACTAAGTGTTTGTTCCCGGATTTAAATATAGGTACTATATAACTGCCTTTTTTAGGCATTTAGGAAAAATGCCTTCAGAAAAACAGATACGAAATATATGGGTTAAGGGAGGTACCAGGATATGCTTGAATTGTTTAAGGATCTTACTGCTAATATTATCCCATCCAACAGCACAGTCATCTTTTAGTCCACTAATAACTCGTGTTATTTCGTCTTCGTCAGTGTCCAGCAATCCGAAAGATTGTAGTGCGCGGTTATTATTCAATTCATGGGAAGGTTGTTGATCACTGTAATGCTGAAGAATCTGTTCGACAAGAGTTTTCCCAACATTCACGAAAAAGTTATTGACATGGTTGGCTGATGAAAGAGGTGAACTATTAGTTAACAATAAACTCGAATTTGATTCACGCTGTTTTGACATATAAGTGAAGTTTTTAATATGTTTCCAAAGTTGCATGCTATTGTTTCCTGCTTTATTTAATTCATTTTCATCGTAATTCCTTTTTAAATTCTTTATGAGGTTGTTACAAAACTTTCTGTATCTTTTATAAGTGGTTTGAATAATACTATTACCTGGGTTTCTCCTAGATGTTTGATGAAGTTTGTCTCTGTGTCTTATACACCGTATCAGGCCAGGAGTAATCCAAGGTTTAATATTATTAAGTTTCTTGTTTGTTGTAATAACAGTAGTGTTACGTAATATTGCTAATTGCACATGTTTTATTAAATACGATAAAGCAGAATTTGCATCAGCAGTATTGTAAACTGGGCTAAAGTCAAGTTTGCATAAATCATATTCGAGTTTGTTTGTATTTATTTGTGTTTTGGTCTGGGGGCGAAGAACAGCGTGATGGTCAGTAATTGTTGAATTAGTAACAAGCGTAACATACGATAAGCTGGATTTGATGATCATGTGATCGAGGCAGGAACCGCTATCATGTGTGGGCAAGGTGTGCGCAGGTAGAAAACCATGAAATGAACAGATGTTAAGATACTCTTGGGTCCCTGCATCGCAGTTATCAGAGTTTATGTTTATATTTATGTCACCTGTTAGTATGACATTATTGAATGAGCTTAGGTCTAGAAAAATTTGGTTTAAGGCAGCGTTAAAAGAATCCAATTTTCTAGCGGAAGGGGATCTATAAATAGCAATTATTGCTGTAGTTGTACCAATTTTGATGATCAAACAATTACTCATACAGTCTTGAAGAGTAGGTTCTTCCACTGTGATCATTAATGATTCCTTTGAATAGACCACCACACCAGCATTTTGGTTGCTATTTAGCTTGGTATACAATAAGTTGTACCCTGGCATTACTGGGAGGTTATCCTGGCGATCAGATAGCCAGCATTCGGTTACCATCACATCACAATCAAAATTAAGTCTACTTAGAAAAATGTTGAAGCTATCGATATTCTTAAAAATACTGCGAATGTTTTGTGTTAGTATGGTTAGTGACTTTTCATAATCGGAAAGATATTGTATGCAGTCCTCAACCTGGCATCAGGCACAAATGTGTTATTTGTATCAGTAATTAAATTATTATCCATATTAGTAAAAGAAGAATTTAAACAGTAAGTTAAGTCTAAAATATAAACAAACATGTGGCGCTCTTAGGCGCCTTCATAGTCAACCGAGTTTAGGTATCTGTTTTCGGCAGCTTTTTTAGCCGGACACTCTTGGTCTCCCGTCTTGTGGTTGGCTGGTTTTTTGAAGCGCAAACACGTTGCACATCTTGGCGCAACGGCTTTTTTGGGGCAATCTTGAATGGTGTGGCCTTCTTCACCGCAGTGTCCACATGTAGGGGAAGCTACCTTGCACGTCTTAGCTGCATGACCGTACTGCTGGCATTTGTAACATCTCGTTACCAGTGTGAAATCTCGAACCGAGCAGGAAGTCCAATTTATGAATAATCTATCCTGTGTGATGAGAGCCTTACGAATAGTTGCTGGAACTTCTATTATATAGTTACAGTTCTCTGCATCTTTTCTGCCGGATTTGTGGCTTAACTTGATTGAGGTCAAAAATGTTTCTCTAGAGATAGTGGGTAGTTTTTCGGCCAAGTTTTGTTCATAAATACATTTAAAGACCTCATTTTCAGCCATAGATGCAGAGATTCCTATAACTATTATGCGTGGTTTGCGCTTTCTAGGTTCATCGACGGTGAGAGCTGACGAAGCCGATTGGACAGTTTGTTTGAGATTTTCCAGGTCTTCCTTAGTCTCCGTGCTGATTATGAGTCCTCCTTTTCCTATTTTTCGCACACTTCTGACTTTCAGTTTCATGTCGCCAGGGCAAATAATTTGTTGGACTATGTTCTTGGTTTCGTCACAGGTCTTAGAATTGTCGCTAGGAAAAATCGCCACGGAGCTAAAGGAATTTGGTCGAACAAAGCTGTTGGTTCTTTACCTGTTCTTTACCATATCTGCAAACGATGTTGTTCTTGTTTCTTGCCTTGCACAGGACTCTTTAATGGTCCGGTTCATCTCCATTACGTAGTCCTTAAGGTTGCGGTCTTCATTCAATTTGTTCAGGGAATTGTGGGTCTTATAGGCATAATTGCTTAAGGGACTGGTATTGAACAGCCATTTGCGATACTCCATGTCCAACTTTACGGCAAATAGTGCTTATTTTTAGCTTCTGCTCAAAATTTAACTTCCCATCAGAAGCAATGGCACATACCTCATTCAAACACTGCTCAATAGAGGTCATCCAGTTCTGAATCTCGGGAGTCGAAACTGTCTCCATTTCCTCGTTTCTTACGGTTTGGTCACGTCTAGCTGGTTGGGGCTGTGTTGGTGTAGGTGTTGGGGAAGGGCTGCGACGCGTCAACCCACTCCGGTTAAAAGGGCTGCCTTCGATATTTCAGATTATGATACTTATATAATAAAATCAGTCCATATTTGACTAAACAGCACTTATAAATTGTATTAGTCAAACACGCTAGTGAGTACATTAAAAAAAGTAGGTCACTATTTATGCAATTGTTAATTCATTATTTTAATTAATATACATTGATGAGCACGTCTGTTTGCGTTGAGTGCAAACGATGTATTGCCTGCCATGAGATCCTGCCAGAGCTCCGTCCGTCTTGCTGCGATTTGCCGCGGCAGAGGTGTCTCGCCCCGGCGTTGCGCCTCCACGCGCCTCTCGTAAATCGGGCAGGTCGCTTCCTCAAAGTAGGCGCCCAAACCGGCGCCCCATAAAGGGCCATGGACCTCACGACCTCCGCGTAAAGCCTCCGGCATGAGGCATTTGGACCCCCTAGATTGGGCAGAAGCCACTTGAAGGCAGCCCCGGCTCGTCCCAGTCTGGGAGCCAAAAGTCGGAAGTGTTCGACGAAGTTCCACCGGCTGTCAAGGACGAGACCCAGATACGTCATCGTCGACCCGACGCCGATGTGGACCCCTCCCACCGTTATTTGAGATCCCGATGGTGGCCTGTTCCGAGAACCATGGAAGCACATGGCTTCGTACTTGTGTAAAGCCACTTCGAGACCCAACTGCCGGATCCTCTCAACGATTATCGCAACCCCGCGTGTCATAGCGTCGGCCGCCACCTGGTGCGACCTCTCCTGCGCCAGGACCAGCTTATCGTCAGCATAGCAGACAACGTTGACGCCGCCAGGGAGGTCGGCGCGCAGCACCCAATTGTAGCCGATGTCCCATAGAAGCGGCCCCAGAACGGAACCCTGTCGAACACCGCACGACATCTCTCGCCGCTTCCACTCTCCCAGATGACCGGGGTAAATGACGGCTCTGTCCGTCAAGTAAGCCTCGACTACGCGACGGAGGCAGTTCGGCACCCGCTGATACCGCAGTGCCTCCCTGATGTAACTCCAAGGCAGGGTGTTAAAGGCATTGGCGATGTCTAGAGACACAGCCAAGACGACCCCACCCCGGAAATGTGTAGCCCTACCTATCTATCTGAATCTCTTTTAAAGGTAATTTCGTAACATATCATCACATAGACACTCTCTCATACATATTATACACACACAAACATACACATTGTACATATTGCCATCAAATTGTTCCTCTAAACTACTTTACTCTTTATAGTTTTAAATTATTTTTTCTAAATCTTGTAAATGTTTTAACGTCTATAAAATAATTTTAAAAAATGTGCCCCTCGTCGGTAATTTTAAATATAAAATGTAATGCACACTGTATTTGGTAATCCCACCAATGGACTCCATGAGACAAGCTCGGCCTATTGTTGAGTTCATAGGTAAAATATGCTTCCTTTGCTTCATATTCTTGTTGTTATGTATCCTAGCTAGTAATGTATACCATAAAGAAATGTAAAGCACTGTTTTTGGCAAATAAACGTTATTAACTAGGCGGGGAATTTCAGCATTTTTGTGGTCAATATTTACATTGGCAACTTTTCGTTTCATTGTGCTCCATATGAGTTCAATGGGGTTGAGATCACAGTGACAAGGTGGTAAATATAAGCATTTGTGTCCATTGTCTCCTAAAAGTTTTTCAATCTCATATACAGGTTCAGGCTTGTTTAGTCAAATCCTCTCCGTAATCAATTTTATTTTAGGTCAACGATAATTGGATATCTTTCTAAGAAATTCGTATTTGGGACTTTATTCACACAAATACGATGATAAGGAGCATTATCCATCACTATTATGGATGGTTCTCGTAAATTAGGTACAAGTTTTTCAATAACGCTCTTTTAAAAGTTGGTACTATTCTCGTCATGATAATCACCAGTATCTCCAGCCAGATGAATAATAATATATCTTTGCCCTTTTGATACAGGCTCCAATACTCCGTCTTCACCCTCTCTTTGCCATTATTTAATCGATGTATGCGAAGAATGAATATAGGTCTTATCTAAATAAATTATGGGCCGGGGCTGGGGAGATTTATTAATTTTATGCAAGTTTACTGCATGCAAGTACTTAGCTCTCCAAGCTGATATTTCATTACGCTCCATAAGAACCTTCCAATTGGATTGAGATTTTATAAAACGAAATCCCACCTTGTGAAGCAGCTTTCACAGACTCTCTCGCTGTCCTGTGTAATTTATTTCTGTCTTTAAGACCTCTTGAAGCTTTTTAACAGTAGGAACCTCTTTTTTAGCTGAATAAAATTTAAGTACTATCCTCCGTATAACTCCCATGTCAAAATCATCAACATGCACAAATCAAGTTTTACGTTTTCTATCCTTGCTCGGTGTCCGAATTTGTGTACCAGTTTTTTCTGCTGCGTGCCCTTCCTTAACTACTTTTGAAATTAGACCTTGACTCACACCTGAAATGTAAGATTGTAAATAAATGTTACTAGAAATTTGAAATCTGGCAGGTTAGTTGGCCCACTCACTTAGCAGGTTACCTAATATACCGTATCTGGTAATTTGTCTGTATCGAGTAATTTATAACAATAAAGTTGACAACACTAACCTGTCGCTGCCGAAATTCGTTTGTATATTTTATTAAATGGAATAATCGGAGACCGCGCCCTAGTTTCTACAAAAAAGGTTTTAACCTTTAGACTTTAGATTTCACAGATAAGTTGGTAGGAGTGTAAAGTCAAGAACTCGAACCAAACCTGGAAATCCAATGCTGAAACAAGAAAAAAGATAAGCGTCTTTCAGAGAGGACTCGAATGAAGTATGCTAAAGAAAAGAAGGTTGGATAAAATACGACACTCTAAAATGAAAAACTAACAAAAGCAACAAATGCTCTGAGTTTCGCACAAAAAAAAATGAAATGGATGGTGGCAGTAAATGTTGCGCGGTCAACAGAAAATAGATGGACCAAAAAAGTAACATTCTGGAACGGCCCACTAGGCAAAAGAACAAGAGGTAGACGTATTACAAGATCGGAATATGATAAAGCAATAGCTGGTCCAAAATGGAGACAAGTAGCTGAGGACAGAGTCAAATGGGCATCACTGGAGGAGGCTTTCATCCATTATGGGGTTCCGGTAGATTAAATAAAAATTAAGTAACTATAAATACTATTACCCAGTTAATGGGTTGTGGAGGTCTGGTAGGCAGCCGCTCCGCGTAAGACACTGGTATTCAGCTGAATCCGGTTTGAGCCGACCCCAATATAGTTGGGAAAAGGCTAGGCAGATGACGCGCCTGGATTCTGCATCAGCTATTTTGTTATCCGAAGAACTTATATAAGAAGCCGTAACATATAATTTACGAGATTCAAACAATTGCCATAGCTGTTTTGTTATGTCTGTGAGGTGAGGGATCTGAACGCCGCCCACTCGATTAATATAAGAGATGGCCGTCGTGTTGTCAACACGAAGCAGAATTTGACAATTATTTAATTCATAAGCAAACACTTTTAAACCGAAAAAGGCAGCTTGAATTTCTAAATAGTTTATGTGCTGTGTTCGATCTTGTACACTCCACAACCCGCTAGCCCTCTCTTCCCCACAAGCAGCCCCCCACCCCGTATTTGAGGCATCTGTGAAAATTTCCAGATCATGTGAATCTTCTCTGATCTTACTGAAAGGTTTATACAATGCAGCATACCACCATATATCTGAGCTCAGGTTGCAATGTTAGTGGTAAGTTCATGTAGTTATTTATCATAGATGTTATCTAATCTTAAATTTAAATATTTATTCCGTCCGTTCGACTGCCGGACAAACTGAAAATAACAATCCAACCAATCGTGCAAATTCACGAATTTTACATCTGCTTACATTAGAAAAAAATCGAATTTCAGTTTTAATACGATGTTTTTTTTACAGTTGATAATTTAATCTGGAAATTTTCTGAATCTAATACAAAACCTAAGAAAGTGCATGTTTAGTTTGGTATCATAGAACTTTTTTCTTGATTTATTAGAAAACCAAGAGAGGTTATTAATTTTTTCGTCTGTTGTGTTTTAAAAACATTATTCATACAACTGTCCAATAATCATCCAAGTAATTAGTCGATATTAGTCCGGCGGAGCGTAGTAAGCGGACTATAGGATTCATAACCTTTGTGAATATAAAAGGTGCAGTACTTCAGCCAAATGGTAATACGTTAAATTCGTATATTATCTTCAAATTCAAATCTTATTTTTTTTTGGAATTATGATGAATTTGTATGGAATAATAGGCATCTTTTAAATCAATTTAAGACATAAAACAATCTCTTGTTATTAGTTTTAATACTGTACGTAAGTCCTCAATTTTGAAATGATTTGTTTTAATGAATTTGTTAAATTCAAAATAAAGCGATTATTACCATTTGGCTTTAGTACCAGGAACACACTAGATAAGAACTGCCCTTTTACTGGTTGGCATTTTGAAATGGCTCCATTAGCTAGTAAGTTGTTTATTGCTTCATAAAAAGCACATTTCATTTTGTTGTATTTGGTTAATTTTGAGTGGTTTTAGGAGAGAGTACTAGTTTTGGTTGACGGATTAGAATTTTTTTCAAATTTGTTGTTTTATTCTTCTTAACATGCTGTTTCCTGTGATGTTCCGAGTTAGCTGATTCTGGTGACTTTGACAAATTTCGCTTATTGCGGGATGTGTTCTTGTTTTTGTTCTCCAGTACGATAAGTTTGTCGTATTTAATAAAAGCGGTATTGCTTGATTCTTTCTCTATTTTTTAGTTGTATTAGTAATTCTTTGCGTTTATTTAGTACGCCTAAGGGATAATCTTCTTCTATGCGATATTGAGTATTTTTTTAACATGTTTTTATTTTTAGTGTGTTTATTTTTAAACCCATCGTATTAATTATGACAACAGGTCTAATTTTATCTCCTTTTTTTAAACTTTTTTTTTTTATTTATTAGGGAAAACAAACATTAGGGCGGTACCAGCTGCTCAGCAGCTGGAGAATCCGCCACGTCTTCTCTGGAGGCGTCATGCCCCTCGTATTCGTCATATGTCTTCCGATTGCCAGTGGCAACAAGAGCCGAGGAGGCTCCCGATCCGTAAGTTCCTTTCAGAAAATGATCGGTTTTAATTTTAGTAAAAATAATACCCCCGATAAGGTGTCGGGTGCACGTAGCGCGGAGGCTCCCTCCACGAAATTGTGGAGGAAGGGTTCGCTTGAGCGTCGAGGCGATGCGGGGTCAGACTCTGACTCCGTGTCTGTTGTCAGCTCGGCGAGCGCTAGACGCGAGGGAGTGGGGGCTGCTGCGGAGAATTTCAAATTCTTCCGTAAGTGGCCCAGGCCGGAGGATGACCAAGGGTCGTCCTCTAATGAGGAGGCGGCCTCAGCCCGAAAGATCTCCACTAGTTTGCGAGGTAAGGGCCTAAAAGGAGGCAAGGGGAGGGGGCTTGCTTCCCAGGAGGCTGCCCAGCAAATTGAGAAGCTCGCCTAGGAAAGGCGACTTTCCGGAGCGAGTACTCGCAGGGCTCCTCTCTCGGGGTCTTCCGGAAGTGAACCTGAAGTCGCTGGTGGCTCCAAACAGGAGCGTAAGGCTAGATTTGCGCAAGCCGTGGAGGCTGCCCACCGCAATGTGGCCGTGAAGAGGTCGCAAGCTTCCAAAAACAAGGCCATAAGCACGGCTGCGGCTTCTATTTTGGCGGCAGCGGAGGCCAACTTTCGCGGGCCTCCGTCGGACGAATCCAAGTTGCGGGCGGAGGTCGCCCGCTAAGCGGCCGCCATGGAGCTTCTCCAAAAGGAGAATGTGAAGCTTCGAGCAGATCTGGCCGGGCTCCGAGGAGCCGGCACGAAGGAGGCAACTCAAGGGGGGCGCAAGCAAGGGCAAGGCCAGCCCACGCCTGAGAAGAACCAGTTTCTGAGCCAGGTGATGAACCTTGTGCGTCAGGAGTTGTGTCCAATCCGGGAACGGTTCTCCGTCCTGGAGGGCATCGTTCTGCGCCCCCCACTGGCGGCGAGCCAAAAAGCGTCGAGCCAGCCAAAGGCGGCCACGTACGCAATCGCCGTGGCTGCCAAACCGGGACCGTCCAGCCAGGCCAACCGAAAAGCCGGACCAGCACCCGCGAAGCCAAAGAAAGGTGGAGCGGTGGCACAGGCGGCGAAGGCTTCAATGCCAGCGGTGGAACGGTTGCCCCCACCTTCAAACTCTCCTGCGGCCGAAGCCGGATGGCAAGTGGTCGGGGAGAAGAAGAAGGCGGGCAAGGCAGCCAGGGCGGCCAAGAAACGACAGAAGAAGCGGCAGCGCATAGCGGAAAGCAACGCGGCTAGGCTCCGCGCCCTGAAAAACGCAGCTGTGGTGATGACACTACAGCCGGACGCGGAGAAGAGGGGCGTGACTTACCGCGATGTCATCCTTAAGGCAAAGGAGGCGGTGGACCTAAAGGAGCTCAGTATCATAGGGGGCCTCCGGCTCAGGATGACCATGACTGGGGCCCGGATGCAGGTGCAGCCAGTAGCCCCACCGCTGACGCTCTGGCCGAAAGGCTCAGAGCGTCCTTAAATGCGGACGAGGTCCGAGTGTCCAGGCCAACCAAGTGCGTGGATATACTCATCTTAGGCCTGGACGACTCCGTCACGGAAGAGGAGGTGGTGGCCGCTGTCGTCAGGACTGGGGGGTGCTCTGCCCAGCATGTGAAGGCAGGCACCATACGTCCTGACAACACGGGCATGTGAACCGTTGTGGTAAGCTGCCCTGTGACAGCGGCCAAGGAAATCTCGGAGGGCCGAAGACCTGGTGGGCTGGGTTTCTGCGCAGGTGAAACTGCTGGAACCCAGACCTCTGAGGTGCTTCCGCTGCCTAGTGGGCAATCACACGGGAGCTCTCTGCACTTCGGAGATGGACCGCAGCGATCTTTGTTTCCGCTGTGGTCAGCCCGGCCACATGGCCGGCTTGTGTAACGCCACGCCGCACTGCGTTGTATGTGCGGCAGCTGGCAAACTGGCCGATCACTGGGCTGGGGGCAAAGCCTGCGCTCCACTCGCCAAGGCCGGGGGCAAAAAGAAGCCCTTCATCACCGCCGTCCCTGCTGCTACTGCTGTTGCCGTTGCCGGCACCACCACTGCCGCCACGGCTGCCGCCGCCACTTCGGTTGCCGCGAGTGAGCCCTCACAAGGGACTCAGGAGGAGGCTGAAATGGAATACCAATAACGGCTCCATTACGCCTCCTCCAGGCGAACATCAACCACTGCGCCGCCGCTCAGGATCTGTTGATCCAGAGCATAGCACAGTGGTTGATTAACATCGCCGTGGTCGCTGAGCCCTACTTCGTCCCGCCCAGAGATGACTGGGTGGAAGACCTGAACGGCTCAGTGGCCTTAATTTCGTCGGCTGCTGCCGGTGAAAACCAAATTGGTAATCTCTGAGATTTTGAACTAACTAGTGGAACGTAGGATTTAATTATGCTAAAAATGACATTGACTGGTTCTGGGCCATATGCTGCCCAGACATGGGAGTACTTCCAAATGACTACTTGCATTAACATACAATTTAAAAAAAATCGGTTCAAGGATTTTCTTTTGTTTTGTTTTCAAGATTTTCGGGACAATTTTAGTTAACTATTATTTTAATAAAATGTTTACGCACAAAAATAATATGTAACTCTATGACAATCAGATTCCATCAAACGTTATCTCACTCAGATCGAAAACCAGTTCTAATGAATGCTTACCGGCTGAGAGTTGCAACACAATCAGAGTTGTGAGAAAAATGCTGTCTCGCATGCGCATTGCGCACATTTAGATTATGTATAATTATGCTTGTCTCTCTTATGCATCGCGCGCCTGTACCTGCGTCTGTACTTAATTGCGCGCGCGCAGCTGATTTCGCACTGCAGTCTAACTTCACCCGTGATCCGTTGTGTGCTGTGCGCATTTTTATTTCATCAATTATTTTTAACGACTTAGCTTTACTTGGACTTTTGTATTTGCTTCACCCGTTGACCTGGCTTTTCATTTGGACTATCTTAGTGCTACATATTGCGTTTATTTTTTTATTTTTTTTTTCTTTATTTATTTAGGGACATTTTTTTTATTGAAGGTGCCTACGTCAAGTCCGTTCAACCTCAAGGCCCTAAACAAATTATTTCTCTCAGACTCATACCGGACACAGTCCATCAATAAGTGGTGTAAGTCTTCAACAACTCCACACTCCACACAGTTAGGCGAGTTTGTTTTCCTCATCATGAACGCAAACTTATTACATGGAATGTGTCCAGATCTGAGTCTATGAGCGGTAACAACTAATTTTCGGCTCAAATTACTATTTGCAAACCAGGGCACACGAAAAGGCTGACCCTGCATAGTTTTATACCAAATTCCTTTGTCTAAAGAGCGCTTGTCAAAATATTCCTTCCAGTCATTATAACACTTAATTTTAAATTTAGGTAAAACTTCTGAATAATCCAAAATTATGCTAGTTCCTCCTCCATTTTTAGCTGCATATTTTGCCAGCATGTCAGCCTTTTCATTGCCCTGTATTCCTTTATGCGATGGAACCCATTGCAATCTCAATGTAACACCTTTAAGCATTAATTCATCTATCTTAGATAGAATAATATAAGCTAGCGATACACCTCTGTGGCCGGAGGCGCATCGAGCTAAATGTTGTAAGGAACTTTTGCTATCTGTGCAAATAACAATATTTTTATGTTGAGTACTGTTACAAAACGTGAGTGCTTCAGAGATCGCAATAAGCTCCAACGTCATTATGGATGCATTCACATCTATTTTAAAACAATTACTTTGACAACCATTTGATTCACTAGGCACATAAAAGGCTGCTCCACGACCATCTAAACTCTTCGACCCATCTGTAAATATACTAAGCCATTCATTGTACTTCAAATGCAACTCTCTAACAACTTCTAACTGTAATAAATTACTATTATAGCTTTGTTTAGATAACTTCACTGCATCTAAGTCCCATATAATTACTTCTTGGATATTAATGTTGGTCATCCATGTCCTCAGAGTAAACATCAGCAAGGGATGTGATGACGCTATATGTTCATCTTTCACTTCATTATATAAGGAAATCAGTAGAGGAATCTTTATACTTCTCCAAAAACATTTTTGTAGAAGAGTGTGGAGCTGTCCTAACAAACTGTTGGTAATATTATTATCTATAGATTTAGATTTTAAACAGAACTTATAACCTAAGTATTTTCTCCGTAAATACAGCGGAGCTACACAAAGCTCGCTTTCCATGACGTGAATAGGTGTGGTTTTTATAAAACCTCCTATTATTCTCAAAGCCTGGTTTTGAATTTTATTTAGTTTGTCTAGGTGACACATTGCACCCTCATCATATAAAAAACTGCTGTAGTCTATACGACTTCTAATTAAGGCTATGTAAATATGTCTCAAATGTGTAGGATGCACGCCCCATGAAATGCCAGCCAAGACTTTGAGTAAACTTAGATTCCTCTGTACGTTTTCAGCTATCATATTGACGTGTTTACTCCAACGCAATGACCTGTCTAAACACACTCCCAAATACTTATAATTGTCTACTAACTGTAAACTATGTCCATTTATGTTTAAATCTATTTCTAATTTTCTGAATCCCCTAGTAAAAATACACACTTTAGACTTAGTTGCCGATAATTCTAAACCTATATTCTCCAAAATATTGCAAAAATTATTTAATGCTACTTGAAATTCATGTTTACTTTGATTAAGATCTCTAGAAGAACGACAGAAAACAAAATCATCTGCGTATTGACACATACTCACATTCTTAATTTTATGGAAACAAGTCATTGTGACCACATTAAAAAGAAGGGGAGAAATTGGGTCCCCTTGTGCCAAACCTCTATCCGTATAATCTAATAATATATTTTTGCTGATCCGTCTCATCTTTCATCATTAAGTGCCTTTCTCTTAGAAATCTCCATAGATATCGACATGTTTTTTGTCCAACTCCTATTTCATCTAAAGTATTAATCAGCACGTCTACTAATACATTATTGTAGGCGTTAGAAATATCTAAAAAGCAAGCTATAGTTGGAACCTTATGCGAAAATCCATCACATACATGTATCTGGCTTACTAAGTTAACCAAACAGTCCTGGCACGACTGTCCTCTTCTAAATCCAGAAGTGTACGGAGATAATAATTTATTTTTTTCAATGTACCATTCAAGTCGTTTTGTTAACATTGAATGGAAAATTTTGCACACACAAGATATTAACGAAATTGGCCGTAGTTAAAGACTATTATTAGAGCCATTTTTTGGTATGGGCGTCACCAACATGTCGCGCCATTGGTTTGGAATATCCCCGGTATAAAAGATAGTATTATATATTTTTAATAAGTACTGCTTACTGACTGGTGAAAGATGAAATATTAATGAATATGTTATACCATCATTGCCAGGTGCTGTGTCTTTTCGCTTAAAGCAATGAGTCATTTCTTGAACAGTGAAGCTGTTATCTAATTCTGTATGATTTGATTTAAAACTGTGATAGGGCTGTCGACACGTGTAATCGGGTGCTAAACTGCAAAGTAGTTCGAGTTTTTGTTCATTGGAAACATATGATCGTGAGGAATGTAATCCCTTGACCCACCCCATACGTTTCCACATATCGGAGCTGGATATTTTTTCATCGATGCTACTACAATATGTTTGCCAATCATTTGTTCTAGACCGCTGTATGGCCGTTTTCGTAGTTTCTGCTATTCGTTCAAGAATGGTTAGATTGTCGGGTGTAGGATTGTTTCTAAATTTTTTTAGGGCCAGTCTTCGTTGTGCAACCAAATGAGAAAGCTTTGGGGTCCAATAAGGCTTAGGTCTAAATCCGTTATTAGGTTTATCACATACCTTTATCAGGGGTATGAACTGATCTGCGGCTTTCAATAAGCTATGTCATTATAAATGTAAGACCTCATTGATGCGAAAAAGCTTTTTTGGTATAGCGCCTAAAGTGTTTAATAAAATTCCTGATGACATAAAAAACATGACATTATATAAGTTTAAAAAAGCTCTAACTAAATTATTAATTGACAAATGTTATTATACCGTAGACGAATATCTGAACGACCAATTATTACAATGATGCATTTTTTTACCATTAGACAATAAGTACTCTGACTTTGTATTATTTTTGATATCATTGACATTTCTTTTTTTTTCCTGTATTCATTTCAAAACTTTAATATTTACGCATGCATAATCTAATGACACCTAATGGGTCACTTAAAAATTTGTATGTCATAATTATGACAAAACATAGCGCAACCTCTATTTATGTAAACACCTATGTTTAACAAATAAATAGATTGATTGATTGATTGATTTCTCCACTTGCTTAATAAAGTGGTTATACATGGATTGTACGTTGGAAGTTTCAACAGGCTGGAGCAAATACTTTTCTAAACATTTAGTATACTCTGACCATTTTGCTAATTTAAAATTACGTTTATTGGTATTATAAACACAGTGCGCTTTACTACTATATTTGTATGAGATTTTAAGAAACAAATGATCACTACCTAAACACTCATTCATAACATTCCAATTTAATAAATGCGACAAGTCGGTAGACACAAATGTCACATCGGGAGAACTTCGTTGAATAGTGCTATCAACATAACTCATTCTTGTTACGCTACCGTCATTAAGAGAAATGAAGCCATTATCTAACGCGGAGTCATAGATTTGTATACCTCTCGCGTCAGTTTTACACGACCAAGTAGCGTGGTGGCCGTTAAAATCTCCTGCAACAATACATTTGCTACGAACTAATGAAAATACTTGTTCCCAATCGGATATACTTGTTCGTACCGATGACGGACAGTATATTAATACGATATTTTTAATTTGGTTACAGTTCAAAAGTTTAACGGACATTATTTCTATTCCCGAATTATTAATATTAACAAAATTTGGTTGTACTTTAATCGACTTATGTGAAATTATAGCTATTTCTCCGTATCCGTCAATCCTGTCCTTTCTAAAAATATTATAGCCACTAATATTTATATGCGATTCCGGTTCTAACCATATTTCGGATATTAACGCAATGTGTACTTTATACTGTTGCAAT
The DNA here is from genome assembly GCA_950371165.1 of Lacanobia oleracea. Taxonomy (NCBI): domain Eukaryota; kingdom Metazoa; phylum Arthropoda; class Insecta; order Lepidoptera; family Noctuidae; genus Lacanobia; species Lacanobia oleracea. Next base: position 484,964 of record OX493385.1, read on the forward strand.
AGGAGTTCTAATTCATTACGTTTAGGTCGCAAGCTTCGTGCATTCCACTGTATTATATTGAGCGAAACCATATTATTAGATTCTCTAGCCATTATTAAACATAGACATAAATTTTTTCCATAGATCATCTCCACTCAGTACCTTAAAAAACCACTGACCACATACTTCTATAAAAAAATTAGCTAGCTGTTTAAATTTAGCGAACCAATTACCATCAGACAAACATACTTCTCGGATTCTTTTATAAATACTGTACATACTAAAACGTTTTTTTGATTCCTCAGAACCTGAGTTCTTTTCCTTCTCCAGATTTGCCGTTTGTAGCCGACTATTGCAACTTTCTTCCGAGGTTTTCCCCTGTTGGCATGGATGTCGTATTGTTGTGTTTACATCTTGCACCACTCCTTCCGATTGCTTGTTTTGAGCTACCCGCTTTTTTTGAGTATTTTTCTGTTGACGATCTTCTACCTCCATTTGACTCACCTCCCTTACATTGTGAATTAGAGCCTCAGTGACAAGTATATTCCTGTACGATTTCTCAAGGCTATCCTGCGGTGACTTTGAATTGACAGCAGATTCTTGAGTGCTCTCTTCAATATAGTTGTGATGTTCATCGTTTACTTTTTGTGTTTCAAATAAATTTCAAGCGCTTTCCGATAGTTGCAGCTATTCTCCGTCATAATGATCCGAATTTCCTTTTCTTTTAAAAAAACGGGGCATTGTTTGAATAAAGCCATATGTGGTCCTTTACAGTTCACACAAATGTATTTTTCGGTGGCACAATTTGGGTGATCGTTACCACATTTGGGACACACCGGTTTCCTACTTGGACACAACTTTGACAAATGACCAAATCTCCAATATACTGAACATTGGGACACTGGGAAAGTGTAAGGTTCCACTTTAAACCTACAACCGTAACGATATACGTATGGCGGTAAAATGTTACCCTTGAAGCAAATTCTGATTGTTTCAGAAGGTACCCACTCTCCATTATCAGATTTTCTTCTAAGTCTTCTTACTGATATGACGTCGTACTCACATGTAACGTTCTCTAAAATTTCTTTTTATTCCATTTCTAAATCTACTTGTTTAAGAATTCCGTAACATATGTTAGCCTCGTCAGTCATCTGTATTCTGTACCCCAGATCTGACAGTTTTTCACAACTCAGTAATTTCGATGCATCTTCTTTGTTATTGAAATAAATTAAGACTTTGAACGCATTTTTGTATACGATTCTTGTTACATTTTCAACTTTTAGTGAACGTAAAAGTTTTGCCATCCCAAATTGTTTCGGTAATATTTTTATACCTGTGACCACAGAACAGAAAAAACAGTAGAAGTGCAAAGTAGGCGTGGCAAGCGTGCCGGTATCACGCGTGGTTACGCGTACCTCAACCCAGTCGTGTCCTAACATCACGACGAACCGTTCGTCTCGGTCACTCTCAATATAAATTTATATTTTCTGAACCATGCCGTATTGTTCCATTTTGGAGTGCAAAAATGATAGTAGGAGAATAAATCTTATAAATGGAGGTGTTTCATACCATCGCTAAGTACGATTTTATTTGATTTCTAATAAAATCTTAGCAAATTTGATCTTGCCAAAAACGTAAGTTCAAGTCTAGTTAAAATCCACCTTATCCCATTAGCATACAGTTTATTTTACGTCGATTCAGTTACTGTTTCGTTCTCGAAAGTTCTACGCTACTCAAATAGTGATGTAGTCGGATCGGATACTGGATGGATAGATATCGATAAAAACATTTGTTTGTAGTTCGTCAAAACGTTCGTCCCAAAGACGCTATCGTCAAAGAAAAATGGATAGATGCACGGGTAGAGCTGATTGGATGCAAAGCAAAACAAGCACGATATGCTCCGAGCAATTTTTAGAAAGCGATTTTTTTATTTCAAATAAAAACCGTTCAAGTGCTAGTCGAACTCGTACACGAAGGGTTCCGTACCATGAACCTTAATATTTATTATTTTTTGTTATAGCGGCAATAGAAATACACAATCTATGAAAATTTCAACTCTCTATCTATTATGGTTCTTGAGATACAGCCCGCTGACAGACATACGGGCGGATGGACGGACAGCGGACGCTTAGTAATAGGGTTCCGTTGGTTACCCTTCGGGTACGGAACCCTAAAAAGGCTATAGATACACAAAAACTTTGTCTGCGTTAAGATTCTGTAATAAGATAGTATCGTAAGCCACTTGGCATAAAGAGTTCACGGAACTGAAGTGTAAACAACACCCCTTTTTTGTCGACAGCCGAGTAAGATAGGCAAGATTTTGTAAGGCTTGTTGTATGAAAAAAGTCTGGCCAAGAGCGAGTCGGACTCACGTTCAAAGGGTTCCGAACCAATTTAATTTTTGGAAGGGTTCCGTTTCTTACGAATGTTCGAAACTCTAAAAAATTTAATGTGTGTTATTTTTATTGATTAATGTGTAATAAGGTATATTTACTTAAATAAAATAAAAACCTTTGAAACTATGTTTTTTTTTGTTTGTATCTACTTTTATACAATAAACTGGGAATATTTCGTTTACGCTATTTTTGAAAGTAGAACTTTATTACTCGAAACAATGTATTACAAAGCAAACCCGAACTTATCCATTTTAAATGGGTCGCTTATTTCCTAGCGATTCCAACAACAAGTTTCATTTATGGCTCCCATACAAAACTCCAACACCAAGCGAGTCACATTTGGATTTAATTTCGAAAAAAGTTATCTTATTTATCGATATCGACAATGAAAGTCAAAGTTCATGTGTCACAACCATGATCGAGTGGCAACTGTTACTACCCAAACATAAAGTAATGAACCTTATCTCTAAGTGGTTTAAGTTTATAATTGCAACCATTGAAAATACCGCCATCTATGGTCTAATAGCGGAATTTACTTGTAAATTCAATCTAGAATGAATTCAGAAAACGAAACGCCGTAAGTACCTTTCGCCTTGAAGCAAAATAAATCCTACGTGTAAAGCCAAAGGTATATTTTCAAATGTAGGTTCTTTGACTTATTCTTGTTTTGACCAAAATTGAAACGACCAATCAATCGTATCCTTGATTTGTGGTGAATTATATGATTTTCGGTATAGTTGTGTGAGTGTGGCGACACAGGTTCCGATACAAATTTCGTCGCATAGCATTTCCACCTGTTTTTTCTGTTCCGTGCCTGTGACTGATGCAATTACCTTAGACTTTCCGGCCTCATCGTTATTCTCATTTCTTTTGTCGCTATTCGAATTTTTTCGATTAGCCCTTTTATGTCCCCTTCTTACTGTCACAAATCCATCTTCTTCTATTATTTCTTCATCATCTTGTCTACCTCTCTTCTCTGCAAGTCGTTGCTCACTCTTTTCATTCATGCTCGTCTCATTAGCCAAAATGCTGTTAAGTTGTAGTTCACATTCAATTACTGGTTCCTCCTCCGTTACTTCACCGCCACTAGAGGCTCGCAAGTTTAAATTATCATTTACTTCATCCATTTTTAATTATCAGAATGAACATTGTCATATAATATGAAAACAAAGCGATAGTAAAATGCGGTCTAAGCGTACGTGCATGCGCCTCGACTGCTCACGCGTCACTGATATTGCGTTTAGATTGAGTTTATTTTCGAAGTGCTAAGTGTTCTGAGTATCTAATAATGTATCAACCACACCACACGGTATGTTTACTTTGTAACCGTTCTGTGGAAAGAACCAGAAGACACACATTAACTCGTAATCTACAGAACAACCATTATCATACGGTTAACGTACGGTACGGTCAACCCAATTGCCCAGCCACGCTGATGAGGAGAGTAATGACAGGGTTACAAACGTAAGTGCCCAGTGCAAGGATGAATTGAGGAGTGCTTTGGAGTGGGCTATTCGGGAATACCGCTGCATGCCGCCTGAACTTAGACCACGCTTACCTCGTTTGCCCATGCATAACAAGAACAGGGCACTGAAGGCTGCTCTGGATTCGCAGTTGTCAAGCTATTTTGATAACTGTGATAACCTCACCAATGCACATTCGATCATGTACTGCGCGGCTGTAGCGGCATGTCATGTAGCTCATGTCAAAATAAAAAAAACCAATGACAGAGTTACACGACCAAAACCAGCCGTACCAGCTTGGCAGTGCAGGATCGAGCGTCGTATTGGTGAGGCCAGAGCGCTAATCGGCAAACTGTTCTGCTTCAGGGAGGGCTACACACGCCCTAGAGTGATGCGCTTTGTGAGACGGGCGTTTACGGGCGGGACATAACCGTCCCGCATGACGAGAAACTCGCGAAAGCCGAGAAAGACAAACAAATCAGGTATATTGACTAGGCTCGCGAGGTTGTCGACATGTAGGAAGTGGACTCCGCAATCATTGTGCCGATAGTCGTGTCGGCCAATGGCAGCCACGAGCCTCGACCAACACCTTAGGAGGCTCTCGTTGGGCAGCTGGATAAAGGGCTTGATTCAGAAAGCGGTACTTCTGGACACGGCTCGCATTGTCAGAAGGTTCCTTTCGCTGGAGCCCTGACCACCGGTAGCTTGGACCCTGTTCCCGATACCGGTGGGCTACTATTTTATATTTTAAATGTTTTATATAATTATATATTGTATAAACAATATTTAAAAATGTATAAATAAGTTAAGAAGTTGAATAAAGGAAATGATTATAATAAAATAAATAATAATCATCATCTGCCTAGCCTTTCCCCAACTATATTGGGGTCGGCTTCCAGTCAAACTGGATTCAGCTGAATACTAGTATTTTAGGTGATGCGACTGCCTCCAGACCTCCACAACCCATGAAATGGGTAACACGGTATTTCTTGGCAAGACTGGAGTCAGATTTACTGGCTTCTGACAATCCGTAACAACTGCCAAAGTTCTACAAATGACAGCCAGGGCCAACAGCTTAACGTGCTTTCCAAGGCACGGAGGAAAATCGGTATGTTAAGATGGTCACCCATCCACAGACCAACCTTGGCAAGCGTTGCTTAACCTTAAAGATCGATCTGTGCGGTTGTTATTCTTTAGCTACGAGCTCCTCATATAAATAAATAATAATAATAATTATAATTAACATAATTTATAATTATAAAAACCGGCAACTCTCGATGTCGATGAATTGAAAATAACAGTTTTTGATTGAATTAATTAACGTTTCTTTCGTCCAAAACTTCCAAAAACAAACAAATATGGATACTAATGGGCAAAGACGTACCGCCAAGCGGCTTAGCTGTGTTCCGGTACGATGCTCAGTGTAGCCAATTCAGAGGAGTTGGGTCGAAATAATTGTTCCAATGGCAATAGCCCTGGCATGGGCGTATCGGGAGACTAGTCTTGGAGGGTAGCGGGATCCGAGGCACGGTGCGCCGCTGGCCGACCGCAGATAGTTGGGGGCCCAAGTAGTGTGCTAGCCACACATGAAAGGCTGCCCCGCCAACTGACGAAAAATCCCGGAATGCACCATCGTGCTGGTTGGCGACCAGATGAAAGGGCCCGATGGACATTCCCGGGGGGCTCGGGCGTCCCCGCAGTCTCCAGACTAGTCCCCCAAAGATGTCGTTCTGTCAGGGCGTGTCTGAAGGTTAGCAGCTTGGAACCTCATTTCACTTCCTTCTCCTCAACCTCCATCACTTGAATGAACAGGAATAAAAAGAGAAAAGCTGTACAGCGGCAGCACGTCCTTTCGCATAAAGTGCACCTCTCTAATATACGAGGTCTGCACTCAAATCTCGCCGCAGTCCATCACCACCTCGAGACCGAGAAACCAGCGCTTTTGTTCCTGTCGGAGACGCAGATTGGATGTCCGTCGGACGTGTCATACCTGTCTTACACAGGGTTTACCCTGGAGCACCACTTCAGACCCCGCGCGGGCGTATGCATGTACGCCCGGGACGACATCTGCTATCGGCGTCTCCGCTACCTTGAAGACTCCAGGTTCTCAACGCAGTGGGCTATAGTGGACACAGGTCTAGACAAAATTGTCTACGCATGCGTCTACCGTTCGCACGGCGGTGATTTGGAGACAACTGGGCTTACACAGCACCTGAGTGAGGCGACGGATGCGGCTCAGCAGCGGTACCCTTCTGCCCAATTGGTGTTACTGGGGGACTTCAATGCCCACCATCAGGAGTGGCTCTTCCCATACCAGTGCACAGACCATACTGGACGAGAGACGCGATAGCTAGCGCTTGCGTTAAATCTTACCCAGCTGGTCCAGGGGGCAACGAGGGTGCCGGATGTTGATTCGCACACTGCCAATTACTTGGACCTTTTGCTGACAACAGATCCAGACCGCTATTCGGTGTCGATTTCATCACCACTGGGTAGTTCCGACCACTGTCTGGTGAAGTCTGTGTCTGTCTACTCTCCGCCCGATCCAAGCCCAAGAGGCACCCGTCGGGTACGGCGATACAAGTCAGCAGATTGGGATGGCTTGCGATCTTTCTTCGCTTGTTACCCTTGGCAGCCTACTTGCTTTTCTTCCACTGATGCTACGTCGTGCGCGGAAGCCGTGACGGATGTGTTGCGGAGGGGAATGGAGTACTACATTCCGTTCTCTAATATAGCAATATCTGGCAAAGCTCGCCCTTGGTTTGGTGCCGAGTGCAATCGCGCTGATGCGCATAAGCACACGGCGTACCTGGCATGGGTCGACGCTCGTTCGCGTAAAGCAAATGACGTGAGTCGGAAGAAGAGAGCCTTCAACAGGGCTGCCGTGACGGATGTGTTGCGGAGGGGAATGGAGTACTACATCCCGTTCTCTTGCACAATCGCTTGGGACCTCGAAGTGTGCAGCGTATGAAATGGACTCAAGCCATAAATGAGAATGTCATAGCTCATACTTTGGGGCTACAGAGAGGGGAACTAACCTGACTGCGTACCGTGGTCGGATGCTCTCTCTGTTTCAAGTACTTGAACCAGCTTTCAGCGTATCGGCCCAACGACTGTCGGATCAGGTGCGCGTCATCCGGCGTAACCGTATGTTGGAGAATAGTGTGCTTGATTATGGGACCCTGGCAATAGCCGGGATTAACGCCAGGTAGAAGAAGAAGAGTGTGCTTGATTATCTCCGCACATAAATGTGTTGCCATGTCATTGCTCCTCCGTCGCAGACTGTGGCACCAGCACAGTCAACCCAATTGCCCAGCTCCGCTGACGAGGAGAGTTATGACAGGGTTACAAACTTAAGTACTCAGTGCAATGACGAATTGAGGAGTGCTTTGGAGTGTGCTATTCGGGAATACCGCTATATGCCACCTGAACTTAGACCACGCTTGCCTCGATTGCCCATGCATAACAAGAACAGGGCGCTGGTGGCTGCTCTGGATTCGCAGTTGTCAAGCTATTTTGATAACTGTGATAAACTCACCAATACACATTCGATCATGTACTGTGCAGCTGTAGCGGCATGTCGCGTAGCTCATGTCAAAATAAAAGAAACCAGTGACAGAGTCACACGACCAAAACCAGCCGTATCAGCTTGGCAGTGCAGGATCGATGATGATGCGCTCTGTGACACGAGATATATAATCTCGGGGATTGACGTCAGTCCCTGAAAAGCCCGTCTCATAAAACGCATCACTCTAGGGCATGTGTTGCCCTCCCTGAATCAGATCAGTTTGCCGATTAGTGCGCTGCTGTCAGCTGTGACGTCAAATGACGCGTTGTCCACGATACTCGCTGTAGACCTTCTTTGGGGCATCGGATTGAGGACAGCTGAAGCTTCTGGTTTCTGTCGACTTTCCCAATGCTTGCGTAGGCATTTGTAAACGTATATTGCGCCCGTGACTGCTGCTGCGGCAGCCAATAGGTAGATGACATGATATTGGTGAAAATAGTGGTGTGTTGCACGATCTGTCGGGATTTATTCTGATGTTGCGGCTTTCATTTGCTTCACTTGTTTGCCAAGCTCTTGATTAATGCTCTCTGCTTTGTTACCGTCTCATTCTCGTGAAGATGTTTCAAAACCGGTACAGGTAGATTTATGATATTGTTGATTGAAGGAATTTCTGCAGGACCTGCATCGACCTGGGCTTGGATTCTGTTCAATTATTGTCTTTGAGGATAAACAGCAAAAGTATCACTACTTATATGCAATCGTCATTGAATGTGATGACACTGGCCTTGCACTGGCCGTAGTAGCTGCGTTGAAACTTGATGCCCACAAATAATTCGTATTTTGCTTAGTTGACAGCAAAAATATAAGTAATTATTTACATTGTTCAATTCCAACCATTTGTCACGGCAGGTTTCGTGTTTGGTTTTGCAATGAAGAGATTACTTGTTTTTTATGCTTAGGCTCTCGTCAGATTTCATGCGGTAAACGGGGTTCTATAGTAGACACAATTTAGTTTCCGCGTCATGTTGCACGCATTGATGTATTTCTGACTCTTTCATTGGGATCTACGAATCCTTTTGAATGTTTATTGCCAAAATTTCAGCAATAGGAATTAGGGTGACCATATCCACGTCGTTTTTTGGTATTGGTATCGTTCGGTAGACCTCGAAATTATCTCTGCTGATCAAGGGTACCTTTACCTCGATTATAAGGTATCGTTCAGTCATTTTTGCCTTTACTTGTAAAAGATGATACAGGCGAAACAACTCTGTCTGAATTTTTGTGATAGGTAAGACTAAATCCTTGGACGATTGACCCGAGATTATGTTCAATTCGTCCCGAAGCTGTTCCGGTGCGATGAGATGTAGGTTCATCTTGCCGTTATAGATATTTGTTACGGTATCAATAAGGGTCTCCTGGACGTTTCTGAGATGGATCAGGCTATTTGCTGTAATAGTGGATATAACAAATTCGATGGACAGTTCTTGAGAATCCAGTTCCTTCTGGAGATTGTTCGTATACTTTCAAAGTTTTGTAAATGTTGGTTAAACAGTTTGTACTGTTTTTCAACTGCATCTTCCGACCTCTTCAGCAAATTATATTCTGCTTCGATCACGGATGTCTGATTTCTTAGCAGCAGTGCCAGGTGTTTCTCGTTTGCCTTGACCAGGTCAATATTTTTTTGATAATGTTTTGCGAATTCATCATCTAATACACCGAACAAGGAGCGCGCGATGGAATCGACACCGTTGATAAGCCCACGTTTGTTTCTCGTATTTACTCGGCCTAGCGGATTCAGCAACATATGGTTGTAGTGTCCTATTTCGTCGGTCGCGTACTGTAGCTGTTTTAATATAACGTTATATTGTGTTTTCTGTTTTATTTTCTCGCAGATGTTTTCTAGATGATTGATGAATTTGCTGGATACTGACATACCATGCTAGTAGGGCTTGACGTCGTAGTACACGATAATCTTCCACTCGCCGCGTATTAGTTGCATGTTGGTCACTTTATCAAAGTATAGACCTTGTTTAAGCTCGACAATGTTTGTTGTGTTAGCGGCCGCGACAAGGTTTAGCAAATACATCAGTGCCATGACCAGTCCAATGAAATTTTATTTTTCTATTTGTTGTTTTGCATTGTCGTGAACTTTGAGACTCGCTGTTTGTCTGTTGGTATGACTCACTTTCGTTGATGTTTGACGTATTTTGCTGTTTGGCAGTTTGGTCACTGTAGATAGGTGAGACGGATAGTTTTGTAAAAGGTCTTTTTATGTGACCATTTCTTGTTTTTAGGCTAACGACCCAAACATATCCATTCCCAGGGTGAAGCTCTGTTACTCTTCCCATGAACCATTTTCCGGCTGGTAAGTGATCATCATGAATAATCACCAGGTCACCTATCTCCAGATTTTTCTGTGGTTCGTGCCACTTTGATCTAGCTAGTAGTTGACACAAGTATTCGTTTTTCCATTTCTTCCAGATTTCTACGAAGAACTTTCTTGTTAGTTCCCATCTTGTTCTTGGATCTTCTTTTGTTTCGATGACTGTCAGCCCTGGTCTACCTGATATAAAGTGTGCTGGCGTCAGACAGTCTAGATCGTCTATGTTTTCACTTAGCGGACACAGCGGTCTGGAATTCAAACAGGCCTCCAGTTTTGTTCGGATTGTGGTAAACTCCTCAAATGTTAGTTTTTGTTCGCCTATTACTTGTTGCAACTGGTGTTTTAGGCTTCTGACTGCTCGTTCCCACAATGTTCCCGCTGATGGACAAGCTGATGACCAACGATTAATCTAGCAAACTCTTTTATAGTGCAACGTGGTAAGGGAGTTAATGTTTAACCTTTTTTGAAAATTATGTACTCGTTTATCATTCGGTAAGGATAAAGACATGTTTTTAGTGTTATAATTAAAATCTATGAATTTAGTCTTTTGTGATGGTTGTAAAGAGCTTTTTTTGAAATTTATTACGAATCCTAAATGTTGTAACAATTTAACAGTCTCCTGTACGTTATTTAAGCATTCAGTATATGTATGGCCAATACACAACAAATCATCGAGATATACCACAGACGAATAGTTGCGATGTCTGAGGTGGGCTACAACCACTCTCATAATTTTTGTAAATGTTCTTGGTGCCTTAAGGCATAGCTTTGAATTCATAAGTTACATTTTCACCGACTTCATTATGAAATTGAAATCTTAAATTTTCTGTGTGGTGGATGAATTGGTACCAATAAATATGATTCCTTTAAATCGATGGTGGCCATAAAGCCGTTATGAGGAATTAATTTGCAAGCTGTTCTATAGTCCTCCATTTTAAAATGACTTTGAGTTACGAATTTATTTAATAATTTTAAGTTTAAAATAAATCATTTTCCGCCATTTGATTTTGACGTTAAAAATATTTTTGTTATAAATTGATCGAATTGTGGCTCGCATTCATGTATCGCGCCTAATTGTAACAAGTTGTCGATTACTAATGACATATCTCTCTGTTCATCTTTCGTAAACTTGTTAGAGGGTATAACATTCTGATAAACTTTTTTGGAAAATGGTATCACGTAGCCATTTTTAATCCAGTCCAAGATTGTAATATTACTAGTGATGTTCATCCAACAATTGTAAAAGTATTGTAAACGACCTGCGTGTACCTGTATCGCTAGCGTCGGGTCTGGGCACGGTGCTTGCTCTGGCTAGGAGAAGCTAGAGGTCGCGTCGTCGTCGGCTGCCGCCGGTATGCTGTCTATCCTCCACGCCCCCCCCCCCTGCTTGCCGATACGTAACGAGGGGGGCCAGGGGGGCTACTCTCTAAGCCCGAAGTCCGTAGTTTCGGGTTTAGTTGCGGGAGTATTCTACTCCGTATCACCTAACCACAAGAATAAATGACAACGCGATTTGACAATTGACTGTGAAATCGTGTTGTCATTCATTCTTAGTTCAGGTTCGGTACTAATCGTAAGTCTGTAGGTGACACGGAGTAGAATACGCCCGCAACTAAGCCCGAAACTACGGACTTCGGGCTTAGAGAGTAGCCCCCGCCCGTTTCCCGAAAACGCAAGTCCTCGCTGTCGATGGTCCAGGTGTGGGTGCGGGTAAAGACGTGGCCCTTTGAGCGGATTTTTTTATCAGCGACCCTTGCCGCTCAATAGCTTTAGAAGCTCTTATGGTTTCTGACAACTTTTCTCCGAAAAGCGTCTCGTCTCTTTCGTGGTCTTTTATAAGGGATGTGAAAGACTTTTCCAGACAGGGAGTTATGAGTTTTGTCCTCACCTAAGTTTCGGTATAGTGTAGGTCGGTCAGGATTCTATCAGAAATAATCTTAATAGCCTGAATTGTATCATCTCCTAGGAGAAGCTGGGTAATAGCTTTATTAAGCGCGCTTATACCGAGGCCCAGTTGATCTTGTTTTAACATTTTTATCACGGTAAATAGTAATTTTTGAGACCGCAGCCTTAATTTCGGGATTCAAAATTGGCGCACAATGAAAGAATGAGGAGTGTCGCCGCCGTTGCGGTGGATCGGACGGAGCGCAGACAAGAAAGTTTTTCAATCTACCCTGATATTTTAATAAGTGCGAAGTTGCCAGTACAATGAAGGTACTACATGTGTCTATTATTTATCTGAAGAATGAAACGTACGTAGGTAATATAATCTATATAAATAAAAATCAATTGCTGTTCGTTAGTCTCGCTAAAACTCGAGACCGGCGGGACCGATTTCAATAATTCTTTTTTTGTGAGTTTCGCCAGAATACAGGGAAGGTTTAAAAACAAAAAAAGTAGGTAGGGTAGGTAGGGTAGGTAGGGTAGGTAGGGTAGGTAGGGTAGGTAGGGTAGGTAGGGTAGGTAGGGTAGGTAGGGTAGGTAGGGTAGGTAGGGTAGGTAGGGTAGGTAGGGTAGGTAGGGTAGGTAGGGTAGGTAGGGTAGGTAGGGTAGGTAGGGTAGGTAGGGTAGGTAGGGTAGGTAGGGTAGGTAGGGTAGGTAGGGTAGGTAGGGTAGGTAGGGTAGGTAGGTAGGGTAGGTAGGGTAGGTAGGGTAGGTAGGGTAGGTAGGGTAGGTAGGGTAGGTAGGGTAGGTAGGGTAGGTAGGGTAGGTAGGGTAGGTAGGGTAGGTAGGGTAGGTAGGGTAGGTAGGGTAGCCAGTTGACGGGAGCGAAGCCGCGCGGGTCAGCTAGTCAGGTATATAATATTATATCCTAATTGGGTACTCTAACAAATCACAACTAACAAATGTGTGCAAATCTACCCACGCGCCTCGTAATTATAACAAGTGTGAACTCGTTGTTACAATTAAATTACTCAGAAGTACTACTTTCATTCTACTGCGAGTGAGGTCGTTTTATATTTAAGTTGTTTTAAATTTCAAACCTCTAAGTCAGCGGTTTCAAACCTGGGGTCCGCGGATCACTGGACAAAGAAGGGTCTAAATATGGCCCGTAAAAGAAATAAAATTCATTTTTTTCACGCCAGTAGTAAAGTTGATGCAAAACTAAGTTTGTGTAATAATAATACAGCGCTATGCTAAAAGTTTTGAATATATTTTTAATTAAGGAAGTTTAAAGTAGACTTCGAAAAGATAAAACGTACTACAGTGTAACTGAGTTTTTAACGGACAAAACCATTTTCTGAATACCTGTAATTTTTTAATTAATTATTAATTAATTTGCTTAGGGAATGTTACATAGTATCTATGACCTGAAATTTAAATGTTTGTTTGTTTATTTATGTACGACTACGACTTATAGGATTACACTGTTATTGACAATTTAAATTTTTAACAATTTAATTTAATGTACGTATATTGTTATTTCCTCTATTCAACAAATTAACCTACAAATTACATTTTTAAATATTTGAAAAAAAGAATTATAAAAACATTTAAAAATATAATAAATAGTAGCCCACCGGTATCGGGAACAGGGTCCAAGCTACCGGCGGTCAGGGCTCCAGAGAGAGGAACCTCCTCACTATACGCGCCGTGTCCAGGAGAACTGCTTTCTGGATCAAGCCCTTGATCCAGCTGCCCAACGAGAGCCTCTTGAGATGTTGGTCGAGGCTTTTGGCAATTATGCCATTGGCCGTCACGACTATCAACACAATGACTGCTGTGTTCACATCCCACATGTCGACAACCTCGCGAGCCAAGTCAAGATGCTTCGTTTATTTGTCTTTCTCTGACTTCACGAGGTTCTCGTCATGAGGTACTGCTATAACACCAATCATTGCGCGACGCTCTAGTCGGTCTATCAATACTATATCAGGCTTATTGGCAACAATAGTCCTGTCAGTGATGATGGACCGATCCCAATACAATGTAATATTGCCATTATCGAGAACTGGGTCGGGCGCATACCTGTAGTACGGCACCTCCGACTCCACAAGAGAGTATTTCAGAGCAAGTTGCTGATGGATAATCCTGGCTACAAGGTTGTGCCTATGCAAGTATTCTCCGTTAGCTAGACGAGAACAACTAAAAATAATGTAGCGAATTGATTCTCCCGGACAGTGACATGCCCGACATATGTCAACCGTGCCGTCCTTCACAATAAATTTCCGGTAGTTCCTTGTCATGATAACTTCGTCCATAATTGCACAGACAAAACCTTCGGTTTCTCCAAAAAGATCACCAAAACGCAGCCAGGCTACGGACGCTAGTTGATCAACGTCAGGCCCATGTAGGGCCCGGAAAAAGCGTCCGTGAAGCTCCTTGCTCTGCCATACCGCCCTGCGATCGTTGGTGTCAAGTACTGCAGGTTTGCGCCAGTTCTCATTTGCCAAGGAGAGCGGGGTGAGTTCCTTGTCCACCGCCACTACATCACGATACACGTCGACAGCTAGGAAGTATTCCCTGTGACTGCATATCTCGCGATTGTGGAGAGTCTTAGCATTTAAAAAGCCTCGACCTCCACACTTTCGCGGGATATACAGTCTCATTACCGATGACCGTGGGTGATGCATTCGATACGCAGTAAGCAGTGTACGGACCCGTCTATCCAAGGCGTCAAGTTCCGTTTGAGTCCATTTGAGTACGCCGAAAGAGTACATCAATACCGGCATGACCCAACCGTTGAAGGCGCGCACCTTGTTCCCGCCCGATAGAAAGCTATTGAATACCTTCTTTAGGCGGCCAAAGAAGCGCTCTTTCAACGATTGTTTCATGTCAGTAATATTGATACCTAACGCTTCCGACATACCCAAATACTTATAAGTTTCAGTTGGAGAGAGGGATCTCAGGTTTATAGAATCCGAGAGTTGAGTTCCCACGGATTCCATAATCTCTCCACGTTTTACATGCATGACTGCACATTTGTCCACACCAAACTCCATCCTGATGGCACTACTGAAAGCTTCAGTTACCTTCAGTAGCTCCATCAGTTGCAGATTAGTGGGGGCAAAGAGTTTCAGATCATCCATGTAAAAGAGGTGAGATATAACCTGACCACCTCTCTTCAACCGATATCCTAGCCCTGAATTCTCCAGCAGTGTGCTTAGAGGATTCAAGGCTAGACAAAACCAAAGCGGACTCAAACTATCGCCCTGAAATATTCCCCGCTCAATCTTTATCGGTTCGCTAGTTCTCTGGATATTTCGACATCCTGGATAGCGAAGGACTGTTCTCCATTGCCTCATACACGACATCAGGAAGGTGCGTAGCGTTGTATCAATTTTATACAATTTTAGCACCCTCATGAGCCATGAATGAGGCACCGAGTCATAGGCCTTCTTATAGTCTATCCAGCATGTCGACAGATCCTTTCGGGAACGCCGAACCTGTTGGCTAATGGCCATATCTATGAGGAGCAGCTCCTTAGTACCGCGGGACCCATTCCTACATCCATTCTGAGAGGCAGACATAATCGAGTTGCTGTCTATATGAGTGTTAATTTTAGCTCTTAAAATGGATGTAAGAACCTTATAGACCGTCGGTAGGCACGTGATCGGTCTATAATTTTTGGGTTCCGCGGTGCTACCAGATTTGTGAAGCAGGTGGGTAACTCCTGTTGTAAGAAACTCGGGTAGTGAGCCGGTATCCAAGGCAGTCTGGTACTGAAATGCCAACCGAACGTGCGACTTTTGAAGCCACTTAATCCAAAAATTGTGCAGTCCGTCTGGTCCTGGAGATTTCCAATTAGGCAACGGACGGACTGCACGAGCTACATCTTGGGGGCTGATTGTGATTGCCCCCATTTCTGGTATTGAATCGCACGCTCGTTCGACCTCTCTAGTCCAACCACCTTCGGTGTGACTGACAGGCACCGACCAGATGCTGCGCCAGAACGAACACATGGCATCATCAACCGGCAAGGGCGTGTCAGTCACACCTTGGTCCGGTCGCTCCCAAGCTCTGTATACCCACCTTTCATTACTCTGGAATGTGCGATTCTGGGTGTATCGCTCCACGCGCCGCTTATACCTCCGAATACGGTTTGCCCATGCATACACCTTCTGCTTCAGGAAGTCGATGCGCTCTGTGACCCGGGACAAATACTCTCGGGGACTAATATCAGTCCCCGAAAACGCGTCTCACAAAGCGCATCACTCTTGGGCAAGTGTTGCCCTCCCTGAAGCAAACTAGTTTGCCGATGAGTGCTCTGGCCCCACCAATACGACGCTCGATCCTGCACTGCCAAGCCGGCACGGCTTTTTTTTGGTCGTGAAGCTCTGTGATCAGCAAATTTGACGTGAGCTACACGACAAGCCGCCACAGCCGCGCAGTACATGATCGAATGTGTATCGGTGAGGCTATCACAGTTATCAAAATAGCTTGACAACTGCGAATCCAGAGCAGCCACCAGCACCCTATTCTTGTTATGCATGGGCAAACGAGGTAAGCGTGGCCTAAGTTCAGGCAGCATGTATCGATACTCCCGAATAGCACACTCCAAAGCACTCCTCAATTCGTCACTGCACTGGGTACTTACATTTGTAACCCTGTCACTACTCTCCTCGTCAACATGGCTGGGAATTTGGTGAGACTGTGGTAGTACCACAGTCTGCGACGAGGGGGCAATGGCACGGCTACTCAGTTCAGCTCGGAGGCGATCAAGTGCAGCATCATCCAACATATGGTTACACGCAGGATGACCCGCACCTGATCCGATAGACGTTGGGCCGATACGTTGACTGCTGGCTCAAGCACCTGTAACAAAGAGAGCATCCGAACACGGGACGCGGTCAGGTTGTTTCCTCCCTCTGTAGTCCCAAAGTATGCGCGTATCACATTTTCATTTATGGAACGTGTCCATCGCATACGCTGCACACTTCCGCCGGGAGCTGGGACCCTGTCAGAGGCCGGTGGGCCTCGAGGTCCTAAGCCGTCCGGCGGCCGGCGTCCTCTTCGCCGACGAGCAGGTGGTGGCGTCGTGGGCGGCGAGAAATACTCGTCGCTGGAGCTCGACGCGACTGCCACGGCCGGTGTCACAGCACTCACGGTGGGGCTGGTTTCCGGCGGCGGGCGGCGAGGCGGAGCTGAGCGACGAGGCCGGAGATGGTGGGCGTGCTCGACGAGCTGCGGCTCTTGTCAACATATTTCTTTTCGACTTATTGTGGTGGAGATGGTCATAATTTTATTGCATATTTTTGTATTTTGATATCTTTACTATTTAAATTTGGTTGTCGCTATTGAATTTATCTTGTTTTCGTTTCATTTTGTTTTATTTCTATAAATTTTTCGTAAAATATTCGTAGAAAATTTTTTCCGTCACTTTAGTGGACAGTCGAGCCACAGATTCTTATTTAGATTGTTATAATTATTATTATAATTTTTTATGGCAATTTGTATTTTAATAATTTTTGTTATTGAATATAATAATTAAGTTAATGTATTAGTGAAATTTGAATTTTAATCATCTTATTTATTGAATGTAATAATTAATTTAATGTTTTAATGACAATTGAAATGTGCGACAGAATTGCATAATTTAATTCCGCCAAGCCCTTTCCATCATCGGACCACAAGACGAACGGCGATGCGCCACCGGTACATGGTGGACATCCCACCCACACGCACAAAACGTTTTGGGAACACTTTCATAATGCGTACAGCTAAGGAGTGGAATTCCCTGCCGGAGTCTGTGTTTCCCGATAGCTACAACCTGGGAGTCTTTAAGTCAACAGTGAATAGGTTACTTCTAGGCAAGCGTGCTCCATCTTCGACCACATCATCGCTTACCATCAGGTGAGATGGTGGTCAAGCGCGTGCCTATTAATAGTAAAAAAAATTTTTTTTTTTTTTTTAATTTATGTAATGAAGATGTTTGCATGCCGAATTGTGAAATATGGCAGAACTCTGATGTGAACTACTACCTACTTATGTATTTCCTATATTTGCAAATAAATGCAATTCTATTCTATATATTTCTCATTTTTCTTCATTTCTCTCACTCAGGAGCTCGTGGCTAGATAATAACAGCCGCACGGGTCGATCTTCAAGGTTAAGCAACGCTTGCCAAGGTTGGTCTGTGGATGGGTGACCATCTTAACATACCGAGTTTCCTCCGTGCCTCGGATAGCACGTTAAGCCGTTGGTCCCGGCTGTCATTTGTAGATCTTTGGCAGTCGTTACGGATAGTCAGAAGCCAGTTAATCTGACTCCAGTCTTACCATGAAGTACAGTGTTACCTAGTTAATGGGTTGTGGAGGTCTGGTAGGCAGCCGCTCCGCGTAAAATACTGGTATTCAGCTAAATCCGGTTTGACTGGAAGCCGACCCCAATATAGTTGGGAAAAGGCTAGGCGGATGATGATATTTCTCATTTTTCCATGCAGTTTCACAAAATTATTAAATTTTCATGCATCAGTTACTATGTAAATTTAATTCAATTTTCAATTAATTACAATTTGTATTTTTTTCACAAGGTGTTGTTTTGCATCCTCGCAAAATTTAAGGAGGATGTCATAACAGACATAAATAATCAATTGAAATTACGGTAGCGGGCAATAACTAATAAGCGCTACGTTTTTTTTTGTTGTTGATTTGAACAATGGGTAATTTTGTATTGAACCCGTACCCACTTTGTAGCATTTTAGACTAGGTGTAATTTAGAAGAGGCCTAATTGAGTAACTCGAAAATAAGTGAACGAATGAACGAATGAATGAAAGACCGAAGTTATGATAACTTCTTTGTAACATTTTTAATTGCCAATAATCGCACTTTTTCTGCTTTTTGGACTAAATAAATATGGATAATAATGGTTACCACCAGTCATTTTTTCTGTCTTTAGAGAGCGATATAGCTTCCTATCGTTGGTTTTTGGTACAGAAAAAATATTAAATAAGAACTATCAATCTTAAATAGCACAGTTTTATTAAATTGTATTGTTACTTTCAATGATTATATCATCCCAGGCACTTGCCGGACCTACGAAGTTATCTAGGTGCCTGCCAACACCTAAGTACCATATTATGCTAATAGTATGGGCCGTCATGCAGGAGCAATAATACGCTTCGATGGCTTCTCTGCCCTGGACATTAACCTTGATTAAAATATATGTGTAATATATTTTATTCGACACGTGCCTCGATAATATGCGGCCTCTAATTAACGAGCAGTTTTCGGTTACTAGCCCATGCTGCGACATACTAGGGCTACGGCTCGAAGATACCTCAATATTATATATACCATCTCCACCTCGCAAATGCTCGGCAACATATGATCTAGCGAGCTTTAAATGGTATGTGCCCAAACTGAGTAGAATGACGTCTTCTTCTGTCAATTGTGGAAATGGTATTGACGTAGCCGTCATTGTGGTGAACACCGCCCGCTGTCTGTTCATATGTTCTGCGACTACATAATTGCCCAGTCTGTTGGTTCACTTCTTCTTTGCGCTATTATATTGATAAAAGCGTGGGCATGCTCATTATCTGTCAGACGCTGCCTAAATGCATTTATAAGGGCTCCCGCAATACGGAAGTCTTCAAATAAGTGAGGGAGTGTTTTATTAATAACTGTATGCCTAAATATTTTGTAGTCCCTTTTGAACCATCCGTTTATTACTTCAATGACCCAACGCACTATGGTGATTTCTCGAGATTTATTGGCTTGAATATCTGTAAGCTGTGTGGCATGCCTATCTTTACTTGGTGGCATATGGGCAACATAGCCAGCACTTTCTATATCTGGTATAGAGTCTCTAAAATCTCGATCTAATATAAAAACGTCATCTGTTTGTAACGTTATATGCACTGGGGACGTTTGATCATTCATAATCTCAGTCATGATTTGGGCATCAGTCTTTGTTGCAGCGTATGGTCCACATATATCTATAATATAGCCATCTGGGCAAGTAATCACAAAGGGTTTTAACAAGTTTTTATACACTTGTATAAGCTGTAAGACTTTTTTTGAAATAAAAAGTTTTTACTTTTCTGTACGTATATTCGAACCATCACAAATAGCTATAGCCACTGGGTTTATAGGGTTGGAATATATTGATGATGGTACTGCAAGGCTGTGAGCTATAATTTCATCCCGACTTATATGATTGAAACCCAAATGGCGAACAACAAAGTCTTGGGTCAAGCAGTTTCTAGCAGTTTTAAGCAAAATACCGATCGTTTTACGAGATACACCTATTTGGGAGGCTATACGTGTATTTGGTTCACCAGACCGTTGTTTTAATAAATATATTCCTAGTGCAGTTTTTGGTCTTCTACATTGATTTAAAAGCGACGGTGTTTCATTCAAAAGGATTTCGAATTGTTGGTGTGTTAAGCCAGTTAGGTAATATAGATCCTCTGGTAAAATGTTGTTTACATTGTCAAAATCTATATTAGTCTTATGTTTATATGCATCTCGTAACGTATCAATCATATCTTTGAGATGGTCTGGTGTGAATATTGTCTCTCCATTATCATATAGGGAGCTCCAATCTTCTGTGTTGATGTGATGTGTACAAACGCGTGCATGTTCAGGAACGTACACGCTATGATTAACCAACAAGAATACTTTTATAAACCTGGACACTCTGTGAAGTTCTTGATTGATGCACCCATGAAATAAACAGTGACGCGCCGTATTTCCAACCCTTCTATAAGTTGGAACAGACGTTGGATGCTCTGGGTTTGCAAGTTCCTGGTTTTTTTCTTGTTCGAACCTAGCTTGCTGTCGTCTTCCAGCTACCCAACAACGATGACACATAGCCTGAAGTTGATTCAGGGCCATCTAAAAGAAAAACCAAATCCTCAAGTAACTAAAACAATAAATAACTTAATAAAGAGTGAACAAAAAGACACCGTGTACTCGATGATCAAAGCTATTGTTATACTAACCTCATTTATGTTAATCCGTGCCATCACATACTCTGTGAAGCCTGGATTGTCTTCCAAATAGGTTCACGTCAGTATATGCCGGTTTCGGTCACGAATTACTGATCTTGTACATGTAACACACTGTATACGGCGTTCACCTTCCATTTTTTTGAAGCAAATGAGTAATAATAATAAT
This sequence comes from Lacanobia oleracea, assembly GCA_950371165.1. Lineage (NCBI taxonomy): Eukaryota > Metazoa > Arthropoda > Insecta > Lepidoptera > Noctuidae > Lacanobia > Lacanobia oleracea. The sequence continues at coordinate 505,754 of OX493385.1, forward strand.
CCAATCGTTAAGTAATACACTGAAGTCCGTTGTGAAAGCCGAGGTTGTAAATAAAAGTAAGAATAAAATAAACTAAGATATGCGCGCGCGCTCAAAATCAGTTCCTAACAGGTACTAACTACTGACGACACACCGACGCTAGCACAAAATAGTTCGAACTACCCACCTAATGGATAAAATCAAAAAAAATTGAACGTGCGTGGGTCGATTTTACTAAGGATTTTCGGTATTTACAACATCGAATATCTTTTTTCCTACATAAGTTACAAAGTTGCTCCCATACAAAAAATATCTACGTTTTCAAAGACCTTTCGAATGGTACCAATTTCAACTTGCTACAAACTGGGTACGTTCAGACCCATGTTCTTTAACAGTATTTTTTTATTTGTAATGGGTTTGCTCTTGGCTCTAGTCTATGTAAGAGATGCCAGAGACAAAGTCTACGATGGAGCGAGCCTTCCCAGAAGGAGCCTGTTCACTCTAACTTTGAAGAGATTAGGGTTGTAAGCTTATTTCAGAATTAAACCCTTAATTCAATACAAAGAAAACAGAATCACCCGACTACGCACACAGCGACAATGCAGCTGTGTGCGTAAGTATCGACATCTTACCTACGAAACGCTAGCACGCAAGCGCGACCGAGCAATGACCGGTACATAATTTTACCTGATTTTATTTTTGAATTTCGCTTGCTAGCAATTAACTCATTTTTGAGCATCATTGGAATACGGAAATCTTACTAAAGACAGTAATACTAGTTCGCCAAAGGAAGGTTCACTTACTTGTTATCAGATGATTAATAAAAGTTAGTTTTGCTTTATTTAATTAAATTAAATTAAATTTAATTTAATTCCGGACAACCATTGATCCATTGACCATTTATCCTTCAACCTAAAGTTTTCGTACTGATTTGTTTTATTTGTGAATTAAAATGATTTAATTGAAATGTTCCTTCCTACTTAACGGGCTTCGGACCGCCAATAATACCTACCTTAGTTGGTGTACCGATCTACTAAGTCTAAAAATGTTTTCTACGTTTGAGGGGAATGGGAAGACGTGTTAGTTAAGTGTAAGTACGTGGTGATACTTTCGACTCTTAGGTATTTTCTCGGGTCTCACTGGAAGTATTCCAGGATGTTTTCCTGCAAGGCGACAGGCAGGCCTACCCTGCCGCGAGCTTGAGCATGCCGGGGAACGTCAAACTGCCGATGATCCCGCAGTCTCTGCATAGCAGCCAGCATGAGGCTCTGTGATGGGGTTCCCGATCGGGAAACATTTCCTTGAACATCTGAATGGCTCCATGTAGGCTGTCTTCACTGATGGCATACAGGCGGACCATCACTACCAACTCGACATTTGAATAATTGTCCGTCAACACTTTGTACCTACGTCTCAACGATGTACCGAGAAGCGGAATTCGCAAAACGCACGCGTGCTTTTGCGACATCAAAACACACTGTTAGTTCCGGGGCCGCGGGGGCGGGGCTAGGAGCTTGCGCGGGAGAGTACCCGCACCGTGATTGGGGTGGAATTGATTATCTACAAATTTATCGAAAGATCGTTCGCGTATGCGTTGTGTATGTATTGTTTGCGTTTGTTTGTGTGTGGAAGCGCGGTTATAGGGCTAGTAACAGACGGGCCGCTTTTAAATATGGCTGGTTTACACTTACGGATTTCGATAAATAAAAAAAAATACCTACCCATTTTTTTTTATTCGGGTCGAGAATTACTAGCATAATTACGTCCTTGAATTTGACTAAGATGCAAATCAACATCTTGTATGTTACAAAAGTAATCTATATTCATTATTTATTTATTTTTTATTTTACTTTTTTTTCTTTATTTTAAGGGCTTTATCGCTGAGCGATAATGTCGCCCTGTAACATATCAACATAATCCCTTACTAACTATTCTTAAAAATATCTATTTTAAAACAAAAAATGCCAGTTTGTACAGGATTCTGGCTTGATCCGATAAAGGATAAGCCAGGATGACATTACACTCTCCAACATCGTAATTATGTGTGTATCCCAGTAAGGTAAATCTTAGAGCTCCATTCCGGACACACTCCATCAAAACGTGTTGCACATCTTCGACTACTCCGCATTCCTCACAGTTGGGTGACGTAACCTTTTTCATCAGAAAACCAAACTTTTTTGATGGGATGTGGCCGGAACGAAGTCTCAATGCCATAACTAAGTCTCTTCGACTTAACAAATTTTGTTCAATCCAATTGTATACTGGAAGCTGTGGTTGGATGGTCTTGTACCAAATTCCCTTTTCTGTTGACCTTTGGTTACAATATTCACTCCACACATCTGAACATCGCTGTTTAATTATTTTAATGTAATCAGTAAAAAGAGGAGGAATATTTACGGGAATTCCATCTGTCACGGCTTGGTTTGCTAATAGATCCACTCTTTCGTTATCCTCAATCTGTACGTGTGACGGGATCCACTGTAAAATTACCGAAGTTGAGTTCTGACCAAACCTGAATATAGACTCCAAAATCGTGTAGGCTATCGGTACTCCTCGTATGGACGAGGTGCACCGAGCCAAGAGTTGCAGCGCGCTCTTCGAGTCTGTTAGGATAACAAACTTATCATGGCTAATTGAGTTACAATAAGAAAGAGCCTCTGCTATTGCAATTAACTCGATATACATAATAGAGATATCGGAGTCTATAGCAAGCTTGACAGACGTATTTAATTGTGGGTCCCAAACAGCAGCCCCACTACTAGCACCTGTTTTAGAACCGTCTGTGTAAATCTTATGGAAATCAGCATATTCCTCTTCTATAAACTTCGTGCAGATTTGTCTCAAACGGTTACAATCGTAATCTCGCTTAGGCTTAGTTATAGTTGGAATGTTATGTTTAATAACTTTTTGCACATTGATGTTGCCGACCCATGTCTCAAGGGAAAACATTTCAATCAACTTAACTGAGTGCATAGTAGAAGACTTAAGCTCGTTGTAAATTGAGACCAATAGGGGCTGCTTTCTGCATCTCCAGTATTGAGAATTATTAATGCTTAAAGTTAATTCTTCAATAGAGTTAATTGCAACGTTCTCCTGTAAAGACATACATTTTAAGCAGAACTTGCCTCCTAGGAATCTTCTACGAATATGTAGTGGAGGTAAATTCAATTCACTCTCCATCACGTGGATGGGAGTGCTTCTTATGAAACCACCAATAACACGAAGAGCTTTATTTTGCACTTTATCCAGCTTAGATAAATGACATTGGTAGCTGCAATCGTATAAGAAACTGCCATCTGCTACGAATTATTGAAATGTATAGCCTTTTTTTTTTTTTTTTTTTTTTAAGGATGGGAAATCATCAAATGACTCCTCCCGCTCTGGGTAAAGCAAGAGGGAGTGTCAGACTCTTACTGACTAAAACCCATCCGTGTTCCTCCTGGTGCCCTTTGTGTTCCAAGGCTACGGCACCTCTTTCGAACAGATTCCGCAGCCCCAGCAGTCACCTGCCCTAGCGGGCCCCGTCCTCCACGCTGACATCTCTATGAGGCGCGCTGGGATCGCAGCGCGCCGCCGACCCGGGCCTAGTTCCGATCAGACGGCGAGCCACCCACTGCTCGCCGACCGCAGGCCCGCGCCTACGGCGGCCGGAAATCGCCTTGCGACTCCCGACGCCTGGGGCGTCTACTTCTGTTGCGGCGACTGGGACGTGAGGTTTCCCTCTCTCTCACCCGTTCGGCCTCCTCCTTTGCTAGCATTACTGCTTCGCAGAAGGAGGTGACCGCTTCCCATGCCTCCTCGCTCCGGACCATAGATTGAACCAAGGCCGGTCGCGAGAGGTCGCCGCCGCCGATCGCCTCGACGAGGACCCGTTGACACCCGGGCGTGTCCTCCCGCCGAATCCGAAACAGGTATCTCCCGAAACAACCGTGTCCGGTGAGTACCTGCGTCAGGCGGAAGGTGAGGACGCCGTGGCGCCGCTCCAGCCACTCCTCAAAGAGGGGACTTATCGCCTGGATTGTGGCGTGCCCAGCGCTGGGTTGGGACAGTCGCTGTCTCCATACCGCAATGAGATCCTGTCGGAGCTCCGTCCGCCTTGCTGCCATTTGCCGCGGGAGAGGAGTCTCGCCCCGGCGTTGCGCCTCCACGCGCCACTCGTAAATGTGCGCGAGGGCTCTCGCCTCCAGATCCCATGGCGGGAGTCCAGCAAGAAGGCTCGCCGCCTCGCCAGAGACCGTACGGTATCCCCGGGCCAACCGGATAGCCATGACCCTCTGAGGAAATGTATAGCCTACGTAGATGTTTAGGGTGAACACCCCAACCAGAACCCGCTAGCACTTTTAAAATATTTATAAATTTTAAAACTTTTTGAACTGCCTCATTAATGTGTTTCCCCCACCTAAGCGACTGATCCAACCACATTCCCAGGTATTTAATGTTGTTTACTGTACAAATATAACTACCATTAACTTTCAAATTAACAGGTAGTCTACACATACCTCTCTTAAAAATACATACCTTAGTCTTAGTAGGAGATATTTCTAACCCTAGATTACAAACCATGGAGTTAAATGTATTTAAAGCAGCTTGTAATTCTGTCACGATTGTATTGACATTGGAACCTGATTTAAATAAAACAAAATCGTCAGCATACTGAGATATATCAACGTTCGTAATAGTTTCGCAGATATTATAGGTTGCGATGTTAAATAATAGAGGAGAAAGAGGGTCCCCTTGAGCCAACCCTCGACCCGTAGACCTGCAATATTCTTTGTTATTCATCCTAATTTTAAGTATTATTTCAGTCAAGAATTTCCACAAATATGAGTATATTTTGCGACCCACTTTAAGTTCATCAAGTATTTTCAACAAACTAACGATATTAACATTATTGTAAGCGTTGTTAATGTCAATAAAACAACCAACAGTGACAAGATTTGAAGTAAAACCAAGTTGAATCTTTGTCGTCAAAGTATTAAGACTATCTAAACATGACTTAGACTTACGAAAACCTATAGTGTTATCAGAAAATATGGATTTATTTTCGAGGTACCATTCTAACCTTTTGTTCAAAATTTAATGAAAAGTTTTACAAAGACATGACATCAAAGAAATAGGCCGAAGGGAAGATGATAGTTCAGAGTCTCGTCCTGGTTTGGGAATAGGAATGATTAGAATATTACGCCACTGTCTTGGAACAAAACCAGAATCATAAAATGTGTTGTACAGAGAAAGTAGCAATAACTTACCGATGTCTGGGAGATTCTTGACCATAGAAAATGAAATTTCGTCACAACCAGGTGCCGTATCTTTTGATTTTATGGAATTTTCTAGTTCATGGATAGAACTTGTAGCTTCTAGTTTACTGTTGTAGGATTGAAAACAGGGTTCAGGCGGAGAGACGTAATCAGGCGCTAGATCATTAAGAAGCCCTTCTGCTAAACTTGAATCAATGTCCCGATATTTAGATTTATGGCCTTTTACCCATCTCATTTTGCGCCACATATCACTAACAGACGTTGTTGAATCGATACTTGAACATAAACTCCTAAAGGAAGCACATCTTGCCTTACGCGTCAGCCTTTGCGATTCTTGAATTTTTTCTTGCAGTAGTGCGTAATTTTGTGGCGTAGGGTTGCGCCTAAACTTTGCTAAGGCTAGCCGTCGCGCTGCCACAGATCTAGACAATTCTGGGTTCCAGTATGGCTTTGGTTTAAACTTAGAGCTGATATGATGAGGAATGAAAATTTGAGGAATGTGGGAATCTGCTGCCTTCTGTAAAGTGTTTTCGAAAAAGTCATAACACAACTGCGGGTCCACGGGGGCAGTTGAGTCACGAAGAATGCTATCTACGGTCGAAGTATACTTTTCCCAATCAGATTTTTTAAAATTCCTTTTTCTAATAGTTTGCTTAGTCACATTAAAATTGGTGGATAATTTTATAATTAGGTGGTCACTCCCTAACGACTCATTAGTAACTTTCCAAATGAAATTCAAAGTCAAATCCAATGAAATAAACGAAATGTCGGGAGAGGATTGTTGTATAACGTTATTAACCAATCTTATGCGAGTAGGACTTCCATCGTTAACTGAAATAAAATCGTGATCTATCATTGAATCGAAGATCTGAGATCCACGCTGATCGGTTTTATAAGACCAGTTGGAATGGTGACCGTTAAAGTCACCTAAAATTAAAGTTTTATTATTTGCGATCGAAAATAATTGATCCCAATCTCTTTGTAAAGTACGAACAGTTGAAGGGCAATAGACAGCAACTATATTCTCAATATACTGACAATTTAACAATTGAATGCACAAGTGTTCGATACCTGGATTAAAGTTATTTACCTTGCGCAATAGTGCTTTAATCGATTGGTGTACAATACAAGCTACTCCCCCGTAACCGTCATCACGGTCAAGTCTAAAAATGTTGTATTCATTAAAATTAAACTGGCTGTCTGGCTCAAACCACGTTTCACTGATAACGGCAATATGAATCTTATCTGTAAATAAAAGTTGCTCGAACAATGTTGATTTCGGTCTTAGACTTTGTGCATTCCATTGTACAATATTAAATTCAAGGGAATTATTATTATGACAATCCATTAATGAGTTTACGTACAATTGAGTTTCCTGGCAGATTATTTACTAAAATTACTATTAACCATTCTACTATAATCTTAACAATATAGTTTATTTTATTCTTGAACGAACCTTTACTCATTATTTTATTTGTTATTTTACTTATAAGGTGACTAAAAGATGTATCTATTCTATCATGGCCGCTTGGAGTCTTTCTACGATGAGTACTTGACTTCTTAGGTTTATCTGTTTGCGACGATGTTCCTTGCTCTTCACTCGTAGAAGACGTAGAGGATACCTCTGAATCACAGTCCATAAGGTCAGCGGCCGCGGAGGTGGTCGGACGCGACGGACAACGTTTATGTAGTGTCAGTTTCTGTTTAGCTTCCGGCTTAGAATGCAAAGTAGAAGTCTGCTTTTGCACAGATAAGGTACCCACTGATTTAGTTTTATCAGCATATGTGCATGTCTGGTTCTTGAAGGGTTGCAGTGGGTTAATAATATCCTGTGAGATGTTAGTAATCTGTTCTTCTGATGCTACTATTTTATTAACTTGATAGGAGAGGGTAGGAGATGGAGGTACATATAACAACAACGCTTTTCGGTATGTACAGTTAAATTCGTACATTAACTCTCGTAGCCTTTTTTCTTTTACGTATGTAGGGCATTTTTTGTCTAGGGCTAAATGGTTACCCTTACAATTTGCACAAACAAATGTAGTTGTATCGCAATTTTCATGTCTACCTCCACACTTAGGGCATATAGCTTTACTAGACGTACACATCTTTGCGATATGACCATATCTCCAACATTTGGAGCATTGGGTAACGGGCAATATGTATCTCTCGACTTTAGCTCTCATGCCGAATATATTTACATGCGAGGGTATATGTGCACCTTTAAAACAAATGCGTAACGATTCGCTTGCAGTCCATCCATTAGAGTTGCCGTCTTTATCTGAGGACTCCATACATCTACGGTTGAGACGTATTGCTGACAAAATCTTTACATCACATGAGACATTACTGACGAATTCTTCAATTGACAAATCCAGTTCTATATCTCTGATTATCCCGTATGATACCCCAACTTCCCATGATTTTTGTGAACGCCAACCCATCTCGGAAAATATTTTGCAATTCATCATTTTTTCCGCATGAGAGTCATTGTCAAATGTGATTAATAATTTGTACGGATTAATATATTTCACGCGTAATATACCCACTATCTCGTTAGTTTTAAATAGTTTAGCTAACGCAAATTGTTTCGGAAATTTCTCGTTATTTTATACGCATATCTCCGCTTTTTCTTCCTCATTGCTGCACTTTATCTCTTCTATTGGTGTATGTCTTCTTGCAACTTTCTTTCCTCGTCCATTTACCGTTGTCCAACTTCCCGAAGAGTCATCCTCCCTATCCCTTTTTCTCCCCAAATTATCGCCCTCATCACCTTCTAAACTTTCCTTCTCTTTTTGTGGAAGAACCTCCATATCCAAATGTATTATATCCTGTAAGTCCTCTCTTTGTGTATCACTACATTCATCTATCAACACACTATTCATTGAGATACTCATACTTTAAAAGAACGAACGGCCTGACGGCCGGCCGTGGCGGCAACGATCGAATATTTCGTATCGCAAAACCGATAAATTCAAAGAAATTTAAAGATAAATTAGTGTTTCGACGTACACACGACTAACTCGCCCGAGGCGCAAATCGCACTGATTATTTATTTAGAAATATGATTCAATCATTTGATTTATAATTTTCATTAGTGTATTTTTAATATAATTTATTTTACCCGACATTAAAATATACATAAATATATGTATATCTACTACTCTGTCAAGAAAGTACCGGGAAAAGATCAATAATACACAAAATGTCTGTTATTCATCCAAATTTATTTTATCACCTTCAAAGTATGCTCCTTTAGAAACGATATATTTGCGCCAACGAATAATCTGCTTCCGGAATTGAGTTCAGTTCTCGCCGAGAATTCTCCTTTATGTCTTCTATCGATTGAAAACGGGTGCCACGAAGTGGTAATTTGAGTTTAGGAAAAAGAAAAAAGTCAGCAGGAGCCATATCTGGTGAATATGGTGGTTGCTGGATGGTATTTGTTGCGTGTTTGGTCAAAAATTCGTTCACAATGATAGCCTTGTGCGAAGGCGCATTGTAGTGGTGCAAAATCCAAGATTTTTTTTCCACAAATTGGCCTTTTTCGTCGAATTTGCTCTCTTAAACGCCGCATAACGCTCAAATAATATTCTTTATTTACCGTTAGACGTTTCGGTAAGAATTCAGAGTGCACAACACCGCGATAGTCAAAGAAAACAGTCAACATGACTTTGACTTTTGATCGACTTTGGCGTGGTTTTTTCGGTTTCGGTTCAGTTGGAAGTCGCCACTCCGAAGCTTGTTGACTAGTTTGCATGTCAAAGTCTAACGTAAGCGTAAGCCTTCTATAACATTTTCAGTGACTCCGAACACGAAATTCCATTGGCGATGCAAAATTTAAGACAAACTCTTTGTTCGATATTTTTGTCCATTATGAAATTCGCAATACACACTATATATGATATTACTAAAACCAGCACTGTATTTAATATAAATAACAGATGCAACTCAAACTCCTCGCCAAAATGGAAAACAGTTGTGCCAATCTAACAACTACAAAAAAAAACAAAAATTTGAATTTGGAACCATAAACAAATCATCCATTCCCGATACTTTTTTGACTGAATGTATATTATATATGAACATTTATATCACTAGAAAGACCATGGCCATCAATTTGACCGACGGCGATTTTATTCTCAAATATTTTACAAAGTATGTTTTTGTTTATTTTCATATTTTATGACTTTTCCTAATTTGCTATTGTTAGGCTAAATTTATAAAAAAAAATATTAAACAGTGTGTTGTTAATGAGATTCCTTTACAAATACCTACTAAGACCGCACACCGTCAATGTGACGGCATACCAAGGCAGCGATAAGAATAGTGAACAACGATTTCTTCAAACTAATGAAGGTACTTTTGTTTTTATTTATGTTGAATTTTGAGTAAGTTGTTACTGTCTAGCTTGTTTGCATTACAGTTAGTAGACTAGGTTTCGTTTAGTGAGCAGTCGTAATTTGTTATAAAATAAAATGAGTCACCATCTTAGTAGTTCTTAAATAGAACAAGAACTTTTGCGATATCGAGATATACAATTAGATGTGTGAGGTGATAAAAAGTGGTGACGATTTATCAGACAGTGTTTGTGAAACCCGTGATGCAGTATTTCAGCCGGAACAGGTCACTTCTTCATCAGACGGCTCCGAGGTAGATTCCTCTGCTAAAACTAACAATACTATTGTAAATTCGCGCAGAGGACGCGGGATATCTCGTAGATCCATTAGCGGCAGGTGAACAGCGTGCGGTGGATGTTCAGCTAGGACCTCAGTACCAGAAGTCGGTATGATACAAGTAGCAAGTGATGGCACAGAATAGACTTGTATTTTTGCAGACGCAAGTGGAGTAGGACGATGAAGCCAGCAAAATATACTTAGGGAAATCACAGGACCTACTCCTTACGCCAAACGATACATTGAAAATAACAAGCCAATTTCTGCGTGGAGACTATTTATTCAAGAGTATATTCTATGACGCATTAAAAAATGTACTGAGAAGGAAGCACATGATAAGAGTCAAGATGATACTTGGAACTTATCCCTAGACGAACTTGATGCATTCATTGCTTTGATTTATGATCGTAGAGCCTATAACATGAGCCACCTAGATTTCGACGTATTGTAGTCCCAAGACTGGGGACCATCCGTTTTCAATAATACTATGAGTAAAAATAGATTCAAGGAGATCATGAAATACTTACGTTTTGATTTGAGAAGCACGCGTTCTGCTTACTTAGCGAATGACTAATTTGCGATGATTTCGGATATATGGAACAGATTTATAGATAATTGTCAAATGCGTTAAATTCCTGGAGAAAATTATATAGTCGATGAGCAGTTATTTCCATCAAAAATTCGCTGTTTGTACCTGATAAATTTGGTGTAAAGTTATGACTACTTGTGGATGTCGAGAGTAAGTACCTATGTGGAGGATTTCCGTATTTTGGAAAAGACGTCAACCGTTCAAACGATATATCATTACCCGAATATGTAGTTTTGAAACTGGTACAACCCTATTTGAAAAAGGGCCAAAACGTTACCACGTGCAACTTTCTCACGTCTCTAAATTTGGCTAAAAAACTAACGGTCGAAAAGACTAGTATTGTTGGAACAATGCGGCGTGCAAGACAAGAAGTATCGCCGAATTGTAGAAGTATTCGTACTAAAAGATATAAAACTTTTATAATAAAAACTGAGACCGATACAACCCTTACTGTCTATCAAGGAAAACCAGGATTTTTTTTTTATTATTTTGAGTATGCTGCAACCCAACGTGAGTATAGGTACCGATCAAAAAAAGCTACCTGAGTCAATTGAATTTTATATTGGAACAAAATTTGATGTCGACATCATCGATCAAATGGCACGCAAGTACACCATAAGAACTGGAAGTCGGAGATGGTCTATTTACGTTTTTTTACAATATACTTGATTTAGCAGCCATAAACTCTTGGATTCTGTACCGAAAAGTCACAGGAATAAAAATTTCTCGGCATGAATTTATCCTTCAACTAGTGAGCGATCTACGTGCAGAGTTTGTGAAAAATAATCTACTTTGTGGAAAATGTATAAAAGATTAAAAAAAAACTATTACTTGTTACAAATGTAACATATAAGTGTACTCAGTTTAAGTGCTAAAATTGTTTTTTATTAATAAAATAATAAATTGATATTATTTTTATTTTATTTAAATGCAATATACGCAATAATTTTATAAGTATTCTAACTGAATCTTTAGTACCGTCAAATTGACTGCTGCGGTCTTTGAAGGTATAGTATGAAGTCCGGCCCTTCTAGTGACATAAATATTAAAAAATATACTAATATTTTCCGATGAACGCAGTTTAATTTTTTCCTTGATTTCTAGTCCCTGCTTGCAACAAAGAAATTAAAGGGGTCCCGTGTCAAATAAAGGTTGGGAACCACTGCTCTACGTAAATAAATCGTATTCACTAGGACTTATTGAGGTTACAGTATAAGGATTCATTTTCATTACGAAAATAAGATTGAAACTCAACCTCTAAATAATCCTTATTACGGATATGACACAATACCTATAATTTTCCAATGTGATAGATTGGCCTTACAAACTAAATCCTACATCTACATCTTGTTAAATAATATACTTTATTCTTAATTTAAGTTACTTAATGTAACTTAAGAATATTTAATGTAACTTCTGCAAATTCACTCAAGTTGCACCACAATACATCAACTTCTCATAAACCTCATTAACCACCCGTGTTCCCTTCAATTTTCGCATATTTCAATGCAATGCAACTTCCACTGCTCATCAGATTGCTCCTTCCGTGCTTCCCAACACTGTATCATAAGACCCCATAGGTTTACAATAGGGTTGAGATCAAGAGTTTGTGCTGGCCATGGAATATCTTTTATCTAACCACTCATATTCGCTGACCATGTGCCGTTGTACGCGACGCTTATATAAGCCGCTTCATCCTCATGTCTTTTGACCCACCGACTCACAGTATTTCTCTAAACCAAAAAAGGAGTACCGTTATGCTACTAAGCAAAATACGAGTAGGTAGTATTATAATTTAACTACTGTTAAGAAACAAAATTATACTAAAAGTAGAGACAGTCACATTCATAATGATATTTTCATCATTCAATAATCTAGGTAAATAATTTGCTTAGAAATCAAATATGTTTTTTCTTCTATTTAGTTTAGATTTACTGAAAATATAAAACGTTTCAAAAATCATTACCAGGATCAGCAGTAAGATTTGTGTAACGTCTATCTATCTTAAAAATTAAGGACTTATCGTCAGCAAATAATGCCATTTGAGGTTGATTCAGACTGCGTTCAGGTACGTCTTCCTAAGGAGTCGTTGTAAGGCGTCGCTCTAAAATGTCTTCCCAAAGCGTCGTTCTAATACGTCCTCCAAAGACGTAGTTTTAAGACGTCTTCCTATGGCGTCGTTCTTTAGTGTGTAATAATAGTACACTATAGTTAACACTATAATACGAGTAAGATAAATGTTTGATAAAATAATTAAATTATAATTAATACTCACACTCATTCCGGTTTAATCAAATATTTGTGATATGATAATATGTTAAGTCCGCTTATACACAGCGCAATTATATTCACTTTCATTTCAATATTTAAAATTAACTACTACACTACACACTACACTGATATTAGATTAAACACACGCCACTAACCCACAATATCAACTAACCAACAACGTTGTATTTTGTCGCGGTGAACGAGTTGCGTCTACCTTCATCATTTATCAATTCAGTTATCTAAGGGTATTATCATAAAATTTTACGAGTTTAGTGGACGAGACGAACATATCGAGGAACTTTTTAATAGGTATCTTGATTATTCGAGCAATTAACATTAATAAATATAAAAACAACCATCACATGCGTGAGATTTGAACCCGCGGCTCAATTCGCATGATCGTGCTTACCTTCTCAACTACTGTAACCGCTAGGCTATCATAGCATGTATCCTAATGGTTAAATTTATGAAATACATTCAAAACAAAGTTTAAGTGTGTTTGTGTCTACAGTATTGAAGGTACTTATTAAAAGAAAGTCGTAAGTTAACCCGAAGTGTCAGTCTATTGCCTTGTGAGATTGCTAGTCCACTTTTGGAACCTACTGTACATAGATACAGAATGTCCGTAGCTGAGCTCGTAGTACCTCTGCGAAGAGAAAACTGGATACAAAATTATGGACAAACCATGTTGCGTACAATAACTCATCACTCAACAGCATTTCAATTCTTGCACATTGACACCAATCATCTTACACAAGCACAAGTGTAGGGCTTACACTACACACTAAGTTTCCCGGCCCCAACAAGAGTACAGACATCCTGTAGACAAAAACAATTCAGAACACTTCAAGGAAGTTCCTGGCTACAATACCAAAAGACTGCTTCATAAAAACGACGGAGTTCACCATCGCGAACCATAATGATCAGATTAAAGGGCAAGTACTTAATATCCAGTCACCACCGGACCTGAAAACTAGATCAAAGATGAAAGAATCAATGGTACAGCTCAACTCAATCAATATCGAGAGCCTCCACGCCAGTAAGGCTCAACCACATCTCCAATGACAGCATCTATCATACTACCATTCCTGTATATTTACTATTGTCTTGATATACCGGCGATATTATGCGAGAAATAAAGGTATGAAGATTGACACCACATCCACTGAAACAGATGCAGCTCGAGAAGAACCCAGACGCCCTGCTGAAATAGGAATCGACCCAAGTCATCTTTCACCATCATTTTTAACGACAGTTAACAAATATAGTGTATGAAGTGATAGGACTGACGTGACTAAGCGGCGCCGATACGGTGTGTCATGAAAACAGCTGCCTACAGGAAAACGTAAGGTTACCGTCTAGACGCCGACGCAGCGCATTTCGCGTGGACTAAGCGTACGACCGATGTACGAGACTTGCTCCAAAAATACCATTCTTGTTTCTACCATCGAACAATTAGCACTGTACTAGAATTAGTAGTTGTATTTTTATAAAAATTAGACTAAATATTAAGAACAACTTTTTTTATTTTGCATCCTCCGGCACTAGCCTTCGTAATTGGCTAGTACACTTTTGATTTTCTAAAACAAAAACATACGTGTCCATTATTTTTCAAAACGGACTAAATAGATTTGCTGTTTATTGATGGTGGAACCTAACCTATTATGTAGTTCCAGAAAGTAAATCGTTTTGATAACTGTTACGAAAAGTCGATATAAGTACAGTTTCAATTTGACTTTCTGGAAAGACGATATGACCTCTCCCTAGCTTGTCATGTCAAACAGAAACTGCTTGAAAAATAATTAAATTACTTTTTTTTATGTAAAATAGTTCACACCACTTCTAGGAAATTATCAAATACTAAAAATACATTAATGAATATTTAAATATTCTCAGTTAATGTGAGACTCTAATGCATTGGGGCACTCATTTAACTAACTTCTTTGGTAGGTCTGAGAAAAAAAAAGTAACGTGTTCCGAGTCAGCTAGTAACTTTATAGAGCTAAGCCGAGAGGATCAATATTGCTATGACGTGAGATTGACACTACACACTGACTCGATTTAAAAAAAGATAGCACCAACGATGATAGTTTTATATGAACATCAGTCTCGTTCATACTTTTCGGGAGAAGTACCTATGGAAATTGCAGGCGTGGCCCGGCTCTTCGCATACACCTGGCCGGCTTTCCTTATTTTTCCAGTTCCACCTCCATTCGACTCCGTGGAAGTCTCGCGCAGCGAGGATTTGTTGCATCTGAATGAGATACGTGTGTTGTGCGCAGGTATGCGGAGACAATGATGCACATGCTGAAGGGCTGCCTGGGCGCCGGCCTGCTGGCCATGCCCAATGCCGTGTCGCGCATGGGCATCGTGTTGGGCTCGCTGGGCATCGTCGGCATCGGGATGTTTGCCACGTACTGTATCCAAATACTGGTTGGTTAATACTACGAGTCTTAAATAAATGCTATCAATTAAAAATGGTGAACTAGACACACGTGAGTCAAGTCTGGGCAGTAAAAACACTTATACTTTCAATAAAGTTCATAGAGGAAAGACAGCTTAGTCTACTGTTGCAAGGTAACCGAACATTCGCAGTATCATTTTTCATTTTCATAGTAATTGGCATGATTATTAAAACTATCCGTTTATAGGGCGACGCTAGAGGGAGGCCTATGTCCAGCAGCGGACGTCTCTCGGCTAATATGATGATGAATTATCTCTTATGTATTTAAGCACTTGTCACAACGTTAATTGGTTTAGGCTCCAAAATATCTTCTGATGATGTACTTACATGGTGTACTAAAGTTGTCAACTGCTACTGGCTTTTAAAGTACGAGAGTCAGCAGTTTATTTTTTATTATTAAAGTACGAAACACGGTGACGTTTAAATAGTATCACTTAAAACTTTATTTAGATGGATAATTTCATAAACAAGCTCTTAATTATTATTCGCCGTCATGTCGTCATTGATATTTTCTGCGTCTAACGTTCATGTGAAAAAATCATATTACGTTAATCTAAAGACATCAAGATCATTACTGCACTGTGCGGTTCGAATCAATCAATCTGGTTTTAATCTCACCCGTATTAGTTCTCATACCTAGTAGGCATCCCGGTAGTTAAAAATGCATCTACACTATATAATAATATAATATACTAGCATCCCCACGCAACTTCGTCTGCGTCACAAATTTCATTACTGCTCCGCTCCTATTGGTCTTAGTGTGATGACATATAGCCTATAGCCTTTGTCGATAAATGGGTTATCTAACACTGAAAGAATTTTTCAAATCGGACCAGTAGTTCCTGAGATTAGCGCGTTCAAGTAAACTAACAAACAAACTCTTCAGCTTTATATATATTATTAGTATAGATAGGTATATATATATATATATAATATAATATATGTATAATATAATATGTGTTTGAAAGAGTTTTCTAGTCGGTTTTGTTCCCGGTGATTTTTCCTTACTCCCGCCCTGAGCCTCTCAGGGTAAAGGAGGTTCGGATCCCCTGCCAAGTGGTTAGAATTTTTTTTTTTTAATAATAATAATTTAATTTAATTTAATAATAATTTATTCAGCCAATAAAATTACAATGTTATTATAAAAATCATAAAATATTAGTTTTTAGTTACATTTCATTACATTTAAAATAACAAAAACTGCTTGGTGTTGCAACCAGCACCCTTACTAAGTTACTGAATAACTTGTATTAAGGGTAGTGGCACAAGCCCATACATTCATATTCTTTACATAATAATTAAATGCAGGTAGAGCAAGTGCTTGTTAAAGCAAAGTTAACGTAAGCATTGTCTATTTTAAAAATTATTGAACTATTTTATTTTAACAAAAGTTCATTCATTCTATATTTATGAATATTATTTTCTAAGTGTGACCATTTATTTATTATTACATATTACCTATTTACCTATTTAGTTTATTGTACAATGGAGGACCTTGGAAGCAAATAAATCTTTTAGTAAATGAATATTTACATCTGTAGTGTTGGCAAATTTGATCCTTGCGTCTTTTGGTGATTTCAGTGTAGGGAGTGTATTTGTGTTGTAATACGACTGTACTAAGAATAAAGAGCTGTCTGACAGCTCTGGCTTATAGGTGACGAGACGTTGGTGGCTCAGCTTCACAGCCTAGGTCATCGGCAAAATGTTGCCTGCCTGTCGGTCTTCTACAGACTGTATTTTGGGGAGTGTGCGCAGGAACTCCACGACCTGATCCCACCATCGCCCTTTTACCACCGGTATACCAGACGTACTGCAGGGTACCATCCGTACTTGGTTTATATCCCGAATAGTCGTACCCAGCGCTTCTCTTCCACATTTATTATACGCACAGCTAAAGTGTGGAACTCTCTGCCAGCATCTGTGTTCCCGTCCACATATAACCCGTCTGCCTTCAAATCATGATTGTGGTCAAGACCAAGCCTTAATTTTTTTTTTTTTTTTTTTAGGAATGCCTAAATAAAAAAAATAAAAAATTAAGGTTATTTTATACTTTGTAGTGTTTTTTTGGAAGTCTGTTATATTTTTCGTTAAAAAAGACGTTAATTCACCAAAATCACTGTATTACTCGTACTTTGTTTAGGAGTCGGTTTAAATACTTTTTTGGACTTGGACTACGTCTGCGTCTATGCTCAAATTAAAATAAGTAAAAATGCTCTTAAAATAAAAACTAGTGAACCAAACTAATTCAAATTTGTATGAGACCAAATAGCAAGTAAATCGCATCGAATTTAAAAAGAACCTCAGATATCGGATCAGAAACCGGAATCGGTGTACATACACAAAAAAAATAGTACCCACCCAACTGAGAACAGCTCCTCCTTTCTAGGGTTCCGTACCCAAAGAAACCCTATCACTAAGCCTCCGCTGTCCGTCCGTCTGTCCGTCTGTCTGTCAGCGGGCTGTATTTTAAGAATAGTAATAGGTAGACAATTGTTTTTTTTATAGATTGTGTATTTCTACGGCCGCTATAACAACAAATAATAAAAAATAAGGTATATGGTACGGAACTCTTCATGTGCGAGTCCGACTCGCACTTATTAAAAATAATAAAATACATTCAGTCAAAAAAGTATCGTGAATGGATGATTTGTTTATGGTTCCAAATTCAAATTTTTGTTTTTTTTTGTAGTTGTTAGATTGGCACAACTGTTTTCCATTTTGGCGCGGAGTTTGAGTTGCATCTGTTATTTATATTAAATACAGTGCTGGTTTTAGTAACATCATATATAGTGTGTATTGCGAATTTCATAATGGACAAAAATATCGAACAAAGAGTTTGTCTTAAATTTTGCATCGCCAATGGAATTTCGTGTTCGGAGTCACTGAAAATGTTACAGAAGGCTTACGGTGAATCGATTTTATCAGAAACTCGTGCTTATGAGTGGTTCAAAGCGTTCAAAAGCGGTCGAGATGTGATGGAAGATTTGCCTTGCTCTGGTAGGCCGTCAACGTCTGCAACTGAAGTTAACATCGCAAAAGTGAAGGAAATAGTGACTGAAAATCCCCATTCAACTCTGAGAGAGATAGCCGCCGAACTTTCTGTATCTCACGAGTCGATCCGTACCATTTTAACTAATCATTTGGGTATGAAACATGTTGCTGCTCGGCTAGTCCCAAAAGATCTGAATTTTCTCCAAAAACTCAATCGCATGAAAGTCGCTGAGGACATGCTAGAACGAGTCAGTTCGGACCCAACATTCATGAAACGCATTGTGACTGGTGACGAGACGTGGGTTTACGAGTTTGACATGCAAACTAGTCAACAAGCTTCGGAGTGGCGCCTTCCAACTGAACCGAAACCGAAAAAACCACGCCAAAGTCGATCAAAAGTCAGTCATGTTGACTGTTTTGTTTGACTATCGCGGTGTTGTGCACTCTGAATTCTTACCGGAAGGTCTAACGGTAAATAAAGAATATTATTTGAGCGTTATGCGGCGTTTAAGTGAGCAAATTCGACGAAAAAGGCCAGATTTGTGGAAAGAAAATTCTTGGATTTTGCACCACGACAATGCACCTTCGCACAAGGCTATCATTGTGAACGAATTTTTAACCAAACACTCAACAAATACCATCCAGCAACCACCATATTCACCAGATATGGCTCCTGCTGACTTTTTTCTTTTTCCTTAACTCAAATTACCACTTCGTGGCACCCGTTTTCAATCGATAGAAGACATAAAGGAGAATTCGCGGCGAGAACGAACTCAATTCCGGAAGCAGCGTTTAAAAAATGTTTTGATGAATGGATTATTCGTTGGCGCAAGTGTATCGTTACTAAAGGAGCATACTTTGAAGGTGATAAAATAAATTTGGATGAATAACAGACATTTTGTGTATTATTGATCTTTTCCCGGTACTTTCTTGACAGAGTAGTATTAACTCAAACAATTAATTTATTTAAGGCGCAGATGTTAATATTTTAACAGTACTACACATTAAAATTAAGCAAATAAATGAAACTTTTGGGTTAACTTTCACCAAGCATTTATATTGTAACAGATCATTATTCGTCTTTTTACTCGCAAGACATATACCTAAAGTGGTGACCCCGACGTGAAAAAACGACGACGTGAAGACAATACTTTTTAGGAAGGTGAATTGGGAATACAACGAATAAGTTAATCAAAAGTAATGTAATAAGCAACCGTCGTGCGGTCCAGGAGCATGATTCGACAAGCGGCGAGCGCGCTGAGCGGCCGTTTTCCACGCCACCACGAACAGCAGTGGTTCGATGTTGTCATCACGGCTAGCTAAGCACCGCTTGTTGTTCCGATCACCAATGACAGATGGCGCTTGCTCGAAGTTGCCAACACACTTGGCCGGTTTTTGGAAGTCTGTTAAAAAACATGCACTTGATGTTAGTTTAATGGTTATGTGTTATAGTTAATTCATATTTCTAACTTTAAAACGACGCGCTGCTGTCCTTCCCATGCGCTTTGACCGGCACGGGTGAATGTTAGTCAGCTCCGTCCACATAGCAACCCATCGTGCTCCTCGACTAAGTGGGCAAGCTCTTTGAAAGAGTCACCTTGTCGGGCACCTAGTGGGGGTGGGGCGAAGAAACGAATTTGGCTTCCGCAAGTAGCGCTCGACTGTGGACGCCGTCATGCGCGTTAAAGCCCACAAGACAGGGATTCGGTGTCCCAGGGCACGGTCGTTTTGGCGATATCTTTTGGCATCGCTAATGCCTTTAATATGCGGTATTACTGGATGCCTACTTACCTCTATGGCGTGGTCGAGGCATGTTTGACGGACAGGGCCGTCATCTACCCCGGACAGTGGGGATAGTGGAACAGGCTAGAGATTAGTATAGTATAGGACGCCGTCGTCCTTGACAGCTGATGGAACTTCGTCGAGCACTTCCAAAGTTTGGCTCCCAAGCTGGGGTGAGCCGAAGCTGCATTCAAGCGGCGCGTGTCCAATCTAGGTCGAAACTATAGCTGCCGACCTTTTATAGGCACCGGTGTGGGCACTTTTTTTGAGGCCGCGACCAGCCCTCCGCCACCTGAATGCATCCCAGGAATGATTTTATCGAATTATCTAAATTTAATTATATGTTAGTGTATGATTGTTTTGTATGTCAACCTAGTTACATGTGCACGTTGTGGTTTCTATTAACTGAAGGAGCACATGTAAACGAACCATTTTTATCACTGTTATTTCTGTTATAACTGTTTATCCTTTGTTGGAGATCCAAATAAATTAATAAATTTGCGAATTGAATACAATTTGTGCTGCGTTGAATGAGTAGCACTGTAACGGCCAAGGTGCTCCCCATCCAAGTCGCGGCGCGCTACAAAAGCTGTCGCACTCACGTGCAGGTGCTGGCGCAGTACCAGCTGTGCAAGAAGGAGCGGCGCGGCTACATGGCGTACACCAAGAGCATGCGCTTGGCCGTGGCGAACGGGCCCATGTTCATGCGGTGCACCAGCAACCTCTTCGCCAACGCCGTGGACTTCTTCCTCCTTTTTTGGCAGATTGGTATCTGTGCGATATATTTTGTGTTCGTAGCTGAAAATGTAAAACAGGTAATGAACGGCCCCTTTCTCATCGGTCAGGTCTCCACAAATGACTACTTTACTAATTGCCATTTCTTTCTTTTGACAGATCGTCGATTTTTATAGCACCGGAGACGCAATTACAGTGCGTTTAGTTATTTGCTATAGTTACCCGTTTGCATTAGCCATGAGTTTGATAAAAAATTTGAAACTGTTAACGCCTTTTTCGATGATATCCAATTTCTGTGTCATGATCGGACTACTTATCACATTCTTCTATTTGATCGAAGATGATGTAGATATTCCAAAGGACAAGCTGATTGCAGTGGATCACATCGCTGACATACCGGTGTTTATCGGCATCACTTTGTTCGCTCTGGAGGCAGTGGGTGTGGTGAGTGAGTAGAGCGTAGTGATTGCGAGATAGTGCGAGAGAGAGCGTGAGCCAGCTCTGACATATATCCATGTGCAGATCCTGGCGCTGGAGTACAACATGGAGAAGCCCAGGGAGTTTACGGGCTGGTGCGGGCTATTCAGCATTGGGATGACCATCATTCTCGGCATTTATGTCGTACTGGGAGTGGCCGGGTTCCTGAAGTACGGGAAAGACTGCAAAGGATCTATTACGCTAAATCTACCACAAGATGAGAAGTCAGTGTTATTTTATTTACTTATTTTTAGGGTTCCGTACCTCAAAAGGTAAAAATTGAACCCTTATAAGATCACTTTGTTGTTCGTCCGTCTGTCTGTCAAGACCTTAACCTCGGTAAAGCATTTAATTCCATTTTTTTTTTTAATGCTTGGTCCATATTATGTTCCGCCGAAAGGCATACAAAATAGTGTCACTAAAATCAATAATTACTATCAAAAAATTAACTATAAAAGTACAATCTCTCATAAAATACAATGTTAGCTAATAAAAAAAAACAATATCTGTCGGCAAATGTACAACAGTAGGTTACATCAGCCATCATATTGGAACTACAGTGGGCGTACAATGGTAAGAATAAGAATAAGAAATTTTATTTGCGCAAACATGTGTACACATACAAAATTAAAATAATAGATGCATGCAAGGTCGTAAATAAGATTAGCTCACGACATGTTTGCCATTAAGTGTTGTTTATTGCGCAATAGAAAAAACTGTTTGATTTAAATCAAATTATAATTCACACTCATAGTCACAATAACAATATTGTCACATATTAGGTACACTGAACAAGTGTCCGGAATACGCAACGGTTTCTAGACGTGTGCACGTTTGCACTGCTTGGCAGCCACCAGTAGACTGCCATCCGGCTCGGTCGAGCACAACGTTCTAGACTCCGTTGAACGCCACTAGATGGCGTTGACGTCCCGATTGTTCAATTGACAGACGTATTTCCGACACGGCCATCCTGCTAGCACACGACCTCGTGTGTTAACCTGCAATCAAAACTCAACAACAGTACTCTGTTCGACTCGGCTAATCCTGACAATAAGGCTCCAAAAACTTTAGGTATTCCCAATAATTTCATTGTTTTCATAAAACATTACTTTCTAGTTAACACACACAAGAAAAAGGTCTGAAACCTTTTAAAACATTAAAACTACAAACCAGAGCCAAGTACCAACCATTGTTATTCACATCAAAATTAAATGTATCGCAACAAAGCCTCGGGGAACCCCTCACACAAGTAAACGATTCTACCACGAGCTGCAATTTTCCTCTTGGAAGAGTACATTGCACTCGAATACGTGCATCCTCCATGTTTGTGGTGCATTGTGGGGTTTTTTTTACCACTTTGGTCACCATTAGCCACGAGTCGCGATCACACCACCGCTCTCGAAAAACAAACATCCACAAACATGAGGGCCACCCCTCAATCACGTGCATACACCATGCATGTGGAGCATTGTGGGGTTTTCACCCACTATGGCCACCATTGGCCACGAGTCACGATCATACCATCGTTCTCGAAATACGTAATCCACACACATGAGTACCACCTCTCAAATACGTGCATCCACCATGTTAGAGTGCATTGTGGGGTTTTCACCCATTATGGTCACCATTAACCCCGAGTCGCAATCACACCATTGCTCTCGAATAATTACATCCACACACATGAGGAACCACCTCTCAAATACGTGCATCCACCATGCATGTGGCGCATTGTGGGGTTTTCACCCACTTTATATTATGGTCACCATTGACCCCGAGTCGCAATCACACCATTGCTCTCGAATAATTACATCCACACATATGAGGACCACCTCCCAAAATAAGTGCATCCACCATGTATGTGAAGCATTGTGGGGTTTTCACCCACTATGGTCACCATTGACCCCGAGTCGCAATCACACTATTGCTCTCGAATAATTACATCCACACACATGAGGACCACCACCATAAACTACCGCCCTCGGAAGGGCCACCGCCCTTAGGTCACAACAGAGAAGCTTATTCGACTGTTCCCAGCCCCAGCGTGCTCGTTATCACAGTGAGCATCTTTAACTTTTACTATCTACTTCGACTGGTTTATGAACCTATGGTCCCCTCTCTTTTTAACCCTATCGTGAGCCTATTTCTAGTCACACTTTTGAGTTCACCCTCCAACGTGTAGCAATTATTGTCCAAAAAAATGTGCTACCTATTAATGGATCTTTTAACTTCCCATCTAACCCAGTCTGATTTCACTCTTCATTTTCTTATAACACGAAATCGTTAACAAAACCTTTTTTTAGCTGCCATTCTACCATCAACTAGAGCCTTATCATACTCCGAACATCGCTCTCTAGTACCTATTTTTGAACCTCATAAAATATGTGGTCTCTGGTATCTACATCACTACTTATCTACTGTCAGCTCATGACAACAGTCTTGCAACTTCGTTTACTAAAAACTGTACAGATAAAGCTGTTTTACGCGGTTTATTGAAAGCAGTATTTCACCTATTTGCTATCGCGAAAATAGAGATGAGCTATTCCTCATCTTCATGTTTCTGATTAATTGACCACGGTAGTTCGAAGTTTGACGAATAGTAGTTCGATTGAAATAAACGCTTTGGGTTTGAGTTTGATTCGCGATTGACTAATATTCGGGATTATCGAGTCCAAGTACCACTGATAGTCATCAAACAAACATTAAATAGAACAATCAAAATAACAGGTATCTTATTCATAGTCAACAGCTATCTTATAGCTCAGTAAAACACAATTTCTGTACTCGCACTTCCCCACGGAAATACCGAGATAACACAACAACTACCCAGAGCTATCGCAACGATATCCTGGTCCAGACTCTCCCGTCTATACCATCCAGGGCTACCGTTCGATACTCTGGCACAATCACCGACCCACTGAACTAAGAACCTGTTCGAGAAACTAAATTGATGCTAACTTATCATATTTTTCATTACTTCACAACGCCAATTGGTATTTGGCCTCTGGCATCTTCCCGACAAAAATACAGACCGGTCAGTTATGGTCAGCGAAGCTTACAAAAATAAAATCAACTGGGCCAGACCATTTTCCGTCTATCGTTCATGTAAAGGAGCTACGTTTATGAATTACTCTACGTATTGACTGCCGCGTCGGTCAACGGTGACCGACAAACAATACATTTTCTATTGTGTCTATTTGTCTGGCAGACAATGCTTTAACCTGCGAACATAACGGTTGTTGCTACATTTTATAGTTTTAATGAATTAATCTTATTTTAATCTCACCCATATTAACTCGCATACTTAGTGGGCAAAACGGTAGTGAAAAATGGGAAAACTATTTAGGAAAAGTTGTAATAGCTCGGAATTTTCTGTAGCTTTAAAGCTTTAATCCTAACGGTCGTTATGTAAGGAAATCTGATACCTACCGTCACGGTAATACAAAAGCTTAGGTCCAAGTTTTCATTAAAAAACTTCAAAGTTAGAACATGACCTTGTGGCAACCTTGCCAGGCACTATCTCATTCTAAAGTTTGCACCGAATAAAATGTTGAAACTGTTTCCACCAGTTAGAAACTCTTTAAGTACTCGCTTTGTACTAAATATGACAAAATAACCTAGCACTAACAATCCAACCACCGAATTGGTTTCAAACAAAGCTTTGAAGGGGTCCAAGCTTTGTTTGCTTTTCAAATAAATCTTGAGCATAGTACCACGTAT
This sequence comes from Lacanobia oleracea, assembly GCA_950371165.1. Lineage (NCBI taxonomy): Eukaryota > Metazoa > Arthropoda > Insecta > Lepidoptera > Noctuidae > Lacanobia > Lacanobia oleracea. The sequence goes on from OX493385.1 coordinate 530,693, forward strand.
TCTAGTCGGCCTTGCACGCTTCTAACCTCACAAGAATTGACATGATGCTGATCGGCTACCGCAGCCAACAAACTGCTTGCCAGTCTTCGGTCTACCATGCCCTTAACTGCTCAGAAGTTGCAGCTGCTCAGCAGTTAAAGCAGCATACGAACCGCTAGCCTCCTGCTGGCTTCATCCAGCGTGATTTGACATTTATTTCACTCTACAGTCAACCCTACAGTCAACCCCCAATCGACTCTACAGTCGACCCCACAGTCGTCCCCACAGTCGTCCCCATAGTCGACCCCACAGTCAACCCCACAGTCGACTCTACAGTCGACCCCAAAGTCGGCCCTACATTCGACTCTACATTTGGCCTTACATTTGGCTCTACATTAATTGGCTCTACATTTGGTTCTACATTTGGCTCTACATTTGAAGTACTGTACGTGAACTTTAGGTAAAACTATCAAAAAGGTTAAACTTTAAGACGTCATGTTAATCACCGAATCATTCATCGAAATTCCACGCCAAATCGTCCTGCTGAAGATAGTCATTAAGTACAATTCTAGGACAAAGGTAGGCTAGGTAACTTAGGTAGGCTGAGGTATATCCTAAGTAACATCGTTAAACTGGCACTGGCTAATTACTCAACCAGTAATAGCAGAATAATATCGTTCAACAAAATTATTTAAAACGCCCTCACTTCATCAGCAACATTAAAGCTTATCAAGCCACAGTCAACATAAAAATAACAGCTTCACTTTAGCATAGAACAAAAAAACGAAAACTTAACTATCAAAATCGATATCCCAATGTGTGATACTGTAGCCCTTTGTACTCGTAAATCAGTCTCCATAAAAATGTTCACTCGTAACAAAATGGAAAAATGTTTACAATCGAACAACTCTTTTTCACAGTAAATACAAAATTAAAGTGCCTCACCAGATTGACGTGAAAATCAGGATCTTCACGTCAATGTGGTGAGCCACTTTCACACACATCACAATACTCTCCTTGACCTGATATCAGTTGATGTGAAGTTTCTTGCCTCCGTTCTGGACAAGTTTTTTTTTTCTCTGTTTGATTAGGGTAGCCGCAGGAAACTCGATAAAGACTCCTCCCGCTTTGGTTGAAGCAGAAAGGAGTGTCAGACTCTTACTGAAAAACCCATCCATGTTCCTCCTAGTGTTCCAGGGTACAGTGCCTCTTTCGAACAAACTGCGCAGCCACAGTAGGCACTGGCCCTAGCGGGCCTCGTCTTTTATGCTGACAGCTCTTTGAGGCGCGCATGGAACACAGCGCGCTGTTGACCCGGGCCTTGTTCTGATCAGACGACAAGCCAGCCAATGCTCGCCTTCCGCAGGCCCGCGCCTAGGGTGGCCAAGAATCGCCCTGCGACTCCCAACGCCCGGGGCAGCTTCTTTTTGGTTCAAAAATAAGCTGCACTACACAACACTGTTCTCGACAAGTCATATCATCGCGGTGACGCACTACGATCGCGCAACGAAATTGGCTAGCTTATTGGGTTGAATTATAATTCACACTCATAGTCACATTAACAATATTCTCTCATAGTAGGTACACTGAACAAGTATACGGAACACGCAGCGGTTTCTAGACGTGTGCACGTCTGCACTGCTCGGCAGCCACCAGTAGACTGCCATCCGGCTCGGTCGAGCACAACGTTCTAGACTCCGTTGAACGCCTCTAGATGGCGTTGGCGTCTCGATTTTTCAATTGATAGACGTATTTCCGACATATTAAAATTAAATAACTTATAACCGTGTCAAATCTGGATAGTACAATGTCATTAAAATTAAAATTGTTAAAATTAAATTGTCATAATCATCTTTTCAAAATTTGTCATTAAGGTATTCATCGACAGTGTAATATGCCTTGTCATTGAATAATTTAAAAAGCTGACGTTAAAAATCATTTACGCTGTTAACTGATTTGATTTGATAATTTACTGTATAGTTTGGAAGCCATTGCATATATGCTTTTAAGGAGAAAGTTGGTTTTGGTGAATAGCAAGCGCACGTTTGAACGTCGTTGACTTTAAAGTCAAAGTCAAAACGAACGTCATTCACATTTCAAAAAATATAAAAAATTCTAAAGTGACGACGTCCATTCGGAAAGGTAGATTCTTATGGAGAAGAATGGACAAGAAACTCCATAGTTACTCTTTTCAAATATTTGTTTACAAAGGAGATTGCCCATCCTTCTATGGACCGCCGTTGCGCACAAAAATAAGTTGTGTGATAGCATAAATTGGACATAAAAGAGGGGAGATGTCATATTTTCCAAGGAAATAAAAATGAACTATTTATTTTGTAGGGTTTTTATTGTTTTTTGATTTTCTGTTCAAGTTTTGAGGTTAGTTTTGTAGCTAACCTTCTACCAAAAAAAGCAGTATTTTCCGCTTCTACGAACTTGCTATGATAGTACGACCGTGCCTGTTTTAACTGGTAGGAACCTAGAGCTACTATCATCAGATCATGTAATGTAAGTCTTGGAAATATGTCCAAATGTGGATGCTCAGCATCTATGGTTAGGAAAATGGATCTCCTTTTATTAATATTTTCATTTTGTATGTACGCACCCAAATGATTTATTGTATTCAATCTAGCTTTAGCTAATTCTAAGAATTGTTCAGCATCAGGCCGCCCGGTCCACAATCGGCGCATGGAACTTATTTAAAAGTGCGCATGCAATATTAGAGTCTAACATAAGGTGTGTCGATGCGCGGTTGAAGTATTTAACCACCCATCGTCACATTGTTACACATCTAGATCGATTTGCCTATCCTGTGATAAACTGATTATGGCCTTCCAAAAGTGACTCAGGCATATACGCTTTATAGCCATGGCTATGCAATTCGCCAATTACATCTCTGAAACCCCTATCTAAAATAAAAACATCCCCAGGCCTAAAATAATTTCTTAATACACTGGTTTCATAGCGAAATTCAGAGGACATAATGTCCGAATCACTTTTAGTTGCTGGGAATGGGCCAGATGATTGTAAAATGAATCCATCACAGCAGACAAACAAAATGGTTTTAACAAATTAAGATATTTATGTAAGCTGTATGTTTGTTTTTGGTATGAATAATTACTACTATTTTGCACGTAGACATAAGTACCATCACATATAACAACAATTGCTGGCTTGGTTGAAACTGGCATATCTGGGTTTCCAAATAAACCCTCTGGAATGATTTTATTTCTAGCTGCCACATCTTGTATTGACATGTGACCAAGTCCTAAATATAAGAGTATTACCCAAACAATGTCTTGATTTAGACATATATCTTTCTAAAGTGCTTCTAGGAAGTCGAAACAATGTTGATAAGCGTTCATTGCTGTCACCAGTTCTAAGTTTAACCAGGATTATACTTAAAGCCACACTAGGGCAAGGAGTTTCCAGTGCCAGCTGTGGTACATGTGATAATTACTGATAGAATCGTTCAGCATTGATCCCTAACCAATAATGACAGAGATGTGGATTCATTTCTCTAATATTAGAAAAGTCGTACTGTCTGCAATCCATAATTGACATCATGTCATCCATTTGGCCCCCAGTAAAATTATTATAATGAAACTGTAATTCATCCCAATAACCAATACTAAGATGATAACTGCATATTCGGGCACTAATTGGTATATACAATTTATGCTCTGACAATAACATTTCCTTTATAACAGATGGTACCAGCAAACGTTCTGTATTCCTACAATCAACAAAAATACAATGCAGTGATGATGCGGCTGTTCTTTTATAAATACGTGAGATTATTTTAGGGCAGTGTGCAACATTATGATCCTGATGCAATTGCTGAATAGGTTGTGGTGGTGGTGTAGGTATTGAGAAATCCTTTGAAGGCATAGAAGATTCTGATGCACTTTCCACTTCACAACTTGATGTAGCAACATCCATGTTCTCTTGTGTTGCAATGGCTTCTTCACGAACAAACTGCGTTTGCCTATCTTGATCATGATGAGTCTGTCTTCTCACACTTCTACAGGCATTCGTCCAACCACGTAAGCAAACTCTTTCTAGCCTGTGCACCCAAAAAAAAGAAAATTGAAAGCTTTAACCTTACTAGAAAGGATTTCAAGCGTAACATTATACACCTAAAACAATTATGATATGTGGAATACAGGTCAAATACAAATGATCAAGTTGAAAATATCATGAGATGTTTTTGTACATTCTGAGAATTATTTTAATGAGGGAAGTGTTATTATATACAAGTATACCTACTCAGTACCTGCTGAGTACGTATGCACAACATTATGACATTTCCTTCAGGGCTATCAATTGATACTCTGTGTGTCTTAGCTCTTAATATGGAAGATCGACAGACAAAGCACACTTCTTGATGTCCATAAGCTCATTCAATTGTTGATCCAGCCAATAAGTTTAGAGATGCTCTTTCAAGTATTGTATAACATTCTTGACAAACAACATCCTCCACTGACATCTAAAAATAAATAAAAAAGATACATAAAACATTCTGTTTAGATATTGATCTCAGTACTAGTTTAATAAAAAATATACATTTTTGTCACAAATAGGCAAAACAAATACAAAATCAAATCAAAGTAAGAAAAGTAAGTACGACTTCTTTTTTTGTGGTGGTATCTCATCATGATACAATCATTAATTATTTGAAGGAAACAGTTTCCAGTATCACCTGTGAAAGTTAAATGCACAACGAAATACAAATAGTGCTAAAAGACTTGGACCCCATGTCTTGGGATAACTAGGATTTTTTCTTGTATCTATAGTATCAATATTACTTGCTTAGCTTTGCACGTATGTCTAAAAGTGTGCGAGTCTTGAGAAAAGTGCTAAAAATACAATAAAACATTACTCAATAAATAAGATTATACTGACCGTTGCTGGTGCAATCCAGGATCGTAAAATTCTAACCATTACATCCGTTGCTTCCCCGAATCGACGGGGTAAACGATAAACCAGAGAAAGGGCACAGTTCACACAGCGTGACATTTTTAATACAATTGTTTTGATTTTCTGCACAGTCTCGGACCGTAGTCGCAAACAAATGTTCTAAACAATCCACACCACTAGCACAGAAACAGTGCAATGGTCTTCAAAAAGATATCTTGTTCGTGGAATAACCCTGCAGGAATCCGAAGACTCAACTGGACACGTACTCGACGTAATAATAAGTTATTTGTTATCATAACAAACTCAACAACTTATCAAGAAAAACAAAAATTCGTTGCCGCGCCGACACGATGCTATGTTTGACTTGACAGTGACTTGAGTTTTGATGACAGTTCACTTTTCATTTGCCCCTAGTAGTGTTACCAACACTTAATCTAAATCACCCTGACCAAAACTGATTTTTTAACTAATGAAAGATTGTTAATTAGGAAAGAAATATTTTTTAATAATATTAATTACAAATAAAAATATGAATCACGCGGGAATATCCTATATTTGAAATATAAAACAACATCTGCCACTACATATCAGTTAAAATCGATTACGGGGAAGTTCTCCAAGTTGTCAACACTGCTTTCACTTGAAAGCCATTTTGAAAATAATGCAATAAAATCGAATTAGTAACTATTAAGACACAAAATATAAACCCCACATACGATTTCGATCAAGATAAGTAAGAAAAGTTAAAAAAAGATTTCATAATTTATGACTATATTTTTGTTGCTACACTGTTTTCTTTTATAGCGATACTAGTTCTGGGCAATGGCCTTTGATTTACAAAATTTTTGTTATATGTGAGGACCATGCACCTAGGGTATGCAGAGGTAGACTTATCAGTTTTCAAAATAAGTAGGTACATGATACCCACACATTTACAAATATTGGAATCACTAATTACCAGTATGTGAGATAACAGAAAAATACAAACACAAAAAGAAACAGAACATATATAAAGTTAATAACCAGCATGCTTCCAGGCATTCTTATCCTGAACGTAATCTTCTAATTTTTAATAATCTTGTTTACAAAATGTGCTTTGATATACGCTTTAAATTGTTTTTCATTTAATTTTAATATGTCACATGGTATTTTATTGTAACATTTAACACAGTACCCCATGAAAACTGTGTACTATAGCTAATCTATAAAATGGTTGATCTAATTTATCTTTATTTCTGGTATTAAAATTATGTCTTTCACTAATTTTACTAAAAAGATGGTGATTTTTTATACTTTTGAATTGGCAATGGACTGTCATAATATTAATCTTTTAAAAAAGTTCTCTTAGAGAATCGTGGCGACACAGATTATAAAGAGCTCTGACAGCTCTCCTTTTTAAAATAAATATGGATTCAATATCAGCAGCCCGACCCCACAACAAAGTACCGTATAACATAATGCTGTAAAAGTAGCTAAAATAGACCAAACTAGGGTTTCTACGTCTGTTAACTATCTTACCTTCCTAACAGCATAAGCAGCTGAGCTTAACCGCCCCGCTAGAGATGTAATATGAGGTCCCCATTGCAACTTCTCGTCCACAGTGATTCTCTAGAAAACTGTCTGATCAATAAACTCCAGTTTTTCCATTCAATAGGATGTCACTATCGCTACTTTTAACATTTGGCAAAGTAAATCTAACACATAAGTTTTTTTTTACAGTTAAAATCAAGTTGTTTGAGGTAAACCAATTCTGGAATTGAAGAATAGTTATTGACAAAATTTCGTGACCGTTGCTAATTTTTAAATATCAATGATGAGTCATCCGCAAATAACACCATCTTTGGGTGATTTTGAAGTAATTAGGGCAAATCATTTATATAAACTAGAAAGAGGAATGGAACTAAACTTGAGCCTTGAAGAACTCCCATTGTCATTGTCACTAGGGTCTGAAATCACAATTTCAGACCCTAGTGAAGCTGAGCCACCAACGTCTCGTCACCTATAAGCTTTTTTGCTCTGCGTTCAACCGAGACCAATGAAGCAAGCTGGTAGTTTGCTGAGCCATCCCATAAGTAGCTGCAATACTCCACACAGGATCGGAGACGCAGATCGGGTGCCCGTCGGACGTGTCATACCTGTCTAGCCCAGGGTTTATCCTAGAACTCTATTTGAGACCACGCGCGGGCGTATGCATGTACGCCCGGGACGACATCTGCTATCGGCGTCTCCGTAACCTTGAAGACTCCAGGTTCTCAATGCTGTTGGCTATAGTGGACACAGGCCTGGACAAAATTGTCTACGCCTGTGTCTACCGTTCGCACAGCGGTGATTTGGAGACAACTGGGCTCGCACAGCACTCCAGTGAGGCTGCGGATGTGGCTCAACAGCGGTACCCTTCTGCCCAATTGGTGTTACTGGGGGACTTCAATGCCATTAGGAGTGGCTCTTCCCATACCAGTGCACAGACCATACTGGACAAGAGACACAAAAGCTAGCGTTTGCGTTAAATCTTACCCAGCTGATCCAGGGGGCAACGAGGATGCCCGATGTTGATTCGCACACTGCCAATTGCTTGCCAATACCTTTAGAACGTCTTTAAAAAAGTACTGCCTAACGCAATAAGCTTTAGTTAAACCCTTTAGTACAGTTAAACCTAGATAAAGGAGTTGTTTGACACCTTTAGTTTCTTGTGTTACTAAACTCTCGTAAAACTCTATTTGATAGCATATGTCTGCAATAAACGTCAATATAGCACCTTAGTCAATTTAGCACCTTGGTATAAAATACTTTATTGCAATAACTATACAACAATAAGTGAAAGGAGGTGGCGAACACTTTTATAAAGACATAGGTATTACAGAAAGGTTAAAGCTATAATGTATTAAGTATACTTGCTGCTACTAGCAACATTATAACTCTCAAAGCTGTATTACATCGTCCATTAAAGCTTTAGTGCTGCAATTGGGGCTAAAATATGTTTGTTGACTCCTCTATATAGTCTTTATTTATAACTGAGATAATTATAACCCTGTTTTATTACTTGATCATAAAAATGCCTGTAACTGACACCAAAAATGTTATTTGGGCTGAGCCTGAGAGCTGCCACGGCTGCCGCTTCCTGCACTATAAAGTGTAGTGGTGGCAATATTAGCATGGCCTGCAGGGCCGCAGTCTGAACAGTTTTCATACTGCTAGTAATTGCCACATAGTCAAGTTGATGCAGTTTCTCGAGGTCTTTCTGTGCTGTGTTCAAGTCGCTCCTAGGCCACCAGACTAGTGAGCTATATGTGATTACTGATCTGATAACTGTAGTGTTTTGCCCAGTTCAGCTGCTAGTCCAAATAGATGCCCAGATACTTGGTTTCAGTTGAGAGGCTTAGGGTGCTACCGAAGAACGTGGTGGTTCTTATGATGGCAACTTCTCTTTTTAGTAAAAAGAACAAGTTCAGTTTTGGTGGGGTTCACTCATAGATATAAGAAACAAGGAGACATGCCTGTTAGACGAAAATATATTGGAACCCTGTGTCCCCAATAAATCCCCTCCACACGAAAACTACTATACATGCACTTCTGTAAAAGCAATAGATACGCAGTCGCGCACACACCCGCATTTCTTAAATTAGAGTGTAATAGACAATCATTTATAAACCTTATCCCATCAAACACAGCGTGTATTTACCGTTCACCGTACAACTCACGCACACTAAAACAACGGTCGCTATCGATGTGTTGTGCAAAAGCAATTTATTTCTCATATACGCTAGTGATTGACTAAACCGGAAAGTTATCGAATCTTCAATTTTATTATTGCAGAAACATTTTTTTGGGGTCACGAAAAAAACATAAAATAAAAAAACAGCATGTACAGAAAATAATATAATAAAAATAAACAAATGTAGCTATAAAAATATCTTCTTTATTATCTATACTAATATACAACGTTGATACGACAGAGGGGCTTTCCTTTAAACTGCCTATACTAGGTACCATTTTCAAGCTCTGTACCAAAAATAAATTAATTAGGAGCAGTAGTTTAGTCGCAAATGATTTTTAAAGTTTTTGCACGGTTTGAACACGATGTATCTTTTCTAACAGCTGATTATCGTCTAAGCATAGGTCATGCACCTTACAACGATGAATCTACGATGCGTTGTTGCCGCTCTGACGCATGTCGAAGGACATTCACTAAAAGTTGGCATTGCAAACAAGGAAGCAATGAATACACACACACTTGCACTTTCACTACGAAAGCGACACACGTACCGCATTTGAAAGAAACAGAAATAGGTCAGTTTGTTGCATCCTTGTTTTTTTGCGATCGGTAAGTGGGGCCTCTATTCAGTCAGTGACGCCGACGCTGTCGTTTCGGAACGTACGGTTTGTGGAATTCGCGCGCAACAATTGTGATTTTATTTTGTTATTGTGAGAGGACACGTAACTTGGGATTATTATTTTTTAGTATTAGTGTTTTTTTTTTTGTGATTGACTGTTTTTTATGATGATAGGACACGTAACTTGGGATTATTATTATTTAGTATTAGTATCTCCGGACCTCACTCCCATGGATTTCTTTTTGTGGGGGTACATTAAGGGTGAAGTGTATGCCTCAGAGGTAAATACAATTGATGAGTTAAAAAATAGGATTATTTTAGCATTCCACAAATTAAAGTGCTTAGCGACGGACTGTGATCTAATTAGAAAAATAAATAACAATATTCTCCGTCGGTATAATTTGTGCATCAATGTAAATGGAGGACACATCGAAAATTTAAAAAATTGTTTGTGATTGCGCGTACTTCGAAACGTTACCTAACATAAAAGCCAGTGCGAGCGGAGGCCTAAGTCGCCGGCCGCCACCCCGGCCCGGCCCCCGCCGAGCACACGAGATACCGCACACCGCGCTCCGTCGCGCGCGCGACGTTGCCGCTTTGTTACCTAGCGGTATCTAAGGTCAGTGTCATTTTTTTACAAAGGGTGGTTGCGTTTTATTCGGATTTGCAAGCTATTTAGTTTGTTTGAAAAAAATATTTTATCATTTATGGTGCTTTTTGTTTTTGTACCGTATCGAATTAATACTGAACACGTATAGTATACGTAGTTTAATTTAATGCCCCTCTGTCGTATCAACTCTGTATAAAGCTGAAGAGTTTGTTTGTTTGCTTGAACGCGCTAATCTCAGGAACTATTAGTCTGATTTGAAAATATAATATAATATGATATCATCACGCTCAGACCAATAGGAGCGGAGCGCAGTCGAAGTTGCGCGGGTCAACTAGTAACAATATAAAACAACGTCGCTTTTTTGTACGCTTATATCTTTTAAACTACTTAATTAACGGATTTTAATGCGGTTTTCGTCAATAGACAGAGTGATTCAAGAATAATGTTTATAAATATTTTTTACCGAAATAGACTAAATGTAGGGCAGTTCGATCAAACCACAACATTTTTCTTACCTAGAGTATTTTTTTATACCCGTTGTAACATTTAAACGAAAGGTCTGATTTACATAATTTAAAGTACAATTTACGTGTACATTGCTCTATTGTTAATAGTTTCCACTGAGTACGCGAGGCTTTATATTAGGCTGCCATACCGTATTGAAACAGTAGGTGGTGTTTACTCCTGCTGGGGCTGCGGAATCTGTTCGAAAGAGGTGCCGTAGCCTTAGAACGCAAAGGGCACCAGGAGGAACACGGATGGGTTTTAGTCAGTAAGAGTCTGACACTCCCTCTTGCTTCACCCAGAGCGGGAGGAGTCATTTGATGATTTCCCATCCTTAAAAAAAAAAAAAAAAAGGTGGTGTTTACTCACTGACCTGTAAAGTGGGGGTATTTCTTCAAGAGATGTGCAATTGCCCTTATTTTATGTCTCTCAGTTCGGATTTAACCAACAATTTTTAAAAAATAGCCTGAAATTGTCGGGCCGTGGGATTAGTGTTACACCCACCATGAGCGCGAATGTGGCCAAACATTAACGCTATGTGGTCTTGAATTATTTTATAGGCTGTTAGGTACCGCAGTCTCTGTTCTCTTTCAATAAGATGCATATAAATATCTTTTATGCTTTTTATACATACTAAAAAGCCTATAAATCCAGTTTTTCTACTAGATTGAACTAATTTCGACCAATCTGTTAACTTCAAGGAATTTTAATAAGTTTCAGTTTTATCGAGAAATTCAAATGTTCGCTGTTTATTACCAGGAAAAAGTGGTTTTTTGAATTTAAGTTGCATCATATTTCTGGAATTAAAAATGTCAAAAAGATTATTTATAATTTTTAAAAAGTTAACAGTTTCATCAACGGATTGAAATTTGGGCATGTTACGTTCGGCACAAAACAACAGGGCATTGGCAACACTCTCACTAAATAATTGGGACGCTAATCGCACTTTCATTTTTGGTTTTTGAAAAATATATGTCCTCGCCTTAATTTATTTGCTAAATGCAATTTTTCCTTTTCTGGGATTTCATTAAGATGTTTTAAATGACACCATTTTATATGTCTCCCTTGATCGTCTACCATAATGCCATATGCTTCAAACGCATTTCTTAATAATTTAAGCATATGACAATGATCAGGAAATATAAATATTGGTTTCTTTGTAAGGAGATGATAAAAAAAAAAAGATTTTATTTCTTTTGTATTTAATGAGTATCTGAGTTCCTTTGCCATGGAATTATTAGTTGGACAACGTCAAATGTCAGCGAAGTTACTTCAATGCCAGTTTCTTCTAGCAACTCTAAACATTGCTTTACTAAGCTAGATCGCTGTTCTCCTGTAACACCGGATACAAGAAAATACCCTACTGGTATCTTGAATGCTCCGTTAATAGCTTTAACCAAAAACACAAGCGTCTCTTTAGCTTCTGCCAAGTAATCGCCCGATATACCCTTATTACCTATATCAACATATCCATGCATTTTTTTACCGTCCCACTCAATACGCAGCCTGATCGCCATTTCGTCCAGTACTAAATTACATAACAATCTATAGCCAGTATTACGAGCCTTATACTTCAATGCTTTAAAAGATTCCTGAGTAAAACCTGGCTGCGCATCGACTGATTCGTACCATTTTTTTATAGTGCGTGAGTGAGGTAAACATGTCTGGAATTTTTTTCGTACATATTCGTATGCTTTCGGTGAGTAAAAATAAAGGGTACAAGCAAACGTTCTAAGAGCTGGTGAATACTTGGTTTTAATGTTTTTATTACTTAATGTATTGTTTTCGTAACGAGCTATTAAATCATTTACACCGAGATTCTCTAAATGTGTGGTTTGGTCTGAACTCACAAAGTTTTGTTCATGAATATCTGTCAAAATATAATTTAAACTTGCTATTTTCTTACGACACCGGCTTGATTTCTTTTGTAGTTGTTTTATTTGTAATCTTTGTTTTTTTATCATATTTGCTTTCTGAGAAAGTTTGATGCACATTCTCCGTTTTTGGGGGGTTTCTGTTAGGGATTTGGATGTCATCAAAAGGATCTGCTGGTTTCTGAAAACATAGTAGTATATAATTATACACCCACATAGCTTATTTTAAAGTGAAACTCTAATCCTAAATATTTCTTACCAAATCCTGGTCTTGGGATTTCTGACTTTCTTGTTCGTTTTGATGAATATTAAGGCATATGCGTTTTAGAGCTGGCTCATCAGATTGTTCGTTAAGAGATTTTATGTTGTTAGATAACTCCAAAACATTCAATTCCTTTAATGGCTAAACGAAAAAAACGCACAGTGGTCAGTTAAATAATATGATTTTTTTTTTCTGACGTTTGATTTAACATCTTGCATGTCAGAAATTCTTTTAAGGCTACCAAATTCAATATCTGTTTAGTATTTTGCAAAATACAGGCTAGTTTAGGGTCGTTTGTTGATCAAAATATGATTCGCAAACATATTTAAATCAATATAACCTAATACTGATCTACAAATGACAAAAAATCCCTTGCGCTTACGACTTGTCTTAATATTTAATTATCATAGTGATAGATCAAATTGAAGTTGATGTTTGCTTACATTACGCTTTTGATCGGAACATCTTGGCTGTGTAGGTTGTATAAAATCCTGAAATGTTGAAACATGTGAGATAGTGGTCAAACGCGTGTCTATCAACAGTAAAAAAAAAATGATGGATTTTATGAATATTCCAACTAAAACATGAGAATAGCTTTCAGAAATAAAATAAATTTAACTCACTTCTGCAAAAATCAGGCGTAATCTTAATCTAGGGATTGCCTATTCAAAAAGCCTTCGACTTTTCTTTAGAGGCTGGAACATTTCTGCCTCAAAGTAAACCGAACATACAGTACTACTTTTTGTAGGAAACCAATTAGGTGGCCTGCCTGTGGTATCAATCCATTCCTTTTTTAAATTCGCATCTTTAGGGAAGCTGAAAAGGTAAAAACAACTTGTTTTAGCGCCATGCGAGGGGTATGTATCTGTGCCCAATGCAGTTTTGGTAGATTACTAACAATAATGGTGTCAGGACGCCTTTTCCCCACTGTAGTGGGGCTGGGAAAATACCGCCCAAGTCCTGCGGATTTGTATGGTTGGAAGGTCTCCACAGCCCACATTATCCGATCCTCTGTCACTATTTTCCGAGCTGTAGACCACGCCCGCTCACGTCCTGTCCTCAAGGAGGTCACAGTCTGGCAAATGCGTTTCCAGAAGTACCCTACTGGTCTCTTGGTTCGTTTGTGTGTATGAGTAGTCTGGCTTTTTTAGTGCGCCGAGGGTGCGGTCCGGCTCAATTGATAGGATCTTCCGAAATCGTGCGGCTTCGTCATTTGATTCTATAGATTCACAGAACTTCCGCCAAGCTGTTTTCCTGGCAGTTCTGATATGTTTCTTAAAGGTATATTGGGTAGTTTTGTATGTTTCCCAGTCTTTTGGGAGTCTGGTGTTTTTTGCTCTGTTGAATTGTTTGCGTAGCAAACTTGGGGGCCGAGTCACCCGCGTCCGTAGGAGAATACCCAATGCTAGACCCTACACGTGGCCCCCGGGTGGTGCTAATCAGGTGACACTAACTGGTGGTAGGCTTCGGCCGATGGCTTGTGACCACCCACTGGGCAAAGGCGTACCGCCAAACGGCCTAGCCGTGTTCCGGTACGATGCCCAGTGTAGCCAATACAGAGGAGTTGGGTCGAAATAGTTGTTCCAATGCAGGCAGACCGACCAGGCTCGCGTTGATATGGGCGTATCGGGAGACTAGTCGCGGAGGGTAGCGGGATCCGAGGCACGGTGCGCCGCTGGCCGACCGCAGTTAGTTGGGGGCCCAAGTAGTGTGCTGGCCACACATGAAAGGCTGCCCCGCCAACTGACGAAAAATCCCGGGGTGCGCCATCGTGCTGGCTGGCGACCAGATGGGGAGGACCCGATGGACATTCCCGGGGGGGCTCGGGCGTCCCCGCAGTCTCCAGACTAGTCCCCCAATGATATCGTCCTGTCAGAGCGTGCCTGAGGGTAGCAGCTTGGAACCTCATTTCACTTCCTTCTCCTCAACAACCTTCACTCTCAACATGACGAAAAGGAACAAAATAAAAAAAGCTGTACAGCGGCAGCACTTCCTCCCCCACAAAGTGCACCTCAGCAATATTCGAGGTCTGCACTCAAATCTTGCCGCAGTCCATAACCACCTGGAGACTGAGAAACCAGCACTCCTGTTCCTTTCCGAGACGCAGATCAGGTGTCCGTTAGACGTGTCTTACCTTTCGTACCCAGGGTTTACCCTGGAGCACCATTTCAAACCACGTGCGGGCGTATGTATGTGCGCCCGTGATGACATCTATTATCGGCGTCTCCGTAATCTTGAGGACTCCAGGTTCTCAACGCTGTGGGTTTTAGTGAACACAGGCCTGGATAAAATTGTCTACGTTTGTGTCTACCGTTCGCACAGCGGTGATTTGGAGACAACTAAGCTCACACAGCACCTGAGTGAGGCGGCGGATGCGGCTCAGCAACGGTAACCTTCTGCCCAATTGGTGTTACTGGGGGACTTCAACGCCCACCATCAGGAGTGGCTATTTCCATACCAGTGTACAGACCATGCTGGACGAGAAACGAGAAAGCTAGCCCTAGCGCTGAATCTTACCCAGCTGGTCCAGGAGGCAACGAGGGTGCCGGATGTTGATTCGCACACTGCCAATTGCTTGGACCTTCTGCTGACAACGGATCCAGACCGCTATTCGGTGTCGATTTCTTCACCACTGGGTAGTTCCGACCACTGTCTGGTGAAGTCTGTGTCCGTTTACTCCCCGCCCGATCCTAGCCCAAGAGGCACACGGCGGGTATGGCGGTACAGGTCAGCAGATTGGGATGGCATGCGATCTTTCTTCGCATGTTATCCTTGGCAGCCTACTTGCTTTTCTTCGACTGATGCTTCGTCGTGCGCAGACGCCGTAACGGATGTGTTGCGGAGGGGAATGGAGTACTACATTCCGTTCTCTGACATAACTATGTCTGGCGAAGCTCGTCCATGGTTTGGTGCCGAGTACAATCGCGCTGATGCGCTTAAGCACGCGGCTTATCTGGCATGGGTCGACGCTCGCACGTGCAAAGCAAGCGACGTGACTCGGAAGAAGAGAGCCTTCAACAGGGCTGCCAAGTCCTGCAAGAAGGTGTTGCGGAGGGCACGGTTTGACCACATCAGCCGAATAGGGAACAAACTTGCTTCATACCCAGCAGGTAGTAAGGCTTTTTGGTCCCTGGCTAAGTCGGTCGAATCGAACTTCTGCCGCCCCTCACTACCACCACTGCTGAGACCCGACGGGACGCTTGCCCACTTCGCTGAGGAGAAAGCGAACTTGTTTGCTTCCCTGTTTGCGCAATCTTCACGTCTGGATCCCGGTGGCGCGAGGCTCCCTGCTTCTCCTGGTGGATGCGAGTCGAGCATGTCGAACATTCGCATTCATCAGAAGGACGTCCGTAGGGTGCTGCGTAACCTAGACGTGAACAAGGCTAGTGGCCCCGACGGGATAGCGGCAATTGTTCTGAAAACTTGTGCGCCTGAGTTGTCTCCGATCTTGACACGCCTATTTCGCCTTTCGTTTGAGATTGGAAAGGTGCCGAAGGCTTGGAAGCAAGCTAACGTGCAACCCGTGCCCAAGAAGGGTAGTCGAGCTGACCCGTCGAATTATAGACCCATCTCGGTAACGTCCATACTCTGTAAGACTATGGAACGCGTGCTGAATCATAAGCTCCTGGCGTACCTAGAAGGAAATGATATCCTTAGTGACTGACAATACGGGTTCCGCCGAAATCGGTCAACTGGGGATCTTCTAGCGTATGCCATTCACATCTGGAGTGAAGCCATAGAAAAGCACGGGGAGGCACTAGCGGTCTCCCTTGACATCTCGAAGGCTTTCGACAGGGTCTGGCACGATAGCCTTATTATTAAGCTTCCTTCCTTCGGTCTGCCCGCCGGTTTGTGTGATTGGATTGCAGATTTCCTGAGGGATCGGTCTATCCGAGTGGTCATAGATGGCTGCTCGTCTGGACTGCTGGATATTAATGCCGGGGTTCCTCAGGGGTCGGTGCTTTCGGCAACACTGTTCTTGCTGCATATTAATGATCTTCTTAAACCCGGTACCTTTGGGTATGCAGACGACAGCACTGTTGCTGAGAGATACGTGTCCGACGCACGAGCTGGTGGGTCGCAGATCCGGTCTCTTCGGGAGGCTATGGTTGAGCGCTTGAATGTGTCCTTACAGGCTGTCTCTGAATGGGGCAATGACAATCTGGTCAAGTTCAATGCTGCTAAGACCCAAGCGTGTCTATTTTCCGCCAAAAGGAGCCAATTCCACCCAGCTCCATCTTTCCGAGGTGCAACCGTGCCGATAACCGACCAACTTGAGCTTCTTGGGGTTACATTAACATCTACTCTCAATTTTGGCCCTTACATAGAGGCAAAAGCTCAAGTGGCTGCAAAGAAGTTGGGGATCCTATCAAAGGTGAGACGGTACTTCACGCCGGAACAGCTGCTCAAACTCTATCAAGCGCAAGTTCGATCGTGTATGGAATACTGCTCTCATCTTTGGAACGGATCTGCGAGATACCAGCTTGATGCCCTTGAGTCAATTGAGAAACGAGCCAAGAGGATCATTGGCAATGAGAGGCTCGTCGCGACGAAGCTCCAAAGTCTTGAGCATCGACGACGAGTTGCTAGCCTGTCGGTTTTCTACCGGTTGCATTTTGGGGAATGTGCGACGGAATTGCATAATTTAATTCCGGCAAGCCCGTTCCATCATCGGACCACAAGACGAACGGCGATGCGCCACCGGTACATGGTGGACATCCCATATATAGAGTATAGTTTGAGAGGAAGTGGAGATAATTCCCTAATAAGAGGAAAAATCAAATCCAGATATGTTTCAAGAAAAATATATTATTTATATTTATTAATTGAAAATAATGTGTCAGGAAGAGCAGGTATTGTAGAATACTGCTGTAATTGTTTAGTAGGGCGAAGAACTATTGGGTGCTGTGCACATGTAATGACGCTTGTGTGGTACCTTGGATGGACTAGGCATCAACCAACAATATCAGCACCAGCAGAATTCCTCGATGTTGTAGTTGTGAGAGTGAATGATGAATAAAATGTATTTTTGTCAAAAAAATTAACTCTTTACCCACTCCTTAAGGTTTTTTAGTGATTCCCTAATCTATACTATAGGTATTACAGAATTCGTCGATGCTATAGTTGTGAGAAAGGTTGATGAATAAAATGTATTTTTGTCAAAAAATTTAATTCTTTACCCACTCCTTAAGGGTTTTTAGTGATACCCTAATCTATACTGTAGGTATTACAGAATTCCTCGATGCTATAGTTGTGAGAAAGGTTGATGAATAAAATGTATTTTTGACCAAAAGACTTAATTTTTTACCCACTCCCTGAGGTTTTTTGGTGATTCCCTAATCTATACCGTATTATGGCAAGTAAAAAGAAACGGGGTCCCAAAAAACTGAACATTATCTGTCAGTAAATCGACTTATTTTTGGTTCTAACCTCAAAAGTATTTTTGGCAATAAAAAGTATCTCGGCTATTTAGATATTATTTTCACATCGGATAGTGTTGACAACATAAAAACAATCTAATCTCGCTATAATTTATTATTGGACGTGAAAATAAAAGTCAGGCACAACTACTATAGAAATTTGGCCGATGTTCTTTCAAGTATACATACTATTATTATTGACGGCAGAGTTAAAATCTGATATTTTATAAAGTATGGTTTGCAGCTCTCCATATTAACTTCTTCTATTTGCGTGTTTCTGAATGTTGTTTTTAGATTTAGAGGTGGTTTTTTGTATGATCTAAATTGTAATAGTTTAGTTTTATTACTATTAATTTCCAAGAGTGGATCTGGAGCCAAGTATCTACAGTTTGGAGGGTATCTTGTATTTGTAGACTAGGGTCTCCCAGATGTTGATGAAGAGTATATAGTGTGTGACCCGCAATGCAGTATTTGGCAGCTGTATCTATCAGTGCAGTACCATTAAAACAGATTTTTTATATATATATATATATATATATAAATAGGTCGTAAACTGTGACTGATGGAGGGTCAAGATCATTACCACGTGATATACTACATGCATATTTTTTTTTTATTGGAATAGGTTTATTCTTGACTCTAGTCTATGTCAGAGATGACAGAGACAAAGTTTACGATGGAGCGAGCCTACCCAGAAGGAGCCTGTTCACTCTAACTTTGAAGAGATTAGGGTTGTAAGCTTTTGGAAACACAGACGCAGGCAGAGAGTTCCACTCCTTTGCTGTGCGCATTATAAAAGACGTTTGAAAACGCTTAGTGCGAATTGGTGGAATAGCCACAAGGTAGGGATGGTAAGATGCAGTGCATCTGGATGTCCGATGGTAGAAGGGGGCCGGTAGGATGAGGTCGTGGAGTTCTTGGGCACACTCACCGAAGTACAATCAGTAGAAAACCGACAAGCAGGCAACCTGACGGCGATGAGCCAAGCTATATATAGTAGCTTGGCATCTACCAGTTTTACGTCGCCGATGAGCCTCTTAGCTCTGCGTTCCACCGAGTCAAGCGCGGCAAGCTGATACATAGCTGAGCCATCCCAAAGGTGGCTACAATACTCCATGCAGTATCGGACTTGTGTTTTGTAAAGGGTTAAAAGCTGTCCAGGCCTAAAGTATCGCTTCACCCTATTTAGGATACCCAGCTTTTTGGCCGCAGTTTGGGCTTTGTAATCGAAGGTTGCGCCGAAGTTGAGACTGAATGTCAACTCCATGCCTAGGAGCTCGAGCCGATCAGTCACTTTAGCTACTTTTGACCCCTTCACAACTCCAAACCTATTTAACCTACATACATGAAATTGAGCACATATTTATTAAAGTTCCTCTGTAGCTCAAACAGTTATTGACATATTAACGTTTAAAACCCGGCATGATTGTGAGTAACTGACTCATTGACATGTAGATCAAAAACCTAACCTACTTCCTGATGTCCCAGAAAGTTTAAAATTCGGCATGCAGCTAAGGAACTGTGTATACAGAGGAAAAACATCTGAAAACCAGGAACTTCTAAGATTTTTAATTTTTCCAATCAATTGATTTTGTTAGGTACCTACCACGTAGTGCTTTTCAATAATATAAGAGCAACTGCTTTCTTCTTCCCAAGATAACAAGTTCTATGCTGCCGTCC
The DNA here is from genome assembly GCA_950371165.1 of Lacanobia oleracea. Classification (NCBI taxonomy): domain Eukaryota; kingdom Metazoa; phylum Arthropoda; class Insecta; order Lepidoptera; family Noctuidae; genus Lacanobia; species Lacanobia oleracea. The sequence continues at coordinate 550,273 of OX493385.1, forward strand.
GCTTACTTAAAGGCCGTTAAATGAATAAACCTGATTTTGAGCTATGGTCTAAAATGTGGGAAATGATGTCCCTAGAAATTGTTTAAACATACAGCTATGTCTAATAGACTAAAATACTTGATAATTGTTAAGCTTTCTTTCTTTGGGTTTTATTGATTGCTGACACTGAAATAATATTGTATTAAATTACGGTTTTGTGTTTTTGTCATGTTTATCTATTCCACTAAGGAACCTCTTACTTACTATACTAAAAAACGGCTGGCTGACGTGAAGCCGTGTTATAGAGTTGTAATAGAATTGTATCCTCTATAGATTTCTGTGACTCTTTGAGTCACAGTTTAATGCAATTTCAAAACTAAATAACAGTTAAATCACTAAACCTTCTTTTTGCATTGTAAATTAATTGAAACTCAACGAACTGCACTTGTGAAAAAGCGTTATTAGACTTTAACTGTCTATTTAATTGTTAAGAGATACTGATATTATACAGATTTATGGTCTAAAATACAGTTTCTGAATAATCTGTGCACAATAACTGTCTTTAAGTTTAGGAATTACTGGCTAACCCATATTGCTCTAAAGTCAAATGGACAACTATGTGTTAGATTTTGGGTTAGCGTTTTGTGCTTTTAAATGTGTGTACGTGTTACGTGTGACAGTTAGGTAATTAAAATGTAACATAGCTTTTTCGTTTCAGTTTTTGTTATAAAATAAGAAGTCAAAATAATTATTGTAAAAAAGTTCTCACAAACCTTTGTGGTACATAAAACAGAAATCAACTGTAAAACAATAACTAATATGAAAATTATAAATAAAAGACGTCAACTAGGGGCATTACATGGTGGCACCTGTTTCTTAAGTGTGTGATTAATATTATACTAGACATGCCTTTTAAGTTCTGTTGTTTCCATATTTCCCGGCATTTTGAATTTGGAAATGTTTTATATTCGAATTTATTTAAATTTGAATCTCAAAAATCTGTCAGGTTACGTACAAAAATGAATCTTTCTAAGGAAAATGTTCGAGCAATAATTTTCTACAACTTTAGAAGAGGCCTGACACGGCTTCAGTATTTTGAAGAGCTAACATCTGTGTTCAGTGATGAAGTTCCATGTCTGCGGACTATCGAACGCTGGTATTTAGAATTCCAGCGTGAACATACTAGTGTTAGTGACAAATCTCGCGAAGGACGCCCAATATCCGCCATCACTGAAGATAACATCATTGCTGTGAGACAACTAATTCTCGAAGATCGTCGATCGAGAGATAGAGGCTCTATTAGGCATCTCAAGGATCTTCAGAAGATCTTGCATGAAGCGCTTGGTGTAAGAAAGCTAGTTTGCCGTTGCATATCGCATTTGCTTTCCGACGATCACAAGGCGGGCCGCGTATTATGGTGTAAGAAAACTCTGCACAGGTTGCAAACCTTTGCAGAGTTTTCTTAAACCATCCGAGGAGAGTCAAATCACGTCTACGACATCATCAGTGGCGACGAATCTTGGATCTATGCCTACGATTCTGATTCCAAACAACAATCTACAATCTGGGTTTTTCAAGACGAGCCAAAGCCGATAAAGTTGTTCGTTCTCGAAGCACTTCAAAGAAGATGGTGGCCACGTTCGTTGGAAAAACTGGCCATGTTGCGACTATTGCACTTAAAGATCGTAGAACGGTAAACGCAGAGTGGTATACCACAGTTTGTTTACCACAAGTCATCGCCGAACTTCGAAAATCTAACTGAAAGCGACGCATCATCCTGCACAACGACGACGCAAGCTCACACAGCGCTCGTCAAACGATTGAGTATTTGAAGTAGGAAAAAGTAGAAATTCTTGACGATCCTCCATACAGTCCTGACCTAAGCCATAAAGATTTATTTACATTTCCTAAAATTAAGAAAGTTTTCGTGGTCAAAGGTTCCAGTCCGGTGAAAAAGCAGTCGACGCTTTCAAGTCAGCCATTTTGAACACCCCCACTTTAGAGTGGAATAAATGTTATAATAACTGGGTTGAGCGAATGAAAAAGTGTATTAAACTACGTAGTGAATACTTTGAAAAAACAATAAAAAGTACTATAAGGTTCTAGTTGTGTTTTTTTCTTCAAATGACAAAATGTAAAAGGCATGCCTCGTATGCCGTAGGTTAGAGACGTCACAATAGTGACGCACCAATGCTGCTATCATTTAAACAGTATTGATCGTTATATATTATTACAATAAATACATTTTTGTAAGTTGTCACAATCATCGTTATACAGAGTCCCTAGTCTTGCAAACCAATTAAGATGTATAAAAAAAAAACTTTTCTTAGAATTGGATATACTTATTCCGTAATGAGATCAATAATGACTTAAATTAAAATTGTGCTCGTAAACCATGTACCTAAATATTATTTATTAAGTTACTTAGGAACTCAATCAGCATTGTAGGTAAATATCCTTACACTATAAATCAAGTAATCAATATAAAAAGGGTGCACCCTCTTTATATTGACATTAAAAAAAAAACAAACACCAAGATTAAATATTACAGATTAGATCAGCAGTGCGATCCTGTAAATATTTCGAAGTGAAGGATTGGGTGAAGTGATCACGAAGTGAGCTGTCAATCCATGTAATCAAAATGGAATGACAGCTCATTTTGTGATCACTTCGCCCAAACGTTCACTTCGACATGTTTGCAGAATCGACCCGGCTGTTTCCTTTAGCTGTACTCACGCATTCCTCACATTCAGGCATATCGTACCAGAATTGCATTTTATGTAGTTCGCTAATATCTTTTAACGCGTTGATAACTGCATCTTTTCTTACTCTGGTTTTAAAACATCCGTGTATTTTAAATATCTATCGGTCATAAAACGTAAAACTTTATAATCATGAGCTGTATCTTTAGCATGTAACTCATTTGTTTCAAAACATCGCATTCCTCATTACTAAGTTTCTCAAAAGATATATTAATGCTCTTTATATGATTCCTGTCAAATTCATACGACACCTTCTGTGGTGGATAATATTACTCTCAAAAGTCTTTAATCGCGCTCCACACTCTAGCGAGAACGCGAGAAAAACACGAGAACGTGAATGTGGAACCGATCCACATAAACGTGTCTCGTGATTTTCTCGCGTTCTTGCGATATTCTCGCGAGAGTTAGTTTTTTTGGAGTCATGGAGTGTGCGAGGTGCGGTGCGGTGCATATCAGAAAAGTAGGAACATAGACGTCTTTTAGAGTGGGAATGTCACTTAACCGTTTTTTGTATTGTATTCGTTGACCTTTTATTTCAAACAATCACAACTTAATAACGGTTACTGTCTTTTAGGTTTGTATATGCTCCAAAATCTCACTGGCTTACCAACGTGTAGCCAGCTAAGTGTGAATAACGGTTTTGTAGAGAGGTAATTGTAGAAAACTGTCTTTTAGATGTCGTTAATGCCAATTCAAATTCAAATTCAAAGCATTTTATTTCAAATAAACCATTCACAGGCACTTTTGAAACGTCAAGGTCGGTCAGTCAAAAACATGGAAGCTATTTGCACGTTCCAAAGCGTAGATCTCTATGGAGAAGAACGTGCAAGAAACTCCACGGACACTCTTTTAAATCATGTTCTGGTTTTACAAAATTTCAAGTTACATATACTTGTTGCTTCTGCATGTGAGGACAATGCAAAGGAAAAAAAAAAGGGCTTATTATAAGAATTTTAAATATAAAGATTAAAATAAGCCAATGGCAGCTAAGAGATGACCAGTCTCAACCGACGGCGCCTGTTCACGAACATGACGCGTGTATCGGCACCCTTCAGCTCAACAATTTCGAAGGGAACCGAATGATCAAACCCACGCGCCGCCATCAGCGAGACATTTGAGTGAGCATGACATGCTCTCAACCACCATGCTCGTTCATGTCCAACAAGTAAAACTATAACTACTCACATAAAATGTAAATGGTTTCATGGTACTCACATTTACAAAATTTGAAAAATATGCTTCTACTTTACACAAAACTATGGTTGTCAATGACCAAATAATGAAAAATAAATTAATAAAGAGAACGATTAAGTTAATAATAATTAATATAATAATATAATTTGTATGTATATAAGAATAAATAAACGAAATAATGTAAGAACCTCTAAAAGGAGCGAGCATCTCTTCCAAATATAAAAACATAGAAACCTAAAAAGTGGACCTAAGCAGCTGTGACTGTGGAGCAGGACCAGCATTTAGCCAAGCGTTTTTATCGAGGATATAATCTTCCAGTTTATAATACGCTTGTCTACATAGTGTGCGTTTTATGCATGCTTTAAATTTTCTCTCATTCAGTTCGAGAATATCAACTGGTATTTTATTATAAAATTTAATACAGTACCCCATAAAAGAAGTGTGTACTTTGGCCAATCTGATATGTGCCTTGTATTACCGTAAATCATTAAAATGCGTATAAAGTGATGTAACGTAACTGTTGTAGTTTCATGTAACCGTTTTCTAAGATTGCATAGTGGATTAAAATAAATTTTAAACAAACGGTTACAAGCGAGTAGCCGTATTATAGTTTTATAAAGTGACATAACCGTATTTAAGTGTTGATCGATCTCAAAAATGATGTAGTTAGCCGTGGGTGTAGCCTCCAGATCTTTAGCGTTAATGAAGATAGAAAAATAAGACCCAGACTGATTGATAGAGAAAAAGTTGCTCTTTTACGTAGTACATATAACTCAAATTTGCCAAAATGTCACTTAACGGCCTTTTAGTAAACGGACGGCAGTATGATGAAAGGTCGTTTTTAGGGATCCGTTCCCGAAGGGTAACCAACGGAACCCTATTACTAAGCTTCCGCTGTCCGACCATCCGTCCGTCCATCCATCCGTCTGTCTGTCAGCGGGCAGTATCTCAGAACCGCGGGCTGTATCGCGTGGTAGGTAGACAGTTTAAATTTTCACAGATTGTGTATTTCTATTGCCGCGATAACAACAAATAATAGAAATTAAGGTTTATGGTAAGGAAACCTTCGTGTGCGGGTACGACTCGCACTTGGCCGGTTTTATAGGTAGTTACGAATTATTTATAAAACTAAGACAACCGATAATAAGTACGTGTTACTAACTGCTCCTGGAAGCGCCACCGCGCCAGCGCCACCGGGCCAGCGTAGCGCTTTGACATCATTGTGAACAATTTGTAACATAAATGTGTTATACGAGAGAAATACACCCGTATACAATCTTTTTTTTTACGTTTGATAAGCACGCGTTTGACCACTATCTCACCTGTTGGTAAGCGATGATTTGGTCATCTTGAAGAGGTTGTAGCTATCAGGAAACACAGACTCCGGCAGTCAATTCTACTCTATGAATGTGTTCCCAAAACGTATTGTGCGCGTGGGTGGGATCTTGCTACTTACTCGTATATTGGTGCAGTAATGCGGGGGTACGTGGAAAGATGAATCCCAACAAAAACATAAATGTATCATCATATTTTTGGAGACGTGGAACAGAGAGTAAAGTCCCGCACACCTCAATTTTATTGTAAAGGTCCCTCCTTTCAGCTAGCGATGGTCAGCTTCAGTGATGCCTGTACATTAGAGCAACGCACTCCATCAGTAGCTGATCCTCATAGATACCACACTTCTATGTACCATTCATGTTTAAATTAGTATTTTTTTTAAATTGTTATTAGTTTTGGAGTCACTAACTTTCAGGAACACTGGCTGGTTATTAAAAATCGTTAGCAGAGTTAGTTAGTTGACTACGGTCGCATTTTACTTGAGCTCTCAAGTTAAATCCGACCGTAGACAACTAGGCCCTAGGATAGATTTTAATTCAGTGCCTATTTTTTGTGCTTCCTAAGATTGATTTTAGAGTTAAAGGATTACTCGTGTAGTGAACGACGAAATTAACAAACGGAATCCTTATAGGATGACTCGTGTAGTGAACGATGAAATGAACAAACGGAGTCCTTATAAGATGATTCGTGTAGTGAACGACAAAATGAACAAACGGAGTCCTTATAGGATGATTCGTGTAGTGAACGACGAAATGAACAATAACGGAATCCTTATAGGATGACTCGTGTAGTGAACGACGAAATGAACAAACGGAATCCTTATAGGATGATTCGTGTAGTGAACGACGAAATGAATAAACGGAATCCTTATAGGATGACTCGTGTAGTGAACGACGAAATGAACAAACGGAATCCTTCTAGGATGATTCGTGTAGTGAACGACAAAATGAACAAACGGAATCCTTATTAGGATGACTCGTGTAGTGAACGACGAAATGAACAAACGGAGTCCTTATAGGATGACTTGTGTAGTGAATGACAAAATGAACAAACGGAATCCTTATAGGATGACTCGTGTAGTGAACTACGAAATGAACAAATGGAATCTTTATAGGATTACTCGTATAATAAACGACGAAGTGAGCAAATGGAACCCTTATACTCGTACGTGGCATATTATCTGAACACGGGACTTGAGGCACGACTCACTCTCTATTTAGTGCACATACTCGTATGAACGTCTGTGTCCCCACACGAAAGCATTACGTAAATAAATACTTTTTAAATATAGGGTCAGCTTTGGGGTGTAAAAATAAAAGGTTTTCAACATTGGTCAATCATTTTGAAATAATAATAATAAAAGAACACTGAGCCTAAAACTTTGTAAAAATATAAACCAGCTCTTAAATTAAAAATTACAGGAAAACTTATAAGAAGTTCATGGTTTAAATTACTAAACATATTAAAAAAAACATGATCATTTGGTTACTTTTGAGCGCGAGACTGACTCACTCGTGCCGGTTTTTTTTTTTGTTGTTATAAAGAAAACTTAATAAATAAATGCTTTTTGGCAGGAAAGCGCAGTTGGTGAAGTTATCATTTGCCTTGGCAATGTTTCTATCGTACCCGCTGCAGAACTTCGTGGCGTGGCAGATAGCCTGGCGGTTGTCACATAAAAGCGTCAATGATAACCGGGTGGCGGACTACGCGCTCCGAGTGGTCATCGCGTCCATTCCGTGTGAGTACAGTTGCAGGACTTAAGCGTCTCCTCGCCGACATAACCTGTGTCAGGGTGACGATGATCTAGACACACGGCAATGTGTAAACCAAATTTGAAAGTAGCTCAAACACATGACCGTGGGAATGGCCGTGGGTTATAAAAGGTAGACTTTTGAGATGTAGTAGTAGTCATTCTAGATCATGCTTTGTGATTACAGGATTCACACGTTCACGTTTTCTTGTTATGGGCCGTTTATAGATCTAAGTGCAGGAACAAGTCTGAGTTACGATGTTCCTTAAATATCATTATACTAACAGAATCTGAAGGAGACAATGCATGGTTCCATTACATTTAATCCAGCTCCGGCGCAAAAATTTTGTCTTTATTTATAATAAATACAAAATAATAACTGTAACTGGGTTTCGGACCATTTGTCAATTGTTGTTCAAAACAGACATACATAGGTATAAGGTAGGTAAGATAGGTAGGTATAGCCACCTGGCTATAAGGATTATTTATGCAAAATTTAAACAAAATCTGTTCTGTTTTCTCTCCAATCGTAAACATACAACCTAGGATTAACTATTTTGTTATTTGTTTAGATATTATAAAGAGAAAAGATTTTTCCTTTGTTTGTTAATTTTATATCTATAACTAGTGACCTGCCCCGGCTTTGCTCGGGACCAATTTAGAACAATAAAAAAGTCGGTGTTTTTTTTTCGCCTTTAAACACCGACTTCTGAAATTAAAGTTATTTTTTACTTATTAGTGTATTGTTTTTGGAAGTCGGTTTTTTTATAATTTTTTTTTTTTTTTTTTCACTTTTTAGTGATAGTGCCTGCGTACCACTAAAAAGTGAAACCACAAACACAGCGTGCCGGCGTGATGTTATGTGCTGTAAACAATCAACAGACATACGAAAGACAGAAATCCCGATCCATCTGCTATCATTTATTGAAGAGTCCCGTTGCCTACCTCCGAAGCTCTTCATCAGATCTTCACCAAATTTAAATGTGACCAGTCCGAGAAAATACTCTTCCAAACAAAAAAAGAATCATACAAATCGGTTAATAATTGGCGAAAATATCGCTGAACAAACATTTTTTATCAGATCCTGACTTATACCTTCCATCATCAGCTCAGCAACATGAGATGATGATTACCAGGCACAAACATCTCAATTGCGTTAGAAAGTTTATGAAAAACATTGAGTGATGCTTATAAAATTGAGGGTTTCCCTCGATTTTCATGTGATCCGATCATCAGATTCTGACTTGGTGACAATGGGACCACTTCGAGAGTAATTGAGCTTTCGAATAAAAAAGAGAAATCGGTGAAAATACATTAAAAAAAATATACATACAGCCGAACATCGAACTTCCTCCTTTTTTTTTGGATGTCAGACTTACTGACTAAAAACCACTCTGTTCTTTCGGTTGCCCTTTGCGTTCCAGGGCCCCGGTACCCTGTTTAGAGAGTCCTGTGACCCCGGCAGTTGCGATAACTCCTAAGATATTCATTTCAATTGAATAGTGTTTAGGGTAATTACGTTCTAAAATAGATATTGAATATAATCTGTGACTATTAACACCATACACCTTAAATAAGCTTCTCAAATAATGCATTACTAAAAATGGTTAAAGTGACTAACTTTTACACCGCGGCGCCATTTTGCTGAGAAAGATATTTTCAGTCGCGCGCAATTTTAATTTTGTAAAATCTTCTAAATTAGTCATTTAAATGTAAAAGAATTCTTAAAAGTGGTTCAATAGATCCAGAGACTATCCACCTTTTTATGCAGTACGGGAAATCATCAAATAACCCCTCCCGCTCTGGATGAAGCAGAAGGGAGTGTCAGACTCTTACTGACTAAGACTCATACGTGTTTCTCGTAATGCTCTTTGCGATCCAGTCCCTGTCTTCTGTGCTGACAGCTTTTAGGGGCGTGCGAGGAACACAGCGCGCCGTCGAACTGTGCCTGATTCTGATCGAATGGCGAACCGCATAATAGGATCATGGACTCCTATTTATCGTGGACTAACCATATCGCTGAAGTCAGTCGTAAGGTCCATTACACGTTTCATTCCCTGAAGTGTCTCCAGAGCTTTTTGCCCTTGAAAACCAAAATTTCCCTGGCTCAAACTCTCATTCAGCCCATCATTGACTACGCTGATGCCTGTTATTTGGATGCCACCGAGGAGCTTTTAAATAAACTTGAGCGTTTGCAAAATATCTGTATTCGTTTTGTGTTCAATCTTAAAAAATATGATCATGTTTCAGGATTTCGCAAGGTTCTCAAGTGGCTCCCTATTCGACTTCGCAGGAACTCTCGGATATTGTGTTTGCTATTTAACATACTTCACAATCCTAAAACGCCTTCCTACCTGCGAGAACGTTTCTCCTATTCCCGTCCTTCAGATGCGCCTTGCAGGTCGCATCTTAGAAATCTTCTTAAATCCCCTCCCCACTCTACCGATTTTTACTCCTACTCCTTTACTGCACATGCGGTACGGTTGTGGAATTTACTACCGCCTGACATTAGGGCTTGCCAAACTCTTGCAGTTTTTAAAGGAAGAGTGAAAGATCACTATCTTTCCTTCTCGTCATAGTTGCAAATAGGTATGTATTATTATTTATCTTTTATATCATATAGTATGTATTAGTATGTTAATTATGTATTGTATGTTATATTTAATATGTATAGTTTTTATTTTAGCTACTGTTACACAACTATGTCTACATCTCTTTTTACTCTACTCTCCTTTCGCAGGTATGCTGGAAGAGATTTCTTTTGAAATAAGCATCACCTTTGTACTTATTTTTCTGTTTCTTTCTTCTTATCCTATTAAATGTGTGTACATAAATTGTTAAATAAATAAATAAATGCTCGCCGTCGGCAAGCCCGCACCTACGGTGGCTGGGAATCGCTCTGCGACTCTCCACGGCCGGGGCGTCTTCTTCTGCTGCGGCGTCTGGGGCGTGAGGTTTCCCCCCTCTCTCACGCGTTTGGCTTCCTCCTTCGCTAAAATTATTGTTTCGCAGAAAGAGGTGACCGCTTTCCATATATCCTCGCTCCGGACAATGGACTTAACCAGGGCCGGACGCGAGTGGTCGCCGCCGCCGGTCACCTCGACGAGTACACGGTGATGCTCCGCCCAAGCAGGGCAAACCTCCAACGTATGCTCTACCGTGTCCCCGGGGCGATTCTCGCAGTGTTTACACCCGGGCGTATCCTCCTCTCGAGCTTGAAATATGTGGTGAAACAACCGTGTCCGGTGAGTACCAGCGTCAAACGCAATGTGAAGACGCATTGGCGCCGCTCTACTCTTCAAAGTGGGGGGGTTGCAACAGCCGCTATCCCCATACAGCCATGAGATCCTGTCGGAGCTCCGTCCGCCGAGAGACTACAACCCCCTACAACCTCACAAACTTTACTTCTTAATAATTATTAGTATGGATAATGTAGAATCATAAATAAAGAGGAAAGAAGTGTTTTTTTGTACCGAAAAGGAAGATAAAATGGTTAAAATCGGTTTATTTTTTACTAACTTATCAAAAAGTAACGTAACATAAGCGATAATTTATTTCACTTTTCACGCGAGCGAAGCTGTAGGCCAAGTTATTATCTTATATTATTAAATAAAAAGAGTGTCTAGTAATATAATCTACCATCTCCATTGCTTTATATGGTGGCTAACATGATTTTATTGCTAATCGTGCAGACTGTGACATAATCTTTTTAACAAATGAGGAATTACAGGTATTAGATTCATCTTGCCACAATGAGTGACATGAATTTTGAAATAATTCTACAAAAATAATAAAAAGAAAACATTTAAAAATATAAATAAATACCTAGTAGCCCACCGGTATCGAGAACAAGGGCCAAGTTACCGGTGGTCAGGCATCCTGACAGAGGAATCTCCTCACTAGACTTGGACTATATGTCCAGTAGTACTGCTTTCTGGATCAATCCCTTGATCCAGCGGCTCAACGAGAGCCTCTTGAGATGTTGATCGAGGCTTTTGGCAAGTATGCCATTGGCCTTCACGACTATCACAATTACTGCTGTGTTCACATTTGCTGCTGGGTTCTCGTCATGAGGGACTGCTATATCAAAAATCATCGACGCTCGAGTCAGTTTATCACCACTATTTCAGACCGATCCCAATACAATGTGCAATTGCCACTTTCGAGAACTGGGTCGGGAACATACCTATAATACGGTACTTCCGATTTCACAAGATTGTATTTTCGAGCAAGCTGTTGTTGGGTAATTCTGAATACAAGGTTGTAACTGAGCAAATAGTCTCCGTAAGCAGGACTAGAACAACAGGAAACAATGTGACGGATAAATTCCCCGGCCCGGTGACATGTCCGACATATGTCAACTATACCATCCCTTACAATATATTTCCGGTAGTTGTTCGTCATCAAACTTCATCCATAATTGCAGACAAAACCTTCGGTATCCCCGAAGAGGTCACTAAAACGCAGTCAGACTTCGGACGCTAAGAAGTCTACATCGGGCCCATGTAGGACCCGATAAAAGCGTCCGTAAAGCACCTTCCTCTGCCATACATTTTGCTCTGCCACACCTCCTTGCGGTCATTAGTAACTAATACCACAAGTTTGCGCCAGTTCTCGTTAGCCAAGGTGAGCGCGGAAGGCCTTTGTCCACCGCTACCACATCTCGATGCATACCCACGTCGGCTTCTAGGAAGTACTCCCTAAAGCTGCATACCTCGCGGTTTTACAGTGTCTTAGCATTTAATAAGCCACGAGCCCCGAACTTCCGCGGGATATACAGCCTCATCACCGATGACTGTGGGTAATGCATCCATCCGATTTGCGGTAAGCAGTGAGGTACCCTCCTATTCAGGACGTCATGTTCCGTCTGAGTGCTTTTGAGTATGCCGAAAGAGTACATCATAACCGGCATGGCCCAACCGTTGAAGACTCGCACCTTGTTTCCACCTGATAAAATGCTGTTCAGTACTTTGTTCAGGCGGCTAAAAAAGCGCTCCTTCAACGATTGTTTCATTGATTTTCATTGATGCGTTTCAACACTTCCAACATACCCAAATACCTGTAAGTTTCGGTTGAAGAGAGGGACCAAATACGAGAGTTAGGTTCCCACGGATTCCATAATCTCCCCTCGTACATTTCTCACCGTACAATTGTCCAAACCAAATTCCATCCAGATGGCGCTACTGAAGGTTTCTATTACCTTCAGTAGCTTTATCAGTGGCAAGTTGTTAGGAGTTGTGTTTCAAAACATCCATGTTAAAGAAGTGCGATTATGACCTGACCACCTCTTTTCAACCGGTAGCCTTGGCCCGAACCTTCCAGCAATGTAGTGAGGGGGTTGAGGGCCAGAAAAAACCACAGTGAACTCGAGGCTGTCACCCTGAAATATGCCACCCTTGATCCTGATCGGGTCGTTGTTCACCAAGATCTGTCGGCATCCTGGATAGCGAAGGACCGTCCTCCATTGCTTCATGCCCTTACAAGCCATGTATGGCACTGAGTCGTAGGCCTATCCAGCATGCCAACAGATCCCTTCGGGCACGACGAACCTGTTGGCTAATGGCAATGTCTATGTGGAGCAGCTCCTTAGTACCGCTAGACCTGTTCCTACATCGATTCTGAGAGGCAGACATAATTGAATTACTATCAATTTATGAATTCAATTTTAAATGTAGTTAATGCATGCATGTTGAGTATTTTTAAATTACTTATTATTTTATATAAAGACTCAAGAACTTCTTTGCATAATAATGTCAAGACGTATTTCTTCGTTTCTTCGTTTGTCAGCTATATTGCATGGATTTTAGTTTCTGTTGTCTTTGGTGCGCCGTGCGCACAGATAAAATAGCTATTTTTAGAGTTGTGCGCACCATTATTAGTCGGCTACATTCCACCGTCAGCACAATAGTCTGTTGCCATTTCCTCACAGTCTTTTTACTATAACCCTTATGTATTTATTTTTCTGTTTATTTATCCCGTTTTAATTACTATTATGCTGCTCTGATCGACGTCATAGTCAACGCCAGCTGTCGCTGAAAACCAGCGCTGTAGCTGGGTCTCGCACATTAGTCCTCGCTTTATGCTGAGCAATGGCCGATTTGCGCGAATGTAACGCATACACACATCAAAAAAAGTTTGCGATCACTTGCATAAATATTTTTTTTTTTAATTTAACTTTTTCAAGAAAAAATATCTTTGTTTTTTTTTTTAATTGAAAAACCCTGTTTGAAATTATTATTATTATTTTTTTTTCATCTATTTTTGGCAGGCGTATGATAAGCAGGGCAAAAAGCAAAAATCCGAAACAATCGAAATTAGATTGGTGGGTAGATTTGGCTTTAATAATTCTTTGTAGCTCCAAAATTTATTTCAAGTCATGTTTGGCAAAAGTAATGGACGGTATGATTGATTCTAGCTTGAAGGAATATCTATCCGTGCATGACTCACAGTTCGGGTTTCGACCTGGACTGTCAAAGAAAGCGCCATAGTAAGTCGGTATACGCCTGTTTTTTGGATCCTTCCAGGGCCTTCAATCTGGTAAATTATGAAGTACTCTGAAGGGAACTTGAGGATAGGGGTGTACCGACAGGAGTCCTCAGGATCCTATTGCTTTGGTATGGGAACCAAGAAAATATTGTAAGGTGGTCCAATGCACTCTCTGAGAAATATAGGTTAGAGTGCGGTCTGACATCTCCTAGGCTATTTGGCACATATATGTAGATGGGCTAATCGTGGAGCTCAGTAATATGCGGGTCGGATGTAGCGTCCATGATGAAAAAATAAAGGCTTATCCATAATGTAAATAAGTACGAATACATCGTGTTTAAGGCCGGCGGTGAATGCCCAGATGCTATACTAACATTACCCTAAAGGGCTTGAACGTCAAAAAAGTGACAAAGTGCAAATATCTAGGGCAATTTTTCACTGACGACCTTAAGGCCAATGTTGATATTGACAGGGAGCGTAGGGCATTGGCGGCCGGAGGTAACATGTTGGCCCGAAGATTCGCTCGGTGTAGCAACCAAGTGAAAAACACACTTTTTAAGGCATATTGCCAGAGCTTCTACACGGGTATTTTTTGGTCAATTATACCAAAAGATCGCTGGATGACCTAGGCGTGCAGTATAATAACATTTTAAGGTTATAACATTTTTTGGTCCAAGCTACCGGTGTCGGGAGCAGGGTCCAAGCTACCGGTGGTTAGGGCTCCAGAGAAAGGAACTTCCTCACAATACGAGCCGTATCGAGGAGTACTGCCTTCTGTATCAGGCCCTTGACCTACCTAACCGCGTAACGCCAGCTTCGACAGATAGTCGTCGACCTTATGGCTTATGGCTTTTGGCCATCAGGCCATTGGCCGTAACGACTATCGGCACAATGACAGCTGAGTCCACATTCCACATGTCGACAACCTCGTGTGCTAAGTCGAGATATTTGATTTGTTTCTCTTTCTCAGCCTTCACGAGGTTCTCGTCATGCGGGATGGTAACATCCATTATCATTGTGCGGCGCGCTAATCGGTCTATCACCACTATATCAGGCTTATTGGCAACAATAGTCCTATCAGTGATGATAGACCGATCCCAGTACAACGTGACATGGTCATTTACGAGAACTGGGTCGGGCACATACTTGTAATACGGTACCTCAGAATCCACAAGTTTATATTTCAAAGCAAGTTGCTGATGGATAATCCTGGCCACTTGGTTGTGCCTGTGCAAGTACTCGCCGTTAGTCAGACGAGAACAACCAGAGATAATATGTCTGATGGACTCAACCGGACGGTGGCATGCCCGAAACACGTCCACCGTCCCGTCCTTCATCGTCAAGATAACTTCATCCATAATCGCAGACAAAATCTTCAGTTTCCCCGAAGAGATCACTGAAACGTGATATATTCCTCCGGAGCCCGATAGAAACAGACGTGTGCTAAAAGTATTGTAATTTTAATAAAAGCTTAGCAAAGTAAAGTGACCCTTATAAGTGTATTTTTTAAGTAAAATAACATTGTAGCTGTCTAATCACTTAAGACTTTGTGCCCTTACGTGGAAGATCGCCGGCGCGCGCGCAGCACCGCTCACCCCCGCGGGGAAAAGAGAGCGTCCGATATTTTTTTATCCCCTCGCACGCACTCGGAACGCAGCGATATGAATGTGTAGAGAACACCGTCCAGGGCTACACTGATAAGCGGCAGCGAGAGTGGTAGCGGATCGGTTCCAAACTTATCCACTTTCAGCGATGAGGACCTACATGCTAATATTACTTCAAGAAAGAGGAAAGAGCGTATAGAAGAAAGCGATTATAAAAGAGACTTCCTGGATTTTCGCATGGAAATGATGAACTGCCTAACCAATTTTGGCAAATCACAAACTGAAAACCTAAACCAAATTAAAGAAGAAATATTGGATATAAAGAACGAAATTAAGACGGTAAAATTAACTGCCAACAATTTTACTCAACAGCTGGTACATACAAATGCTGAAATAGAAAATATCAAAACGAAAACAACGGTCACTGAGGACAAAATCAGAAATATAGAAACCAAAATATCCCAAATCAGAAATGAACAACATACAAAAATTTGGAACTAAAATCACCCGTCGAGTGTCACGAAAACGTCATCCTAGAACTTAAGGACCGATGCGACCGCGATAAGAATATTGTAATCGTGGGTATATCGGAAATAAACGACAAAAACTGGAAATCGAGAGAACATTACGATAATCAAGAAGTTATGAAGCTAATTACGATACTTGCTGAAGACTGCCCTAAACCGATAAAATACAAGCGACTAGGAAAATATGTGCAAAACAAGAACCGACCCATAAAAGTTCACTTCGAAAGCTCCAGGACTGCAAAATACCTATTAAAAAATAGAACTAAACTACCTGAAAATATGCAGATGTTTTCTGATCAAACCCCAAAACAAAAAAAATACTTAGAATCTCTGAAGGAAGAGCTATAGGCCGACCGTTTAACTCGCGTATCGCCTGCGTGGTAAGAAGGGAGCGGGGGCGGGTAACGCTACACACGGAGTCAATAATCCAAAGATTTATCTCGAGATAAACATTGTTGGTAAAGAATAAAATAATAGGTATCTTTTTTTTAAGTATTTATTTTTAAGTTTTACAAATATTTTATTAATAGCTTCTTAGGTACAAAATCATAAAAACAATAATTAACTCCGTTTAAGAAATATTTAACCACAGATAAAAGTTGTAAAGGACTACTCATCACTAATATCCATATCGCTTGAATCATCATCACTGTCTGTGTAGCTTGAGGAGTCAGAATCTTGCAAATTAATAATAAATCGGTCCATCTCTTCATCAACGATACGATCGTGCAGACAATATTCATTTTCAATAGTTTGTACATGTTTATCGCAGTTAACCCATTTTTCTACAGAGAATTCGACAAATAACTGTTCCAGTGTATTTTTCTCTTTGTCTAAATTAGAATCAATTTCAATTTTTGCGAGCTGTCCTTTGATATCCCCCCAAACCAATTCGATTGGGTTCAAGTCTGGGTGATATGGAGGCAGTCGTAAGACTTCATGACCTGCCGCCTTTAAAATTTCATCTATTTTGTAAATATTTTCTGTCGCGTGTTGTTTAATTAAATTCAATAAATCACATTTCCTTAAAGACGTATCAAATTTAACATTGTGTCTTTGCAGCCAGGTCTGCATGATGGCTTTTGTGGATGTCATTGTAGGCTTTTTGTCCTCTTGTACCGAGTGGTATGCGGCATTATCCATAACAATAACTGACCTTGGCGGTAAATTTGGCAATAGCTTTTCTCTAGTCCATTTGCTGAAGTTTACAAAATTCATATCGCTATGATAATCTCCGGTTTTGCTTTTGGATTTAAAAATTAAAAGAGCTCCATCGATAAATCCGGCTTGTCCACCAGCATGTACAATAATTAAACGTGGCCCTTTGCCAATATGCGACAGCACCCCTCGTTCTTCATTGGATTGCCAACACGCTGGTACCTACATTTAATGACGAATTGACATATGTTTCATCGAGGTAAACAATGTTTTTTTGATCTCTTCTGTGCTTCTTTATCGCATTAAGATAACGCCACCGCCACGATACGATGTTTGGTTGTTCAATCAGTAATTTTCTTTTTTGATTGACATTTCTTAAATCGAAAGCCAAGTTTATGAATCAATGTTTTCAAATATTCTCGGCCACAATTTAAAATTCCTTCTTCTCTGAGTTTCGCATTCAAAATTTTTAATGTAGGAACCTTCTTATAAACCGTATAAAATTGAGTTATTTTTCTTCTAACAACGCCGTCTGTAAAACTTTCAACTTCAATTTTTTTTCTTTCGGATCTGTTTATATTTTTTTGGTGATTTAAAATTTACATTATTTTTTTCATCTTTTAGTTCATTTCCTTCTTTTATTATTTTACATATGGTAGTCACCGAGAGTCTTGTAGCTTTAGCAATAAGTTTGTTTAGGTTTACGTCTTCAAGATACTCTGTAGAATTATGATCTTGTTTTCTGGCTTTAAAAAAGGAATATACATTGTATGCTATTTGTTTAGCTTGCTTGTTAATTTTGTTCGCAAAACTGCAAGAGCGATTCATCTTGAGATTTATCTTGGCAAGTCGTATACCTTGTGCGTTTATGTCCAAACGTCCGTAACAAAAATACCAACCGCGCGCTGCGAGCACAGCCAGCGCACTGTTGCACTTGACGTAAGCTCTCTGCTCCGCGCCTTCTTTCACCCACCCGCTAACATCTCCCCCCGCTCCCTTCTTAACGCGCAGGCGATACGCGAGTTAAACGGTCGGCCTATAAATAGGCGTACTCGAGATGGCGAAAAAAACCTCACTATTAAATATGTGAAAGGAACACCTACAATTATTGTAGGTGTTCCTTTCACATATTTAATAACTTAATATATTAATAACTATTATAGTTGTTGTAAGCCTAAAAAACCAGTAAGCACCCCATTACAAAATGCCAAACCGACGAATAGTTCCAAGAAACTATCCCATCAAAAAATAAATAAATAAGAGGACATTCCATTGCATCCGTCTTCACTTAGATTCCTATAAGCAAACTTATACAGTATTCGCTCGCCTGGGAAGTTTGACGAAATAAAATGTATTATAAAAGCCATAAAAATGACAACACATCTATTGATTTTCACTGAAACGTGGATTAACTCAGAGTCTGATGCGAAACTATACCAACTACCTAGCTATAATCATATCTACAACTATAGACAGAATTGTAAAGGCGGCGGAGTTTCCATATACGTGCACGACAGTATTAAATATGAGATAACGGAAGAACTATGCGAGAACGGAAACCACTATTTATGGATTTACATAATCAAACTATCATTGAATATTGGAGCGGAGGAGCTCGTGGCTAAATAATAACAGCCGCACGGGTCGATCTTCAAGGTTAAGCAACGCTTGCCTAGGTTGGTCTGTAGATGGGTGACCACCTTAACATACCGAGTTTCCTCCGTGCCTCGGAAAGCACGTTAAGCCGTTGTTCCCGGCTGTCATTTGTAGATCTTTGGCAGTCCTTACGGATAGTCAGAAGCCAGTAAATCTGACTCCAGTCTTGCCATTAAGTACCGTGTTACCCAGTAAATGGGTTGTGGAGGTCTGGTAGGCAGCCGCTCCTCGTAAAATACTGGTATTCAGCTAAATCCGGCTTGACTAGAAGCCGACCCCAATATAGTTGGGAAAAGGCTAGGCAGATGATGATTGAATATTGGAGCGATTTATAAACCGGGGGATATCAATGTAAAGAACTTTTTAGAAATATATATATCCCAATTGAAGCGACGAAGAAGGTCAATATTTTTTGGAGACTTCAATATAGATTTACTTTCTTCAAACAGTAATGTATCAAAATACCACCATGGAATCCAAGAAGCCGGCTATAGAATAATAAATAAAATCAACAAATTATACAGCACACGTGACACGGCTACAACAAACACAATACTGGACCATGTATGCACTAACATAAACAACCATTCTCTCAAAGTCTCGATAATTGAATCTAGTCTTTCTGATCATAAGCAGATTTATCTCCAAATAGGAAGTTGGTCTCCCCAACATAACAAAAAAAAGCATTATAAAGCACTAGATTATGAAAAATTGTACAAAAACACACTAGAAGCAAAATACAGCAACGACAACAACGACTACAACCATCTAGAGACATTTATCTCAGAACAGATAGACAAGAACAAAATAGATAAGATTAAAACTCTAAACCCTCCCCAAAAAGACTGGATTAATCAGAACATTATAAACGCAATTCATTCACGAAATAGTAATGGCAACAAACCAAATCAGACCCAGGTAACGACGATTTACGGAAAAAGTTCCAGGAAGAAAAACAGAAAGTAAAGATGCTCACAAACACGCTATTACTATAATTTATTTCAAAACTGCAACAATCAACCAAAAAAAAAATGTGGGACCTGATTAATAACTTAGGATTAAATAAAATTAAAGACAGCTCTGCTCCTTCCAAACTGATGTCAAATGCTGGACTTCTAACAGAAGGTTCACATCTATAGGCGCAGACTTGGCAAAAAAAATACCAGACACATGTCACACAAATACGGGCAACACACTAATGTATGATCATAACTACACACATGATATAACACTAAGCGATCTGACGCCGTGCACCACAGACGAAATAATTAGAATAATTGACGGCCTCGATAGCAACACCAGCACTGGTCTGGATGGTATTAGTACTAAGGCAATAAAATTTTATAAAAAATATAATCGTTGAGCACCTAACTAACTGTATAAACGCCTCTTTACTACATGGTACTTTTCCAGAGGTGGCTAGGGTCAGTCCTATTTACAAATCTGGAAATAGAACTGACCCAAGCAACTACAGACCAGTGTCAGTGTTACCTGTAATGTCCAAAATATTTGAACGTGTATTATATAGCCGCCAAAATAACTATTTGACACATAAAAAATTTCTAATAGACGAACAGTACGTTCTAAATCAAGCACTCTCTCGGCTGCAACGGATCTGGTAACCAAAATTAAAACCTGTATAGATCAAGGCAGCTATGCCTTAGGCATATTCATCGATTTAAAAAAAGCATTCGATACTGTGAGTCCTCAAAAACTGCTACAGAAGCTAGAAAATATAGGTATTACAGGTACAGCTCATGAAATGTTTAAATCATATTTGGAGAACAGACGTCAAGTTGTTAAAATAGGAAATACTTACAATGGCTCGGTTCAAAATATTTCATACGGCTGCCCTCAAGGTTCAATAATCAGTACGTTACTTTTTCTAATCTACATAAATACACTATTATGCAGACGACACCAGCTGTCTCTTCTACTTTGACAAATCAATTCGTCACATTATAAAGGACGCTCAACATGACCTTGATCTATTAAACGAGTGTTTAAAGTACAACCTTCTCACAAATTAATACCTCGAAAAACCTCGTTCATGATTTTTACCACTAAAATAAACGTGTACCGGACTTTCCGCCTCTTAAAATAAATAACGAAATAATAAAACGATCAACCAACGAAAAATATCTTGGATTACGGGGAGATGAAAAACTAACTTGGAAATTACACATCGACCATTTCAAGTGTAAATAAACTTCGTTATTGGGAGCATTACGGAAAGTAGCAAACTGTATTCCAAATAAAGTACGCACTTTGATTTATAACTCGCTAGTTAAATCGCATCTAGAATGTTTAATTAAAATATGGGGATCCTCAGCAGTAACTAATTTAAATTCACTTCAAAGAATTCAAAATAAAATAATTAAAACTCTGTTCCATTATCACTATTACACTCCAACAAAAATCTTATACGAAAAAACAAAACTATTAAATATTCGACAGCTATACATTTACTACACTTGCGTGAGCTTGTAGTTATGTTTTTTATAAGAATTTATAAAAAACATAACTACAAACTCAATACAAACTAACATAAAAATAAAGAAAAAAACAATGTAATATAACTTGAGAAATAGATATAAAAACAAACTTGAAGTCATTAGTGTACGCACTAATTACGGTAGAAAGACCATATTATTTGAAGGAGCACAGCTGTTCAATGGATTGCCGGACGAGATAAGAGATTGCGATAACGTTAACACATTTCAAAATAAGCTTAAAGAACATGTATGTACTTTGTAACTTATAATACTCTGGAGAAAATTGTATTGTACTGTATTATCATATTCACTCTGTATCTCATTATAAGCGGACTGTAAGTTCTTATGAGAAATAAATTTCTTTAAACCGAAACGTAGCCAGGCCACGGACGCTGAAAAATCTACATCAGACCCATGAAGCTCTTTGCCTTTCCATACCTCCTTGCAGACATCCGTGGTTAGTATTACAGGTTTGCGCCAGTTCTCCTTAGCCATGGACAACGGGGTGAGACCCTTGTCCACTGCGACCACATCTCGGTGCATACTCACATCAGCTTTGAGGAAATATTCTCTGAGACTGCACATCTCGCGGTTGTGGAGAGTCTTGGCGTTTAAAAGCCTCATCCTCAACACTTCCGCGGGATGTACGGTCTCATCACCGACGATCGTGGGTGATGCATCCGGTTTGCGGTCAGCAGTGTACGGACTCTCCTATCCAGGGCGTCAAGCTCAGTTTGAGTCCATTTGAGTATGCCGAAAGAGTACATTAATACCGGCATGACCCAAACGTTGAAGGCGCGCACCTTATTTCCGCCCGACAAAAGGCTATTCAAAACCTTATTCAGGCGGCCAAAGAAGCGTTCCTTCTACGATTGCTTCATGTCAGTAACATTAATGCCCAACACTTCCGACATACCCAAATACTTGTAGGTTTCGGTTGAGCTAAGGGATCTAACCTGTATGGAATCCGAGAGTTGAATTCCCTCAGATTCCATTATATCCCCTTTCTTTACAGTCATGCATGACTGCACATTTGTCCACACCAAATTCCATCCTGATGGCACTACTGAAAGTTTTTATTACCTTCAGTAGCTCCATCAGTCGCGAATTGTTGGGGGCAAAGAGTTTCAGATCATCCATGTAAAGAAGGTGAGATATGGCCTGACCACCTCTTCTCAACCGATAGCCTAGACCTGAATTCTCCAGCACTGTGCTTAGAGGATTCAAAGCTAATCAAAACCAAAGCGGACTCAAACTCTTCTTCTTCCACCTGGCGTTAATCCCGCCTATTGCCAGGGTCCGCCTTCTTACTTAGCTTCCTCCACTTTGCCCGATCTTGAACATCCTTCTCATTCAGGCCATTGGCTCTCATGTCGGACTTGACGACGTCCAGCCAGCGCTTGCGAGGGCGACCACGGGACCTAGCCCCAAGAACAGCCATATTCATGCATCTCCGACCAACGTACTCCATAGGGCGGCGCATGATGTGGCCATACCATCGCAGACGACACTCTTGCAGTTTTTCTCCCACGTCACGGACACCAAGACTACCTCGGATGTAAGAGTTGCGTATGCGATCGGATCGCGTTACGCCACTCATCCACCTCAGCATCTTCATCTCCGTGACGCGAAGCTCCTGGGTGTGTCTGCTTAGTGCTGGCCAACACTCGCCCCCGTACAGTAGGACAGGCCGAATAATGCATTTATATATCTGCCCCTTGAGCTTCGGAGGCATTTTGCGGTCGCATACAACGCCCGTCACCTCGCGCCACTTCGCCCAAGCCGCGCCAATACGTGCTTGGACATCGTCGTCCACGATGCCAGACTCGTGCAGCACGGATCCAAGGTACCTGAACGTATCGGACTTTCCGATCAGGTCCGAACCTATTCGGATGGTGTTTGTATCCGGGCTGCCACAGGACATGTACTCAGTCTTCGCCACATTTAGTCTCAGACCACCGTTTTCAAGCGTGTCCTTCCAAATGTTGACTTTGCGCTCAAGATGGGCTTTGTTCTGATTAACGAGGGCGATGTCATCGGCATACATCATTAGCCATGGAGGCTGATCTTGGATGTTTGCCGTAACTACATCGAGCACTACGTTAAACAAGAACGGGCTAAGAGCCGAGCCTTGGTGAACGCCAACAGATATTGGGAAGCCATTCGATTCGCCAACAGCGGTCTGGACAGAGGACACGGAATCGCGGTACATGTCTCTGATAATGTCAATATAGGCCTCGGGAACGCCCTTGAAGCGCAGTGCCCACCAGATGGACTGCCGAGGTATACAGTCGAAGGCCTTCTGCAGGTCTAAAAAGGCCATATGCAAAGCTCTCCTTCTCTCTCTGTAAGCCTCAGCCAGATTCCGTAAGGCGAACACTGCGTCCATGGTGCTGTTACCCGCCCGGAAGCCATATTGACACTCAGAGACAGTACACTCGCTACGGAGCCGTGTGTCAATGATGCGCTCGAAGAGCTTCATGGTGTGGCACATGATCTTGATACTGCGGTAGCTACCACAATCCTGTACGCTACCTTTGCCTTTGTAAACAGGGATAATCAGGCTAAATCGCCACTGGTTCGGCATTTCCTTGGTGATCAGGATGCGGTTAAAAAGATCCGTCAGAAGGTCCACACCATGTGGGCCCATCGCCTTCCACACTTCAATTGGCACATTGTCAGGCCCGACCGCTTTCCGGTTCTTCATGTGGCGAAGAGCAATGCGGGTTTCGTCGGGGGAAATAGGGGAAATAAGCCCAAGGTTAGGAGGCGGTTCCGGAGGAAGGTTATGGGGATGCTGTTTGTTAGACAGCTCCGCGAAGTATGTACACCATCTCTCCTTAACAGAGGGGGCATCGTAGAGCAGCTTACCCTGGGCGTCCCTTACACAAAGACATTATTTTGCTAATGTCCCGTGTAGCTTTCTCCCGGCCACGCGCCAGCTTAAAAATAAGCTTTTGCCCCTCCGCAGTTTCCAGCTTGTCGTATAAGGGCGCCAGACTTTTGCTGCGGGCTCTGGCTACAGCTTTTTTGCAAGCGCGCTTAGCCGCTCCATATGCCTCCCTGTCATCCGGAGAGTTGGACCCTTGCCACTGTTTAAATAAAACCTTCTTCTTCCGAGTCGCCTCCTGCACCCCGTCATCCCACCACCACGTCTCCTTTCCTATGGTGCAGCCACCACGAGTAGTGCCAAGGACGCGCTTACCCGCACCGGTGATTGCTGAATGGATCCTACTCCAGATCTCTTGAGCGGACTCATGCGGAGCACTGATCTTGAGATGCTCGACCTCCGCGATGAAGTCCGACTGCCTAGGACCATCAAGCAACCACCACTTAGTGCGGGGTTTGCGTTTCTCGGTCACTCTCTTCTTCGGTACAACCGCAAAGTCCAGGACAAGGAGGCGGTGTTGAGCCGTTAGGCTTTCGCCTGGGATGACCAAAGCGGACTCAAACTGTCGCCCTGAAATACAGGCTCATCGTTCCCCTGAATCGGTCGACATCCTGGATAGCGAAGGACTGTCTTCCATTGCCTCATACATGACTAAAAAAAGGTGCGTACAGTTGCATCTATTTTTTACAACTCCAACACCCTCATGAGCCATGTATGTGGCACAGAGTCGTAAGCCTTCTTGTAGTCTATCCAACAGGTCGACAGATCCTTGCAAAATCGATGAACCTGTTGGCTTATGGCCATGTCTATGAGGAGAAGCTTCTTAGTGCCGCGGGACCCCTTCCTACATCCATTCTGAGAGGCGGACATAATTGAGTTGATTTCAATGTGCGCATTGATCTTCACTTTCAGTATGGATGTAAGAAGTTTATAGACCGTCGACAAACAAGTAATGGGTCTATAGTTTTTGGGTTCCGCGGGATTACCGGTCTTATGGAGCAGGTGGGTAACGCCAGTTGTTAGAAACTCTGGTAGCGACCCAGACTCTAAGGATGACTGGAATTGAGATGCCAGGAGCGCATGTGAGCTGCTATACCATTTGAAAATAGCTGTTCTTAGTAACTACCAAGGATAAGTTATTTATTGATTGGGCTACCTGCCGTTTTATTGATGATGTAGAAGTATTTCGGTGCTTGCATTGCCAACAGTTCAGTCACGTTAAGAAACACTGCGCTAGTAAGGAACCGACCTGTGCCAATTGTTCGGAGGCACACGAAACAAATGATTGCCCGCATAAGGACGACTTAAATTTTAAACCGACTTGCGTGGCGTGAAAACGCTTAAAAAAAACCGTGTGATCATCGCTGCGAATCTCAAGAGTGTACTACCTACAAACTGAAACTCGAACAACTAACCCTAAACACTAACTACTAATAATGAATATTTTAACCATAGGACAATTAAATCTCCATAACGATAGGGTGGCGACGTCTGAGCTGGATAAATTTTTGTGGATTATAATCTTGACATAGTATTTATTCAGGAACAATACCAAAACGCGCGCTTACGTCACAGGGTGGTTCAGCTGGACTGCAGGGCGCGGGCCGGAATTTATGTAGCGCGTTCTTCGGGCTTTACTGAAACATCTATAGCTAATCTCATGACGCCTCATTGCGCCGTGGCGGAAGTATCATCGCCTTCCTTTAAGGTTTACGTTGTGAGCTGCTACTTTCAATACTCAGACCCAGTTACTCCACATATACATAATCTCCGTCACGTCTTGCGGTCGCTCGCGGGCTGCAAAATTATAGTAGGTGCTGATGTAAATGCATCTTCTTCCCTGTGGTATGGCAATGTTCGATCCACTGATTCTGAACGACGTTGTGCTGTTGAAGATTTTATTGCTGAGATGAATTTATCAATTCATAAAACTCCAGACGCACTACCTACTTTTTGTAGCCAAATGGGCGAATCTTGTATTGACGTCACACTTTCTAGTGCAGACGTACGCTTGGATAAGTGGCGTGTCCTTCCTGATGCGTCTTGTAGTGATCATCGCCTGATCGTGTACGAATTTGTTCCTATGTTTACTCAAGGTTCGTCACACTTAACGGGAAATTTTAGATATAAAAGTAAGGGTGCGAATTGGGAATTCTTCGGCTCACTTTTTTCTGGTCATGTCAAAGACTTCACTCGCGATGGACTGTCAGCTGAGGAAAGTGCTGAGTTAATGTCGGACGCTTTCACTTACTGTGCTGACATTGCTATTGGTCGCGCATCCATGACCAATATTCGTAGATGTGATTGGTGGAGTGACTACCTTGTTGAACAACGTAAAAGCTTTTGTAGAGCTCGTAGACAGCTTAACAAGCTAAAAAAACGTAAGGTTACCGGGGACCTCTTTAATCTTGCTTAAAGTACTTTTAGAGTTATCAAGTCACGCTACAGAGCATCTGTTTAAAAATCTAAGGGTAATTTACTGCGGAAAATTGTTGAAAAACTTGATAAGGAGGGTCCGTGGTCTCCTTTGTACCAAAAGTTCAAAGCTAATAGATCTGTCGACCTTGCGTACGTTCAAAACGTAAAGTAAACAATAAACATACAACCGGCATTGTGGAAACAACTGATGCTCTGCTTGATTCCCTTATACCAGACGATTCATCAGTAAATGATAATGAATACCACCAACAGATCAGAGCGTGGGCCACGGTGCCACCTGAATCACCGGAGTCAGATCTTCCATCCACTGACGAATTCATAAACGTTGTCAAGAGACTACCTCTCAACAAATCATCCGGTGAAGATAAAATATCTAATAGAATGATTATAGAAGCGTGTAAGACAGCGGGAGACGCGATCTTATCAGTATATAACCGATGCATTGCAGAATGTATTTTTCCTCGAATATGGCGACAAGGCTATATACGCATAATTCCGAAAAGTGGCGATAAGCCCCCGGATGACCCTAAGTCCTACCGGCCCATAACCCTACTTCCATCTTTGGGAAAACTCTTAGAGCGACTTATCGTTCCGCGCTTACTACCGAATGGACCTAAATTTCATAATAATCAATTTGGTTTTACTATTGGTAAATCCACCGTCGACGCGGTGCTCTCTGTTCGTAAAATTATTAACTTATCGGAACATAAATATGTGGTTGGAATCTTTCTCGACATTTCGGGCGCTTTTGATAACGCATGGTGGCCGATGCTACTACTTAAAATGAAAAACCGTGGTTGCTACAAAAACATCTATAATCTGATTCTTTCTTACTTTCTAAATGGCTCCGTGAAACTCAAACTTGGATATCATTCCATTACTAAGTCTCTAACCATGGGATGTCCTCAGGGCTCAGTTATCGGTCCATATGTTTGGAATATTGGCTACGATGATTTCCTCGCACTTCCGCTCCCATGCGGCTGCTCATTAACCGGTAACGCGGACGATGGCTTGCTTCTCATTCAGGCAAGTACTCGGGCTGGCCTCGAGAATTTGGCTGACACATGCCTACGATTAATATCTCAGTGGGGCGATCGAAACCGTCTGATCTTTGCACCGCATAAAACCTATCAACTTATTTTAAAAGGAAACCTTAAATCCTGGCCTAGTATTAAATTTAATAACGTACCCGTTAAAAGAAAAGAATCCGTGTGCTATCTCGGTATGCTATTAGAAAATAACTTTTCATTTATTGATCATATAAAAACAGTAGGTGAGAAAGCAAAAAAGAACTTCTACGACTTAACAAGAATATCCAAAGCTACTTGGAGTCTATCTTTTCAAACCTTAAAAACTATTTATGGGGCTACCTACTTGGGTTGTATGTGCTACGGGGCACCTGTCTGGGCCGATAGGGCCATCATAGGTGCGGTACGATGGAAATTGCTTCAAAGCCAGCGTTTGGCTTTGATATTCTTATGCAAGGCGTATAGGACGGATAGTACTGAAGCCTTACCAGTGCTGGCGGGTGTTCTCCCAGTCGATCTAGAAGTGCAGCGGCGTGCTGCAATGTACTACTACGCTCGAAAGATTACGGACCCAGAGTTCTTACCGCAACGCGGCCGTGCTAAGATCTCTAGATTACTTAAACCCCAGACTGATGTCTGGGAAGAAATTTTATCCGAGTGGCAATGTAGGTGGGAAAATTCCATCAAAGGCCGTCACCTCCACCAGTTTTTTCCATCTGTTCGCGAGCGGCTGGACAGGACATGGCTGGAGGTGGATCACTATGTTGCCCAATTTCTCACAGGTCATGGCAATTTTAAGAGTAAATTATTTTCCTTTAAGCTTGTGGCCTCGCCTTTATGTCAATGTTCTACTGCTGACCATGAATACGAACAATCCGCACATCACATCTTATGGGAGTGTAGTCTTTGGCAAACTGAACGCAATATTATGTTAGATAGTATTAAGGTTACATCTGGGGTAGTTAATACTATATGGACCTTGTTGAAACCAGAACAAATTTCCGTGCGTTCAAGCGATTTTACCATACCTATTACTGGAATCAAAAGTAACTCACAATTTAGTTAGGACCCATTAGTTTAAGTGATAAAATATAATCCGTGGTGCTTGGCAACTGGGCTTATCCCAGTTGTATTTGTCCCTTGGTGCCTATTGGCCTAGTTCTATTCTGTCTCCTGCTTGATACGGGGCGAAGTGGAAATTATATATTTTTTTTTTCCTACTCCTCCGCTGTACTTTTCTGATTAATTTCGTTGCAGGATCCAAGACAATTGAATCGTTTCTCCGGGACTCGTTGGGTTTCAGTGGCTCGGCGTTTTTCTGGTGGTCGCCACTGTTGATTCTGGCTTTCAGGAGTTGCAGTGGTTGGGAATGTGTGGCGGGCTCGTCCCAAAAAAAAAAAAAAAACCATTTGAGCTAGAAGTTATGCAGTCCGGAGATTTCCAGTTCGGTAACGGACGGACTGCTTTAGCTACATCTAATGAAGTGATGTTAATTTTTTTCATTTCTGGTATAGCTTCATACACGCGCTCGAGATCGCGCATCAAGCCATCCTCGTTATGACAGACGGGCACCGACCAGATGCTTCGCCAGAATGTACTCGTGGTGATATCATCCGGGCGGCATACGCCCGTCACACTCAGTTTAGGTCGCTCTCAAGCTCTATATACCCACCACTCATCGCTCTGGAACATGTGATTTTTGTGTAATTATTATCTCCTTTATTCAATAAATTAACCTACAAATTACATTTTTTAATATTTGAAAAAAATAATAATTATAAAAACATTTAAAAATATAATAAATAGTAGCCCACCGGTATCGGGAACAGGGTCCAAGCTACCGGCGGTCAGGGCTCCAGAGAGAGGAACCTCCTAACAATACGAGCCGTGTCCAGAAGTACCGCTTTCTGAATCAAGCCCTTGATCCAGAAGCCTAACGAAAGCCTCTTGAGGTATTGGTCGAGGCTCGTGACTATTAAGCCATTGGCTGATACGACTATCGGTACAATGATTACGGAATCCACATCCCACATGTCGAGAACCTCGTGAGCCAAGTCAATATACTTGATTTGTTTATCTTTCTCGGCTTTCACGAGGTTCTCGTCATGTTGGACGGTTAGGTCTACAATCACTGCACGCCTCTCGATTCGGTCCAACACCACTTTATCAGGCTTATTGGCAACAATAGTCCTGTCAGTGATGATGGACCGATCCCAGAACAATGTGATATTGCCATTATCCAGAACTGGGTCGGGCAAGTTGCTGATGGATAATCCTGGCTACAAGGTTGTGCCTATGCAAATATTCTCCGTTAGCTAGACGAGAACAACCAGAGATAATGTGGCGAATTGATTCTCCCGGATAGTGACATGCCCGACATATGTCAACCGTGCCGTCCTTCACAATAAATTTCCGGTAGTTCCTTGTCGTGATAACTTCGTTCATAATTGCACAGACAAAGCCTTCGGTTTCTCCATGTAGGGCCCGGAAAAAGCGTCCGTGAAGCTCCTTGCTCTGCCATACCACCCTGTGATCGTTGGTGTCAAGTACTGCAGGTTTGCGCCAGTTTTCCATTTGCCAAGGAGAGCGGGGTGAGTCCCTTGTCCACCTCCACTACATTTCGATGCATACCCACGTCGACAGCTAGGAAGTATTCCCTGAGACTGCATATCTCGCGATTGTAGAGAAAAGCCACGACCTCCACACTTTCGCGGAATATACAGTCTTATTACCGACGTCCGCGGGTGATGCATTCGATATGCAGTAAGCAGTGTACGGACCCGCCGATCCAGGGCGTCAAGTTTCGTTTGAGTCCATTTGAGTACGCCGAAAGAGTACATCAATACCGGCATGACCCAACCGTTGAAGGCGCGCTCCTTGTTTCCGTCCAATAGAAAGCTATTGAATACCTTCTTCAGGCGGCCAAAGAAGCGCTCTTTCAACGATTGTTTCATGTCAGTAATATTGATAACTAACGCTTCAACATACCCAAATACTTGTAAGTTTCAGCTGGAGAGAGGGATCTCAGGTTTATAGAATCCGAGAGTTCCCACGGATTCCATAATCTATCCACGCTTTACATGCATGACTGCACATTTGTCCACACCAAACTCCATCCTGATGGCGCTATTAAATGTTTCAGTTACCTTCAGTAGCTCCATCAGTTGCAGATTAATGGGAGCAAAGAGTTTCAAATCATCCATGTAAAAGAGGTGAGATATAACCTGACCACCTCTCTTCAACTGATATCCTAGCCCTAAATTCTCCAGCAGTGTGCTTAGAGGATTCAAGGCAAGACACAACCAAAGCGGACTCAAACTATCGCCCTGAAATATTCCCCGCTCGATCCTTACCGGTTCGCTAGTTCTCTGGATATTTCGACATCCTGGATAGCGAAGGACTGTCCTCCATTGCCTCATACACGACATCAGGAAGGTGCGTAGCGTTGTATCAATTTCATACAATTCTAGCACCCTCATGAGCCATGTATGAGGCACCGAGTCATAGGCCTTCTTATAGTCTATCCAGCATGTTGACAGATCCTTTCGGGAACGCCGAACCTGTTGGCTAATGGCCATATCTATGAGGAGTAGTACCTTAGTACCGCGAGACCCATTTCTACATCCATTCTGAGAAGCAGACATAATCGAGTTGCTGTCTACATGAGTGTTAATTTTTAGCTCTTAAAATGGATATAAGAGTCTTATAGACCGTCGGTAGGCACGTGATCGGTCTATAATTTTATCTTCGGTTTGACTGACAGGCACCGACCAGATGCTGCGCCAGAACGAACACATGGCATCATCATCCGGCAAGCGCGTGTCAGTCACACCTTGGTCCGGTCGCTCTCAAGCTCTGTATACCCACCTTTCTTTACTCTGGAATGTGCGATCTGGGTGTATATACACCTTCTGCTTCAGGAAGTCGATGCGCTCTGTGACCCGGGACAAATACTCTCGGGGACTAATATCAGTCCCCGAAAACGCCCGTTACAAAGCGCATCACTCTTGGGCGAGTGTTGCCCTCCCTGAAGCAAACTAGTTTGCCGATGAGTGCTCTGACCCCACCAATACAACGCTCGATCCTGCACTGCCAAGCCGGCACGGCTTGTTTTGGTCGTGTAGCCCTGTGATCAGCAAATTTGACGTGAGCTACACGACAAGCCGCCACAGCCGCGCAGTACATGATCGAATGTGTATCGGTGAGGCTATCACAGTTATCAAAATAATCGACTGCGAATCCAGAGCAGCCACCAGCGCCTTATTCTTGTTATGCATGGGCAAACGAGGTAAGCGTGGCCTAAGTTCAGGCAGCATGTAACGATACTCCCAAATAGCACACTCCAAAGTACTCCCCAATTCGTCACTGCACTGGGTACTTACATTTGTAACCCTGCCACTAATCTCCTCGTCAACATGGGTGGGAATTTGGTGAGACTGTGGTAGTACCACAGTCTGCGACGAGGGGGCAATGGCACGGCTACTCAGTTCAGCTCGGAGGCGATCAAGTGCAGTATCATCCAACATATGGTTACGCAGGATGATCCGCACCTGATCCGATAGACGTTGGGCCGATACGTTGACTGCTGGCTCAAGCACCTGAAACAAAGAGAGCATCCGAACACGGTACGCGGTCAGGTTCTTTCCTCCCTCTGTAGCCCCAAAGTAGGCGCGTATCACATTTTCATTTATGGAATGTGTCCATCGCATACGCTGCACACTTCCGCCGGGAGCTGGGACCCTGTCAGAGGCCGGTGGGCCTCGAGGTCCTAAGCCGTCCGGCGGCCGGCGTCCTCTTCGCCGACGAACAGGTGGTGGCGTCGTGGGCGGCGAGAAATACTCGTCGCTGGAGCTCGCCGCGACTGCCACGGCCGGTGTCACAGCACTCACAGTGGGGCTGGTTTCCGGCGGCGGCGATGCGGAGCTGAGCGACGAGGCCGGAGATGGTGGGCGTGCTCAACGAGCTGCGGCTCTTGTCAACATATTTCTCTTCGACTTAATGTGTGGTGGAATTGTGGTCATAATTTTATTGCATATTTTTGTATTTTGATTTCTTTACTATTTAAATTTGTATGTCTTTGTTTTGTTTCATTTTGTTTTACTTCGATAAATTTTTCGTAAAATATTCGTAGAAAATTTTTTTCCTTGTCACTTTAGTTGACAGTCAAGCCAGTCAGTTTATTTATTATTATTTTTAATGTTTTTTACTTTCTCGGGTCCCTCTTCCTAGAGACCCGTCCTTTGGTAGGCGTACGAGGGGCCGAAGCCAACTCGCAGAGGCCTTTTTAGACATTTCAAATGGAATGGGACACCAACCGACGATTATCCCTGTATGCACTGTGAAGGTATACCCAAGGACAATATCCGGTTGGAGCAGGACTATTGCAGAATATGGAAACAAAAGATGAAACACTATGGGTTTGGCTGGTTTAGTGGACTAATAATCGTTTACTATGGAAGAACTATTGGCCCCTGCCTGACCATTGACAATTGAAACGGCTTTAAAATGGCAGGGGGTGACTTGTACACTCAATAAATGGGCCCCCCGAAAAAGGTCGCTAGCACAAAGTAACGTTGCGCCAAGGGGGCGACATATCCTGAGGTGCTAGAGGAGTGGAAAGTATACCACGGCTACAATCCCGGAAGTACGGTCAAGATCCCTACCAGCACCTTACTGGATTATACATCCTTCTCCCGAGCACGTTTGCTCTTGCGAATCTCCACTCAGACCGGCCGATTAAGGCAATTTCCACTTCCCTCCGTTTCAAGCAGGAGACAGAATAGAACTAGGCCAATAGGCACCAAAGGACAAATACAACTGGGTAAAGCCCAGTTGCCAAGCAATACGGATTATATTTTACCACCTAAACTAATGGGTCCTAAATTGTGAGTTACTTTTGATTCCGGTATGGCAAAATCGCCTGAACGCACGGAAATTTGTTCTGGTTTCAACAAGGTCCGTATAGTAAACTACCCCAGATGTAACCTTAATACTATCTAACATAATATTGCGTTCAGTTTGCCAAAGACTACACTCCCATAAGATGTGATGTGCGGATTGTTCGTATTCATGGTCAGCTGTAGAATATTGACATAAAGGCGAGGCCACCAGCTTTTTTTTTTTTTTTTTTTTACTATTGATAGGCACGCGTTTGACCACTATCTCACCTGCTGTTAAGCGAGGATGTGGTCGATGATGGAGCACGCTTGCCTAGAAATAACCTATTCACTCTTGATTTAAAGACTCCCAGGTTGTAGCTATCAGGTAACACAGACTCCGGCAGGGAATTCCACTCCTTGTCCACCATGTACCGGTGGCGCATCGCCGTTCGTCTTGTGGTCCGATGATGGAACGGGCTTGGCGGAATTAAATTATGCAATTCCGTCGCACATTCCCCAAAATGCAACCGGTAAAAAACCGACAGGCTAGCAACTCGTCGTCGATGTTCAAGACTTTGGAGCTTCTACGCGACGAGCCTCTCATTGCCGATGATCCTCTTGGCTCGTTTCTCAATTGACTCAAGGGCATCAAGCTGGTATCTGGCAGATCCATCCCAAAGATGAGAGCAGTATTCCATACACGATCGAACTTGCGCTTGATAGAGTTTGAGCAGCTGTTCCGGCGTGAAGTACCATCTCACCTTAGCCAGAATCCCCAACTTCTTTGCAGCCACTTGAGCTTTTGCCTCTATGTAAGGGCCAAAATTGAGAGTAGATGTTAATGTAACCCCAAGAAGCTCAAGATGGTCGGTTATCGGCACGGTTTCACCGCGGAAAGATGGAGCTGGGCGGAATTGGCTCCTTTTGGCGGAAAAAAGACACGCTTAGGTCTTAGCAGCATTGAACTTGACCAGATTGGCATCGCCCCAATCAGAGACCGCCTGTAGGGACACGTTCAAGCGCTCAACCATTGCCTCCCGGAGAGACCGGATCTGCGACCCACCAGCTCGTGCGTCGGACACGTATCTTTCAGCAACAGTGCTGTCGTCTGCATACCCAAAGGTACCGGGTTTAAGCAGATCATTAATATGCAGCAAGAAGATTGTTGCTGAAAGCACCGACCCCTGAGGAATCCCGGCATTAATATCCAGCAGTCCAGACGAGCAGCCATCTATGACCAC
Organism: Lacanobia oleracea; assembly: GCA_950371165.1. NCBI lineage: Eukaryota > Metazoa > Arthropoda > Insecta > Lepidoptera > Noctuidae > Lacanobia > Lacanobia oleracea. The sequence continues at coordinate 584,699 of OX493385.1, forward strand.
TCGGATAGACCGATCCCTCAGGAAATCTGCGATCCAGTCACACAAACCGGCGGGCAGACCGAAGGAAGGAAGCTTACTAATAAGGCCATCGTGCCAGACCCTGTCGAAGGCCTTCGAGATGTCAAGGGAGACCGCCAGTGCCTCCCCGTGCTTCTCTATGGCCTCACTCCAGATGTGAATGGCATACGCTAGAAGATCCCCAGTTGACCGATTTCGGCGAAACCCGTATTGCTGGTCACTAAGGATATCATTTCCTTCTAGGTACGCCAGGAGCTTATGATTCAGCACGCGTTCCATAGTCTTACAGAGTATGGACGTTACCGAGATGGGTCTATAATTCGACGGGTCAGCTCGACTACCCTTCTTGAGCACGGGCTGCACGTTAGCTTGCTTCCAAGCCTTGGGCACTTTTCCAGTCTCAAACGAAAGGCGAAATAGGCGTGTCAAGATCGGAGACAACTCAGGCGCACAAGTCTTCAGAACAATTGCCGGTATCCCGTCGGGACCACTAGCCTTGTTCACGTCTAGGTTACGCAGTACCCTACGGACGTCCTTCTGATGAATGCGAATGTTCGACATACTCGACTTGCATTCACCAAGAGAGGCGGAGTGCGTCGCGCCACCAGGATCCAGACGTGAAGAATCCGCAAACAAAGAAGCAAACAAGTTCGCTTTCTCCTCAGCGGAGTGGGCCAGCGTCCCGTCGGGTCTCAGCAGTGGTGGTAGTGAGGGGCGGCAGAAGTTCGATTCGACCGACTTAGCCAGGGACCAAAAAGCCTAACTACCTGCTGGGTATGAAGCAAGTTTGTTCCCTATTCGGCTAATGTGGTCAAACCGTGCCCTCCGCAACACCTTCTTGCAAGACTTAGCAGCCCTGTTGAAGGCTCTCTTCTTCTGACTCACGTCATTTGCTTTGCGCGTACGAGCGTCGACCCATGCTAGGTACGCCGCGTGCTTAAGCGCATCGGCGCGATTGCACTCGGCACCAAACCAAGGACGAGCTTCGCCAGATATTGCTATGTTAGAGAACGGAATGTAGTACTCCATTCCCCTCCGCAACACATCCGTCACGGCGTCCGCGCACGACGTAGCATCAGTGGAAGAAAAGCAAGTAGGCTGCCAAGGGTAACATGCGAAGAAAGATCGCATGCCATCCCAATCTGCTGACTTGTATCGCCATACCCGCCGGGTGCCTCTTGGGCTAGGATCGAGCGGAGAGTAGACAGACACAGACTTCACCAGACAGTGGTCGGAACTACCCAGTGGTGATGAAATCGACACCGAATAGCGGTCTGGATCTGTTGTCAGCAGAAGGTCCAAGCAATTGGCAGTGTGCGAATCAACATCCGGCACCCTCGTTGCCCCCTGGACCAGCTGGGTAAGATTTGATGCAAGCGCTAGCTTTCGCGTCTCTCGTCCAGCATGGTCTGTGCACTGGTATGGGAAGAGCCACTCCTGATGGTGGGCATTGAAATCCCCCAGTAACACCAATTGGGCAGAAGGGTACCGCTGCTGAGCCGCATCCGCCGCCTCACTCAGGTGCTGTGTAAGCCCAGTTGTCTCCAAATCACCGCTGTGCGAACGGTAGACGCATGCGTAGACAATTTTGTCTAGACCTGTGTCCACCATAGCCCACAGCGTTGAGAACCTGGAGTCTTCAAGGTAGCGGAGACGCCGATAGCAGATGTCGTCCCGGGCGTACATGCATACGCCCGCGCGGGGTCTAAAGTGGTGCTCCAGGGTAAACCCAGGGTAAGACAGGTATGACACGTCCGACGGACATCCGATCTGCGTCTCCGACAGGAACAAGAGCGCTGGTTTCTCGGTCTCAAGATGGTGATGGACTGCGGCGAGATTTGAGTGCAGACCTCGTATAATAGAGAGGTGCACTTTATGCGAAAGGACGTGCTGCCGCTGTACAGCTTTTCTCTTTTTATTCCTGTTCATTTATAAACTTGAGTGATGGAGGTTGAGGAGAAGGAAGTGAAATGAGGTTCCAAGCTGCTAACCTTCAGGCACGCCCTGACAGGACGACATCTTTGGGGGACTAGTCTGGAGACTGCGGGGACGCCCGAGCCCCCCCGGAAATGTCCATCGGGCCCTTTCATCTGATTGCCGACCAGCACGATGGCTTAAAGGAAAATAATTTACTCTTAAAATTGCCATGACCTGTGAGAAATTGGGCAACACAGTGATCCACCTCCAACCATGTCCTGTCCAGCCGCTCGCAAACAGATGGAAAAAACTGGTGGAGGTGACGGCCTTTGATGGAATTTTCCCACCTACATTGCCACTCGGATAAAAGTTCCTCCCAGACATCAGTCTGGGGTTTTAGTAATCTAGAGATCTTAGCACGGCCGCGTTGCGGTAAGAACTTTGGGTCCGTAATCTTTCTAGTGTAGTAGTACATTGCAGCACGCCGCTGCACTTCTAGATCGACTGGGAGAACACCCACCATCACTGGTAACGCTTCAGTACTAACCGTCCTATACGCCTTGCATAAGAATATCAAAGCCAAACGCTGGCTTTGAAGCAATTTACGTCGTACCGCACCTATGATGGCCCTATCGGCCCAGACAGGTGCCCCGTAGCACATACAACCCAAGTAGGTAGCCCCATAAATAGTTTTTAAGGTTTGAAAAGGTAGACCCCAAGTAGCTTTGGATATTCTCGTCAAGGCGTAGAAGTTTTTTTTTGCTTTCTCACCTACTGTTTTTATATGATCAATAAATGAAAAGTTATTTTCTAATAGCATACCGAGATAGCACACGGATTCTTTTCTTTTAACGGGTACGTTATTAAATTTAATACTAGGCCAGGATTTAAGGTTTCCTTTTAAAATAAGTTGATAGGTTTTATGCGGTGCAAAGATCAGACGGTTTCGATCGCCCCACTGAGATATTAATCGTTGGCATGTGTCAGCCAAATTCTCGAGGCCAGCCCGAGTACTTGCCTGAATGAGAAGCAAGCCATCGTCCGCGTAACCGGTTAATGAGCAGCCGCATGGGAGCGGAAGTGCGAGGAAATCATCGTAGCCAATATTCCAAACATATGGACCGATAACTGAGCCCTGAGGACATCCCACGGTTAGAGACTTAGTAATGGAATGATGTCCAAGTTTGAGTTTCACGGAGCCGTTTAGAAAGTAAGAAAGAATCAGATTATAGATGTTTTTGTAACAATCACGGTTTTTCATTTTATGTAGTAGCATCGGCCACCATGCGTTATTAAAAGCGCCAGAAATGTCGAGAAAGATTCCAACCACATATTTATGTTCCAATAAGTTAATAATTTTACGAACAGAGAGCACCGCGTCGACGGTGGATTTACCAATAGTAAAACCAAATTGATTATTATGAAATTTAGGTCCATTCGGTAGTAAGCGCGGAACGATAAGTCGCTCTAAGAGTTTTCCCAAAGATGGAAGTAGGGTTATGGGCCGGTAGGACTTAGGGTCATCCGGGGGCTTATCGCCACTCTTCGGAATAATGCGTATATAGCCTTGTCGCCATATTCGAGGAAAAATACCTTGTGGAAGCTCCGTTTCTCGTCAGTTTTCAACCCGGCCAGCCAATAAAGGCAAACTGGAAATGAGGAACAAGAATTCTCCCTGGAGATCAAGTCCGTGGGGTCGCCAGTGCCCAACAGTTCGCCACAAAACTGCCTTGTGGATTAATATTATTATTACTTCGAGTATTTATGTGTCTGTTGAAGGAGATTTGTTTGCCTAGATAGATATATTCTTGTATATCCTCTAGTAGTCCTTCGTGAACTTAAATTGGTCGTTCTGCTCTGATTGGTTTTAGTGATGGTCAGTTCTAAACCGATGTTACGACTGTCGTCACCATTTGTAAATGTGTTTTTGTTTCCGAAAACAGCACGATATCATCAGTAAATCTTAGGTTTCTAAGGTAGTTACCATTTATATGAATTCCCATGTCAATCCTGTTTAAATATATCATGGAACAGTTATGAATAACCTGGATGATAATTGGTCTTCCTGTCTTACACCTCTGCATATTTTTATTTCTATACCTTTTTAATCCAGTTTGACTCTACTTACTCTTTTCTCATGAATATTTTTTATGAGCTCTATAGTTACATTTTGTACTTTACAGTCCTCTAAAGCTCTCCTTAAACTGTCATGTTAGATTGAGTCAAATGCTATGGCATATCAGTGAAAGCCAGGTTAATTGGAGATTGTTGTTCTTCATATTTTTCAATTATAAGTTCTAGTGTATTTAGGAGGTCAACTATTAAGAAATCCCTCCTACATCCAGCTTGTTCTACTGGTACTTTTCAGTTTTCAAGGCGGTTTTTGAGAGTTAAGCAAATAGTTTGTATGTTTGGTTGTAGGCTGATGGGGCGCTAGTTGCCAATATCAGCTGGGTCTTTATATAGTAAAATGATATCAGACTGTGCATCTTTCTTTGTAAAGACAACAAATTACTGTACAACGGGAAAATACGAACACCCACACAAGAACAGTACTTATATAACTTATCTCTATTAGTTATTATAATATTTTATTGTTTAACATCACTGGCACATGATTTAGCAAGGCAACCCACTTCCAACGTATCAATCTAAACATTATGTAGCATTTATTCTTTATTAGAATTAAATAACATATGAGGGTTTGTACTTCTTATACCGGATCTCCTACCATTAATATAAATCGTATGTGTCGTAAATGGGGTAGACTTACTACCACTTTGGTGCTTGCTGCTTGCTCTGGGTATTAATCTTATGTGTCACACCGATACCTCAAAACAATATTCACAATCAGAAACCGACTCGCTTAGCTGTTTCCAATGATCTACCCATGCCTTATCGACCATAGGTTTAAGACAAGTATTCTCCCCTCACCCCGCGTACGAGCTTGATACACAAAGATGTACACATCATTATTGATGTATTCATATTGAGTAACGCCTCCATTTCCTTGTTTTGACTTTCGGCTTCACGCAATTGGTTTTTAGCTGTTTTATATGCGTTAATTGCTTTTTCAATCCAGCAGCACCTCCTGCTAAACTGCCCGCAGCAGATAATCTAGCAAATATTGGTACTAAAGGAAGAAATCCTCCACTTTTTGGTACTGGTATAATCCTTGGTAATTTTATTTGGTGTGTCTGATACAAATTCTTTCGCTGCTGCTTATGCTAATTCCATCAATACTTTCTTACATGATGGTTTCAATTTATTTATATGCTTTTTAGTATGGCTAACAATCTTTTTAAGAGTTTTCTTAAAACCAGCTCCTGTTTTCACTTTATTAATGTTTTTGCCGAATGCTGATGAAACTGTTTTTTGCTGTCTGAAATACCTCGTATGGTTTTCATTGCTATTCTTTTATTTTTTTTCATAGTAACAGAAACGTATTAATACATAGAAATACAAGTGTTTATTGTTTTAAGTTAAAATACGTAATAAATAGAAAAAAAAACATGTGTATTTGCTGAAATACATTTTAGAGCAATTTTTTGTTTAGCCCGCTTAAAATACGTTTGTTTTATCTATCCAGCTGTTTTTGGTAGTAGGAAGTCCGAGCCACTTTATGTATACCTTGATCCCCATTTTTTTTTCAATACTTTTCTACTAAGTACAAATCAGGATGGCTGTTTTTTTGAAGTTCTTGAGCATAAAACGCTCCTAGTATTGGTCGACATCTTGCATCTTCTATCAAGTAAGTTAACGGATATTTGTCTCTTGTATTGATTTTATCTTAAATATTTCTCTTGACCAATTAGGATAATAGCCTTTGTCAAAACGTCCTTTGTATTTACTTATCCTTACAAAATCACCAACACTAAACTTTTAACACTTCGTTCTTTTCTTACATTCATCCATTCGAATATATCTTTGCATTATATTTGATTCATTGCTATGATTTACTGAAACAGGAGGTTGTCTCGTAGTTCTATGAGTAGTATTATTGTATTCATTTACAATTTTATTGAGCATTTCACGCATTCACTTGTAATTCCCATTAAGACTAAACTCTTTCTATATTTTTTAATGTTTTGATTCATCTTTCTACAATAGAGGCCTTTTAGTAGAAAACGTTGAATAATGATTAATTTTATACTTTGCAACAATATTTTTGAATTTATCAGTATAAAACTCTTTTCCCAGATCAGTTTGCAAATTTCTAGGAACACGTCCTTTAAGCAATAGACTTTCAAATGCTTTCGACACCTGTTGCTTATTTTTTTGCTTGAAAGGAATTGTCCAAGCATATTTAAAAAAATGTGCATAATTGTCAGTATATATTTGTAACCACCATTCACTCTTGAAATTGCTTGCATGTCCATTAAATCTGCTTGCCAGAGATCATCGTTATCTTTAAAAATAACTTGTCATCTTGGAAAGTTAACTCTGGCAGATTTATGAATTTCATTTATGACATCTGCTTTGCTCATAATGCTTATTTAATTTTCCTGCAATTCCTTTCAACGCAATATTTTTTTCAAGATTTCTTTCTTTCTCGTTTAAAATTAAAATTAGTTTAGTTAGTTGCTCTATTTGCTTGTAAATATTAACCTTAAGTTTGTCGATTTGGTCTTCTGTAATATTTTTACCCGATTCCGTTTCTTTTATTGTATTTTTAATCTCAACACACTCCACTCTTATGTTACTTTCAGGTATGACTGATGTTTTATTTGTACAGTCTGCCGGCAACATTATCTGACCCACCCTAAAAACAAACGAATTTGGACCCTCTGACAGTAACATTAAGGTTTATTCAATTTATACGAGCATAACATACAAGTGCTCGAGGACTTGATGAACAAATACAATAATAATACAGACACGCAAATTGATCTTTAAAACGTTAGCATTAGGTTTTAAGTTATAACTACTTGTTATAATATAATTAGTGGAATAGTTTGTTTTAATAATTGCGTTCAAGTAATTCTGGTCTCGTGGTCTGTGTATAAGACTGAGAAAAACAAGTTGCGAGATCAAATCCTGCGACGAAGATGTTGTTTTGCTTTCAATTAAGAATTTATTCCAAAACTATTTCTTGTATTATTGTAAAGAACTATAGACGGATAACCTTCAAATATGAACTTTATAAAATGGTAATATTTTCGCATAACTTGTAATAAGTGGGTAGTTGAAAAATAAATATTTGTATTCATTATAAAACTGGTATTCAAATGCTACTAAGGGTATGCAGTGACTACGCGCAAACATATTTTACCTTGCCTTACTAAATTGCAAAAACAACTGTCTCTTTACAATGTTTTAATTTCCATTTTATTGGTTGTTTTCAATGGAGTGATTATTTAAAATACAAAATAATCTATTTGCACGAGGAGAAGGTTGGCTGCTTGTGCTGTGCAAGAATAAACTTTATGAAAGTATACTATATGGTTCAAATTGTTTAGAATATTGCGTCTAGAAATTACAACTAAGATCAAATTTTAATGCGCCTTATAAGAGTTGAGTTGTTCTTGCGGTCACTAAGGTAGTGCGATGTTCATCGTTATCTACGTTCGAACCAAGTTTAACCTAAATATAGCTTTTTGCTCAGCTGTTTTGTTTTTTAATTATTTCATAACATTTATTTTACATTTCTCTAATGGAAGACGCAGGGTCTTGTCTTTTAAAAGGGCAGTTTGTATAGAAATAAAACTAAACAATTGCAAGTTTAAATTTTTTATTATTTCATTAAAACACTTAGTTAAGATGAAGTAAGTAAATGCTCATATATTTCCAATTTAATACACATTTTATATTAGTATGCCATAATCAAATCTAACCATTTATAAACATTAAAAAAGGTGTGCTTATGCTTAAATTTTTGCTATCGAGAAAATGAATTCTTCTGTGAAATGCTTTACAGATTTATAGCTGCCTATATGTAGTGAATAAACATGTTATTTAAATAGAATAGAAATATATTTATAACAATAACATCACCACATAATCAGCAACATTTTAAATCCATTGAGCATTTACTTACATGGTGTGTTTAAAAATGCCTAGACACTAGATTCATTAGTAGCGGATTGGCGCACCGTCCCCTGCTATAACTTGCTGTAAGCGGCTACGCATACCGCGCACCATATTCCAACACAAATCTTTGCCTCTCATGTGCTCCCAAGTCGATGTCACGGTCTCAGCCAAGTTGTGTTTGTTTCGCACTTCCGTTGTGTCCCAATTTAAAACCATTTGACCCCATAGATTTTCTATAGGGTTCAAATCAGGACTTTTAGATGGCCAATTAATAACTGTCACACCTTCTTGAGCAGCTAACCAATCCTGCACAATGCCTGCACGGTGGATGGAGCAGTTATCGTGCATGAAATAAATATGTGATGTTGGATAGGCAATTCGCACAGTCGGCAGCATGACGTCACGCAGAATCTCTAAATACAAACTACTATTAAACCTACCACCAACTTCCACCAATTCACCAGGTCCCATAGACGACATCCAGCCGCAGTAGCCCAGGGTTATTCTACCGCTGGTTCTACAAGGTAGCAAGCATTTCTCATTGTAGCGTTCTCCTTTCCTTCGCCATAAGATTTTACGTCCATCTTTGTCCGATTTAAATGATTTTTCGTCAGTGAAGATCACAACATTTCCTTCCCAATTAAAATTTAAATATTCCTGGCCAAAACGGACCCTTTCTTCGCGATGAGCAGGTGTTAATGCAATTTTCAGTGCCGGTTTATAATTCCTTATCTCAGCAGCGTGTAAATGCCTTCTCACTGTTTCCACTGAAATATTGTGGTTTACTGCGGTTACACGAATGAGCAAAAATGGATTATCAACATGGCTTGAAACAATAGCCCGGTGGCGTTCGATTTCAGGACTATACTTGATGGCTTTTACTCCTGGACGAATCCGCTGAATATTTCCATAGTCTTCATAACGTCTTAGCCATAGCCTGACCGTATTTCTCTAAAACAAAAAAAAAAACTTTTTTGAAACCGTGTATGTAACTTGTAAGGAGTAAACTACGCGTTAATCACAATCAATAAAATAAAATAGGTATAAAAAAACACTTACTGCTATATTAAGTCGACGACCAATCTCTCTAATTCCAACATTCTGCTCACGTAAAAATATGATTTTATGTTTGGTATAGTTATCAAGTTGCGACATGATGCTTTTTTACACCAAATTGCTAACGAGTTATTCGGAACGATTTACAAATGTGTGTGCGCAGTCACTGCTATTAATCGTAGTGTAACTTTTGTCACTTATATGAATTTATTATCTACCTCACAAAGCAAATGTATGCTTTATTTCGTATCCAACCATTTTTGGTAAAGTTAAATTCTCTAAACTTAAAGTTTTTTTTAATTTACCCACCTGTTTACAAGATAAGTTATTAGGCGTAAATTATATTGGTCGTTCTTTAATAATGCAAGCAATATTGTAGTTCCTTTTTAATAATTAAAAAAGGAACTACAATATTGTTTGAACACGTTATAAGGACCTTACACGTTGGTGGCTTCGATTTTATTGCTGTAATTTTTTATTGATTGTCATTACAACTAATTAAAAAAGGAACTAATACTATGTGGAATGTGTTTTCGAACCCACATGTTGTTCGTCGCCAATCCATCATCAAACCGCTAAGCCACAAGAACTTGTCGAGAATACGCGAAATTAAAGATTGGGTTGTAATTATATAGAGTTACTTAAAAGCTTTTCAACTTTAAAGTCGACGAGATAATGATTAAAATAGCTTAACAAAATGATACATAATGCCGGTGGCTCCGACAATGTTGGGTGGGTTTACCTTAACGTTACGTGTTAAAGATCAAATTTGCGTGTCTGTATTATTATTGTATATGTTCATCGAGTCCTCGAGCACTTGTCTGTTAATTTCATATAAATTGAATGAACCTTATTGTAACAAGCAGAGTCCAAATTCGTTTGTTTTTAGGGTGGATCAGGTAATGTTGCCGACAGACTGTACAAACACAATTGACGTTTTTATGTTCATTCATGTTGCAAAATACTTTGACAACTGAAAATATTCCAAAGCTTGTTAGTCTTTTATAATATCAGCTTCTTTTAACTATTCTATGATTGATAAAATTACATTGTCATGATTAGTATTACTAGCATTTTTTGAAGTAATCAGAAGTTTCAATCTTTCAATTAGTTCATTAGGGTCATCCCAGTAAACATAATCGGAATTACTTTTATATTTTTTTAATTTAGGCAAAAAACCACCGCTTTTTGTTCTCATTATCTGTCCTTCATCTTGAACATAACTATTTCGCAAAAACAAAGGTTTAATAATTTGACGATATTTTAAACTTTTATCACCTCTTATTTGACCATTTGGATGAAACTCGCTTTTGTGTGCATGTGTATTATGAAGCATATCTTTATAGACAATTTTATCTACTTCATTAACCAAACTAAGGTCAGGTTTACTGCGAACCAAAAGTTCGTTTAGGCCTGGTGTTAATTCATAAGGCCTTTTATCAATAGTGACTATATTGGTTTTGGGTGAATTATTGTTCTTATTTGCAATAGAAAACGAAAGCTTGCTATTCCCCATCATTAGTTTTTTTATTTTCACTACGTATCCCAAACGGGACATTCATATTGTCATAGATTTCCATCATATCTTCTTTATTTTATGAAATTAGGGTATCATTAGAATCTTTAAAATAATTTCTTGTAAGAACGTCTTTATGACACCCAGAATCCTCGTTTGAACCTGTTTTTATTTATATTCTCTAAAACTTTTATGATCTGGAGCATAATCTGTTGAAAAAAGAAAATCTTCTAAGCGTGTTACTCCCATCTCTTGAAATGTCCAATATTGGTTTAATTTTATAATTTGCTTTAATTATTTTTTCTAGCGGATCTGTTATTGGTTTGAAGACCTTTTGAAATTTTAAATGAGCTGTATCTTCTTCATTTTGTATTGATTTTATTTTATTTTTTATACTATCGACTGACTTTATCAATTTTTCTTTAATATTGACCTGCATAAAGCCTTTTAATTTTTTAATTATGACCCATCCGTTATTTGCAGATTACAGATTTCGATTGACATATTTTCTGTAATGAAGTGAGATTATCTGTACTTTTTAAAAGTATACAAATACGTCAGAGCCTTGCCTGTATCTACCCTCATTTAGAGGACAATCTTTATTAATTAATAAAAAGTCAAAGCGGTCTTTCCAAATATCGGAGCAAAGTTTCTTAAATTCAAACCATTCCATATCTGTATTAACGTGCTCATTATATATATGTAAATGAAGTTCATGTATGATTCTTCATTTAGTTTTATATCGCGTAATTTTGTTTTTGAACGCACGCCTAGATGTCATTAGTGTCATTGCTGTCAATATTATAGTTTTTTTCTAAGAACACGCGGTGTCAAAATTGTTTCGTTTTTAACAAAACTAATTAATAAAAGTAGAAATAAGTAAATAGCTTTAAATGTTGTTTCTTTCACAGGTTTGTAACATTTATAATAATTACTTTGATGGAACTACAGTGTCATGTAATTTATGGTTATTATAATAAAACATTTCTTTCACAGAGAAACGCAATTAAGTTTTTATTCCTATACAACCATTGGTAGTGTGTTAATACACATTATAAAACAACATTCGCACAGCTATTGAAGGGACTATGGAGAAATTAAAGTTCGAATTTAAGGTGAAGGCTGCTGTAGATGCAAAGAGCAATATAATTTGTATAACCTCAATCACAAAGGATGACAAACATATTTTTAAAATTCCGGAGAAATTTCAACCGGTAAATTTGCACGAGACAATATATAAATCTCAGGTATATCAGACAATAAAGACAACATTACAAAAGAGACATGAAAAAAGACAAATATGGATTTCTATGTCACCGGAGATAAAAGATACATATATGGATCAGGATGGCAATATGCAGTTTAGAGAATATCTATCTATATATATAAAAATCAATTGCTGTTCGTTAGTCTCGCTAAAACTCGAGAACGGCGGGGCCGATTTAAATAATTCTTTTTTTGTTAGTTTCGCCAGAATACAGGGAAGGTTTAAAAACAAAAAAAAAAGTAGGTAGGGTAGGTAGGGTAGGTAGGGTAGGTAGGGTAGGTAGGGTAGGTAGGGTAGGTAGGGTAGGTAGGGTAGGTAGGGTAGGTAGGGTAGGTAGGGTAGGTAGGGTAGGTAGGGTAGGTAGGGTAGGTAGGGTAGGTAGGGTAGGTAGGGTAGGTAGGGTAGGTAGGGTAGGTAGGGTAGGTAGGGTAGGTAGGGTAGGTAGGGTAGGTAGGGTAGGTAGGGTAGGTAGGGTAGGTAGGGTAGGTAGGGTAGGTAGGGTAGGTAGGGTAGGTAGGGTAGGTAGGGTAGGTAGGGTAGGTAGGGTAGGTAGGGTAGGTAGGGTAGGTAGGGTAGGTAGGGTAGGTAGGGTAGGTAGGGTAGGTAGGGTAGGTAGGGTAGGTAGGGTAGGTAGGGTAGCCAGTTGACGGGAGCGAAGCCGCGCGGGTCAGCTAGTTTACTGATAAAATTTGTAGAAGAAGAACATAAACCAGGTCCTTCGTATGGAATCACAGAAGAGGGTTGTCAAAAATATTGGATAGTTTTGCTGAAAAGAAGATAGGAGTATCTAAACCTTAGAACCTAACAAACTTGTCAGAAAAAAATGTGATAGATAAATTCAATGCAAAAACATCTAATGTGTTACAGTGGATGAATAATTTTGAGGCAGAATGTATGCGTTTTGAAATTTCGTTGTAAATTTATTTTATTGCAATGTCTTTGTATAAAAAGATCCTATAGGTTTATAAATTATTGCTAACGTATATAATTATCTATAAAATTACGGAGAATGTAAAGAAAATATAAATTTTTAAACTTTTCTGGAGTGATTCATGCATGGATTGGTATAGTTCTATGCTCATAAAACATACCATAAACTCAGAATGGAAAAAATGGAGAAAACTGTTTTGTGAGACTTATGCAGACAAAGGTTGGACTCCGGTCAGTATGCAATGCTATTTAAATATAAGCAGGGCACTTTACTAGACTATGCATTAAGAATAGAAAGATTATTGCTTGAAATAAATAAATCAATGGATAAAACTACATTGATTGATCTAATAGTTATTGGCCTACCAAATTTCATAACAGATAAATTGATAGACATTGTTTAAAGGAAACTGAAGATTTGTTTAATAGTCTTAGAGGTTTAGAACATTTGATAAAAACAAACAAAAATATTCCAGATAAGAAAATAGAAAATAGTGAAAATAAGTTTAAAGGAAAATATGAAAAAAATGCGTTACAACCTTGTCCAATTTGTGAGAAAGAAAACAGGGGATCCCGCTATCATCCGGAATCTTATGTTTATTTAAAAATAAAAATTTTGAAAAACAAGAAAAAGACCACATAAGAAGTGTGTTTAATTTTGAGTTAGAAGGCGAATTAAATGAAACCGAACCAAAAAAGTAATAGTTCCGCCATTAATTAAAATTAAATTACTAATAAATGATACTCTAGAAACTTAAAGAAAGAAAGAAGAAAGAAAAGACGTTTATTTCCCCAAAAGCGACGCACAAAACACAAAATAATTAGGGAATAAATAAAAACTTAACTAAAAACTAAATAACCTATTGTCATTAGAGGACTAGGGCAGGACCGGGCACAAGTCTTTGTTCACACTACAGACAAACAGAACACAGTCCCACCATTAAAAGTTCGGCAGATTGTCTATGGTGCGACCGCGGCGTCCGGTGCTGCCCGTCACTGACAAGTTGACATTATTAACATACAAAAACAAAATAAACAATTTACAATAGGTACAAAAATAAAATTGAAAACATAAATTATCAAGTAAGTTGTGCGCCGCATCCGAGCAAAAAACGGTCGTTGCTCAGCGTATGCCGCGACTCTGGACAAGCCCAGAAATCACAGCGCTGGTTTTCAGCAACCACTGGTTGAGTGGCATCCTGGCGTCCCCCGCGAGTACTTACAAATAAACAACACAATGCAGGTAAACACTTTACATAATTATATGAGTCAAATTAAATTTGTAATACTAATAAATACAATTTTTTCTTATCTGCAGGAAACATAATGCATAGATGGTCGACAATACACCATACATAACCCATCATTTCTACCATAGTATGATGGCGGCCATTTGCATATTTGCTTATCTAAGTGGTGAAATTGTTATATTCCCTGTACACAACATGAGATGAGGCGCAAAAACTGTACTGACATGGTGTTGGTGGCTGAATGGATCGCAGGTCGATTGGATGCCCATGCCCCACGAATATAGGAATTTATAACTTCACATTTTTAACTATAGGAATTTATAACTTTATAGAACTTCAGGAATTTATTTTTTCAGGTTCTAATGTATCTTTAATCAATTCTAAGTTACTGTCTTTAAAAAGAAGCTCAAATCTAAAGAAACAATTAATGGCGTTAAAAAATCAATAGGAACTGTTACTTTTATTTTATTTTTTTTGATATTGAACAAAGTAAGACTGTTTTTGTTATAGATAAAGAAAATTTTAGTTATGATTTCTTGATCGGTTTAGACTGTATAAAAGCATTTCATTTAACACAAAATGAAGGTCTCAAAACATTACTCAAAACTTAATCATTGAAAATCATAAAAAATAAACAAATAATTATAAACAAATTCCTGGCTTAGCAGGTAACAATCAAAATAACTATAATACACAAAATACTCAAACAATTCCTGGATTTACAAGTGAGATAAAAAGTAAAAATAAAAAATTCATTGAGAAAACTGAAATAAAAAATAATAGTCCATTTGAAATAAATTTCAATGAGAATATAGTGGTAAAAAACTTTGACATATCCATAAATCACTTAAATATAGAAAAACAATCACAGATACAAAATTTGATAAGTACTTATAACTCTGTTTGCTAAAGATAAATTTGATATAGGCACAGTACATGGATATGAGGCACATATAGATTTATTAACAGATAAATATTGTAGTAAAAGACCATATAGATGCATTATGAAAAAAAATAGAACAACAAATAGCAAAACTATTAGAAAACAATATAATAGAGGAGTCATAGTCCTTTTGCCGCCCCAGTAACACTAGCATTTAAAAAAGATGAAGGTAAGAAATCAAGACTGTATAGATTTTCGCGACTTAAATAAAATGGTGGTACCACAATCTCAGCCTTTTCCACTTATTGAAGATTTAATGGTAAAAACCAGAAACTGCAGGTTTTTCACAACGCTAGATATAAATTCAGCATTTTGGTCCATTCCATTAAAAATAGAAGATAGAAAAAAACAGCAACCCAGCAAGGACACTATCAGTGGACATGTCTACCTTTTGGATTAAAAACTTCCCCTGCCATATTTCAGAGGATATTGAGTAGTATCATACGAAAACATAAACTAACTGACTTCACCGTAAATTACACAGATGATATACTGGTTTTCTCGGAGACATTTGCAGACCATATTAAACATTTAAAATCGCTGTTGGAAGCAATATCAAGAGAAACACTCAAATTAAAATTTTCCAAATGTAATTTTGCACAAGACTCCGTTAAATATTTAGGATATATAATAAAAAACAATACTATATCCCCTTTAAAGGATAATTTAATTGCAATAAAATAGTTTCCTATCCCTAAGACACCAAAAAATGTAAGACAATTTCTTGGTAAGATTAATTTTTATGGTAAATATGTGCCAAATATTTCAATTACATTAGATCCATTACACAATTTGTTAAGAAAATGTCATACTTTTAATTGGTCAGATAGCTGTCAAAAATCATTTGAAGCAATAAAAGAACTACTTTGCAAGAAACCGATCTTAACAATATTTGATCCAGACCTTCCAATCAGAATGTATACAGATGCGAGTATACAAGGTGTAGGAGCAGTATTAAAACAGTTACAACAGAATGGTGATGAAAAGCCATGTGCTTATTTTTCAAAAAAATTGAATGATTCACAAAAACGGAAAAAGGCTATTTATCTGGCGTGCCTAGCAATAAAAGAGGCAGTCAAATATTGGCAACATTGGCTTATAGGGAGAAAGTTTACGGTTTACTCAGACCATAAACCGTTCGAAAAAATGAACATACGAGTAAAAGCTAGGACTGATGAAGAGTTAGGAGATCTTGCATATTATTTGTCTCAATTCAATTTTGAAGTGATATACTCCCCAGGAAAAAATAAATTACAAGCAGATAGTTTGAGCAGAAATCCTGTATTGCAACCATCTGATAATCAAGAAGGTATTTTGAAAATTGTGAATTTTATTAAACTTAAAATATAAAAGCTGACCGAGAAATCAACCAAGATTTAAAACAAAACAAACATAGTCTCATATATAAAAATACAATATACTATAAAAATTTTGGAATAAAGGAAAAAAAAAATCACTTTAGACTTTAGCAAAAAGTTTATAGAAAAAATACATAACGGTTATTGTCATTTAGGACTATTGAAAAAAAAATTAAACCTTTTTATTATGCAAAAATTTTAATAACAATATTATGAAAATCTGTAACAACTGTGAAACTTGTATAAAAACAAATCAAGAGTCAAATTTCAATTTGGTTTAATGTCTCACTTTGGACTAGCAGTGCTAGTCCTAAGTGAGACATTAGAAATAGCATCAATAGACACTTTAGGAGGATTTGGTGGTTCACGTTCCACTAAAACTTATTTGCATCTTTTAGTGGACCATTTAATAAGATTTGCCTACATTTTGACGTCGAAAGATCAAAGTGCACCCGATTTTGTAAAGCTAGTTAATAAAGCACTACTGAACAATAATAAGATTGGCATGATTTTATCTGATCAATACCCAGGAATAAATCCTCAGGATTTAAAAAAATTTTTAGCCGGCGAAAATATCCCTATTATATTCACTGCGGTAAATGCGCCCTTTTCTAATGGTTTAAATGAGAGATTAAACTAAACACTAGTTAATAAAATTCGGTGCAAATTAAATGAAAAACAAAATAAAAAATTAAGCTGGACAACTATTGCTCATGAATGTACTGAAAAATATAATGAAACTGAACATACACAATCATAGTAACAGGATATTCCCCAAAATATTTATTAGAAGGAAAAAACGTAGATATTTTGCCAAGTGAATTAAAAGAATGTAAAAAAGCTAATAATAATTAGCAGAAAATAATTTAGTAAAAGATAGAAAAATAGCATTGGAAAAAAGTATAAAATCACATAATTATAATAAACAACAATTTGATAAGAATAGAAAACAATTTGAATTCAAAGTTGGAGATTTGGTGTATGTTGAAAATGGGAACCGAATAAATAGAAGAAAACTTGATGAATTGAAAATAGGTCCTTTTGAAATCATAGAAAAGTTATAAAATTCAATATATAAAATAAATACAGGATATAAAAAGTCAGCGTCCAATCTTTTCCACATAACAAAACTTGTTCCATGTCACAAACTAGTACCGCACTTACTGGGTAAAGTTTTGTACTCCTTGGTGGGGAGATGTAAATTAAGTTCATGTATAATTCTTCATTTAGTTTTATATCGCGTAATTTAGTTTGTGAACTAGATATAATATAGTTTTTGAACGCACGCCTGGATGTCATTAGTGTCATTGCTGTCAATACTATAGTTTTTTTCTAAGAACACGCGGTGTCATAATTGTTTCGTTTTTAACAAAACTAATTAGTTAAAGTAGGAATAAATAAATAGCTTTAATGTTGTTTCTTTCACAGGTTTGTAACATTTATAATAATAACTTTGATGAAACTACAGTGTCATGTAATTTATGGTTATTATAATAAAGCATTTCTTTCACAGAGAAACGCAATTAAGTTTTTATTCCTATACAACCATTGGTAGTGTGTTAATACACATTATATATATGTTTTAAGTTTATCTCGTCTTGTTTAAAAATAATTAAAACATTGACATTATCCCGTATAAGTTTAAGTATTTTAGAATAGGTTTTTGATAAGTAAAAACAATCTATCTGTTTATGTATCCCCATAGCAAAGTAATTACGGATATTGATTTGATTTTCGCATGCTACGTCGTCAAAAATCATTACCGCATCAGCTAAAGCCTCATTCGGGTGTATGACTTCTTTATTATCATTGAAGACAAAAAAGTTAGCACCTGCTATGTGGCTCATAACTTGTTTTATAAAACAATATTTTGCTTGGAAAACCGTTTTCGAGTATAAGTATATATATGCTTAAACTTAAGACCATTTTCATGTAATATTAAATTAAGCATTATGTTGATTTTTCCACAGTTAGATGGACCGCATATTATACATCTAATAGTATATAGTAAGAGTGCACTATGCTTCACTTTACGTGATTGATTTTCTAATTTTATATTCTGAACTTCTAAAGTCTGTGGTTGCTTGATGAACTTCATTGTGAAATGAGAGATAAATGTAAATGACCTGCGTATATATAGGGATCGAGAAATAAAACAAAATTCGGTGTCATTACATATCCGTTTATTAACAAACGGTATTCTATTTATACTTAATGCTAAAAAATTACAGATTTAAGTAAATATAAAGCTATAATACAATGTTATAGTGACCCCAAGGTAATGTTTCGATTTGATTAGAGAGTATGTATCTTTTATCGTCATTTCTATTCATCACCAGTTTATTTACTTGTTGTGAATATAAAACATGTTTAATTGACTTAATCATATTCATCTTATATGACCTACTTTCTTCATCGAATAATGATTTATTGTAATGTGACATCTTTAGCCTGTTAGTAACAGAGTTTGAAATACCTTTCGCTTTCTTAATTTCAGTTTTAGAAGCCGATAAACAGTAAAGTTTTGCTCTTAAACCAGTAAATTCGCTGATCACGTCTCCGCCTAGTTCATCTTTAAATAGACCGAGTACTTTTGCTTTTACTCGAGGTATTGAATATGGGTTATCTAAATCAAAATTACTTGTGTCAAATTCATTTAAATTATTTTTATATCACGGTAAAAATCTTCGGTGCAAAATAAATAAAGAAGACTATCGGTGTCTGTGTAACATAGCTTGACATTATTCATGTATTTTTTGATATTATAATGATATTGATAAAGGTGTAACTTGGCATATTCAAAAACAGTAAAACCTATATAAATCGGTTTATCTAAAAGAATTCTCTCGGGTTTTAGTTGCACAGCCACAAAATTGTCCAAAAATATAGAAACACATTTTACAAATTAGCTTTTCAGCACAGAGTTTATTATTTGTCACATTTTCTTTGTCCACCCATTTCGTAGCTAGTTTAATATCTACCTGTTTAGGTTTGTTTTCTATTATTTTACCAAATATTGAATTATTTAAAAGCTTGAAAAACTCTTTTTCAAACGCAGTTGAAGATGCTTGACGCAGACTAGTATTTTTTTTTTTTACTATTGAAAGGCACGCGTTTGACCACCATCTCACCTGATGGTAAGCGATGATGTGGTCGAAGATGGATCACGTTTGCTCAGAAGAAACCTATTCACTCTTGACTTAAAGACTCCCAGGTTGTAGCTATTGGGAAACACAGACTCCGGCAGGGAATTCCACTCCTTAGCTGTACGCATTATGAATGTGTTCACAAAACGTTTTGTGCGCGTGGGTGGGATGTCCACCATGTACCGGTGGAACATCGCGGTCGTCTTGTGGTCCGATGATGTAACGGGCTTGGCGGAATTATGCAATTCCGTCGCACATTCCCCAAAATGCAACCGGTAGAAAACCGACAAGCCAGCAACTCGTCGTCGATGCTCAAGACTTTGGAGCTTCGTCGATCCTCTTGGCTCGTTTCTCAACTGATTCAAGGGCATCAAGCTGGTATCTGGCAGATCCGTCCCAAAGATGAGAGCAGTATTCCATACTCGATAGAACTTGTGCTTGATAGAGTTTGAGCAGCTGTTCCGGCGTGAAGTACCGTCTCACCTTTGCTAGAATCCCCAACTTCCTTGCAGCCACTTGAGCTTATGCCTCTATGAAAGGGCCAAAATTGAGAGTAGATGTTAATGTAACCCCAAGAAGCTCAAGTTGGTCGGTTATCAGCACTGTTGCACCTCGGAAATATGGAGCTGGGTGGAATTGGCTCTTTTTGGCGAAAAATAGACACGCTTGGGTCTTAGCAGAATTGAACTTGACCAGATTGGCATCACCCCATTCAGAGACAGTCTGTAAGGACACATTCAAGCGCTCAACCATAGCCTCTCGGAGAGACCGGATCTGCGACCCACCAGCTCGTGCAACAGACACGTATCTCTCAGCAACAGTGATGTCGTCTGCATACCCAAAGGTAGGTACCGGGTTTAAGCAGATCATTAATATGCAGCAAAAACAGTGTTGCCGAAAGCACCGACCCCTGAGGAACCCCGGCATTAATATCCAGCAGTCCAGACGAGCAGCCATCTATGACCACTCGGATAGACCGATCCCTCAGGAAATCTGCAATCCAATCACACAGACCAGCAGGCAGACTGAAGGAAGGAAGCTTACTAATAAGGCTATCATGCCAGACCCTGTCGAAGGCCTTCGAGGTGTCAAGGGAGGCCGTCAGTGCCTCCCCGTGCTTCTCTATGGCTTCACGAAAGGCAAAATAGGCGTGTCAAGATCGGAGACAACTCAGGCGCACAAGTTTTTAGAACAATTGCTGGTATCCTGTAGGGGCCACTAGCCTTGTTCACGTCTAGGTTATGCAGTACCTTACGGACGTCCTTCTGATGTATGTGAATGTTGGACATGCTCGATTCGCATCCACCAGTAGAAGCAGGGGGCCTCGCGCCACCAGGATCCAACCACGAAGATTCCGCAAACAAGTTCGCTTTCTCCTCAGCAGAGTGGGCAAACGTCCCGTCGGGTCTCATCAGTGGTGGTAGTGAGAAGCAGCAGAAGTTTGATTCGACCTACTTAGCCAGGGAACAAAAAGCTGTACTACCTGGTTTTTTTTTTTTAATATAGATAGGCACGCGTTTGACCACTATCTCACCTGATGGTAAGCGAGGATGTGGTCGAAGATGGAGCACGCTTGCCTAGAAATAACCTATTCACTCTTGACTTAAAGACTCCCAGGTTGTAGCTATCAGGAAACACAGACTCCAGCAGGGAATACCACTCCTTAGCTGTACGCATTATGAATGTGTTACCAAAACGTTTTGTGCGCATAGGTGGGATATCCACCGTGTACCGGTGGCGCCTTGCCGTTGGTCTTGTGGTCCGATGATGGAACGGGCTTGGCGGAATTATGCAATTCCGTCGCACATTCCCCAAAATGCAACCGGTAGAAAACCGACAAGCCAGCAACTCGTCGTCGATGCTCAAGACTTTGGAGCTTCGTCTATCCTCTTGGCTCGTTTCTCAATTGACTCAAGGGCATTAAGTTGGTATCTGGCAGATCCATCCCAAAGATGAGAGCAGTACTCCATACACGATCGAACTTGCGCTTGATAAAGTTTAAGCAGCTGTTTTGGCGTGAAGTATCGTCTCACCTTTGCCAGAATCCCCAATTTCTTTGCAGCCACTTGAGCCTTTGCCTCTATGTAAGGGCCAAAATTGAGTGTAGATGTTAATGTAACCCCAAGAAGCTCAAGTTGGTCGGTTATCGGCACGGTTAAACCTCGAAAAGATGGAGCTGGGTGGAATTGGCTCCTTTTGGCGGAAAATAGACACGCTTGGGTCTTAGCAGCATTAAACTTGACCAGATTGGCATCGCCCCATTCAGAGACAGCCCGTAAGGACACGTTTAAGCGCTAAACCATTGCCTCCCGGAGAGACCGAATCTGCGACCCACCAGCTCGTGCGACGGACACGTATCTCTCAGCAACAGTGCTGTCGTCTGCATACCCAAAGGTACCGGGTTTAAGTAGATCATAAATATGCAGCAAGAACAGTGTTGCCGAAAGCACCGAACCCTGAGGAACCCCGGCATTAATATCCAGCAGTCCAGACGAGCAGCCATCTATGACCACTCGGATAGACCGATTCCTCAGGAAGTCTGCGATCCAATGACACAAACCGGCGGGCAGACCGAAGGAAGGAAGCTTAATAATAAGGCTATCGTGCCAGACCCTGTCGAAGGCCTTCGAGATGTCAAGGGAGACCGCTAGTGCCTCCCCGTGCTTCTCTATGGCTTCAGTCCAGATGTGATGCTAGAAGATCCCCAGTTGACCAATTTCGCCGGAACCCGTATTAACGGTCACTAAGAATATCATTCGCTTCTAGGTACGCCAGGAGCTTATGATTCAGCACGCGTTCCATAGTCTTGCAAAGTATGGATGTTACCGAGATGGGTCTATAATTCGACGGGTTGGCTCGACTACCCTTCTTGGGCACGGGCTGCACGTTAGCTTGCTTCCAAGCCTTCGGCACTTTTCCAGTCTCAAACGAAAGGCGAAATAGGCGTGTCAAGATCGGAGACAACTCAGGCGCACAAGTCTTCAGAACAATTGCCGGTATCCAGTCGGGACCACTATCCTTATTCATTCAAAATTCTTAAACCGAGTTTGCTATTCTTTACAGGCAAAATTGATAAACCTTTTGAACAGACATGAGAACTATACTTAGACACCTGCAAGGAATAACATCGTAACTCAACTTTAGGCAGTTTCAAGTTACAATCATATTCGTGCTGTATAAAAAATTAAGATTTTTTTTGCACTCACCCCAGTGTCTAAATCCCTTTGCGTTAAGATTTTTACAGAGTAAAAACATTGTAAGTGAGAAACAACTGCAGTTAATAAAAGGGTATATTTAGTTACACGTCATCGTAATCATTCTTTAAGCTCGCCATTATTAGTATAACATTGTAATACAAGATACAATTTTGTTTTCGGTAAAGTTTATTCCTTATTAAATAAGCTGTAACTCACTTTATGCGATTGTATGTCTGAGTTACAATTTACAATGTAATTTTATACAGTATACCTTGTGAAATATCATTGTAACTCATAGAAAGAAATTAAATATACATAGACATAATAATATAATCTTATGAAAGTGAAGCTATTCCTTCGTTTATTCAAATTTTCAAAGTTGGCTGACATTTTGACTTAACCGGAATCTGAGAGAATTTTTAAAATCTTTGACGCGCTCTCTTCGAAGGTTGCAAAATATGAGTTACAATGTTATTCCTTGCAGGTGTCGTTATATTCATTGCTATAGAATTGTAAACATGATTCACACAACAAAAAAATACCTTTATGGCTTGTCACTTGCCGTCTTACTAATCGTATTAGATTTTTAATAAGACAATAATGACTTACCCCTTTTCTTTCTAAATATAACAAATTAACATGAACTGATTTTCTGTTATTTGTTAAATACAGAGGTCCAGTCACGTTTCCGCTTTTATTATTTACTCCATAAATATTAATACTTATGTTGTTGTTTATTTCAAATAGTTTTATGTCTTGATATGAGACAGGCAAAGACATTCCCTCAATATTTAATACAGAACTGTAGTGTGGGTACGAATGAGTCCTGCATACGTTCATTTTAGTAGGAAACAAAGCAGCTACCACACTCCATAAAAAGCAATGATTGTCATTATTTTGGATAACAATACAACTTTTAGAATTCTTAATTTTTGGTGGCAAATCTAAATAAGTGCCACCTCTGATTGGGCAATATTTATAAACATTGATTTCTAGATCACTTACAGTATGGTACTCGTAAGACCATCCAGAGTCTTTATGCTCGAATTTTGACATTTTACATTTTAAAATTTCGGTTACTTTCGAATACAATTCATCAATATTTGTGTTAGTGCAAATGATTTCATATTTCGTATTGAATAACTTAAGTTGCTGCTCACTCGTTTTTGGTAAGACAAAGTGGGCAAACAATTCGAAATTAATCTTGAGACAAGTATTTTTCAGTAAAGATGTATGTATGAGTTTCAGGATATCATTTTTATTCTGACACAAGAATGCCTCCGGTGTGAGGTATTTAACATCTTGTGCATGATTTAAACGATATGTTATAATTCTGTTTTTGAAAGCAATAGCAATTATGTAAATATTTTCAAATTCACTTTGCAATAAACTATTAGACTTGTGAATGTTGGTTCTCAAATAATATTTGAATTCATTAGTCGGGGATTTAATGTGACATTTTTTACATTCAATATATTCTGGATTTTTGTATATTGCATTCGGTGAGTAGACGAGGTTTGTACTGTAAATGAAACAAAAAGATAATATTATAGTTACATTTCTGCATATATTAGATATGATTTGTCACCCTTATGATTAAATATTTTTTACGCAAATAGGTACTCGATAACTATGATATTAGATACTACCGTTAAAGTAATTAGGTAAATTGTTATTACAATGATTAGGTACAAGATACAAGTGAGAAGAAAAAATAAATGAGTAAGTATTATAACAGAATTAAGAGACATATCTACTAAAAATAACTGCTGACATAATCTATGGGACAGTGCTTGAACTCTTTATGAGTTTCTTTTAAAAAGTCTTTTAAATGATACCATGCTGGCGTCTCATCATTAGTGCGATTTTTTACGGTTACAATTACATGCCTCTAACGATTTATAGCCGCTACACGCTCTATCTCACTGTGATCATAGATCTTTAATACGAGTACTATATAAAATTTACCCTTTTTGTTTTCATGAGTCTGTTTACTTATACCATTGGCTACTCTGCGCGTATACGAATGCAATGGTGTTATTTTTTTACCCAACGTGCTTCCAGCGACTTCCTCTTCCTGCTCGTCGTCGCTGTCGGTCCCGAACAGGTCATGCGATGTGGGTCGCATGCTGGCGCTGATGGGGTTGATCGTGGTCTTATTCTTTTTCCTCTTCTTAATATCGGTATTGGACGATTCTCCTTCCGCCAACCTCTTAGCAGTCAGCGACGAAGATGACGCTTTAGAGTCCTTCGGCTTTTTCAACTGCTACTGATGTGGTTCATCATCGGAAGAGAAAAGTTGCCAAGCTGTTTGTTTCGACCTGCAACAATATATATTTATGTATTAGATAATATAGAAAACATTGCCCCAGTTCAGTACAGGATTGGATTAAATAGCTTTAATTGAATGAATAGATTGAATGCAGAAGAAAAATTAGATTAATTATTTGACTGAAATAGATTAATCAATTATAATTTGAAAGATAATGAATAAATTAATGAAATTATTGAATCGCTGAATAAATGAAATTATTGAATAGATAAAATTATTGAATTGATGAATAAATGAAACGATTGAAAGATAAAATTAGTAGATGAAATTATTCAACAGAGGATTGATTGAATTGAAAAATAAATTACTTACATTTCAAAGCCTGCTGAGTTTTTCTTGATGAACTTATGTTCTGTACTTGATGTAGAAATTCAGGAGCGCCGAGTCCTTCCAGTGGAGGATTGGTACAAACTGTTCCCCTCAACCCGTTTATATAGCCGTAAAAACGCGTCACGCATAACCAAATTTATACAAATGCATACAGGCAAAATAAGTTCATCACAAAGATTGCAAGCATAGCATTTTTACATCGACAAAAAATTATAACCGCAGAGTTTTAAACGCTTTATTCTTTTAGTGTCAACGAGCTCCCACTAAAAAAGATTATCAATTGTATGTCTTAAGCACGTACTTATACAATTAATTTAAATTGTAATTTAAATATAGTATGATTTTTAAATTGGACGTGTTGGAGGGACAAACGCTGCGGTTAAAACGCTCGTCTGTAGATTTTAATGCATCTTTGCGCACGTGCTACAAATTTCTAGCCAAATAGAGAATCGTAAGTTTATGATTACTTTACATACACAAAACGAAATTAAATTGAACCTTATTGACAAAAAACAAATTGGGTGAGCGCTTATATAAACCGATCCAAGATACCAAATAAATACTGCTCTGCGATGTCGGTAAGTAAATATTTTATAAAAAAGTGTTTTATTTAAATGATTAGTAAAAAAAAAATATAATGAATATTATCAAATTAATTTTAAATGTTTTCACAAGGGTCTATTCTACGATAGTTCATAGTCTACGACAACTTGTAAATTTAGTTTTATTTAATTAATAATATTTACTTCTTTGTTTCAAATGTCCAGCGATATTTTCCCCACTGATTCTTCATACTCACCGATTACTGCCGAACAAACCCTACGTCAAAAAGTGGTCAACTATGTATTTAGAGAGAGAAAGGCCATTTGAGGCCATGAGAGCCAGAGTGGCCTAATTACTTAAACAAAAGTTTTCAGTAGTTGGGAAGAAACACAAGCCCGGATTAAAAAAAAAAAAAACTAGAAATTTTAATATATTTTATTATTCTTTGGTGCTCAAATCTCTTAGTATGTTATATTCTTTATCTTTTAGGAATCATATGAATCCTAGGTACCATTACACTTTTTTTTTTATATAGACCACTTTGTCATCTGGGTTTCAAGATTTATTGAAAAAAAAGCAGTTAGTCCAAAGTATTTATTATAATAAAAGTATCTATACATTAATAAACCTTCCTTTCATGCTTCAATCGCTATCTGTTTCTTCATCTTCCACATGCAAATCATTCCTTACTGAAGCATTGTCCTTAATATTAGTATAGTAGTCATGATGCACCGGAAGAATGTATTGGAGAAATTCCACCTAATCCTTTTTTTTCTCCACACTTATTTGTTTCCCACTGGATACAAAAGATCAAGCTGTAAACCACATTTTCAAACAGGACCTCTGCATTATTTGAATATTTAAAAAATATGGTGAATGGTTGGTTCAAATTTGAAGACACCTCACCATGCAGCAACAGTGACAACAATAGCAATAATAAAAAGCGAAAAAGTGTTGTATACTCGTACATACAGAAACCATCAACAGGTCATCGCAGTAAAATAATACGCATACCAGTTTTTGACGCCGATGTATGTGATTGTAGTGCCAATATTTGTGTTCAACATGTTGTGGGGAATGTTTTCAATGACGATATCTATAAATATGTTAAGGATATTACAAGCAAATTTCATAAAAAGATGTGAATAAAGTAGCAAATACATTTCAGTTGTTTTATTTCTATCACTTCTTTTAAAAAGTCCCCTACCTACAAATCATTCACATTGCACAGTTACATTAAGCAAACACATAAGTACACCAAGATTCAAATTATATTGAACTCAATAACCTAATTAAAATGACTTGAAACTTTAATATTATAGGGGAACACTCGCATTTTTATACGCACTTGGTAAACCTATTTATTTATCATAGGTATACATTTGGTACGTGTTATATTGGTTTAATCGAAATACTACATGCTGATTCCTAAATACTAAAGTTAATAATTGAAACTTAACACCTATGGCTGTGAGGCACACGATAGGTAGAAAAGAATGTGATATGTTTCCTTTACAGGAATGGAAATGTGTTTGTTATGTAAACGTCTAACAACTGAGTCTGGATGCAATTTTTAATGATATAGGTATTCGGTATTTTACTCACGAGGCCACGTCACTTTATCATGCATACCTAAGTGAAAATCAAATCTATTTGCAGCGGAAGTAAATACTTGTAAGTCATAGATACCTAATAGTCAAGTCTCGGTAATATAAACCATCATAAAAATAATAATGATAGAAGTCTCATTCCGAACGGAATCTTGAATACAAGTCTCATTTTTAATACAACACTCATTTTGCATAAATGTTTCTGAATAGAACACTTATTTTGAATAGATGATTCTGAATAGATTACTCATTTTGAATAGATGATTCTGAATAAAACACTCATTTTGAATAGAGTATTGGGGTGCCTGGATCTCTTTTGATCCAGGTACCCCAATACATACTTACTCGTATTGACTTCCTGAAGCAAAAAATCTATGCATGTGCAAACCGTATATGTCAGTACAAGCGGTAAGTGGAGCGATACACTCAGAATCGCACATTTGAAAGTAATGAGAGGTGGCTTTATAGGGCTTGGGACTGACCAGAACAAGGTGTGACTGATACGCGCCTACCGGATGATGACGCCATGTGTTAATTCTGGCGCAGCATCTGGTCGGAACCTGTCAGTCACACTGAGGGTGATTGGAACCGGGAGGTCGAGCTAGCGTGCGATCCGATACCAGAAATGGGGGCAATTAACATCAGCCCCCAAGATGTAGTTTGTGCAGTCCGGCCGTTGCCTCACTGGAAATCTCCGAGACCGGACGGGCTGCTCAACTTTTGGATTAAATGGTTCAAAAGATCGCACGCTAACTATTAGTATTTTTGTAATGACTGTAAAACAAATAAAACAAAACAATGGCAAACATGTTCTTTAATACTATTTTCATGTCGTTAATACAGAAGCTCGTGGATAAATAATAATAGCCGCACGAGTCGACGATCTTGAAGGTTAAGCAACGCTTGCCGAGGTCGGTCTGTGCATATCGAGTTTCCTCTGAAATCACGTTCAGCAGTTGGTCCCGGCTGTCTGAATTGTAAATCTTTGGCAGTCATTATGTATTGCCAAAAGCCAATTGGAGGGTTTTGGTGTCTTGACCTCACGGTGACCAACCGGCTTGGGGCACAGTTTGTTTCAGTTTGCTGTAGTTTATTGTTTCTATAGTTGTTTCTGTTGTCGGGGGCGCATAATAGTTTTTCTGTTGTGGAAGTTGATCTTTTACGTGTTACGAAGTTTAATATATATTTGGTTTCAGCATGTGCTTTGTTGTTGTAGTTGTTCTCTTGGTTGATTCTTCAATAATTTGATTAGTGTTGTTTATCTTTTTTGTGTTGTTATTCGGAGATTCGCTTTGTTCTCTTTTTCTTCTTCTTCGAAACGAACTGTAAGAAATTGAAAAAAAAACAAGATGGGGTTTAAGCGTTATCTTATTTTTGTGACTTGGTCATGAAAAATGAGGCATAAAAAAATACAACTGAAATGAGAAGCTTCTCCTTTTTTGAAGTCGCTTAAAAATAAAATACTCGATGAGACATTTTAGACATTTTATAAAAGTATAGGAAGTCACACTATAGGTAATTTAGTTTTGAAAAGTTATCATAATTATTCATAAAGTTATTTGAGGATTGGTTTCTCTCCAATTAATAAAATTGTGATTGACTTCAAGGTAAAGTAATAAGCTTGTATGTATTCAGCTATCTTAACTATTAATAACTAGCTTTTGTCTGCGACTTCCCACACGCAAATCCCCTTTTTTCTCGTTCCCGTAGGGTATCCGGGAATTTTCCGAAGGAATTGCGGGAATTCGAGAAATGCTCCTTTACACTCCCTAAGGAATCTACACGCCAGCTTTCTACAATCAGTAGTTTTGGCTGTGCGTTGCCTGTCAGTCACTCAATCTGTAAGTTACGGAAGATTTTTTAAATGTACTCGTATAAAGATTATTTATATTTTGAAACAAAATTAGTTTTTGAGTTTAACGCCTAACAAACTTCTTCAGGAAAAAATGTGTCATCTACAATCTGAGATATACACCATTAGCCGGAGCTGGGTTTGTTTGGTGGAAGTTGCTCATATCCTTGCATTAGCTTTTTAGCTAGCCGATAATCTTCTAGAACAGCTGAACATATTTATTTGAATCTTTGCTAGCTAAAACAAAATCAATCAAAATTAGTTCATGGGTTTAGGAGCAATGATGCCATAGATAGACTCACAGATACACACGTCTATCTTATAACACCGGTTAACGAGTTAGGAGGTGCGCAACATTTTGTTGCGCTGCATTGCGTCTTTTCGACTGTTTTATTGATTAATCAGAATGCAATGCATTAAAACAACGTCGCATGTCATTCTGAAACGTAACGCAGCGTGTGGCACCCCTCTTATGGTTCTAACCACTTAGTAATTTGAAATCGGTATTAGTATAGCTTTCAGCCTGGGAGCTGTTTGATAATTTGGCTGGCCAGTAGTTGATCCCGCTGACGGGCGCCGTGTGCTTGCAGTCGGCATGGCGGTGGCGGCGCCGAACCTGGGCGCCTTCATGGGGCTGCTGGGCGCGCTGTGCCTCACCATGGTGGCCATCCTGTTCCCCGCCGTCATGGACATCTGCGTCTACTACCCCGATGGATACGGAGCCTACTACTACAAGTTGATATCGGATATATTCATCATTATCTTTGGTCTCATATGTTGTTGCTCGGGCGTTTATACCAGCTTATTAGAAATGTTTGAATCGTATTAAATTTAAAAACCTTATTTATTAATAATTGACTGTAAAAGTTTTACAGAGATCATAATGTTCAAGGTGTCTCAAAAGAAAGTGTATGTTAATTTTGCTTGCTGCGTGACGCAGCGGATTCGAGAGGTACCGTGATGGGTAGGTAGATAGTTGAAATTTTCTCAGATTGTGTATTTCTATTGCCCCTATAACAGCAAATAATTAAAGTTGAGGTTATTATTAAATATTTACTTTCTTTTGAGTAATCTTGTATTTTAGTACTTATGTGTTTATCAATAAAGCAATTATAAGGACTAACATTAATAGTAGTTTTTTTTTTTCGTTATAATATGCAAAACTTTAAAAGAATTAATGAAATGTTCAGCAAATATAAAAGTTGGTGCCACTTTAAATAATTTGGTCGGCATACAAAGATTTTGTTTGCAATAAAAAAAAATCAGACAGCAAACCTTGTTCCGCAAATAATTTTGATAATGGACAAATATTAAAATCATAAATAGGCAGCTTGCAATAACAGAAGTTTGCATAATAAACATTCAGTCCGCAAAATAACTACTTGATCAGCAAGATTTAATGATTGATCAGCAGAAAAAATATGTCTAATGTCATAAGCAGTGTATTTGATTTTTATGCATATTTAAAACATGGTGAGCAAAATAATTAATTTTATTGCGTTTTTGTTGAAAAATCGGCAGTGAACGTTAGGTTAGGTTTTTTTTTGTTTTAGATTTCATTTAACTACCGCGGACTTTGAGGTTAGGTTAGGTCAGGTTGGTAATCCAGTTACTTGGAGGATCGATAGGTCCTCCTTGTGGACAAACTGGCCAGGTTGCGGAGGTACAGCGCGGAGTCCGGTGTTCCGCAGGGGTCAGTCTTAGGACCCCCCCTGTGGAACATCGGCTTCGACTGGCTGTTGCGGGGAGCTCTTCTCCAGGGCACGAGTGTCATCTGCTACGCGGATGATACTCTCCTTACTGCCCGGGGGAAGAGCTTCGGGGAGGCGGCCTGTTTGGCCTCGGCTGGCGGGTCCTTGGTGGCAGGGAGGATCCGCCGCCTGGGATTGAGGGTGGCGCTGAACAAGACCGAGGCCGTGTTCTTTCACGGGCCTCGGCAGCGCTGCCCTCCCGACGCCCACATTGTGGTGGAGGGTGTCAGGGTGGACGTCCAGGCCCAGATGAAGTATCTGGGCCTGGTGCTGGACAGCAGGTGGCGCTTCGGCCCGCACTTCAGCGGGCTGTCGACGCGCCTGCTGAAGGCCGCGGACGCCCTGTCGTGGCTCCTCCCGAATTTGGGGGGGCCGAACGCACGATGCCGGCGTTTATCTTGCGGAGTATGGCCCTATACGGGGCCCCCATCTGGGCGAACTCCCTCCACAGGAGGAAGAACGCTACTTTGATGCGGAGGCCCCAAAGGGCCATTGCACTGCGGGTGGCGAGGGCCTACCGCTCGGTGGGCTTCTCGGCGGCGTGCGCTCTGGCGGGCACCCCGCCTTGGGAGTTGGAGGCTTGGGTGCTCGCCAGAGTGTACGAGTCGACGGCGAGGGCCTACCGCTCGGTGGGCTTTTCGGCGGCGTGCGCTCTGGCGGGCACCCCTCCTTGGGAGTTGGAGGCGTGGGTGCTCGCCAGAGTGTACGAGTGGACGGCGCGGCAAAAGGCCCTCGGGGAGCGCCTCGTCGCGGAGGAGCGGGAGGCCGTGCGGCGTGAGGCGAGGGACGCCATCATCGTCCATTGGACGGACGACCTCGCCTCCGCCACCTTTGGCCGCCGAACCCTGGACGCGCTCGGTCCGGTCCTGCGAGACTGGCTCGAGCGCTCCCATGGTTTCCTCTCATTCCGTCTGGTGCAGGTGTTGTCAGGCCACGGCTGTTTCGGCAAGCACCTGCACCGGATCGGGAGGGAGGAGACCCCGGCGTGCCACGACCGCGGCGCGGCGGAGGACACGGCTCAGCACACCCTCGAGGTGTGCCCGGCTTGGTCTGAGCCGCGTCGCAGTCTAACAGCGGAGATCGGACAGGACCTCTCGCTTCCCGGCGTGGTGAATGCCATGTTGGAGAGTGAGGGGTCCTGGGCAGCTGTCGCCTCTTTTTGCGAGGATGTCATCTCGCAAAAGGAGGCGGCGGAGCGCGCGCGGGAGGACGACCCTCTTGCTGCGCCGCTCCGTAGGCGGAGAAGAGGTCGGACAAGACGCCGTCTTCTCCCTCCTCATGGTGGTGATGGGCGGGCGATAGGCGCGGGGGCGCCTCCGCCCACATTGCACTCCACACCACCTTCGCCGGTCATTCCCAGCCCTCCCCCTGAACGGGGAGGACTTGAGGGGGGCCCGCCGCTTTAGGCGGGTTGTCGTCGGAGGAGGACTGGACGCTAAGGCTGCGCCGATCTC
The DNA here is from genome assembly GCA_950371165.1 of Lacanobia oleracea. NCBI lineage: Eukaryota > Metazoa > Arthropoda > Insecta > Lepidoptera > Noctuidae > Lacanobia > Lacanobia oleracea. The sequence continues at coordinate 617,199 of OX493385.1, forward strand.
CCAGTCCTCTTCCACTCGGACGATGCGGGAATGCCGCTGGGTTATTTTAGTGGGTATACCGGGTTAGCCCGGGGAGTCCCACATACCCCTCCCGTTCCCCCGACGGGAGGGTATGCGTAATGCATTTTTAACCAGCGCAAAAAAAAAAAAAAAAAAGACAGGTTGGTAATCCTGCGGAGCATGGCCCTGTACGGGGCCCCCATCTGGGCGGACTTCCTCCACAGGAGGGAGAATGCGACCATGATGCGCAGGCCCCAAAGGGCCATTGCACTGCGGGTGGCGAGGGCCTACCGCTCGGTGGGCTTCTCGGCGGCGTGCGCTCTGGCGGGCACCCCGCCTTGGGAGTTGGAGGCTTGGGTGCTCGCCAGAGTGTACGAGTGGACGGCGCGACGAAAGGCCCTCGGCGAGCGCCCCGTCGCGGAGGAGCGAGAGGCCGTGCGGCGGGAGGCGAGGGACGCCATCATCGTCCATTGGACGGACGACCTCGCCTCCGCCACCTTTGGCCGCCGAACCCTGGACGCGCTCGGTCCGGTCCTGCGAGTCTGGCTCGAGCGCTCCCACCGTTTCCTCTCATTTCGTCTGGTGCAGGTGTTGTCAGGCCACGGCTGTTTCGGCAAGCACCTGCACCGGATCGGGAGGGAGAAGACCCCGGCGTGCCACGACTGCGGCGCGGCGGAGGACACGGCTCAGCACACCCTCGAGGTGTGCCCGGCTTGGTCTGAGCCGCGCCGCAGTCTAACTGCGGAGATCGGACAGGACCTCTCGCTTCCCGGCGTGGTCAACGCCATGCTGGAGAGTGAGGGGTCCTGGGCAGCTGTCGCCTCTTTTTGCGAGGATGTCATCTCGCAAAAGGAGGCGGCGGAGCGCGCGCGGGAGGACGACCCTCTCGCTGCGCCGCTCCGTAGGCGGAGAAGAGGTCGGAGAAGACGCCGTCTTCTCCCTCCTCATGGTGGTGATGGGCGGGCGATAGGCGCGGGGGCGCCTCCGCCCGCATTGCACTCCACACCACCTTCGCCGGTCATTCCCAGCCCTCCCCCTGAACGGGGAGGACTTGAGGGGCCCGCCGCTTTAGGCGGGTTGTCGTCGGAGGAGGACTGGACGCTAAGGCTGCGCCGATCTCCCAATCCTCTTCCACTCGGACGATGCGGGAATGCCGCTGGGTTATTTTAGTGGGTATACCGGGTCAGCCCGGGGAGTCCCACATACCCCTCCCGTTCCCCCGACGGGAGGGTATGCGTAATGCATTTTTAACCAGCGCAAAAAAAAAAAAGTCAGGTTGGTAAAAAAAAAAAAAAAGTTATATCGAAGGAGCGCGTATAGGAAGGCAGCGTTGCTAGTGACGGCCGCGGTCTCACAAGTGGAGAGCCGCATACGGCGCCTTGGCCTTGAGGTGACCCTCAACAAGTCTGAGGCCATAGCCTTTCATGGCACTCGTCGGGCGCCGCCACCGGGTTCACACATAGTTGTTGGGGGGGCCGTATCGCTGTCGAGTCCACCATGAAGTACCTTGGATTGGTGATCGACAGCTGGTGGGGTTTCGGCCCCCACTTTCGGTGGCTGGCGCCCAAGTTGCAGGGCGCGGCTGGGGCGCTGTCAACGCTGTATCCCAATTTGGGGGACACGAGCACCGCCTGCAGGCGGTCGTACGTGGGGATCGTGCGATCGATGGCACTGTCAAGCCACCATCACTGTTCTGCGGATGATATATCCAATATGATCCAAGAGGCTAACTTACCACCTGGGAAGTGGGCCCTCGGCAGAATCATAGAGCTGCACCCCGGCAAGGACGGCTGTGTCATCAGTAAAAACCAAAAATGGGGTAATCAGGAGGCCAATCACAAAACTTTCCATGTTGCCAGTCCACGAAAATAAACCTGAAAACAATGCAGAGCAAAATAACATCACAGCAGAGAAGACCGATCATCCCTCGGTATCAAATGAGACATCGAAAAAAAGATCAAGACGTCGTCGGAGGCAAAAGCCGGTAATTTTATTTACATCGCTCTCATGTTTTTGATGTTAATCATAACACCATTTAGTTGTGATTACAAAACAGCAACTATAAATAGCAATCGGAGCATTTACTTCGACAAGATCTCTAATATGCGTCTCGAACGAGACGAGTGGAAGTTAATTGTATATTAAGATATGGATCCCTATTGGCAAGGATTAGATCTCATTAAAAAATACGTCAATAATCTTGGCAACATATGTTCTAATACAACAAAGATATCACAATGCCACGCAATTCTTATGCAATTACGTCACGGCAGCAATGAACTTGGCCATTACAATAGCATGTTGCTTCGTCAGCAGTTCACGAGGAACGTGCGACATAAGCGCGGTCTTACGAGTATCAATCCTATAGGAAGTATAGCCCGAAGTTTGTTTGGTGTCTTAGACGACGAGTTTGCTCAGAATTATGCCAAAGATATCCAACAAATCAGACGTAATCAAAAGCGTTTGGCTTCTTTATGAAAACATAATACATCTATTGTTGAAGCAGAGAACAACATTATCAAAAGAGTAGAAAACGCGATGGATAGACATCAGAAAGTGTTTAATCTGCTCCTTATCAGCTTAGAAAAGGGGTTTAACACAGTCCAGGTAGGAGTTCAAGAATCACTAATTTCCAACAACTTAAGTGTATCATCTATCATTCCTAACAGTGTCCTGATGAACTTGAAAACCATCCAGGAAACCATCGTGGATGCTATTATGAACCTACACCACACAGGGTTAAATTTTCACCTTCTAACACCTAAACAGCTGACGGATGAACTTAATATCATCATAGGACATTTAGCAAAAGAATTCACTCTTCCAATAAATAATATTCAATCGGATTTATCAAAACTGTATCATTTATTGAAGACTAAAGCCAGAGTTATTCAGCAGTTTATTATCTTTGAAGTCAAAATCCCATTAGTGAGCAGAGACAGCTACGACATCTACAGAATCATAACAGTTTCGCAGCAAGTTGGAAGTAACATGATCAGCATAATTCCCATAGCAGATCTTCTCGCGATGAATATACAAAAGGACGCTTACATTCCAATGACAGAAAATGATATCCAATCCTGTATGTTTCACGGCACCAAAACATACATCTGCCCTTTGAAGGGTCTAATTCGCCAAATGAGATCGGGAGAAAACCTCTGCATCAGAGATCAAAGGTCCGATCGCTGCAGCACAGCATCTACAATCTGCACAAACTATTGGATAGAGCTTAATAAATTAAACACATATTTATACTTTTGTTGTGGACCGTGCTCCATACGAATCATATGCGAGTATCAAGTTACGGCCAAACAATTAACTAAGGCTGGCATTATCATTCTCGGCGATGGATGCGTCATCAAAGGCGATACTTACACAGTTTACCCACATAAGAAACTGTCTAACAATCTGAAGACTACGGCAGACGTCTTGAGGATTGATATTCCACCTATAAACAATCTAATCAACTTATCGATGCCAATCGGTGCAGTCGACAAACAGGTTGACCATACCTACATCAATATTCAAGGTCTGGTAAAGGAAGTCCATGAAAAATTGAGTCAGATGAAAGACGAACTGAGCATTGATGAAGATTGGGACGACGGGTTCTCTTATCACGACGTGCATCACACATGGAAATGATCACACGGTGATATACTTAGTGGTGTTCGCCCTGTTCGCGGCAGGAGCCGTGTACGTGAGGCGGCGCCTTCGGCGTGTGCGCAGCGTGGCTTTGCCCGCGCGCTCGACTCACCTGCAGCTTCAGAGTGCTAGTGTAATCAGTGTTCTGCGTATCAGTGTAAATGAGCAATCGAGACCTAGTGAATTTGAGCTCAATACACTTTCGGATGTAATCAGTGCGCGTAAACAAAACAAGGCTACGTCGCCTGTGTTCCGCGAATCTATTTTCAGTGAAAACAAATAAAGACTATTAAGTTTTTAGCATATCTAAGTACCGAAATTGTGTTTTCGATGAATTGTGTTTTCGATTATCATTGGGTTCTATAAGTACAGTTAATGCTTAATTTTGATTTTTTGTTTTTAATTTTGCGTTTTTATGTTAGTTTCTCGTGCCTTGGAGCATAGTAAAAAGATATGAATTGTACGGTCCATCCGTACAATTCAAGGGCAACTCAAGAAAAGGGTAGCTTATTGTAAAAACGGATACCGAGCCCCACAAATGAGCCTTGAACCTTTCGAAGACGGAGGGATGGTGCATGTAGTTTGTGCTTGTTTCTAGTGTTAAAGTTATGGATATCACTTGTTTTAGTGTTTAAATGTATATTTTGCCTTATATATAATATGATTGCAAAAATGAATTGTTTACGCCTGTAAAGACGTTAGTATTCATTTTGCTATGCGAAAGGGTCAGGCACTCAGTATGGATAATATTTTTTTTTTTTTTCAAAACAAGGAGGCTGTACAGTATTACACGTGTAGAAAGACCCCAGTGTATGCGCCTTCTCTATCGAAGGCTTTCGATCTTGTGGCGTATGATGTCTTATGGGGTAAATTAAGGGATGATACTCCTCCAGAGCCCGATAGAAGCAGACGTGTGCTAAAAGTATTATAATTTTAACAAAATCTTAGCAAAATAAAGTGGTCCTTATAAGTGTATTGTTTAAGTCAAATTAACATATTTATTTTGTAGTTGTCTGATCACTCAAGACCTTATGTCCTCACGTGAAAGATCGTCGGCGCGCGCGCAGCACCGCTCATCCCCGCGGGAAAAAGAGAGCGTCCGATATTTTTCTATCCCCTCGCACGCACTCGGAAAGCAGCGATATGAATGTGCAGAGAACACCGCCCATGGCAGGGCTAAACTGATAAGCGGCAGCGAGAGTGGTAGCGGATAGGTTCTCTAAACTTATCCACTCTCAGCGATGAGGACCTACATGATAATATTACTACAAGAAAGCGATTATAAAAAAAGACTTCCTGGATTTCCGCATGGAAATGATCACAAACTGAAAACCTAAACCAAATTAAAGAACAAATATTGGATATAAAGAACGAAATTAAGACAGTAAAATTATCTACCAAAAAATACCAATTTTACTCAACAGCTCAAACATACAAAACTGAAATAGAAAATATCAAAACTAAAACAACGGTCACTGAGGACAAAATCAGAAATATAGAAACCGAAATATTCCAAATCAAAAATGAACAACATAAAAAAGGTTCGGCACTAAAATCGCCCGTCGAGTGTCACGAAAACCTCAACCTAGAACTTAAGGACCGATGCGACCGCGAGAAGAATATTGTAATTGTAGGTATATCAGAAATAAACGACAAAATCTGGAAATCGAGAGAACATCATGATAATCAAGAAGTTATGAATTACAATACTTGCTGAAGACTGCCCTAAGCCCATGAAATCCAAGCGACTAGGAAAATATGTGCAAAACAAGAACCGATTCATTAAGGTTCACTTTGAAAGCTCCGCTCCGAGACTGCAAAATACCTATAAAAAAAAAAAATGCAGAAAAAAAAATTATACAGGTTTTTTCTGATCAAACCCCAGAACAAAAAAATAATAATTAGATTCTATGTAGGAAGAGCTCATTAGGCGTACTCGGGATGGCGAAAAAAACCTCACTTTAATAATATGTGAAAGGAACACCTGCAATAGTTGTTGTAAACCAAAAAAAACCAGTAAGTATTCGTCGGTTTGGCATTTTGTAATAGGTTTTACAAAAAACTATGCCCTCAAAAAATAAATAAATATGAGGACATTCCATTGCAACCGTCTTCACTTAGATTCCTTTATGCAAACTTACGCAGTATTTGCTCGCCTGGGAAGTTTGACGAAATAAAATAAATGTATTATAAAAGCCATAAAAATGACTACTCATCTATTGATTTTCACTGAGACGTGGATTAACTCAGAGTCTGATGCGAAACTATACCAACTACCTAGCTATAATCATATCTACATGTATAGACAAAATTGTAAAGGCGGCGGAGTTTCCATATACATTCGGTCAAAAAAGTATCGGGAATGGATGATTTGTTTATGGTTCCAAATTCAAATTTTTGTTTTTTTGTAGTTGTTAGATTGGCACAACTGTTTTCCATTTTGGCGCGGAGTTTGAGTTGCATCTGTTATTTATATTAAATACAGTGCTGGTTTTAGTAATATCATATATAATGGACAAAAATATCGAACAAAGAGTTTGTCTTAAATTTTGCATCGCCAATGGAATTTCGTGTTCGGAGTCACTGAAAATGTTACAGAAGGCTTACGGTGAATCGACTTTATCAAAAACTCGTGCTTATGAGTGGTTCAAAGCGTTCAAAAGCGGTCGAGATGTGATGGAAGATTTGCCTCGCTCTGGTAGGCCGTCAACGTCTGCAACTGAAGTTAACATCGCAAAAGTAAAGGAAATAGTGACTGAAAATCCCCATTCAACTCTGAGAGAGATAGCCACCGAACTTTCTGTATCTCACGAGTCGATCCGTACCATTTTAACTAATCATTTGGGTATGAAACATGTTGCTGCTCGGCTAGTCCCAAAAGATCTGAATTTTCTCCAAAAACTCAATCGCATGAAAGTCGCTGAGGACATGCTAGAACGAGTCAGTTCGGACCCAACATTCATGAAACGCATTGTTACTGGTGACGAGACGTGGGTTTACGAGTTTGACATGCAAACTAGTCAACAAGCTTCGGAGTGGCGCCTTCCAACTGAACCGAAACCGAAAAAACCACGCCAAAGTCGATCAAAAGTCAGTCATGTTGACTGTTTTCTTTGACTATCGCGGTGTTGTGCACTCTGAATTCTTACCGGAAGGTCTAACGGTTAATAAAGAATATTATTTGAGCGTTATGCGGCATTTAAAAGAGCAAATTCGATGAAAAAGGCCAGATTTGTAGAAAGAAAATTCTTGGATTTTGCACCACGACAATGCGCCTTCGCACAAGGCTATCATTGTGAACGAATTTTTAACCAAACACTCAACAAATACCATCCAGCAACCACCATATTCACCAGATATGGCTCCTGCTGACTTTTTTCTTTTTCCTAAACTCAAATTACCACTTCGTGGCACCCGTTTTCAATCGATAGAAGACATAAAGGAGAATTCGCGGCGAGAACTGAACTCAATTCCGGAAGCAGCGCTTAAAAAATGTTTTGATGAATGGATTATGCGTTGGCGCAAGTGTATCGTTTCTAAAGGAGCATACTTTGAAGGTGATAAAATAAATTTGGATGAATAACAGACATTTTGTGTATTATTGATCTTTTCCCGGTACTTTCTTGACAGAGTAGTATGTGTACGACAGTGTTAAATATGAGATAACGGAAGAACTATGCGAGAACGGAAACCACTATTTGTGGATTAACATAAACAAACTATCATTGAATATTGGATCGATTTATAAACCGGGGGATACCAACGTAAAGAACTTTTTAGAAATATATTCATACCAATTAGAGCGACGAAGAAGGTTTACTTACTTCAAACAGTAATGTATCAAAATACCAACATGGAATCCAAGCCGGCTATAGAATAATAAATAAAATCAACAAATTATACAGCACACGTGACACGGCTACAACAAACACAATACAGGACCATGTATGTACTAACATAAACAACCATTCTCTCAACGTCTCGATAATTGAATCTAGTCTTTCTGATCATAAGCAGATTTATCTTCAAATAGTATGTTTGTCTCCCCAACATAACAAAAAAAAGCATTATAAAGCACTAGATTATGAAAAATTGTACAAAAACGAACTAGAAGCAAAATACAGCAACGACGACAACGACTACAACTACCTAAAGACATTTATCTCAGAACAGATAGACAAGAACAAAATAGATAAGATTAAAATTCTAAACCCTCCCCAAAAAGACTGGATTAATCAGAACATTATAAATGCAATTCATTTACGAAATAGTTTATGGCAACAAACCAAATCAGAAGAACTATTGTATGATTTATTTCAAAACTGCAACAATCAACCAAAAAAAATGTGGGACCTAATTAGTGTTATGTCATGTATGTAATTATGATCATACATTAGTGTGTTGCCCGTATTTGTGTGATGTGTCTGATTTTTTTTTTGCCAAGTCTGCGCCTATAGATGTGAAAAAAGAATTAAACAAGTCACAAATTGAGATTCCTTCTGTTAGAAGTCCAGCATTTGACATCAGGCTGGGAGGAGCAGAGCTGTCTTTAATTTTAATTAATCCTAAGTTACTAAGCGGTCTGACACCGTGCACCACAGACGAAATAATTAGAATAATTGACGGCCTTGATAGTAATACCAGCACTGGTCTGGATGGTATTAGTACTAAGGCAATAAAATGTTTGAAAAATATAATCGTTGAGCATCTAACTAACTGTATAAACGCCTGTTTACTACATGGTACTTTTCCAGATACCCTCAAGGTGGCTAGGGTCAGTCCTATTTACAAATCTGGAAATAGAACTGACCCAAGCAACTACAGACCAGTGTCAGTGTTACCTGTAATGCCCAAAATATTTGAACGCGTATTATATAGCCGCCTAAATAACTATTTGATACATAAAAAACTTCTAATAGACGAACAGGCTTTCGTTCCAAATCAAGCACTCTCTCAACTGCATCGGATCTAGTAACCAAAATTAAAACCTGTATAGATCAAGAGAGTTATGCCTTAGCCATATTCATCGATTTAAAAATAGCATTCGATACTGTGAGTCATCAAAAACTGCTACAGAAGCCAGAAAACAGGTGTTACAGGTAAACATAAAATGTTATGAAAATTATAATGTGGGCAGTTGTTTTAACCGCAAATCTATGTAACGTGGTGGTTCCCTCATCTTATTAAAAAAAAACTTAAAATTTAAGCAACGTAATGACATCGTTAACTTATCAGTGGAACATTGCATCGAACTGTCCTGTGTTGAGCTAGATAAGCATATAATAGTGTGCGTGTACAGACCCACAAACCCTCAAAACTTCACTTTATTTGAGTCAACAATGGAAGATATCCTTGCGAAACTTGCAGCAGGTAACAAGCCCGCGATTATTTGTGGGGATTTTAATATTAATATTTTAGAAATTAATTCAAATAGCAGCAGATTTATAAGCCTTTTTAAATCGTTTAATTTGTCTAATGTGTTTACAGAACCGACTAGGGTAACACCAACTTCTTCAACCTGTATCGATAATGTATTCTGCGATTGTGAATATTTAGATAAAGCCATAGTTAATTACCTTCCCTCTGATCATAGTGGTCAATTGGTAACATTTCAGTTTAAAGCAGCCTTGGAAAAAATTCATATACAATATAGGCCAATTACAACTGGCAAACTAGCTAAATTCAATGGTACCTTACAAAATAAGTTAAATTTTCTAGGCCATAACATTGAAGATGCTAATAAATTTTATGATAATTTCTTTTCAGTGGTTCTAAAGGAATTCAATTCAACTTTTGAAAAGAAGTCTAAGGATACTTTCCCTAAGTATGTATTTAGTGACTGGGCGACTAAAGGCATTAGGATAAGTAGGGAAAGACTATATGAGCTATATGGCTTTAAGCCTGTCATAAACACTGATTATTTTAATAAGTTTGTAAACAAATATTCTAAAGTGTTCAGAAATACTTGCAAGGTAGCTAAAGCCATATATATTAGCAACAAGATCAAATCGTCAGAAAATAAAATAAAGACAGTTTGGAAAGTTATTAATAATGAAACTAATAGAAATGAAGAATGAAACACTGATTATTTACTGGAGACTACACATGGTGCCAAAAGCTCTAATTTAGAAGTAGCTCAAGAATTTGTAAATTTTTTCACCAATATACCAACTAAAACTACGGAATATTTAAATTCTTCACCTGAGGTCTCATATAATTTATTAAAAGCTAACGTTCCAGGTTGTACGGTTGAATTCCAGTTCAAACATATCAACCCTGTGACAGTCATAAAAGCTTTCCGGCAAATCAAAATCAAATTGACCGAAGACATATGGGGAATGTCTATTAAAGTGTGCACGTCCATAATTGAAACTATAGCACCATACTTGGCTTTAATATTTAATTTATGTGTGGACCAAGGAGTCTTTTCGGATATAATGAAATATAGTAAGGTTATACCACTATTTAAATCGGGCGACAGCAAAGACACCAATAATTATAGACCTGTATCTGTTTTGCCGGTTTTTAGCAAAGTGTTTGAAAAAGTAATGCTCAATCAGATGCTCAATCATTTTAACATCAATAAAATTTTACACGATCAACAGTATGGTTTTACCAGGGGTCGTTGTACGACTGACGCTGGTGCCACGTTGTTAAAACACATATACTCAGCGTGGGAAGAGGCACAAGATGCCATAGGAATCTTTTGTGACCTCTCCAAGGCATTTGATTGTGTAAATCACGAAACCTTGCTCCTAAAGCTAGGACATTACGGACTAGGTAAACTTGCACTCAGTCTAATAAAATCTTACTTAAATGATAGACAGCAGTAAGTTCAAATAAATGGTGTCAATTCACGGGGTTTAAAAGTCGAAATGGGGGTACCACAAGGCTCTATTTTGGGTCCTTTCCTCTTTCTAGTATATATTAATGATCTACCCCATCTTTTAAAAAATCACCCTCATATGGTATTATTTGCTGACAATACGTCCTTAATTTTTAAGATAGATAGACGTTCCATAAATCTTGACGACGTAAATAACGCCCTACAGCAGGTCCAAAATTGGTTTACTGCTAATAATTTAGTATTAAATTGGAAAAAAACTAAATGCATCAGATTTGCCTTACCGAACGTTAAAAGAAATGATTGCGACATAGTATTGAACAAGGAGAAACTTGAATTCGTCGAAAACACGGTTTTTCTGGGGATTACGCTTGACTCAAGGCTACAATGGGGTCCTCATTTAACATCTCTTGCGGGACGGCTAAGTTCAGCAGCATACGCTGTCAGAAAAATCCGTCAATTTACCGATATCGATACCGCGAGGCTGGTCTATTTTAGTTACTTTCATAGTATCATGTCTTACGGTATCTTATTATGGGGACGTGCTGCAGACATCGAGTTTATATTTATCCTGCAGAAAAGAGCCATCAGAGCCATTTACAATCTCCGTCGGCGTGATTCCCTAAGAGAACTGTTTAAGGATATCAACATCATGACGGTACCTTGTCAATACATTTACGAAAATATTATGTATGTTCGGAAAAATCGTCATCTCTTTAGCAAGATTAGTGACAGGCATAATTTTAATACTAAAATAGGAACAAATTAGATCAACCCCGATTCAGATTGGCCAAAGTACACACTTCTTTTATGGGGTACTGTATTAAATTTTATAATAAAATACCAGTTGATATTCTCGAACTGAATGAGAGAAAATTTAAAGCATGCATAAAACGCACACTATGTAGACAAGCGTATTATAAACTGGAAGATTATATCCTCGATAAAAACGCTTGGCTAAATGCTGGTCCTGCTCCACAGTCACAGCTGCTTAGGTCCACTTTTTAGGTTTTTATGTTTTTATATTTGGAAGAGATGCTCGCTCCTTTTAGAGGTTCTTACATTATTTCGTTTATTTATTCTTATACAGGGTAATTTGTAAAATACCAGTAACCTCTTAGGCAGTGAAAGTACTCATGATTATAAGCGACTTTTACTTTGGGAAAACTCCGAAAGCTCGAGAAAAATATCAGCTGTTTCATACATTTTCATTGGCTAAATATTGCATTTTGTATGAAACAGTTGATATTTTTTTCGAGATTTCGGAGTTTTCCCAAAGTAAAAGTTGCTTATAATCATGTGTACTTTCACTGCCTAAGAGGTTTCTGGTGTTTTACAAATAACCCTGTATACATACAAATTATATTATTATATTAATTACTTATTTATTCTTTTTGATGTAAGAACTTAATCGTTCTCTTTATTAATTTATTTTTCATTATTTGGTCATTGACAACCATAGTTTTGTGTAAAGTAGAAACATATTTTTCAAATTTTGTAAATGTGAGTACCATGAAACCATTTACATTTTATGTGAGTAGTTATAGTTTTCCTTGTTGGACATGAACGAGCATGGTGGTTGAGAGCATGTCATGCTCACTCAAATGTCTCGCTGATGGCGGCGCGTGGGTTTGATCATTCGGTTCCCTTCGAAATGGTTGAGCTGAAGGGTGCCAATACACGCGTCATGTTCGTGAACAGGCGCCGTCGGTTGAGACTGGTCATCTCTTAACTGCCATTGGCTTATTTTAATCTTTATATTTAAAATTTTTATAATAAGCCCTTTTTTTTTCCTTTGCATTGTCCTCACATGCAGAAGCAACAAGTATATGTAACTTGGAATTTTGTAAAACAGAACATGATTTAAAAGAGTGTCCGTGGAGTTTCTTGCACGTTCATAGAGATCTACGCTTTGGAACGTGCAAATAGCTTCCATGTTTTTGACTGACTGACCTTGACGTTTCAAAAGTGCCTGTGAATGGTTTATTTGAAATAAAATGCTTTGAATTTGAATTTGAATTTGAAGGCCTTCGAGATGTCAAGGGAGACCGCCAGTGCCTCCCCGTGCTTCTCTATGGCCTCACTCCAGATGTGAATGGCATACGGTAGAAGATCCCCAGTTGACCGATTTCGGCGAAACCCGTATTGCCGGTCACTAAGGATATCATTCGCTTCTAGGTACGCTAGGAGCTTATGATTCAGCACGCGTTCCATAGTCTTACAGAGTATGGACGTTACCGAGATGGGTCTATAATTCGACGGGTCAGCTCGACTACCCTTCTTGGGCACGGGCTGCACGTTAGCTTGCTTCCAAGCCTTCGGAACTTTTCCAGTCTCAAACGAAAGGCGAAATAGGCGTGTCAAGATCGGAGACAACTCAGGCGCACAAGTCTTCAGAACAAGTGCCGGTATCCCGTCGGGACCACTAGCCTTGTTCACGTCTAGGTTACGCAGTACCCTGCGGACGTCCTTCTGATGAATGCGAATGTTCAACATACACGACTCGCATTCACCAGGAGAGGCGGAGGGCGTCGCGCCACCAGGATCCAGACGTGAAGATTCCGCAAACAAAGAAGCAAACAAGTTCGCTTTCTCCTCAGCGGAGTGGGCCAGCGTCCCGTTGGGTCTCAGCAGTGGTGGTAGAGAGGGGCGGCAGAAGTTCGATTCGACCGACTTAGCCAGGGACCAAAAAGCCTTACTACCTGCTGGGTATGAAGCAAGTTTGTTCCCTATTCGGCTAATGTGGTCAAACTGAGCCCTCCGCAACACCTTCTTGCAGGACTTAGCAGCCCTGTTGAAGGCTCTCTTCTTCCGACTCACGTCATTTGCTTTGCGCGTACGAGCGTCGACCCATGCTAGGTACGCCGCGTGCTTAAGCGCATCGGCGCGATTGCACTCGGCACCAAACCAAGGACGAGCTTCGCCAGATATTGCTATGTTAGAGAACGGAATGTAGTACTCCATTCCCCTCAACACATCCGTCACGGCGTCCGCGCACGACGTAGCATCAGTGGAAGAAAAGCAAGTAGGCTGCCAAGGGTAACATGCGAAGAAAGATCGCATGCCATCCCAATCTACTGACTTGTATCGCCATACCCGCCGGGTGCCTCTTGGGCTAAGATCGGGCAGAGAGTAGACAGACACAGGCTTCACCAGACAGTGGTCGGAACTACCCAGTGGTGATGAAATCGACACCGAATAGCGGTCTGGATCTGTTGTCAGCAGAAGGTCCAAGCAATTGGCAGTGTGCGAATCAACATCCGGCACCCTCGTTGCCCCCTGGACCAGCTGGGTAAGATTTAACGCAAGCGCTAGCTTTCGCGTCTCTCGTCCAGCATGGTCTGTGCACTGGTATGGGAAGAGCCACTCCTGATAATAGGCATTGAAGTCCCCCAATAACACCAATTGGGCAGAAAGGTACCGCTGCTGAGCCGCATCCGCCGCCTCACTCAGGTGCTGTGTAAGCCCAGTTGTCTCCAAATCACCGCTGTGCGAACGGTAGACGCATGCGTAGACAATTTTGTCTAGACCTGTGTCCACCATAGCCCACAGCGTTGAGAATCTGGAGTCTTCAAGGTAGCGGAGACGCCGATAGCAGATGTCGTCCCGGGCGTACATGCATACGCCCGCGCGGGGTCTAAAGTGGTGCTCCAGGGTAAACCCAGGGTAAGACAGGTATGACACGTCCGACGGACATCCGATCTGCGTCTCTGACAGGAACAAGAGCGCTGGTTTCTCGGTCTCAAGATGGTGATGGACTGTGGCGAGATTTGAGTGCAGACCTCGTATATTAGAGAGGTGCACTTTATGCGAAAGGACGTGCTGCCGCTGTACAGCTTTTCTCTTTTTATTCCTGTTCATTAAAGTGATGGAGGTTGAGGAGAAGGAAGTGAAATGAGGTTCCAAGCTGCTAACCTTCGGGCACGCCTTGACAGGACGACATCTTTGGGGACTAGTCTGGAGACTGCGGGGACGCCCGAGCCCCTCCGGGAATGTCCATCGGGCCCTTTCATCTGGTCGCCAACCAGCACGATGGTGCATTCCGGGATTTTTCGTCAGATGGCGGGGCAGCCTTTCATGTGTGGCTAGCACACTACTTGGGCCCCCAACTATCTGCGGTCGGCCAGCGGCGCACCATGCCTCGGATCCCGCTACCCTCCAAGACTAGTCTCCCGATACGCCCATGCCAGGGCTAGCCTGGCTGGTCTGCCTGCATTGGAACAACTATTTCGACCCAACTCCTCTGAATTGGCTACACTGAGCATCGTACCGGAACACAGCTAAGCCGCTTGGCGGTATGTTTTTGCCCAGTGGGTGGTCACAAGCCATCGGCCGAAGCCTACCACCAGTTAGTGTCACCTGATTAGCACCACCCGGGGACCACGTGTAGGGTCTAACATTGGGTATTCTCCTACGGACGCGGGTGACTCGGCCCCCAAAACAAACCCATTAACAGCGTACCAGCGCAATGTTATGTTAAGAACTGGTGTAAACACTAAAAAAATATGCGATTTCACCAATCCCGAACCCTTTGCTATCATTTATAGAAGAGTTCAGTTGCCTACCTCCGAAGTTTTTCGTCAGATCTACACCAAATTGAAACGGAACCAATCCAGGAAAATACTCTTTCAAACAAAAAAAGAATTATCCAAATCGGCTGACAATTGGCGAAAGTATCGCTAAACAAACATTTTTCATGGGATCTTATCATCAGATCCTAATTTATATCTTTCATCATCAGCTCAGCAACATGAGATGATGACTATCAGGCACAAATATCTGAATTGCGTTAGAAATTTTATGAAAAACATTGTATGTGCCTATAAAATTTGAGGGTTGCCCTCGATTTTCATAGAATCCCATCATCAAATTCTGACATGGTGACAATGGGACCAATTGAGAAGTATACCCTTTCAGATGAATTAAAAATTTTTCAAATCGGTGCATCAATGACGGAGTTATGAGGTAACAAACATAAAAAAAAAACCGAATTGAGCACCTCCTTGTTTTGAAGTCGGTTAAAAATGACTAATAAAAATAACTATATACTACTCTGTCAAGAAAGTACCGGGAAAAGATCAATAATACACAAAATGTCTGTTATTCATCCAAATTTATTTTATCACCTTCAAAGTATGCTCCTTTAGAAACGATACACTTGCGCCAACGAATAATCCATTCATCAAAACATTTTTTAAACGCTGCTTCCGGAATTGAGTTCAGTTCTCGCCGCGAATTCTCCTTTATGTCTTCTATCGATTGAAAACGGGTGAAGTGGTAATTTGAGTTTAGGAAAAAGAAAAAAGTCAGCAGGAGCCATATCTGGTGAATATGGTGGTTGCTGGATGGTATTTGTTGAGTGTTTGGTTAAAAATTCGTTCACAATGATAGCCTTGTGCGAAGGCGCATTGTCGTGGTGCAAAATCCAAGAATTTTCTTTCCACAAATCTGGCCTTTTTCGTCGAATTTGCTGCCGCATAACGCTCAAATAATATTCTTTATTTACCGTTAGACCTTCCGGTAAGAATTCAGAGTGCACAACACCGCGATAGTCAAAGAAAACAGTCAACATGACTTTGACTTTTGATCGACTTTGGCGTGGTTTTTTCGGTTTCGGTTCAGTTGGAAGGCGCCACTCCGAAGCTTGTTGACTAGTTTGCATGTCAAACTCGTAAACCCACGTCTCGTCACCAGTAACAATGCGTTTCATGAATGTTGGGTCCAAACTGACTCGTTCTAGCATGTCCTCAGCGACTTTCATGCGATTGAGTTTTTGGAGAAAATTCAGATCTTTTGGGACTAGCCGAGCAGCAACATGTTTCATACCCAAATGATTAGTTAAAATGGTACGGATCGACTCGTGAGATACAGAAAGTTCGGCGGCTATCTCTCTCAGAGTTGAATGGGGATTTTCAGTCACTATTTCCTTCACTTTTGCGATGTTAACTTCAGTTGCAGACGTTGACGGCCTACCAGAGCGAGGCAAATCTTCCATCACATCTCGACCGCTTTTGAACGCTTTGAACCACTCATAAGCACGAGTTTTTGATAAAGTCGATTCACCGTAAGCCTTCTGTAACATTTTCAGTGACTCCGAACACGAAATTCCATTGGCGATGCAAAATTTAAGACAAACTCTTTGTTCGATATTTTTGTCCATTATGAAATTCGCAATACACACTATATATGATATTACTAAAACCAGCACTGTATTTAATATAAATAACAGATGCAACTCAAACTCCGCGCCAAAATGGAAAACAGTTGTGCCAATCTAACAACTACAAAAAAAACAAATATTTAAATTTGGAACCATAAACAAATCATCCATTCCCGATACCTACTTTTTTGACTGAATGTACATTATGAATATGCAATACCAAATACAATCAGGCGTCGAAAAATTCCTCCGCATCGCTGTCATCCGGAAACGTGCCCAGAAGACTGGCAGCATTGTCACGTTGAATGGCAATGCTAATTCTTTGAGCAAAGAACGAGCCAGCCCGGTCACGCAAAGTGTCCACCAGTCGGCGAGAAATGTCTTTAAAAAGGAGACGCGCACTCGGACCCCATGACCCTAGCGTTTCTACCCCAAACGGCTCAAAACTGTAATTACCAATAAGGTTACAGTATTTGCGCCGCTTGATGGCCTTAGCAGCCGCAGCAGCAGCGCTGGCACAGCTCGCCGTACTTGGAACATGTGATGGCGCAAGGGTGTCGACACATGTTGCGTCCCACACCAGAGGCCTACCCACCTTCCACGGCACCAACGTCATACTATCTGGTCTCTTCCCATCGTCACGTACCAAGCCACTACGTTCTAGTACTGCAGGTACGCCGGCAGTGACAAGAGCTCGACGAATAATGTCATTGATGCTAGCGTGTCGTGCTATGCGGCCTGCGCTCTTGCAGCAGGAAAGGCCATGGTGTCCGAGACTGTCGACAGGTACTCCGCAGTGACACCGATGCGGAGCAACACAAGGTGCACCTAAGCGGAGACAGACCGCGATCCGAAACGATGCGTCATCCATCAAAGTACCTATGGTGGATGACGGGAGTGCTTGAAGCCACAAACCCAACTCCCACTCTCCCACAGCTAACAGACGCGTGCGCTCAGCAGTATTCGATGATGTATGAATCAAGTTATTTCGTATATACTGCAGAGCGGCTCATCCCATCGTCTCGTGAGAGGTCAGGTTGTCGGGCAAATCCGTGTTGGGACAAGCCATTTTTCAAGCATTCAACGCATCGGTCAAACACGATACCTCAAAATTAACCAGTGAGGATGATAGAATATTCCTGGTTAATCTATCAGTACTGTGGACCGAGGAGAGAAAGGCTGGTTAACTAATACTTGAAATTTTGCGGACGCCGAGTCCACCCATGCGAATGGGAAGTATGGCTTGCTGCCATGCTCGGTCGTCCAAGGCCACATTTAGGTTTGAAGAAAGTGTGTTTCTAATAATTTGGTCTATTTTTTCCAAAAGATGTGAATGTTTCCATAGATGAGAGGAGCGAAGGCTCTATGTAAATTTTGGTTCAAAGCAACAGTATCGAATAAGTGTGAAGGCCGAATGCATGTTAATTTTAAAAAGTTTTTCTGAGACATCATTAAAATTTTGTATTTTCTGTTCAATGAATGTTGGAAGGGATTCATCAAAAATTGGAGAGCCCAGGAGGTGAAGAGAATTTTTATCAGTGAGTGAAAATTTAACACTATAGCTCCGAGTATCAAAATACTCGGAGCTATAGTGTTAAATTTTGCTAAGGTAGACAGTCTGTCAATCGTTTGGGGGAGGTAAATTTCGCATTTTGAAAGGTTGAGTTCTAGCCCAATTGAACTAAATTTATCCATCAAAAAAATTAAATCTTTAAGGACTGTATCTACATCACCTTCTAGAGTTCCGTCATCCAAATACCAAACATTTTTATAATTTAGCAACCGAATTATGGGATTAATTGCCAAACTGAAAATGACTGTCCCAAGAGGGTCACCTTGTTGACAACCGACTGCTGACTCCAAAAGATTTTCTTTATATAGTAACTTAGAAGGATACCTGTAACATTGGTAAAGCAAACTGTAATTTTTGGGTACCCTATCTTTATCTATACATATAATAAAATCGTAGACCAACCGTGTCTGTACATTGAATATTTTTGCACAAAAATTACATAGAAAAGTTAGAAAAAAGATACAAAACACAAATATGCTATTTTTGAAATTTTTGTCTGTTTGTCTGTTTATCTGTTTGTCTGTGCGTTTGAGGGAGCATCACGCATAAACTACAGATTGGGTTACAAATCTAGGTACTTAAAAATATTAAGTGATAACCCGAGTTACATTTAGCGTTTATTTCATCAAAATCGACCCACAAATTAAAAAAGATATTGAATTTTTAAGTTTAGGAAGAAACTTTATCGAGTGCTAAAATAGGCAGTTTTCATTGAGACTCCAGAGACTTGCAATGCCATCTATTGAGAATAATAGTAGTATCAAATGTGTGAAACGAACTTCAAAACATATGTTGAGTTATTTGATAAACTCTTAATATTATGTAGCAAGCAAAAGAAAAGTGAACATGTTATTATCATAATATTATTATTTATCGTAACACATGTGGGCGTAAGTTCAGCCCATTTTTGACAGTTTAACTACATTGTCGATAGATGGCGACGTACTGAATCGGGGTGTTAAGATTCTCCTCAGGAATATAATAATAATAATTTCTTTATTTGTCAGATCAGTACAATCCAATATTGTTAGTAAGAACATACACAACTTACAAACTAGTGTTAGTACATTTATAACTTCAGCCCATGGGCATTAGCTTTTCTTTCGAATTTGACTGAATTTGTTATCCCACGGGTCGATCAAGGTTAAGCTACGCTTGCCGAGGTTGGTCTGATGGATGACCTCAAATAGTGAAATTTATTTATTTCATCCATATCATCATTTGAATGGATGAGACTAACAAATGTGTCGTGAAACTCTAACCAGTTTGTATAAGAACCACTGAATTTCGGCAATTGAATAGTCGGTAATTTAACAAGCTTATGATTGCTAGAACGCGACATTACGTCACAGGTATCGTTTGAATCTCCTTTCCTATTATCATCCATCATTTGTTGAGCTTTAGCAAGGGTTTTGTAATAAAGAGATTCAAACTCTGCGCGTTCCAACATCTGAGCATCCAAGTCATCAGTACTGTACTCCAGCAATAATTGCACCTCATCATAATGGGCATACAATGCCTCGAGTCTAGTAAAACGTAATTGCAACTCGCTTACCTCGGTAGGGCTCAAAGAAGAGGGACTCAAAGAATTTAAATAGTTTGCAAACATTGTCACCTTTCCTTTGCAACTCGCTCGTTTCCTAACGAGATCTTTATTGTTCTGGCATTGCGAAATCTGGTATGATCAACCTTGAATGTATATAAATAAAGTTATAGCAACGTTTAAATTACAATTACAAAAGATGCAGCCTGAAATACATATAAGATTAAAATGCATTAACTTTTGATAATGTGATTACCCAACTGTCTCAATAACTGTAAAGTTATTACACCGTAAAGCAAAATAATGCAGTTACTACGAAGAACTACTCTTTAACAATGTATAAATAACATAATTAACAATAATTACTGATCAGTTAATAATTGTGTTACAATTTGTAACCACTCACAGAACAAAGAAAAATGACAATAGGTATTTTGTACTAACCTGGCTAATAACGGCTAACTTACACTAATTATACCTGTTAAATAGAGTGTTGGGTACACAAATTTAGTAATAAATACGCCTTTTCTCAGCTATTAAGTATCCAGACCACCTAAATTCCAACAATCTTCTGAATGACGTAGCAGAATTCACCGGCCACACCGGGCGTCGACTAAGATTTTTGATTTCACCAATTCTCTTCAATCCCTTTGTAACAATTCGCTGATCGGAGTTAATATTCTTCAAATCTCTAGAATCCAGGTTCGAAGGACCATGTGCGGGATTGTTCCAGGTATAATTATGGGAATAAAGAAAAAATACGTTGCTTGATGTGATCGTGCAGATTTTTATTGCATAATAATTCCTATGAAGGTAGGCGGTTGACAGACGGGAAAATAAAAAACGATTAGCCATAGTCCACATTGCCTCAACATTAAACTATGTGATTTTCAGTATGCGCTTGCGGGAACAGATAATGTTGACAACAGACTGTACAAAAAAGATCCGAATGCACAACACTAGATGGTTTGGTTATGATTTCAACTCGTCTCATTAGTTATTTCGTCAGTATCCCGAATACGTCTCATTCACCAATACGTAATTTTGTATATTCAGTCGTGTACGTAACTCCAGCTGGAAAGTAGCTCCTAAAGCGATATGAGTGGTACGTATAATTAGTGCGTAATCTACTTTAAATGTGCGCCACATAAAAAAATTGTGCGAGTTGTCGTTTTGGAAAAAAATGGATAAAACGATTCCTGCTGGAGTAACAGTTCCAGCAGGAAAATTCTAAACGAATGATCGGAGAGAGAAATATTGTGCATAGGTGGAGAGCTTATATTTATACAAAAATATGCGCCGAAAATATAATTTGCGCGTCTTCAGGTTTCCGAGACATTTCATTTCTTGCTGAAGTGACATTTTGCAGAATCGTGTATCTCCAAAACCAATGCATGTACACCTGTTATTGTAGAGTAAACACTCACGAGTAGTTCTTTATTTGGCAGAATTAGATTTATGAAATTATTTATTATTTTCAAACTTCGCGTTTTTTTAAACACAAAAAAACATCGCAGCGCCTAAATGAGAAAATGTACAAGCTTGTTAAAAACTGTATTCGGTCCGCCTTGACGTTTATAATAATCATAAAAAGTTTCAAAAGTGTACATGCATGCGTTTTTGAATAATATTGCTTAACTTACGGCAAAATACAAGATACCGGCTCAACTAAAGATGTGTAGGTGTGAACCAAAAAATTAGAGCGTTTAGTCAAAAGTATATAGGAAAATATTCCGCTTGGAATGAATCGCATTAAGTAGATATAAACTAAAAAACCAACATGTAAACAACGGCTTACTTATCCGACCAAATTCGAATGACTAGAAATAAGCGACTGTTTCAACCATTTCGATGACCTTCTTAACTTTATTCACGAACCGTTTGAAAAAAGTTGTGCCTGAGTACACAGAAGAAGAAAAAAGTAAAGAAATAAATTAATAATTTTATTTCGTAATCTTCAAAATAGTGTCGGTAAACATATTCAGGAAACTTTGAAACGTAAACTGTAAAGATATCGTCGAAATTTTAAGCTTATACGTTTTCTTATTTAGGCGCTACGATATTTTTTTTTGGGTTTTCTGAAAACGCAATTACTTGAAAATTGTAAGTAATTTCTTAAATCTAATTCTGTTTATTGTATATATTTTGTTTTCCAAAACAATAACACGCAAGTTTTTTTTTATGTGGTGCACATTTACAGCAGACTACGCACTAAGTGTACGTACCACTCAGATCGCTCTAGGAGCAACTTTCCAGCAGGAGTAACGTACACTATTTAGTCGCTTTCCTAACTCGTCTCACGCTTTATTTCGACTCTTTCCCAATTCGTCCCAATTCGTTATATATTTATTGTAAAGTTAGATAAAAAAATTATAAAGGCCTTTGGTTCTCGATTTCAGATGAGCTCATAGCTAACAGCCGCACGGGTCGATCTTCAAGGTAACGTTTGCCAAAGTTGGTCTGTCTGTGATCTTAACCACATCGAATTTCCTCCTTGCCTCGGAAAGCACGATAAGCCGTTGGTCTTGGCTGTCATTTGTAGATCTTTGGCAGTCGTTACGGATAGTCAGAAGCCAGTAAATCATACTCCAGTATTGCCATGCAGTACCGTGTTACCCAGTTTATGGTTTGTGGAGCAGCTAAATCCGTTTGGACTGGAAGCCGACCCCAGTATAGTTGGGAAAAGGCTAGATGATGTGAATATATGATGTGAAAAAGCATTATCTACATTATCATTTATTCGCTTCGTTTCATTACTATACTTTATTATCTTACTAATATTATAAATGTGAATGTTTGTATGTTTGTGTCTTAATCACGCATAAACGGCTGAATGAATTTGTATGAAATTTGGCACACATATAGTTCTCATCCTGGAATAACACATAGGCTACTTTTATCCCGGTAAAACGCATAACTTAATCGAGACTGAGGAGGAAATGAAAATTCAGAGCCACTGCTGCCCTTGGTACTTCAGACTCACAGGTACCACATAAAGGAGAACAAAAATATATCTAAGTATTTCTTGGGCTGATATTATGAGAGCTAAAGTTTCACAAGAGCCAGGAAAACAGAACGATATTAAAGTATTTTTGGTTTATTTATTTTTTTGTTTTTTTACAGTCGAACAGAAATATGTATGTCGCTGTGCTTCCCGGGCTGGAATTGTGACGGTTATAAATTCATTAGTACCAGGAAAACAGAATCATGTCGAAGTAATTCGATAGCTGAACAGCTAAGAATCACAACTATCAGGTTAACAGAATCATGAAGATGTATTTCCGAGGGTAAAAATATGAGACAAAGAAGTGGTGTGCCAGCTCTAAAGTCTACGCAGATGAAGTCGCAAGCAGAAGCTAGTATACTAATGAATATCGGTCTACTTTATACTAGCTATAAAGAAAGAAAACTAGTTTATTTGGCACACACAGATACACACAAAGTAGTAATAAAAGCAAAGTAGTAGTAAAGCAAACTTAATTCTAAAACAATTACCTCGTGTGCCCCGCGGCTGCGCCAAATAGGTCCAGTTCAGCGACATTCCAGACAGCTAGGAGCTGCCTGACGCTGGTTTTCAACTGAATCTTAAGTTCAGTATACGAATGTGAATCAGTTTTAAATATACAGTTAAATAAATATATAATAGTGTGTAGTAAACAAACAACATAAATAACAATTAATGATTAAACGAACTTACTTGTAAGTGAAGTTCTATCATAATTATGCGAGGGCTTCGTCTGAAAGGATAGCAAATAATACTTGTAGATTTTTAGAGATTAAACGAAAAAAAAAGAAATATTTTTTTATTTATTATAGACTTATTAAAATCAATATCATTTTTTTTTTTTTTTTTACTTTCTCGGGTCCCTTTTCTTAGAGACCCGGTCCTTTGGTAGGCGTACGAGGGGCCGAAGCCAACTCGCAGAGGCCTCTTTAGACATTTTAAATGGAACGGGACACCAACCGACGATTATCCCTGTATGCACTGTGAAAGTATACCCAAGGACAATCCCCGGTTGGAGCAGGACTATTGCAGAATATGGAAACAAAAGATGAAACGCTATGGGTTTGGCTGGTTTAGTGGACTAATAATCGTTTACTATGGAAGAACTATTGGCCCCTGCCTGACCATTGACAATTAAAACGGCTTTAAAATGGCAGGGGGTGACTTGCACACTCAATAAATGGGCCCCCCGAAAAGGGTCGCTAGCACAAAGTAACGTAGCGCCAAGGGGGCAACATATCCTGAGGTGCTAGAGGAGTGGAGAGGTATACCACGGCTATCAGGACAATCCCGGAAGTACGGTCAAGATCCCTACCAGCACCTTACTGGATTATACATCCTTCTCCCGAGCACGTTTGCTCTTGCGAATCTCCACTCAGACCGGCCGATTAAGGCAAGAAAGAGGTGGGAGCTCTGTTCCTCGTCAGTTTTCACCCCGGCCAGCCAATAAAGGCAAGCCGGAAATGAGGAACAAGAATTCTCCCTAGAGATCAGGTCCGTGGGGTCGCCAGTGCCCAACAGTTCGCCACAAAACTGCCTTGCGGATAAAATCAATATCATTATTATTATAATTTTAATTTTGACTAAAGGTACCATTAACTATCGTGCTTGCAAAATAATCATTTTCAACAGTATTTTCATTACTTCTAGTTCTATTATAGAACTGATAGAATGTATTGGAAGAACCGCTCAACCCAGTGGTTTTTCTTATTAGATCTTAACTTATTTCTAAGCTATGCGCCGCATATGTAGCTGCGTGCCTAGTACTGTGCGCTATAAACACGAGTATGTTTACATCAATCCCACTATCACGTAAAGTCTCTTTTCCATCGACTCAAATTTTGAGAACCTACAGCCCTATACGGCTTTTTAAGACTTATGAAGAGGGATTCAATATCTTTTCTAAGAAAACTTGTTTTTTCTAAATACGTTAGTAAGACTTTCCCTAGGCATATTTCAGGTCTTTGTTCAAAATATGGTAAAACTAATATTGGTTGCAAGCAGACTTAAGAGATGATTAAAAAAGTTAAATTAAAAGTACGTATTGATCCTTTTACTTTAATATAGGTACAATTCTTTGGGCAAGAGTGTCTTCACCTCGGGAGACCGCAATTTTTTGTATTTGTTAAGTACCTCTATATTAAAAACGGTCCCCCGACACGATGACGCATGGCCCAAAGAATCTGTTCAGGGAATTAAGGTTCACTTTTGGTTGGCACAGAAATTGGAGTGATTAAGACGTGTGTTTGCTTCAATGCTTTATTTTCAACTACTTAGTCTAATATGACATGCTTCTACGTAAGAAATCAACACATAACTATAAACAGGTATTAACCTTCTCAACATACCGCCCACCAAAAGAGCTTGTTTAATCAAATAAAATTAAGAGTTAATTTTCACATTGCCAATAACAATCAAAATAATACTAGAAACAAAATCGTAGATAGACGTAACTATAACCAACTGTAAACTAATGAATTAAACCTTGGTGTCTACAGGTAGAAGACATAGTTTACCAATGGATCCCATAACTATCTGTTTACCGGTTTTCACACTATACACTCTGGTAACTGCATCTTGGCCAGGGTGCTTATCTACGAAGCATCCAAGTGGCCATTTCCCTGGAACAACGAGCGCTATCTGACCAATCTCTAAATCTGGAACTATCACCACTTGGGGTGTAGCTATAGTCTGGCTTAATACTCATGTTGTCATTGCTGCCAAAAGTCATTAAAGAGCTTTTGAGCATGCTTCCATCGTGATAGTATGCTGACAGGTACGTCTTTCAAGTTGGGTGAAGGTACGGTGATTGGTGCTTCCCCGATCAGGAAGTGTCCTGGGGTGAGTACTTCCATGTCGTCTTTGTCTGATTCATTGATGGGGCACAACGGTCGTGAGTTTAAACAAGCCTCGATCTAGCACAAAAGCGTAGTCATCTCTTCAAACGTCATGTGACTGCTTAAGACACGTTTTAGGTGATATTTAGGCGATTTTATGCGGCGCTTCCCATAGCCCACCGAAGTTCGGACTGTATCCCGGAATGAAACGCCACTGCGTCCCATTCTTGGCCAAAGTATTCACTATTTCACCTTCGGATTCCAACTTTGTAGTGTTCTAGCTTTCAGCAAGCTCTTTGTTGGCTCCGACAAAGTTTTACCCTTGGTCACTCCACATGTGATTGCATCTTCCTCTACGTGATACAAATCTTCTGAACGCCCCAATAAAAGCTTCAGATGTCAGATCACCAACAAATTCTAAATGTATCGCCTTAGTTGCCATACATATAAACAATGAAATATAGCCTTAGTTCGTTTTAGCGCCTCTTCCTCGAGACATTAGAATTTGGAACGGTCTAGCAAAGTCCACACCACAGTTCAAAAATGCTCGAGCTTGTGTCACTCGTTCTTTGGGTAAGTCCCCGTCAACTGGGTTCTAATTACTACTCGCTGTTTTACACAAGCTAAACATTTATGCACTGTAGCCCTGATAAAACATTTTACTTTCACAATCCACTACCTAGATCGAATTTGATTGAACATTAACTGTACACTTCCATGCAAAGTTACCATAATTTGCATCGGCTATTAATCAGTCTTATTAAATATGATTTACTATCTAAGATGATGGGGTGTTTTCTATCCTTGTTTATATTAGCGTGTCGAATTCTACCGCCCACCCTCAGGATATAATTTCGATCTAAATATGGAGCGAGAAACTTCAATAGGTACTCAATCACTCCTGTTCTTAACTTTACTTTTATCTTTGAGGTCTTTAATTTCTTCTTTGAATCATTCTTTTTGCGTTATTTGTCTACATTTGTGTAACGATCTTTTTAATTCTTCAGTGTTTAAAGTAATTTGTGTTTTTTCAGGTTCAAAAATTGTCTGCAATATATCACTGCTTGCAATAACTCCTTTTGTGTATCACAAACCTCGAAGCGGGTTGACCAAGTTTCCTCTTTGACAGATTCTTGTTCCGACACCATGTTTACATTTATAACTTTTCTCATTTCTAAGTCCGTCGAAGTGCTTATGCTGGTAAATAATATTTCCCTTTGTTTCAGCCAGTCTAGTCCTTCCCACCATAATTCAAAATGTTCAATCCTTCAACTCTGATAGCAGTTTTTCCCTGGATACGACATCTACTGGGTTTTCTTGTAATCGTACGTTACGTGGAACCATTTGTTACCGATATTTTCCAATATCGTTACGACTCGGTTTCTCACAAAGGTTTGACATTTTGATAGATCTTCTTGTAACCATGATAAAACTATTGTCGAGTCCATTCATGAAAATAATTGATTAGTAGGAATACGCATGGCTTCCCTTATTTGTTCTAATAGTTTTGAAAGAAGTACTGCACCGCACAGTTACAGTCGTGGTAGTGACAATAGTTTTACAGCCGCAACTCTGGATTAGGCAGCAATTACAGTCGTTTTGTTTTGATGGTCTTCTCCCAACACTCTCAGGTAAGCTACAACTCCATTTCCCTTTGCAGAAGCATCACAAAAACCGTGTACAGAAACGGTTTTCATGCTTTCACTTGTGCATTGTAACCATCGCTGCAGTTCAACAACTTTGAAATGTGATAAGCTTTCTCTTATACTAATCCATTATTTTTCTGTTTCAGGGTCTACTTCGTTATCTCAGGTGGATTGCTTCAGCCACAAGCTTTGGATTCATATTTTTGCAGGTACTATTGCCGCAGCTAGCTATCCGAGCGAATCAATATCGCCGGTGAACATCAGCCAAAAACTTTCGTTTAGTCAAAACTCCTATCATAAGGGCGTAATCAAGATGATAATGAATAGTGTCTTCACTAATTTAACTTGCTTACTATGCTGATCAGCTTCAAATTGTTTCAGACACTTGTCACTGTTAGATGCCCACTTTTGCAGCTTGAAACCTTCTATTTGCAGAATATGGCTAATATATTTAGCTACTTCTGTAGCCTGTTGACATTAGGTCATCCATAAAAAAAACATGCTTCATTGTTTGGGATAATTTTTTTCGAAGTCGGATACAAAACATATAGGCGTCATTCTCCACCTCATGACTAGATATCTCATGCCCTTCTGTAGCTGAGGTCCTACCAGTAGTTCATCATTTAGAGATATATTATTGTAACCTTTGGACGAAGCATTAAAGACAACTCTAACCTTCGTTGTATCACTTATTTCTTTCAGGACTGTAGTGTGTGGTCTTCTCTTTTTCTTATCAAGTGGGCAGTAAGGTCTAACGACCCCTCACACTCTGGTGTCAGAGTTTCTAAACCGCCTCAAGGGCCTCTGACATGGTTTATTTGACGACTGCCATTAGGTGGCCATTTGGTGAGGTAAGTATACTGCTGAATTATCTATCTCGTTTATTGAAACAATTTCCACGTGTTTCAGATCAACATACTGTTTCATTACTTTTATGTATTCTGTCCTCAACGGTGTATCATTCTCAAAGCGTTTTTTCTAGTTGCATGTATCTTTCCAATGCTATATCTCTAATTTTACCTTCACATGACTTGGGTTTTTTTTCTGTTTTGAGTGGTAATTTTACCACGAACGATTTTACTTCAACGTTTCGCTTGTATGTTTTTTTATTGTATATTTTCTTATAGGTTTCTTCTTCTTCTGTTAGTTTCATCTTTCTGTCAACATATTTTCAATATCAATATAATATTATCTTGATGCATGACGGTAATATCTTCCGAAGAACTGGTTTCTTCCACCTTCCCAAAAATAATCCATCCTAGGCGTGTATCTTGTGTGCTTGGGGAGCCTAATGGACCTTTAACCAGGCCGCCTTTCAGAATGATGTCATAAATTTGAACATCTAATAATAGGTCCACTTGCCCTGGTTGATTGTAACTTGGGTCTGCCAGGACGAGGCCTTGTAAATGCGGCCAGTCAGCGATTTTGTATGTGAAAAGTCTTGGTGGTAAATTGGATGTTATATTCTTGGGTAGGTTACGACGCCGTACTTGGTGACGTACGCCTTTAAAAAAAATTAAAATCATCTTCACACCGAGATAATAGATCAAATTTTACGATGTGGTTTCTGTGTGTCTGTTTTCCTCCAACTGTGGTGATTGTTCCTCTGCGTGGTTGCTAGCTTCTCTGAAATTGGCCCTGGTGCAGGGGGGGTCGCACCAGGCAGCGGCCGACGCTATGACACGCGGGGTTGCGATAGTCGTTGAGAGGATCCGGCAGTTGGGTCTCGAAGTGGCCCTACACAAGTCCGAAGCCATTTGCTTTCATGGATCTCGGAACAAGCCACCGTCGGGATCCCAAATAACGGTAGGAGGGGTTCACATCCACGTCGGGTCGACGATGACGTACCTGGGTCTCGTCCTTGACAGCCGGTGGAACTTCGTCAAGCATTTCCGACGTTTGGCTCCTAGACTGGGACGAGCCGGGGCTGCCTTCAAGTGGCTTTTGCCCAATCTAGGGGGTCCAAATGCCTCCTGCCGGAGGCTTTACACGGGGATCGTGCGGTCCATGGCCCTTTATGGGGCGCCTACTTTGAGGAAGCGACCTGCCCGTTACCTCAACGCGTCCCAGAGGGTCATGGCCATCCGGCTGGCCCGGGGATACCCCGCACGGTCTCTGGCGAGGCAGCGAGCCTCCTTTCCGGACTGCCGCCATGGGATCTGGAGGCGAGAGCTCTCGCGCTCATTTACGAATGGCGCGTGGAGGCGCTACGCCGGGGCGAGCTCCTCTGCCGCGGCAAATCGCAGCACGGCGAGCGGAGCTCCGGCAGGATCTCATGGCAGTATGGAGGCAACGACTGTCGCAACCCAGTGCTGGGCACGCCATAATTGCGGCGATAAGTCTCCTCTTTGAGGAGTGGCGCCACGGCGTTCTTACCTTACGCTTGATGCAGGTACTCACCGGACACGGTTGTTTTGGGAGGTACCTGTTTCGGATTTGGCGGGAGGATACGCCTGGGTGTCAACACTTCGTGGATCACCCAGAGGACACGGTGGAGCATATGGTGGAGGTCTGCCCTGCTTGGGCAGAGCACCGCCGTGTCCTCGT
Organism: Lacanobia oleracea; assembly: GCA_950371165.1. Lineage (NCBI taxonomy): Eukaryota > Metazoa > Arthropoda > Insecta > Lepidoptera > Noctuidae > Lacanobia > Lacanobia oleracea. Next base: position 646,995 of record OX493385.1, read on the forward strand.
CGAGGCGATCGGCGGCGGCGATCTCTCACGTCCGGCCCTGGTTCAGGCCATGGTCCGGAGCGAGGAGACATGGGAAACGGTCACTTTTTTCTGCGAAGCAGTAATGCTAGCAAAGGAGGAAGCCGAACGTGTGAGAGAGAGGGAAACCTCACGCCCCAGCCGCCGCAACAGAAGACGCCCCGGGCGTTGCGAGTCGCAGGGCGATTCTCGGCCACCGTAGGCGCGGGCCTGCGGACGGCGAGCTTTGGGTGGCTTGCCGTCTGATCAGAACCAGGCCCAGGTCGACGGCGCGCTGTGTTCCACGCTCGCCTCAAAGAGCTGTCAGCACAAAAGACGGGGCCCGCTAGGGCCAGTGCCTGCTGGGGTTGCGGACTTCGTTCGAAAGAGGCACCGTACCCTGGAAAACAAAGGGCACTAGGCACGAGGAATACGGATGGGTTTTAGTCAGTAAGAGTCTGACACCCCCTTCTGCTTCACCCAAAGCAAGAGGAGTCATTTGATGATTTCACATCGTTAAAAAAAAAAAAAAAATTTTCATTTGGATGTAATTGGTTTACATGATTAATTACTATTGAAGTATTCCATGTTACAAAATATTTCGGTAAAAGGGGTGAGCGAAATACGCCTTTGAAAAACCTTTTAATTCGATAGAATTAAAAGCTAGAGAGACATCTTCTCCTAGGTTACTGCTAATTGGGAGTGCTAAAGCAGATCTACAGGAATTCAGAGTTCCATATTGGGATCCCTCCTCTTCATAAAACTTATTAAGAAAATCTATAACTTGTGGAATTTAGGCATTGTACAAATCCGTTCCGTCCATTAACCGTTTTCATTACATTATCATTACAGTAGAACCCGCGCTTTAGGTAGACATCATACTGTTTGAACGAACTGTCGGATAGGGAGGCCACCATAACATCCATCGCTGAAGATGGTACATTTCGATGGTACATTTCTATTCTAGTTGTTTTATATATAGAATTTTGATAGTTAGTTTCGAAATGTATCTTTCGATATTTATTATTTTAGACAAATTTAATAATGCGAAAAGGGTTGCAAGCTTCTCTGAAATTTTATCAAGAGTTAACGTTTCATTTGGATATAATTGGCTTACATGATTAATTACTATTGAAGTATCCCATGTTACAGAATATTTCGGTAAAGGGTAAGCGAAATATGCCTTAAAAAAACCTACTAATTCTGTCATCTTCTTAATTAGGTTATTGCTAATTGGCAGTGCTAAAGCAGATCTACAGGAATTCAGTGTTCCATATTGGGATCACACCTCTTCATAAAGCGAAAATCTATAACTTGTGGAATTTATGCATTGTACAAATCCGTTTCGTCCAATAACCGTTTTCATTACAATGATAGAACCAACGCTTTAGGTAGACATCATACTGTTTGAACGAACTGTCGGATAGGGAGGCCATCATAACATCCATCGCTGAAGCCACACACTTCGCCTTAACCACGCCGTCGGATATCAAAAGGTTTTTGTACAGAGGATACCAGGGTGGGGTGGGCAATAAGGGTACAACAACAACCCCTCTTGCCTTGTCTAAAACATAGGAAAATGGAGAAATGCATAAAAGAAGTATTTAGCACATTTATTACTTATTCGACTTGCGAATATGTACTTGAGGTTTACCAAAATGTTAAAACTATTTTCTGAAATGCCCAGTCAGCTAATTCCCATTCTATATTAGGATGTACGCGCCTGGATTCTGCATCCGACGTTTTGTTGTCCAAGGAACTTATATAAGAAGCCGTAACAAATAATTTACGAGATTCACACCATTGCTATAGCTGCTTTGATATGTCAATACTCGTTGTGTTGTCAACGCGAAGCACAATTTTACAATTATTTAATTCATTAGCAAACACTTTTAAACCGAAAAAGGCAGCTTGAATTTTTAAATAGTTGATGTGCTGTGTTTGGTCTTGTACACTCCACAACCCGCTAGCCCTCTCTTCCCCTCAAGAAAATTTCCAGATTATGTGAATCTTCTCTGATCTCACTGAAAGGTTTATGCAATGCAGCATACCACCCTCTCAGGTCAGGTTGCAACGTTAGTGGTAACTTCAAGTATTTATCATAGTTGTTATCTAATCTTAAATTTAAATATTTAATCCGATTGAAAAGCTTAGTATATAACCAGCTGTATTCTACAGCGGGACAAACTGAAACCAACAATCCAACAAGTCGTGAAAATTTAATAATTTTACATCTGTCTTATTAGAAAAAAATTCAAAAATCAGTGTTAATACGATGAAGTTTTTCAGTAATTGGTAATTTAATCTGGAAATTTTCTGAATCTAATACAAAACCTAAGAACGTGCATGTTTTGCTTCGTATCATAGAACTTTTCTCTTGATTTATTAGGAAACCAAGAAAGGTTGTTAATTTTTTAGTCTATTTTGAATTGTACAAACATTCTTCATACGACTGTCCCATTAACCAATAATCAACCAAGTAATTAGTAATTCATAACCTACTAAGACAACGCTCCGGACCAATAAGATCTCAATATCAAAATCAACTTTATACAAGGGGTTGTCAAACGTCTTTACTTAAAAAAATATATTTTAACCATGGGTCCTCTCATATATAACAAACTACCGATACCATATGAAAGAATTCCTCATCCAAGTTTTTAATAAACATTTAGCAAAACTGCTACTAGACAAGTGTTACTATGCAATTAAAGATTTTATTAATGACAATACTTTCTATTAATGGGGTGTACGAGTAGTTATCTGATTAATTCACATTTATATCACGTTCGCGTGAGCAACGTCTTACAACGTCGGTTGATATAATTATGAAATGGCGCAACGTCATATGACGGCCTCTAGATTGTCATATTTATTTTGACGGAACGTCTTCGGACGTCTATTTTATGGGCAAATTCCTATGGCGCATCTATTTAGCGCCGCAACACGTTCGATTTTCTAAGCCACAACCGCCGCATGACCAAAAAAAAAACATATTTCTAGTTATGTACGCAAACATGCAAAGGTAGCGCGCAAAAACTCGCAACGTCTTATGACGTCCTCCCTTGTACCGCTATCCCAACTACCAGTTGACCTGCGCCCAGTGAGACGACCTAACGTGTGTGTATTGTGAACGCCGTGCAACTTACCTGGATTACGTAATATTTTATCATAAAAGGTTAGTAAACATTATGAATTTCTTTATTACACTTACTTGCTATAAGTATCCGCATGTTTTTGGGGAATAAACAATGTCATAACTAATATGAATTTCATATAATTTCGAAAGAGAAGTTCGTAACGGTTTTTCTGTTTTTTTTTTTGCATTTGCTTATTTTGAACAGTGAGAATATGGTAATAATCATAAAATAGATGGTTTTTATAATAACGTAACATATAGTTACATTTTGCTTTAGTAAAGGTGTAATATTGCATTGTTATAGAGGGATAAGGAAGAAGAACGTATCATGAAACTTTTCGAAGAAGCGTCATCGACGGGAAGTACGACACCAGATCCATTTAGTGTTAGTGGTGATGATGAATATGGATCTGACGGAGACTATAATCCTTGTAATGATGAAGTTAGTACTGACAGCAATACTTCTGTAAATAGAACTAGGCTATGTCGTCGTAATCGTTCTTCTAATAGATCTCAACCCGTAAGTACAGCTCCAATGCATAATCGTACGTCTAGTTTGAGCTCATCGTCGTCATCTGATGTGACCAAACCGAATCTCTACAGACTGATTCTGACGGATATCAAGATGTGACACTAAATGAAAATGTTCCACGTAGTCAAGATGATTCTATTACTTCATGTGAATCTGTGTAATCGGAATCGATACTCCAGTTAATACTACCCAAACGGTCGAAGAGCAACGCAAGACCCAGAACCAGGCCCAAGCAATGTACCGGAAAGGCATAACAGGCCCTTTACACCACCTACAACTGTAAATTGAGAACACACAACATTAGATATCCCAGAATTCAATTTCGATTCTACATCAACAGGCATCCAGTTTTATATAGATGAAAATATTTCGGTTCTCGATGTATTCAGACAATTATTTCCGAACAAATAAAAATGTTAAGAGTTTAGATTAAGAATTAGACTTATATTCCTATATATCCAGTTGTATCATTTCAATTTCCTTAATTTAAGTTGACGCCTATGAACGTTGTGTCGTTTAGCATGGTATGTCAGACCTAACGTGGTGGCGGCAACGTATATAGACGTCGGACGTGAAATAACGTTGCGCCACATAACACAGTTCTAAGCCGTACGTATTACGGCGGGACGTCTTTAGACGTTGCTTAACTTTGTATGGGAAAAAGGTGCGCCTCAGTATCAACATTTAGAAATGAGGTTGCTCACGCGAACGTGATATCTATACTTTTTATTGCAAGTCTTATTTTATTTTTATTTTTTTGTGATGTAATTTATTGATAATCAAGATAATTTTTTAAGATAATATAATTTATTGACATTTTAATTCTTTGATTTTGTTGACATCTTATTGAATTTTTTACATTGTTAATTTATTTTGTTCACATTTTCATATAAATTTGTTGAAATGTTTTTTAATTTAAATTGTTGATATTTCTAATTTAATTTTCTGTTTTTTTTTTTAAGTGTGTTTAGTTGAGATTTGTATTTTGATTTATTAACATGTGTATTGTATTTTCTTGACAAATTGCATTTTATTTATTGACATTTTATAAAGACACGCTGGAGAAAAAAAAAATATGTATCAACGTTTAATGATAAAAATTGTAATCTACAACAATAATATGTAAAATCATTGACAATTGCATGTATTAGACATTTGCACACCTGTTGAGGTTAAATATGGCAGAACTTTTGTTGTTTGTAATACCACATGTATGTACCCATATTTCAGCAAATAAATTATTTGTATTTGTATTTTGTATTTGTATAACCTTTGTGAATATAAATAAGGACTTAAGCCAAATGGTAATACGTTAAATTCATATAGATTATCTTCAAATTGAAACATTAAACATTTTTTGAAATTATGATGAATTTCGAATAATCCAGGAAGCCCTTAATATTATTAATAACAAAAAATACGCCATAGGAGTATTACTAGGCATGACTAAAGCCAACGACAAAGTCCAATTTGGGATATTGCTAAACAAATTATACGGAATAGGTTTACGCGGGAAGGCTCATAAATGGTTAACATCTTACCTAAAGAACAGGACTCAAGTAGTTGAAATAGAATACTATAAACATAAAAATAAAAAGAATAAAAAAAATCAGTCATGCAGTAAAGCAAGTAACGCCTCAATTCCTCAAGGAAGCGTCATAGGATGCCTCTTATTTTTAACTAGTTGACCCGCGCAATTTCTTTAGCGTCACAATTTCCATTACTGCTCCGCTCCTATTGGTCTTAGCGTAATGATATATAGCCCTCCTCCTCCCTCCTTCCCCGATAAATGACCTTACCTACCTCACCTACCTGACCTTACCTTCCTCGATAAATGGGTTACACTGAAAGAACCTGAGATTAGCGCGGTCAGATAAACAAATAAACAAACTCTTCAGCTTTATATATTAGTAAAGATTTATGTTAACGACCTACCTAAAGCCATACAAATCCATGTGTCTTATTTGCGGACGACATATCTATAATAGTATCATGCCTAAACAATGAAAATACAGAAGAAACTCTCAATTCTATCATGACCAGTGATCGGAGTAGGTAGATTTATTTTAAGTACTTGCATCATGAATAGTCATAGAAATCATAGCATGGATAAGCCCTTTTTCCGGGATTTCATTTTGGTAAAGTCTACTATATACAAGTGGGTTTCAAAATAAACTTAAACGGTTCTTGTAAAATAAATGTCTTTATTCTATTGGTGAATTATACATTTTAATAATTGTATTTTATTTAAGAATTTAATAGACATTAATTTTTATTCTGACTTTTATTAAATTGGATTTGTTATTATTTAAATATGGATTGCAGGAATCATCATTATATATGTATTTAGCTATAGAAATTCAGACACGATGTAAAAATCGTTATTTAATAAATGAATTGAAATTGATTGAATCAAATATTGTGAATGTAAAGATTTTTAAACTACTACACTCTAATTTATAGAAAGCGATAATTAAACTTTTTAAATTGGTTTATTCTTATTTATTTATTCGAAACTTACATAAGACTAATTTAGTAGTTATTTCTTGCAAGTTAATTATCTGCTGCTTGTAATTATTACATATTTTAGTCTTGAATAAATAAATAAAAATAACGTTAACGCATTCAGTATAATGACTTTTTATGAATGTGAAAACAGATAAAATTAAATTAGGTTACAATTTTTTAAATTTCAAAAAAATGTTAATTATTATAAAATCCCGAAGCCCCGGAGGCATATCCATATTAATATATACGTGCCAGTTCATTGACCCCAAATCAATCTACCTACTCCGATCACTGATCATGACTAAAACATGTAACTGGATGAACGAACATAACCTCGAAACTACTCGAAAACCAAATTAATAACTTTCCACCCTTACCAAAAAACCCCCTTAACTTTAAATTTTATCTTCAACAACTTAAAAATAGAAATCTTTAGCGAATTTACATTACTCGGACTAGTCATAGATACACATATAAACTGGAAATCACACATACAGATAACTCACTCTAAAATTTCAAAATTGTATTACGCCCTTAGTGAAATAAAAAAGACCACCAATTTTAAAACAGCTCTTACGACCGATTATGCTTATGCTTATGCTTATTCATAGCTCAGCTATGGTGTCACCCTTTGGGAAAACAGCACAGATGCACAAAAACTTTTCACCCTTGAAAAGAAGTTGGTTAGAATCCTGCTAAATATTGAGCAAGCAGACAACTGCAAACCTTTCTTACAAAAACGCAATATTTTAAATTTTTAACCCTTCCCTGTATATATATTTTAGATACATGCAAAGTACGGAAACACCAGGAATTTTATTCAAAACGTGGAGACACTCAGGCACGCTATCTACTCAGACACAAATCTAGGCTAAACTTACAAAGTTCTCTTTTAAAAATGCACTCTTAAAAGTCCCTATGTAATGTCCATTAAATTATACATTCAGTCGAAAAAAGTATCGGGAATGGATGATTTTTGTTTATGGTTCCAAATTCAAATTTTTGTTTTTTTGTAGTTGTTAGATTGGCACAACTGTTTTCCATTTTGGCGCGGAGTTTGAGTTGCATCTGTTATTTATATTAAATATAGTGCTGGTTTTAGTAATATCATATATAGTGTGTATTGCGAATTTCATAATGGACAAAAATATCGAACAAAGAGTTTGTCTTAAATTTTGCATCGCCAATGGAATTTCGTGTTCGGAGTCACTGAAAATGTTACAGAAGGCTCACGGTGAATCGACTTTATCAAAAACTCGTGCTTATGAGTGGTTCAAAGCGTTCAAAAGCGGTCGAGATGTGATGGAAGATTTGCCTCGCTCTGGTAGGCCGTCAACGTCTGCAACTGAAGTTAACATCGCAAAAGTGAAGGAAATAGTGACTGAAAATCCCCATTCAACTCTGAGAGAGATAGCCGCCGAACTTTCTGTATCTCACGAGTCGATCCGTACCATTTTAACTAATCATTTGGGTATGAAACATGTTGCTGCTCGGCTAGTCCCAAAAGATCTGAATTGTCTCCAAAAACTCAATCGCATGAAAGTCGCTGAGGACATGCTAGAACGAGTCAGTTCGGACCCAACATTCATGAAACGCATTGTTACTGGTGACGAGACGTGGGTTTACGAGTTTGACATGCAAACTAGTCAACAAGCTTCGGAGTGGCGCCTTCCAACTGAACCGAAACCGAAAAAACCACGCCAAAGTCGATCAAAAGTCAAAGTCATGTTGACTGTTCTCTTTGACTATCGCGGTGTTGTGCACTCTGAATTCTTACCGGAAGGTCTAACGGTAATTAAAGAATATTATTTGAACGTTATGCGGCGTTTAAGAGAGCAAATTCGACGAAAAAGGCCAGATTTGTGGAAAGAAAATTCTTGGATTTTGCACCACGACAATGCGCCTTCGCACAAGGCTATCATTGTGAACGAATTTTTAACCAAACACTCAACAAATACCATACAGCAACCACCATATTCACCAGATATGGCTCCTGCTGACTTTTTTCTTTTTCCTTAACTCAAATTACCACTTCGTGGCACCCGTTTTCAATCGATAGAAGACATAAAGGAGAATTCGCGGCGAAAACTGAACTCAATTTCGGAAACAGCGTTTAAAAATGTTTTGATGAATGGATTATTCGTTGGCGCAAGTGTATCGTTTCTAAAGGAGCATACTTTGAAGGTGATAAAACAAATTTGGATGAATAACAGACATTTTGTATATTATTGATCTTTTCCCGGTACTTTCTTGACAGAGTAGTACAATAAACTACCCGCTTCAATGAAAAATGAAGAGAATTTTTTTATACCTATATGTTTAAGAAAACTTAGACAATATTTGGTAAATAAAAGCTACTACTCGGTAAACGAATATCTAAGTGATAGACTTATAAAATCATAACTTAAGTAAGCACATACCGCAAACTCTATGTTTTACATAATTAAATAAAAAACTTTTTACAAAAAATACAACCGACTTCCAAAAACAAAACACTACAAGGTAGGTACAAAATAACTTCAGTAGAAAGAAAAGAACTTTAATTTCTGAAGTCAATGTTTTTGGTTAATTTTTTCGTTTTTTGACATGACTTTCGAAATTAAAATTCTTTTCTTTCTACTGAAGTTATTTTGTACCTTGTAGTGTTTTGTTTTTGGAAGTTGGTTGTATTTTTTGTAAAAAGTTTTTTTTTTCACTTTTTAGTACCTTAGTACCCATTAACAGCGTACCAGCGCAATGTTATGTTAAGGACTGGTGTAAACACTAAAAAAACATGCGATTTCAGCAATCCCGATCCCTTTGCTATCATTTAGGTATTGAAGAGTTCCGTTGCCTGCCTCCGAAGTTCTTCGTCAGATCTTCACCAAATTAAAACGGGACCAATCCAGGAAAATACTCTTTCAAACAAAAAAATAATCATCCAAATCGGCTCACAATTGGCGAAAGTACCGCTAAACAAACATTTTTCATGGGATCTTTTCATCAGATCCTAATTTATACCTTTCATCATCGGCTCAGCAACATGAGATGATGATTACCAGGCACAAATATCTAAATTGCGTTAGAAAGTTTATGAAAAACATCGTATGTGCCTATAAAATTTGAGGGTTGCCCTCGATTTTCGTGGGATCCCATCATCAGATTCTGACATGGTGACAATGGGACCAATCGAGAAGTATATCCTTTCAGATGAAATAAATTTTTTTCAAATCGGTTCAGAAATGACGGAGTTATGAGGTAACAAACATAAGAAAAAAAAAAATACTACCGAATTGATCCTCCTTTTTTTGAAGTTGGTTAAAAAATGCGTCCTCTCTTCTGCTTATCCTACTTGTCTTGCTGTGTCCAACAGGGTCCACATGAACCAATTATGTTTTTACCGCCTAAGAGTACATTTGGAATGCAATAAAGATATTGAGTATAATTAGCATGTTTCAAATCAATTTTAGACATAAAACAATCTCTTGTTATTAGTTCTAGTACTGTACGTAAGTTCTCAATTTTGAAATGATCGGGGGGCACGGCAGTGCCTCCACCAAATTGAGCGCGAAGCAGACACTGCCGTACCATCCTTTACTGGAACCATTTCGCCGCATTTTCAGGCCCCTATTTGAGAACCTCTGGATAAGACTAGAACGCAGAAATTTTCGTCATCCAGTAAGCTATAATCACAAACTTAAAATCCAAAATTTCAAGTCTGTAGGTCATTTAATTCCGAATTTAAGCGAAAGCAAAGTTTCGCATTTATGACACTCACTCACTCACTCACTCACTCACTCACTTATGATCATCAAAATAGAACTAGTACTTCCCATAATGAAATTTGGTATAGAGTTAGGGTTTAATAGCCACATAAAAGGAAAACTATAAAAACTAGGATAATCGAAGATCTGGAGTACCTGATGATCCTGATTAGAAAACACAAGAGCCCAACCAAACTATTAGAGATCGACATACCGCCTTTACAAAAAAATATTCAACTTGGTGGGCTGCTTCATTTGATGTCAAAATCAAAGGTCTGAAGTATCTGATGAAGAACCCTCAGCTGGTCTCAGTGGTATTAAAGATAATATGGTGATGCCCCCTTCTACTATTGGTACATAAAAAAATCGATTGTCATCGTTTTTACAAAAAGAAGTGAAATCCCACCAAAAACATTCTGTAAAAAACTAGCCAAGTCTCGATGGAGCTGCTTGTTTATCTCTAAAAAGTAATGAAATCTAGACAAAGTCGTGCCAAGTCTAAGGTTCCTTACTGCGATTTCTTTATTATTATAGTTAATGTTGTGCGACTTGGCCGTTGAAGGGTACACAAGGGTACAAAACCAGGTGCTCATGACACCATTGCACCTATCTGTCACCAGAACCGCTACCCATTGACGATGGAAAATTGCCACTTGGAAAAAGTTGATTCAATAACCAGTCAATTGTAGGCTTGATAAAGCTGCGTATTTCAATAATACTTTAAATACTTATGTATAGGCGAGCCTAAAACAAGCAGTATAAAAAAAAACCAGTACAGACGGACTTCTAAACATTTATAGAAGTCCGTCTGTACGTCTATTTTATATTAGATCGGTGGTCGATTTGACGCTCCAAAAAGAAGAGAGCAGAAGTCAGCATTGTTAATGCTGAATGCATTGACAATGCTGACTCAATCAACAACAGCCTAAAATGAGACAATAGCGTCCAATTACCAATACCAGTATGGGCTATTATCTCGCTTAACAAACATAGGTAGTTACAACAGATATAACATTACGCGTAAACAAAATTGACTTGTACCCAGTAACGTATGAAGAATGTTCAACGGCCAAGTCACACAACATTAACTATAATAATAAAGAAATCGCAGTAAGGAACCTTACGACTTGGCACGACTTTGTCTAGTTTTCATTATCTACTTTTTAGAGATAAACAAGCAGCTCCATCGAGACTTGGCTAGTTTTTTACAGAATGTTTTTGGTGGGATGTTTTAATGAACTTGTTTAAATTTTTTAAATGCAAAACTAAAACTGGCCTTTTACGGGTTGGCATTTTGAAATGGCTCCATTACCTAGTAAGTTATTAATTGCTTCGTAAAAAGCACATTTTAACGATTCCATTCTAACGATTTGAGGAGATAATTGGTTAACTGGGCAAATAAAAGGAATTTCATAACCTCTGATACAAGATGATACCAAAGGGTTATGAGTGATAAGTGACCGCTGCTTATAAAATAAAGGCAACCTGCCTGTATACTTTACCGTGTTTAGCGGCGGCTGCGCTTCGGCTGCTGCAGCAGGTGTCTCGATGAGCTCGACGGCCGACTGCTCGGAGGTGGCTCCTTTGTCTTTAGATGATTCGGCTGTTTCCGTGGAGAGAAGAAGCCCTACCAGTTTAAATTCCTGGGTGTCGATGTCGATGCCACTGGCTTCTTACTGTTTGCCTGTGGCTTTTGTACTGGCGTCTTTAAATCAGTACCTGATTTTTTAATTGCCTGAGTTTTTATCATTATGGATAAGTTTGACCAAACAACAAATTATCCGGTGTTAAGAAGCTAGTCTTTCATATATATCCCTATTCAAGGATGATAAAATTAACTTTCTTCTGACTACTGAGTCATTGTACTGGGAATCGCATAAAATGCGTTCCGAATACATTAACATCTTTGTTAACTCTGGATCTGCATTATTATTTGAAATAAGTTTATTTATTGCTTGATTTAGGCTTGATTGTGATTGTTAGTTTTAGTTTGTCCCGCTGTCCCGGGGGTGCATGGGGTCTGTAACCATCTTAAGACCCAAGCCAACCTCACCTGCTAGCGGTGCACCCTGCTGTCCAACGGACGAGGCTCTGGTAAACCTGGTTTCCCTCTCGTAGGGTTGTGGGGGTCTGACGGCTGGTCGCCCCACGTAAAACCAACTTCAGTCAAATATTAAAATGGACAAGAAGTTGAAAACGGGTATTCGGGCTAGGGCGTCGCCACATAACGACGCGCAGGCACATCGCCCTAAACCTGCGATAAGTGGGCTAGGGCTACCGTGTCGAGTACGGGCACGGCTAAAGAGGATAGTACCCAAGAAGAAGTTCCGCTTTGCCACCTGGAACATTGGCTCCCTAACCGGACGTTGCCGAGAACTCGCGGACGTACTTGCTAAGCGTCGGGTCCAGTGGGCCTTCCTTCAGGAGACGCGCTGGAAGGGAAATAAGTCACGTGACATCAGGCAGGGGTACCGGCTAGTGTACACCGGATCACCAACGGGCACAGGCGGAGTGGCCGTGGTGCTGTCTAAGGACCTTCAGGATGGACTCCTTGAAGTAGACCGATGCAGCGACCGGTTGATGCGAGTTAGGGTGCTGATCGAAGGGTCGGTAACGAACCTAGTCAGCGCCTATGCTCCTCAAACTGGTTGCTGTGAGTCTGAAAAGGAGGCCTTCTGGGATGAGTTCGAGGACGTACTACGCGCTATTCCGAATTCCGAAGGTGTTTTGGTTGGGGGGGATCTCAACGGTCACGTAGGTTAGTTTGCTGGAGAGTACGGACGTGTTCACGGTGGTTTTGGATATGGCCAGCTAAATGCAGAGGGAGTCAGTATACTCAGCACCTGCGCTTTGTCTGACCTAGCCATCGCAAACACGTTCTTTCAGAAGAAGCCCCAGCATCTTATTACGTACCGTAATGGTGCCTACTCAACCCAAATAGATTACCTGCTGGTGCGACGGTGCCACATTGGCAAGGTTACCAACTGCAAAGTCATCCCAGGTGAAAGCCTAACGGCTCAACACCGCCTCCTTGACCTGAACTTTGCGGTTGTACCGAAAAACGCAAACCCCGCACTAAGTGGTGGTTACTTGATGGTCCTAGGCAGTCGGACTTCATCGCGGAGGTCGAGCATCTTGAGATCAGTGCTCCGCATGAGTCCGCTCAAGAGATCTGGAGTAGGATCCATTCAGCAATCACCGATGCGGGTAAGCGCGTCCTTGGCACTTCTCGTGGTGGCCGCACCATAGAAAAGGAGACGTGGTGGTGGGATGACGGGGTGCAGGAGGCGACTCGGAAGAAGGTTTTATTTAAACAGTGGCAAGGGTCCAACTCTCCGGATGACAGGGAGGCATATGGAGCGGCTAAGCGCGCTTGCAAAAAAGCCAGAGCCCGCGGCAAAAGTCTGGCGCCTTTGTACGACAAGCTGGAAACTGCGGAGGGGCAAAAGCTTATTTTTAAGCTGGCGCGTGGCCGGGAGAAAGCTACACGGGACATTAGCAAAATAATGTCTTTGTGTAAGGGACGCCCAGGGTAAGCTGCTCTACGATGCCCCCTCTGTTAAGGAGAGATGGTGTACATACTTCGCGGAGCTGTCTAACAAACAGCATCCCCATAACCTTCCTCCCGAACCGCCGCCTAACCTTGGACGTATTTCCCTATTTCCCCCGAGGAAACCCGCATTGCTCTTCGCCACATGAAGAACCGGAAAGCGGTCGGGCCTGACAATGTGCCAATTGAAGTGTGGAAGGCGATGGGCTCACATGGCGTGGATCTTCTGACGGATCTTTTTAACCGCATCCTGATCACCAAGAAAATGCCGAACCAGTGGCGATTTAGCCTGATTATCCCTGTATACAAAGGCAAAGGTAGCGTACAGGATTGTGGTAGCTACCGCGGTATCGAGATCATGTGCCACACCATGAAGCTCTTCGAGCGCATCATTGACACACGGCTCTGTAGCGAGTGTACTGTCTCTGAGTGTCAATATGGCTTCCGGGCGGGTAACAGCACCATGGACGCAGTATTCGCCTTACGGAATCTGGCTGAGGCTTACAGAGAGAGAAGGAGAGCTTTGCATATGGCCTTTTTAGACCTGCAGAAGGCCTTCGACTGTATACCTCGGCAGTCCATCTGGTGGGCACTGCGCTTCAAGGGTGTTCCCGAGGCCTATATTGACATTATCAGAGACATGTACCGCGATTCCGTGTCCTCTGTCCAGACCGCTGTTGGCGAATCGAATGGCTTCCCAATATCTGTTGGCGTTCACCAAGGCTCGGCTCTTAGCCCGTTCTTGTTTAACGTAGTGCTCGATGTAGTTACGGCAAATATCCAAGATAAGCCCCCATGGCTAATGATGTATGCCGATGACATCGCCCTCGTTAATCAGAACAAAGCCCATCTTGAGCGCAAAGTCAACATTTGGAAGGACACGCTTGAAAACGGTGGTCTGAGACTAAATGTGGCGAAGACTGAGTACATTTCCTGTGGCGGCACGGATTCAAATAGGTTCATCCGAATAGGTTCCGACCTGATCAGAAAGTCCGATACGTTCAGGTACCTTGGATCCGTGCTGCACGAGTCTGGCAACGTGGACGACGATGTCCACGCACGTATAGGCGCAGCTTGAGCGAAGTGGCGCGAGGTAACGGGCGTTGTATGCGACCGCAAAATGCCTCCGAAGCTCAAGGGGCAGATATATAAATGCATCATACGGCCTGTCCTACTGTACGGCGGTGAATGTTGGCCAGCACTAAGCAGACACACCCAGGAGCTTCGCGTCACGGAGATGAAGATGCTGAGGTGGATGAGTGGCGTAACGCGATCTGATCGCATACGCAACTCTTTCATCAGAGGTAGTCTTGGTGTCCGTGACGTGGGGGAAAAACTGCAAGAGTGTCGTCTGCGATGGTATGGCCACATCATGCGCCATGCGGGGATGCATGAATATGGTTGTTCTTGGGGCTAGGTTCCGTGGTCGCCCTCGCAAGCGCTGGTTGGACGTCGTTAAGTCCGACATGAGAGCCAATAGCCTAACTGAGAAGGATGTTCAAGATCGGGCAAAGTGGAGGAAGCTAAGTAGGAAGGAGGACCCTAGCAATAGCCGGGATTAACGCCAGGTAGAAGAAGAGTTTTAGTTTGTCCCGCTGTAGAATACAGCTGGTTATATACTAAGCTTTTCAATCGGATTAAATATTTAAATTTAAGATTACATAACAACTATGATAAATACTTGTTACTACGTTGCAACCTGACCTGAGAGGATGGTATGCTGCATTGCATAAACCTTTCAGTGAGATCAGAGAAGATTCACATAATCTGGAAATTTTCTTGAGGGGAAGAGAGGGCTAGCGGGTTGTGGAGTGTACAAGACCGAACACAGCACATCAACTATTTAAAAATTCAAGCTGCCTTTTTCGGTTTAAAAGTGTTTGCTAATGAATTCAATAATTGTCAAATTGTGCTTCGCGTTGACAACACGACGGCCATCTCTTATATGATACGAACGGGCGGCGTTCAGTTCTCTCACCTCACGGACATAACAAAGCAGATATGGCAATGGTGTGAATCTCGTAAATTATTTGTTACGGCTTCTTATAAGGTCCTCGGATAACAAAACGGCGGGTGCAGAATCCAGGCGCGTACATCCTAATATAGAATGGGAATTAGCTGACTGGGCATTTCAGGAAGTAGTTTTAACATATTTTGGTAAACCTCAAGTAGACTTATTCGCAAGTCGAATAAATAAAAAATGTGCTAAACAATGCTTCATGGCATAGAGACCCAGATGCAATGACCATCAACGCATTTCCAATTGTTCGGACTAAATACTTCTTTTATGCATTCCCCCCTTTTTCTGTGTTTTAGACAAGGCTAAAGGGGTTGCTGTTGTACCCTTATGGCCCACCCCACCCTGGTTTCCTCTGTACAAAAACCTTTTGATATCCGACGGCATGGTTAAGGCGAAGTGTACCATCTTCAGCGATGGATGTTATGATGGCCTCTCTATCCGACAGTTCGTTCAAACAGTATGATATCTACCTAAAGCGCTGGTTCTATCATTGTAATGAAAACGGTTATTGGACGGTTATATTTTCTTAATAAGTTTTATGAAGAGGTGTGATCCCAATATGGAATACTGAATTCCTGTAGATCTGCTTTAGCCAGTGCTAAATAATTAACAATGACCTAATTAAGAAGATGACAGAATTAGTAGGTTCTTTTAAGGCAAATTTACTTACGACCCACTTTAACGAAATATTCTGTAACATGGGATACTTCAATAGTAATTAATCATGTAAGCCAATTATATCCAAATGAAACGTTAACTCTTGATAAAATTTCAGAGAAGCTTGCAACCCTTTTCGCATTATTAACTTTGTCTAAAATAATAAATATCGAGAGATACCTTTCGAAATTAACTATCAAAAATCTATATATAAAACAACAAGAATAGAATAGAATAAAATTTATTTAGCACATTCTTCATGAATGACACGCGTACAAAAACAAACAGAAAATAAAAAAGGTAAGCCAAAAAACTAGTTGTATACCATTTTTTGAACTAAGACCTGTATTGGTGAAAGAAATGGTATTTAGAAAAAACAAGCCTTCTTAGAAAAGATATTGAATCCCTTTTAATACACACACAGCTACATCTGCGGCGCATAGCTTGGGAATAAGGTAAGATCTAATTAGAAAAACCGCTGGGTGGAGCGGCTCTTCCAATACATTCTACCAGTTCTATAATAGAACTATAAGTAATGAAAACACTGTTGAAAATGATTCTTTTGCAAGGATAATTCAAATTATAATTTAGACAAAGTTAAAATTATAATTATCCATAATAATGATATTGATTTTGATAAGTCAATAATAAATCCTTCATTTAATCTCTTAAAATCTACAAGTATTATTTGCTAATCCCGAGGACGAAGCCTGATATAATTAATTATGAAACGACTAACCTGTAGTGAAGTTCTATCATAAGTATGTGAGGGCTTCGTCCGAAGAGAATAGCAAACTTCTCACCCTGTTATCCGTACAACCCCAAGTTTAAAAAAAAAGATAATGGTTTCTCCTCTAAACTCGATGAAGCGACTGAAGTGGTCTAACTTGTGAACAACTGACTTTTTTATTTATCTACCCTCAAATAATGTGCGTGAATGGCTACACTAGGTGGTACTAAAAGTATTATTTGCTAATTCCTTCGGATGAAGCCTTCGCATAATTATGATAGAACTTCACTTACGGGCGAGTTCGATTAATCATTAATTATTTGCTAATCCCGAGGACGGATTATGGTTGTACGTTGTTTTATAGAAGATAGTTTCATAGAATTTCGTTTCACATAATTTTTTTCTCGTATTATCACTTTATAGAATAATCAATACGCAGAATACTTACTTTGAATAAATTTAAATCATAGATTTTTGTTACAAATAAACTTTGTTTCGATATTTATGATATCATAGAATTACAAATCAAATATTCTTTATCCGTATAATGAGTAGTTAACATAAAACATGTTACGTACCAAGAAAAACTTATCATCAACTGACAGTTTCTAAACGTTTGACAAAATGGAAACCCTCCTATAAAATTACAACATCGCAGTCACAAAAAAAAATGCGGGTAAATTCTACTCAAGTAAAACTTTTCATTCGAGCCCGCTCGACGGAACTCCGCGAAGCGGCAATGGCGGCAAATGGAGATGGGAATAAAAGACAAAACTTTCAAGCATAACCATTATTGCAGCGAGCATACAGCTATTATGCAGAAAGCAAACAGCAAGCATGCAGCAAGCAAACGACATGCAGCATGTAAGTAAACAAGCATACAGCACATAAACGAGCATGCAACATGCATAATGCAAGCAAGCACGCAGTATGCAAGCGACCATGCAATATGCAGAATGCAAGCAAGCATACAGTATGCAGGCGAGCATGCAACATGAATGCAGCATGCATGCAGAAATCATGCGGCATGCAACATGCAGCAAGCATGCGGCTTGCAACATGCAGCATGCAAGCAAGCAAACATGCAGCACGCAAACGAGCAGGCCACATGTAGAATGCAAAGAAGCAACACAGTATGCAGGCAAGCATGCAACATGCAGCAGGCATGGTTTCTGTCACGGCTCCGGCGCTGCGGGACTCCGCCGATCCCATGCGACCTTATCGTCGCAGATGGTTATAACGCTCACCACCGCAGCTTCGGCTTACTGGCCGGCTGCGCCGGCTAGCTTCAGCCGCGGTGGCGGGTGTTATAACACCTGCTTCTCAGCTCGCGGGCCGCCTCGCCCCACCGCGCCTACGCGGGCTTAAATTACACTCTAGGGGTAGGGCAGACAAGACTACGTGGGGTCGGTTTTACAGCGATTCAGAAATGAACAAAATCAACATGTGGGCAAAAATTTTTTTTTGACAGAAATGTCAAAAAAATTTTTTAGCCCACATGTTGATTTTTAAGATAGTATTTTATTTTGGATAAATGCTATTTTATAAAAATGGCAATATGTGTAGTTAAATTATTCCGAATATAATTCTGCTATCTTAAAAGTATGCCATGGACATATTTTAAAACAGTAATATTTAATTTTCACCGAAGTATAAAATACTGTGGAAAAAAACACCGGACAAACAATATTCGTTAAAACATAATTGTACTGTTTGATAAGCTTGTTAAATAAAAAAATGTGATCATGAAATTCATTGAATTGTGTTTCTGTGAAATAGGTTTTTATTCAAGTAAATAGTCTTTGAAAGAATAATATTTGACTTAAAATTACAACAACCAAATATTATGTGAAACATTTTCTGCGCAACGATATTCTATGAAATTTCTGTCTGCGAAACAAGGGTAGACCACGTATTATAATTTAGTGTCAAGTGATAGACATGTTATGTGTTTGATAATAAAGAACAAAAAAATGAAAAAAAAAACCCAATCGCTACATCGTAGACTTTGTCTCTGTCATCTCTGACATAGACTAGAGTCAAGACCAAAACCATTACAAATTTAAAATAAAGATTCCCAATCCTGACAATGCGTATCAGTCGGCGTAGTGCACGTTACTTAACCATTATGCCATGAGCGGCTGAGCCGGATGGACCGTATTGCAAGCAACGTTATTTTCATACTCGGGTAGTTTGAGAGGTATTGCGATCAGACTATAATATGCGTCACATTGAGAAGTTGTCAGAGAGGTGAAACAAAGTGAAATATAGATGGGTACTGACAGAAGGATACAAGGTAAGTGTGACTTAACACTATAATCATTCAGAAGAGTTAAGGTACATACGCGTGATTAAATACAATGAGTCTATTTATTCATTCACTTCTTTTTCCTTCTAAGGTTGGTTTCTCGTAGCTGCGGGTCATAACGATTGCCGTGCCACAAATTTCTCTGCACTGTGCAATTGCTAACTGAGGCTAATGGCGATCTTGATAACTGAACTAGCATAAAAAAATTGGCGCATAAATATTTTTTGCGCAATTGTACATAAGCGTCGGACGAGTTGGAAATGAGACGAAATAAAGTATGAGACGAGTTAGGAAAGTGAATAAATATACAAAGTGACGTATGTACGTGGTGAATGAGACGTAATTAGGGATAGTGAAAAAATAACTAAAGAGACGAGTTGGCATCGCAACCGATGGTTCGATGGTAGCGTACTCTGTGAATGTCCCCTAAAGGGACCGTGTAGGGCCTTTAGGTGTCAGCGCAGATACGTCGAATTCAAGTTTTTATAAGGAAAGTTACAAATTCTGATCACTAGATGGCACTGTCTTCGCCTTGCACGTTCCCTATAGTTAGAACACGAGTCTTTGAGCTGCCCTGCAATATCAGTACCATACTATGCTGCGTCCTCTGCATCTTAGTGCACGCTTAGCTTAAGTCAGTCAGGTTGACAGATTTCCACACAGACGTCAACGTATCGAGACAGAAGAGTTCACAATTTGGACCCTACGAACGGTGATACAATACAACTATGAAAGCATTTGTATCATCTCTAGGAGGTTAACATAACAACCGGAGAAGCAACAGAACGTGCCAAACACTATTATTAAGATGTCGGTGATGAGCTTGTAGTAGCAGAAGCCGTACTGGTCGGGGTAGAAGACGCTGATGTCCAGCACGGCGGGGAACAGGATGGCGGCCGTGGTGAGGCACAGCGAGCCCAGGAACCCGACCATGGGGCCCAGCGTGGGCGCCGCCACCGCCAGCACGACTGCAACAAAACAAGGGCGTCGCCGTCGAGTGCCAGGCGCTACTGCACGTCTGCCATGAGTTTTATCAATTTATACTCGCCAGCGACTGTAGTTAAAAAAAGTATGAAAAAAAAGGTTTTCATACATTTTTATTAACTACTCTACTACTTCAATTATTTATTAATTTCAAAATTAATTTTGTGGTTATTCTTTACTTATTTAATTAATGGTACCTAATTAAAGCTTCAAGGAATGCCAATAATTTGTTTGTATCGTAGAAGTTCGTTAGATTAAAAAGAATTCAACTTAGCTTTATGTGATTACTATCACATCGTCCGCGTTTTTGTTCGCACGGATCTCCTCAAAAATGTTTTGGAAAATGAATCGTGACGATTCCTATTAATAACCCAGCCATTTCGCTGCTGAGAAACCTACAAAATCAGCGAAACTGTTGCATCCTTCACCGCGTTGGAGGTTTAGTATGAAAAAATAGTCAAGAGCCCTTTGAATTATTCCACTTTTAGATTGTTAAGTATACCATTTTCCAAGAAAAAATTAGCATGTGGACAGGAAAATGTACTGAATGGGAACTTCATTTTTATTTTAAAAACAATACGAACTGCATTCAATGCATTTGATATAATTAGCAGTCTGAACTGGGAATCGAACCTAGCTGGCTAGCGAGCTCGCCAGAGCTAAATGTGAAAAAAGAAAACGACGAAAAGGCTCAGTGATGTGCATTTATTTCTTGTAAAAAATGTTGTACCTAGATGTTTTCTTAAAAAGCGTTTCATATGGGTTTTTTTTATTCCACATTTAGTGGGTTCGATTTCCGGTTCAGACAGGCGATTATGAGGCGTTTACTTAAAATTCATTAATTGAAATTGTTCTTTTAATAAAAATGAAGTCAGCATTCAGTATTTTTTCCATTTACGGTATTTAAGGTACCTTTCCTCCCTTATTTTATTTTATTTTATTTTATTTAAAAAGGAACAACAAACAGCTACAATATAAAACAAAGAAAAGAAAGTTACACAAAACATATCACAATATTGTAGCTCACAACGCTGTTCACGGATAAGCGGAAGGATACACAAGAAAAAATCGCTAGGATGACAAATACGTAAAACTTAAAACTTAATTAAAATCACTTAACTATCGTGCCATATAATATAAAATAGACAATTTGAATAAATAGAGAGATGGAGAGCAAAAAAATTATGAAAGCTTTTTAAGTATAAGATCTTTGAACCTATTGACAGGACATGTAAAGATGTCTATATGTTCAAAAATCCTATTATAGGACTCAACCATTCTGCGAACAGGCGAACGCAACCCAGAATTGGACTTGCAAGAGCCCACTGAAAACAATCTGCCAGCGCGCACCTTTCGTCTGTGGAGTGTCCTAGGGACCGCATAGTATATCATATTAGACAAATCAATGCAGTCAAATTTATTTCTAACAATATTATATAAATTTACGGCTTCCAAGTACTGACGTCTATCTTCGAGTGTAGTAAGCTTATACTTTGTAAGTAAATTTTGGTATGACAAATAGTGACCATAACATCTATAGTGCATGGTACGCAAGAATTTGTACTGAACATGCTCAATCATGTCAATATACTTTTTGTAGAATGGACTCCAAACGGACACGGCATAATCTAACTGAGAGCGCACCAGAGACTTGTACAAGTAAAGATAGGAGGAAGTCTTTTTAAAGTCTATTGTAGAACGCATTATGAAACCGAATAATTGATACGCTTTGCTAACGATCCTTCCGATGTGCAAGTCTAAGCAAAGCTTCGAATCAAGAATAACACCGAGATCACGGATAGAGTCCAATTTATGCAGTGGAGCATCGCACAGTGTGTATGTGTATTTTATAATAGTTTTATTTTTAGTGAAATTTACGAAATTGCATTTTGGGAGACTTAAATGCAGTTTATTTTCCTGGCAATAGGAGGATAGTCGGTCCAGGTCTTGTTGAAGTAAGAGGCAATCATTTAAGTGTCGTATGGCTCTATATATCTTAAGGTCGTCGGCATATAAAAGGAACTTGGTATTGTGAAAGCAATGACTGATGTCATTTATATATAGAATAAACAACAGGGGACCAAGTATTGACCCTTGAGGAACACCAGAGGTCACCTGTGCAATGTTAGATTGGTGACCATTGATTACAACCCTCTGACTCCGATTGGTAATATAAGAAGCAAACCATCTCAGAAGATTACCGCGGATACCGTTGAAAGAAATTTTGTTGAGAAGTATTTCATGGTCCACCTTATCGAAAGCCTTACAGAAGTCAGTGTACACTGCATCCACTTGTAGACGGCTATCAACGCTATCAAACAAAAAACTTGAAAACAGTAAAAGATTAGTGTTTGTCGATCGCCGTTTCACAAAACCGTGCTGTTGTTGTATTATGATATTGTGAAGTATAGGATAAATTTCGTTATGAACTAACCTCTCGAAAAGTTTCGACAAAGTAGACAGGATGGAAATGGGACGGTAGTGTTCAACGTTGCGTCTAGAACCGCTTTTATGAACGGGCACGATGTACGCGTGCTTCCATAGCTTAGGAACAACTCCCTCAGAAATACATTTATTGTAAATAATAAATAGCGGCTTGCAGATTGAAGTTGCGGTATTTCTAAGAAAATAGGGCGACAATCCATCAGGGCCGGGGCCTTTCGCTAGATCAAGGGATTTAAGCTCTTTCAATATTTTATCTTCACTAAAAGAAAGGTCGCTAATAGAGACATCGTGAAGCGCATTGTAATCATGCGGAGGCTGCCAACTTGATAGCGAAGGCGACGTAGGTTCATAAACTGAATTAAAAAAGTCTGAGAACATGTTGCGATGTTGAGAAGTGTTTGATGTTTTTATTCAAATTATCCTCTACAGACTCGATATACGAATAGAAACACTTTAGACATAAATCTTTAAACTGAGTTCTGAAGTTGGCAAAAGACTCATAATCAGAGATGTTTTTATACTTTTTCCACTTGACCCATGCCTTTTGCTTCTTCTTAGAAATTTTTATAATAGAATGAGAGAACCATATGGGATAGTTAACTGATCTAGGACGGGCCAAAGGGGTATCTTGATTAATAATTAAATCTAATTCATTGTAGAATTTCACCAGTGCTTCTTCAGAACTCATAGGGCTAAGCAGTTCAGACCAGTTCAGTTCTTGTATATTATGATTAATGTTGTCATAGTTAGCTTTGTGAAAATTGTATTTGTGAAGTGGAGTCTTAGTCATTGGGGTGATTTTGACGTTTAAACAGGTATCACATGTCAGGGCAGGATGGTAGGGGTCAATAGGCAGCAACGTGGTTGAGATTCGGGAAACTTTACAGGGGCTGTTCGATATAACTAGATCCAGTATTTTAAATTTATCATTGAATACGCTATTAAATTGAGAAGCACCAAGCAGGGAAATAAGGTTATTTAGATAAACAACCGCCAAAGAAGCCCCCGGACATAACGTAGCCATTCCTGAGACACCTGTTGAAGTAGAGGCTAGCCAGTTAGCTTCAGGCAAATTATAGTCACCTACAATATAAAAACTATCAACACTAGGGTGGCCTAATACCTCTTGCAGTAATTCGAAGTGCTTGTCGTAAACCAAAGTAGAAGTCTTAGGTGGAATGTACGCAGCACTGATAACGTGTCGTTTACTGCTGACGGTGCTAGTCAACTCAACCATTATGTGCTCAATATGAGTATGTAAGAGATCACTATGAGGTTAAAGAAATACCTAACTCAGAGGGTTTCAAAGTATGTAAAATCGCAACCAATACACCTCCACCATCCCGTTTGTTAGTGGCCGTACGATCGCGATCGCATCGGTATACACTGTAACGCTTATCTATAAACTCACTGTCATAAATTTCAGGTGTAAGCCAGGTTTCAGTTAATATTATAATTTCGTAAGTGTTAGTATGTTTGTGAGTAAGTGGTGTAATTTTGTGCGAATACCCCTGCAATTCTGGTAATAAATGGTAATATTTTTATTAGACATTAATAACATTAAAATATAAATGCGTATTTATGATTAGAGCATGCCCAGGCAACAAATGAGTAGCAAAAACGACAAACAAAATAATCAAAATTGAAATATATGCACATAAGATTACGATACAGCACAAATCACGACACGATAACAAACAGATCGCAACATATAAGCACATGAGATAAATATAAGCACATGAGATTACGATACAATTTTTTTCGCTTGTGGGTAGACAAAGTGTTTACATTTAGATTACAAAGCTCTTAGTTTAATTATGTTTTAAAAATAGTTGGAAAGTTAATTTTATGAAATAAATCAGTTCATTTAATATTAAACCGCCCCACACACTCCATATATTGTTATCAAGTCTGAAGCACTAGTACTTACCTGGTTATTAAGTCAAAACATCCTCACTGAACATGGACACAAAACTAACTGCCAGCCTTGAGGACCTTGAGAAGTTGTTCGGATCCCGCATGAAGGAATATGAGGCTAAATTGCAGAAGGCCACCTCTAGTCAAGCATCTGCTTCTCCAGACATATCATCCATTGCAAGTGAGTTTGCGGAATTTAAGCAGTTTGTGTGTCAAGCACTTTCTAAATTAAAAACTCAAATTGAGCTGCTTGCTGCTGGGTTTGACAGGCATGAAACTGCTATGCGGAGAAAGGTCCTTCTGATCCATGGTGTTCCAGAGAAGGATAATGAAAATTTGTTAGATGTGGTCAATGACATATTAGCCAACCAAATTAAATTGTCCGTATTCAGTAAGGACAAAAATATAATCCATGTTTGTCATCGTCTCGGATTCTCAAAGCTGAAGACTCGTCCCATACTAGTCCGTTTCTTCAAAATGGAAAACCGACAGCTGGTATGGGATAGCAAGAAAGCACTCAAGGGAACTGGGATTACCATCTCCGAGTTCTTAACGCAAGTTAGGCACCGTTTGTTTGCAGCTGCTCGTAAGCATTTCGGCATGCTAAACTGCTGGTCTATGGAAGGCAGGATCATTGTAATTTGCCCTGACAAATCCCGAAGGAAGATCGAATCGACAGGCGAACTTCACGATCTCATCGCTAAATTCCCGTCCTGCACAGTCGACACCGGGGATTCTGCGCAATCTGAAGAACCCGAATCTCCTACGGTCACAACAGCAGCTCCGCCGGCTAAGAACTCGAGGAAGACGCGTTTGCGCAAGTAACATATTCGTTGTTGTTGTTGTTATTGTCAGTGCATTTACATTACTTCTTCTGAATTTTGCCTCTTTGCACACTGGCATTCAGTATTATAATTCGTGAGCCGGTAGTTCTTAGGGTCATTTTAACGGTCTCACCTTTAAACTTTTAACTTTAATTAATTTACATAGCCGGTGTTTAGTTTTTTTATTTTTTTATGCCAGGCCAATGAGAATGTGACAGCTGTCATCTGTCAGTTGATCTGTAGTTGCGTTCCGTTTTGCCAAGAGAAAGTTTGTTTTAACATTTATTTATTTATTTATTTTATTATTTATGTACACACAGAACAATAGTGTAATTTAACATTATAAATATTAGTACAAAGGTACTGCTTATTTCTAATGAAATTTCCTCCAGCAGACCTGCGACAGGAGAAATGAAAAAGAAATGTAGACAAAAGTGTGTAAGAACAAGACAAGAAGAGTGTGTAAAGCCTTAAAATTAAATTAACAGATAAAAATAAAATATGCATAAAATATATACCTATACCGAACACAATATTATAAAATAAATATATACATATATATATATATACATATATAACTATCATAGTTGAGAGGAAAGATAGTGCTCTTTAAGACGATTCTTAAAAAGAGAAATAGATTTTAAATCTCTAATGCTAGGCGGAAGTGAGTTCCACAACCTAACTGCATGGACAGAGAAAGAGTAAGAATAGTAGCTGGTTTTATGAGGATGGGTGTTAAGGATAGATCTGAGGTGTGATCTGCACGGAGCGTCACTAGGCCGAGCGTAAGAAATACGCTCACGCAGGTAAGAGGGATAAGAAGGGTTATGAAGGATGTTGAAAAGGAGACAAAGAATCCGAGTGTTCCTGCGAAGACGGATAGGGAGCCACTTGAGTTCCTTGCGAAGGTGAGAAACATGATCATACTTGCGTAGACCAAACACAAATCGAATACATAAATTTTGCAGTCGCTCAAGCTTGTTTAATAGCTCCTCAGTAGCATCCAGGTAGCAGGCGTCGGCATAATCTATAATCGGCTGAATTAGAGTTTGGGCCAAAGATATTTTCGTCTTTACAGGTAAGACAGACTGAAGGCATTTCAGCGAATGAAATGAAAAATACACCTTACGGCTAACCTCATTGACCTGCGCACGCCAGGAAAGATTGGAGTCAATAATAACACCCAGATCTTTAGCAGTGTCAGTGTTATCAATACGGACGCCATCGAAATATAAAGGCGGAATCGATGAAACAACAGACCTGTTGCTACCTATGATCATGGCCTGAGATTTCGTTGGGTTGATCTGCAAGCCAAATGACTTGGCCCAACTGCTGATAGAAGACAAATCATGATTCATAGCAGCAATGGCCGAATCCATGTCAGCTACAGTAAAGTGTCGGTAAAGCTGCAGGTCATCTGCATAAAGATGGAAACTGGAAGAGATAACTCTGGTAACGAAGTTAATGAAAATCGAGAAAAGAAGAGGAGAGAGAACGCTACCCTGAGGAACACCCTCAGTGAGGCTACACCAATCAGAGAAGGACTCATCAAGGCGGACACACTGAGAGCGATTCCGAAGATATGAATTAAACCAGGCTATAGCGGAAGAAGAAAGATTAATAGATTTGAGTAAACCCAGCAAGATGTCGAAATCCACTGAGTTGAAGGCGCTACTAAAGTCAAGCAATACAAGGACAGTCAGCGATTTATTCTCCATAGCCCAGCGGATATCGTCAAATACTTTAATAAGTGCAGAAACTGTACTGTGACCCGCTCTAAAACCGGATTGAAAGGGGGATATTATCGAGTTTGACGTTAAGAAAAAAGATAGCTGTCTATGAACCAAGTGCTCAAACACTTTAGAAAGAAATGGAAGAATAGAAATAGGTCTAAAATGAGTTAATAAAGATGGATTATTAGTTTTGGGGTATAATGTGAGCCTGTTTCCAGACCGACGGAAAGGAGCAAGCGGTAAACGAGTGATTGAAAATGTGAGTGAGAACAGGAAGTAATGAAGGAAGGATAAGAAAAATCATTCTGGAGCATAATTTATCATTACCAACTGCAGAAGAAGTAATAGCAAGAATAGATTTCTTAACGTCATCCTCGGTAACATCGCTAAATTCAAAGTGAGGACATTGTGGCAATGGCAAACCAGAAATACTTTCCAGTGTCGCAGCTTTAACACAAGGATCAAGAGAAAAAGGAAGGTGAGAGAAATGCTTATTCAGCTCATTGAGATTAACATCCTTACACTGGCTGATAGAAGATTTGCCTATGCCAACAGACTTCAGAAATTTCCATACATCGGAAGAACTGCGGTTGTCGAGTTGTTCATGAAAAAAGCGTCTTTTAGCATCTTGACACAGATGCCTGCAGCGATTACGTAGTGATTTAAAATAAAAGAGGTTCAGCTCTGAAGGTCTGCGCTTATATCTGCTCTTAGCTTTATCCCTACGAGCCATAAGCTCTCTTAATTGAGGCGTAATCCATGGTGCAGGGTTATGTTTTACTTTGATGCGTCGGATTGGGGCATGCTTGTCATACAAATCGAGGACAGTTGTGTTAAAGAACTTCACTTTACCATCGATGTCCCCGATCTCAATCAGAGGGGTCCAGTCAAGATCGCCGGCAGCACGCTGCAATGCCTCCAGGTCTATGCCCTTGTAATTACGGAGGTATAAAAGTTGGGGCTTACGCTTGGGAACACGGATACGATACGAAAGATAAATGAGGTCGTGGTAAGAAAAAGTAGCAGTAAGTTGACCATGGTTACATACATTAGTGGGAGAGGAAACAATCATAAGATCCAATAAAGAGGGCGTACAATTAGGAGAAAAGTGAGTTGCAGAAAGAGGCAAGACTTGAAGATTGAAAGAAGACAGGAGTGAAAGGAGCTTTTGCGAGCGCGAGTCATTTTTAATCAAGCAAGTGTTAAAATCACCCATTAAAATAACGTGCTCATACATGGGGCAAAGATTGCTGAGAGTGCAGTCAAGGGAGTCGAAGTAGTCAATGCGAAGGTTAGGGCTGTAAAGCACTGCAAGCAAGACTTTAGTGTGATGAACAGAAATTTCGACAAACAAAAATTCAGCCGACTCAGAATATGAAGAGGGAGATGAGCTGACAACCTTATAGGGAAGGTCAGCGCGTAGGTACATAGCTACACCTCCTCCACCCTTGCCGGTCCTATCGTTGCGAATCAAGACAAAGCCAGGGAGTGAATATTGAGTAGAGAGTAGAGAAGGCTTCAGAAAAGTTTCCGATATCAATAGGGCATCAAGGTGAACACTGCTAAAGGATGCCAGAAGATCAGAATAGTGGCCAGGAACACTCTGGGCGTTTATGTGCGCTATATGCAGATTTTTAGGATTATTAGAGAAAAAAGAAGAAATTTTATCTTGTAAAGTGAGCAGAGCGGAAGGGTCACTGTCCGCACTAGCAAAACTATCAGAAGAAGAGCACGAGAAAAAACTGTCGTTAAGATCAGCTACATCGTTCATATTATAAATAAATATATATAAAATAATAATACAAATGTAAAACAATAAAATAAAAATTACTATTAATTAATTAATTACTAACTTATGCTAAAAACACTAACAAAGATTTACTTTCAAATATATAACCACCCCAACTCGCAAGGTATATTGGTAGAAATTTACTAAATATAACTAACACAAAACACTATATAAAAGTAACCTAAACGCTAAAATGCGGAAACTTAAAAACAATGTTTTAAAACAAACTTTCTCTTGGCACTTTGCGTTAAATGAAACGGAACGCAACTATAGTAAGTCAACTGATAGATGACAGCTGTCACATTCTCATTGGCCTGGCATAAAAAATAAAAAAACTAAACACCGGCTATGTAAATAAATTAAAATTAAAAGTTTAAAGGTGAGATCGTTAAAATGACTTTAAGATCTACCGGCTCACGAATTATAATACTGAATGCCAGTGTGCAAAGAGGCAAAATTCAGAAGAAGTAATGTAAATGGACTGACAATAACAACAACAACAACAACGAATATGTTACTTGCGCATACGCGTCTTCCTCAAGTTCTTAGCCGGCGGAGCTGCTGTTGTGACCGTAGGAGATTCGGGTTCTTCAGATTGCGCAGAATCCCCGGTGTCGACTGTGCAGGACGGGAATTTGGCGATGAGATCGTGAAGTTCGCCTGTCGATTCGATCTTCCTTCGGGATTTGTCAGGGCAAATTACAATGATCCTGCCTTCCATAGACCAGCAGTTTAGCATGCCGAAATGCTTACGAGCTGCTGCAAACATACGGTGCCTAACTTGCGTTAAGAACTCGGAGATGGTAATCCCAGTTCCCTTGAGTGCTTTCTTGCTATCCCATACCAGCTGTCGGTTTTCCATTTTGAAGAAACGGACTAGTATGGGACGAGTCTTCTGCTTAGAGAATCCGAGACGATGACAAACATGGATTATATTTTTGTCCTTACTGAATTCGGACAATTTAATTTGGTTGGCTAATATGTTATTGACCACATCTAACAAATTTTCATTATCCTTCTCTGGAACACCATGGATCAGAAGGACCTTTCTCCGCATAGCAGTTTCATGCCTGTCAAACCCAGCAGCAAGCAGCTCAATTTGAGTTTTTAATTAAGAAAGTGCTTGACACACAAACTGCTTAAATTCCGCAAACTCACTTGCAATGGATGATATGTCTGGAGAAGCAGATGCTTGACTAGAGGTGGCCTTCTGCAATTTAGCTTCATATTCCTGCATGCGGGATCCGAACAACTTCGCAAGGTCCTCAAGGCTGGCAGTTAGTTTTGTGTCCATGTTCAGTGATGATGTTTTGACTTAGTAACCAGGTAAGTACTAGTGCTTCAGACTTGACAACAATATATGGAGTGTGTGGGGCGGTTTAATATTAAATGAACTGATTTATTTCATAAAATTAACTTTCCAACTATTTTTAAAACTTAATTAAACTAAGAGCTTTGTAATCTTAATGTAATCACTTTGTCTACCCACAAGCGATCGCCATTTGCGAAGCCCAAACATTGTTTTTAAGTTTCCGCATTTTAGCGTTTAGATTACTTTTAAATAGTGTTTTGTGTTAGTTATATCTAGTAAATTTCTACCAATATACCTTGCGAGTTGGGGTGGTTATATATTTGAAAGTAAATCTTTGTTAGTGTTTTTAGCATAAGTTAGTAATTTTTATTTTATTGTTTTATATTTGTATTATTATTTTATATATATTTATTTATAATATGAACGATGTAGCTGATCTTAACGACAGTTTTTTCTCGTGCTCTTCTTCTGATAGTTTTGCTAGTGCGGACAGTGACCCTTCCGCTCTGCTCGCTTTACAAGATCAAATGTCTTCTTTTTTCTCTAATAATCCTAAAAATCTGCATATAGCGCACATAAACGCCCAGAGTGTTCCTGGCCACTATTCTGATCTTCTGGCATCCTTTAGCAGTGTTCACCTTGATGCCCTATTGATATCGGAAACTTTTCTGAAGCCTTCTCTACTCTCTACTCAATATTCACTCCCTGGCTTTGTCTTGATTCGCAACGATAGGACCGGCAAGGGTGGAGGAGGTGTAGCTATGTACCTACGCGCTGACCTTCCCTATAAGGTTGTCAGCTCATCTCCCTCTTCATATTCTGAGTCGGCTGAATTTTTGTTTGTCGAAATTTCTGTTCATCACACTAAAGTCTTGCTTGCAGTGCTTTACAGCCCTAACCTTCGCATTGACTACTTCGACTCCCTTGACTGCACTCTCAGCAATCTTTGCCCCATGTATGAGCACGTTATTTTAATGGGTGATTTTAACACTTGCTTGATTAAAAATGACTCGCGCTCGCAAAAGCTCCTTTCACTCCTGTCTTCTTTCAATCTTCAAGTCTTGCCTCTTTCTGCAACTCACTTTTCTCCTAATTGTACGCCCTCTTTATTGGATCTTATGATTGTTTCCTCTCCCACTAATGTATGTAACCATGGTCAACTTACTGCTACTTTTTCTTACCACGACCTCATTTATCTTTCGTATCGTATCCGTGTTCCCAAGCGTAAGCCCCAACTTTTATACCTCCGTAATTACAAGGGCATAGACCTGGAGGCATTGCAGCGTGCTGCCGGCGATCTTGACTGGACCCCTCTGATTGAGATCGGGGACATCGATGGAAAAGTGAAGTTCTTTAACACGACTGTCCTCGATTTGTATGACAAGCATGCCCCAATCCGACGCATCAAAGTAAAACATAACCCTGCACCATGGATTACGCCTCAAATAAGAGAGCTTATGGCTCGTAGGGATAAAGCTAAGAGCAGATATAAGCGCAGACCTTCAGAGCTGAACCTCTTTTATTTTAAATCACTACGTAATCGCTGCAGGCATCTGTGTCAAGGTGCTAAAAGACGCTTTTTTCATGAACAACTCGACAACCGCAGTTCCTCCGATGTATGGAAATTTCTGAAGTCTGTTGGCATAGGCAAATCTTCTATCAGCCAGTGTAAGGATGTTAACCTCAATAAGCTGAATAAGCATTTCTCTCACCTTCCCTTTTCTCTTGATCCTTGTGTTAAAGCTGCGACACTGGAAAGTATTTCTGGTTTGCCATTGCCACAATGTCCTCACTTTGAATTTAGCGATGTTACCGAGGATGACGTTAAGAAATCTATTCTTGCTATTACTTCTTCTGCAGTTGGTAATGATAAATTATGCTCCAGAATGATTTTTCTTATCCTTCCTTCATTACTTCCTGTTCTCACTCACATTTTCAATCACTCGTTTACCGCTTGCTCCTTTCCGTCGGTCTGGAAACAGGCTCACATTATACCTTTACCCAAAACTAATAATCCATCTTTATTAACTCATTTTAGACCTATTTCTATTCTTCCATTTCTTTCTAAAGTGTTTGAGCACTTGGTTCATAGACAGCTATCTTTTTTCTTAACGTCAAACTCAATAATATCCCCCTTTCAATCCGGTTTTAGAGCGGGTCACAGTACAGTTTCTGCACTTATTAAAGTAACTGACGATATCCGCTGGGCTATGGAGAATAAATCGCTGACTGTCCTTGTATTGCTTGACTTTAGTAGCGCCTTCAACTCAGTGGATTTCGACATCTTGCTGGGTTTACTCAAATCTATTAATCTCTCTTCTTCCGCTATAGCCTGGTTCAATTCATATCTTCGGGATCGCTCTCAGTGTGTCCGCCTTGATGAGTCCTTCTCTGATTGGTGTAGCCTCACTGAGGGTGTTCCTCAGGGTAGCGTTCTCTTTCCTCTTCTTTTTTCGATTTTCATTAACTTCGTTACCAGAGTTATCTCTTCCAGTTTCCATCTTTATGCAGATGACCTGCAGCTTTACCGACACTTTACTGTAGCTGACATGGATTCGGCCATTGCTGCTATGAATCATGACTTGTCTTCTATCGGCAGTTGGGCCAAGTCATTTGGCTTGCAGATCAACCCAACGAAATCTCAGGCCATGATCATAGGCAGCAGATACGTTCGCACTGCTGCTGTTGTTTCATCGATTCCGCCCTTATATCTCGATGGTGTTCGTATCGATTACACCGATACTGCTAAAGATCTGGGTGTTATTATTGACTCCAATCTTTCCTGGCGTGCGCAGGTCAATGAGGTTAGCCGAAAGGTGTATTTTTCATTTCATTCGCTGAAATGCCTTCAGTCTGTCTTACCTTTAAAGACGAAAATCTCTTTGGCCCAAACTCTAATTCAGCCGATTATAGATTATGCCGACGCCTGCTACCTGGATGCTACTGAGGAGCTATTAAACAAGCTTGAGCGACTGCAAAATTTGTGTATTCGATTTGTGTTTGGTCTACGCAAGTATGATCATGTTTCTCACCTTCGCAAGGAACTCAAGTGGCTCCCTATCCGTCTTCGCAGGAACTCTCGGATTCTTTGTCTCCTTTTCAACATCCTTCATAACCCTTCTTATCCCTCTTACCTGCGTGAGCGTATTTCTTACGCTCGGCCTAGTGACGCTCCGTGCAGATCACACCTCAGATCTATCCTTAACACCCATCCTCATAAATCCAGCTACTATTCTTACTCTTTCTCTGTCCATGCAGTTAGGTTGTGGAACTCACTTCCGCCTAGCATTAGAGATTTAAAGTCTATTTCTCTTTTTAAGAAGCGTCTTAATGAGCACTATCTTTCCTCTCAACTATGATAGTTATATATGTATATATATATATATGTATATATTTATTTTATAATATTGTGTTCGGTATAGGTATATATTTTATGTATATTTTATTTTTATCTGTTAATTTAATTTTAAGGCTTTACACACTCTTCTTGTCTTGTTTTTACACACTTTTGTCTACATTTCTTTTTCATTTCTCCTGTCGCAGGTCTGCTGGAAGAAATTTCATCAGAAATAAGCAGTACCTTTGTACTAATATTATAATGTTAAATTTCACTATTTTTCTGTGTGTACATAAATAATAAAATAAATAAATAAATAAATACAGCACGGATCACGACACGACAACAAACAGATCGCAACATTTAAGCACATGAGATAAATATAAACACATGAGATTACGACACAGCACAGATCACGACACGATAACAAACAGATCGCAACATATCTACTGGCAGCAGTAATAATGAATATTAGATGAAAAATTAATGTTGGTATATATAAATTATAATAAATAGAGATAAAAACGGTACATGTTTTACAGGTTACACAATCAATCTCCAACAGACACGAAAAAACAATCCAGTTGAGATAATACAGTGACGAGAAACTAATGTGACTATTACTAAGTATTGTTCTAATTAACATTATTTTTAATTTCACTATTAATTTTCGAGACATCGCTCTCTGATCGAATGGCAAATGCAGCGACGCCGTCTTTTTTACGGACGAGAACAGTGAAATTTTTAATCCAAACATACTTAGACTGGTGAAGTTTGGCAGCTTCCTTACATTTACGAAATAAGATTTTATTCCTTAAAGTTAAATGCTCATTTATGTAGATATTAGTTGATGACCCGGGCAAACCAACTTGATCCGTTTTCAGTGACTTACTCAGTCTATATGCACTCAACACATTATCGCGTAATATGCGTGTGGAGAATCTCACAACTATGTTTTTTGGCCTGTCCGTTTGTTGGTGGGCGTGGGGCACTCTGTGGATGGAAATAATGTGTTTTTGAGGGATAGGAAAGCTAATCGCATCCCCAATCAACCCCAACAGTTGCAACAGGTTTTCACCACGCTTGTCAGGCACGTTGCAGATCTCGAGATTGCATTGCCTTGCTTGCTGTTCAAGCGCTTCTATTTTAGACTCTAAATAGCTAGTCGAAGTGGCTGACAGCTCAGTCTGCAGGCGTACGATACCTTCTACTCGCTTTTTAAGGTCATTTTGTTCGTCCGCGTGAAACTGGAGCGAGTGCTTGACACAGGACATCTCATCACTCAATTCCTTCAACTCCTGTTTGAGATCAGCTTGGGCAGTGCGAACGGCTCCCAATTCCCGCTTCATGTCCGACAAACTGCTTTTAACACCTTCGTGAAAACTGAGCATACTCGATTCCAACTCGCCTCGCCACTCCTGCAAAGTGCTTTAATGTCTTCTTTAAACAAAACCATAGTACGATCAAAGTCAGATCGCCATCCTTCTAATGTTTTGTTTAAGTCCTTGGAAAAAGACTGGAATTGGTTTTCCACAAACATTGATGATGATTTATCGTCAACTCTTGCTGCACGAGATGAGTACATAAGAGGGGTGGACGGTGGTGATGCTCGCTGATCCATATTATCACACGACATGTTCATGCTGTTGTCATCATAAGCTGGAAGCTGCGTGGATCGAACTGGTGTGTCCAAGTTAGGGCGAGTGCGACGCGTAATGTTGCAGCACGGGGGGCATTTCCAGGTAGCCTTGAATTCATGCGTCAGGACTGAGAAATGTTGCACAGTTATGTTTAGGCACTCGTGATGATACCTCCCCTCGCACAAAACACACTTAAGGTAACCAGCATCAGATGCCAGAACCTGGTTGCATCCGTTACAGTTCATTTCAGATATAGGATTTGTAAACGTATTATAAATTATGTCAACAAAATGTTAATAGTCAGGAAGGTGAGAGTGGCGCTACAAACGGGCCATAAAACCTATTATTACGATGCAACTAGCGCCACCTACCTAATGGCGATGATGCTCGATGAAGATTAATCAATCGGCCAGTCCAAAGCGCAACAAGCACCCAGATAGCTGGTTGACCAAGTATTGCACTGGTTCACTGCAGATTCAACAGATGGCGCTAATTACGGTGGGTAGATGATCAGGCAAAAAAAATAAAATAATTCTAAAACAAAAAAACACCACACAGTCAATGAGTTATATAGTGAAACGCGTTATCACAGTTGCCATTCACCAATATGAGTCACTTTTACACTAACATAGTAAGACAACACATGTAAACACGATATATTTAGTTCCAACAATAACACTGAATTTCGGTATTAGTTCGTGATGACTATAATAACCACCAAGAATTATGTCTTTCTCTCACCACTATCGCACAATACACGTAACTTTGAGTAAGATTTATAATTTTAGAAAATGAATAAAGTAGAGAGTTAAGTTAAGCAAGTTGACACAACATCTAGCGCCACCTAGCGACTGACCTTGTGGCAAAG
Source organism: Lacanobia oleracea (assembly GCA_950371165.1). NCBI lineage: Eukaryota > Metazoa > Arthropoda > Insecta > Lepidoptera > Noctuidae > Lacanobia > Lacanobia oleracea. The sequence continues at coordinate 683,028 of OX493385.1, forward strand.
CCTTGGATCCCATTGTATTGAATGAATTAATGAATGATATGAACTTAGCTAGATAGTAACAGCCGCATGGGTCGATCTTCAAGATTAAGTAACGCTTGCTAAGGTTGATCTGTGGATGTGTGACCATCTTAACATACCGAGTTTCCTCCGTGCCTCGGAAAGCACGTTAAGCCGTTGGTCCCGGCTTTTTTTCTTTTGGGACAAGCCTGCCACACATTCCCAACCACTGCAACTCCTGAAAGCCAGAATCAACAGTGGTGACCACCAGAAATACGCCGAGCCAATGAAACCCAACGAGTCCCGGAGAAACGATTCAACTGTCTTGGATCCTGCAACGAAATTAATCAGAAAAGTACAGCGGAGGAGTGGGAAAAAAATAAAACAAAAATATAATTTCCACTTCCCTCCGTATCAAGCAGGAGACAGAATAGAACTAGGCCAATAGGCACCAAGTGACAAATACAACTGGGTTAAGCCCAGTTGCCAAGCACCACGGATTATATCTTACCACTTAAACTAATGGGTCTTAAATTGTGAGCTACTTTTGATTCCAGTAATAGGTATGGCAAAATCGCTTGAACGCACGGAAATTTGTTCTGGTTTCAACAAGGTCCGTATAGTATTAACTACCCCAGATGTAACCTTAATACTATCTAACATAATATTTCGTTCAGTTTGCCAAAGACTACACTCCCATAAGATGTGATGTGCGGATTGTTCAGATTCATGGTCAGCTGTAGAACATTTACATCATAAAGGCGAGGCCACAAGCTTAAAGGAAAATAATTTACTCTTAAAGTTGCCATGACCTGTGAGAAATTGGGCAACACAGTGATCCACCTCCAGCCATGTCCTGTCCAGCCGCTCACGAACAGATGAAAAAATCTGGTGGAGGTGACGGCTTTTGATGGAATTTTCCCACCTACATTGCCACTTGGATAAAAGTTCCTCCCAGACATCAGTCTGGGGTTTTAGTAATCTAGAGATCTTAGCACGGCTGCGTTGCGGTAAGAACTCTGGGTCCGTAATATTTTTAGAGTAGTAGTACATTGCAGCACGCCGCTGCACTTCTAGATCGACTGGGAGAACACCCGCCAGCACTGGTACTAACCGTCCTATACGCCTTGCATAAGAATATCAAAGCCAAACGCTGGTTTTTAAGCAATTTACGTCGTACCGCACCTATGGTGGCCCTATCGGCCTAGACAGGTGCCCCGTAGCACATACAACCCAAGTAGGTAGCCACGTAAATAATTTTTAAGGTTTGAAAAGATAGACCCCAAGTACGAGTAGCTTTGGATATTCTCGTCAAGGCGTAGAAGTTCTTTTTTACTTTCTCACCTACTGTTTTTATATGATCAATAAATGAAAAGTTATTTTATAATAGCATACCGAGATACTCGTAGCACACGGATTCTTTTCTTTTAACGGGTACGTTATTAAATTTAATACTAAGCCAGTATTTAAGGTTTATTTTTAAAATAAGTTGTTAGATTTTATGCGGTGTAAAGGTCAGACGGTTTCGATCGCCCCACTGAGATATTAATCGTATGCATGTTTCAGCCAAATTCTCGAGGCCAGCCCGAGTACTTGCCTGAATGAGAAGCAAGCCATCGTCCGCGTAACTGGTTAATGAGCAGCCGCATGGGAGCGGAAGAGCGAGGAAATCATCGTAGCTAATATCCCAAACACATGGACCGATAACTGAGCCCTGAGGACATTCCATGGTTAGAGACTTAGTAATGGAATGATGTCCAAGTTTGAGTTTCACGGAGCCGTTTAGAAAGTAAGAAATAATCAGATTATAAAATAAATAAATAAATAAATAAATAAATTGTTTATTTATCCAAGTAATACACACAGACACAGTTCAAAACAAGGTAGCAGAGATACAACAAGCATAATACTATAGTTTTGTGCACCAAAGATGTGTGTCTACAAGAAAAGAAAAAAGAATAAGAAAGAGTCTATGCATACAAAAATAATAATGAACCCTGTCTCTTAAACTAGGAGACCTGTATCTTAAGAGACAGTGATCGGCCAAAAATGGAATTTAATAAAAACTGAAGTTTATAAGAGTGAAAGTGTGTCGATCTACCATTTTAAATTCATATTAGTATTAATCAAATATGTGTGAGTGTAGATGTGTGTAATATGAGTGTGTGTGTGGGAAGGGAGTGGGAGTGTGTATGGATGTATGTATGTGTAATTGTGTATGTGTGTTGGAGTATTTGTGGTGTTATTGGTTTATGATGAGGTTTATTATGTCAAGCGATGTATGATAGCAAGGATTCTGTTTTGATATAGTCCTGCAGTAATAGCCAGTTAGAGGTTTTTAATTTGACATTAAATTTGTTTAGGTCTATTATGTCTAGTTCTTTCTGTATTTTTTTAAAAACTTGATGGCTTAAGACATAGAATTGGCGTCTTGCAAATGAGGTTTTGTACTGTACACCAGGGGGAACATATGTACGCTTCCTTGGATCAGATGGAGGTGAACGGGCATGTATCCTCAAGACAGACTGAAGAATAAAGAGCTGTCGAACCGTCAGTACTTTGCAATCAGCGTAAAGTTGCGCTGTAGGGTATCGGTAAGGTTTCCTTAACATAACTTTAAGTACAGCCCTTTGGGACCTTTCTGCGCGCAGAAGATAAGTCTTTGCTGCTCCACCCCATACAGTTATACAGTAGCCAATAATCGATTGGCATAATGTGTAGTACACCATTTTGAGAATGTCAACACTGGCGGATTCTCGGAGAGATTTGAAGATGTGGATAAGACGTAGTGTTCGAGTAGTTAGTGTATCGAGTTGTTTGTCCCATTTTAGTCCATCGTCTATATGCACTCCCAAGTATTTTACACTAACAGCTCTAGCAATAGAAGGGCATGAGCACGACATTAACTGATTCCGACATGAGTGAGCCGTTATCGTGAAACTATTTGTAGGTTTGGAGTTACACCGGATTGCAAAAGTTAAGTAGTAGGTTTTTTTTAGATTTAAAGTTAGCAAGTTTAGATCAAGCCAGTTCATCATTGAGGACAGTGCAAATTCCGCCTTTCGTTTCACATCTTCCCAGGAGGGCCCATCAACCAGAATCGCTGTGTCATCTGCATATGCATAGATCTTACAAGCAGGTATTGACATTCTACAAAGGTCGTCTATGTAAATTTGAAAAAGTGTGGGGCCTAGAATGCTTCCTTGGGGGACACCGCACAGCACAGCCTCTTCATCACTGTAGCTAGAGCCAATCTTTACCAGCTCGGTGCGATTTCTCAGGTAATCTTTGAAAATTTCAAGAGCTATGCCACGTACACCCAAACTCTCCAGCTTGGAAATTAGTTTGGGGACAGAAACTGTGTCGAAGGCCTTTGATAGGTCCAAGAATATACCAAGGCACTTTGATCTACTGTCCAGGGTCTTAGCAATAGATTGCGTTAGATCCAATACTGCGTCTTCAGTGGAGACTCCAGACCGGAAGCCGTACTGATTATCCGCTATAAGTTTGTATTTATCGAGGAAGCTTCTAAGATTTTGGTTAAGAATCTTCTCGAGGATTTTTGAGAGCGACGACAGTACTGATATAGGCCTATAATTGTCGACACAGCCTCTGTTCCCGCCTTTAAAAATTGGATGCACTATGGCCCTCTTCAAGGAATCTGGAAAAACTCCAGTCTCAATGCAAAGATTGCAGATATATGTTATCGGCGATACCAAAATGTGACGACATGTCTTAAGGAGCGAGGAAGATATTCCATTGCAGCCCACGGCACAGTCCTGGCGCATCTGTAATATAATAGTGTCTATGTCACATTCGTCAACTTTTTGTATAGCAAGTGAATTGACAGGCGGCCTCAGTGTCTTGTTATTTTCAGCATTAATGATCTCGCAGTTTGAGAGCGCTTTATTTGGATCGTTTATTATTTTTGCAGCCATGTTTTTACCTATATTGCTGAAGAAAGAACAGACATTGTTGAGGGAGGCTGCGGGACTGTCGCATATTTTGAGCAGTTCAACAGGACTAGAGCATATTTTACCAGTATTGGTTATATCCTTAATGGTTTTCCACAAAGCTTTAGGGTTATTCCTAGATTTTTCAAGCTCACTCTTCTCATAAGACATCTTTAATTTTCGCAGTAGCATATTGCAGTAATTCCGATATCGTGTGTAGGTTACTTGTAGTATTAAATTGTCTGGTGACTTCTTAGATTTTACGTGCAATTTATCCCGGTGCTTGATACATTTTAGAAGCCCTGGAGTTATCCACGGTTTCAAGGTTCTTTGTTTTCTCGGAATATTGATATGTTTTGTATGTTTGGTTATTGCTGTTGATATCTTTGAAATCAGTGTAGTCATAGCAATATTTGCGTCTTTAATATTGTAGATATCTGAGAAGTCTGTGTTTTCTAACTCTGTCTTAATGGCTTCGTGATTTAATCTGGTTATAGTGAAACTTTTGTTCCGTGTCGGGTTTGTATTTGAGATCGAGAGAATAATTGGTTTATGGTCAGTAATATGCGATTCCAATACCAACGTGGTGGTCATTGTCTTTGTTTTTAATAAGATGTGATCAAGGCAGTTTTCCATCCTAGTTGGTAGGAGATGGTCCATGGGACGCGTTTAGGTTTAGATATTCCAGTGCCCGATCATTCCTACTGTCCAATTTTATGTCAATATTCAGATCTCCCACAGTTGAGATACTGGGTGAGTACGACATTACATCATAAATATTATTTAAACTAGTCAGAAAGCTATCAAAGTGATCCTTGGTATTATTCGATGGAGAGCGATATATTGCTACTACCGAGAACTTATTATCAATTTGACATACAAGACAGTTTGCATAATTTATGTTTGGTTCCCATACCTTGACGTTTAGCCCAATTTTGGTGTAGATTATAACCCCATCGTTTTGGTTTGTAATGTTTTTTGTTGAGTGCGATTGGTATCCATTAAGAACTGGAAGGTTAATCACTTTACTCAGCCAACACTCAGTCAAAACAATTAGATCAAAGTCGATATTAATTAAACCCAACAATGTTAAGAGGCTATCAAAATTTTTATTAACGCTACGAATATTTATGTGCAATAATTTTATACTACTGTCAGCTCTATTTATATATTTAATACACTCTTGAGGGTCACAAGAGAAAGAGTTTCCAAGGTTAAGATTATCTAGGTCTTGATTTATATTATTTATGTTAGCCATTTATGTTTTTAATAACCAACAAAAGAGAAACATTGAGAGTAATATTCTTGGTATTTGACAATAACATCGCTTTTCTGTAGAATATAATGTAGTGGCGGGTGGAAGTATGTATTGTGTGTTTTATATTCATTTTTAGTGTGTACGTAGTGTATATTCTGTGTGGGATGTGTTTATTAGTGCATAAATTGTAAAAAAGTGTAAAGTTTACAGTCGAAGTTAACAGGGTAATTAGAAAGTGAAAGAGATATAATAAATAGCCTAAGGTTTCCAAGTAATGATTGGGCGCAGGCACAACTAGTCACTTGCTGGTGAGATCCTGAAAACATTTCTCTGAGTTTATCAGCAGTTGTTTATCTCCCGTTTGCTTGCGAAGGAAGACGTTGCCATTGCTTACCCAACAGAAGGAATAGGCATTTGTCTTCGCAAATTCCCAAGCTAGGTAAAATAGCTTTTTGGAGGCAGAAGGCAGCTGCTCAGCAACATATACCGCCTGACGTTTTCCCGGTATACCAATCAGCTCAGTGTTTAATTTGTTCTCTTTAGGCTCCTTGTTGTTGTAAGAACGGATGGCAGACAATATCTTGTGTTTTGTTTGCACTGTTGTGAATTCAGCAATGATAGGGCGTGTGATGGGGGCCTCCGTACCCTTAGTATTTTTCCCCGGGAGGCGGTATATGTCACGAACTTCAGTTTCGGTTAGAGACATTCCAGCTAGTTGCCCTATGTTGCAAACGGTTTTAATTAGGCCGGCTGTAGTCTCGCCGTCAGTTTGTGGAACATTTCTAATTTCTATTCCCGACGACCTTGACTTATATTGGAGATCCATAATCTTCCTCTCAAGACCTTCTATATAGCCACGTTGTTCCTGCCGCTCTTTCTTAAGCTCTTCAACCTCTTTCTTTAAGTCTTCGAATTGTTGGTTCATGAAGGACAACGAGCGCTCAATTTCTGCATTGGTTTTGCAGATCTCGGCGTTAGACGCCTGAATTTTTACGTTTTGGGCCTTGATCTCACTTATGTCAGTTACTAATTTTGACATGAAAGTGGTTTGATCTTCTAGCATCTTGGTGATACGGGTGTCTTGGTCTCTTTTCCAATTAGCAAGTAAGTCCTCCACATCCTGCTGGCCACGAGACGAATGTTCATGTCTTGGTCGTTTGTTCCTGCTGGTAACATAGTCGCTTATCTCAATCGCCGAGCTGATGTCAGGTTCAGACTGAGTCTGAGCCAGAGTAGTATTTGTAGTTTTCGGAGGAGTGCGCTGGAGACTAGTCATCCTGAGTAATTACAAAGGAGAATTGGTTCAACTTATCTGTTTACTTGCCCGCCGCACCGGTTTACTCGCAGTTGTTTGTTTGATTCATCAACGACGCGCTTCGCAGCCCCACGGTCAGTCGTAGACAGCCGGCGCGCGGCGTAGCCGATACAGGTTTTCGTAGAGGGCTCGTAGCACGTCGTAGCACAGGCCGGTGACGTCGTCGCGCGTAGCACACGTTGGTAGCACAGAACAATTTCGCACGTCACAGCTACTTGCTTAACGGCGCAGCGGCAGCGCACCCGGGTCGCACACGCACCTCACCGCCGCGTCGCGAGTTCAAATCCCGGCGAATCACAGTCACTTTAAAATAGCGGAAACAGTAGAAATGTTTATATCCCTTTCTAGGACCGCCCAGTAGGAGGTAACAACAGGTAAGAGCTCAACGCGTGCGACCAGGAATTGCAAATCACTACAATTGACCAATCACAGAATTCTGAATCACAAAAAACCATGGAGAACCGACACACGACCACTCGCTTAGGTGTCTGGCGACCGAATGACAGATTATAGATGTTTTTGTAACAACCACGGTTTTTCATTTTAAGTAGTAGCATCGGCCACCATGCGTTATCAAAAGCGCCAGAAATGTCGAGAAAGATTCCAACCACATATTTATGTTCCGATAAGTTAAAAATTTTACGAACAGAGAGCACCGCGTCGACGGTGGATTTACCAATAGTGAAACCAAATTGATTGTTATGAAATTTAGGTTCATTCGGTAGTAAGCGCGGAACGATTAGTCGCTCTAAGAGTGTTCCCAAAGTTTGGAAGTAGGGTTATGGGCCGGTAGGACTTAGAGTCATCCGGGGGCTTATCGCCACTCTTCGGAATAATGCGTATAAAGCCTTGTCGCCATATTCAAGGAAAAATACCTTACGCAATGCATCGGTTATATACTGATAAGATCGCGTCTCCCGCTGTCTTACACGCTTCTATAATCATTCTATTAGATAATTTATCTTCACCGGATGATTTGTTGAGAGGTAGTCTCTTGACAACGTTTATGAATTTGTCAGTGGATGGAAGATCTGACTGCGGTGATTCAGGTGGCACCGTGGCCCAGGCTCTGATCTGTTGGTGGTATTCATTATCATTTACTGATGAATCGTCTGGTATAACACCGACATTGAAGAAACAACTGATGCTCTGCTGGGAATCAAGCAGAGCATCAGTTGTTTCTTCAATGCCGGTTGTATGTTTATTGTTTACTTTAATGTTTTGAACGTACGCAAGGTCGACAGATCTATTAGTTTTGAACTCGTGGTAAAAAGGAGACCACGGACCCTCCTTATCAAGTTTATCAACAATTTTCCGTAAAATTACCCTTAGATTCTTCAACAGATGCTCTGTAGTGTGACTTGGCAACTCTAAGAGTACTTAAAGCAAGATTAAGGAGGTCCCCGGTAACCTTACGTTATTTTTTTAATGGGTTTGCTCTTGACTCTAGTCTATGTCAGAGATGACAGAGACAAAGTCTACGATGGAGCGAGCCTACCCAGAAGGAGCATGTTCACTCTAACTTTGAAGATATTAGGGTTGTAAGCTTTCGGAAACACAGACGCAGGCCGAGAGTTCCACTCCTTTGCTGTGCGCATTATAAAAGACCTTTGAAAACGCTTAGTGTGGATTGGTGGAATAGCCACAAGGTAGGGATGGTAAGATGCAGTGCGTCTGGATTTCCGATGGTAGAAGGAGGCCGGTGGGATGAGGTCGTGGAGTTCTTGGGCACACTCACCGAAGTACAATCTGTAGAAGACCGACAAGCAGGCAACCTTACGGCGATGAGCCAAGCTATGTAGCTTGGCATCCACCAGTTTTACGTCGTCGATGAGCCTCTTAGCTCTGCGTTCCACCGAGTCAAGCTCGGCAAGCTGATACTTAGCTGAGCAATCCCAAAGGTGCCTACAATACTCCATGCAGGATCGGACTTGTGCTTTGTGTAATGTTAAAAGCTGTCCAGGCCTAAAGTATTGCTTCACCCTATTTAGGATGCCCAGCTTTTTGGCCGCAGTTTGGGCATTGTACTCGATGGTGGCGCCGAAGTTGAGACTGGATTCAACTCCATGCCTAGGAGCTCGAGCCGATCAGTCACAGGAACAGATGCACCCCGAAAAGTAGGAGCTTGGTCAAAACGACTTTTTTTTGCGGTAAAAAGACACGCCTGTGTTTTGGTGGCGTTAAAAGTGACCAAATTGTCATCACCCCACTGGGAGACAACGCTTAAGGTCAAATTTGTCTGCTCTACCATGGCCTCTCTCAAGGGACAAACTTCAACCCCACTGGTTGTTGCGTTGGATAAGTATCTCTTTGAAACCGTACTGTCATCTGCGTACCCAACAAGACCAGGCTGAAGTAAGTCATTGATGTGCAGCAGGAAAAGAGTTGCAGAGAGAACAGACCCTTGAGGAACTCCGGCATCAATAGCCATGAGGTCAGAGGAGCAGCCGTCAACGACCTCTCGGATCAACCTTTCACTCAGGAAGTCTGATATCCAGCTATAAAAACCAGCTGGGATACCATAAGCAGGAAGCTTGCTGAGTAGACCTGCGTGCCAGACCCTGTCAAAAGCCTTCGAGATATCAAGCGACACGGCAAGTGCTTCGCCGTGTCTCTCAATGGCTTCGCCCCAGCAGTGCGTGACATACACAAGAAGATCGCCAGTTGACCGTCCCCGGCGAAAGCCATATTGACGGTCACTGAGGAGATTGTTGTCTTCAATTCAGGTGCACATTGCCTCAACACTCTTGCTGGAATGCCGTCAGGTCCACTGGCCTTATTCACATCTAAACTGCATAATACTCTACAGACCTCTTTATTATGAACTTTGATCTCCAGCATCGAAGAGTCACAACGAGGTAAAGTTGGTGGTTGCTTGGAGCCAGCGTCCAGACGCGAATTGCCTGCAAAGAGAGTTGCAAATAAATTTGCTTTCTCTCTTGCAGAGTGAGCCAGCGAACCATCAGGTTTCAGCATTGGAGGCAAAGTAGTTTGACAGAAATTCGTTTCGACCGCTTTCGACAGGGACCAAAACTGCTTACTACCCGGAGGGTACGATGCTAGTTTGGCCCCGATACGTTCGACATGGTCAAAACGTGCCCTACGAAAAACCCGCTTGCAGAACTTCGCGACAGAATTAAAGGCTTTTTTCCTCGCGCGAACCCTACGCGCTTTAGCCTTTCGGTCTCGGGCCTTGATCCAGGCTTGGTAAGCAGATTCCTTACGTGCCTCAGCGTGGGCGCATTCTGCATTATACCAAGGCCGGGATTTGTGACCGAGCGGGATGTCGGAGAATGGAATAAAATACTCCATCCCCTGCCGAATCACGTCCACAATCACATCAGCGCAGTACGAAGGGTCACCCGAGGAGAAGCACACTTGCCGCCAAGGATATGACGCAAAAAAGTGTGGCTGGCACGGTGAAGTATACCGGGATTTTTCGCTAGTTGGCGGGGCAGCCTTTCACACGTGGCTGGCGTGCTACTTGGGCCCCCTACTAACTGCGGTCGGCCAACGGCTGGCACCGCGCTTCGGATCCCGCTACCCTCCAAAAAGCCCAGTGACCAAGACCGGTTCTGAGCAGAGCAACTGACAATCTCCTTCTCTCCCAAAGGCACTGGCACTCCTGCACACCGACGGAACACAGCAAGCTGCTTGGTGCCGGACTTCGGCGGGATGGTGGTCGCGAGCCAGGCGGCTCCTTGCGGAGCCTACCACCGCTTTAAGTGGGATCGTTCTGCCGTACCACAGGCAAGCCTGTGGTGCCGTTGCCCGGAGTGGACCGCGAGGAGGTAGATCCCAAACCACCCCAAATTTTTTAGCTTGTTTTGCTGTCTACAAGCTTCAAGCTTGTTCAATAAGGTAGTCACTCCACCAATCACATCTACGAATATTGGCCATGGATGCGCGACCAATAACAATGTCAGCACAGTAAGTGAAGGCGTCCGACATTATCTCAGCACTTTCCTCAGCTGGCAGTCCATCGCGAGTGAAGTCTTTGACATGACCAGAAAAAAGTGAGCCGAAGAATTCCCAATTCGCGCCCTTACTTTTATATCTAAAATTTCCAATTAAATGTGACGAACCTTGAGTAAACATAGGAACAAATTCGTACACGATCAGGCGATGATCACTACAAGAGGCGTCAGGTAGGACACGCCACCTATCCAAGCGTACGTCTGCACTAGAAAGTGTGACGTCAATACAAGATTCGCCCATTTGGCTACAAAAAGTAGGTGGTGCGTCTGGGGTGTTATGAATTGATAAATTCATCTCAGCAATAAAATCTTCAACAGCACAACGTCGTTCGGAATCAGTGGATCGAACTTTGCCATACCACAGGGAAGAAGATGCATTTACATCAGCACCTACTATAACTTTGCAGCCCGCGAGCGACCGCAAGACGTGACGGAGATTATGATTATGTATATGTGGAGTACTGAGTATTGAAAGTAGCAGCTCACAACGTAAACCTTAAAGGTAGGCGATGATACTTCCGCCACGGCGCAATGAGGCGTCATGAGATTAGCTATAGATGTTACAGTAAAGCCCGTAGAACGCGCTACATAAATTCCGGCTCGCGTCCTGCAGTCCAGCTGAACTACCCTGTGACGTAAGCGCGCGTTTTGGTATTGTTCCTGAATAAGTACTATGTCAATCACTATAATTGTTCCTGAATAAGTAAGTCAAGATTATAATCCAAAATCAATTGATCCAGCTCAGATGTCGCCACCCTATCGTTATGGAGATTTAATTGTCCTATGGTTAAAATATCCATTATGAGTAGTTAGGGTTTAGGATTAAATGTTCGAGTTTCAGTTTGTAGGTAGTACACTCTTGAGATTCGCAGCAATGATCACACGGTTTTTTAAAGCGTTTGCACGCCACGCAAGGCGGTTTAAAATTTAAGTCGTCCTTATGCGGGCAATCATTTGTTTCGTGTGCCTCCGAACAATTGGCACAGGCCGGTTCCTTACTAGCGCAGTGTTTCTTAACGTGACCGAACTGTTGGCAATGCAAGCACCGAACTACTTCTACATCATCAATAAAACGGCAGGTAGCCCAATCAATAAATAACTTATCCTTGGTAGTTATTAAGTGTTTACGTACCGCGGGTTCTATTTCAATGCCAATCCATTTTCGACCGTTATCTAAGGAGCGCCTACGGATAATTTTGGTAGAATTATAAAGTCATCCTCTTTAATTTGCTGCTCATCCTTAATATTTTGGCGGTAATACGCGTTTAGAAAAGCGACATCATCCATTGATGATGGAACATCCTTTACTAACACTCTAGAGCGTCTACCCTTTGGCTTTTCTAGTCGTAAACCAGCGGCCTTGATAGCATCTACAGATTCTAACTTTTTAAGTTGAATTTCATTAGCAACGCGTAGTAGGACACCTGATTTCGCTTTTTTTTCATGCCTACAATTTGAAAACCGTCGTCACTGGGCTTAATTGCCTTCATAAGCGGATGTTTTGTCGCGGACGAAGTGTTATAGTCAGCTGACTGGTCCGCAGTAGGGTATGCGACCACACAAGGTAACGGTGGTCGGGACGTAGTTTCAACGAGTCCGCATATGAAATTATACAGTTGTTGTTATTGATAGGATCGGGATTGACAGCGTTATATTATTTATAATTGATTTTATCTAATTCGCGTTCCATATTGGCTAACTTCGTCTCGTTGCATGATGATTTTAATGCCAGCATATAAACAATGGTCGTGACACGCTGTGTCATATCCATGATAGCTGATTTATTTGCAACATTAATTCGAGATCCCTTATCATTCACCAGGTCGTTAATTTTAGACAGGTACGGCGACGCCTCGGAAACTAAGTCACAATAGTCGGTATTGCTCACATCACTGATATTTAAAATCAGCGAGGATTTTTCCACGGTTTCGAATGTTTGATGAAGCCGTTTGGACCTATCATCGTGCGAAATGTATGATGGAGACATTTCGCTGAATAAACGTTTCGAATTAGCGGAGGTCGCCACAGGCGACCTTTGGGTTTTAATATTTCTACGAAATATTTCTCCGCCGCGATCTGGTGGGTCATCATTTGTTGACATCATCATTGACGGAGAATACGATAAATAAACGTATTAGAACGCAAATGTATGAAATTAAAGAATTAAACAAATAAATACCGATCGATTAAGTTATTTCGCGGTACCCACACACAGAAAAAATAAATGCACTTACCGAAGGCTGGAGAAATTGACTAATTAGCAATAAACGAATAGACAGACAGCTTTAAAAACTTACAAAACACGCACTTAATACACTATGGCACAGCTAGGAACAGCCCAAACACACAATGCAAATTCCGAATTTACAGAAAGGAACGATATAATAAACACCTCACAGCGCACAAGTGGGAAGGGAAGTGGACATTGGTCCCGGCTGTCATTTGTAGATCTTTGACAGTCGTTACGGATAGGCAGAAGCCAGTATATCTGACTCCAGTCTTGCCATAAAATACCGTGTTACCCAATTAATGGGTTGTGGAGGTGTAGTAGGCAGCCGCTCCACGTAAAATACTAGTGTATTCAGCTAAATCCGGCTTGACTGGAAGCCGACCCCTATATAGTTGGGAAAAGGCTAGGCAGATGATGATATTTATTTGCAAGAATATAAGTGGCTAACATAATATAATAATTCGGCATTTCCGCCGTGCAAATATTTCATTTTTTTTTTTATTGATATAGATGGCATAGTCACTAAAAGTTTTGCCCAACCCCTTGGGAATACTACGAGTACCTACATCCGTTAAGGAGATATAGAGGAGGTCATTTGCAACCTAAAGAAGAATGGTCATTTGTGAATTGAGATCTGTCGTAGTTTTTTTGGCATCTAAACTAGAGCAATAATATGTGTTTTTTTCAGTTTCGACGCATAAATAAATATATGACCTTGAATATGTCTTCAGACAAAGACATGAAAAGTTATTTTACATCTTTTGTTACAAATATGTCGTGTTTAAGCTCATTGTCCCGTTGGGTATTACGGATAGTTGATAACAAGGGTCTAATTATGAAGAGGGAAACGTGTTCATCGCCAAGTCTTACTGAGTAGTCGACATAATAGAAACCTGTCGTATTTTATTACGTCATTATTTTGAAATAGGGCTAGAATAATATATATTTTTTAGATTTCGATAGATAACACATGACTATGGCAAATCCCCTATGAGAAGCAACACAGATTCACGGCCCCCAGTCCCGGTAGCTGCACTATTCCTGGCAATGATACTGGCCACGATAACGGTCCGGTGGGGGTGTTAGGAATCCCTGGGGGCTACGGCAGGGTACCAATCCCAAAAAATTTACCTGACAATAGACAACGAACGTTATCTGTGGCTGAACGAGCACCTCAGCTAAGTTTAAGGATAAAAAGTTATCCCCGAAGACAAAATAGATTATTTCTATCCTGAATAGCGTTCATCGGACGGATTCAAATGAGCCTGAACACGGTGGTTATACTAGCGAGAGAGTGTGAACAATAGCTTTTCTATACTTTGTTCGAACGCACACTCAATACCATAGGTAAATATTAGCCGTCTTACAAGGGCAGCCCACTTCAACTATCCAATTTTTCTTTCAAATCGTTTGGGCAGTAAGGTCTAACCCTAGTGTCAGAGTTTCTAAACCGCCTCAAGGGCCTCTAGCATGGTTTGTTTGACGACCGTCATTTAGCGGCCAGGACCACCGGCTTATATGTGCCTTCCGAAGCACATAATCATCTTTTTATCAGACAATCAGGCGATTCAAGCCTGCAATGTCCTAGCTAAACTGGAAACAACTTTACAAATTATGCTTCCCGTGGGAATCGAACCCACGACCACCGAGTCACAAGACAAACGCCTAAACCACTCGACCACGGAAGCAGTTAGGCAGTTTCTATTTAATGACTACTAAACATTCATTTAAAAAAATAAATATTATTGAATAAACACATTTTTTTTAAATGAATGTTGAAATGTACATTTTAATTGTTAAAAAAATAAAATATTATTCATTATCATGACGCATGACGTAGTTAGAAACATCCAGGAGGGAGCGCTGTCGGAGCCTTGTGTTCATTCTTCTTTGCATATGATAAACATTTCCGAAGAATAAGAATTGCACGTGCTACTCACAGGGCACGCTGGAGCACGAAACTCGTAACGCCATGTCAGCGGAGTGCTTCATGTTGTCACTGAACTTCTTTTCTATCAAGCCCCAGATGATCTGCCACGCCACATAGTTCTGTAGCGGATATGTTGTAAATATTGTTGCAGCAAATGCCGCATTCGCCGCTATCGCCTTTCTGTAAAAATGTTGCACTTTATGTTATTGTTACGCGCCAGAATTAATGCTAGGTACACGGAACAAAATAGCAGGTGGAAATGTTATACGAAGAAATTTTTATCGGAACCTGTGTCGCCCCACTCAAACAACTATACCGATAATCATATAATCCACCACAATGAAAACAAACATTAAGTCACAAAACCTACATTTGAAAATATACCTTCGGCTCTACATATCTAGGATTTATTTAGCTTTAAGGTAAAAAGTACTCACGGCGTTTCGTTAACTGAATTCATTCTATGTTGAATTTACGAGTAAATTCCGCTATTCGACCATAGATGGCGGTATTTTCAATGGTTGCAATTATAAACTTAAACTACTTAGCAATAAGGTTCATTACTCGTTGTTTGGATAGTAACAGTTGCCACTCGATCAGAGCTGTAACACATGAACTTTGACTTACATTGTCGATATCGATAAATAAGATAACTTTTTAATTCCAAATGTGACTCGCTTTGTGTTGGAGTTTTGTATGGGAGCCATACATGAAACTTGTTATTGGAATCGTTATGAAATAACCTATCACATTGGAAATGGATAAGTTCGGGTTTGCTTTGTAATACATTGTTAATAAAGTTCTACTTTCAAAATAGCGTAAGCGAAGTATTCTCAGTTTATTGTATAATTATTTATGTAAATATACCTTATTACACATTAATCAATAAAAATAACACACATCATACATTTTTTAGTGTTCCGAACATCCGTAAGAAACGGAACCCTTACAAAAATGAAATTAGTTTGGAACACTTTGAAAACGAGTCCGACTCGCACTTGGCCAGATTTTTTTCGTACCACAAGCCTGACAAAATAATGCCTCGGGTATCTTACTCGACTGCTTACAAAAAAAGGGGTGTTGTTTACACTTCAGTTCCGTGAACTCTTTCTGCTAAGTGGCTTACGATAGTATCTTATTACATAGTGGGGTACAGAATCTTAACGCAGACAAAGATTTCGTGTATCAATATCCATTATTTGAAATTAAAAAACCGCTTTCTACAAAATCCTCGGAGCATATCGTGCTTGTTTTGCTTGGCATCCAATCAGCTCTACCCGTGCATTTATCCATTTTGCTTTGACAATAGCGTCTTTGGGAAACCTAAAAATATTTCTAAAGTTATGTTTAGTGATTTCAATAAAATTACTAGACGAACTACAAAAAAATGTTTTTATCGATATCTATCCATCCAGTATCCGACCCGACTACATCACTATTTGAATAGCGAAGAACTTTTGATAACGTAACAGTAACTGAATCGATGTAAAATAAACTCTATGCTAATGGGATAAGGTGGATTTTAACTAGACTTGAACTTAAGTTTTTGGCAAAATGAAAATTGCTAAGATTTTGTTAGAAAACAAATAAAATCGTACTACCCGTGCGCGATAAGTTGGGACCTGAGCAAAAGAAAAGAAAAGAAAAGAATTCCAGAGCGCGTCGTTACGTCAGTAGGCCAGTACGAGACTAAAAACCCTAGTAAAAAATAGTGATGCGAACGGTACAATACGGGCGCCATCGGGGAAGTGCAGGGGAAGCGGGCGGGGAGTCGCATTCCTAGCAGGTCCCAACTTATCACGCACGAGTAGTACTTACCGATAGTATGAAACACCTCCATTTTTAAGATTTATTCTTCTACTATCATTTTTGCACTGCAAAAATGGAAGAATATAGCATGGTTCAGTAAATATAAATTTATATCGAGAGTGAGCGAGAGGATCGGTTCGTCGTGATGTTTGAACACGACTAGGTTGAGGTACGCGTAACTCAGCGTAATACCAGCACGCGTGCCACGCCTATTTTGCACTTATACTATTTAAAAAAAGCAAAAAATAGTTCAAGGCGACAAGGCAGGTGGCGCCATCTAGTATCCAGTAGCAGAATTACTGAAGTCAAGGTGATTCTAAAATTTTCTATGCTAGAACAATTTCGATGTTTCGACACCTGTCAGTCAGGACCGGTATGTACTCGAACTTTCTAGAAGTTTCCATACTAGAATTAACTGTCGCCGGTATACAGAGTTGATACGACAGAGAGGCATTCAATTAAACTACGTATACTATATGCGTTCAGTATTAATTCGATACGGTAAAAAAAAGCGCCAAAAAAGAGAAAATATTTTTTTCAAACAAACTAAATAGCTTACAAATCAGAATGAAACGCAACCACCCTTTGTAAATAAAATAGACTGACCGTAACACAGTGGCAACGTCGCGCGCGCGTGGTGTGCGGTATCTCGTGTGCTCGGCGGGAGCCGGGGAGGGGGGGCGGCCGGTGACTTAGGCCTCTGCTCGCGTTAGCTTTTGTGTTTGGTAAGGTTTTGAAGCACGCGCACAAAAACAAATACACTAAATTTATAAATTCTCGATGTGTCTCCATTCACAATAATAATTTAATATAAATAATAATAAATATTTTATATAAATAATGTAAATTTTTATAAAATATTTATATTTAAATATTTTATATAAATAATATAAAATTTTCAAACAAACTAAATAGCTTACACATCAGAATAAAACGCAACCACCCTTTGTAAATAAATTAGACTGACCGTAACACAGTGCAACGTCGCGCGCGCGCCGGAGCGCGGTGTGCGGTATCTCGTGTGCTCGGCGGGGGCCGGGGCGGGGAGGCGGCCGGCGACTTAAGCCTCCGCTCGCGCTGGCTTTTATGTTTGGTAAGGTTTTGAAGAACAAAAACAATCACACTAAATTGTTAAATTCTTAAATTCTTCTAATTAAATTCGGCGGCGATCTCTCGCGTCCGGCCCTGGTTCAGGCTATGGTCCGAAGCGAGGTGACATGAGAAGCGGTCACCTCCTTCTGCGAAGCAGTAATGCTAGCAAAGGAGGAAGCCGAACGTGTGAGAGAAAGGGAAACCTCACGCCCCAGCCGCCGCAACAGAAGAAGACGCCCCGGGCGTCGGGAGTCGCAGGGTGATTTTTGGCCACCGTAAGCGCGAGCCTGCGGACGGCGAGCATTGGGTGGCTCGCCGTCTGATCAGAACCAGGCTCGGGTGGACGGCGCGCTGTGTTGCACGCGTGCCTCAAAGAACTGCCAGCGTAAAAGACGGGGCCCGCTAGGGCCAGTGCCTGCTGGGGCTGCGGACTTCGTTCGAAAGAGGCACCGTACCCTGGAACGCAAAGGGCACTGGGAGAAACGCGGATGTGTTTTAGTCAGTAAGAGTCTGACACTCCCTTCTGCTTCACCCAAAGCGGGAGGAGTCATTTGACGATTTCCCATCCTTAAAAAAAAAAAAAAAATATTGTTAAATTCTCGATATGTCCTCCATTCACATTAATGCACAAATTATACCGACGGAGAATAATGTTATTTATTTTTCTAATTAAATCACTGTCCGTCGCCAAGCACTTTTGTTTGCAATAGAGTATTTTACTAAAAAATCTAATTACTTTCAGACATTTAGTATTAATATTGGACACGTATTTTGGCTTAGTAAATTTCGTACATTTTTAACAAGCCAGATGACGTCTTATCCTCTTTATTTTTTGTTTACGTGTAAAAAAAAAATACGTGTCCAATATTTTTTTTTAAATCTATCAGACGGACTAATTAGACTTTTTCAGTAAAGTCCCCATTGCGGCTGTCACCATACCTGTCTCTGTACGTTCGCAGAGCTCAAACTGCGTTTCCACGGCATTCTGACGCAGCGTAAATTACACGAGGCATTGTTTAACACTTTAATTACACACACACACCACCATAAAAAACAGTCAATCACAAAAGAAAAATCACTAATAAATAGTACTAAATAATAATAATCCCAAGTTACGTGTCCTGTCACAATAAAAATAAAAAATACTGTCTTAAACTTATTTAGTGTCCTATCACAATAACAAAACAAAATCACAATTATTGCTAGCGCGCGAATTTGACAAATCGTACGTTCCGAAAGGACAGCGTCGGCGCACTGAAAAAACAAGTTTTTTAGAGGCCCCACTTACCGATCGCAAAAACTAGGATGTAACAAACTGACCTATTTCCCTTTCTGTCAGTCGCGCTATGTTTGTCGCTTTTGTAGTGAAAGTGCAAGTGTGTGTATTTATTGCTTCCTTGTTTACATTGCCAATTTTTGGTAAATGTCCTTCGACATGCGTCAGAGTGGCAACAACGCATCGTAGATTTATCGTTGTAAGGTGCATGACCTATGCTTAGACATAATCAGCTGTTAGAAAAGATACATCGTGTTCAAACGGTGCAAAAACTTTAAAAATCATTTGCGCCTAAACTACTGCTCAACAACAGAGCAACAACAGAGCTTGAAAATGGTACCTAGTATATGCAGTTTAAAGGAAAGCCCCTCTGTCGTATCAACTTAGTATAAAGGGCGGACATTCGGCAACTGAGTCAGTGATTCCGCGCTTGACGCCCAACCGTGTCGGACGTGCCGCTCCCCGCCGCTCGTCCGCTATCAGTGTGTGTGTCGCTCCATTTCGCTCTCGCCGTGACGTCATCAGTGGTCACTGACCACTACACCCGACAGGCGGGCGGAAAGGCTTCTCGCCTTTCCGCCCGACAGTAGTTGGCCAGTGTCACCGCTGCCAACTATATGGACACTCACAGCGTAACTGTTACGCGAAACCCAGATGCGTCAAGTGTCTGGATGAGCACATCACCAGCGAGTGCCCGCGCCCCGAAGACCGCTCACAGTGCGCAGAGTCTCCCAGCTGCGTACTTTGCGGTCAGTCTGGTCACCCAGAACCCCGATATCCTCGGTGTGGCGATGCTGAAGAATGTAAACCTCCGTTTGCAATCTATAGAAACGCTACACGAACTCAATTCCGACCACCGTCCAATGATCATGCACCTAGACTCGACTCGCAGCTCTCAACCAGTAGACAAAGCTCACCTCGATATGGTGGATGCAAAGATTTTGCCGAAGCAAAGAGTCTTATCCCTAAGCAGTTTGGTTTTTGAACCGAACACTCGTGCATCCAACAAATCCACCGCATCATCGAACACCTAAGCGCTGGTTTCCAGCGCGGCTCGATGACAGGTGCCTTGTTCTTTGACATAGCGAAAGCATTTGACAAAGTCTGGCACATTGGCTTAATTTACAAGCTATACCAACTCGGCGTGCCTGACCGCATCGTGCTTATCTTGCGAGACTTTTTGTCAAACCGCACCTTTCGCTACCGAATCGAGGGTGCACTCTCGTCCCCTCACCCCATCCGAGCAGGAGTCCCCCAGGGCTCAGTGCTATGCCCCCTAATCTTTACGCTGTTAACCAGCGATATCCCCAAGAGTAACAAGGCCCAGTTGACCCTTTTCGCTGACGACACGGCCATGTACTATACTGGTCGCGACCCTGACTCTATCGCTCGCACTCTCCAGACTTACGCAAACATCTTGGGCAGATGGTTCAGAAAGTGGAGAATAGAGGTAAACCCCAATAAGAGTTAAGCGGTTCTATTTTCGAAACCGCGGCATAAGCCCCCTTCACCTCGTCCGATCACCATGTATGGCAAACCGATCCCTTGGGAAAAGCAAGCCAAATACTTGGGGGTCATCCTGGACAGACACCTGACCTTCGATGAGCACATAAGGCAGGCCCGATCACGCGCCGCCTTCGCCTTCGCCAGAGTAGGCTTCACTTTATCACGACTGCCTGCAGCAAATTGTCACTCAAGTGCAAATACGACTGTACACCGCTGTCATCCGTCCCATCATGACGTACGCTTGCGCTGTCTTCGCACACGCAAATCCTCGTCACCTCCATAGGATGCAGCTCCAAAACCGCTTTCTCCGCATGATCACGGGAGCTTCCTACTATGTCCGCAATGAGACTCTCCACGTAGATCTCAAACTGCCCACCATACAGCAGTTCATGAAACGCATTACAAAGCGTTTCTTCGATACTGCTGTCAAACACCGCAATCCTCTTATCGCATCGGCCGTCTGATACGAACCTTCCCGCATCTCAAAGATCCGCCGTCCGAGGCACACTTTAACCACCCCAGGTGACTCTACCACTCTCTTACAGGAAAGTCGTAAAGCAACAAGTACCATTAAAACAAGACCGCCGTCCTTCCGCCCTCGCCGCTGAGGCCCGTCGCTATTTTCTCTTCAATGTCCACCCCGACCCTCGCTCGAGCCAGCCCGCGCCGCTGAGCCTGTAGTTTTAAATTTGCCCATAAATAATCAATGTTCGATCCAGCCCGTCCCTAGCTGTCCTCCCCCAGCGCCGCCCTAAGCCGAGGTCCGTACCCCACAGGGGGTGCCCTTAGCGTGTGGTCGCTTAGTTTGTAAGTTTAAAATAAGCCCTGGCTGGAGACTTTAATATTTATATTAAGGCCACCATAGGAAAGTCCGGTTAAGCAGTCGACAACCTCCTAGGTTGACCTGCGAGAGGCCACACATAAAAAAAGCGACTGGGTCAGTATTGAATTGGCGATAAAAGAGATAACTTCGGAAGCGATGTTCAACTGCGAATTAAGTGAAGTATTCAGTAGTGCGATTGTGTGTTTTAATTAGTGTGTTAGTGTTGTTGACTGTTGTAAATTAAAGTGTTATTTTTGGTTGTTTAATTTTATTGTAACGAACCCCAAGCTCGTAGCAATTGGCGTCAGAAGAGTGGATAATCATGCCAATTCTGCCAAAGGACGGCACGGAGGGTATCCGTACCCGTAGTAAACGCCAGCAGGAGATGGACCAGAGGCATTTTGGTGGAGCAACGTCGCAGACGTCGGAAGACCAGGTACCGACTATGGAGGCCGGCCCGTCCTCAGCAGCTCCGGCATCATCAGCACCAGACTTTGCTGCTCTGATGATGATGCTGCAGGAGCAGGCCCACCGACAGGAGGAGCAGGCCCGACGCTTGGAAGAACAGCTGCAGCACGACAAGGAGGAGCAGGCCCGCTGACAGGAAGAACAGAAGCTCATCATGAAGGAACTTCACGCGTTCTTCGGTAAAGACATGAAGGTGGTGAAGGATAAGGTTGCTCAGCATGACAACCGCTTGACAGACGCTGAAACCAGGATCAGCAAGTTTGATGACGTCATTGCTGATGTGAAGAAGGAGTTGGGCAACCTTAAACTTCGAGATGAGATTGCTACTTCCCCACCTTCGTTATGTGGGTTTAAAGTGCCGCCGTTCGATGGCACGTCTTCTTGGTTGGCCTACAAGATACAGTTTGAAGCTGTAATGAAGGTGAACGGGTGGAGTAAAGACGCTTTGGCCCATGCACTAGAGGTGGAAGCTGTGCGGCAAGATGATCGTTCCCACCGCGTTAGGGAGGTCGAAGCAACTACGGTACGCGACCAATTGAAAGGGAAGGGTGTGGTGCAAGGGGCCACCTTCGATCCAGTTGCCCTAAGCGTACTACACAGAGGGAAGATGGCAGACCTTCAGAAGATAGGGCGGCTAACAGCAACGCCCAGCAACAGCAGGGAAACGAGTAAAAGCTAGGACTGCGGGGTGGGTGCTGGCTGATTTACAAGGAGCTCCAAAGATTTCGATCTCACAAACCCATGAAGGGACGCTTGAAAACTCTCAGACTAAATGTGGCGAAGACTGCGTACATGTCCTGTGGCAGCACGGATTCAAACACCATCCGAAAAGGTTCGGACCTGATCAGAAAGTCCGATACGTTCAGGTACCTTGAATCCATGCTGCACGAGTCTGGCAACGTGGACGACGATGTCCACGCACGTATAGGCGCGGCTTGGGCGAAGTGGCGCGAGGTAACGGGCGTTGTAAAATGCGACCGCAAAATGCCTCTGAAGCTCAAAGGGCAGATATATAAATGCATCATACGGCCTGTCCTAATATACGGCGGCGAGTGTTGGCCAGCACTAAGCAGACATACCCAGGAGCTTCGCGTAACGGAGATAAAGATGCTGAGGTGGATGCGCGGCGTAACGCGATCCGATAGCATACGCAACTTTTTCATCCGAGGTAGTCTTGGTGTCCGTGACGTGGGGGAAAAACTGCAAGAGTGTCGTCTGCGATGGTATGGCCACATCATGCGCCGCCCTATGGAGTACGTTGGTCGGAGATGTATGAATATGGCTGTCCTTGGGGCTAGGTTCCGTGGTCGCCCTCGCAAGCGCTGGCTGGACGTCGTCAAGTCCGACATGAGAGCCAATGGCCTGACTGAGAAGGACGTTCAAGATCGGGCAAAGTGGAGGAAGCTAAGTAGAAAGGTGGACCCTGGCAAAAGCCGGGATCAACGCCAGGTGGAAGAGAAGATTAGTACATAAATACTACTACTAGAAACCTACTTTACTTTTTTCATATACCTAATTATGCTTCATCTCTGAACATCTACACAGTAATCAATTATTTTTCAGATCGATGCGAAGCAAAATTGAAAATTGGATGAACTTACCTAAGTGAAAGTTGAAGTTCCTAAGTTGAAGTTTGTCTTTCTGGTTCATGTGACGCGTCCGTTTGCCATTTTGAACCGACTTATTCAAAAAAGGAGGAGGTTCTATGTTCGGCTGTATGTATTTTTTTTATGTATGTTCACCGATTTCGCCGCCATTTGTGGACCGATTTAAAAAAATATTTTTTTGCTCCAAAGCCCTCACTTGTTAAGTTGCGCGGGTCAACTAGTAAATTATAATTATATGGAAAGGAAATGAGTTGTTCTTTTTAAAAAAACAGTATTAGTTATAACTACGTTAGTGTGTTTATAAATAAGTAAATAAGAAGAGTCCGACGTATAATATTGATTAATGCGGCGTAAACTGCGCTTGACCGTACTTGGTCGGGTGATGATGAAGAGAGTCTGGCTTCCCGCGCGGGGGGACACCAGTCGTGCAACGGACGTGCTAGAAGGTGGATTTGCAGCTGAATGGCTGCGATTCCGGTGTTGTGTTACAAAGGTAAATATGAGATTCATCTGTGCTTGGTTCTGGTGGCATTGTGATTACACTGCCTACTCCTGACCCATGTTCCCTTTGTCGTCTGACTCCTGCGACCTTCTCCCTCTAACTTCCACTCACTTCTTGATTGGCTGACATATTTACTAATATGAATGGGATAATGGAAGCTATGTTCACTGGATTTACTCGCTCACTCATTCTAGCTTCCGTCACACGAATTCGAACCTAAATTTTTGTGTGGCTTTAACGTGACCAAAATTTTAAAAAAAGATTCAGGACTATCTTGCAAATAAACTATGTCAGAGGCCCAGGTGGTTTAGAAATTCTGACAGTAGGGTGTGTGGCGTCATTAAACCTTACTGCTCACAGAATAGGAAGAAAAAAAAAGCCAATATATATTCCCTGCGGGAATCGAACCCACGACACGCAGCGCAGCATTCAATCGCTCAACTACTGCGTCAACCGTGTCGTTTGATACTTCCTTAGTAGTATAAAATTCAGGAGGATTATCAACATTATGTCAGAGTTTATTGCAGAATTATGTATTTCTACTTTTATAATATGATGACAATAAATACCATTATCTTTTATTTCAAATGAATAGAAACTAAAGCTTACTTCTCATGGTTTGGCAGATTCAGCGTTATAGATGCATTAGTTTCCGCGCCGTACTTCAAGTAGCCGAAGATGCCCAGCACGGTGTAGATTATGGTGATGATGGCCATGCCCACACTGAACAGCCCGCACGGTCCCGTGAACTCCTTCGGGTTCTCCATGTCGTGCTCCAGCGCCAGGATCTGCACACAGAGCACGTCAGAGCTGGCTCGCGCGGTCTCGCTCGCGCGCACTGCGCACTACGCACTACTCACCACGCCCACCGCCTCCAGTGCGAACAGCACGATGCCGATGAACACCGGAATATCCGTCAATGCCTTCAGCTTGTATTTTTCGTCGTCGAGCTCAACGTCATCGTGTATCAGATAGAAGAACACTAGTGACAGTCCGACCATGTTGCAGACGTTCGAGAACGTGGACAGCGGCGCCATCAACTTAAGATTCTTGGTCAAGCACATGATCACCAGCGGCGGGTACATGCAGCAGATAAGTATCCGCACCGATATATCTATTCCAAAGAATAGCATCACCTGTCGACAGAAATATGTTATGTTTGTTTATATGCCTACCAATATTATAATTAAAAAAAAAAATATTTTATTTGAAAAACCTTAAAAAATATTAAATAATGTAGCGGCATCTAGGCCGTCACAAGAAAAACCTACGGAGCAAATCTACATCGCAACAAAAAGAATCGCGACGCCATCTATCCAACTAGTAGCGAACTACAACGTTGAAATCCTGCATCGCGCAAGCAGAGTTTACCCTGCGATTTGAACATATACATCAGCCTGAATATCAACTATCAGGCAGTAGCCCGCCAGGCACAGCAGCCACCTGGTTGGAGGATCCTCCTTTTCATTGAGATGTGCGGGACTTTACTCTCTGTTCCGCATCCCTCTAAACTGGTGACCCCGACGTGATACGTCAGCGCAGCCTTCGTGCAACTACTTCAGCGTGATGTCATCATCACTTCTCCTCATCGTGACCTCAAGCTCTCGAGCAACGAGTCATACAGCCAGCCAGTACTCACGACTTCTACGGGTATCCTGATCACCAGCATGCAGCAGCCGCGCATTCCTGGTCAACATCCTCAGCCTCTACTCTCAACCTCATCAGCGACTTTGACAAGCACATCGCACCTTCGGCCAGTCACATGAGGAGCCTCTCCTGGTCGACGCCAGCAGTCACGTCACTACGTCGCACCGCTCTGACTCACTGGAGCCAGCAGCAGCACCACTCCGACTCACTGGAGCCTGCAGCATCATCCCGACTCACTGGGATCACATCACCCCGACTCACTGTGGCACCGCAGATAGTTCAGACTCACCGAGAACTCTGCGACATCTGGTTCCAACTCACTGGAATCTACCTTCAACTGGCTTGGCAAGCATCTCAAGAAGCATGGACGACTCATCTACTATCGACCTCCGGTCTCCGGAGGGGAGTGATGTAGCGGCATCAAGGCCGCCACAAGAAAAATCTACGGAGAAAATCTACATCTCAACAAAAAGAACCGCGACGCCATCTATCCAACTAGTAGCGAACTAAAACGTTGAAATCCTGCATCGCGCAAGCAGAGTTTACCCTGCGATTTGAACATATACATCAGCCCGAATATCAACTATCGGGCAGTAGCCCTCCAGGCACAGCAGCCGCCTGCTTGGAGGAACCGCATCCGTTAATCCGTAATTTTGTGAACATTGATCTGAAAAATAATTGATAACAGTGTAGTATTTTCTATCCACTCACTCTGTGGCTTCGCGGTTAAATTTATAGAAAAAAAAAAATATTTTTAGTCTGTGGCAAGACCACTGATTCTCGGATATTGCTTTTTTCCCCGTTTTGCCAGGGTTTCAGCTGCATGTGAGATGATGCTGGGCTGGGTGGGTAATTATTTTTCAGATTTATTTTCACAAAATTACAATTGGATTTCACTTAGGCAAATTCATCCAATTTTCAATTTTGCTTCACATCGATCTGAAAAATAATTGGTAACAGTTTAGATTGTTCAGAGAAGAAGCATAATAGGTATGTGAAAAAGTTAAAGTAGGTTCCTAGTAGTAGTATTTATGTACTAATGTATCTAAGCATTTGTGGGTATATAGAACCTTGGGGTTTGGATCGACAAATATCTATCTTGGGGTCCGCAGCTCCAGGAGGTAAGCCGCAAAATTTTTGCATCTTTCAGGTCCCTTAGACGTGTTCGGAACTTTCTTCCCACTGCCACTAAAACTGCGCTTGCACAGTCTCTTCTGTTTCCCATCCTTAACTATGCTGATGTCAGTTATCTCGATCTTACTCAGGCGCAACTAGATAAACTTGAGCGTCTTCAAAACCTTTGCATAAGATTTATATTTGGCCTGCGCAAATATGATCACATTTCTGAATTTCGCACAAAGCTCAAGTGGCTTCCCATACGTCTTCGCCGGGATTCTCATATTTTATTTATGCTCTACAGTATTCTGTTCAATCCTACAACCCCCTCTTATCTTAAAGAACGCTTCAAGTTCCTTCATGACACACATACTAAATGTCTAAGGCCGTCGGAAAACTTGAGATTAGAGATGCCGATGCACTCCACCAGCTTCTACGACAAATCTTTTACGGTTCAAGCGGTGCGGTTATGGAATGCTTTGCCCGTGTCAGTAAGACGTGCTCAATCTTTGTCCATTTTCAAAACAATGGTCAAAAATCACTACCTTTCTGTTTGATCGTTTTCACTCGATTCCTATGCTTTTTATTTATTTGTAACATAATTATAATTGTATATATTTATCTATTATGTATTTATTTATATAATTCGTACACCTAAGACTACCTGCAGTACTGTATTTCCATTATCGTTGAAATCCATCCAAAGGTTGTCTTGAAAAGATCGCTTTTAGCGATAAGGCCACCCATTGTGTCACCCTATGTAATGTTTTCTTCATCTATCTTTTCTGTAACTTATATGGTGTACATAATAAAGAGTATTCTATTCTATTCTATTCTAGTAAAGTAATTTTTAGTTTTCCTAATTTAACAATCAATGTCAAGTAATGATTCAATTATCTTATTATTATGTTATTATACACATAATATTATTATTCTTAGTGAGACCTATAGTTTTAGCACAAATAAAAATTGCTGTGGGAAGGAAAATGTTAACATAAATTGTTATTTATAGTTTTAAATCATAGAGAGTATAAGTAGATATTATACGAGTAATCATTTCATTGATACATATACCACCACCACCACCACATACTCATAAGTATTGGTGTTATTAAATCATATTTATTGACTAGCTGTTGCCCGCAACTTCGTTCGCGTGGAAATTTTGATGTGTATTGTGTAAGAATGGACCGCCTGATTAAAATGTGATCAATGTGGTTATGACTATGAAAGGTGTTCTTTTGGGCGCTGTAATTCGGGTGGCAAAATTCCTATACAAAATTAAACAGCGTTAAGGCGACCCACTTGTATTTTGGCACATGCACTGCCCTCTCACACAACCCGTTTTCATTGTTTATATTAGTCTCCAAATGGGGAAAAACATGCATGATAAGTACATCTCCTGTTGCCGATTCTAGATGACCTTCTCCAATTTGCAGCTGCTGATTCGCAAAGTCACCTAATTTGACCTTTTAAGATGGAGTTTTTCTATCATGGACCATAAGACGCATTGAGAGATGCGTATATTTCATCTGCCGATTTTCCCCTTTCAATAATTGGCAGTGTCTGTTTAAAATCGCCTGCGAGCAAAATGACAACACCGCCGATTAATGCTTGGTTGCTGCGAATGTCCTGCAGACTATGGTTCAACTCCTTTAATGCATACTTGTGCGACATTGTAAAGTCGTCCCATACTATTAGCTTGCATTGCAGCAAAAGGACTCCCCGCCGCTGTTTTCGGCAATATTGCATGTTAGGGTATCTTCGCTTGTAAGATTAAGCGGCAAATTAAACCACCAATAAGCAAAGTTGCAGCAATGCCCGAGGAAGCCACAGCTAGAGCTATATTAAAATTTATAAAGTACGGTTACAGTTCCAAATTATTATAAAAGAATATCACATTCATGGATAGATAAATGCTTATATAAAATGCTGTGTCGTAGGGATAATTTATTAAGAATATGGAAATAGAACCAAAAAAAAAACATGAAGAAATAAGGTGACTAAAATTGTAATTGAACCCAGAAATAGATATTAACAAGCAGAAATAAAAAAGTGTAATGTCGATTTCAGAAAAATATGGATAAACGTTAACTCGTTGGGTCGTAACAAAACTAGTCTAGACGATTTGATTCTGGGACATTTAGGTAAAACAAACTACATTGCGGATATCTATACAAATTTTTGAAAAATCTTTGCTGAGGAAATTAAAAGTATTAAACACATTTGCGACATAAAATTTTAAGACAGAAAGAATTTTGTTATGCCGAGTGAGGTGAGCTTTAGGTAAATTCCTGTAAGTTTTTCATATACAAGGTGTTGTTTTGCATCCTCGTCAAATTTCAGGAGGTTGTCATAAAATACATAAATAATCAATTGAAAGTACGGTAGCGGGCAATGATTAATAAGCGCTGCTTTTTTTGTTGTTGAAATTTAACAGTATTTCAGAATTAAACCCTTAATTCAATACAAAGAAAACAGAATCACCCGACTACGCACACAGCGACAATGCAGCTGTGTGCGTGAGTGTCGACGTCTTACCTACGAAACGCTAGCACGCGCGCGACCGAGCCATACCTACGCGACGGCCGGTACATGATTTTACCTAATTTTATTTCGAAAATCACCTACATTATTGTCATACATTTCACTTGATAATTAACTCATTTTTGAGCATTATTGGATTACGGAAATCTTAGTAAAGACAGTAAGTAATACTAGTGCGCCAAAGAAAAGTTCACTGACCTGTTATCAGATGATAGATAGTGAAAGATCACTATCTTTCCTTCTCGTCATAGTTGCAAATAGGTATGTATTATATTATTATTTCTTTTATATCATATAGTATGTATTAGTATGTTAATTATATATTGTATGTTATATTTAATATGTATAGTTTTTATTTTAGCTACTGTTACACACTATGTCTACATCTCTTTTTACTCTACTCTCCTTTCGCAGGTATGCTGGAAGAGATTTCTTTTGAAATAAGCATCACCTTTGTACTTATTTTTCTGTTTCTTTCTTCTTATCCTATTAAATGTGTGTACATAAATTGTTAAATAAATAAAATAAATAAATAAATGATTAATAAAATGTTAGTTTTGCTTTATCCTGTTGTTAAACTTGCTTCATACCCATCAGGTAGTAAGGCTTTTTGGTCCCTGGCTAAGTCGGTTGAATCGAACTTCTGCCGCCCCTCACTACCACCACTGCTGAGACCTGACGGGACGCTTGCCCACTCCGCTGAGGTGAAAGCAAACTTGTTTGCTTCCCTGTTTGCGGAATCATCGCGTCTGGATCCTGGTGGCGCGAGGCCCCCTGCTTCTCCTGGTGGATGTGAGTCGAAAATGTCGAACATTCGCATTTATCAGAAGGACGTCCGTAGGGTACTGCGTAACTTAGACGTGAACAAGGCTAGTGGCCCCGACGGGATACCGGCAATTGTTCTGCAAACTTGTGCGCCTGAGTTGTCTCCGATCTTGACACGCCTATTTTGCCTTTCGTTTGAGACTGGAAAAGTGCCGAAGGCTTGGAAGCAAGCTAACGTGCAACCCATGCCCAAGAAGGGTAGTCGTACTGACCCGTCGAATTATAGACCCATCTCGGTACCGTCCATACTCTGTAAGACTATGGAACGCGTGCTGAATCATAAGTTCCTGGCGTAGCTAGAAGCGAATGATATCCCTAGTGACCGACAATACGGGTTCCGCCGAAATCGGTCAACTGGGGATCTTCTAGCGTATGCCATTCACATCTGGAGTGAAGCCATAGAGAAGCACGGGGAGGCACTAGCGGACTCCCTTGACATCTCGAAGGCCTTCGACAGGGTCTGGCACGATAGCCTTACAAGTAAGCTTCCTTCCTTCAGTCTGCCCGCCGGTTTGTGTGATTGGATCGCAGATTTCCTGAGGGATCGGTCTATCCGAGTGGTCATAGATGGCTGCTCGTCTGGACTGCTGGATATTAATGCCGGGGTTCCTCAGGGGTCGGTGCTTTCGGCAACACTCTTCTTGCTGCATATTAATGATCTGCTTAAACCCGGTACCTTTGGGTATGCAGACGACAGCACTGTTGCTGAGAGATACGTGTCCGACGCACGAGCTGGTGGGTCGCAGATCCGGTCTCTTCGGGAGGCTATGGTTGAGCGCTTGAATGTGTCCTTACAGGCTGTCTCTGAATGGGGTGATGCCAATCTGGTCAAGTTCAAGACCCAAGCGTGTCTATTTTCCGCCAAAAGGAGCCAATTCCACCCAGCTCCATCTTTCCGAGATGCAACAGTGCCGATAACCGACCAACTTGAACTTCTTGGGGTTACATTAACATCTACTCTCAATTTTGGCCCTTTCATAGAGGTAAAAGCTCAAGTGGCTGCAAGGAAGTTGGGGATCCTAGCAATGGTGAGACGGTACTTCACGCCGGAACAGCTGCTCAAACTCTATCAAGCGCAAGTTCGATCGTGTATGGAATACTGCTCTCATCTTTGGGACGGATCTGCCAGATACCAACTTGATGCCCTTGAGTCAATTGAGAAACGAGCCAAGAGGATCATTGGCAATGAGAGGCTCGTCGCGACGAAGCTCTAAAGTCTTGAGCATCGACGACTAGTTGCTAGCTTGTCGGTTTTCTACCGCTTGCATTTTGGGGAATGTGCGACGGAATTGCATAATTTAATTCCGCCAAGCCCGTTCCATCATCGGACCACAGGACGAACGGCGATGCGCCACCGGTACATGGTGGACATCCCACCCACACGCACAAAACGTTTTGGGAACACATTCATATTGCGTACAGTTAAGGAGTGGAATTCCCTGCCGGAGTCTGTGTTTCCCGATAGCTACAACCTGGGAGTATTTAAGTCAAGAGTGAATAGGTTACTTCTAGGCAAGCCTGCTCCATCTTCGACCACATTATCGCTTACCATCAGGTGAGATGGTGGTCAAGCGCGTGCCTATTAATAGTAAAACCAAAAAAAAAAAATCCTTCAACCTAAAGTTTTCGGAGAGATTTTGTTTTATTTGTGGATTAAATTGGTTGATTTGAAATTTTCCTTCTTACTTAGCGGGATTCAGACCGAGTAATAAATACCTACCTTAGTTGGTGTACCGATCTACTAAGTCTAAAAATGTTTTCTACGTTTGACGGGAATGAGAAGACGTGTTAGTTAAGTGTAAGTACGTGGTGATACTTTCGACTCTTAGGTATTTTTGACGTAGGTAAAAATTTGAAATCAACTTATTTACACTAGTAAAATTGATTAAGCTAACAACGTTATTAAAAAATGTACAAAAAAATAAATTACCTACTTGGTCAGTGGGTATAAGTTACCCGGCGGTATTGTTCAAAGTTGCCACCATCACATCACACTTTTCGCACAATCGAGCACAACGTAGCTGGTTTTCCTTTAGCTTACGTAACACTAACACATTCGTTTTTAAAGTGTCCTCCACAACCGATCCAGTGGTCACCAAAACTTTCGGCCAAGTACTCGCGTACTTGAGGAACGGGTGCTGCAGTTCACGCTTCAGTAGGCAAAACACTGTGGTGTGGTGCACTCCCCAAAGTGTTGACCAGCCTCCCGCGTGCTTGCCCGTGGGTCTTGCTGGAAGTATTCCAGGATGTCTTCCGGCAGGCCTACGCTGCCGCGAGCTTGAGCATGCTGGGGAACCTCAAACTGCCGATGCTCCCGCAGTCTCTGCGTAGCAGCCACCATGACGCTCTGTGATGTGATGGGGTTCCCGAGCGGGGAACATTTTCGTGCACATCCGGATGGCTCCAAGTAGGCTCTCTCCACTGATGGCATACTGCCGGACTACCTCTACCAACTCGGTATTTGAATAATTGTCCGTCATCTTGCACTTTGTACCTACGTCTCAACTATGTACCGAGAGCGGAATACGCAAAGCGCACCCGCGCTGGTGTACCCTTGTTTCGCAGACAGAAATTTCATAGAAAATTGTTTCGCAGAGAATGTTTCACATAATATTTGGTTGTTGTAATTTTATTTCAAATATTATTATTTCAAAGACTATTTACTTGAATAAAAACCTATTTCACAGAAAAACAATTCAATGAATTTCATGATCATATTTTTTTATTTAACAAGCTTATCGAACAGTAGAATTATGTTTTATCGAATATTGTTTGTCCGATGTTTTTTTTCACAGTATTTTATACTTCGGTGAAATGTAATTATAATTAAATACTTCTGTTTTATAATTTGTCCATGGCATACTTTTAAGATAGCAGAATTATATTCGGAATAATTTAACTACACATATTGCCATTTTTATAAAATAGCATTTATCCAAAATAAAATACTATCTTAAAAATCAACATGTGGGCTAAAAAATTTTTTTGACATTTCTGTCAAAAAAAATTTTTAGCCCGCATGTTGATTTTGTTCATTTCTGAATCGCTGTAAAACCGAACCCACGTAGTCTTGTCTGCCCTACCCCTAGAGTGTAATTTAATCCCGCGTAGGCGCGGAGGGGCGAGGCGGCCTGCGAGCTGAGGAGCAGGTGGTGAGCGTTATAACCATCTGCGACGATAAGGTCGCGTGGGATCGCCGGAGCCCCGCCGCGCCGGAGCCGTGACAGAAACCATGCCTGCTGCATGTTGCATGCTTGCCTGCATACTGTGTTGCTTCCTTGCATTCTGCATGTTGCCTGCTCGTTTGCGTACTGCATGCTTGCTTGCTTGCATGCTGCATGTTGCAAGCCGCATGCTTGCTGCATGTTGCATGCCGTATGCTTGTTGCATGCTGCATGTTGCATGCCGCATGATTTCTGCATGCATGCTGCATTCATGTTGCATGCTCGCCTGCATACTGCATGCTTGCTTGCATTCTGCATATTGCATGGTCGCTTGCATACTGCATGTTTGCTTGCATTATGCATGTTGCATGCTCGTTTATGTGCTGTATGCTTGCTTACTTACATACTGCATATCGTTTGCTTGCTGCATGCTTGCTGTATGCTTCCTGCATGCTAGCTGTATGCTTGCTGCATTAATGGTTATGCGCCATTTGCCGCCATTGCCGCTTCGCGGAGATCGGATTCGGGAGAAAAGTTTTTCTTGGTAACAAGTTTTATGTTAACTACTCATTATGAGGATAAAGAATATTTGATTTGTAATTCTATGATATCATAAATATCGAAACAAAGTTTATTTGTAACAAAAATCTATGATTTAAATTTATTCAAAGTAAGTATTCTGCATATTGATTATTCTATGAAATGATAATACGAGAATTTTTTTATGTGAAACGAAATTTTATGAAACTATCTTCTATAAAACAACGTACAACCCACGCGCGCTTCGGCCACGTCAAACACACTGTTAGTTCCGGCCCGCTGGGGGCTTGGAGCTTGCGCGGGAGACTACCCGCACCGTGATTGGTTGGGGTGGAATTGATTACCTACCAATTTATTGAATGATCGTTTGCGTATGCGTTGTGTATGTATTGTTTGCGTTTGTTTGTGTGTGAAAGCGCGGTTAAAGGGCTAGTAACAGACGGGCCGCGTATAAATACGGCTGGTACACACTTACAGATTTCCTTAAATTAGAAAAAAAACAAGAAATACCTACCTATTTTATTGTTGATTTGGGTCGAGAATCATTAGCATAATTACGTCCTTGAATTTGACTAGGAATCAAATCAACATCTTGTTGTACAGAAAAAGTAATAAACGTGCGGTCGTGTGAAAAAGCACCTGGTCTGGATGATGTCAGGATAAAAGATATAAAATATTTACGAAATTTAGATAGTTATTTTAGCAAAATTCATGAACACGTGTCTAAGAGTGTTTATCCTGATAAGCTAAAGATTGCCATTTGATTATACGCCCTAATTTAAAGTTTGCAAGCCACCTGAAATATGTAAATTATAGACCCATAGCCATGCTGTTTGTCATTGATAAAAAAAAAATATTGTTAGTAAAATTAATAAATTCTTAGAATGACATAGTATATTGTCAAACACACAGTATGGGTTCCGGAAAGGGCGCAGTACTACCTCAGCTTTAACGACGTATCTAGTGACTATATTATTGAGTGCCTAGACTCTGGTCTTCTTATCGTGTGGGCAGTAGGTCTAACGACCCCACACACCCTAGTGTCAGAGTTTCTAAACTGGCACTTAAAACTCTGGCATGGTTTATTTGACGACCGCCGTTTGGCGGCCGAGACCACCGGCTTATACGTGCCTTCCGAAGCACGGAATCATCTTTTTATCAGAAAATCAGGTGGTTCAAGCCTGCAATGTCCTAGCCAAACTGGAAACCACTTTACAAAGTATGCTTTTAGAATTGGAATCGAACCCACGACCTCCGGATCACAAGGCAAACGCCTAAACCACTTGACCACGGAGGCAGTTATTGGTTGGTTATAAAAAAGCATTCGACACACTGGATCACGACATAATGGATGAGTGTGGAATACGCGGTCCCACGAACAAGTGGTTCAAAAACTATCTGACTAACAGGAAAATACGCACGATTATAGCCGGTGTGGCAGGTGAGGAGGCGGCTGTCGATTAGTGTTTGGGCCAGTAGGATATGTAATGCACGTGAAAAGTATGTCGATTGTTGTAAACAAGTGTCGAGTGTTTATGTATGCAGACGATCTGTGTCAAGTTTATGTTTCGAAGGATATATCGGAGGCACAACAGTACGTACAAGAAGACTTAAAATGTATCATGAAATGGGCACATGATAATGAGATTATATTAAATCTGGCCAAGACAAAGAATAACAATAAGAATAAGAAATTTTATTTGCGCAAACATGTGTACACATACAAAATTAAAATAATAGATGCATGCAAGGTCGTAAATAAGATTAGCTCACGACATGTTTGCCATTTCTCATGGCGTGCAAATATCTTGGAAAAAATAAAATAAAAATAGTATTAATACATTGATTTTAAAATATTACAATTATACATTAATTAATGTCAGTTAAACAAATATATTCAATCATTTACATTATCCAATTATTCATTTTATATTTGACTAGTCCAATAATACAAATTATATATAATAAAATTATATTATGAAGATTTACAATAGGAATTCAATTAAATAACATTTATTATGGCATATTTAAGTTATATATTTTTATCACAATGTGTCGTTTAAAAATTCTATAATATGCTTTTTGTGCCAAAAAAGATTTCATTGTTTGTTTAAGTTTAAGTATTGTTAGCTCTCTCCAACTTTTGGGCAATTTGTTGTAGACAATTGGTGCCATGCAAAAAACACTCTTGCGCATAAGTGCAGTTTTCGATGTATGTCCACATAGTTTACTATCATCACGTCTATTTCTAGGGATTTTGTCTGCCATACGAGGAAACAACTGTGGATTTGTTTTTTACGAACATGACTATTTCTAATATTTAAAGTGAGGGTAATGTTAATATATGATGTTTAATGAAATAGTTTTTACAGCTATCAGTAGTTTTGAGATTAAACATAGATCTCAAGCAGTACTTTTGTCTTTTAAAGATGATATCCCTGTCGGTTGAGTTACCCCAGAAGATAATCCCATATCTAATGACGGATTCTATCAAACCATAGTAGGCCGTTAATAACGATTCTACATTTAGAGTGCGTGATAATTTATATAACGCATATGCACCACTGCTTATTCTTTTGGCTAGAGCCTCAAAATGCGCTTTCCAATTTAGGTTTCTGTCGATTGTTAGGCCTAAAAATTTTGTAGTGTTAGCTGTCTGTATTTTATTATTATTATATTCGATGTCAAGATTAGAGAACAATAATGATCGTTGGCTAAAGTGCATAATCAAAGTTTTATTTATATTAATTTTTAAATTATTATTATTAAGCCACGTTAACGCTTCTATTAATGTGTTTTTTATGTCCGTTTCATATGTATTCTTATTATGGCATGGTATAGTTATCGTGCTGTCATCCGCAAACAATGTCATGGGATTTTTAATGGATTTAGGGAAGTCGTTATATAGACTGTAAACAAGGGTGGTCCAAGTACACTGCCCTGCGGAACTCCATGAGGGACGGTACGCTCGCATGACGTAAAAATGTCTTCACGTTTGGAGCTCATATTTATTTTGCTAATTTGTGTAACTTGTTTTCTGTCTTGTAGGTATGATTGTATTAGATTAAATATGTTTCCTCGTATACCATATGCGTCAAGTTTAGTTAGTAGTATATTATGTTGAACATAATCAAACGCCTGTGTCATGTCACAGAAAATGGCACAGACTGGTGTATTTTTGTCCATGTTTGTCATGACAATATGCAAGAAGTCGAATATGGCCAAGTTAATTGATTTTTTCTCCCTAAATCCTTTCTGCTCATCACACAGTATGTGATTTTTTTCAAAATAGGCATTAAGTTCTCGGTAAATATATTTTTCGATTTTTTTTGAAATTATTGGAATTAACGATATTGGCCTATGACATTCCATTAACTCCCTATCCTGTTTCTTAAAAAGTGGTTTTACAATAGACTTTTTTAGGGCATTGGGAAATATACCTTCACTGATACTTAGATTAATAATATAGCTTATGGGGCTACAGATTTCATATGCTACAGACTTAACAATTTTAGTACATATGCCATCGTATCCTACACTGTTTGAATTTTTTAAGGACGCTATAATTTTTAATATATCGTGTGCTAGACTTGGGGCCATGAACATTGAGTCTTTTCTGGCTAAAATATGTTTAGTGACTGTGGTTCCCGAGCTATTCATAGGTTTAATTTTATAAAATAATTGTTAAATATGTTTGCAATCATTTTGGGGTCAGTTACAGTTTCATTATTATATCGAATTTTGTCTATAGTGTTTTTTGGTATGTTCAGTTTCGATTGATTTATGATTTCCCAAGTAGTCTTAGATTTATTATTTGATTTTTTAATTTTATGTATATTTTGTGCGCGTTGAGTTAAATAAATTATTTTTTTAAGCAATTTCGAATAACTCTTAAATTTATTTTTATTCATTCCGGTAGGTTTTTGTCTATATTGCCATAATAATTGACGTTTCTTTTTGCTACATATTATAATGTCATGAGAAACCCAACTAGGCCTTCTTTTCACTTTTACAGAGATAAGAGTATCAGGAAAGCACTGTGTATAAAGGAAAGAAAACATTTCTGTGAAGGCTTTATAAGCAATGTTTGGGTCCTTAGCTTCATATACTTCAGCAAACGATAAGCTATTGAGGTAGGATTTAAATTTGTCTATGTTCTCTTTACTATAGTCCCGTCTAGTGGTCCGCCAATGATTTCTAGTGCTTGCGGTGCTAATCGGACAGTTAAGTAGTTGTGCCGTATGGTCAGACAAAGCCAGTTCCAAAACTATAGATTGACGACACTTATTAAAATGATGCGCAAAATTGTCGATGCATGTCTTGCTCTTCAAACGGGTAGGTTGACGTATAGATAATTTTAAATTAAAATTCAATAATAAATTTTCAAATTCTAGAGTCTGTTCGTTTTTTTTTCAATATATCTATATTAAAATCACCCGCCAGTACAATATTTTTAAATGTTTTTTTTTTATCAGAACACGTAACAATATCTCTAGTCTACTCATAAATTCATCAAAATTGCTTGGATTTGGTACTCTATAATATATACATACAACAACAATTCTATAATTTATAAGTTCTATGGCGCAACATTCAAAAATACCTGTAATAGATAATTTAGCGATTTTCGGCAATTCTCTCCATTGGTGACCATTTTTTATGAGTATACAAGCACCACCTCTTTTATTTTCCTTGCGGCTAAAGCATGCAGCCAAACAGTAGTTAGGTATATTAAGATGGACTTCGTAGCCTTCCATCATGAAATGCTACGTAATACATAATACTATAGGTCCACTTGTATATTTTTTTCTAATAACTCATGTAGACACACTGTGAGCATATCAGATTTTGCTAGGAGTCCTGCAATATTTTGATGCATAATGTATACATTTTTACTCGCGAAAAAAAGTATTCGTAGGTGTTTTTATTTCAGTCGATTGATCCTTATCGTCTAGTTTATTGACTAGTACATGTTTGTCAGAATCTAAGTTAACCTGGACATATTTGTTTTCAAAGGACTTTTACATTTATTTTGCATAATTTGTTCATACTGAAAGAGTTGGAAATGATAATTTAAACATAATATTTCTTTCAAAAGTGATCTTGCAAGGTTTACTACATAGTTTCGCCCACTTGGCAGTGATCTAGTGTAGTTCATATCCATGTACAGTACATTTTTATATTTATTACAAATAAACCTAAGTAAATAAGCGAAAGTAGTTCAGTTTCGATTCTTGTAAAAATTTGTTTTTGGGTACTTCCAAGATGATCACATTAGTATTTGCAGTTAATGCTAGCCAACGGTGTAAATGTATATCGATGTCACAGGGATTTTTGTCGCTGCATCCGCCCAATACAATGACGTAGTCGTTTTTTGACAGATTGCAGATTTCGTTTTTGGGGCATTGCAGAACCTCACTCAATGTTGCACCAGGTTTCAGATAGGAAACTACAGCGTATTCAGGTCCCAGCAGATCCTGCAGTACGTCGCGCAAGCCACGTCCCTGTCCATCTCCCAGAATAACCACTCTGTGGCAGCTGCTCCGGCGCTCAACCGGTTCACATTCTGATGTCCTGCGCTGAATCGCCTTGCCAGTACCCTTTTCGCTGCAATGACGTGGGGTATCTGTTTGGATCTGAGCATCGCTCTCCGATTGATACTGCTGTGTTATGTATTTGCTGGGTAAGCTGGGTTGCTCCAATGTACTTTCCGTCATAATACTTCTGGTTAGACGTAGAGGAGAATGGCGGGAAGTGTTTAATCTCATATTCAAAAGTCTTCTCGAGATGGGTGTCGAGTTGTTTTTTTGAGTTGTGGAGTAGAGTTTGTGATTTCTTTCAGTAATTCTATCTGTCGTTGCTGATCCTGTATCTCTTGTTTTAATTTTGTATTCTCATAACTATTATTTCTTTATCAGCAATTTTCAATTTTTCTTTAATTTCCTTCATTTCCTGTCTGAATACCTCCATAAATTATTGATTGCTTATTTGTGTAGCACTCTGTATGCTCATCATACTAGAATCTAGCATAGTGGAGTTTAACATGTCTTGACTTGAATGCGATAAGTTAGTTTGTGATTGTGATCTGACTAGTTTGTTTCTGTATGTAATATTTTCCATCTTATCTTGAATTTTTGTAATATTTTTCTATATTTTTTTTATATAATTTTCCGATTTTTCTTGACAAAAAATGTTATTGAAATCGTAGTTTAGATGAATTGCGAATTAACATGACACAAAAAGTAAACTTTGTAACTGGGATTTGAACCCACGACCATTCCATCCACAGGCACTGTTGTTAAATTTTACGCCATACGAACATTTACTTTATCGACGAATTGGCACAATGCTTGTTTCGTATTTTTATTTTGAAATCGAAACAGTCGTTAGTATGATTCATGCAGAAAAAATTTTTGCACTCAATCACAGAAACACAAGTCATTCATATTAGTCTTTTTACACTTTTTGTTAATGTTTTAGTTGTTTACTGCACTTGATTACTTCGTGATGATTGTTTAATTGTTTTTTGACGAAAGATACACTCTTAAACACGGTTTGGAGTATAGTGATACATTGTTATTTTAAAATCCTTTTTTAGATTAAGACCGTGAAACTATTCACTGAATAACAATGTCACAGGGGTTATAGATGTTCTTTTACAGTTTTAAATAACAGAGACACTTTTATTATCACTTTAACTATTTTTCTAGAATTAATAACACGGACACGATGTTAACGTGACAGCTAGCGCCATCTTGCATGAAATCATCTCAAAATGCATGCATGTACATTTGCCACATAATTTACGAGTTAAAACTATACAAGGAGAGGATCTTGATATAATCGGACACATATACGAGTGCTTGCATAGTTAATATAAGCTTAATTGTGTAAGAATTAAATTGGAGTATGTTAGCACGTTTAAATAGGCCTTAAAATTGATTCAAATTTTAATTGGAAGTTGCATGTAACTGATATATGTAACAAGTTGAGATCTGTATAGGGGAAGTTCTATCAGTTGAACAATGTTGTGAATAAACAGACGCTATTGATTGAGTATCACGCGCACTTGCTGACTCACTAATCAGTTATGGACTTATTGTATATGTACGAACGTTTAAAACGTACTTGCAAGACAAAACACATTACAGATAAGAATAATCAAGTTCCCAGTTAGCAAAAAAGTTAAGAAAAAATGTAACAAAGAATATGAAAAATTATTTGCCATTTGTAAAATCCTACCGACAGATTATTTGATAAGCCTAGAACGCTGTTTAAGTGATGAGTATAAAGTACCTGTTAAAAATAAATATAATACAAGAAGTGTAAGAGAAAAAAGACTAGTTCAACTGAAAATAACAAATTATTATGGAGAAAGAACTTCAAAGTACTTCGTACCAAAAGTATTTAATAAAACATATACTTATGTCAAGACAAAGCCCTAAGTTAAGTAAAGGTATTTTAAAATCAAAATTAATGAGTTTGTTTCTCGATAACGACGATTCTATACCATTACGCTAAGACAAATAGGAGCGGAGCAGTAATGAAAATTGTGACACAGACGAAGTTGCGTGGGTCAACTAGTAATAAATATAATTGATTAATAAGTAGGTAATCTGTGACTCGAATCTGTTTGGTTGAACCGGGGCGCGGACGGCTTGCGAGCGCGGACGTCAGGTTCAGCCATAATGTTTGCGCGCGGCTGCGTAACATGGTACTTGTGTTTTCGGTATTCCTATGCGATGCGAGGTTGGCCTGTGCTGGAGATGTGTGGCTTAGTATCTGGCTATGTGTAGGTTACTCGCAGTCTGTCAGTGTCCAGTGTCCGCGGCTCGTCCGCGATCTACTCGTGCTGGTGTGACTAATCCTTGAGCGAAATAATACATAGTTTTAAGGTTGGTTATTTTACTAGTAGTATGTGTATATTAAACAAGCGCTTCTCGCCATCAAACTAATAAGTTTGGCGAGTATAATAGTATGAAAAACAAAATAGTGTACCTACCTGTTTTAACAATAAATAATAAATAAAATATTGCGGCATTTGCGGAGTTAGGCCAGCAGAAGATCAGCAAAATTGTCTTACCCGTAACTCTTGGTACGTTAAGAGTAAGAATAATCCCCCTCTTCACTATTTACTCGGTGCAGATCTTTTCGTAGACTTGACGCTGCTCGAGAAGTAATCGTGGTGCCATTTCATTGACACGCACTTCTGAAACCGCGATATAGTAAATTAGATCCTTTACAACATCGCTTGACAATTCCCCTCTTTGCTGCGGTGTAGGAAGGTGAAATCAGCGAGAAATGTTGAAGATATGGAAATCATTTTATCCTCAATCAATAACAAAGCATTGTTAATGATCATTGTGAGCGCTATCAAGCCCTATACACAATATCTTCTGAAAAAGCGTCCTGGTATTTATCCTACACCTGGAAGGGGTTGAGTAGTCCGCAAGTGCTCACTAATATTGCGAACAGGTCCCTAAATTTGGCTTCCGCCATATTCGCGTCCCAGTAGTTGTCAGTTTCTAAAAACTCACGGGCCTCACATGCTTCCCTGAACGGTACTCGTTCTTGATCATTTACGGTTTTAAGCAACCGGTAACTGGTCGGGCCCCACACCTCATTAAGCAATATTCGGAAGCAATAACATTCATAGTTGCTGTCGAGCACAGTATATCCGACCCAATACGTCTCCTGCCATCACACCTGGCCAGTTTTCAACCGATGTTGTGTTCCCTGTGCACAACGCTTCCATACCTTCCTAGATGCATTCTATGTATAATACTGCGGTACTTCAGAATAGAGCAGGGTTTTTGTAAACCATTTCCGCAGTTGGAAGAATGTAGTCTGTATTGTTTTCGTAGGCGTCGCCAATCTGTCTTGAAAAGTCTGTTCAGTGAAATATTCTCGCTCGCCGTTGGGTAAGTGGACAGTGAACATCTCTAGAGTTGATACCTGCGTTACCTTGTTGGATACTAAAACTGCATTTGCAAACAGAATAGAGTTCAGCATTTAAATGTGCGTTAAATATTTTCGATCATAGGTGTGAATAAGGCACAATCCAGCTATATTTTACTTCAACTTCTACAGGGCCGCCACGAAGAATGATTTTTAATAGTTCTACCACCATTTTCGGGAGCGTGAGCGGTTGCGTATCCTTCAGTAGTGCCCGGGGGGTACTTTTTTCGTGCACTTTCCGTCCATCATGCAAGGAAACGATGGGTTTAGTATGCCGTAGGGTCCATGAATCATGTTTTTCATAATTATTTCATGTGACTCTTTGTACGTGGGTCAGGGATCTCAGCACTTATAATGTCGTCAATTAAGTTGGGAAGTATTTTTTCTTTTAACCACAGCAACAAATGTACGTGAGACAATCCACGTTTCTGCCAATTAATCGAGTACAATATTTGGCCTTCATTAAGAATATCGACTTACTTTTGGAACTTTATTTGGAACACTAGCGATGAGATCAAGTCTGTCGTTCGATTTCTGTCCAGCAATGGTTGCACGTCTTCATGCCAAAAGTATCTCATACCAGCATGGTAGTTGAGTAACGAAATTTTTCTTCATTTATGATTATGACGAAATATCTAAAGTAGGTATAGCATCATTTTTACCTAAAAGAGGCGAGGTCGGTACCTAATCTAATCATTTACCTTCTTCAATTGTCTGTAGAAGATTTGGCAGAGGTATTCTGCCGTTTTGGACTTGGTGTGGGACTCGAAGTCGGAGTTCTAAAGTTTCAAATTCAGACAAGTAAGAGCGCCGGGGCTTGCGTTAGCGTATTTTGCTCCTTAGCCACCAATGTCGATGCTTCTTTCCATATTTTAATAGCTTAGCTAACCTTGTTTGTACTTTTTCTACACTTTGCATGATGAAAGGATTAATAAATTATCACGCATAGCGCAAAAAGTTTTTCTAGCAAACAATGCCATAGAGTGCGAAAAGAAAAGGGACGTTAGGTCTTGCCACAGACTAAAAATGTTTTTTTTTCTCTCTGAACATAACTGCGATTCCATAGAGTTAGTGGATAGAGAATACTACACTATAATCAATTATTTTACAGTATATAATAAATAAATAATGTGAAGCAAAATAGAGTATAGCTGTTTAAGTATTTGCCTGAATTTGGTCCAACCTATGTCGAGTTGTCGACTTCGGAAAGAAACACTTGCAAGAAACATAACTAATGCTCGCTTTGTGAGGTATGTTATCGGTCGACTATCTTTTTTAATTTGTGATGGGTTTGCTCTTGACAGACTGGTCAGACATGAGAGAGACAATTCTACGATGGAGCGAGCTTGTTTAATCTAATTAAAGAGATTAGGGTTATAAGCAGTCGGAAGTCAAATCAAACAAATAAAATCAACTCCTTTGCTGTGCGCATTATAAAAGACGTTTGGAAATGCTTAGTACAAATATGCTATCTGTCGGTTAACTGTCTTTTTGTATGACTTTTAATAGCGCTAGC
Source organism: Lacanobia oleracea (assembly GCA_950371165.1). Classification (NCBI taxonomy): domain Eukaryota; kingdom Metazoa; phylum Arthropoda; class Insecta; order Lepidoptera; family Noctuidae; genus Lacanobia; species Lacanobia oleracea. Next base: position 727,084 of record OX493385.1, read on the forward strand.
GGACAGATACTCGACCGATGAAGTACCTCATACACCAGGTAAAAACATGTTTCAGAGTTGAAACTCTACCGTCCCAGTCAACCCATGTCGGCACGACCCTGAGCAGCTGAATCATAAACATGCTTAAACAAAGAACTGTACAAATCACCATGAATAACACAACAAGTGCCATTATGGTGAAAAGTAGCCCTTCTTTCGCCACTACTATGAAACCAAGTCACGGATAACCTAGTCAGAAACTCAATGATACCGGATACTTTACCGTTGGCTACCCTGATAACCATAATAATAAATGGAAACACTAAAATATGCTATGCAAGGCTTAGGCAATAATATCAGCTAGCAGTAAACCCTACCAAAACTGAACTTGTTTTCTATACCAAAAAGAGGAAGTTACCAACACTAGAATTACCACGGTTCTTCAGAACCCTAAGCTTTTCAACTCTAACACTTCACGAACAGATTTTAGTGTCAAGCATACGCGCATCATGGAAGATATCATTAAACGACAACTCATGATAACATCAGTCACAGAAATTACAAAGCTCAAAAGACGCACTATTTCCAATAATCACACAAGAATTGGATGACTACTCAGGTTACAAAGAACTAGGAATTTACACAGACGGATCAAAGACAAGCGCCGTAACTGGAGTTGGAGTTTACGCCAACGATCAACACCAAAATATCCAGACCGCTAGGTAAGCTAACACCGTTTAGCAGGTGGAATGCGTGGGCATTTTCCAATCGGTCTATCTATACCAGGGGAGTCGCGGATACTCATATTCGTATACTCCCCGACAACGCCTCAGTTCTCTTATCCCTAGGTAAGAATTACACTACACTACCTCGAACCTCGTGCTAGAACGCGTCACAGTGGCCAACTGCAGCTCTGTGTTGCTGCAATGAATAATAGGATACAGCGACCGACGAGCTGGTCAGGAGAGGATCTGTTGGACCCGAACCCTATAGTACCACTCCCTTTCACCCAGCTGCGCACTACAAAACTACACCCACACACAAGTGGAACGCTGATGGTCCTCGGCAACCGGCTGCAGGCAGTCCAAGGAGACTGCTATCAATAAACAGAAAATTAATCAGACACCTGCGACATGGATGAGCGTCAAGATATAATACAGGGTTACCTACTTGTAATTGGACGTTCGTCAGGTGCTGTTAGGTGGGTCGAAATGCAACAAATTGAACCCCCCATATGTATGGTTAGAATTCAATCGTTCTCGAGATCATTTGAATTTTTAGGTTTTGGAATCTGTGGAGATTAAACGCGTAAGTGCTATTGGGGTGGTTTTAATGTTTATCCATATTCGTAACGTATGGGTCAAAATACAACACCTCTATTTTTTCCAAATTTTTATACGCATTATTTACGAAGATACGAGAAGTTATTACATTAATCATGATTTACAACCAAAATCTGCAAAATACGCGTAAATAAAAAACCCTACATTGTATAAAGCATATTATCATATTAATCAGGTGCAACTGAGACATCACTTTAGCCGCGTTGTCCATTGCGCGTTTTTTATGGCGCAAATTTTAATACTATACTTCCACAACGTGCAATCGCAGAAACTTTAAGAACTTTAATAGTACGATAATATCATTCACATTTTGTTTCCCTCTTTTAATTGTTATTGTAAACGTAGTTGCTCACCAAATAATTTTATTTTTTCTCATTTTATTTTGGTAACAGTATCAGTCTCTTTGGCCGTTCGCTAATGAACTTAATCCTTATTTTGTCAAATAAAAAGAATGAAATGATTTTCTTAAATTCTCTTTTGGGGACATATAAGATGGTTAAGAATTATTTTTTAAAGTTCAATGTTTGACTGGTAGACTCAAGCTCAAACTTCTTTATTGCGAACTAAGTGTAGGTACAGGACAGAGAATTCGTCATTGCTTTAATCCGCCTGTGTACCACTTTTGTACATGAAGTTTAAATAAAGAAATAAAAAAGCACAGGCTGTTTACTTTTTGAGATATTATTTTTCTTATGAGATACATAGATAGATATTTAGATGGAATAGATATTTATTTTGTAAAACATGAGTACAGCATACAGGTGTTATGAATAACGTTAAGGTTGCTACATGTTTTGCTATTTATGGCGTACAAAATCAGTTCAACAATACAAGAAAATATTCAATGTCATAATTGAAATGAAATTGAAATTATAATATAAAAAATAAATTTACCTTCAAAATCGCCATGTCAGAATTTAAATCGAATTGAAATTGAATTATTATAATTAGGTAATAATAGTCAAAATATCAATGTTAAATACTTAAATGTCAGTTAAGTAGTTATTGGATTCTTACAATATTCCAAATATTCGCCCATGTCATAAAAGCAATTATCCAATAACCAACTTGTCAGCTTTTTCTTAAACATGGGGATGGGAACTTTCTTAAATGCGTTAGGCAACTTGTGATACACCTGAATGGCATTGACATATACATTTCTCCTAAAAAATTGCAATCTGCTTGAGGTACATTTAATTCATACTTATACATAGTCCTAGCAGAAGCATTTTTGTGTCTCACTTCTGATGCGAAAATATTACGGATATTGTTTTACTAGCATACATAGTTATTTGAAGTATGTACTTAAAATTTTACCTTTACCTTGCATGTGCAAGGTAAAGGTAAAATTTTAAGTTTTTGAATAAGGGTTTACAGCTGTCCAAAAACCAGATGCCAGATATTGCCCTAACTGAAGGTCTGCCCCACTTGGGTGGAGCACCGCCGTGTGGCGGTGGGGATCTCCGTGTTGTGCCCTGGTTCAAGCCATGGTTCGGAGCGAGGAGACATGGGAAGCGGTCACCTCCAGCGAAGCAGTTATGCTAGCAAAGGAGGAAGCCGAACGCGTGAGAGAGAGGGAAACTTCACGCCTCAGCCGCCGCAACAGAAGAAGACGCCCCGGGCGGCGGGAGTCGCAGGATGATTCTCGGCCACCTTAAGCGCGGGTCTGCGGACGGCGAGCATTGGGTGGCTCGCCGTCTGATCAGAACCAGGCCCGGGTCGGCGGCGCGCTGCGATCCTAACGCGCCTCAAGGAGATGTCAGCACGGAAGATGGGGCCCACTAGGGCCAGTGCCTGCTGGGGCTGCAGACTTCGGTCGAAAGAGGCACCGTACCCTGGAACGCAAAGGGCACTAGGAGGAATACGGATGGGTTTTAGTCAGTAAGAGTCTGACACTCCCTCCTGCTGTACCCAAAGCAGGAGGAGTCATTTGATGATTTCCCATCCTAAAGAAATATTGCCCTAACACACTTTTTTTGTACCCGAAATGCCATAGAAACTTCAACTGAGTTACCCTATAGTATCAAACCATATGTCAGTACAGACGATACGTATCCATGATATGCAGTGACTGCTGCATCCACGGATACTGTTGATCGTAGACGTTTTATTGCGTATACGAATTCGTCTAGCTTATTGCATACATAGTCTGTTGATGTGTGATTTCCAGTTACAGTTTTCGTCCACTATTATGCCCAAAAATTTTGTATTTACTACTTGCTAGGATACTGTCTTCATATTTTATATTAAGTTTATGAAAGTTTGATTGGTATGTTTGAAATTGAATAACTTTCGTTTTATTAATTGATTTTTAAATTGTTATTACTAAGCCAAATTATTGTCTTTGATTGCTTTATTAATTTCCTGTTCAAATTTATTTCTGTCATTACATTTTATAATAAGTGTAGTATCGTCAGCAAATAAGATTGCCTCGTGGCGTGTTGCATTGGGAAGGTAATTTATGTAAAGCAGAAATAAAAACGATCCCACTACGCTGCCTTGTGGTACACCAACCTGTGTATAAGGGTGGTGATAGAGACGATGTTAATAATTATCGACCTATTTCCGTTTTAACTGCAATATCAAAAATTATAGAAAAAATGATAAATATTCGCCTCTTGCAGTATCCAAATAGATATAACATTCTGTCACCTTCTCAATTTGGATTTAGGCAAAAAAGTCAACTGAAAATGCTGTTATAGCACTAAGTTCTCTTGTTACCGAACAACTCCATAAAGGAAACAAATGTATGGCAGTCTTTTTTGATCTAAAAAAAAGCCTTTGACACCGTCTCTACCCCCATTTTTTTGCGCAAGCTAGAAGCTATTGGAGTTCGAGGAATACCACTGGCACTTTTCAAGGATTATTTTTCTGGCAGAACACAAAAAGTGAAACTTGTGCAAATTGTTGGTGAAAACGCAGATGTATCATACGGCGTACCACAAGGTAGTGTACTTGGACCTACACTTTTTTTGATTTACACAAATGACCTCTGTAATATGAGAATTAATAATTCTAAAGTATTCTCATACGCCGATGATACAGCTGTCGTCTTTTCAGGAAAAACATGGGTTGATGTTAAAAATAGTACTGAAGAAGGACTTGCTCTTGTTGCAACTTGGTTAAAAAATAATCTGCTCACCCTGAACACTAGCAAAACCAACTTAATTTGTCATAAATGTTATATTAACTAACATCAATGACAACAATTTAACCACAGGATTATTCTTCGACTTGTCGAAAGCGTTCGACCTAGTTTCACACGATCTACTACTGCAAAAGTTGGAATAAACAGACGCTATTGATTGAGTATCACGCGCACTTGCTGACTCACTAATCAGTTATGGACTTATTGTATATGTACGAACGTTTAAAACGTACTTGCAAGACAAAACACATTACAGATAAGAATAATCAAGTTCCCAGTTAGCAAAAAAGTTAAGAAAAAATGTAACAAAGAATATGAAAAATTATTTGCCATTTGTAAAATCCTACCGACAGATTATTTGATAAGCCTAGAACAATAACAATGCCATAGAGTGCGAAAAGAAAAGGGACGTTAGGTCTTGCCACAGACTAAAAATGTTTTTTTTTCTCTCTGAACATAACTGCGATTCCATAGAGTTAGTGGATAGAGAATACTACACTATAATCAATTATTTTACAGTATATAATAAATAAATAATGTGAAGCAAAATAGAGTATAGCTGTTTAAGTATTTGCCTGAATTTGGTCCAACCTATGTCGAGTTGTCGACTTCGGAAAGAAACACTTGCAAGAAACATAACTAATGCTCGCTTTGTGAGGTATGTTATCGGTCGACTATCTTTTTTAATTTGTGATGGGTTTGCTCTTGACAGACTGGTCAGACATGAGAGAGACAATTCTACGATGGAGCGAGCTTGTTTAATCTAATTAAAGAGATTAGGGTTATAAGCAGTCGGAAGTCAAATCAAACAAATAAAATCAACTCCTTTGCTGTGCGCATTATAAAAGACGTTTGGAAATGCTTAGTACAAATATGCTATCTGTCGGTTAACTGTCTTTTTGTATGACTTTTAATAGCGCTAGCGGACAGATACTCGACCGATGAAGTACCTCATACACCAGGTAAAAACATGTTTCAGAGTTGAAACTCTACCGTCCCAGTCAACCCATGTCGGCACGACCCTGAGCAGCTGAATCATAAACATGCTTAAACAAAGAACTGTACAAATCACCATGAATAACACAACAAGTGCCATTATGGTGAAAAGTAGCCCTTCTTTCGCCACTACTATGAAACCAAGTCACGGATAACCTAGTCAGAAACTCAATGATACCGGATACTTTACCGTTGGCTACCCTGATAACCATAATAATAAATGGAAACACTAAAATATGCTATGCAAGGCTTAGGCAATAATATCAGCTAGCAGTAAACCCTACCAAAACTGAACTTGTTTTCTATACCAAAAAGAGGAAGTTACCAACACTAGAATTACCACGGTTCTTCAGAACCCTAAGCTTTTCAACTCTAACACTTCACGAACAGATTTTAGTGTCAAGCATACGCGCATCATGGAAGATATCATTAAACGACAACTCATGATAACATCAGTCACAGAAATTACAAAGCTCAAAAGACGCACTATTTCCAATAATCACACAAGAATTGGATGACTACTCAGGTTACAAAGAACTAGGAATTTACACAGACGGATCAAAGACAAGCGCCGTAACTGGAGTTGGAGTTTACGCCAACGATCAACACCAAAATATCCAGACCGCTAGGTAAGCTAACACCGTTTAGCAGGTGGAATGCGTGGGCATTTTCCAATCGGTCTATCTATACCAGGGGAGTCGCGGATACTCATATTCGTATACTCCCCGACAACGCCTCAGTTCTCTTATCCCTAGGTAAGAATTACACTACACTACCTCGAACCTCGTGCTAGAACGCGTCACAGTGGCCAACTGCAGCTCTGTGTTGCTGCAATGAATAATAGGATACAGCGACCGACGAGCTGGTCAGGAGAGGATCTGTTGGACCCGAACCCTATAGTACCACTCCCTTTCACCCAGCTGCGCACTACAAAACTACACCCACACACAAGTGGAACGCTGATGGTCCTCGGCAACCGGCTGCAGGCAGTCCAAGGAGACTGCTATCAATAAACAGAAAATTAATCAGACACCTGCGACATGGATGAGCGTCAAGATATAATACAGGGTTACCTACTTGTAATTGGACGTTCGTCAGGTGCTGTTAGGTGGGTCGAAATGCAACAAATTGAACCCCCCATATGTATGGTTAGAATTCAATCGTTCTCGAGATCATTTGAATTTTTAGGTTTTGGAATCTGTGGAGATTAAACGCGTAAGTGCTATTGGGGTGGTTTTAATGTTTATCCATATTCGTAACGTATGGGTCAAAATACAACACCTCTATTTTTTCCAAATTTTTATACGCATTATTTACGAAGATACGAGAAGTTATTACATTAATCATGATTTACAACCAAAATCTGCAAAATACGCGTAAATAAAAAACCCTACATTGTATAAAGCATATTATCATATTAATCAGGTGCAACTGAGACATCACTTTAGCCGCGTTGTCCATTGCGCGTTTTTTATGGCGCAAATTTTAATACTATACTTCCACAACGTGCAATCGCAGAAACTTTAAGAACTTTAATAGTACGATAATATCATTCACATTTTGTTTCCCTCTTTTAATTGTTATTGTAAACGTAGTTGCTCACCAAATAATTTTATTTTTTCTCATTTTATTTTGGTAACAGTATCAGTCTCTTTGGCCGTTCGCTAATGAACTTAATCCTTATTTTGTCAAATAAAAAGAATGAAATGATTTTCTTAAATTCTCTTTTGGGGACATATAAGATGGTTAAGAATTATTTTTTAAAGTTCAATGTTTGACTGGTAGACTCAAGCTCAAACTTCTTTATTGCGAACTAAGTGTAGGTACAGGACAGAGAATTCGTCATTGCTTTAATCCGCCTGTGTACCACTTTTGTACATGAAGTTTAAATAAAGAAATAAAAAAGCACAGGCTGTTTACTTTTTGAGATATTATTTTTCTTATGAGATACATAGATAGATATTTAGATGGAATAGATATTTATTTTGTAAAACATGAGTACAGCATACAGGTGTTATGAATAACGTTAAGGTTGCTACATGTTTTGCTATTTATGGCGTACAAAATCAGTTCAACAATACAAGAAAATATTCAATGTCATAATTGAAATGAAATTGAAATTATAATATAAAAAATAAATTTACCTTCAAAATCGCCATGTCAGAATTTAAATCGAATTGAAATTGAATTATTATAATTAGGTAATAATAGTCAAAATATCAATGTTAAATACTTAAATGTCAGTTAAGTAGTTATTGGATTCTTACAATATTCCAAATATTCGCCCATGTCATAAAAGCAATTATCCAATAACCAACTTGTCAGCTTTTTCTTAAACATGGGGATGGGAACTTTCTTAAATGCGTTAGGCAACTTGTGATACACCTGAATGGCATTGACATATACATTTCTCCTAAAAAATTGCAATCTGCTTGAGGTACATTTAATTCATACTTATACATAGTCCTAGCAGAAGCATTTTTGTGTCTCACTTCTGATGCGAAAATATTACGGATATTGTTTTACTAGCATACATAGTTATTTGAAGTATGTACTTAAAATTTTACCTTTACCTTGCATGTGCAAGGTAAAGGTAAAATTTTAAGTTTTTGAATAAGGGTTTACAGCTGTCCAAAAACCAGATGCCAGATATTGCCCTAACTGAAGGTCTGCCCCACTTGGGTGGAGCACCGCCGTGTGGCGGTGGGGATCTCCGTGTTGTGCCCTGGTTCAAGCCATGGTTCGGAGCGAGGAGACATGGGAAGCGGTCACCTCCAGCGAAGCAGTTATGCTAGCAAAGGAGGAAGCCGAACGCGTGAGAGAGAGGGAAACTTCACGCCTCAGCCGCCGCAACAGAAGAAGACGCCCCGGGCGGCGGGAGTCGCAGGATGATTCTCGGCCACCTTAAGCGCGGGTCTGCGGACGGCGAGCATTGGGTGGCTCGCCGTCTGATCAGAACCAGGCCCGGGTCGGCGGCGCGCTGCGATCCTAACGCGCCTCAAGGAGATGTCAGCACGGAAGATGGGGCCCACTAGGGCCAGTGCCTGCTGGGGCTGCAGACTTCGGTCGAAAGAGGCACCGTACCCTGGAACGCAAAGGGCACTAGGAGGAATACGGATGGGTTTTAGTCAGTAAGAGTCTGACACTCCCTCCTGCTGTACCCAAAGCAGGAGGAGTCATTTGATGATTTCCCATCCTAAAGAAATATTGCCCTAACACACTTTTTTTGTACCCGAAATGCCATAGAAACTTCAACTGAGTTACCCTATAGTATCAAACCATATGTCAGTACAGACGATACGTATCCATGATATGCAGTGACTGCTGCATCCACGGATACTGTTGATCGTAGACGTTTTATTGCGTATACGAATTCGTCTAGCTTATTGCATACATAGTCTGTTGATGTGTGATTTCCAGTTACAGTTTTCGTCCACTATTATGCCCAAAAATTTTGTATTTACTACTTGCTAGGATACTGTCTTCATATTTTATATTAAGTTTATGAAAGTTTGATTGGTATGTTTGAAATTGAATAACTTTCGTTTTATTAATTGATTTTTAAATTGTTATTACTAAGCCAAATTATTGTCTTTGATTGCTTTATTAATTTCCTGTTCAAATTTATTTCTGTCATTACATTTTATAATAAGTGTAGTATCGTCAGCAAATAAGATTGCCTCGTGGCGTGTTGCATTGGGAAGGTAATTTATGTAAAGCAGAAATAAAAACGATCCCACTACGCTGCCTTGTGGTACACCAACCTGTGTATAAGGGTGGTGATAGAGACGATGTTAATAATTATCGACCTATTTCCGTTTTAACTGCAATATCAAAAATTATAGAAAAAATGATAAATATTCGCCTCTTGCAGTATCCAAATAGATATAACATTCTGTCACCTTCTCAATTTGGATTTAGGCAAAAAAGTCAACTGAAAATGCTGTTATAGCACTAAGTTCTCTTGTTACCGAACAACTCCATAAAGGAAACAAATGTATGGCAGTCTTTTTTGATCTAAAAAAAAGCCTTTGACACCGTCTCTACCCCCATTTTTTTGCGCAAGCTAGAAGCTATTGGAGTTCGAGGAATACCACTGGCACTTTTCAAGGATTATTTTTCTGGCAGAACACAAAAAGTGAAACTTGTGCAAATTGTTGGTGAAAACGCAGATGTATCATACGGCGTACCACAAGGTAGTGTACTTGGACCTACACTTTTTTTGATTTACACAAATGACCTCTGTAATATGAGAATTAATAATTCTAAAGTATTCTCATACGCCGATGATACAGCTGTCGTCTTTTCAGGAAAAACATGGGTTGATGTTAAAAATAGTACTGAAGAAGGACTTGCTCTTGTTGCAACTTGGTTAAAAAATAATCTGCTCACCCTGAACACTAGCAAAACCAACTTAATTTGTCATAAATGTTATATTAACTAACATCAATGACAACAATTTAACCACAGGATTATTCTTCGACTTGTCGAAAGCGTTCGACCTAGTTTCACACGATCTACTACTGCAAAAGTTGGAAGCAATCGGAATTAGACGGCCAACCTTACGATGGATAAAGTCATACCTTGATAATAGGCAACAATGCGTTACCATAACAAAAATTAACGAAGAAAAAGAAGTCACGCCACACTCGTCGAAATATAGATGTAATAAGTTTGGTGTCCCACAGGGAAGCATACTAGGGCCGATCTTATTTTTGATATATATAAATGACATCATTAAAATAACGAAACATAAGTGCATATTGTTTGCGGATGACATCTCAATTATTGTGACATCCAATAAAAAATATAATACAATTTATGACCACAAAACTGACATTAACAATACAATTGACATCTTAATTAACTGGCTTTATATACATAACTTGAAATTAAACCTTGACAAATCCGTTTATAAACAATTTAATAAATCGAATAATCATAAATTTAACCTCAAATTAAATATACCCAAAATTAAACCAGTAACACATACCAAGTTCCTAGGAGTTACAATTGATGAAGATCTACATTGGAAAGTACATGTAGACAATGTCTCAAGCAAAATAAATAAGTTTGTGTATGCTCTTAGACAAGTAAAAAAAAAAAGTACTAATCCAAAAACAGCTATATTAGCCTACCATGCGTATGTGGAATCCTTATTACGTTATGGACTTATAATATGGGGTAACAGTACCGACCAAAATAGAACATTTGTTGCTCAAAAAAATGCATTAGGGCTCTATAAGGACTTCAGCCTGAAGAATCATGTCAGCCAGTATTAAAAAAAACTTGGCTTGTTACCGCTACCTTGTCTGTATATTAATGAAATATGTATGTTTGTATGGAAACACAAGGAGTTATTTAAAATAGCAAACGATATGAATCCTCGAAGCCGACGAGATCCTTACAGACTCGTACTTAACAGTGCTCCCAGGCTTGCTAAGTACAATAAAAGCTGCTTATCTATGTGTGTGCGGATTTATAACAAACTACCTATTAATCTGAAAATGTTAAACTCCAGATATTCTTTTAAAAATATATTGTGTGAATGGTTAACTAACAACAACTTCTATAGTATAAAACAATTTCTAGAACGAAAATAGCGTTGTTGTTGTATAATAATAATAATTTTGTTGAGGAAATTGTTATTACAAATTTGCATGCTGTGTTTAATCTAGGCAAAACATGTATGTTCCATTTTTGTACTGTAAGATCTTTTTATACCATGTTTTACGCAAATAAATATATTATTATTTCGTTTATTCATTCTTATTTACATACAAAGTATATTTTTAAATATATCTCTAAAAAAACATAAAAAAATACATTTAAAAATATAAAAAGTAGTAGTCCGCCGGTGTCGGGAGCAGGGTCCAAGCTACCGGTGGTTAGGGCTCCAGAGAAAGGAACCTCCTCACAATACGAGCCGTATCGAGGAGTACTGCCTTCTGTATCAGGCCCTTTACCCAACCGCGTAATGCCAGCTTCGACAGATGTTCGTCGAAGCTTTTGGCCATCAGGCCATTGGCCGTAATGACTATCGGCACAATGACAGCCGAGTCCACATTCCACATGTCGACAACCTCGTGCGCTAAGTCGAGATACTTGATTTGTTTCTCTTTTTCGGCCTTCACGAGGTTCTCGTCATGCGGGATGGTAACATCAATTATCATTGTGCGGCGCGCTAACCGGTCTATCAGCACTATGTCAGGCTTATTGGCAACAATAGTCCTATCAGTGATGATAGACCGATCCCAGTACAACGTGACGTGGTCATTTTCGAGAACTGGGTCGGGCACATACCTATAATACGGTACCTCAGAATCCACAAGTTTGTATTTCAAAGCTAGTTGCAGATGGATAATCCTGGCCACTTGGTTGTGTCTGTGCAAGTACTCGCCGTTAGCCAGACGAGAACAACCAGAGATAATATGTCTGATGGACTCACCCGGACGGTGGCATGCCCGACACACGTCCACCGTCCCGTCTTTCATAATATGCCTCCGGTAGTTATTCGTCAAGATAACTTCGTCCATAATCGCACAGACAAAACCTTCAGTTTCCCCGAAGAGATCACTGAATCGTAGCCAGGCCACGGACGCAGAAAAATCTACATCGGACCCATGAAGAGCCCGATAGAAGCGCCCGTGAAGCTCCTTGCTTTTCCATACTTCCTTGCGGTCATCTGTGGTAAGTATCACAGGTTTGCGCCAGTTCTCCTTAGCCATGGATAACGGGGTGAGACACTTGTCCACTGCGACAACATCTCGGTGCATACCCACATCAGCTTTGAGAAAATATTCTCTGAGATTGCACATCTCGCGGTTGTGGAGAGTCTTGGCGTTTAAAAAGCCTCGACCTCCATACTTTCGCGGGATGTACAATCTCATCACCGACGATCGTGGGTGATGCATCCGGTTTGCGGTCAGCAGTGTACGGACCCTCCTATCCAGGGCATCAAGCTCAGTTTGAGTCCATTTGAGTATGCCGAAAGAGTACATTAATACCGGCATGACCCAACCGTTGAAGGCGCGCACTTTATTTCCGCCCGACAAAAGACTATTCAAAACCTTTTTCAGGCGGCCAAAGAAGCTTTCCTTCAACGATTGCTTCATGTCAGTAACATTGATGCCCAACGTTTCCGATATACCCAAATACTTATAGGTTTCGGTCGAGCGGAGTGATCTAACCTGTATGAAATCCGAGAGTTGAATTCTCTCAGATTCCATAATCTCCCCTTTCTTTACATGCATGACTGCACATTTGTCCACACCAAATTCCATCCTGATGGCACTACTGAAGGTTTCAGTCAACTTCAGTAGCTCCATCAGTCGCGAATTGTTGGGGGCAAAGAGTTTCAGATCATCCATGTAAAGAAGGTGAGATATGGCCTGACCACCTCTTCTCAACCGATAGCCTAGACCTGAACCCTCCAGCAATGTGCTTAGAGGATTCAGAGCTAAGCAAAACCAAAGCGGACTCAAACTGTCGCCCTGAAATATTCCCCGTTTAATCCACACAGGCTCATCGTCCCCCTGAATTGGTCGACATCCTGGATAGCGAAGGACTGTTTTCCATTGCCTCATACATGACTCAAGAAAGGTGCGTAGAGTTGCATCTATTTTGTACAACTCCAACACCCTCATGAGCCATGTATGTGGCACAGAGTCGTAGGCCTTCTTGTAGTCTATCCAACATGTCGACAGATCCTTGCGGGATCGACGAACCTGTTGGCTTATAGCCATGTCTATGAGGAGAAGCTCCTTAGTGCCGCGGGACCCCTTCCTACATCCATTCTGAGAGGTGGACATAATTGAATTAGTCTCAATGTGTTCATTGATCTTCACTCTCAGAATGGATGTAAGAAGTTTATAGACCGTCGACAAACAAGTAATTGGTCTATAGTTCTTGGGTTCCGCGGGACTACCGGTCTTATGGAGCAGGTGGGTAACGCCAGTTGTTAGAAACTGTGGTAGCGACCCAGACTCTAAGGATGACTGGAATTGAGTTGCCAGGAGCGCGTGTGAGCTGCTATACCATTTGAGCCAGAAGTTATGCAGTCCGTCCGGTCCTGGAGATTTCCAGTTCGGTAACGGACGGACTGCTTTGGCTAGGTACATCTAATGGGGAGATGTTAATTTTTTCCATTGTGGCATAGCTTCACACACACGCTCGACATCGCGCATCCAGCCATCCTCGGTATGACAGACGGGCACCGACCGGATGCTTCGCCAGAATGTATTTGTGGCGATATCACTCGGGCGGCACACATCCGTCACACTTTGTTCAGGTCGCTCCCAAGCTCTATATACCCACCTTTCATCGCTTTGGAACATGCGATTCTGCGAGTATCGATCAACCCGCCGCTTATACCGCCGAATACGGTTCGCCCATGCATAAACTTTCTGCTTCAGGAAGTCAATGCGCTCCGTGACACGGGACGTGTAATCTCGAGGGCTGATACCAGTCCCCGAAAACGCCCGTCTCACAAAGCGCATCACGCGTGGTCGTGTGTTACCCTCCCTGAAGCAGTATAGTTTGCCGATGAGTGCCCTAGCCTCATCGATCCGCCGCTCGATCCTGCACTGCCAGGCTGGTACAGCAGGTTTTGGTCGAATAGCTTTATCACTAGTATTAAACTTAATATTTGCTAAACGACATGCCGCAACAGCCCCGCAATACAGGATTGAGTGCGTATCAAGGAGGCTCTCGCTGCTTTCAAAGATGTTCTGCAGCAACGAGTCCAGGGCACACACCAGCGCCCTATTTTTGTTGTGCATGGGTAACCGTGGTAAACGGGGCCTAAGTTCGGTCGGAATTGATCTATACTCGCGAAGCGCATCCTCCAGTGCGCTCCTCAGTCTATCGTTGCACTGGCTACTTACCGTGACAACCCTATCATCTACCTCATCACTGACGTTGTTGGGCCGCGGTGTGATTGCGCCACTAGCTGGCGCCTGAACCGCGGCCTGTGTCGGAGTTGAGATGATAAAGTTGCTCAGTACCTCTGAGCGCAGCCTATCAAGTGCAGCATCGTCCAACATGTGATTACGTTGGATAACCCGCAGCTGATCCGACAATCGTTGGGCCGAGACGTTCACGGTTGGTTCCAGGTCCTGAAACAGAGACAGCATCCTGACACGGTACGCAGTAAGGTTAGTTCCCCCCTCTGTAGACCCATAGTATGCGCGCATAACGTTCTCGTTCATGGATTGACTCCATCTTATGCGCTGCACACAACCACCGGCAGCGGGGACCCGGCTCGGGGCCGGTTGGCCCCTAGGTCCCAAGCCCCTCGGTGGCCGGCCTCTCCCCTACCGACGTACAGGTGTTGGCGACGTCGGCGGAGAGAAATACTCGTCGCTGGAGCTCGACGCAACTGCAACCGCCGGCGACACTGGTGATCCGCTGTCCGGCGGCGGCGAGGCGGAGCTCAGCGACGGGTCCGGGGATGGTGGGCGTGCGCGTCTCAAAGCTGCTCGTGTTATCATACTCATACTCGTAGTTTCATTTTCGTCGTTGTAGTTATTTTTTCATTGTGACATATGTCATCCGTCAGCATTTTATATTTTCTTCCATTATGTAAACGTTTTATGTGCTTTATGATTTGCGAAAGTTCTTATTATTACTATTTGTTTGTTTTTGGGGGTGTCGGGCGAAAGAAATGTTCAAAAATTGTTATTTTAAATTCAAATGTGCTTGCACGAAAATAAAACTTGTGTTGACATTGAGAGTTGCCAGCTTATTATTATTATTATTTACTATTATTATTTATTTCCTTTATTCATTATTTTCGCTTATTTCTAAATTTTTAAATATTTTTATACAATATATACATAAAAAAAAAACATTTAAAAATATAAAAATAGTAGCCCACCGATATCGGGAACAGGGTCCAAGCTACCGGTGGTCAGGGCTCCAGAGAAAGGAACCTCCTGACAATGCGAGCCGTGTCCAGAAGTACCGCTTTCTGAATCAAGCCCTTGATCCAGCTGCCCAACGAGAGCCTCCTAAGGTGTTGGTCGAGGCTCATGGCTATTAAGCCATTGGCCGAAACTACTATCGGTACAATGATTGCGGAGTCCACTTCCCACATGTCGACAACCTCGCGAGCCAAGTCAATATACTTGATTTGTTTGTCTTTCTCGGTTTTCATGAGGTTCTCGTCATGCGGGACGGTTATGTATACAATCATTGCACGCCTCACAATTCGGTCCACCACCACTATATCAGGCTTATTGGCAACAATAGTCCTGTCAGTGATGATGGACCGATCCCAGTACAATGTGATATTGCCATTATCGAGAACTGGGTCGGGCGCATACCTATAGTATGGCACCTCCGACTCCACAAGAGAGTATTTCAGAGCAAGTTGCTGATGTATAATCCTGGCTACAAGGTTGTGCCTTGTTATTATTTATTATTATTATTTTTATTTATACATTTATTGTTCTCGGCTAGTTGGGTAGCCGGCAAATGCTAATAGAACGGGCCTAAGCCAAGTGGTTATCAGCTGGGTTAATAGTTGAAGAGGGTAAGTTTGAGTGAGTAAGTTGGTGCGGGTTGTCTGGTTCACATTGTACTTAAGAACTTTCTCACAAGTCTGCACGTATTTACGTATTTAGTATCACTGCCTTCTGCATCAGGTGGTAGGTATTAGAGGGCAGATTCAGGGAAGTAAGAGACTGGTGAAGTTGTTTTGGTATTACTCCTGTTGTGGATAATACTATAGGAACTATTGTTACTTTTTGCAGATTCCAGAGTCGAGTTATCTCATCTTTTAATTCGATATACTTAGATAACTTTTCTGCAATAGTACTTTGTATGTTGTGTGTGTTTGGTATAGCTATGTCAATGAGGTATCCAGTTTTGTTTGTTTTATTTATTAATGTGATGTCTGGTCTATTGAAGTGGACGGTACGGTCAGTAAAAAGCGCACGATCAAAATATAATTTTGATGTCGGGTTTTCTAGCACGGTTTCGGGAATGTATTTGTAGTAAGGCATTATGGAGTCAATTAACTTATATTGGTGTGCTAGTTTCTGGTGTATGATGTTGGCAATTTGATCGTGTCTATGTTTGTAGTCTGTTTGGGCTATTGATTTACATGCACCTGTAATATGCTGGATGGTCTCTGGTGAACTATTGCATTTTCTGCAGATATCATTGCTCATGTTTTTTATAATACATTCAGTCAAAAAAGTATCGGGAATGGATGATTTGTTTATGGTTCCAAATTCAAATTTCTGTTTTTTTGTAGTTGTTAGATTGGCACAACTGTTTTCCATTTTGGCGCGGAGTTTGAGTTGCATCTGTTGTTTATATTAAATACAGTGCTGGTTTTAGTAATATCATATATAGTGTGTATTGCGAATTTCATAATGGACAAAAATATCGAACAAAGAGTTTGTCTTAAATTTTGCATCGCTAATGGAATTTCGTGTTCGGAGTCACTGAAAATGTTACAGAAGGCTTACGGTGAATCGACTTTATCA
This sequence comes from Lacanobia oleracea, assembly GCA_950371165.1. Lineage (NCBI taxonomy): Eukaryota > Metazoa > Arthropoda > Insecta > Lepidoptera > Noctuidae > Lacanobia > Lacanobia oleracea. The sequence continues at coordinate 744,045 of OX493385.1, forward strand.
AAAACTTGTGCTTATGAGTGGTTCAAAGCGTTCAAAAGCGGTCGAGATGTGATGGAAGATTTGCCTCGCTCTGGTAGGCCGTCAACGTCTGCAACTGAAGTTAACATCGCAAAAGTGAAGGAAATAGTGACTGAAAATCCCCATTCAACTCTGAGAGAGATAGCCGCCGGACTTTCTGTATCTCACGAGTCGATCCGTACCATTTTAACTAATCATTTGGGTATGAAACATGTTGCTGCTCGGCTAGTCCCAAAAGAACTGAATTTTCTCCAAAAACTCAATCGCATGAAAGTCGTTGAGGACATGCTAGAACGAGTCAGTTCGGACCCAACATTCATGAAACGCATTGTTACTGGTGACGAGACGTGGGTTTACGAGTTTGACATGCAAACTAGTCAACAAGCTTCGGAGTGGCGCCTTCCAACTGAACCAAAACCGAAAAAACCACGCCAAAGTCGATCAAAGTCAAAGTCATGTTGACTGTTTTCTTTGACTATCGCGGTGTTGTGCACTCTGAATTCTTACGGTAAATAAAGAATATTATTTGAGCGTTATGCGGCGTTTAAGAGAGCAAATTCGACGAAAAAGGCCAGATTTGTGGAAAGAAAATTCTTGGATTTTGCACCACGACAATGCGCCTTCGCACAAGGCTATCATTGTGAACGAATTTTTAACCAAATACTCAACAAATACCATCCAGCAACCACCATATTCACCAGATATGGCTCCTGCTGACTTTTTTCTTTTTCCTAAACTCAAATTACCACTTCGTGGCACCCGTTTTCAATCGATAGAAGACATAAAGGAGAATTCGCGGCGAGAACTGAACTCAATTCCGGAACCAGCGTTTAAAAAATGTTTTGATGAATGGATTATTCGTTGGCGCAAGTGTATCGTTTCTAAAGGAGCATACTCTGAAGGTGATAAAATAAATTTGGATGAATAACAGACATTTTGTGTATTATTGATCTTTTCCCGGTACTTTCTTGACAGAGTAGTATGTTTCCTATAATTTTTAGTTTCAATTATTTGATCCTGTATTGCGACCATGAAGCCTTCAGTCTCCGGGAAAAGCTCGCCTCGTTTAAGCCATGCGTTCGACGCTTCCTTGTTGACATTAAGTTGGGTTAAAACTTGGCAGTGTCTTCCGTGTAAAGACTTTTGACTCCATTCAAGTAGTTTGGTTTTGTTGTCGGTTATTTTTTGGTTTTTCTGTTCGGTTTTGTCTTTTAGATTTAGAGGTGTAAAATGATGGTTGTTATTTGTAATAAGTTTGTGTAGTGTAGAAGATTCAGTTTTAGTAAATAAATATTGTCTTAGTGTTGTAATTTGTTTGTTGTGTAAGTTCAAAATATCGATTAGCCCCCTGCCTCCTTCTTTTCTTGGCAATGTTACCCTTTGCACGCACGATCTAGGGTGGTGTTTACGGAATTTCGTCATGGTGGTATTTAATTTGCGCTGTAGATTTTTTAAATCTGTTTTGGTCCAGTTGATAATGCCGAAAGAATAGGTTAGCACGGGTATAGCAAAAGTGTTTAGTGCTTTTATTGTATTCCTTGAATAAAGTTGTGTTTTTAGAATACTATTTATTCGGTGTTGAAACTGTTGTCTTAATTTTTGTTTGGTTTCTGTCTGGTTTATTTGGCGTGATTTGTTGTATGTTAAATATTTATAAGTATCGTGTTCATTTAATGGCTCAATGTGTTCTCCTGTTTCTAATGTATATTGGTGTTGATAGTATTGTCCTGCTTTGACTGAATTTATTTTGCATTTATCAATACCAAATTCCATTTTAACATCATTAGTAAATTTTTCTGTAAGGTTTGCTAGTTCATTGAGTTGACTTTCGCTTTTAGCATATAGTTTAATGTCATCCATGTAGAGTAGGTGATTTAAGGCGTTATTTTGTGCCTGAAGCTGACCACTGTTGGTATCTTCTAAGGGGAATCCTGAGCATGACGAATTTAAAATATTTGATAGAGGGTTTATGGCGAGGCAGAACCACAGCGGGCTCAGTGCTTCTCCCTGAAAGATACCTCGTCGTATTTTGATTGGGTGGGCATCCACCGTTTCTGTTGAGGTATTAATTTTTAGGACAGTGCACCAGGTTGTCATGATAGTTTTTAGGAATGTGATTATTGTTGGGTGGATTCTGTAAATTTCTAAAATTTTAACTAACCAGGAGTGGGGAACTGAGTCATAAGCTTTTTTGTAATCAATATACAAACTGTAAAGATCGGTTTTGGATTTTTGTGCCTTTTTAAGAATTACAGAATCTATAACCAATTGTTCTTTACAGCCTTGGCTGAACTTTCTACACCCTTTTTGCTGTTCGGCTAAGATGTCATTAGCATTGATATGTATATATATTAATTCCGATAAACAAGATGTGATAATTTTGTACAAGGTCTGCAGACATGTTATGGGTCTATACTTTGCAGGGTTAGAGATGTCATTGTTGTCCTTTGATATCATATAAGTTGTACCTAATGTTAAATAAGATGGAATTGATTTAGGGTCCTGAATGAAATTATTTATATAATTGTAAAGCAAACTATGAATAGCTGTAAATTTTTTGTACCAGTAACTATGAATATAATCTGAGCCGGGTGCTTTCCAGTTATGTAAACGAGCTAGAACTTCATGAAATATTTGTGGTGATATGTGTTCGAATGCCATTGGCTGAATTTTCGTACTGCTATTAGTCAGTTCTGTTTGTATCCATTCAGTTTGGGTGTTATGCTCAGTTGGTTGTTCCCATATTCCTGCCCAGAATCTTTGTAAGGCTTCTGGGTCCAGCTTGTTATGACTATCTACGTTGTTAGTGCTATTATTTTGAACATTAGTAGATGTCTGCTTTAGGTTGCGATAAAAAACCTTTTCGTTATTTATGAATTGGGTGTTTTGCTGTTTTCTTTGGGTTCACGCTTTATATCTTTGTAATCGGCCACTTACAACTGCGAGCTTTTGTTTTAGTGTGTCTAATGTATGTTCGTATTGTGTGTTTGGTTCTTTGTGTACTGTGTGGATTTTATACTGTGTAGCAATACTTTTGACATGTTTAATTATTTTTCTACTTCTATTGCCATTAATGAATTGTGTAATCCTGCCTATCTTTGAACGTAAGTCTTTTAATTTTCGCTCTAGCCGTCATTGCCAATGTGGTGTGTTTATATTTTTTGTATTTGTGTTAATGCTCATTTCCCTTGGTTGGAGTGTTAACTTTGCTCCGTTAATTTTAGCCACGGTCCATGCCGCACTGTATATGGCCGTTTGTAATGTATGAAAGTCAGTTTCATTATTAACATTTTCAGGGAGTGTTATTTTGTTGATGTATTCTACTATTCTGGCAAGTTTCTTAGACGGCTTCTGTTTAGGGATGTACATTCTATTTGTGGGGCTATTTGTTATGTAAAATTGAAGTGTCTGTTGGAAAGTTTCATCTATTAATGGGTCTCTATCTAAGCTTGTTTGAGGGTTAAGTTGTGTATCTATTGATAAATTTACTAGATCGATATTTGGCGCTTGTATGCCATCTTCTAAAGGGTATAATTCTGTATTACTCGCAATTAGCTGGGTAACAATGTTACTGTCATTTACGGTAATTACTAAATTGTTATGATTCCTATTGTCTAGTTGCAATTCTTTTGATATTTCTAACCTTAATGTGTTCAACCTTTCAGTGCTAATGTATTTGTTGTTAACTATTGCCCTCCTTTGGTCAGCTATTCGCTGCTCACTTAGATGAGCAAGTGAGGGGAACATTCTGATAAAGTCCCTATGCATGAGTCTACGGTATACAGTTTGATTGGTCTCTAAAGCTGTGACTCAATAAATCTCATGATCGCTTCATTTTGATCATTGGTCCAACTCATTCTAGATTGTGTTTTATTTTGCGATCTAGGTGTTTCCAGTGGAAAGAGATTGTATTTGTGTAGTTGCGACTGTTGGACTATCAGCGAATTGAGTTTGTGCACCTAACTGTAATTGTTCTAACTCATTTCTGACTTCGGCTTCTATTTGATCTATAGTTTCTTGTGTCAGTAATTTGTTATTAATTATAGCTCGACGTTGGTCTCCGACTCTTTGACGACTGACTTGCATGTTAGGGTACTTCTCTATAAATTTCAGGTGGAGCGGTTCAAGGTAAGTTTTTCTATCTGTATCTAATGAGGTGAGTTGAAGCTAAGTACGCAGTATGAACTTATTCATTTCGGGCGTCCATCGTCTGCGTATTTTTGGAGCGCTTGTAGTGGGTGTAAGCGTAGAGTCAAGGTTGACTTCTTGCACAACACTGTCAAGCGTGGTAGTGGTGGACAAGCTAGTTCTTCTTCTTGTCATATATGAGGGGCGAGTTGAGGGGATGGATGAAAATAAAGAAGAGGTATCATAGCCCGTGGAATCGGCTGTAGCCTCTACGTTGCGAGCCCGCCTGTTCAGCTCACTACGACCAGCTGTAACTATTTTATCGGTGGGAGCCCGCTTGCTCAGCTCCTCATCGCCGATAGTTTGCATGCTGTGGCACCCAGCATCGGCTCCGGATGCGCCCCGGCGGCCCCCGGGAAGCGACCGCAAATTATAAACTCTTTTACTCATCTCCATATTGGGTTACCCTGCCTTGTTAGCCGCGGAAGTTTTTAGTACAGTGGTACAGTACGCGTGTCCGCCCCCCACGTAGCTAGATGTTCAGCTTGGACGTAAGGTTGGATTTTAGGGGGCTTATTATTATTTCATGTTTTTGACTTCTCGGGTCCCTAGAGACCCGGTCCTTTGGTAGGCGTACGAGGGGCCGAAGCCAACTCGCAGAGGCCTCTTTAGATATTTCAAATGGAATGGGACACCAACCGACGATAATCCCTGTATGCACTGTGAAAGTATAGTCGAGGACAATCCCCGGTTGGAGCAAGACTATTGCAGAATTATTATTATTATTCCATTTATTTATTTATATACATTCAGTCAAAAAAGTATCGGGAATGGATGATTTGTTTATGGTTCCAAATTCAAATTTTTGTTTTTTTGTAGTTGTTAGATTGGCACAACTGTTTTCCATTTTGGCGCGGAGTTTGAGTTGCATCTGTTATTTATATTAAATACAGTGCTGGTTTTAGTAATATCATATACAGTGTGTATTGCGAATTATATAATGGACAAAAATATCTAACAAAGAGTTTGTCTTAAATTTTGCATCGCCAATGGAATTTCGTGTTCGGAGTCACTGAAAATGTTACAGAAGGCTTACGGTGAATCGATTTTATCAAAAACTCGTGCTTATGAGTGGTTCAAAGCGTTCAAAAGCGGTCGAGATGTGATGGAAGATTTGCCTCGCTCTGTAGGCCGTCAACGTCTGCAACTGAAGTTAACATCGCAAAAGTGAAGGAAATAGTGACTGAAAATCCCCATTCTACTCTGAGAAAGATAGCCGCCGAACTTTCTGTATCTCACGAGTCGATCCGTACCATTTTAACTAATCATTTGGGTATGAAACATGTTGCTGCTCGGCTAGTCCCAAAAGATCTGAATTTTCTCCAAAAACTCAATCGCATGAAAGTCGCTGAGGACATGCTAGAACGAGTCAGTTCGGACCCAACATTCATGAAACGCATTGTTACTGGTGACGAGACGTGGGTTTACGAGTTTGACATGCAAACTAGTCAACAAGCTATGTGTGTGGTACCCGTTTTCAATCGATAGAAGACATATAGGAGAATTCGCGGTGAGAACTGAACTCAATTCCAGAAGCAGCGTTTAAAAAATGTTTTAATGAATGGATTATTCGTTGGCGCAAGTGTATCGTTTCTAAAGGAGCATACTTTGAAGGTGATAAAATAAATTTGGATGAATAACAGACATTTTGTGTATTATTGATCTTTTCCCGGTACTTTCTTGACAGAGTAGTATACATACAAATTACATTTTTAAATATTTCTATAAAAATACAAAAAACATTTAAAAATATAAAAAATAGTAACCCACCGGTATCGGGAACAGAGTCCAAGCTACCGGTGGTCAGGGCTTCTGAGAGAGGAACCTCCTAACGATGCGCGCCGTGTCCAGGAGTACTGCTTTCTGGATCGAGCCCTTGATCCAGCTGCCCAACGAGAGCCTCTTGAGATGTTGGTCGAGGCTCTTGGCAATAATGCCATTGGCCGTCACGATTATCGGCACAATAACTGCTGTGTTCACATCCCACATGTCGACAACCTCGCGAGCCAAGTCAAGATACTTCGTTTGTTTATCATTCTCTGACTTCACGAGGTTCTCGTCATGAGGGACTGCTATATCAACAATCATTGCGCGACGCTCTAGTCGGTCTATCACCACTATATCAGGCTTATTGGCAACAATAGTCCTGTCAGTGATGATAGACCGATCCCCATACAATGTGCAACTACCATTTTCGAGAACTGGGTCGGGCACATACCTATAGTACGGTACTTCCGATTCCACAAGATTGTATTTAAGAGCAAGTTGCTGGTGGATAATCCTGGCTACAAGGTTGTGCCTGTGCAAATAGTCTCCGTTAGCTAGACTAGAACAACCGGAAACAATGTGGCGGATGGATTCCCCGGGCTGGTGACATGCCCGACATATGTCAACCGTACCGTCCTTCACAATGTATTTCCGGTAGTTATTAGTCATCATAACTTCGTCCATAATTGCACAGACAAAACCTTCGGTTTCCCCAAAGAGGTCACCAAAACGAAGCCAGGCTACGGACGCTAAGAAGTCTACATCGGGCCCATGTAGGACCCGATAAAAGCGTCCGTGAAGCTCCTTGCTCTGCCATACCTCCCTGCGGTCGTTAGTATCTAATACCACAGGTTTGCGCCAGTCCTCGTTAGCCAAGGAGAGCGCGGTAAGGCCTTTGTCCACCGCTACCACATCTCGATGCATACCCACGTCGGCCTCTAGGAAGTATTCCCTAAGGCTGCATACCTCGCGGTTGTGCAGGGTCTTAGCATTTAAGAAGCCACGACCCCCGCACTTCCGCGGGATATACAGCCTCATCACCGATGACCGTGGGTGATGCATCCGATTTGTGGTAAGCAGTGAACGTACCCTCCTATCCAGGGCGTCAAATTCCGAGTCCATTTGAGTATGCCGAAAGAATACATCAAAACCGGCATGACCCAACCGTTGAAGGCGCGCACCTTGTTTCCGCCTGATAAAAGACTGTTAAGTACTTTGTTCAGGCGGCCAAAGAAGCGCTCCTTCAACGATTATTTCATGTCCGTAGCACTGATGCCTAACGCTTCCGACATACCCAAATACTTGTAAGTTTCGGTTGAGGAGAGGGACCTAAGGTCTATGGAATCCGAGAGTTGTGTTCCCTCGGATTCCATAATCTCCCCTCGCTTTACATGCATGACCGCACATTTGTCCAAACCAAATTCCATCCTGATGGCGCCACTGAAGGTTTCTGTTACCTTCAGTAGCTTCATCAGTTGCAAGTTGTTAGGAGCAAAGAGTTTCAAGTCATCCATGTAAAGGAGGTGCGATATGACCTGGCCACCTCTTCTCAACCGGTAGCCTTGGCCCGAACCCTCCAACAATGTACTGAGAGGATTGAGGGCCAGACAAAACCACAGTGGACTCAGACTGTCACCCTGAAATATGCCACGCTCGATCCTTATCGGTTTGCTGTTCGCCTGGGTCTGTCGACACCCTGGATAGTGAAGAACCGTCCTCCACTGCCCCATACACGACATCAGGAAGGTGCGTAAAACTGCATCAACTTTGTACAGCTCCAGCACCCTCATGAGCCATGTATGTGGCACCGAGTCATAGGCTTTCTTATAATCTATCCAGCATGTCGACAGATCTCTTCGGGAACGTCGAACCTGTTGGCTAATGGCTATGTCGATGAGGAGCAGCTCCTTAGTACCGCGGGAACCGTTCCTACATCCATTCTGAGAAGAAGACATTATTGAATTACTATCAATATGATGGTTAATCTTTCCTCTCAAAAAGGATGTAAGGACTTTATAGACCGTCGGTAAACACGTGATCGGTCTATAATTTTTAGGCTCCGCGGTACTACCTGATTTATGGAGCAGGTGGGTTATCCCTGTAGTTAGGAACTGGGGCAGCGACCCTGACTCTAATGCAGACTGGAATTGAGATGCCAAGCGAGCGTGCGATCTTTTGAACCATTTAATCCAAAAGTTGTGCAGCCCGTCCGGTCCCGGAGATTTCCAGTTAGGCAACGGACGGACTGCAAGAGCTACGTCTTGGGGGCTGATGTTAATTGCCCCCATTTCTGGTATCGGATCGCACGCGCGCTCGACCTCTCGAGTCCAATCGCCCTCGGTATGACTGACAGGCACCGACCAGATGCTGCGCCAGAATGAACACATGGCATCATCATCCGGTAGGCGCGTATCAGTCACACCTTGGTCTGGTCGCTCCCAAGCCCTATAAACCCACCTCTCATTGCTTTGGAATGTGCGATTCTGAGTGTATCGCTCCACTCGCCGCTTGTACCGACGTATACGGTTTGCCCATGCATAGACTTTCTGCTTCAGGAAGTCGATACGCTCTGTGACGCGGGTCAGATAATCCCGAGGACTAATATCAATCCCCGAGAACGCCCGCCTCATAAAGCGCATCACTCTGCGGCGAGTGTTGCCCTCCCTGAAGCAGATTAGTTTGCCGATGAGTGCTCTAGCCTCACCGATACGACGCTCGATCCTGCACTGCCAAGCTGGTACAGCTGGTCGTGTAACTCTGTCATTACTAGGAAATTTGACATGAGCTACACGACATGCCGCTGCAGCCGCACAGTACAAGATCGAGTGGGTATCGGCAAGGTCTTCGCTGCTATCAAAATAACTTGTTAGCTGCGAATCTAGAGCACACACCAGCGCCCTATTTTTATTATGCATGGGCAAACGAGGTAGACGAGGTCTAAGACCAGGCGGTGTGGAGCGATACTCTCGGAAGGCATCCTCCAAAGCGCTCCTCAATCGCTCATTGCATTGGGTACTCACGGATGTGGCCCCGTCATCATCATCTTCACCGACGTAGTTGGGTCGCGGTGAAACACTTGCACTGGGTTGTATTTGCACCGCGGCCGGTAGCGAAGTAGGTGAGACGCGGTTGCTCCGTGATTCCAGACGCAGTCTATCAAGTACGGCGTCATCCAACATACGGTTACGCTGGATAACCCGCACCTGATCCGATAATCGCTGGGCTGAAACGTTGACAGCTGGCTCAAGTACCTGAAACAGAGAGAGCATCCGACCACGGTACGCAGTCAGGTTAGTTCCCCCCTCTGTAGCCCCAAAGTATGAGCGTATTACATTCTCGTTTATCGACTGCGACCATTTCATACGCTGCACACTTCCACCGGTAGCGGGGACCCTGTCAGAGGCCGGTGGGCCTCGAAGTCCTAAGCTGGCTGGTGGTCGGCCTCGTCCGCGCCGACGCGCAGGTGGCGGTGTCGTCGGCGGCGAGAAGTATTCGTCGCTCGAACTCGACGCAACTGCAACTACCAGAATCCCTGGACTCGCGGCTGGCGCAGGTCCCGGCGGCTGCGAGGCGGAGCTGAGCGACGAACCCGAAGATGGAGTTGGTGCATTTTGTTCTCGAGCTCGGCTTCTTGTCAGCATTTTATTTTCATGTTGTCGGTCAAAAAGGGGTAATTTTTTTCGTGTTTGATTTTGCTATAACGTTACTGTTTTTTTTCCTTGTTTTCCTGATGATTTTTGCCATTTCGATGAAAGTAATTTAATTAAATTGTATTGAAAATTGCGGATTGAGTAAAAAATATGACGTTCCAGTTGACAGCCGAGCCACAGATTATTATTATTATTATTATAATCAGGCTCAATCAGACAAAGAATTTAATTTAAGAATCCACACGTGCCACACAACTACAGACAAAACTTGCTGCAATTGTCCTACGATCCAACAAGTTGCCAAAACAAAATATCTGGGAGTGATTATCGACCAGCGTCTTTCATGGCATCTTCAACTGGAACCAGTCATGAGCAGGATACGAAAACTCATATGGATTTTTAAAGAGCTGAGATATATTGTACCAGGGAAAATGATTGTAAGTAAAAATAATAATGACAAGAAAGAAATCTGCTAAATGAAATTTATGTAGCTTTAGCATCAGTAATAGTGTATTGTATAACTGCATGGGGTGCAGCAACGAAATCTAGTTTTCTAGAGTTAGAAAGCGCTCAAAGAGCGATACTTAAAGTGATGTACTTCAAAAAAGAATATTCCCACGGAGAAGCTTTATAAATAAAGTAATCTGCTGTCAGTGAGAAAACTGTACATCCTTCACATCATCCTCAAAATGCACAAAGAGATACCATATGACCCTAAAATTCTAGCAAATAGAAATGAACACCACATAGTAAACGTTCCCACCACTAAAACAGAATTTGCCAGCAGACAATATAAAAAACGCTCAGCATTTTTATACAATAAAGTAATATAGGTACATTTACGATAAAAAAAAATATATGAATGCAAAAAACAGTTAAAAACATGGTTACTAAATTTAAATTATGATGATACAGAATTGCTTTTGCAACGTGTGACTTAATAACGAATGTAGAGTGAGGTTTTTTGCTTATTAAGATATACATGTGAAAATGTACACTCAGCACCAGTCACACACACACACCACACATACTCACACCACACACACATACACTCAACTACAATTGATCGTTTTTATTTTTTATATGTTCAATTTTCTTCCTTTTGTTTTTTTTCTATTTATTTATTATGTTTCTTTTGTTATAAAACTATAAGTTTATAATGTAAGGGAAGAGCGGAGCCTTCAACTGCAGGCATCTTCTATGCCTAAATGGAGACTCCTCGATATGTTATGTAAGCTAAATTGGTTTGAAATAAACTTATTATTATTATATTATACGTCTTTGCCCAGTGGGTGATCACAAGCCATCGGCCGAAGCCTACCAGTTAGTGTCACCTGATTAGCACCACCCGGGGACCACGTGTAGGATCTAACATTGGGTATTCTCCTAAGGATAATGGAGTGCACCAGACCACAGTGTATCGCCTACTGAAGCACCCGGTCCGCTAGTACGCGAGTATTTGACCGAAAGTTTTGGTGAACACGATCGGTCGCAGAGGAACTGTGTGGCCTGGCCTCCTCGTTCTTCTTTTTTGTGTGGGGAAATCCTCATGGATATACTCCGTCTGGGGAGACGGATTATTATGTCGGACTCTTACCGACTAAAACCCCACAGTTCCTACCGTTACCATGACTGGAGGGCCCGGGATACAATAAAATTCACGCGCACCCCCGACTGGTATCAGACCGCCATTGCTAGCGGGCTCCACCTCTTAGTGTGGCCACTTCAACGACCTCACATGCTCCATTAAAGGCACACATGGAACTGCGCACCACGTCTTTTCGGCCTGGCTGGTCAGGCGACTACTCAGCCCCAAGTTAGTCGCCCGCAGGCCCATCTTTATGGTGGCCGGAGATCATTTAGCGCCCTTCGACGCCCAGGTGCCCTTCTGTTGCGGTTGGATTGAGAGGTATGCTCTCTCTCCCTCTCCGCCGCCTCCTTTGCGTGCATCACCTCCTCGCAGAAAGAGGCGATGGCATCCCACGCGTTCTCGCTTCCGACCATGGTTTTAACTACGGACGGAAGCGTGAGATCATCTACGCGAAGTGCCACAACGAGGGCACAGCGCTGTTGTGCCCAAGCTGAGCATTCCTCCAATGTATGCTGCGCCGTGTCCTCGGAGCAGTCCACGCAGTGGTGACAAATGGGCATCCGCTCCCGACCTATGCAACGCAGGTACTTTCCAAAGCACCCGTGTCCAGTGAGCACCTGCGTCATTCGAATACTGAGCGCACCGTGCCGCCTCTCCAACCATGCTTCTAGAACTGGCCTTACGGCCACTATCGTGGCGTGCCCCCATCTGGGATGCGCCAGTCGCTGGCTCCATTCGGCTACCAGGTTCTGGTGGAGCTCGACTCTTCGTGCCTCTATTTCTCGCGGAACCGGCCGCTGATCGCGAGCTAGGTTTTCCTTTCACCAGCGATAGAGGGATGCAAGAGATTTCGCATCCAAATCCCAGGGAGTTGATCCGGCCAAGAGCGTTGCTGCCTCGTAAGAGATCGTGCGATAACCCCGTATCACCCTGACGGCCATCGCTCTCTGCGGTCTTCGCAGTATTGCGGCATTGCGGGCCGTCAAGTTGTCTGCCCACACGGGTGCCCCATATAGGGCCATGGACCACACGATCACGTAGAGCCTCCGACTCGTTCTTCGGACCTGACGCCTCTAGACTTTTATTTGTGGGAAGAAGTTAAAAGGTTAGTTTATACGGAGGAATTGAAAAGTTTAACAGAATTACGTGCAAAGATCATTAGTGCTTTTGACACTTTAAAAACGAATATGTGGTACGTAAGCTGAAGGAAAACCAGCTACGTCCTGCTCGATTGTGCGAAGAGTGTGATGGTGGCAACTTTGAACACTACCTCCGGATAACTAAGTAGGCATTTTTTTATTTGTAAATTTTTTAAATACGTTGTTAGCTTAATCAATTTTATTAGTGTAAATAAGTTGATTTCAAATTTGTAACCACGTCAAAAATACCTAAGAGTCGAAAGTATCACCACGTACTTACACTTAACTAACACGTCTTCCCATTCCCGTCAAACGTAGAAAACATTTTTAGACTTAGTAGATCGGTACACCAACTAAGGTAGGTATTATTGCCGGTCCGAAGCCCGTTAAGTAGAAAGGAACATTTCAAATCAACCAATTTAATCCACAAATAAAACAAAATCCGTACGAAAACTTTAGGTTGAAGGATAAAGCAAAACTAACATTTTATTAATCATTTGATAACAGGTCAGTGAACTTGTCTTTGGCGAACTAGTATTACTGTCTTTAGTAAGATTTCCGTATTCCATTGATGCTCAAAAATGAGTTAATTATCAAGCGAAATTTATGACAGTAATGTAGGTGATTTTCGAAATAAAATTGGGTAAAATTATGTACCGGTCATTGCTCGGTCGCGCTCGCGCGTTATAGTTTCGTAGGTAAGACGTCGATACTCACGCACACAGCTGCATTGTCGCTGTGTGCGTAGTCGGATGATTCTGTTTTGTTTGTATTGAATTAAAGTTATAATTCCGAAATATTGTTAAATTTTAACTACAAAAAACGTAGCGCTTATTAGTTATTGCCCGCTACCGTATTTTCAATTGATTATTTATGTCTCTTATGACAACCTCCTGAAATTTGACGAGGATGCAAAACGACACCTTGTATACAAATAATGATGATTTGGTTAATTGTCAATTCTATTCCTTAACATTCAAAATTAAAATTACATGCAATGTCATTTAATAACTTATCTGATTTAACGCAAATTTAAGAAAAGCAAAGAGCGTCCTCCCCCAAAAATAAAATGGCATATGCTAGAGAAGAATGATTGCGCGAAAGAGTTTAGAGAGTGAGTGGTAGAAAAAATGATACAAATGGCAGACATGAAAGATCGAAGTGTGAATGAAAGCTTGAATGAGATAGCTGGATGTATAAGGCAAGCAGCGAAAGATATTTTGGGAGAGACAAAAGGAAGAGGCACAATAGAGAGGGATACATGGTGGTGGTCGACAGAAATACAGAAAGTGTTGAAAGAAAAAAAGAAAATATTCAAGGAATGGCAGAATGTGGGATTGGAAAGCGTTAGTTTAAAAGCTGAAAAAAAGAGTGAGTATGATGCTTTAAAGAAAAAAGCTAAGAAAGCCGTGGCAATAGCAAGAGCAAAAGCTCTAGACCAATTGTACGACACACTGGTCAGTCCAGCTGGCCAAAAAGACCTATACCGGCTTGCTAGAGCCAGAGAGAGGAAGGCGAAGGATGTTAGTCAGATAAAATGTGTAAGGGATGAAGCTGGAATGCTACTATCGGAGGATGAAAAGATTAAGGATAGATGGAAGGGCTATTTTGAAAGACTGATGAATGAGGAAAATATCTGGAGTGGTGTTTTAAAGAATAAGCAAGTGAATGAGGGGTTAGTGAGAATAATCAGTGTGGATGAAGTGAGAATAGCAGTGAATGAAATGAAGAATGGTAAGGCAATTGGTCCAGACGGAATTCCAATTGAAGTGTGGCAGTTATTAAGAGTATATGGATGGACGTGGTTAGCTTTATTCTTCAATAAGTTGTTGCTGGAAGAAGCCATACCTGATGAATGGTGCAACAGTTGGTGGTGCCCATCTTCAAGAACAAAGGTGATGTGCTGGAGTGCAACAACTATAGAGGAATAAAGCTTATCTCACATAGTATGAAAGCCTGAGAAAAAGTTATTGAAAGGCGGTTGCGAGAAGAGAGTGAAATCTCACAGAACCAGTTCGGTTTTATGCCATTTTCGCTATCCGCCAGACCTGCATATGGTATTTGTTGACCTCGAAAAGGCATATGACCGGGTGCCTCGTGAGGTTTTGTGGTGGGCCCTTAAGGAGAAAGGTGTGCCTGGGAAGTATGTGCAGTTGATCCGAGCGATGTACAGTCGAAACAGTACTCAAGTCCGGTCTACAGTGGGCACCACTGACAGCTTCAGTGTAGCAGTCGGTTTACACCAGGGCTTGACCCTCAGCCCTTATCTCTTCCTGATGATAATAGACGCTCTGACGTCGGACATCCAGGAAGAGGCTCCCTGGTGCATGCTGTTTGCTGATGACATTGTGCTGGTTGCAGAAAGCGGCCTAGAGGTCCAGAGCAAATTGGAGACGTGGTGGCAAAGACTGGAGAGTGTTGGCCTGAAATTGAGCAGAACCAAAACAGAGTACCTGTTCTGCGATTTCGGCGGTCTCTCCAGTCCGATACCTATAGCTCTCACCGGAACGCCTATACCGATTTGCTCCGACTTTCGGTATCTCGGGTCGCTTGTCCAGGGAGATGGCGATATAGACCGAGACGTAACGCACTGGATCAACTCAGGATGAATGAAATGGCGACAGGTCACTGGAACAACTTGTGACCCTCGGATGCCCCTCAAATTAAAAGGGAAAATATATAAGTCCGTGATAAGACCTATCGTAATGTATGGATCAGAATGTTGGGCTGCAAAAAAGACGGATGAAAATAGATTGCATGTAGCGGAGATGAGAATGTTGAGATGGATGTGTGGAGTAACGAGAGTGGATAAAGTGAGAAATGAGTACATTAGAGGCACTTTAAAAGTGGCGCCAGTGACGGAAAAGTTGAAAGGGAATCGCTTGTCTTGGTATGGTCATGTGAAGAGGAGGGATGAAACGCATATAACTAGAAGAGTTATGAACATAAATGTGGATGGATGGAGAGGGAGAGGAAGGCCAAAGAAAAGATGGATGGATTGTGTGAGGAGCGATATGAAAGAAAAGGGAGTTAGTGATAGAGTGACGACTGATAGAACAGAATGGAAGAATAAAACGTGTTGCGCCGACCCCAAGTAACATGGGATAAGGGTAGGATGGTGATGATCTGATTTAACGCAAGTCATCTCATTCTTTATGAGAATGCATATCCCATCTTGTTTAGTATCGCGACGAGCTTGTATCCAGGAATCTTTAAAAGTGATTCTGATTTACTTTTGATGAATGACTCACAACAAATGATGTCAATTCCCCTAGACTGCACTTGGAATTCATTAAGTGCCAGAATATTTCGTCTATCTTATTAAAAATACCTGCAATGTTTAGACGAAATAGTGTCAGATTGAATTTACTGTGATTTACGAAAAAATGGCGCATTTGATTTAAGAGATGGTTCTTTTATAGACGACTGACTAGGAGTCTTCATTTTATTAAATAAAAATGGAATAGTTCCTTTCTTAAGCAGCATTTGTCGATTGTCATTAGAATTCAATTTTCTTTTAGGTTTAAAATAGTACGGAATGGTACCCTTCTTATTTTTCTCTGGCATTTGGGATATGGGCGGCTTATTTTTAATGCAAACAAAGGTTTTAAAAAAGTGTTTTGTTTTATTAGGAAAAGTCAAGAATTTTTAAATGGTAGGTCATAGAATTTCTTTCTAAATTTAGCTTAGAGCTTAGCATACTCGTAAAGTCACAATTTTTTTTCAAAAACACGTTTTTGTCATTTATTTTAATTAATTTACAGTTTTTCACAATCAGATTCAACTCTTTATTAAGCGTATATTCATTCAAATATGGGTTGCATTGAACATTTGTAATGAAAACCTTGTGCTTTCAAAATATGACACATATTTGTAAACATTCTTACCACACATACTAAAACACAATATTACAATGTCTTTGTTCATGACATTTTTTGAAATATTTTCGGACGTTTTTAGTATTTCGCAGCTTGTGGCAGATGGTTTTACCATTCCAAATATGACTGTCATAATTGTCATTCAATTTGCCTACTTTCATGCATTCTTCCAGCAACATCTTGAGCTTGTTCATCTCCAATAATGTAAATCATCCTCCGTTTTTTATTGGCATTCAATTATTTTTCACAAGTGTTCACCTTTTCAGATACAGTTTTAGGCTTCACTGTTTATCGTTCACAAAAGCTTCCATCTATAGTGGGTAAGGTCCAAGTTGATGGGCCGGGTATATTGCTGATCAGATGTTCAGTTTTGTTGCAGTTATTTGATAACATGTTCCGAAATTGTCCGACATTTAGCTAACTAACCGTTGAGGATTGCTGCCGGTTTGAGTTTTAGGTGTTTCACTGTGGTTTATTCTACCAGAGTGATTTGAGCCCGTGTTAAGCGTATCTTCTCGTTCGTCAGTTTATTTAGAAAGGGTCTTGAAACCCTGTTTTGTGGTGTAGATGATGTGAAGACTGGGTTCATTGTAAAAGGTTCACTTAACACTTTTATCAGAAGATGAATTTGTTTTTTGTTGACCTCTAATTCCTGCTTAAGACTGTTGCATTTGTGGTTCAGATTTTCTATCTCTTTGTGCGCAGCAGTAAATTCCAGGCGAAGGTCTTTAAGCTGCAGTTGGTTTACAAGTCGAAAGTCAGCCAAGCTAAGGCTGCTTGCCGGCATACTTTTCGTCGACAGATCCAGTATTTCCGTATCAGATAATTCGGATAAAGTTGAGCTGAGAAATGTGCGATCCATTGTTATTGTAGATAGATCGCATTCAGATTTATTTCTTCTGATTTTGCTTCTAAAGGTAATTTTTTTCAATGTCAAATGAATTTCGCGTTATCTCTGTTTTGGTTTTTCGATTCGAACCACAAATGCGGTATATTCACAGATTAAAAAGGTATGTTTCGTTATTGGACTAGTTATAAACCGAGACGATAAAACACTGGCAACAATTGTCGATTGCTTCGTCGGTAAAGCAGATGAACTTTTAACTACCTGCTATTGACAATTAAAAGATGGCTTTAGTGTGTTTTTGTGATTTAACTGGTTACGGATTTGTGACACAACTTTTACTTAGATTTTCGTTAATCACTTAGGTTTTGAGGAACACACGTAGCAGAAAAAACGTCTCTGCGTTCGTTGGCTGTCGCCTTATAGCTTGATTAACTCACAGTTTTAGGTCCACACTCGATAAACAGCAATTCTCAGCGCCTCTTACTGTGCTTTGTTGATACGCGGTTTATTGGAAACCCACCAAGTTGTTGTTAAAGATAACAACCACAGCACTGTATTGTCACTATATGTACTGATTGTTTGTATTTTCGTTAATGATAATAACTAAGTAGTATTATTGAAACACTTTTTAGACAGTTCAATCTACATTGCCAAGTATCTGTTCTTTTCTTTAAATAAGTCATTGTTTTTGAAATGATACAATGCTCCATGAGAAGACAAAGTCTTAAGCCGCATTTAGAATACATAGCAGTAATTTGTATTTTAATGCATAACTTGCACTTACCCTTGGTTCTGAATATTGGAAAATATCCAATCTGGTCCTCACACAAGGTGTGTATACATACACATACCAACGATTTCCTTGGAGGTTTGTTTTAAGGGCCCCTTATTCCGAAAGTTTAGGCATTTTACGCACCGAGACGGCTTGCGTCCGCGATGCACAGGAGCCGTCGCGCTATGAACTCCGGTAACCTATGACGGCGGGCGAGCACGCCACAGTATAGATAAATAAATCAGTAGTTCAAATATTATTGGCGTGCTGGTAATAAAAGCTTGTTTGCTACAAAAACGTATAGCTTGATGTGCTGTCCACTGCACTATTGACTGTTTTTATTGCTTGCTTTATTGCATTGCATTTTTATCAAATGAGTCCTGCCACTCAGGGTGGAGCGGAAGGGACTGTCAGACTTGTACTGACTAAAATCCACCCTGTTCCTTGGGTTGCCCTTTGCGTTCCAGGGCCACGGTATTCTGATAAGACAGTCTTGTGAATGAAAAGGCAGGCGATGTGATCATCGCCTCCTGTAGAACTTAAAGAATGGTTGTAGAAGATTTGGTGAGTAATATAATGAAAGACAAATATGATTAATTATAATATAATAAAATAAAAAATAAAATATATAGGTACCAGCATAAAAATTAATATTCATAAAAATTAAAATTCATAAAAATTTAGTGGTCGTGTGCTAGGTCCAGGTTCATTTTCATCGACCGATATATTCCTCAATGCTGAGCGCGAGTCTCCTCTAAGAGAGTCAAAGCCACAGTCCTCATGGCACTCCCCTCCGAGTTGGGAACTAGGACCTGATAGCAAATCAGGATTGTTTTGCGTTAGAGATTCCTCATTTTCCTTATTTTCGGATGATCTGTTCTCTTCAAGTGTCAGATTTCTTATGCCCATACCACGCGTATGTCTGGGGTTCACGATTTCAGGAAGTAGGCATTTATGGTAAAACCGTATTAATTTGGACTCCATTTTCGATTTCCAAAATACGTCATCTTTTTCAATTATTTCGATGTGGACTGGCTCTTTTTCTCCGGCCCAAATTCCAAGTAAACATTGCCGTCGTCTTGCCACATGCAACTGTCCCTGTATTTGGTAAAACCAATTACTATTTTTATTAATTGTTGTAGTGCGCGTTTTTTTATTAAATTTTAATATTTGTATTTTATTTTCTTCAATAGCTTTTTTCATGCCAATTTTTGATGCTGAAAAAGGACATTTGACTTCTACCAGAATGTCATTTCCAATGAGCCCATCTGGCGTAGCACCAATGAATGGGAAATCTTTATCTATAAACAGACCACAGGGCTCAATAGATACGTTTTCTTGTTGTTGTATCTTGTGCAAAGCTTGCTGCTCATTTTCAATACCGTAAGCAATGGATGCAACACGGCCTAAATTTGTTTTATATAATATATTTTTTACTAATGGTGCGGTATCTTTTGATACTTTCCTTTTGCAAATAGGACCGAAATTAGAGGCAGTAATAAGATTTTTTCGAATTTCTAGCCATTCGCTACTGTCTCTTTGTAATATTGTATTACGCTCAATCGCGTCCTTGTCAGCAGTAAGAATTTCTAAATTTTTTAGAAATTCTTCTTTAGCTACTTCTAGTTCAGACAGGGACATATCCGGGTCTAAACTAGCGGGGCCATAGTCATTTTGTTTTTGTTTCGTGCCTGCCAATTTCCTGATTTTCCTTTTAGCTGGATGTTCTGAGTTGTTTTTTCTTTTCTGGGCTTCTTCTCTTTTCCTTTCCACAACTTCAGCTAATCCCTCTTCTGGTCGATTTTTATTTGTTAATGTGTTTTGCATGTACGATATTGCTGACTTTTCATTAAATTTTACCACCGCAGCATTACACCTTCCTTGATAACCTCGTTTCAAGGAAAAATTTATTCGCTTTCCTCCTATAAACTTCGCAATGACATTATTGAAACATTCGACAAGATTTGTATTTACGTTCTCTATTAAACTTCGTGATTTTACTGCCACATTAGAAATAATCGAATTTATCCGGAACAGAAATGTTGAATTTTGAATGGTTTTCAGTCCCTCGCTGTAAACTTTTTCTTTGTCACAGTTATAATCCTGACACATCCTGTGATCGCCGTATGCATGCGCTACAGAATTGATTATATCACTGTGAAGAATAGTTACAGCATCGTCCTTTAGATTTTTATTATGGTGTATAACTGACCTTACTATTGCTTTCCTCATGGACATAATTTTCACATCTGTCAAAGTTTTACGGTGAGCTAAAAGGTATTTTGTTTCTGAAACTAGACTACGTAATTTTTTGCATAAATTTCTCAAAATGTGATTTCTGCATTCAATTTTCTCTACTGTAATATTTTGGTCTTTATATGGATTTTCTTTTAGTACTTTTGCGTATGTCGAGGCGTCTCCGTCTGCAATCATTCTTTTATAAATTATTCCATACATGGAAATGGAAAGTTTGAAACCCTCTGCAATTATTTGGCCCTCCATTGAACACGACGAACCATGGAAATTTTTAAAACATTTGTGCTCGTTAGGAGCGACATTTTTGTTTTCTGCGCGGGCGCACACGAGGCAGTATTTATTTTTTACAGCCAGAAAAATTATTTTACCGGTTCTTCTACCGATAATTGCTGCAGTTCCAGATGCAGCTTTATAATTCGATCCATACGATCTAGCACACCAAGAAGCGTCCACGTAAACATCAATTACTGGTATGCCATTTTTGATGCGACCTTCTGCGATAGCCAATTTCTTTTCTTCTTCTGCAGCATCTTGCATCGATGCGGCTGCTGTTTTTTCACAACATTCGTACACTTTATCCTGGAGTTGATTGTAATAATTTGTAGAAAATACAGGAATGTTCATAGCAGAAAAAAGCTCTTCGAATTGTGAGTAGCCAATCCCTGTTGCTACCATGCCAGTGGTGGCTGCGATATTTACATTAACTTTTGACTCAGTCTTTTCGGAATTTATAAAGCAAAGTTGTTTACAAATATTACATTCAAATTTAAATACTGAAATTAAGCCGATTCTTTTTTCACTAATTAGCTGAAAATTTCCCGCTTTGCAGTCGAACAAGTTGTTGTGACGTGCTTTTTCTTGTAATTGACTAAATAAGTAATTGATATCAATAACGCGTCGTCCTGTCACTGTTTGGAACTGGTCTTCTTGAATTTCAGGTTCAACGTTATAGTAATCATCTTCCTCTTCTTGATTTTCAGCTTCAACAATAATGGAATAATCTTTGTCTTTTCTAGTTGTCCTTTGAAGTTTGTCTTCATGGTTTTCAGTTTCAACAATAATGGAATCATCTTCGTCATCCCTAGTTTTTCTGCAACAATAGAATGTCATTAACGTAATGAAACGGATTTGGTTTCATCATCATCATCATCATCATTTCAGCCGAAAGACATCCACTGTTGGATATAGGCCTCCCCCAAGCGTCGCCACAACGACCGATCCTGTGCTTCTCGCATCCACCGCACTCCCGCGACCCTCACCAGGTCGTCGGTCCACCTTGTGGAAGGCCTTTCAACGCTGCGTCTTCCGGTGTGCGGTCGCCACTCTAGAACCTTTCGGCCCCATCGACCATCCGTTCTACGAGCAATGTGCCCTGCCCACATTGATTGGATTTGGTTTCAAAGTCACCGAAATAAACTTTAACAAAAAAACATTTACTGCCATGTTACATCCCATAGTAGGATACATAAGACATGTGATAAGTAAGAAAACTACAGCGCGACGGGAGATAACGTCAAACTTATAGCGGATGGATAAAACTGCTCCGCCATAGTATATTATGTAATATGTAAATAATGTACTTACGCATACTGTCCCTCTTTAGAGTGCCCATCAGTACTTTTTTTGGACATCAAAGTACCTTTTCCGGTACGTGGTCTCAGAGCACTGGAATGGAATAAATTTCATTACATATTTTCAAAAAAATCAAATTAACTAACACTAATTACTAGAGTTATAACATGACGTAGCATGACGTAGTTAGAAACACACCCCGTTGCGAGCGCGGTCCGAGCCTTGCATCAATGGAGCCGAGCCGCGCGCCGCCGCCGGAGCCGCTTCATTGATATAAGGTTCGGACCGTCATGCGTAATTTTTATTTTTAAATTATTCAAATCTCATAAATACCTATTTTTTTTATTATGAACGTGTTCTACTCATTGGATACATGAAGTGGGCTGCCGTTGTAAGACGACTAAAAAGTCACGGTGTATAAAAACCTTCTATTTTAAAATGTTTTGACAGTATTTCAGAATAATACGAAAGTACCTAATAAACAGAATCACCCATCGCGCGACATGTCGCTGTGTGCGTGAGTGTCGACGGTCTGTGCGAGGCGCCGCGCGACCGGCAGATTTCTACCTACTAAACGCAGCGCGACCATAAACCGTGCTCTAGGTACTTACCTAGTGAGTACCTACAAGTAGTGACCAATAGCCATTGTTCAATTTCTTTCAAATTCTCATAAACATAATAAAATAATGTAATAATAAAAACAAAACACAACATACTACTTACATCTCCTTGAATTTGACCAGGATGCTAAACTGCACTTTGTAAAGGTATATGAATGTTTCCATTATAGATTTAAAATTCTAGTCATACTGACTTCGCTGGTCTGTGTAGAGGAGTAATTATATTGTGACGTATTTATAGAATAAGTACTTACGCAATACACTTTCGGATTTTCTTCACTTCAGATACCCTTTTTTTCTTAATTTTGTTTTTCCTATTCGCCATTTCAATTACTTATAATATAACACGTTTATTTACGCGCGCGGCTACGATAATTTGTGGTCGCGAGCAAAGTTGCATAGGTCCTCCCTCGATGACGTCCGGCAGGACAATGGCGCGGTGCGCGCATGCCGTTTTCACGTATTTATTTTATATAAAAAAAATAAGTGCCATATTATAAATTTATCCAAAAATATCCCTGTCAAACCCGATTAGTAAATGAAATGTTAAATTTTCATAATAGTTGCGTTCCCCCAAGTCTCATAAAACTTAAAATACTTTCAAAATCGACTTTACTTCAGATTTTTTTTTTATGGGGCGAAATGTTAAATAATGTGTTTTTAACCAAAAAAGTCACTAGATCAAAGATGTATCTGTACCATATATTTTTTTACGGATTTAAATATGATGATTTCTCTGAAAACAACTCGATCTAGAAACGTAAATTTCGAAAAAGGGGCCCTTAAGCTGGCGATGAGCATGTCCGCAAGGTCTACGTCCCCCATTTGCGAGTTGTAATGCTTGGTTATTTCAGAACAGGACACTGCAAATTTCCTCTTAGTTTGTTTAAGTTAGCGTTGAAGTGTAGGCACTGGATGTGCTCCAACCTAGCTACTGGTACTGGTCACACATTTATTATAATGCCACTTTACTCAGCAACTTTTTTGGGCATTTCATTGGTGTGCAATATAGGTAGCGGTTCTTATTCCCAGGTAATCCTGGGAATAAGACACTCTGAGATTCATTCTTTAATATCCGTACTCACCTAAGTCTAATATCCATAGTCACCTTTTTCTCAGTTCCCCGTGACCTATTCGAACGAATAGTTCTAAGTATATTTTCGCTTGGAACTATTTGTTCACTCATCTCCTGTAATTAAAGAATTATTTCATTACCTACATAAGACAGGAGATAACTTCTTTACTAGTCTAGAAAGACTAGTAAAGAAGTTATCGAAGTAGAGCACTGAACTGCAGGCTTCCAGAGCCTGCAACTTTAGTGCTCTGGAAGCCTGCAGTTTAGTGCTCTACTTCGACGACTCTTATACAAGGTTTGTTTTGCATCCTCGTCAAATTTCAGGAGGTTGTCATAAAATAATAAATATTCAGTTGAAAGTACGGTAGCGGGCAATAACTAATAAGCGCTGCTTTTTTTGTTGTTGAAATTTAACAGTATTTTAGAATTAAACCCTTAATCCAATACAAAGAAAACAGAATCACCCAACTACGCCCACAGCGACAATGCAGCTATGTGCGTGAGTACCTATCGACTTCTTACCTACGAAACGCTAGCGCGCGCGCGACCGAGCCATACCTACGCGACGGCCGGTACATAATTTTACCCAATTTTATTTCAAAAATTACCTACATTATTGTCATACATTTCGCTTGATAATTAACTAATTTTTGAGCAGTATTGGAATACGGAAATCTTACTAAAGACAGTAATACTAGTTCGCCAAAGAAAAGTTCACTGACCTGTTATCAAATGATTTATAAAATCTACTAAGTTTAAAAATGTTTTCTACGTTTGACGGAAATGGGAAGTCGTGCTAGTTAAGTGTAAGTACGTGGTGATACTTTCGACTCTTGGGTATTTTTGACCTAATTAACCTAATTAATATGTTGATATCAACTTATTTACATTTATAAAATTGATTAAGCTAACAACGTATTTACAAAATTTACAAATAAATAAATTTTCTACTTAGTTACCCGGAGGTATTGTTCAAAATTGCCACCATCACACTCTTCGCACAATCGAGCACGACGTAGCTGGTTTTCCTTCAGGTTACGTAACACTAACACATTCGTTTTTGAAGTGTCGAAAGCACTGATGATCCTTGCACGTAATTCTGTTACACTTGTCTCTTCCTCCGTGTAAACTAGCCTTTTAACGTCTCCTCACAACTAAAAGTCTAGAGGCGTCAGGTCCGGAGAACGCAGAGGACAGGCCACAGCTCCTCCGCGACCGATCCAGTGGTCACCAAAAATTTCGGTCAAGTACTCGCGCAAGTACGCGAGTACTTGACCGAAAGTTTGGTTTTGGTTTTGGAACAGGTGCTGCAGTTCACGCTTCAGTAGGCGAAACATTATGGTGTGGTGCACTCCAAAGTGTTGACCAGCCTCCCGTGTGTTTGCCCGTGGGTCTCGCTGGAAGAATTCCAGAATGTCTTCCTGCAAGGCGACAGGCAGGCCTACGCTGGCGCATACACTGTATGCATGCCTGGACAGGCAGGCATACAGGCGGATCATCCAAGGTACTGAAAAAAATAATAAATGCAAGGCTAGTTGCATAACTAGAGGCACGCAATCTTTTGTCGGTTAACCAATTTGGCTTTCGAAAAAATCTATCCACTGCTGATGCTGTTCACAAATTGGTTAATCATACAGCTCAGGAACTTGACAACGGCCAGAAATGTGTTGCATTGTTCCTGGACCTTGCGAAGGCATTCGACACGGTCTCGATTCCCATCTTACTTTCTAAGCTCGAATGCCTGGGAATACGAGGCGCCCAGCTGTCCCTGTTTCGGAGCTATCTAACAAATAGAACACAGAGTGCCAAAATTGGATCCTACTCCAGCTCAGATTTAAATATAGCTTTCGGTGTGCCACAGGGCAATATTCTTGGTCTATTTTTAATCTACATGAATGATCTGTGTAGCCTCAGTCTAGAAAGCGGCACAATATTTTCGTATGCAGACGATATAGCACTTGTGTTTGCCTCGGACAGCTGGGAAGATGCATATCGCCTTGCTCAGAAGGGTTTCGATGCGGTCAGCAAATGGCTTAAGAGCAACTTGCTTACCCTGAACGTATCGAAAACGAAAATAATAATTTTTTCGATTCGAAATACCAATATATAATAAGCGTCTGCTATAATGATCTTATAGCAGACGCTATAAGATCACTGAACGTTACCGCCCAGTCGACACCGTCTTTTGATTGCAACGTCGGCCCTTGCACCCATGTTCGCTGTGACATTGAACGTGTCACCTCGATACAGTATCTTGGCATCGTCATTGACTGCAAATCTACATTTAAAGAGTACATAACACACTTATAAAATAAGGTGCGCAAACGAATGTACACCTTTAAACAACTACGCAGTTCTGCAGATGCTGGTGTCATGAAAATGACTTGCCAGGCACTGTGTCAGTCAATTTTAGTTTATTGCATCTCGTCCTGAGAAATCTAATTTTATCCAAATCGTGCGAGCGCAGAGAGTGGTCCTTAAAATATGCTGTTCCAAGCCAAGACTTAATCCCACCATTAAGCTCTACGAATATTGTCAAGTCCTCACGGTTAGGCAATTGTTTATTCTGGCCACAGCCATTAAACAACACGCCATTTCCAACTATTCCCAGCAAATAAATCGCCGTATAGTTGCTCTAAATACGCCTCTTAAAACCTCATTTAGTCATAGATTCTTTATTTTCCTTGGTCCGTATCTTTACAATAAATTAAACCAAATTCTTTACCTGCACCCATTGAACAAACAATTTTAAAGTCATTTTACAAGCCTGGCTACAAGGCCAAACATATACTGCCACAGAAGCTCTCTTTGAGGTATTAGTCTAGTTATTTCATGCACTAACACACACCACAACAAATATACACTGTCACACACACATCATCACAAACACGGTTTGTGTTTGTGATGATGTGTGTGTGACCGTGTGTTAAACATTACACTCATAAAAACCTCCCAAAAATAGGTACTTTTAATTATTTTTAACTCTTTTTCAAATTAAATTAAATTTAATCTCACTATAATTCTAAAATGAATGTAATCTGTTATTAACTCACTAATTTCTTGAGACTGCAACTAACTTTGATATCAGATGTAAGCTATCAAATGTGTTAACCTATGACCGGGTGGGGACCTGGTGACCTGTATTACAGGTGTTACTACCTACCACAGGCACCAGCAATCTACCACTAAAATTTACTAGCTTATGCTCGTGTGTAAATTCTGTTTGTATTTTTTGGCTTGTGTTGAGACATAAAACAATTTTAACCGACTTCAAAAAAAGGAGGAGGTTCTCAATTCGGTTGTATTTTTTTTTTATGTTTGTTACCTCATAACTCCGTCATTTATGAACCGATTTGAAAAATTTTTGTTTCATCTGAAGGGGTATACTTTTCAATTGGTCCCATTGTCACCATGTTAGAATCTGATGATGGGATCCCACGTAAATCGAGGGCAACCCTCAAATTTTATAGGCACATACAATGTTTTTCATGAACTTTCTAACGCAATTCAGATATTTGTGCCTAGTAATCATCATCTCATATTGCTGAGCTGATGATGAAAGGTATAAATTAGGATCTGATGCTAAGATCCCATGAAAAATGTTTGTTCAGCGATACTTTCGCCAATTGTCAGCCGATTTGGATGATTCTTTTTTGTTTGAAAGAGTATTTTCCTGGACTGGTCCCGTTTCAATTTGGTAAAGATCTGATGAAGAACTTCGGAGGTAGGCAACGGAACAAAAAATGAGAGAAAAGGGATCGGGATTGCTGAAATTGCATATTTTTTTAGTGTTTACACCAGTTCTTAACATATCATTGCGCTGGTACGCTGTTATTATTATTTTTTTACTTTCTCGGGTCCCTCTTCCTAGAGACCCGGGCCTTTGGTAGGCGTACGAGGGGCCAAATCTAACTCGCAGAGGCCTCTTTAGACATTTCAAATGGAAAGAGACACCAACCGACGATTATACCTGTATGCACTGTGAAAGTATACCCAAGGACAATCCCCGGTTGGAGCAGGACTATTGCAGAATATGGAAACAAAAGATGAAACACTATGAGTTTGGCTGGTTTAGTGGACTAATAATCGTTTACTATGGAAGAACTATTGGCCCCTGCCTGACCATTGACAATTAAAACGGCTTTAAAATGGCAGGGAGTGACTTACACACTCAATAAATGGGCCCCCCGAAAAGGGTCGCTAGCACAAAGTAACATAGCGCCAAGGGGGCAACATATCCTGAGGTGCTAGAGGAGTGGAGAGGTATACCACGGCTATCAGGACAATCCCGGAAGTTCGGTCAAGATCCCTACCAGCACCTTACTGGATTATACATCCTTCTCCCGAGCACGTTTGCTCTTGCGAATCTCCACTCAGACCGAGGTGGGAGCTCTGTTCCTCGTCAGTTTTCACCCCGGCCAGCCAATAAAGGCAAGCCGGAAATGAGGAACAAGAATTCTCCCTGGAGATCAGGTCCATGGGGTCGCCAGTGCCCAAAAGTTCGCCACAAAACTGCCTTGCGGTTAGTTATTATTATTATTATTGTGATATTCGTTGGTGGAGCAAATAAAAGGCATGGAGTCGCTTAGCTCGTATATTGCTGCCGGAGGCGGCCGGCGCCTGACCTACCTGACTTACAATCATATAAAATATTCATCTACCTACATTACATCCCTCCACCACTAATTAACTACAAGTGACTAACTTAATAATTACAATAACTAACTTACTCTATATACTGATGACATAACTTATACTTAACTAAATACTTAACGTGCATTTAACAAAAAATTAATACGTAACTAAATCCTTAATTAAATCCTATAATTAACATCTTTATTAAACCTACATTTCCTAATGGGGCAAGACTGGGGCGGTACAGGTATAGACGGTGGCGTCGAAAACTCTTCTGCCTCTATCTTGATCGGTCTGATCGTTTTTCTGAGGCGGTAACGACGCAGGCTCCCTCGCAGGCGACGACGATGCCACCGAGACCTCCGGCCGCTCCGACCTGCCTTCGAGGGGCGACGTAAGAGCTGAAGCTTCTGGTGAACGTGACCAATCTGTGGGGACCACTAGCGAACTCCTAGTCCTTCGCCTAAGCTGATCGACTACTTGTTTACCGTTACTGTCTAGTACCTTATAATTTCTTTGCCCTGTCAAGTTAACAATAGTACTGGGCAGCCATTTCTCCCCCTTTAGATATTGTCGATGCCAAATGTCGTCTCCTATTTCCACCCTTCTTTCCGTCCCTCCCGCACTATCAACCTGCCCTTGCTGCAATTTTTGCATTCTAACTTCCACATCGGGTTTCAGCACGTCCAACTTGGTTCGCAACCGTCTTCCTATGAGTGCGACTGATGGGCTTATTCCCGTAGTGCAGTGTTCGGTATTCCTATAATATAATAAAAATGTCTTCAGAGCCTGTCCTACACTGTTGTTTTTTTAATAACCCTTTTTCCGCGGCCCCATTGGATGAGGGATGATAGGGGGCTGTAAATATATGCTGGATACCGTCACTCTGTATGAATTGGGCAAATTCACTACTAGTGAACGGCGGTCCATTATCCGTCACTATCTGCTTGGTGATTTCCCACCTACTCCACAGCTCGCGCAACCTCATCATCGTATGACTCGCTGTAGTACTGGGAACTTGAAATACCTCCAGCCACTTGGATGTTGAGTCTACTATAACTAAGTAAGTTTTACCACATATAGGCCCCATAAAGTCTAGATGCAGCCGAGACCACGGCCTGGCGGGCCAGGGCCAAGGGCGGGGGGAGGCGCGCGGCGGGTCGTCCGCGTACGCGACGCACACGGTGCACGCGCGACACTCGCGCTCCACCGCCTCGTCGATGCCCGGCCACCATACGTAACTGCGTGCCAACGCCTTCGACTTTACGATGCCCATATGTGGCTCATGGATGATTGTTAAAACCTTATTCCTACATCTTTCCGGTATCACCACCCGGTGACCCACATGACACAACCTAACTCCTCGTACAGTCTGCTTTCCTATTGAAATACAGTTGTAAGTTTACGATTTCACACCTATCTGACCATCCGTCTCGTAGGCAGTTTAAAGTTCTACTTAAAAGCGATTAGATCCCTCTCCGTTTGTTTTTTTTATTTCGCTATAATCAAGCAACAACCCGTCTTGTGCAAAGTGTAGGTACGTTTGTTCAGGAATTGACTCCTCCTTCACGTTTTTAACGCTATTATTTTCTGGCAGAGGTGATAAGCCGTCAGCACAATTTTCATTCGTTCGAATATATTCTATGTCGTAATTATATGCTGATAATATCACTGCCCATCGCTGCATCCTACTCGCCGTCATGGTAGGTATCCCCGTTTGCGGGCCTAACATAGATACTAGGGGTTTGTGGTCAGTGCGCAAAATAAACTTTCTTCCGTAAATATATTGATGGAATTTACGTATACTGAATATAATCGCTAGTGCTTCCCGGTGTATTTGCGAGTAGTTTTTCTCCGCGATGGTAAGCGTACAAGACGCATATATGCAATCGGGCGCTCGCCTTGCGGCCCGGGCTGCGCCAGCACGCCCCCCACGCCCCCCACGCCGCGCGCGCTCGCGTCACACGTCACGATCAGAGGTTTGTTGGGATCGTAGTGTGCTAATACTTCGGTACCCATTAATGCTTGTTTTATCTGTGTAAACACACGCTCACACTGTTCATCCCACTTCCAGTCTACACCTTTTCGTAAAAGTCTGTGTAAAGGTACTAACATAGGATTGAAATTTTTAATAAACTTTGAATAAAAATTCACCATACCTATGAAGGAACGTAACTCGCTAATATTATTGGGAGCTTCTAGTTTACTTATTGCTTTTATTTTTTATTTGTCCGCTTTGACCCCTTCTTTGGAAACGACATAGCCTAAATAAGTCACTTCATCAACCAAAAAAAACACACTTTTCTTGCTTTAGCTTTAGCCCACTCTCAGATAGCCGCTATAAGACTTGTTCGAGCGCGTGTAAATGCTCGCTTTTATTTTTCCCGCTAATTAAGACGTCATCGAGAAACACTTGCACATTTGGTAAATTGCACAATAAATGCGACAATATACAGAGTTGATACGACAGAGGGGCATTAAATTAAACTACGTATACTATACGTGTTCAGTATTAATTCGATACGGTACAAAAACAAAAAGCGCCATAAATGAGAAAATATTTTTTTTCAAACAAACTAAATAGCTTGCAAATCAGAATAAAACGCAACCACCCTTTGTAAAAAAAATTACACTGACCTTAGATACCTAGGCCGCTAGGTAACAAAGCGGCAACGTCGCGCGCGCGCCGGAGCCCGGTGTGCCGGTGTGCGGTATCTCGTGTGCTCGGCGGGGGCCGGGGCGAGGTGGCTGCCGGCGACTTAGGCCTCCGCTCGCACTGGCTTTTATGTTAAGTACCTAACGTTTCGAAGTACGCGCACAAAAACAAACACACAAAATTTTTAAATTTTCGATGTGTCCTCCATTCACATTGATGCACAAATTATACCGACGGAGAATATTGTTATTTATTTTTCTAATTAGATCACTGTCCGTCGCTAAGCACTTTAATTTGGGAATGCTAAAATAATCCTATTTTTTAACTCATCAATTGTATTTACCTCTGAGGCATACACTTCACCCTTAATGTACCCCCACAAAAAGAAATTCATGGGAGTGAGGCACCGAGATACTAATACTAAATAATAATAATCCCAAGTTACGTGTCCTCTCACAATAAAAGAAAGAAATACTGTCTTAAACTTATTTAGTGTCCCATCACAATAACAAAATAAAATCACAATTGTTTGCGCGCGAATTCCACAAACCGTACGTTCCGAAAAGATAGCGTCGGCGCACTGAATAGAGGCCCCACTTACCGATCGCAAAAAACAAGGATGCAACCAACTGATCTATTTCTGTTTCTTTCAAACGCGCTACGTATGTCGCTTTCGTAGTGAAAGTGCAAGTGTGTGTGTATTGATTGCTTCCTTGTTTGCATTGCCAATTTTTAGTGAATGTCCTTCGACATGCGTCAGAGCGGCAACAACGCATCGTAGATTTATCGTTGTAAGGTGCATGACTTATGCTTAGACGATAATCAGCTGTTAGAAAAGATACATCGTGTTCAAACGGTGCAAAAACTTTAAAATTCATTTGCGACTAAACTACTGCTCCAATTTAATTTATTTTTGGTACAGAGCTTGGAAATGGTACCTAGTATAGTCAGTTTAAAGGAAAGCCCCTCTGTCGTATCAACGTTGTATATTGTAAAATACCTAACTTGACGACAAACCGATAACTAACCTATTATACTAAAATAGACCCCGATGTGTATTGCTAACAGTATATTTTTTAAATCATCTAGTTCCAGCTCGTTGTACGCACGTGAAAGGTCAATTTTACTAAAGTACTGTGCCCCGTTGAGGCCTACCAGTACATCTTCAATCTTAGGAAGTGGGTATCGATCAAACAGCAAGGCGGGATTCAGAGTCGCCTTATAGTCTGCACAAATCCGCAACGTACCGTCTGCTTTAGTCACCGCACCGGTACCAAAGGTGAGGTCCAGTCGGAACAGTCGACGGGCTCGATGACGCCGTCGCACAGCATGCCATCAAGCTCAGCGTCGATGCGCTCGCGCAGCGCGTATGGTACGGGCCGCCGCGCGCTGGAACACCGGCGTCGCCCCCGGGCGCACTCGCAGCGTTGCCTTGCCGCCCCTGTACCGACCAAGTCCGCCGCTAAATAACTCCTTATATCTGTCGAGAATATTTTTAATTCCTTAATTTGCACTAAATTCATGCTATTCATGCTTTCGTGGGTACATGTAAGCATTTGTAGGTCTGCTAACCATTGCCTACCTATTAAAGATGTAGTACCGTTTTTTATTAC
Source organism: Lacanobia oleracea (assembly GCA_950371165.1). Lineage (NCBI taxonomy): Eukaryota > Metazoa > Arthropoda > Insecta > Lepidoptera > Noctuidae > Lacanobia > Lacanobia oleracea. The sequence continues at coordinate 776,322 of OX493385.1, forward strand.
AAACGATTCTAGATGTTTTTCCTGCTCTTGGAATCGAACTCGTAGGCGAATTATTCCTAAAGGTTTTATTTTAGTACCATCATTACATTTTAAAATTGTATAATCATTCATAAGAATATGATGTGAAAAATAACGATCGTAGGTACAATTATTAGTACATGAAATCGCCGTCCCTGTGTCTACCTCCATTTTTGTCACGATATCATCTATTAAAATAGTCAAACTTACGGGCTTATAATTATTGAGTCCGATCAGGTTTAAACTCTCTTCGATTTCCTCCACGTCAGACTCACTGACGACCTCCGTGGAATACATATTCCCACTCCGTCGACCGCGACGATATGTAGTTCCTCGCGACGATTGTTCGACATTCTCCGGACAGACCCAACGTAAATGCCCCGTCCGTTGGCATTTGCTGCACACGAAGTCCCTATAGCGACAACTTGCCACACTGTGGTTAATGGCTCCGCAAGCTGCACAGTTGTTGCAGCGTCCCGATGCGATACTCGTGGTAGACGAGCGCGCTACGCGGTCTGCGGCTCGCCTGCCGGCGCTGCCACCGCCTCCGCCACCGCCCCCGCCGCCACCGCCACCAAGCGCGCCGCCCGGTATGCGGCCGCTGTGTGGCCGCGTGCTGCCACCACTCCTGCTGTGACTCGCTCCGCAGCTGTCCCCAGTAGTTGATGCGACCAAATGTATCGCTTCCGCCTTTGGACTGCATGTGGACGCTCCATCCACTACTGCTGCGTCTCTTTCCGCCGCTTCCATTGCGTTCGCTATCTTCACGGCTTGTGAAAATGTTATTGAGTCATCCTCCGCAGTCGTTGCCTGATGACGTCACTCTTAAGTCCGCATATGAACTGGTCCCGCAAGCTCTCACTTAAATAATCTGAAAACTTACAGTTTCGAGCTAATCTTTTTAACTTCGTGACATAAGTTGCCACGTTCTCGGGTTGGAGTGTACGTAACGGGGCACTGAGGAAAAAACACTTAGAAAAATTTTGATGAATTTTTCAAACATACTTACTTTTTATGGTTTTATCGTATGGAGGACATAAAAAAAAACAATTTTTTCCCGGGATTTTTTTGTGAGGTCAATGACCGCTGAGCTAGGAGGCAAAATTTAACTCTCATTGTGAAGGCATCTGGGACTTAGAAAATTTTGAGGAAAAAGCAACACAGTGTACGGTCGAGGTCAGAAACCTTGACGCCAAGGTCAGTAACCTTGACGCCAAGGTCAGTTACCTTGACTCCAAGGTCAAGGTCAAATTAAAAAGTCGCAGACACGGGGTACGCTCGAGGTCGGTGACCTTGACGCCAATATCAGTAAACTTGACCCCAAGGTCAAATTAACAAAGACGCACACACGGGGTACGCTCGTGGTCAGTGACCTTGACCTCAAGGTCAGTGGGGCATATTCTATCATATGACATCAAAAGAAACCACTTTTCCCCATGAATTTTTTTTTGAGCTCAGGTCATGGGGCACCCCGACTTGGACAGGTTAGGTTAGAAGGGGATGGCGGGGTCTAGTGAGCGAGCAAAGCAAACGAACCGACCCCGCCATCCACTTCGTGGTTATTTTTTTTATGACCATTAAGCCCCGCGAAGCGGGGCTCTGACTTTGCCCTTTAAGCAACTTAGTCCAAGAGCGAGCGAAGCGAGCTCGAGACTTGGGGCACTCCGACTTGGACAGGTTATGTTAGAAGGGGATGGCGGGGTCTAGTGAGCGAGCAAAGCAAGCGAACAGAGCCCGCCATCCCCTTCGTGGTTATTTTTTTTATGACCATTAAGCCCCGCGAAGCGGGGCTCCGACTTTGCCCTTTAAGCAACTTAGTCCAAAAGCGAGCAAAGCGAGCTCGAGACTTGGGGCACTCCGACTTGGACAGGTTAGGTTAGAAGGGGATGGCGGAGTCTAGTGAGCGAGCAAAGCGAGCGAACAGACCCCGCCATCCCCTTCGTGGTTATTTTTTTTATGACCATTAAGCCCCGCGAAGCGGGGCTCCGACTTTGCCCTTTAAGCAACTTAGTCCAAGAGCGAGCGAAGCGAGCTCGAGACTTGGGGCACTCCGACTTGGACAGTTTATGTTAGAAGGGGATGGCGGGGTCTAGTGAGCGAGCAAAGCAAGCGAACAGAGCCCGCCATCCCCTTCGTGGTTATTTTTTTTATGACCTTAAGCCCCGCGAAGCGGGGCTCCGACTTTGCCCTTTAAGCAACTTAGTCCAAGAGCGAGCAAAGCGAGCTCGAGACTTGGGGCACTCCGACTTGGACAGGTTAGGTTAGAAGGGGATGGCGGAGTCTAGTGAGCGAGCAAAGCGAGCGAACAGACCCCGCCATCCCCTTCGTGGTTATTTTTTTTATGACCATTAAGCCCCGCGAAGCGGGGCTCCGACTTTGCCCTTTAAGCAACTTAGTCCAAGAGCGAGCGAAGCGAGCTCGAGACTTGGGGCACTCCGACTTGGACAGGTTATGTTAGAAGGGGATGGCGGGTCTAGTGAGCGAGCAAAGCAAGCGAACAGAGCCCACCATCCCCTTCGTGGTTATTTTTTTTATGACCTTAAGCCCCGCGAAGCGGGGCTCTGACTTTGCCCTTTAAGCAACTTAGTCCAAAAGCGAGCAAAGCGAGCTCGAGACTTGGGGCACTCCGACTTGGACAGGTTAGGTTAGAAGGGGATGGCGGAGTCTAGTGAGCGAGCAAAGCGAGCGAACAGACCCCGCCATCCCCTTCGTGGTTATTTTTTTTATGACCATTAAGCCCCGCGAAGCGGGGCTCCGACTTTGCCCTTTAAGCAACTTAGTCCAAGAGCGAGCGAAGCGAGCTCGAGACTTGGGGCACTCCGACTTGGACAGTTTATGTTAGAAGGGGATGGCGGGGTCTAGTGAGCGAGCAAAGCAAGCGAACAGAGCCCGCCATCCCCTTCGTGGTTATTTTTTTTATGACCTTAAGCCCCGCGAAGCGGGGCTCCGACTTTGCCCTTTAAGCAACTTAGTCCAAGAGCGAGCAAAGCGAGCTCGAGACTTGGGGCACTCCGACTTGGACAGGTTAGGTTAGAAGGGGATGGCGGAGTCTAGTGAGCGAGCAAAGCGAGCGAACAGACCACGCCATCCCCTTCGTGGTTATTTTTTTTATGACCATTAAGCCCCGCGAAGCGGGGCTCCGACTTTGCCCTTTAAGCAACTTAGTCCAAGAGCGAGCGAAGCGAGCTCGAGACTAGGGGCACTCCGACTTGGACAGGTTATGTTAGAAGGGGATGGCGGGTCTAGTGAGCGAGCAAAGCAAGCGAACAGAGCCCACCATCCCCTTCGTGGTTATTTTTTTTATGACCTTAAGCCCCGCGAAGCGGGGCTCCGACTTTGCCCTTTAAGCAACTTAGTCCAAAAGCGAGCAAAGCGAGCTCGAGACTTGGGGCACTCCGACTTGGACAGGTTAGGTTAGAAGGGGATGGCGGAGTCTAGTGAGCGAGCAAAGCGAGCGAACAGACCCCGCCATCCCCTTCGTGGTTATTTTTTTTATGACCATTAAGCCCCGCGAAGCGGGGCTCCGACTTTGCCCTTTAAGCAACTTAGTCCAAGAGCGAGCGAAGCGAGCTCGAGACTTGGGGCACTCTGACTTGAACAGTTTATGTTAGAAGGGGATGGCGGGGTCTAGTGAGCGAGCAAAGCAAGCGAATAGACCCCGCCATCCTCTTCGTGGTTATTTTTTTTATGACCATTAAGCCCCGCGAAGCGGGGCTCCGACTTTGCCCTTTAAGCAACTTAGTCCAAGAGCGAGCGAAGTGAGCTCGAGACTTGGGGCTCTCCGACTTGGACCAGTTAGGTTAAAAGGGGTGTTTTTATGAATCTGACGTTGAGGTCAAGGTCACTGACCACGAGCGTACCCCGTGTCTGCGTCTTTGTAAATTTGATTTTGGGGTCAAGGTCACTGACCTTGGTGTCAAGGTCACTGACCTCGAGCGTACCCCGTGTCAGCGTCTTTGTACGTACGCCGTGTCACGGCGTATTCTCGAGGTCACTGACCTTGGGGTCAAGGTCACTGACCTCAAAGCATACCGTGTCTGCGTCTTTTTTAATTTGACCTTGACCCTGGGGTCAACGTCACTGACCTTGGCGTCAAGGTCACTGACCTCAAAGCATACCGTGTCTGCGTCTTTTTTAGTTTGACCTTGACCTTGGGGTCAAGGCTTGATTAAGCGTTGTTTTTGGGTAAAATTTTTCTAAGTCTTTTTTTCATAGTGCCCCGTTTCGTATACCATGACCCGTTCTCGTCCCCTCCCTGTCTTTTCTGCCGAAAACGGTACTTTTTCGCTAATGAAGATGGCGTCGGCTGAAGGTGCTGACGCATTATACCCACGGCTTCACCGTACTTTAACTCCGACGGTTTCTTTGGACTCGATAGGTTGACGAGTAACTCATACGCTTCATCACCGATTATAGAAATTAGGGTAGGTAACTTCAACTCCTCCGCCACTTTATTCACTACAAAGTACATTTCCAACCTATCCACGTAGGATGACCAGTGCCCCGTTTCCACGTCGAATTGGCTCAACTTCCCAATCGACATATTGACTATTGTTCTTTAACGCACGCGCACAAAAGTAATTTACCCTCGTCGCCACTGGGATGTTCGTTAGTGGAGTAAAAAAAAGGCGTGTAGTCGCTTAACCTAGCGAGCTACCTGACTTACAATCATATAAAATATTCATCTACCTACATTACAATTATTATTTTATAATTTATTATCTCTACCAACTCAACATCTGAATAATTGCCAACAGCCATAATATCAGCAGTTAAAACATCAACACCGTAAGACCAACGATTCAAAATCTCAACACTTCAGAATGTCAGCAGCTTTGTTAGTCAACAGTTAACTAGACCAAAGTTTAAAATCTCAACATGTAAAGTATTAGGTAAATACCAATTTATGTTTAACATGTTTTACTACAAAAAAACACGTCCAGTAAATCTATCTATTATGGTTTCGATATTAAAATACTTGTGCATAGTTTTGAACCAATGTACAGGAAATGGTAATTATTCATGAATGAAGAATTTTTTTAATACTAACATAGTTTGTAACACCATATGGATGATTTCCGAAATATTTTTTATTATTATTTCGTTTATTCATCTTTATATACATAATATATGTTACATTTTTAACTATATATTAAAAAAAAACATTAAAAATACATTTAAAAATATAAAAAATGGTAGTCCGCCGGTGTCGGGAGTAGGGTCCAAGCTACCGGTGGTTAGGGCTCCAGAAAAAGGAACTTCCTCACAATACGAGCCGTATCGAGGAGTACTGCCTTCTGTACCAGGCCCTTTACCCAACCGAGTAACGCCAGCTTCGACAGATGGTCGTCGAAGCTTTTGGCCATCAGGCCATTGGCCGTAACGACTATCGGCACAATGAGAGCTGAGTCCACATTCCACATGTCGACAACCTCGTGTGCTAAGTCGAGATACTTGATTTGTTTCTCTTTCTCAGCCTTCATGAGGTTCTCGTCATGCGGGATGGTAACATCAATTATCATTGTCCGGCGCGCTAATCGGTCTATCACCACTATATCAGGCTTATTGGCAACAATAGTCCTATCAGTGATAGATAGACCGATCCCAGTTCAATGTGACATGGTCATTTTCGAGAACTGGGTCGGGCACATACTTGTAATACGGTACCTCAGAATTCACAAGTTTGTATTTCAAAGCAAGTTGCTGATGGATAATCCTGGCTACTTGGTTGTGCCTGTACAAGTACTCGCCGTTAGCCAGACGAGAACAACCAGAGATAATATGTCTGGTAGACTCACCCGGACGGTGGCATGTCCGACACACGTCCACTGTCCCGTCCTTCATAATATGCCTCCGGTAGTTATTCGTCAAAATATATTCGTCCATAATCCCACAGACAAAACTTTCAGTTTCCCCGAAGAGATCACTGAAACGTAGCCAGGCCACGGACGCTGAAAAATCTACATCGGATCCATGCAGAGCCCGATTGAAGCGTCTTACTTTTCGGGGTGCATCTGTTCCTGTGACTGATCGCACGAGTCAGTCGTAAAAATAAAAATCTTTAAAAAGTACATCCTATACTTTTATTGCATCCATCGTTAGGGCCAATTATAATGATATAATCTCCCTAACAAACTTGATAAATTAAATGATATTAAACCCTGAAATCTGGACTTATAAATTCAATGGGTCAACTTAAAGCACTTTAGTCGGTACGATTTGCGGAGGTGGCAAGCGAATTTTCGAAAATCTTTGAATGCAGTTTTCTTTCTTTTCAAAACTATACGAATGTTTTTTTCTATCTACTGTATTAAGTTTTTTCCCTTCAGGTGGCATTACAAAATCCAATCTGTATACAGGGACATCAATTTGTTGCATTTTGGCCCCCATCAGCACCTGTTGAATTACAAGTAACCCTGTGTGTGGATAGAGCTCTGTCCAGAGCATGCATGGAAGAGGAGGAAACAATTCACTTACAGGCGATTCTGCAGGAAGGGTGGCTGGTTGAGTGAGGGCCACCGGCTCACGCACAATGGTTCAACATCAGGACTAAGTGCGAAAAACAAACCCCAATAAAAAGATAGATAGATCTGATCAGTGGACGATATAGGGTATGTATAAATAAAAATATCCTATTGAGTTAGGTGTAAACTAGCCCCAGTTTACACCTTCAATAGGATGTATTATATTACGTTTGTAGTTATGTTAGCTCTTATTAGTTATAATAACACCCTAAATAACTTTCATTTTTAATATTTTAAGGTAATCAAAACAGCATTTATTTAGGATACGAAAACAATGCAGGAGTCGTCACTTGCCTCTTTAAAATTTTCAGCAACAAAAACCAAAAAGACAGCGCAGACACCTATCTGCCAGAAAATGAGAAGCCCATCCACAGCAATGGCGAAGGGAGCGGCGGTCCAGCGCAAGATAGGCGGGCCGTCCTTCAGCGCCAGTCGCATGCTCATTGGATACGACAGGTAGCCGACTCTGTTTTTCTTGCACACCTTGTACTGCGCGACCACCTGCAAGGCAAGACACAAGAATTGTTCAAATAGCAGCAGATCTGATTTCTGTGATTCTTTTTTAGTTCGATGCAGTATACTTGCCATTTGGTCCCGTAAGATTCAGTTTGGTTTAGAGTTTTTATTTTATAATCATTATTACTTTTTTTATCTTTATTTAAGGGGACTTGGTCAACAATGAAGATGTCGCCCCGTAATTATACATATAACTTTTATGGCTAGATACATCTTCATTCTCTAAAATATTTTCTATATTAAACAATGAAATGGAAGCAAGAGCCCGGCTGTCGCTGGGCGGTGTTCCCGCACTGTAAATGGCACAAGTATAATGTATACAACTTCCCGGCCTCTTCCGAAAAAGGCAAGACTAAAAAGCTGCTACATAACCCTATGTTGTATCGACCTTTCATCAAAATATTCCCGCCACAAGTCTTTAAAAATATTTTTGAATGTTTGCACCTGATCTGTGTGTAATGGTAAACAAGTGTATGCAAAATTAACTTTATCGGGAGGGATCACCTCCCGATAAAGTTAATTTTGCTGCCTGATCCGCTTTTTCATTTCCCATAATGCCAATATGAGATGGAATCCACTGTAGATTTATGGATTCATTCATCATACGCAACTAACTACTACCTAAACTATCTTTAAAATGGTTTGGAGAATAACACGCTATCGGGAAACCTCGAGAATTCGAGGGTAGCCGAGCCAGCTGCAATAAAGCACTCTTAGAGTCAGTTGAAACCACAATATGCTGAGTTTCAAGAGTTAAAGCGTACGACAGGGCTTCGGAAATTGCTATAAGCTCGCAGTAAATTACAGAAATATTAGCCTTAATTTTAAATCTAAATGTAAACATGTTCCATACATGTGTTATATGTGTATGTAATGTGTGTGTTTTAATTAAGGGTCGAATACAGCCGCTTCCGCATACTGTGCGTCTTGGGATCCGTCAGTATAAAGTTGATAGAACGAACCGTATTTAACACACTTTTGTCTTAAATTTTATGCATCTTTGGGATGCGTACATAAGGGATATCGTAAGATATGTTTTATGATAAGTCAATACTGGATAGCCATGTATTCAATGAGAATGTACCCAATATGGAACTGGCATAAATAGGTAAATCTTGGATTTGTCTACTAGAAATGGGATCTTTTTATGTGTCTAGTATTTGCCCTCACATAGATTTGACAATGCATAATAATAATATATTCTATAATAATAATAATAATAACCCCATCGCCGTATCTCCACGTTGACGTCGTGGTGGGGCTTGCGCGCTTCGATGAACCCTAGATCTGCTCCGGTGGAGTTTACTTTGCCGGACAGGTCTAGGGTGAGGAGCCAGACCAAGAGAGATACAATCCAAGCCAAGGTTGCACACGCCGAGGGCTGCATGGCTAGGGGGGCGCGCTAGTCGCTAGTGTGCAAACTCTGGAAAATAGGGGATCTCCAGTTTTAGTTACCCTTGCCACAGTGAACGCAGGGCTCTGCTGTGGTCGACTTTTTAAGTCCCTAGCTACTCGTGGGAACATCATGAATACTAGATCTAAAACAAAAAAACAACTTCAGGCAAATATGCCTAAAATTGATGACGAAACTTCACGAATCTCTTCGTCATCTCCCTCTTCTCTTTTCCCATCAATCGCATCAACTTCGCAATCTTTCCGCATCACTTCGACACGATCGTCATCCTCAATTAGTATACAGTCAGCAGATGTTGTACAGGAGACAAACTTAGTCGACGATACTGCACCCATCGCTAAGACTGGAACAAGTCGTAGGAAATGGAGTATTGAAATGAATAAATTTATCCTACGCACTTATCTTCATCTTACCAATATGGACACTGACAAAAATGCATATCTTCCATCGCTTCATACTAAGTTCCTAGAAAAATACCCGTTTATGCAAGTTAGCCGGCAAAGAATAGGTGACCAGCGTAGAGCCATAATACAAAAGAAATTGCTACCACAAGACACAATAGATCAGATTTATGACGAAGTCAGGGCTGAACTACAAATGGTTCACACTCAGATACAGCAACACTCTACACAATCTAACTCAGAGGTCGGCCAGCGCATGAGATGGATGAACGAACATAATGAAGCAATAATTAGGATATATTATACTGTCACACAATTAGAAACTGATAAAACGGCCTATAGGAAAAACTTACGAGAAGAATTTATAAATATATATCCAGAACTAACACATATAACGGAGCAAAGATTATCTGACCAAGTGAGAGCGATTGTAAATAACGGATACATAGACAAAAACAGGTTAAAAGAAATTAAAACTCAGGTAGCTACACAATTAGGAAACACCCAAAGCATAGAACACATAAATAACGATAACTTGAACACACAATCGCAGATAGAGTCAGATCTACCTAGCACAAATATTAGCTTCTTTGACACACCCCACACAGGTACTGATACCGTTCTTGAATCACTCGTAAATACTGACGAAGAATACAATTTTTTGAACACCATAGATTTATCTCAATCAATACCTGTACAAACCTACTTTGATCCTATACCAGAAAGTAATACAGAAATAGATGCCACATTTCAACAAGCACAACAAAATTTTAACAACACACACCCTACTAATAGGCCATACATTCCCAAGCAGAAGACATCTAGAAAGTTTTCTGCCATAGTTAATTACATAAATACCACTATTCTTCCTAAGCACGTCAATGTCGATACCGAGTTCAACGAAATGCAAACTATTATTTACTGTGCAGCATGGACGGCAGCTACATGTAACGGCTCTAAGATATCAGACTGTACGCAAAATGAACGCCGCACATACAAACAAGGAAAACCAAAATGGCAAGTCAGATTAGAAAACAAAATCGAACATCTAAGAGCAAATATAGGTAGGCTGACACATTTCATCAATGGTAGCAGAAGTCAAAAATTAATAGCAGCAATAGAGAAAATAAAGGAAAAATACAAATTACACGCTCAACATGAAAATTCTAATACACAAATAGAACACTTTTTGGACACTCTAAAACAAAAATTGAGCGCAGCATCAAGTAGACTCAAAAGATACATAGCATGCACAAATCGCAAAGTAGAAAACACAAAATTTAAAAACAATGAAAAAATATTTTATAGGAACCTTACTTCTAGTAATAGAGACAAGACTAGCCAGACTATAGACATTCCTTCATCTGAATCACTAAGACAATTTTGGGCCAATATTTGGGAAAATCCAGTACACCATAACGATTGCGCAAACTGGGTCAGCGATGCAATAATAGAAATTCCCGAAATGGCATTTGAGTTTATTCCTATAGATACGTTTATTGAAGTTATCAAGCGCACACATAATTGGAAATCGCCAGGTTCTGACAATATCCACAATTACTGGTATAAAAAATTCTCTAGCATACATCCTTTCTTACATAACCATTTAAATATATTCATACATTCACCTCACTTACTTCCAACATATATAACACACGGAGTAACTTACATGATACCTAAAGATATGAATGACACCATAAACCCGGCCAAATATAGACCCATTACTTGCCTACAAACCCTGTACAAAATTTTAACAGCCTGCGTAAGCGAAGTTGTATATGAGCATTTAACTAAAAATAATATTCTAGCAGAACAACAAAAGGGATGTCGTAAGAATAGCCAAGGGTGTAAAGAGCAACTTACCATCGACGCAATCACTATGAACAGTGCTGTTAAAAGTAGGAAGGATATTCACACTATGTTTATCGACTATCAAAAGGCTTTCGATTCAGTCCCGCACAGCTGGTTATTACATGTATTAAATCTCTATAAAATTCATCCAGTACTGAAGCAATTCTTAGAAACGTCTATGCAGAATTGGCAAACTGTTCTTAAAATTAATTCATCCTCAACGATTGTAGCTACTGAACCAATTAGTATAAAACGAGGAATTTTTCAAGGAGACGCCCTAAGTCCTCTGTGGTTCTGCATGGCACTCAATCCTCTCTCACATTTGCTAGATAAAACAGACGCAGGGTTCACACTAGAAAACAGCAATACACAATACAAACTAACACACCTAATGTACATGGATGACATAAAGTTATATTCAGCAGACAAGGAAGCACTTTTCCAACTAGCCGATACAACACAGCAATTTTCTGATGATATTTGTATGTCATTCGGAGTTGATAAGTGCAAAATCTTGTCAATTGTAAAAGGTAAAATACAAAATAATAGTTACACACTCGGATCTGGTGAAGCGATTGAGCCAATGGACGAATTGAGTACATACAAGTACTTAGGTTTTAAGCAATCGAGACAGATACAGCAAAAGTTGTCAAAACAAGAACTACTCAAAAAATTCACACACCGCCTTAACCTTATTTTAAAAAGTAACCTTAACTCTAGAAATACGATTAAAGCCATAAACACTTTTGCAGTACCTATTCTCACGTATTCTTTCGGAATAATACGGTGGTCCAAGACTGATATAAAAAAATTACAGCGAACTGTTCATACACTCCTAACCAAGCACAGAAAACACCACCCAAAATCATGTATTCAGCGCCTTACACTTCCCCGCCAAGAAGGAGGAAGAGGACTCATAGATATACACAACTTACACAACAAACAGATACATTCACTCAGAGCGTACTTCCATAGCAAATCAGAAAACTCATTATTACACAAACAGATTTCGGAAACCGATAAAAAACTTACGCCACTAAATCTACAAAATACAAATACGCAAATTAATGAAAACATTGTAAGTAATCAACAAAAAATTGCAGTTTGGTCGGAAAAAGCTCTACATGGAAGACACCGAGCGTCCCTGAACCAGTCACACGTCGATAAAACTAAGTCGAACGAATGGCTCAAACGAGGCGAATTGTTTCCAGAGACAGAGGGTTTCATGCTGGCCATACAGGATCAAATAATAGCCACTCGTAATTACAGGAAATATATAATGAAAGACCAGAATCAGCCGACTGACTCATGCAGACACTGCAACAGTGCCTCTGAAACCATCCAACACATAACTGGAGCATGTAAATCACTAGCACAAACTGATTATAAACACCGCCATGATCAAGTCGCTTCAATTATACACCAACATTTAGCATATAAATATAAATTCGTTAATGAAATTATACCATACTATAAATATAAACCAGAAACAGTTTTAGAAAGTAAAGATTACAAAATTTATTGGGACCGAACAATAATAACAGACAAAACTATTCACTACAACAGACCTGATATTACAGTTCACGACAAAATTAATAAAACTGTATATTTGATAGATATAGCAATACCTAACTCACACAATATTCAAACCACAATATCCGAAAAGCTCAGTAAGTACCAAGATCTCGCCATAGAAATTAAAACCCAATGGAAATCTCAAACCGTCCATATTGTCCCCATAGTTCTTTCGTCTACGGGCATAATACCAAAATCTCTTACACAAAGCCTGGATACTTTACAGATGCCAACTCATACTCTTTATATGCTCCAAAAAGCCACCATTCTTAACACCTGTCGCATCACTCGAAAGTTCTTGACTTCTGCAACACTTTCATCCACCTTCTCAATTTAAATTTCCCCTTACATACTTGGCTCTGGCCCGTGTGTAAGGTCATATCCTCTCTCAAAAGAGAAGAAAAATAAACAACTCACTATAATAATAATAATAATATATATCTGTGGCTCGGCTGTCAAGCCAACTGACGGACGTGAGAAATCTTTCATCCCGCATTTTTATTGATTTTAATTTTAAAAAACCATAGAAACAATGCATTTAATAACAAATACATCAAGAAAAAAAAAATAGCACCACATGGAAATAAAAAAACACACTAAATGGAAAAACAAATTGCAAATAAGGAAATAAAATGTTGACACGTCACCGGGCACGACTACAAGCAGCACCAACACCATCATCGGGTTCGTCGCTCAGTTCCGCCTCGCAGCCGCCGGGACCTGCGCCAGCCGCGAGTCCAGAGATTCCGGTAGCTGCAGTTGCGTCGAGCTCGAGCGACGAATACTTCTCGCCGCCGACGACACCACCACCTGCGCGTCGGCGCGGGCGAGGCCGACCACCGGCCAGCTTAGGACCGCGAGGCCCACCGGTCTCTGATAGGGTCCCCGCTATCGGTGGAAGTGTGCAGCGTATAAAATGGACTCAAGCCATAAATGAGAATGTTATACGCTCATACTTTGGGGCTACAGAGGGGGGAACTAACCTGACTGCGTACCGTGGTCGGATGCTCTCTCTGTTTCAGGTACTTGAACCAGCTGTCAGCGTATCGGCCCAACGACTGTCGGATCAGGTGCGCGTCATCCAGCGTAACCGTATGTTGGATGATAGTGTGCTTGATCGCCTCCGCACTGAAATGTGTAGCCATGTCATTGCTCCTCCGTCGCAGACTGTGGCACCAGCACAGTCAACCCAATTGCCCAGCCACGCTGACGAGGAGAGTAATGACAGGGTTACAAACGTAAGTACCCAGTGCAATGACGAATTGAGGAGTGCTTTGGAGTGTGCTATTCGGGAATACCGCTACATGCCGCCTGAACTTAGACCACGCTTACCTCGTTTGCCCATGCATAACAAGAACAGGGCGCTGGTGGCTGCTCTGGATTCGCAGTTGTCAAGCCATTTTGATAACTGTGATAACCTCACCGATGCACATTCGATCATGTACTGTGCGGCTGTAGCGGCATGTCGTGTAGCTCATGTCAAGATAAAAATAACCAATGACAGAGTTACACGACCAAAACCAGCCGTACCAGCTTGGCAGTGCAGGATCGAGCGTCGTATTGGTGAGGCCAGAGCGCTAATCGGCAAACTGATCTGCTTCAGGGAGGGCAACACACGCCCTCGAGTGATGCGCTTTGTGAGACGGGCGTTTTCGGGGACTGATGTCAATCCCCGAGATTATATATCTCGTATCACAGAGCGCATCGACTTCCTGAAGCAGAAGGTGTATGCATGGGCAAGCCGTATTCGTAGGTACAGGCGGCGAGTGGAGCGATACACCCAGAATCGCACATTCCGAAGTAACGAAAGGTGGGTATATAGGGATTGGGAGCGACCGGACCAAGGTGTGACTGACACGCGCTTACCGGATGATGATGCTATGTGTTCATTCTGGCGCAGCATCTGGTCGGTTCCTGTCAGTCATACTGAGGGTGATTGGACTCGGGAGGTCGAGCGTGTGTGCGATCCGATACCAGAAATGGGGGCAATTTCCATCAGTCCCCCAAGATGTAGCTTGTGCAGTCCGCCCGTTACCTAACTGGAAATCTCCAGGGCCGGACGGGCTGCACAATTTCTGGATTAAATGGTTTACGAGATCGCACGCTTGCTTGGCGTCTCAATTCCAGTCTGCCTTAGAGTCTGGGTCGCTACCCCAGTTCTTAACTACAGGAATAACCCACCTGCTCCATAAATCAGGCAGTACTGCGGAACCTAAAAATTATAGACCGATCACGTGTTTACCGACGGTCTATAAAGTTCTTACATCCATTTTGAGGGCAAAGATTAATAATCATATTAACAACAACAACATCATGTCTGCCTCTAAAAATGGATGTAGGAATGGGTCCCGCGGTACTAAGGAGCTACTCCTTATTGATATGGCCATTAGCCAACAGGTTCGGCGTTCCCGAAAGGATCTGTCGACATGCTGGATAGACTATAAGAAGGCCTATGACTCGGTGCCTCATACATGGCTCATGAGGGTGCTAGAATTGTATAAAGTTGATGCAACGCTACGCACCTTCCTGATGTCGTGTATGGGGCAATGGAGGACAGTCCTTCGCTATCCAGGATCTCGAAATATCCAGAGGAATAGCGAACCGGTAAGGATCGAGCGGGGTATATTTCAGGGCGATAGTTTGAGTCCACTTTGGTTTTGTCTAGCCTTGAATCCTCTTAGCACACTGCTGGAGAATTCAGGGCTAGGCTATCGGTTGAAGAGAGGTGGTCAGGTTATATCTCACCTCCTTTACATGGATGATCTGAAACTCTTTGCCCCCACTAATCTGCAACTGATGGAGCTACTGAAGGTAACTGAAACATTCAGTAACGCCATCAGGATGGAGTTTGGTGTGGATAAATGTGCGGTCATGCATGTAAAGCGTGGAGAGATTATGGAATCCGTGGGAACTCAACTCTCGGATTCCATAAACCTGAGATCCCTCTCTCCAACTGAAACTTACAAGTATTTGGGTATGTCGGAAGCGTTAGGTATCAATGTTACTGACATGAAGCAATCGTTGAAGGAAAGCTTCTTTGGCCGCCTGAAGAAGGTATTCAATAGCTTTCTATCGGGCGGAAACAAGGTGCGCGCCTTCAACGGTTGGGTCATGCCGGTATTGATGTACTCTTTCGGCGTACTCAAATGGACTCAAACGGAACTTGACGCCCTGGATAGGCGAGTCCGTACACTGCTCACTGCGTATCGAATGCATCACCCACGGTCGTCGGTAATGAGACTGTATATCCCGCGAAAGTGTGGAGGTCGAGGCTTTTTAAATGCTAAGACTCTCCACAATCGCAAGATATGCAGTCTTAGGGAATATTTCCTAGCTGTAGACGTGGGTATGCATCGAGATGTAGTGGCGGTGGACAAGGGACTCACCCCGCTCTCCTTGGCAAATGAGAACTGGCGCAAACCTGCGGTGCTTGACACTAACGATCGCAGGGCGGTATGGCAGAGTAAGGAGCTTCACGGACGCTTTTTCCGGGCCCTACATGGGCCCGACGTAGACCAACTAGCGTCCGTAGCCTGGCTGCGTTTCGGTGATCTTTTTGGAGAAACCGAAGGTTTTGTTTGTGCAATTATGGACGAAGTTATCATGACGAATAACTACCGGAGATTCATTGTGAAAGACGGCACGGTCGACATATATCGGGCATGTCACCGTCCGGGAGAATCAATTCGCCACATTGTCTCTGGTTGTTCTCGTCTAGCTAACGGAGAATACTTGCATAGGCACAACCTTGTAGCCAGGATTATCCATCAGCAACTTGCTCTGAAATACTCTCTTGTGGAGTCGGAGGTGCCATACTATAGGTATGCGCCCGACCCAGTTCTCGATAATGGCAATATCACATTGTACTGGGATCGGTCCATCATCACTGACAGGACTATTGTTGCCAATAAGCCTGATATAGTGGTGGTGGACCGAATTGTGAGGCGTGCAATGATTGTAGACATAACCGTCCCGCATGACGAGAACCTCGTGAAAGCCGAGAAAGACAAACAAATCAAGTATATTGACTTGGCTCGCGAGGTTGTCGACATGTGGGAAGTGGACTCCGCAATCATTGTACCGATAGTCGTGTCGGCCAATGGCTTAATAGCCACGAGCCTCGACCAACACCTTAGGAGGCTCTCGTTGGGCAGCTGGATCAAAGGCTTGATTCAGAAAGCGGTACTTCTGGACACGGCTCGCATTGTCAGGAGGTTCCTTTCTCTGGAGCCCTGACCACCGGTAGCTTGGACCCTGTTCCCGATACCGGTGGGCTACTATTTTTATATTTTTAAATGTTTTTTTTTATGTATATATTGTATAAAAATATTTAAAAATTTAGAAATAAGCGAAAATGATGAATAAAGGAAATAATAATATAATATTCCACACAACTATCACACAACGCCATCTAGTCCCAAGCTAAGCAGAAGATAAGATCTATCTATACATTATAATAAAATCGTAGACCAACCGTGTCTGTACATTGAATATTTTTGCACAAAAATTACATAGAAAAGTTAAGAAAAAGATACAAAACACAAATATGCTATTTTTGAAATTTTTGTCTGTTTGTCTATTTGTCTGTTTTTCTGTTTGTCTGTGCGTTTGAGGGAGCAACATGCATAAACCACAGGTTTTGTTTCAAATCTAGGTATTTAAAAATATTAAGTGATAATCCGTGTAACATTAAGCGTTTATTTCATCAAAATCGACCCCCAAAATCAAGATATATTAATTTTTTAAGTTAAGTAAGAAACTTCCTAATGTATTCTGTTCCTCATGTATTCTGATTATAGCGCCATCTATTGAAAAAGATGAAATGCACGAACGCATGTATAAAACACCAAAACAAATTGTTGAGTTATGTGTGAAACTTTTAATACGTGGCAAAATAAAATTGAACATTTTTATACCTTATCGGTATTCATCATAACAACCGATCCACAAATCAAAATATATTGAATTTTTAAGTTTAGTAGGATACTTCCTAATGTATTGTGATTAGGCAAAGCGCCATCTATTGAGAAAAATAAAATGCATGAAAACATGAATATTACCTTAAAATACATTGTTGAGTTATATATGAAACTTTTATGCGTAGCAAAATAAAAGTGAAACGTCATACGACTATCATACACATTCGAGTTCGTTAGGTGTTAAGTTTCGGTCTCTAAAAGGTCTTGAAAAATTCTTTGTTAAGTTTTAAATTACCTAAATCGCTAAAATCTTTGCGTTGTCTCTAATTTGATTCGTTAAATGTGCGTTTATCGTAGTCTTGAATTGGTTTGGTTCTTGCGAAGTTTTAGACGGTACGAAATGCGAATCAGGCCTGTAGGGTTCCGTACCAAAAGTATTGACGGGACTCTACTGCTAAGCCTACGTACTCGATTGATTCGTTAAGAGCAAAGCAACGAACGGTTTGATATTCGATTTGCGAAACAAGGCTCATAATAATAGAGTACCGTACCAAAGGTGGTCACGGTGACAGGGGGACCCCATTACTAAGCCTCCGCGATCGATTCTGAATTCTACATCATGAGAAGCATCAGACGGTTCAACTTGCGTTACAGGGCGAATTATAGGGTTCCGTACCAAAGGTGCTAACGGGACCCTATTACTAAGCCTTCGCGTACGATTTTGATTCGTGCGAACGAAATCGATTTTTAGGGTTCCGTACAGAGGTTGCTAATGGAACTCTGGTTATTAATAAGCCACCGCTGTCCGTTTTCCTTCAGTATATACGTTTTATTTCTGTTTCGCTAATTTCAAAATGCCTTCTAGAAAAAAGTCGAATCTTTCACAATACAGCAAAAAGGCTAAATATATGAGACTAAGTAGGTAGTAAGGTCTAAAGGAACAGCAGAAGATCAAGAAGCCAGACTTACAGCAGCTAGAGAAGGGCAGGCCAGAACTCGCACTTTAGATTATTGACTTTAGCGACACGATTTTGTATGCCTTTCGGCGGAACATAGGGTGGACCAAACATTTTTATAAAACATCTTTGTACCCTAGGGTGGACCAAACATTTTTATAAAACATCTTTGTACCCTGTGTTCACAAAATAAATAAATTAAATGAAATGAAATGAGATAATTGTACTCAGCGTGAGACTCGGCTAAGTACAACCCTCATATAATTAATATGTATAGGTACATTCCTGTATAACTAACTTCAAATATAGTTTTTTTTTACTACGCACGCGTTTGACTACTATCTCACCTGATGGTAAGCGATGATGTGGTCGAAGATGGAGCACGCTTGCCTAGAAATAACCTATTCACTCTTGACTTCAAATATAGTTTACAGAGAAGCATTAATGTGAATTGTTTCATTATATTTTACCAGCAAGCGGCTTCGCCCTTGTTTTACAAATATCAGACTTTTCTTTATAGATATTTTAAATTGTTTTATGTAGTTCCTTTTTTCTTTAAATTGTCTTCACAGTCATATCGAAGCAACAAGGACAATGTAACCAGTATTTTTATAATACATACATAACATGATATAAAAGACTGACCGTGGAGTTTCTTGCACGTTTTTTTTCTTACGCTTTAAAACTCGCAAACAGCTTCATGTTTTTGACAGACTGATCTTAACAATTCAAAAGTATCAACCTGTAAATAAATGGTTTGAACCTTGAATATCTCCCAAAGTAGGTACTCCCAAGATAAGAATGCTTATGTGGTATTCCAGACTTTTATCTACCTCTGTGCGAAATTTCATTCAGACCGTTCAGCCGTATTGTCGTAATTGAGTAAGAAACATCCAGCCAGCCAAACTTTCGCATTTATTAGTAAACAAAAATTAGAAGTAAGATAATAGGCTGGCATCGATCTAAGCGCACGCGAACGACGTCGCGGGCACAGCTAGTCAATCATATTTATACTAACATTATCCTTTATAGACCGGAAATTTTACAATAGTATGCAAAAAATGTTTATTTCAGAAGTTATTAATATAAATTATATTATAAACAAACGCGCATATTATTATAAATATTATTATGGTCAATGATCTCCCTCAAGTTCTTCGACATACAAGATGTCTACTGTATGCCGACGACTTGAAACTGTATCTTGAAATAAGCTCTGAATGTGACTGTTTGGCACTGCAGCAAGACATAGCTACGCGATATACAAGTGGAGCGTTGACAATAAAATGGAATTCAACTCCTCTAAGTTCTTCGCTATGACCTTCGGTCGAGTGCGACACCCAGTGAATTTCGAATACAATTTAAATAATGACACTATCACAAATCAACTGCCATGAAAGATCTGGGGGTCACATTCGACCGAAAGCTCACCTTCCACGACCACATGTCTACGGTAGCCAAACCAAAGGTACGGTACCAAAGGTTAGGTTTTGTCCTTCGTAATTGTCGTGATTTTCGCTCCGCACACGCCATTAAAATAATATATAACGCGCTTGTGCGTAGCAAGTTAGAGTCAGGCTCATGTGTGTGGAATCCACACGAAAAAACTTACGTGCTTCTTTTAGAAAAAGTACAGAAAGCGTTCCTTAGGTTTTTGTACAAGCGGATACATGGCTATTACCCTTACCTTTATCCGACTAAATTTTTACTGGGTTGCCTCGGATATAACTCATTAGAGGTAAGGCGAGCATGTGATCAGCTCACAATGGCCTGTAAGACGCTCCGTGAAACCATTGACGCGGATCTGCTTACAATGCTGGCTCGCGTCTTTGTGCCGGACAATTACTGCAGGGGTAAAAAGCACAGATTGTTCGCTGTGCCTCCGTGTCGCAGCGTTGCGCGTGCTAAGTCTCCAATTCCTCGAACTCTGGTTGCACTTAATGATCTCTTGGATTTTAATCTAACAAGCGATCTGTTTGCGGATGAATGGACGAAGATTTTATTGGCATGTCAGAAGTACTGTGAGAGGGATTCATGACAGAGTTTCTAACCCATTTTATTTTTTTAAATTTATGTTTGTTTGTGTTTAGTAGTTTTTGTGCTTTAGTTACTGTAATTGGTTATAAACCGTTGTAATTAAATAAATAAATAATAAATGAATAATAATAAACAAAACATAGGGCTTGGGCTTTTCTTCCGCCACAGAATTAGCATTTCCATTCAATGCAGCAATACTGCCAGTGTTCTGGGCACTTTGGTCATTGATAGCAATGTGGATTATTTTTTTGATGCTCAATGATATATTTTGTTTTTATAGACCTAGATTTAAGCCAGAATTTTCCCGCTAAATACGAGTACCTTCTTCGAATGGGTAGCGGATGTAAGCACAGTTCGTTCTCCATGACATGGATTGGAGTGCTCCTAATAAAGCCCCAAATAATCCCCCAGTAATTACCAAATAAAAAACTACAGAAATCAAATCTACTTCGAATCATTGAGATAATTATACAGACCAGACCAGATCCATTTGGATCCAGCTACAACTTTAAATATGTTTAATAATCTGGAGCACTTTTCCCATCATGGGTGCATGGGGTCTGTTACCATCTTAAGACCCAAGCCAACCTCACCTGCTAGCGGTGCACCCTGCTGTCCAACGGACGAGGCTCTGGCGAACCTGGTTTCCCTCTCGTAGGGTTGTGGGGGTCAGACGGCTGGTCGCCCCACGTAAAACCAACTTCAGTCAAATATTAAAATGGACAAGGAGTTGAAAACGGGTACTCGGGCTAAGGCGTCGCCGCATAAAGACGCGCAGGCACATCGCCCTAAACCTGCGATAAGTGGGCTAGGGCTACCGTGTCGAGTACGGGCACGGCTAAAGAGGATAGTACCCAAGAAGAAGTTCCGCTTTGCCACCTGGAACATTGGCTCCCTAACCGGACGTTGCCGAGAACTCGCGGACGTACTTGCAAAGCGTCGGGTCCAGTGCGCCTTCCTTCAGGAGACGCGCTGGAAGGGAAATAAGTCACGTGGCATCGGGCAGGGGTACCGGCTAGTGTACACCGGATCACCAACGGGCAGGGGCGGAGTGGCCGTGGTGCTGTCTAAGGACCTTCAGGATGGACTCCTTGAAGTAGACCGATGCAGCGACCGGTTGATGCGAGTTAGGGTGCTGATCGGAGGGTCGGTAACGAACCTAATCAGCGCCTATGCTCCTCAAACTGGTTGCTGTGAGTCTGAAAAGGAGGCCTTCTGGGATGAGTTCGAGGACGTACTACGCGCTTTTCCGAATTCCGAAGGTGTTTTGGTTGGGGGGGATGTCAACGGTCACGTAGGTCTGTTTGCTGGAGAGTACGGACGTGTTCACGGTGGTTTTGGATATGGCCAGCTAAATGCAGAGGGAGTCAGTATACTCAGCACCTGCGCTTTGTCTGACCTAGCCATCGCGAACACGTTCTTTCAGAAGAAGCCCCAGCATCTTATTACGTACCGTAGTAGTGCCTACTCAACCCAAATAGATTACCTGCTGGTGCGACGGTGCCACATTGGCAAGGTTACCAACTGCAAAGTCATCCCAGGTGAAAACCTAACGGCTCAACACCGCCTCCTTGTCCTGGACTTTGCGGTTGTACCGAAAAAGAAAGTGACCGAAAAACGCAAACCCCGCACAAAGTGGTGGTTGCTTGATGGTCCTAGGCAGTCGGACTTCATCGCGGAGGTCGAGCATCTCGAGATCAGTGCTCCGCATGAGTCCGCTCAAGAGATCTGGAGTAGGATCCATTCAGCAATCACCGATGCGGGTAAGCGCGTCCTTGGCACTTCTCGTGGTGGCCGCACCATAGAAAAGGAGACGTGGTGGTGAGATGACGGGGTGCAGCAGGCGACTCGGAAGAAGAAGGTTTTATTTAAACAGTGGCAAGGGTCCAACTCTCCGGATGACAGAGAGGCATATGGAGCGGCTAAGCGCACTTGCAAAAAAGCTGTAGCCAGAGCCCGCAGCAAAAGTCTGGCGCCCTTGTACGACAAGCTGGAAACTGCGGAGGGGCAAAAGCTTATTTTTAAGCAGGCGCGTGCCCGGGAGAAAGCTACACGGGACATTAGCAAATGTCTCTGTGTAAGGGTAAGCCCAGGGTAAGCTGCTCTACGATGCCCCCTCTGTTAAGGAAAGATGGTGTACATACTTCGCGGAGCTGTCTAACAAACAGCATCCCCATAACCTTCCTCCCGAACCGCCTCCTAACCTTGGACTTATTTCCCCTATTTCCCCCAACGAAACCCGCATTGCTCTTCGCCACATGAAGAACCGGAAAGCGGTCGGGCCTGACAATGTGCCAATTGAAGTGTGGAAGGCGATGGGCCCACATGGCGTGGACCTTCTGACGGATCTTTTTAACCGCATCCTGATCACCAAGGAAATGCCGAACCAGTGGCGATTTAGCCTGATTATCCCTGTATACAAAGGCAAAGGTAGCGTACAGGATTGTGGTAGCTACCGCGGTATCAAGATCATGTGCCACACCATGAAGCTTTTCGAGCGCATCATTGACACACGGCTCCGTAGCGAGTGTACTGTCTCTGAGTGTCAATATGGCTTCCGGGCGGGTAACAGCACCATGGACGCAGTATTCGCCTTACGGAATCTGGCTGAGGCTTACAGAGAGAGAAGGAGAGCTTTGCATATGGCCTTTTTAGACCTGCAGAAGGCTTTCGACTATATACCTCGGCAGTCCATCTGGTGGGCACTGCGCTTCAAGGGCGTTCCCGAGGCCTATATTGACATTATCAGAGACATGTACCGCGATTCCGTGTCCTCTGTCCAGACCGCTGTTGGCGAATCGAATGGCTTCCCAATATCTTTTGGCGTTCACCAAGGCTAGGCTCTAAGCCCGTTCTTGTTTAACGTAGTGCTCGATGTAGTTACGGCAAACATCCAAGATAAGCCCTCATGGCTAATGATGTATGCCGATGACATCGCCCTCGTTAATCAGAACAAAGCCCATCTTGAGCGCAAAGTCAACATTTGGAAGGACACGCTTGAAAACGGTGGTCTGAGACTAAATGTGGCGAAGACTGAGTACATATCCTGTGGCGGCACGGATTCAAATAGGTACATCCGAATAGGTTCGGACCTGACCATCGTCCGAAGCCTACTACCAGTTAGTGTCACCTGATTAGCACCACCCGGGGTTGCCTAACTGGAAATCTCCGGGACCGGACGGGCTGCACAACTTTTGGATTAAATGGTTCAAAAGATCGCACGCTCGCTTGGCATCACAATTACAGTCTGCGTTAGAGTCAAGGTCGCTGCCCCAGTTCCTAACTACAGGAAAAACCCACCTGCTCCCTAAATCAGGTAGTACCGCGATGCCTAAAAATTAAAGACCGATCACGTGTTTACGGTCGGTCTATAAAGTTCTTACATCCATTTTGAGAGGAAAGATTAACCATCATATTGATAGTAATTCAATAATGTCTGCTTCTTAGAATGGATGTAGGAAAGGGTCCCGCGGTACTTAGGAGCTGCTTCTCATTGACATAGTCATTAGCCAACAGGTTTGTGGTTCCCAAAGAGATCTGATGACATGCTGGATAGATTATAAGAAGGCCTATGAATCAGTGCCACATACATGGCTCATAAGGGCGCTGGAGCTGTACAGAGTTGATGCAGTTCTTCACACCTTCCTGATCTCGTGTATGGGGCAGTGGAGGACGGTCCTTCATTATCCAGGGTAGACCCAGGCAAACAACAAACCGATAAGGATCGAGCGTGGAATATTTGAGGGTGCCAGTCTGAGTTCATTGTGGTTTTGTCTGGCCCTCAACCCTCTCAGTACCTACATTTTTGGATGGTTCGGGCCAAGGCTACCGGTTGAGAAGAGGTGTTCAGGTCATATCGCACCTCCTTTACATGGATGATTTGAAACTCTTTGCTCCTAACAACTTGCAACTGATGAAGCTACTGAAGGTAACAGAAACCTTCAGTGGCGCCATCAGGATGGAATTTGGTTTGGACATATGTGCGGTCATGCATGTAAAGCGAGGGGAGATTATGGAATCCGTGGGAACACAACTCTTGGATTCCATAGACCTTAGGTCCCTCACCTCAACCGAAACTTAGAAGTATTTGGGTATGTAGGAAGCGTTAGGCATCAATGCTGTCGATATGAAATAATAGTTGAGTAAGCGCTTCTTTGGCCGCCTGAACAAAGTACTTAACAGTTTTTTATCAGGCGGAAACAGGGTGCGTGCCTTCAACGGTTGGGTCATGCCGGTTTTGATGTATTCTTTACTCAGACGGAAGTTGACGCCCTGGATAGGAGGGTACGCTCACTGCATACCGCAAATCGGATGCTTCACCCACGGTCATCAGTGATGAGGCTGTATATCCCGCGGAAGTGCAGGGGTCGTGGCTTCTTAAATGCTAAGAACCTGCACAACCGCGAGGTATGCAGCCTTAGGGAATACTTCCTAGAGGCCGACGTGGGTATGCATCGAGATGTGGTAGCGGTGGACTAAGGCCTTACCGCGCTCTCCTTGGCTAACGAAAACTGTCGCAAAACCTGTGGTATTAGATACTAACGACCGCAGGGAGGTATGGCAGAGCAAGGAGCTTCACGGACACTTTTATTGGGTCCTACATGGGCCTGATGTAGACTTCTTAGGGTCCGTCGCCTGGCAACCTCTCGCGACCGGCCTTGGTTCAATCTTTGTTCCGGAGCGAGGAGGCATGGGAAGCGATCACCTCCTTCTGCGAAGCAGTAACGCTAGCAAAGGAGGAACACGGATGGGTTTTAGTCAGTAAGAGTATGACACTCCCTCTTGCTTCGCCCAGAGCGGGAGGAGTCATTTGATGATTTCCCATCCTTAAAAAAAAAAAAATGAATGGTCCGTAGCCTGGCTGCGTAAGGTTTTGTCTGAGCAATTATGGACGAAGCAGAAGTTGTATGCATGGGCAAACCGTATTCGAAGGTATAAGCGGCGCGTGGAACGATACACCCAGAATCGCACATTCCGGAGTAATGAAAGGTGGGTATACAGAGCTTGGGAATGACGGGACCAAGGTGGGACTGACACGCTTACGGGATGATGATGCTATGTGTTCATTCTGGTGCAGCATCTGGTCGGTGCCTCTCAGTCATACCGAGGGTGACTGGACTCGGAAGGTCGAGCGCGTGTGCAATCCGATACCAGAAATGGAGGCAATTACCATCAGCCCCCAAGTTGGTTGATCAAGATGTGAAATTGCATCATTCAGTCGTCACAACGATATTTTTTTATATGAATCACGAATTAGTTCAGTGTCAACGTTTCGCCAGTAGTTTGTCATGTTGTAATAAAATACTAATTTCAATTCGTCTCGGATTTCTTGCAAGTCAGCAATCTTGTCAAACTCAATTGTTTAATTTTTTGTCAGAGGGGTAATCTTCATATCTTGTTGTACCGTGTTCGTTATAAGTGTTGTGGTCAGCATTAGTGTGTAGCATACCATGATGTTCCAAGTAAGCTTGTTTGGTCTGCTCCGCCTATTTGTTATGGATTTGTCCGTGTCGCCAAGTCTTTTTTCGTCAACCTCGACTAATGGTATAACTTTTGTGATCGGCCGTTTAACTGCTCTTTTTGCGGTTTGTAGTGTGACAACTCTCGTGTGGCCGTCTTTTCCAGTGTGGAACTCTGTGACACGACCCAGTGCTCATTTTCCTACCAGTAGCCTTTCATCCGTCCTATTGTTTCCATTTTAGCCTTGTCTGGAGTTGTTGAAGGTACTCATGCGACCATCTCTTCCAGAAGTCTTTGCTTAGTTGCTGCACAATTTGCCATCTCCTAATTTGCGATATGATTTACTATGTTCCAATGTTACCGTCAAGCGATTTAAAGTAATGAAAGTGGCGGACAAAGCAATCTGGAAGTGCCAAGTCTGTGTAAGCAAGTTACCTAAAACCAGTAATATTGATACACTAGTAAAATCAACCCGAAATGACAGCCCTGCAAACTCACCCGACGACTCTATATAAAGCCCGTTTACATCGATTAATACGACCAACGCCAACGTCACAAACCGTAATAAACGCCTCCAGAGCTCGCCTATAAATCCAACGGAAGACGAAACGGTCTTAGAGATAACAAAACACTCCTTCAGAGAGATTATACGTCAGGAAATAGCAAAGGCGCTCAAAGAAGCAGTGGCAGCTTAGTTTAAGCAAATCGGCGATCTGATCTCGGGTTTTCGAACATCATTAGACTTCTTTAACGATAAATACGAGGAATAGAAAGTTACTCTTGAGCAACACTCGACGAAATTACAACTGTTGGAAAAATACAATACCAAGCTGCAGTCAGCTATACAAGACCTTAATAAGCGCATAAGTCTAATGGAATAACACAACAGGTCCGCCAATATTGAAATACAAACCATCCCGGAAAACCGCTCGGAAAACATAGTCAGTACTATACTGCAACTCAGCACCATAGCCAAGTGCCAAATTAAGGAAGAGGACATTGCCTACTGCACAAGAATTTTTAAAACATTAACAATCTAAAGCATTAACGAACTAGACTACCATAACAATTTAATGAAGTCCCAGCGACTAATCCAACACTGATTCAAACGAGGATTAATCGACGGAGTGGGATACGTTGCCAACTCATTATTCGGAGTACCGGATCAGTACTACGCAGAAAAGTACGAACAGGACATCGACTTAATCCAACACAATAAGAACCATCTGTTACACCTTCTCAAAAATCAAATAAGCATACTGGAAAACAAACACAACATCGTGCAACGCAATGAAGCGACTATGTTAAAGCTGTTCACCCTGATGAATGAACACCTCACTAACCTGAAAAACAAAACAGAAACGAATAAACATGACACTGCTAATGCATTTTACATCATAACATTGGCAATAGCTGCAGAAAAAAATGGCTCAAAATCTAAAGGACATCCAACAAACGCTTATCAACACGCTGACAAATATGTACTAGGGTCGTATGGACGTACACCTAATTTCACCAACTCAAATGCAAAACGAATAAGACACAGTAGCTCGACAGCTACCACGCAACGCCACGCTTCCGGAAGTTCAGCATAATGTAAGAGATATCTACAGACTGTTCAGAATACATGCACGCATTACACAGCAATATCTATTGATGGAAGTAAAAATACCAATTCTGAACGATGTTCTTTACGAGCTGAATAAGCTCATCAGCATACATCAATGCATTGGCACTAACCGCCCCTAGCCCAAGAGGCACCCGGCGGGTACGGCGATACAGGTCAGCAGATTGGGATGGCATGCGATCTTTCTTCGCATGTTACCCTTGGCAGCCTACTTGCTTTTCTTCGACTGATGCTTCATCGTGCGCGGACGCCGTGACGGATGTGTTGCGCTACATTCCGTTTTCTGACATAAAAACGTCTGGCCAAGCTCCTCCATTGTCTGGTGCCTTGTGCAAATGCGCTGATGCGCTTAAACACGGAGCGTACCTAGCATGGGTCAATGTCGACGCGCATTTGCTTAGCGCGTACGAGCTCTCTTCTTCTGAGAAGAGAGCCTTTAACAGGCTGCCAAGTCCTGAAAGAAGGTGTTGCGGAGGGCTCGGTTTGACCACATTAGCCGAATTGGGAACAAACTTGCTTCATACCCAGCAGGTAGTAAGGCTTTTTGGTCCCTAGCTAAGTCGGTCGGATCGAACTTCTGCCGCCCCTCACTACCACTACTGCTGAGACCCGACAGGACGCTGGCCCACTCCGCTGAGGAAAAAGCGAACTCATTTGCTTCTTTATTTGCGGAATCTTCACGTCTAGATCCTGGTGGCGCGAAGCCCCCTGCTTCTCCTGGTGGATGCGAGTCGAGTATGTCGAACATTCGCATTTATCAGAAGGACATCGGTAGGGTACTGCATAACTCAGACTTGAACAAGGCTAGTGGCTCCGACGGGATACCGGCAATTGTTCTGAAAACTAGTGCGCTGAGTTGTCTCCGATCTTGACACGCCTATTTCGCCTTTCGTTTGAGACTGGAAAAGTGCCGAAGGCTTGGAAGCAAGCTAACATGCAGCCCGTGCCCAAGAAGGGTGGTCGAGCTGACCCGTCGAATTGTAGACCCACACTGCTCTAGCAAGTCGACATTTTCCGAACTTGAGTGGTCGCCTTTATAATGCGGTCAATAAGGTTTGCAAAATATATCCTTTGCCGAAATACAAATGTAAGAGAGTTGTAAGTGAATATCTTCAGGGTCTTACATACGACGAAACTGAAAGACTATTCAACAGAAATATATAATGTACTACTATGCGCTATTCCAAAATAAATATTATAAACTCATCTTCACTTACATAAAAGTATTTCAATGCATGCCTTAAACCTAACTTTAATTTTATTGTTTAATCTTAAATAATCATTATCATCAATGTAATTAAATCAAATTCTATTTTAAACTAGCTGTGCCCGCGACGTCGTTCGCGTGCGCTCAGATCGATGCCAGCCTATTATTTTACTTCTAATTTTTGTTTCTTACTCAATTACGACAATACGGCTGAACGGATCTGGATGAAATTTTGCACAGAGGTAGATTATAGTCTGGAATTTTTATTTTATTTTATTTATTAGGGACAAAAACCGTTACATGTTAAGGCGGTACAATTACATTCTTAATATAAATTGTTAAACATAATATAACCCACACTACTACCACCACGGATTAATCAAATTTGTGAAAAGCGGATGCTGATTTTAAGAATATTGTTTCTAACTATTTGAATTGAGTGTTTACTTAAAATTTCGATGCTAATGAAGCTATTGCAAGATTTTTAATTTTTTTATTGGAAAAAAAGAAAATGTCTGTGTCCATAAAGTGTGCATTATAAGTGTCCACAAGGCGTCGAAGAGGTGCGCGTGCCCCGGCGTTGGTTTTACGTGCATTATAAGTGTCCACAAGGCGTCGAAGAGGTGCTCGTGCCCCGGCGTTGGTTTTACGTGCATTATAAGTGTCCACAAGGCGTCGAAGAGGTGCGCGTGCCCCGGCGTTGGTTTTACGTGCATTATAAGTGTCCACAAGGCGTCGAAGAGGTGCGCGTGCCCCGGCGTTGGTTTTACGTGCATTATAAGTGTCCACAAGGCGTCGAAGAGGTGCTCGTGCCCCGGCGTTGGTTTTACGTGCATTATAAGTGTCCACAAGGCGTCGAAGAGGTGCGCGTGCCCCGGCGTTGGTTTTACGTGCATTATAAGTGTCCACAAGGCGTCGAAGAGGTGCGCGTGCCCCGGCGTTGGTTTTACGTGCATTATAAGTGTCCACAAGGCGTCGAAGAGGTGCGCGTGCCCCGGCGTTGGTTTTACGTGCATTATAAGTGTCCACAAGGCGTCGAAGAGGTGCGCGTGCCCCGGCGTTGGTTTTACGTGCATTATAAGTGTCCACAAGGCGTCGAAGAGGTGCGCGTGCCCCGGCGTTGGTTTTACGTGCATTATAAGTGTCCACAAGGCGTCGAAGAGGTGCGCGTGCCCCGGCGTTGGTTTTATTTGCATTATAAGTGTCCACAAGGCGTCGAAGAGGTGCTCGTGCCCCGGCGTTGGTTTTACGTGCATTATAAGTGTCCACAAGGCGTCGAAGAGGTGCTCGTGCCCCGGCGTTGGTTTTACATGAATTCACGTGAACGCGCGAGTCCCACGTCTGATTACATTTCTAGGTACCGTGTAACATACTTTATTTGTAATTTCAGTGCAGTCAAATCTACTGTGGAGTCGCTTTTCAAGCAGTTTGATGCAGTTGGTGGCATTGGATCAGTAATTGAACTGCATCAGACTGCTTGAAAAGCGACTTGTTTTGAACTTTTTAGTCGTTTTTAGTGCTCGGGTTTTTTGACAAAGTCAATTTTTTGAAGAATATGATAACCTCCATAAACCAAATAATTGATCAGTCAAGAAGCTTGTCGTTTATCTATATCTATATATATAATAAAATCGTGGACCAACCGTGTCTGTACATTGAATATTTTTGCATAAAAATTACATAGCAAAGTTAGGAAAAAGATACAAAACACAAATATGCTATTTTTGAAATTTTTGTCTGTTTGTCTGTGCGTTTGAGGGAGCATCACGCATAAGCCACTGATTGGGTTCCAAATCTAGGTACTTAAAAATATTAAGTGATAACCCGAGTAACATTTAACGTTTATTTCATCAAAATCGACCTACAAAATCAAAAGATATTGAATTTTTAAGTTTAGTAAGAAACTTCCTGATTGGATTATTCGAGATCGCATGGCTACGGTGTTAAGTTTTTCGAGGTAGCGTGCATTCGTTGATAGGTGTTTCGTATTAGTAAACTTACGGGGACGTGTTATTCGAGGTTACACTTTTCGAAGTCAAGTAACGCACTCCATTATTAATTATCGTAACGTGTAGGTTTCTAAGTTCAAACTCATTTTTGGCAGTTCAACTACATTGTCGATAGATGGCGATGTACTGATGACGCGTTTTTCTGAATCGCGGTGTTAAGATTCTCCACACGAATATGACCTCAGCTGCCTTAATCCAAAGATGACGTTGAACTCTGCTCTCAGTATTCTTAAACGATAATTTATCCAACGGGGTTCGGGGTCGACTAAAGTTAAATTACGCTTGCCGGGGATGGTCCATAGAGGAGAGTGATATGAATGGGTGACCAATAAACCATCCCGAGAGTCCGAGATTCCAGGTGTACTTTGGAGTATACCAGTCACAGTCTGGTCTGATCTTCAAGGTTAAGTAACACTTGCCGAGGTCGGTTTGAGGATGGCTGACCATTTTAACATACATACTGGTCGATCAACACTCAAATATAAAATTGGATGGATGGACAGGGAGAGGAAAGCCGAAGAAAAGATGAATGGATTGTGTGAGGTGAGGAACGATATGAAAAGATGGGAGTGAGTGATAGCTAATAGGACAGAAAGGATGAACAAAAATGTATTGCGCTGACCCCAAGTAGGTAACATGGGATAAGGGCAGGAAGATGATAATGGCGGGTCGATCGACCCGTGTGACTGTTAATACTTGGCTACGAGCTCCTCATTCAATTAGTCTCCTCATTACGTACTTACCTACTTAATATCTTTAAAAAAATCGATTATTCTTACACAATAAATAGATTCTATGAAACCGGTAAAACTATAATCTTAAAACATAAAATACGCCGTAAGAAGCACTAAGAGAGGATTGAGCCAGACAACGCACCGCCGAAACTACTGGTCGTAGAAAGCTGAAAGAGCAATGGGTAATTTTGTATGGAACCCGTACCCACTTTGTAGCATTTTAGACTAGGAGTAATTTAGAAGAGGCCTAATTGAGTAACTCGAAAATAAGTGAACGAATGAACGAATGAATGAAAGACCGAAGTTATGATAACTTCTTTGTAACATTTTTAATTGCCAATAATCGAACTTTTCTGCTTTTTGGACTAAATAAATAGGTAACCAGTCATTTTTTCTGTCTTTAGAGAGCGATATAGCTTCGTATCGTTGGTTTTTGGTACAGAAAAAATATTAAATAAGAACTATCAATCTTAAATAGCACAGTTTTATTAAATTGTATTGTTACTTTCAATGATTATATCATCCCAGGCACTTGCCGGACCTACGAAGTTATCTAGGTGCCTGCCAACACCTAAGTACCATATTATGCTAATAGTATGGGCACAAGCACCTAGAGATCTCATACCCGTCATGCAGGAGCAATAATACGCTTCGATGGCTTCTCTGCCCTGGACATTAACCTTGATTAAAATATATGTGTAATATATTTTATTCGACACGTGCCTCGATAATATGCGGCCTCTAATTAACGAGCAGTTTTCGGTTACTAGCCCATGCTGCGACATACTAGGGCTACGGCTCGAAGATACCTCAATATTATATATACCATCTCCACCTCGCAAATGCTCGGCAACATATGATCTAGCGAGCTTTAAATGGTATGTGCCCAAACTGAGTAGAATGACGTCTTCTTCTGTCAATTGTGGAAATGGTATTGACGTAGCCGTCATTGTTGTGAACACCGCCCGCTGTCTGTTCATATGTTCTACGACTACATAATTGCCCAGTCTGTTGGGTTCACTTCTTCTTTGCGCTATTATATTGATAAAAGCGTGGGCATGCTCATTATCTGTCAGACGCTGCCTAAATGCATTTATAAGGGCTCCCGCAATACGGAAGTCTTCAAATAAGTGAGGGAGTGTTTTATTGATAACTGTATGCCTAAATATTTTGTAGTCCCTTTTGAACCATCCGTTTATTACTTCAATGACCCTACGCACTATGGTGATTTCTCGAGATTTATTGGCTTGAATATCTGTAAGCTATGTGGCATGCCTATCTTTACTTGGTGGCATATGGGCAACATAGCCAGCACTTTCTATATCTGGTATAGTCTCTAAAACCTCGATCTAATATAAAAACGTCATCTATTTGTAACATTATATGCACTGGGGACGTTTGATCATTCATAATCTCAGTCATGATTTGGGCATCAGTCTTTGTTGCAGCGTATGGTCCACATATATCTATAATATAGCTATCTGGGCAAGTAATCACAAAGGGTTTTAACAAGTTTTTATACTTGTGTAAGCTGTAAGACTTTTTTTGAAATAAAAAGTTTTTACTTTTCTGTACGTATATATACGAACCATCACAAATAGCTATAGAAACTGGGTTTATAGGGTTGGAATATATTGATGATGGTACTGCAAGGCTGTGAGCTATAATTTCATCCCGACTTATATGATTAAAACCCAAATGGCGAACAACAAAGTCTTGGGTCAAGCAGTTTCTAGCAGTTTTAAGCAAAATACCGATCGTTTTACGAGATACACCTATTTGGGAGGCTATACGTGTATTTGGTTCACCAGACCGTTGTTTTAATAAATATATTCCTAGTGCAGTTTTTGGTCTTCTACATTGTTTTAAAAGAGACGGTGTTTCATTCAAAAGGATTTCGAATTGTTGGTGTGTTAAGCCAGTTAGGTAATATAGATCCTCTGGTAAAATGTTGTTTACATTGTCAAAATCTATATAAGTCTTATGTTTATATGCATCTCGTAACGTATCAATCATATCTTTGAGATGGTCTGGTGTGAATATTGTCTCTCCATTATCATACAGGGAGCTCCAATCTTCTGTGTTGATGTGATGTGTACAAACGCGTGCATGTTCAGGAACGTACACGCTATGATTAACCAACAAGAATACTTTTATAAACCTGGACACTTAGAAAGTTCTTGATTGATGCACCCATGAAATAAACAGTGACGCGCCGTATTTGCAACCCTTCTATAAGTTGGAACAGACGTTGGGTGCTCTGGGTTTGCAAGTTCCTGGTTTTGTTCTTGTTCGAACCTAGCTTGCTGTCGTCTTCCAGCTACCCAACAACGATGACACATAGCCTGAAGTTGATTCAGGGCCATCTAAAAGAAAAACCAAATCCTCAAGTAACTAAAACAATAAATAACTTAATAAAGAGTGAACAAAAAGACACCGTGTACTCGATTATCAAAAGCTATTGTTATACTTACCTCATTTATGTTAATCCGTGCCATCACATACTCTGTGAAGCCTGGATTGTCTTCCAAATAGGTTCGCGTCAGTATATGCCGGTTTCGGTCACGAATTACTGATCTTGTACATGTAACACACTGTATACGGCGTTCACCTTCCATTTTTTTGAAGCGAATGAGTAATAATAATAATACAATCGTTAAGTAATACACTGAAGTCCGTTGTGAAAGCCGAGGTTGTAAATAAAAGTAAGAATAAAATAAACTAGATATGCGCGCGCGCTCAAAATCAATTCCTAACAGGTACTAACTACTGACGACACACCGACGCTAGCACAAAATAGTTCGAACTACCCACCTAATGGATAAAATCAAAAAAATTGAACGTGCGTGGGTCGATTTTACTAAGGATTTTCGGTATTTACAACATCGAATATCTTTTTTCCTACATAAGTTACAAAGTTGCTCCCATACAAAAAATATCTACGTTTTCAAAGACCTTTCGAATGGTACCAATTTCAACTTGCTACAAACTGGGTACGTTCAGACCCATGTTCTTTGGCATGAAGGTACCTTGGGGAGTGAAGGCGAGCACTAAAAGAGAATTTTCCGAAATTCCTACAAGAACGGGAAAAAAAGGTATATGCGCGTACAAAGTCGCGGGCAGAAGCTAGTAAATAAATAAATTAAATAAATAAATAAATAAACGTGTGGATGTGTCGCAAGCGCTGACGGAAAATTCTCTTTTGTTTGTGCATAAACTGACAGTCGAGGTCAGGTACTAGCGCTTGTATACCTACATAAACCAAGTCATCTTTCCTATATGGCAAGCGTGTGGCTCTGGATTTGCAGGTTTATACAACACTTTACTCGTAGACTGTTATAATTAATGTACAAAGTTCAACTTACCAGCATTTGTATGCAGTATGTGGCAAATATTGCGAGGAAGAAGGCGCCGATAGTGCCGAAGATGATGCCGAGGCGCATGAAGGCGTGCGGCACGGCCAGCATGCCGACGCCGAAGCACGCTTTCAGCATGTGCGACATAGTCTCCGCGTACCTGCGCATAGACACAGCAACACACTATAGACGAACAGGATAAATATTACTGACTGGGACATCATTGAGAATATGAACTTTTGTAACTAGAAGATAACACAGCATCTCTGAAATAAACAGTTGTGATAGAAAGACAGACAAAATTCTCACACTTACTTTTTATCCAAAAACACCAATCAAAATTTCTGATCTTTTTGGGGTTCCATATCTCAAAAGGGAAAAATGGAACCCTTATAGGATCTCTTTCTTGACCGTCCGTGTGTCTGGCAAGACCCTTTATCACGGGAACGAATAGAATTTAAACCATATAGGTACTCAAGTCTACGGTTCCTTGAAGCTGAGAAAAAATATCATAGTTATAAGTTATCATACAAAAAAGATACGGCCGTTTATACCCCAATAAACGAATATTTTGACACTCTCAAGGGAATCAAAATTTATAGGGTATTTCCCGTTGACTTAGAACTATGAAATTTGGCAAGTAATACCGTTTTATACTACAGTTACAGGGGAAAATCTAAAAACTATACATTTGTAATTAAATAATGAAAAATACAGTCTTTATTTAAAGTATATAATCAATCACCGAGCGTAATAAACTCCTGATTGGAGTCACAATTTAAGTCTTGAAAAAAAAGGTGTGTACCGGACGGGCGTGATCGACTGGAACGGGGTTGTGATGGGGTAGGTCTATCCTTTTTCTTCTCCTTCGAAGTGAACTGTGACCGACCGACGGCGTCCAGCCGCGCTGACGTCCTGTACCGGAAACTAAGGCTCTTCCGCACCTAACGTACAACGTTCTTCTATCTTGCCAAGTACTTGCTGTCTTCGGGGTAGATTGGGGTGCAGGGTGAATGCTTACCAGGGTTAAATAATAGGCAGGAATTTGACAACACTGCAGCTAATGGTTTAAGGGCAAAGTCGCGAGTACTGTGATTCTATTTATAGATTCTAGGGTTTCTTCTGCCGGTGACTACGAATTAGCTATTTTTTACCATTTACTAAGGTACGAGGTTACTTTACCGTAACGAGGCCCAAAAACCACTAACTGCTTCAGTTTATTTTAACTGTGAATTTTAACTATAGTTCTAGAACATTTTCGGCTATATCTAGGTCTATTCTAGGTCTGGATAGGGGTTGACGCACCTCTATTCAAATCCCCCGAAATTCCCCGTCGAACGGGTTGGAAATCAACCCCTCAACCCTGCCCACTAGTGGGCTTGTTGCATCTAACTATCGAAAATATCACAAGTTTTGAGCTTGCTTACTATTTGGGGTTGATTCCCCGGAAAACTGTGCCCCATGGGCTATGAAACTATCTATATTCGGGT
Source organism: Lacanobia oleracea (assembly GCA_950371165.1). NCBI lineage: Eukaryota > Metazoa > Arthropoda > Insecta > Lepidoptera > Noctuidae > Lacanobia > Lacanobia oleracea. The sequence goes on from OX493385.1 coordinate 812,416, forward strand.
AGGTGCATCATCCCTCCATCCAGCTACACAACTTACCAAGCCACCCCTCCAAGGGTGGAGGTACTATAGGTCAGGAACCCGGGAGAGGATAAAAAACTACGTTTATCTTCTTATCTATTTTGTGGCTTTATGCCTTGCCTGACCATGAAGATGTGTACATATCTGGATAGGGCTGAGTGCCAGCTTTCCAGTGCCTATGGTTTAAGACCTAAATTCCTAGATGCCCTAAAAACTTAGCACTGAAGGTGCGTGTACATGGTGGTTTTCTTCAACCACCCTACTATGATTGAATGTGAAATGACTATTTTGTGTATACCTTCGATTAGGCTGATTTCCATCAGCCAATCAGAACACGCCCTCAGGGTGCTATCGGGAATGTGTAAGGGAAATGTGTAGCCCTACCTATTGACTATAATTTTCTTTGAAAATATGTTTTCCCCAGAACATCTTTTACGTGTTTGGGGAAAACGACAAACATATGATTTTAAATTGATTACATAGCTTACAAACTATCACTATGCAAGTACATAAGCTTCTAAATTCAGTACATAGGCCTACGACTATAGGTACATAGGTACTATCTATGCGAGTTACACAATGTTAAATGCGTCTCCGCGAACATTTCTATTACTATTCAAGTATATAAGCTCCTAACTTAAAAAACATATAAGCTTACGAATATAAGTACATAAGGCTGTTTATGCGAGTTATATAAATCAAAATGCTCCGTCGCGATGGTGGCGCTCCCGCCGGTGTTGGAGCTCGAGTAAGTGCTCCCTCACCCAGCGGCGCCAGAACTGGTCGGCGAGCGCTTGCGAGCGCCGCCAGTGGTTCGTGCTGTCGACGTGTTGCTCGGGGAACACGCCGGGTGCGGTGCAGTCTGGCCGAACCACCGAGTAGGAAGTGGTTCGGCGTGATGGATTCATCGCCTTCGCTGGCGACTGATACCTATTTCAGCGGGCGGCTGTTTACCGTACTCACACAACAGTGTGGACAACACCTCTTCGTTGGTGTTTTTCTGTGAGTACGGTCTCTATGTCGAGTGACCGATAGCAGTCGACTCGTTTTCTCCATACTTTTTGGAGCATTTGCTTGGCGCGTACTGTACTATTGAGGCTACGCCAAGCACTATTTCGAATGCCTCTTCTTGGTGGGCACGTCTTTTTCTAAGACGCCCCTCGATGGACGCGCTAGGGTCAGGTTGAAACCTAGCGTGTCTGCACTTGGTCTCTATTCTAGACCAAGCACGTTTTCGATGGTGCATCCTTGCGCTTACAGGTATGCACGGTGGGCTGGCCGCGCCGAACATGATTGCATCACTCTATATTCGGCGGGGCTCCCTTCAATTTTATTGCCTCTCCACGGACATTGGAGGGCATTCATGTCCTCTACTCGGACTTTATTTGTGGTTATGTCTTTTCTTAAGACTCCACTCGGTGGACGCGCTAGAGTCAGGTTCAAACCTAGCGTGTCTGCACTTGGTCTTCATTCTAGACCAAGCGCGTTTTCGATGGTGCATCCTTGCACTTACAGGTATGCACGTTGGGCTTACCGCGCCGAACATGATTGCGTCACTATATTCGGCGGGGCTCCCTTCATTCTATTGCCTCTCCACGGACATTGGAGGGCAATCATGTCCTCTTCTCGGACTTTGTTTGTGGTTATGTCTTTTCTTAAGACGCCACTCGATGGACGCGCTAGGGTCAGGTTGAAACCTAGCGTGTCTGCACTTGGTCTCTATTCTAGACCAAGCACGTTTTCGATGGTGCATCCTTGCGCTTACAGGTGTGCACGGTGGGCTTGCCGAACCGAATACGATTGACGTCATTCTATATTCTTCGGGAGCTCCCACTCTTCTGTCGCCTCTCCACGGATATCGGAGGGCGTCTCTGTCCTCTTGTCGGACTTTCACCTGCATAAACATTTCGGCAATATCGCCCGAAATGGCTATGGGGTGTCTACGGAACCTCATCATGACGCCGGGCAGCGACTGTAACAGGTCTGGTCCTGTGAGTAGGAATTCGTTCAAAGACATTCCATTCGATTTAGCTGCGGCGTCGTGTACTATACGGTACTTCTCTGGCTTCATCGGCTTGAAGACATCGAAATGAGGTAAGTACCAGGTTCTTCCTGGTGTACTATTTTCGGGCGCTTTCTCGGCGCACCCTTTCTATAGGAACGAGTCCATCTGTTCCGTATATCTATCTCGAAGAGTCGGATTTCTATCGAGTTTCTATAGAGACAAGCCGCTTGTGGGCTGTCTCATAACTATCGGGCATTTTGGTCTATCTTGCTTCTATAGCATTGCAGTTTCTATATGCCCATTTTCTATCTGTTTGGTGTGTCGTTTCAAGATGTCTTCTGTGGGTCTATGCGGCCTTCGGCTCCAACTTGTCTGGCAAGGTCCTCGTTGATCAATGATACGGTTGATCCATCGTCGGGAAGGGCGAACGTAGATGCCTCTCCCGCCGGTCCAATCACCCGGACCGGTACCATCTTGAGGTAGGCATGACTCAACTATGTTCGCGAACTGGCAACCACTTCTTGTGGTTTTTGCTTCTGTTCGAGGACCTTCGGCTTTTCGGCAGTCGCTGCAGCGGGCTTCTTCTCGAAATGAAGTAGCCGGTTGTGTGTGGCTATACACTCCTTGATGCCACACTTCTTCGGTTTGCACTGGTGCCGCTTACGTCGTAACTTCATGCAGCGATAGCATAAGTTGAGCTTCTTTGCTAGCTCCCATCTCTTGTCGCTGTTGCCTTCTTTGAATTTCCGACAGTCGCGTTCTATGTGCCCATCTTTCCCACATACGCGGCATCTATCGGCCGGTTTTTCTGTTGCTGTGTGGGTTCTCTGTGCTATACGTCTGTTTGATGGGCCCTCTGTTGCGTTGAAATTCTCGGCGGGAGCGAAGGCGCTGCAGAAGCGGGCTTGTTCAGTGGTGAATTCGCTGAACAACGATAGGTCAGGTAACGACTGATACTGTCTTTGCCTTCTGAATCTTGCTGTATTCTTGACATCATTGAAATTTTTTCGAGTTGTTACATAAATGGCTCGAAACGACAACCATTCTGTGTGTGCACCATTGAAGTTCGGTAAGGTCATGATGACCTTCGACGGCGAGGAACTATTCTGTTCTGTTTTTCTGTCAGCTAGCGATACTATAGCTGCTATAAGGTCCGTTATGAACGGCTGTAATCTGTTTTCCCCGTCGTCTTCTATTTTCTTCGGTGGTGCCATCTGTTTAGTCACTTCATCGACTTTCAGCTCTAGTTCCGGAACTTGCGTTCGACGAGAGTCCACTATCGGTACGGAGTCTAAAGGGGGAGACGGTTGCTGCTTGCAGCTTCTATCTATTCTATTTTGCTCGCAGTTTCTATCTATTCTATTCTGCTCGCAGTTTCTATCTATTCTATTTTGCTCGCAGTTTCTATCTATTCTATTCTGCTCGCAGTTTCTATCTATTCTATTCTGCTCGCAGTTTCTATGTGTTCTATTACGGATGTCTCCCTTAGCGGTGTTGGTCTCTCTCTGATCAGGAACAGGTTCAGCTGCCTCTTCCAGCCAGGAACGCACGTACTCGTCTTTCGAGTTTCTATCTTCTATATAATCGTCGTCCGATTCTTGTTCGGCTCTCTGAAGTGCTAATTGTGCAAGCTCCAACTTAATCGTGAGTAAGTCTTCGCGTGCCTTTGTGACTCTTCTATATGACCGCGTCGTCCTTCCTACGGTCGACGGCGGCTTGCTATGTTCGATACGGGCGTCACCCCGGGTAGTCACCGGCAGGTTTCGGCTGTATTTTCTATCTGTCGGCTTCAGTGTACTGTCTGAAGGCGCTTCAAATCTGGTTCCCTTTCTTGAGGTTGGCATGATTCAGATCCTCAAGTCTATTCTTCGAACTGTTCTATGTCCCTGGATAAGGCTTCAGTAAAACTTGAATTAGAGTTTTCTTCAAACTATTTCCATATTCTCGGATAATTCTTCGAAGTCCCCAATCTTTAAAGTCCAGAGTCGATCTATATTTTCTAAGTGTAGAATCTTCTCAAAATTTTCAAAGTCCAAAATCTTCAAAAATTTTCTATGTTCCGAATCGATCTATATCTTCTAAGTGTAGAATCTTCTCAAAATTTTCAAAGTCCCAATTCTTCAAAAATTTTCTATGTCCCGAATTGGTCTATGTTTTCTATATGTAGAATCTTCTCAAAATTTTCAAAGTCCAAATTCTTCAAAAATTTTCTATGTCCCGAATCGATCTATATTTTCTAAGTGTAGAATCCTCTCAAAATTTTCAAAGTTCAAATTCTTCAAAAATTTTCTATGTCCCGAATTGGTCTATGTTTTCTATATGTAGAATCTTCTCAAAATTTTCAAAGTCCAAATTCTTCAAAAATTTTCTATGTCCCGAATCAATCTATATTTTCTAAGTGTAGAATCCTCTTCAAAATTTTCAAAGTCTAAAATCTTCAAAAATTTTCTATGTCCCGAATCAGTCTATGTTTTCTATATGTAGAATCTTCTCAAAATCTTCAAAGTCCAAAATCTTCAAAAATTTTCTATGTCCCGTATCGATCTATATTTTCTAAGAGTAGAATCTTCTCAAAATTTTCAAAGTCCAAAATCTTCGAAAATTTTCTATGTCCCGAATCAATCTATGTTTTCTATGTAGAATCCTCTTCAAAATTTTCAAAGTCCAAATTCTACAAAAATTTTCTATGTCCCGAATCAGTCTATGTTTTCTATATGTAGAATATTCTCAAAATCTTCAAAGTTCAAATTCTTCAAAAAATTTCTATGTCCCGAATCAATCTATGTTTTCTATGTGTAGAATCCTCTCAAAATTTTCAAAGTCCGCTGAGCTGAGCTTGAGGCTTCTTAACTGGAACGTATGTTAACGGATAGCTTCGGATCCGCCTCAGGGTGAGTCCTTAAGGGTGGCTCCCGAAGGGTAGTTCTCTCCAAGGGCAGTCCTCACGATGAACCACGATGCTGAGCTTGAGGCTTCTTAACTGGAACGTATGTTGACGGATAGCTTCGGATCCGCCTCAGGGTGAGTCCTTAAGGGTTGGTTCTTGAAGGGTAGTTTTCTTCAAGGGGTAGTCCTCACGATGAACCACGATGCTGAGCTTGAGGCTTCTTAACTGGAACGTATGTTGACGGATAGCTTCGGATCCGCCTCAGGGTGAGTCCTCAAGAGTTGGTTCTTGAAGGGTAGTTTTCTTCAAGGGGTAGTCCTCGCGATGAACCACGCTACTGGGCTTAAGGCGTCTTCACAGGAACGTCAATCGACGACTAGCTTCGGATCTGTTTCGGATGAGTCTTCAAGGGATGATTCTTGCAGGGTTGATTCGGGAACGGATACCAATTGACATACTGTTTAAGAAACAAGATACGGGGTGCGTATGTTTGGCTCTTGTGCCAAACTATATCGCAGGGTTTCAGCTTGAGTCTTCAAGGCTTGTTACTTCATGGGTTGATTCTTCAAGGGATGATTCGGGAACGGATACCAATTGACATACTGTTAAGAAACAAGATACGGGGTGCGTATGTTTGGCTCTTGTGCCAAACTATATCGCAGGGCTTCGGCTTGAGTCTTCAAGGCTTGTTTCTTCATGGGTTGATTCTTCAAGGGATGATTCGGGAACGGATACCAATTGACATACTGTTAAGAAACAAGATACGGGGTGCGTATGTTTGGCTCTTGTGCCAAACTATATCGCAGGGCTTCGGCTTGAGTCTTCAAGGCTTGTTTCTTCAAGGGTTGATTCTTCAAGGGATGGTTCGGGAACGGATACGTTTTGACATACTGTTAAGAAACATGATACGGCGGCACAGAAAACCGGCTCGCAAGGACCAAAAAATTTGGTCCGAAATCCGGCTCGAATGGACCAAAAAATGTACCGGACGGGCGTGATCGACTGGAACGGGGTTGTGATGGGGTAGGTCTATCCTTTTTCTTCTCCTTCGAAGTGAACTGTGACCGACCGACGGCGTCCAGCCGCGCTGACGTCCTGTACCGGAAACTAAGGCTCTTCCGCACCTAACGTACAACGTTCTTCTATCTTGCCAAGTACTTGCTGTCTTCGGGGTAGATTGGGGTGCAGGGTGAATGCTTACCAGGGTTAAATAATAGGCAGGAATTTGACAACACTGCAGCTAATGGTTTAAGGGCAAAGTCGCGAGTACTGTGATTCTATTTATAGATTCTAGGGTTTCTTCTGCCGGTGACTACGAATTAGCTATTTTTTACCATTTACTAAGGTACGAGGTTACTTTACCGTAACGAGGCCCAAAAACCACTAACTGCTTCAGTTTATTTTAACTGTGAATTTTAACTATAGTTCTAGAACATTTTCGGCTATATCTAGGTCTATTCTAGGTCTGGATAGGGGTTGACGCACCTCTATTCAAATCCCCCGAAATTCCCCGTCGAACGGGTTGGAAATCAACCCCTCAACCCTGCCCACTAGTGGGCTTGTTGCATCTAACTATCGAAAATATCACAAGTTTTGAGCTTGCTTACTATTTGGGGTTGATTCCCCGGAAAACTGTGCCCCATGGGCTATGAAACTATCTATATTCGGGTAGGTGCATCATCCCTCCATCCAGCTACACAACTTACCAAGCCACCCCTCCAAGGGTGGAGGTACTATAGGTCAGGAACCCGGGAGAGGATAAAAAACTACGTTTATCTTCTTATCTATTTTGTGGCTTTATGCCTTGCCTGACCATGAAGATGTGTACATATCTGGATAGGGCTGAGTGCCAGCTTTCCAGTGCCTATGGTTTAAGACCTAAATTCCTAGATGCCCTAAAAACTTAGCACTGAAGGTGCGTGTACATGGTGGTTTTCTTCAACCACCCTACTATGATTGAATGTGAAATGACTATTTTGTGTATACCTTCGATTAGGCTGATTTCCATCAGCCAATCAGAACACGCCCTCAGGGTGCTATCGGGAATGTGTAAGGGAAATGTGTAGCCCTACCTATTGACTATAATTTTCTTTGAAAATATGTTTTCCCCAGAACATCTTTTACGTGTTTGGGGAAAACGACAAACATATGATTTTAAATTGATTACATAGCTTACAAACTATCACTATGCAAGTACATAAGCTTCTAAATTCAGTACATAGGCCTACGACTATAGGCTACATAGGTACTATCTATGCGAGTTACACAATGTTAAATGCGTCTCCGCGAACATTTCTATTACTATTTAAGTATATAAGCTCCTAACTTAAAAAACATATAAGCTTACGAATATAAGTACATAAGGCTGTTTATGCGAGTTATATAAATCAAAATGCTCCGTCGCGAACAAGGTGTGTTATACCGAGTAACATTTGACGTTTACTTCATCAAAATCGACCAAGATATTGAATTTTTAAGTTTAGGAAGAAACTTCATCAAGTGCTAAAATAGGTAGTTTTCATTGAGACTCCAGATAATTGCAATTCAATCAAATATTTTATTTCGGATAGTATCCATATAATTCTTGTAGTAGTATAACTAGTTCATCTATTGAGAAAAACAGTAGTAACAAATGTGTGAAACGAACACAAAAACATATTGTTGATTTAGTTGTAATAAAAGAAAAGTGAACATTCATTATCTGATCATTATTTATCGCAACAATTGTGAGCTTCTGAGTTTGATCTTATATTTGACAGTTTAACTACTTGTACATAGTCGATTCGAAGTCGATAGATATATCATGCGCCGCCCTATGAAGTACGTTGATCGGAGAAGCATGAATATGACTGTCCTTGGGGCTGAGGCCCATGGTCGCCCTCGCAAGCGCTGGCTGGACGTCGTCAAGTCCGACATGAGAGCATGACTGAAAAGGATGTTGAAGATCGGGTAAAGTGGATCAAGCTCAGTCGGAAGGCGGACTCTGAAACGATGATGAAACGGGCTTGGCGGAATTAAATTATGCGATTCCGTCGCACATTCCCCAAAATGCAACCGATAGAAAATCGACAAGCCAGCAACTCGTCGTCGATGCTCAAGACTTTGGAGCTTCGTCGCGACGAGCCTCTCATTGCCAATGATCCTCTTGGCTTGTTTCTCAACTGACTCAAGGGCATCAAGCTGGTATCTCGCAGATCCGTCCCAAACATGAGAGCAGTATTCCATACACGATCGAACTTGCGCTTGATAGAGTTTGAGCAGCTGTTCCGGCCAGAAGGACCGTCTCACCTTTGCTAGAATCCCCAACTTCCTTGCATCCACTTGAGCTTTGGCCTCTATGAAAGGGCCAAAATTGAGAGTGGATGTTAATGCTACCCCAAGAAGCTCAAGTTGGTCGGTTATCGGCACTGTTGCATCTGGGAAAGTTTGGCTCCTTTTGGCGGAAAATAAACACGCTTGGGTCTTAGCAGCATTGAACTTGACCAGATTGGCATCATCCCATTCAGAGACAGCCTGTATGGACACGTGCAAGCGCTCAACCATTGCCTCTCGGAGAGACCGAATCTGCGACCCACCAGCTCATGCGTCGGACACGTATCTCTCAGCAACAGTGCTGTCGTCTGCATACCCAATGGTACCGGGTTTAAGCAGATCATTAATATGCAGCAAGAAGATTGTTGCTGAAAGCACCGACCCCTGAGGAACCCCGGCAATAATAACCAGCAGTCCAGATATCCCAGCAGCCATCTATAACCACTCGAAAAAGACCAATCCCTCAGGAAATCTGCGATCCAATCACACAAACCGGCGGGCAGACCGAAGGATGGAAGCTTAACAATAAGGCTATCGTGCCAGACCCTGTTGTACGCCAGATGTCAAGGGAGACCGCTAGTGCCTTCTCTATGGTCTCAATCCAGATGTGAATGGCATACGCTAGAAGATCCCCAGTTGACTGATTTCGGCGGAACCCGTATTATCGGTCACTAGGGATATCATTCGCTTCTAGCTACGCCAGGAGCTTATGATTCAGCACGCGTTTCATAGTCTTACAGAGTACGGACGTTACCGAGATGGGTCTATAATTCGACGGGCCAGCTCGACTACCCTTCTTGGGCACGGGCTACACGTTAGCTTGCTTCCAAGCCTTCGGCAATATTGCAGTCTCAAACGAAAGGCGAAATAGGCGTGTCAAGATCGGAGACAACTCAGGCGCACTAGTTTTCAGAACAATTGCCGGTATCCCGTCGGGGCTATTAGCCATGTTGACGTCTAGGTTACGCAGTACCATACGGACGTCTTTCTGATGAATGCCAATGTTCGACATGCTCGACTCGCATCCACCAGGAGAAGTAGCCACCAGGATCCAGACGCGAAGATTCCGCAAACAAGTTAGCTTTCTCCTCAGTGGAGTGGGCCAGCGTCCCGTCGGGTCTCAGCCTGCAGTGGTGGTAATGAGGGGCGGCAGAAGTTCGATTCGACCGACTTAGCCAGAGACCAAAAAGCCTTACTACCTGCTGGGTATGAAGCAAGTTTGTTCCCTATTCGGCTAATGTGGTCAAACCGAGCCCTCCGCAACACCTTCTTGTAGGACATGGCAGCCCTGTTGAAGGCTTTCTTCTTCCGAGTCACGTAATTTGCTTTGCGCGTACGAGTGTCGACCCATGCTAGGTAAGCCGCGTGTTTAAGCGTCCGCGCACGACGAAGCATCAGTCGAAGAAAAGCAAGTAGGCTGCCAAGGATAACATGCGAAGAAAGATCGCATGCCAACCCAATCTGCTGACCTGTACCGCCATACCCACCGGGTGCCTCTCAAGAGTAAACGGACACAGACTCCACCAGACAGTGGTCGGAACTATCCAGTGGTGAAGAAATCGACACCGAATAGCGGTCTGGATCTGTTGTTAGCAAAAGGTCCAAGCAAGGCAGTGGCAGTGTGCGAATCAACATCCGGCACCCTCGTTGCCCCCTGGACCAGCTGGGTAAGATTTAGCGCTAGGGCTAGCTTTCTCGTCTCTCGTCCAGCAAGGGTACCGCTGCTCCGCCGCCTGACTTAGGTGCTGTGTGAGCTCAGTTGTCTCCGAATCACCGCTGTACGAACGGTAGACACAAGCGTAGACAATAGGGAAGATGCAAATACAGAATTTATGAGAATGTTGTCAGTAAAATGATAAAAAAGTATAAAATAAAGGCCATTACAACGTTTTTATTTTGGTTAATATCGATTTTTATCAAAAAATAATGAATTAAAGTAACGTTAAACGGAACGTATTTAAAAACAACAATCAGCGTTTAGTGACGTATCTGCTGTTATTATGCCATCGAAAAGGCAACCTTATATCTTTGAGTTAGGACAGTTCTTGACCAGTTATAGACACGAGTGACGTCATCGTCCTTTTTCACGCAAACCTTTAAACTGTCGGTTCAAAAACGCAATTATGGCAATACTATGATAACAGAGACGCCGATAACAGATGTCGTCACGAGCGTACATACATACGCCCGCACGTGGTTTGAAATGGTGCTCCAGGGTAAACCCTGGGTATGAAAGGTAAGACACGTCTGACGGATATCTGATCTGCGTCTCGGAAAGGAACTTTGAACAAGAGTGCTGGTTTCTCAGTCTCCAGATGGACTGCGGCGAGATTATGAGTGCAGACCTCGAATATTGCTGATGTGCACTTTTTAGGGGAGGAAGTGCTACCGCTGTACCCCCGGGAATGTCCATCGGGTCCTCCCGTCTGGTCGCCAGCCAGCACGATGGCGCACCCCGGGATTTTTTGACAGTTGGCGGGGCAGCCTTTCATGTTAGCTTAGTTCGTTTCAAGCTAGCACACTACTTGGGCCCCCAACTACCTGCATTTGGCCAGCGGCGCACTGTGCCTCGGATCCCGCTACCTTCCACGACTAGTCTCCCGATACGCACATATCAACGCGAGCCTGGTCGGTCTGCCTGCATTGGAACAACTATTTCGACCCACTTCCTCTGAATTGGCTACACTGGGCATCGTACCGGAACACGGCTAGGCCGCTTGGCGGTACATCTTTGCCCAGTGGGTGGTCACAAGCCATCGGCCGAAGCCTACCACCAGTTAGTGTCACACCAACCCTAACACAATTATAAACAGAGCAGCGTTGTACCTTGTTCGTTCCTCCGCGATAGATTCTTAGCTCGGAAAAGCTCGGGAAAAACTGCGAGACTTGATTTCTGAACTATTTATAATACGTACCTACAAATTTGTACGGAACCTTCGGTGCGCGAGTCCGACTCGCTCTTGACCAGTTAATTTTTAAAAGATTAAGATAACTACGCATATCATCAGCCTATAGCTATCTATGTAGTCCATCGCTGTTCATATATTTACAATCACACGCTATCATACTAATGGGGTCGTCGGCAAATACTCTCAGCGGCTGCCACCAGGCACGCGGCACCCAGCGAGGATCCTCGCTCCACACTGTTTGCTGATTGTCGGCTCCCACCCAAACACTCTACTGCTACGTCGGGTAAGACCGCAAACAGTACAAGACGGTATATTAAATTTGACTGAAAGAAAAATGAGAAAAGTTGAAGAATTCAACGTTATAAGACAGGTTTTCGTTGATCGTTTGGCTCAATTACTACAGGTGTCATCCACTATTTCATTTAATCACAAAGAAGTGATCAAAAGTCAGTCACCAACTAAACGGTTTCAAAAATGTTCTAACACTAGTTTTACTTTGACAAATGTAATAACAAAGTGATGATACTGACGAGGTGGGGTGGGCCACGTTGCGGTGCTTGTGCGGGTCGTAGGTGTCCACGGGCGCGCCGGTGAACACCTGCAGCGGCTGCATGAGTGCCTCCTTGGTGGCGGTGAGGTCCACGGCCGACAGCACCTTGGACGCCACCTTCGACGGCACCTTGGACGGCGAGATGTTGGCCAGGCTGGGAGTGGGCCGCGGCATGCTGCTCTTGGAGCCGCTGCGCTTAGCGTCGCTCATATCGCTGATGTCTCCTCTGCACTAACTAATCACAAAACACACAACTCAAGCCGTAATCTGATCAATTATTTATTTTTTCATGTTAAGCTGTGCCTATTAAATAATAATATTATTATTTGTTATAAATTTTTATCTAAGGCTAAAAGACGAAGTTATGACAATTCACTGACAACTACATAAGTATGCCAAGGTCAGTTTTTTTTTCTTTTAATTATTTTGTTTCACTTTTTGCTGTCAACGGTAAACTATTGTAAAGGGGGAGCCCAAGCAGAGATTATTCTCCATTGTAACGTTGCGCGTTATTTCTACGGCAAACTTAATAAAAATAATCTGGCCAAATTTAATTGGAATTATAGTAGCAACAATTCAAGCAATGACAGCTGCGCGCTGCTTGGCCATGTCTCCCTACGATGCCATATTGCACGAGACAAGGTTTATAAGGGCCTGCACCTCATTGCTCGGTAACTGAAGGAAATGAGAAAAGGCAATGTTATGACTATGAGGTGTAAACAAAGGATATGTCCAAAATTGGTTTTTTATTGTCCATTAATTTTAGCCAGGATAAGTTAAATAGGTATGAATTTTTTATTTTTTTTACTATTGGTACACAGCCCGAAAAGTAGTGGTTCTAGCTATATCACACATTTCTAAAGGCCTCCAAATTAAGAAAAACGTTTTACGTGAATAATTTACTGTTAAAAAGAATAAATCTTTTCAAACACCTTGGATAATAAAGTGAACACACTCTAAAAAAAATGAAAACTTGTCAAAATTGACACAAAGTATTGTCCTTATGTCATTACTGTCAAGTGATCAAATGAATCAATATTTGGTTTGAATAAGACGATGTGGAAAAAAATGTTAATATAATCAGATAATTTGTTACTTCAATAATAAGCAATAAGATGAAATGGAATATTTTCAGTAAAAAAAAAGTGTAGCGCAATCCTTCATGTGTTGAAAAAAGTTAGTTCTACTAGTAAATCAATAATTATATGTGGCGACTTTAATATTAACTTATTAGAAACAAACTCTAATAGTATCAGGTTATTGAGTCTTTTTAAATTATTTAATTTATCAAATGTTTTTGTTGAGCCAACTCGTGTGACAGCTTCTACTGCGACTTGTATAGACAATATATTTTGTAATTGTGATTACCTACATAAAAAAAACCGTAAAAAAGTTGTCATCTGATCACAATGGACAATCAATAACGTTTTGCACTTACATACCTTTAGAAAAAATTCAAATAAAATTTAGACCAATTACGGATAAAAAATTGCAGGAATTTAATAATGATTTAGATAGTAGACTAGGTGCCCATAATTTTAATAATATGAATGACCCAAATGAGTTCTATGCTGAGTTCTTTTCATTATTCAACACTCAATTTACTGACACTTTTCCCCTAAAGTCTAAAAGTATTTACACCAAGTTCTTATTCAGCGATTGGGCAACTCCAGGCATTCGCAAAAGCAGAGAAAAGCTATATGAACTGTATGGCCAAAAACAATTTATGAATAATACAACCTTTAATAATTATGTTGCAAAATATTAAAAAACATATAAAAGTGTATGCAAAACAGCAAAAACTCTACATATTAGCAATATAATTATATCAGCAGACGACAAAATAAAAATTACTTGGAAAATTATAAATATTGAAACAGGTAGGAAGAAACAACGTGAGACTAAATTTAATTTAAATACTGTAAATGGCACAATAAACTCAGATGCAGAGGTAGCTCAGGAATTTGAAAATTTCTTTGCTAACATTCCTCTTAAAACTACTGAAAGTCTCAACTCGTCTCCTGCGCTCGCTGCTGCATTTCTTAGAAAGAATGTAAAGGTATGCCCATCGGGTTTAAGTTTCAAAATACCAGTACGGTTTCACAAAAGGGCGTTGTACAACTGACGCCGGTGTCACCCTCATAAAGAACATCTTTAACGCCTGGGAAGAGTCACAAGACGCCATTGGAATATTCTGTGACCTCTCGAAGGCGTTTGATTATGTTGAACATGAGACACTTTTGTTGAAACTTGAGCACTATGGAATCGGAAATACAGCCCTTGAGCTGCTCATTGATATTTAAAATAGAGCGACGATCACGAAGTCTTGAATTCGTCAATAATTCTATTCTTCAGGTTCAAAATTAGTTTACGGCAAACAACTTGGTATTAAATGAAAAAAAAACAAACCATATGTGTTAGATTTACTTTGCCTAATGTTAAAAGTAGCGAATGTGAAATAATATTGAATAGAGAAAAACTGGAGTTTATTGATCAGACAGTTTTCTTGGGAATCACAGTGGACAAGAAGTTGCAATGGGGACCTAATATTAAATCTCTAGCGGGGCGGCTAATCTCAGCTGCTTATGCTGTTAGGAAAATAAGACAGGTAACAGACGTAGAAACCGCACGTTTGGTCTATTTTAGCTACTTTCACAGCATTATGTCATACGGTATTTTGTTGTGGGGTCGGGCTGCTGACATTGAATCTATATTTATTTTACAAAAGAGAGCTGTTAGAGCCCTTTATAATCTGCGTCGCCGCGATTCTCTAAGGGAACTTTTTAAAAAGATTAATATTATAACAGTCCCTTGCCAATTCATATATGAAAATATAATGTACGAATATGTACAGAAATATCGACATATTTTTAGTAAAATTAGTGATAGACAATTTTAATACTAGAAAATACTAGAAATAAAGATAAATTAGATCAACCATTTTATAGAGATTAGCTAGAGTACACACATCTTTCATGGGTTACTGTGTTAAATGTTACAATAAAATACCTTGTGACATATTAAAACTAAATGAAAGATAATTGAAAGCGTGTATCAAAAGCACAGTTTATAAACAAGCTTATTACAAATTAGAAGATTACATTCAGGATAAGAATGCCTGGAAGCATGCTGGTCCTGCTCCATAGGACAGTCAAAGTTGTGGAAAAAAAAACTTGTTGCTTTATGTATTAACTTTATATATGTTGTGTTTCTTTTTGCGTTTGTATTTTTCTGTTAACTCACACGCTGTTAATTAGTGATTCCAATATTTGTAAATGTGTGGGTATCATGTACCTACTTATTTAGAAAATTGATACTGTTGTATGTATGTTTGTTTGTTTGGGTGGAATCTTGCTACTCAATTTTGTAGCAGATATCTTCAAACGATTGAGTTGAAATTTTTAACCGACTTCAAAAAAGGAGGAGGTTCTCAATTCGGTACGTATTTTTTTTTTCTTTTTATGTTTGTTACCTCAGAATAACTCTGTCATTTATGAACCGATTTGAAAAAATTGTGTCATCTGTTAGGGGTATACTTCTCAATTCGTCCCATTGTCACCATGTCAGAATCTCATGATGGGATCCCACGAAAATTGAGGGCAACCCTCAAATTTTATAGGCACACACAATGTTTTTCATGAACTTTCTAACGCAATTCAGATATTTGTGCCTGGTAATCATCATCTCATGTTGCTGAGCTGATGATGAAAGGTATAAATTAGGATCTGATGATGAGATCCCATGAAAAAGGTTTGTTCAGCGATACTTTAGCCAATTGTCAGCCGATTTGGATGATTTTTTTTTGTTTGAATGAATATTTGTTTGTCTGTTTCAATTTGGTGAAGATCTGACGAAGAACTTCGGAGGTAAACAACAGAACTCTTCAATAAATGATAGCAAAGGGAACGGGATTGCTGAAATCGCATGTTTTTTTTAGTGTTTACACCAGTTCTTGACATGACATTGCGCCGGTACGCTGTTATTGGGTACGCAGGTACCTAGGTACTACAAAAAATGAAAAAATAACAAAAACACCGACTTCAGAAATTAAAGTTTTTTCTTTCTTCTGATGTTATTTTGTACCTTGTAGTGTTTTTGTATACACGTTTGGTTGGATGACAATATACGATAAGCTGTCTGACGTTATTCTAAATTCAATATGGCGGAACATCCAAGATGGCGGAATAGTTATATTTCTGCACTTCTACAATATGGGTATCAAATAAAAGAGCTTGTTGAGTGTAACTCTTTTTCAACAGTAAAAATATAGTTACTGGATAAAGATTGATCAATGGTTACTATTAACATTTATAATTAGCGACATTTAAATAGTGACGAAGCTCCAAAGTCTTGAGCATCGACGACGAGTTGCTAGCTTGTCAGTTTTCTACCGGTTGTATTTGATGATGTATCTGTTTTAATTTGTGTATATTTTTGAACAATAAAGATTATTATTATTATTATTATTATTTTGGGGAATGTGCGACGGAATTGCATAATTAATTCCGCCAAGCCCGTTCCATTATCGGACCACAAGACGAACAGCGATGCGCCACCGGTACATGGTGGACATCCCACCCATACGCACAAAACGTTTTGGGAACACATTCATAGTGCATACAGCTAAGGAGTGGAATTCCCTGCCAGAGTCTCTGTTTTCTGTTAGCTGTACCTGGGAATCTTTAAGTCAAGAGTAAATAGGTTACTTGTAGGTAGACGTATAATCTTAGCACACCACAATAAAAACAAATACAAGATTAAGAGAGTGTATAACCGGCCAACTCGTAAAGTGACACAGAGAAACAGATATGTAGTCCCTAAAGTAAATAATTATTTCGGTCAAAGGACACAGCAATGGCTAATTCCAACATTGTTAAATGAATTACCTACGCAAATTAAAACTGAAGCAGTTTCCAAAAATGTATTAAAGAATGTCCTGCGTAAGCACTATTTGGGTTTGTGTCCTTAGCGTTAGACCTATGCTGTCAGCAGTCTGTGAGCAGTCTTGATGTGTCTCTTTATTCTTTATTATTGTAACACTCAGTTTAGAAATGAAATGCAACTGAAATCAATGTACTCGTACCTAAATGCAAAAATAACGATTACCAAATCAAGTGAAACATTGGTTTGAAACAGTAGTTTATTTCTTTGAAATTTGTCTGTGTAAGGAGTCACATCGAGATTGTTTACCTTTGTCTGGCTGCTAAGTTATGTAATGACTTTACGAGTATGAGGCAGGCGCGGGCCGGCCAGTCTGGCATACGCGCGGCTTGTTGTTGTTATGGGCCTCTTGGCTTGGCCGATCTCGGGCGGCAGTCGCGGCGTCTCGCTCGCGCTGCGTAGCTATCTCGCAGTGGGGGGGGTGCGGTGGCGGTCAGGACCACAGAGTACATTGAATGTCGGTTGCGTTGTGTGCATGCGTGGCCAGCCTGGTGGGCAAGACCTGACTCGTGCCCCTTTTGTTATTATTTTATTAAGTGTTTTTGTTCAAAGTAATGTAAGTAGTAGTAAGTATAAAGTAGTCGATAAGTACCTACTTGGGTTAAACTGTACCTATCCACGAGAACACTGCCGACAAACTGTACAGCAGTTTGGCAGAAGATATGTGATTTTTTTTTCTATGTTACTTTCTGGAATAAATAAATAAATAAATAAATAAATATCTTCGACCAAATCATCGCTTACCAACAGGTGAGTTAGTGGTCAAAGGCGTGCCTATCAATAGTAAAAAAAAAATCGAAATCGGACAATTTTCTTCTTTTAACTTTTTTATTTGAGCTTTTACTAATGCAGTCAAACACTGGTTATACAGATTCATTGACTAGCCTTTTTTTTTTTTAGGATGGGAAATCATCAAATGACTTCTCCCGCTCTGGGTACAGCAGGAGGGAGTGTCAGACTCTTACTGACTAAAACCCATCCGTGTTTCTCCTCGTGCCGTTTGCGTTCCAGGGTACGATGCCTCTTATGAACGAAGTCCGCAGCCCCAGCAGGCACTGGCCCTAGTGGGCCCCGTCTTCCGTGCTGACGTGTCCTTGAGGCGCGTTGGGATCGCAGCGCGCCGCCGACCCGGGCCTGGTTCTGATCAGACGGCGAGCCACCCAATGCTCGCCGTCCGCAGTCCCACGCCTACGGTGGCCGAGAATCGTCCTGCGACTCCCAACGCCTGGGGCGTCTTCTTCTGTTTCGGCGGCTGTGGCGTGAGGTTTCCCTCTCTCTCACGCGTTCGGCTTCCTCCTTTGTTAGCATTACTGCTTCGCAGAAGGAGGTGACCGCTTCCCATGTCTCTTCGCTCCGAACCATGGCTTGAACCAAGGCCGGACGCGAGAGATCCCCGCCGCCGATCGCCTCGACGAGGACACGGCGGTGCTCCGCCCAAGCAGAGGGCTTAGTGTAAGTTTTTTAACGCACTCGATCGCGTTGACGTAAACGTTCGCTTATGTCAAACTGTATAGAAAAAAAAAGGTTGTCCGTGAGTGTCACCAGACGGCGCTTATTCAGTTTTAATACAAATTGACGTTTACGCTAACGCGATCGAGAACGTTAAAAAACTCGCACTAAGGCCACAGGACAGACCTCCACCGTATGCTCCACCGTGTCCTCCGGACGATCCTCGCAGTGTTGACACCCGGGTGTATCCTCCCGCCGTATTCGAAAAAGGTACCTCCTGAAACAACCGTGTCCGGTGAGTACCTGCGTCAAGCGGAAGGTAAGGACGCCGTGGCGCCGCTCTAGCCACTCCTCAAAGAGGGGACTTATCGCCGCAATTGTGGTATGCCCAGCGCTGGGTTGCGACAGTCGTTGTCTCCATACTGCCGTGAGATCCTGCCGGAATTACGTCCGCCGTGCTGCAATTTGCCGCGGCAGAGGAGTCTCGCCCCGGCGTAGCGCCTCCACGCGCCATTCGTAAATGAGCGCTAGGGCTCTCGCCTCTAGATCCCATGGCGACAGTCCGGCAAGGAGGCTCGCTGCTTCGTCAGAGACCGTGCGGTATCCCCGGGCCAGCCGGATGGCCATGACCCTCTGGGACGCGTTGAGGTAACAGGCAGGTCGCTTCCTCAAAGTAGGCGCCCACACCGGCGCCCCATAAAGGGCCATGGACCGCACGACTTCCGCGTAAAACCTTCGTCAGGAGGCGTTTGGACCTCCTAGATTGGGTAGAAGCCGCTTGAAGGCAGCTCCGGCTCGCCCCAGTCTGGGAGCCAAACGTCGGAAATGCTCGACAAAGTTCCACCGGCTGTCAAGGACGAGACCCAGGTACGTCATTGTCGATCCGACACCGATGTGAACCCCTCCTACTGTTATTTGGGATCCAGATGGCAGCCTGTTCCGAGAACCATGAAAGCAAATGGCTTCGGACTTGTGTAGAGCCACCTCGAGACCCAGCTGCCAGATCCTCTCAATGACTATCGCAACCCCGCGTGTCATAGCGTCGGCCGCCGCCTGGTGCGATCTCCCTTGCGCCAGTACCAGCGTGTCGTCAGCGTAGCAGACCACGCTGACGCCACTAGGGAGGTCGGCGCGCAGCACCCAATTGTAGCCGATGTCCCACAGAGGCGGCCCCAGAACGGAACCATGTGGAACACCGCACGACATCTCTCGCCGGTTCTACTCTCCCAGGTGACCGGGGTAGATGACGGCTCTGTCCGTCAAGTAATCCTCGACTACGCGACGAAGGTAGGTCGGCACCCGGTGATACCGAAGTGCCTCCCTGATGCAACTCCAGGGCAGGGTGTTGAAGGCATTGGCGATGTCTAGAGACACCGCCAAGACGACCCCGCCCCGGGAAACCGCGTCCCCCGTCGAGAGGGCTCTCACGCGCATGATGGCGTCTACCGTTGAGCGTCCCGTGCGGAAACCGAACTGGTTCTCCGCCAAATCCGGCCCCACCCTCACTAGGTGCTCGACGAGGCGGTTTGCAATTACTCTTTCAAAGAGCTTGCCTACCTCATCGAGCAGCACAATGGGCCGGTAGCAGCACAATGGGCCGGTTCATTGACTATTAACTATTGACTATTGCCTTCGGTTCCGAGATTTTACAATTTCTATGCCTTACGGCGCTCCACTAATGTTATGATTTTAGACTACTTAGCTTTCCAAAGATATAGCTTGATGATTATAATTTTTAAGGATATATGTTTAAAGGGCCAGTTTTATGAAAAATTGTAAGTTGAACAAAAGTGGTCGAAAAACGGCGACACAATTTTTCTTATTTTTAAATATTCATGATTTTTTTTCGGCCATCAATTTGAATGAAACAAATACCAAATGTTGCTCAGAATCAAGCTTAATCTAACTTTGAAAACGTCAACAAAACTGTTCAGTATTTTCGGAGATTTAAGTGAACAGACAAACGGTCAAACAAAAAAACAATGCTCTGATTGTGTTCTATAACTTTTTTTGAACACCTCAACTCGATTTTATATGTATAGATAGACTTGGCAAACTAATAATAATAGGTATGTATAATATAATAGGTATGTAGGTAATAAAATATATTTTCGCCGAGACCAACGGGCAAACTTAGGTTCACCCATCCACAGACAGATCTCGACAAGTGCTGCTCATTCTTGATCGCCCCGAGCAGCTGTTTCTATTGTGCGAAGAGCTTCTCAGCATTCATCGTACACACATCTGTTAAAAGCAACTGAAGCGTGTTCATTTTGATAATACCTACAGGTGTTGAGGTAGTGTGCAAGCAGTTATTTGATTTTGATCCGTTTGAAAATATTCTTCCTGTCTATTGTCTGTCTAGTCTAGTATCGAGTCATTGTTTAGCAGAGTTTAAAAGAAAATGAAACCTGCTGCTGTCAAATAATAGGTATGAAATAACATCAATAAACACTCCATCTACTAACACTAGGTGATATCACTCCCTACGAGAAGAGGGTTGGAAGCGGAACGCGCGTTGTTAGTACGGGTGCACTCTGGTGAAATAACTTGCGTGTCAAGAACTAGTTCAGTATTATTCCGTTAGATGGCTCTGTACGTCGAGTGTACGGACTGAGGACTTTTCAGAGCCGAATGTAAGACGTTGGATTCGGCGAAAACCCAAAAATCATCACTATCACTATCACTAGCTATACATTATAATAAAACAGTAGAAACCATGATATAGCTATAGAACACAAAAAGAGCATTTTTAATATTTTTTGTCTGTCTGTCAGTACACAGTAATCTCCGAAAATACTGAACAGATTTTGTTGGGGTATTCAAAGTTATTTTTAAGCAAATTTCTGATCAACATTAAGTCGTAGTTTAATTAAAGATTTCCCCTTAGTTAGGAATAAATAAACTGGTTTATTAACTTCATGGTTTGAAGAAAAGCACCATTCATAGAGCGCAATATAATATCAAAACATTATAGCAAGCAAACATTATGGTCTTCTTTAAGGTCCGACACCATAAAGTAGGCTGTTGGAAGTAGCAATACTTAGCAATCTACACTGCAGAAGACTGAATGGCTTGGAGACGCGACGTATATGGTCACGATTAGTGAGGAAACAACGAAAAAGAAGATGGCCTCTCAAGAAGGTGGTAAGGTTCTCTTAAGAGATAGCCTGTGTCGCCCCGTTGCTTCAGCATTAAATCATTTTTTCTATGCACGGTAAACTCACCAACCAAGCAGTAAACATGAATATGCATAATATTTACAGTTAATGTAAATGTGTTTGTGGGAAAAATATTTCCATGAAATCGGCTATGGAAGAAAAGGTACACATCATCCGATTCCGTTTAATGGTTTTTATTATATTTAATTTCGATACCCGTTTGCCAAGCGTAGCGATTATGGCAAATGCCCCCCCTTTGGGGGAGGCCTATGTCCAGCAGTGGACGTCTTCCGGCGGTTATAGTAGCTGAGCACACATATCCAACAAACTGTTATGTAGCTAAAATAAGATTTCGGCTGATTGCTCCGGTGTGTTGTTACGGTGCCATTGTGATCATTCACAGTTTCGTACATGAATTTTCCAGAGATCAACTAAACTTTATAAGAACCAATGGTCACGAGATACAACTTGCAGGCAGTCAAGCATACGCACGCGACTAACTACAAGACTTATCAGCGTTAGCAGAAATACCTTCCGAATAATAATAGGTATAATCACAACCAAAACCATTTCTACAACAAAGGTGCCACAGACAGTTCAATTTACAGATATTGCTTCGACGCCCAGATATCAGTCGCCCACTTCCACTCCCATCGTGAACCAACCCTTGGAATGTTGAGGTCGCTCAGCGAAACCAGGAAGCCTCTGTGCATTCAGGCGGAGCTAGGCTGGCTAACTTAGCCAGAACGCTTACGCGAAATGGACCGAATGGAGCCTAAGTGCGGATAACGGAGTATCTACTCTACTCTATTCTATCTGTTGCGGGGGTAAACTTCTTCTCTAGTTAGCATACCGATGGGCAACTTTATTTAGCTCTATCGCGTGTTAAGGGCGTATCTTTGAAATGAATGGTAGCTCGAAAGCGCCGAGGGGCACCCTGCATGCTTCCACGTGGAAAGTTTGAAAATCGAACCTAGCGTAAAAACATCAAATTAATTCAAACCGCCAACTGATACAGTGTTGCTTGTTCATAAGTTTCTGCTGTCAAAATATTAACAAAAAGCAGCACTTTTATAAACAGTGATTAGACGTAGAATAAAGTAAAATATTGAATGCAGAAAAATCATCATTTATTTTAAGATTTATTTTATTCAGCCGTTAGTAAATCATATCATGTTTTGTAGCCTTTGGTTGTGGCACCAAACACAGCCATTAACCCGGCCCTGGGAGAAATTTCTGCATCCCACCTGGCAGTGGTGAACCGTAGGTGCCAGCCAGCATAAACCAGCATAGGTAATAACCGGTTAAAAAGAAAACACCATAGTATAACTCATCGCTATCACGCCGACCCACTGCACCGTGATGTTTCTATACTGAATTCTGTGCTATAGTGATATTAAATTGCGACGTGTTTATTTCTTTTATCATTATAACATCGAAATATAACATAATAAAAATAACTAAAACAGCTGAGTTAGTATTTTATAACGTAAATGATATAAGAGACTAAAATGGCACTATATGGGGACTAGGGAGTCTTGCTGGCTTGCACCTACGGCACGCCACTGCCACCTGGGTAATTCTTGCTTGGCGCGTCCTAGTCGCGGGGGTGGGCAGCCTGTATCTCAGTAGGCCGAGATAATCAGCTGGCGAAGCTCGAGCAAGGACCCAGTATCGCAGGGTATATCGCGGTCCTATGTCCAGGGTTACGGGTGAATACTTCAACGGCTACGAAGGCGGGGATAACAGATATCAGTACGGTGGAGTAGGCGAAAAAAGCAAACAACCCAGTGAAAAGCTGCCCTTACATATTGAGGTCAGGCAGCGACTGGTACTTCTCCGTGTATATCCGATACCATTGAACTCGAATAGACTTCGGTAGCTTCTGTGTCAAGGTACGCATCAGTTCGGCATTGATCAAGTAGTGATCGTTCTTTAATGCTCGCAGTGTAACGATGGAACATCTCACTCGGCTTGCAAATGCTCCTTCTTGTTCTCGCTGCAGCGTATCAGTCCGCGCAGTCTGTTTCGGCTTACGCTATCGAGTCCGGTCTCCCAAATTGCAGCTCCAGTTCCTTTAATGTCGTCTGGCCTTGCATGTCCCATGAGTTCTGAGCTCACTGTTTCAAGTGCACGTTCGTGAAGGCTCCTTCTGAGCCTTGCTGTATTCTCGACATCGTTGAAATATCTTCGAGTTGTTTCGTAAATGGCTCGAAACGACAACCATTCTATATGTGCACCACTGAATTCAAATTCAAAGCATTTTATTCCAAATAAACCATTCACAGGCACTTTTGAAACGTCAAGGTCGGTCAGTCAAAAACATGGAAGCTATTTGCACGTTCCAAAGCGTAGATCTCTATGGAGAAGAACGTGCAAGAAACTCCACGGACACTCTTTTAAATCATGTTCTGGTTTTACAAAATTTCAAGTTACATATACTTGTTGCTTCTGCATGTGAGGACAATGCAAAGGAAAAAAAAAGGGCTTATTATAAAAATTTTAAATATAAAGATTAAAATAAGCCAATGGCAGTTAAGAGATGACCAGTCTCAACCGACGGCGCCTGTTCACGAACATGA
Organism: Lacanobia oleracea; assembly: GCA_950371165.1. Classification (NCBI taxonomy): domain Eukaryota; kingdom Metazoa; phylum Arthropoda; class Insecta; order Lepidoptera; family Noctuidae; genus Lacanobia; species Lacanobia oleracea. The sequence continues at coordinate 836,230 of OX493385.1, forward strand.
CGCGTGTATCGGCACCCTTCAGCTCAACCATTTCGAAGGGAACCGAATGATCAAACCCACGCGCCACCATCAGCGAGACATTTGAGTGAGCATGACATGCTCTCAACCACCATGCTCGTTCATGTCCAACAAGTAAAACTATAACTACTCACATAAAATGTAAATGGTTTCATGGTACTCACATTTACAAAATTTTAAAAATATGCTTCTACTTTACACAAAACTATGGTTGTCAATGACCAAATAATGAAAAATAAATTAATAAAGAGAACGATTAAGTTCTTACATCAAAAAGAATAAATAAGTAATTAATATAATAATATAATTTGTATGTATATAAGAATAAATAAACGAAATAATGTAAGAACCTCTAAAAGGAGCGAGCATCTCTTCCAAATATAAAAACATAGAAACCTAAAAAGTGGACCTAAGCAGCTGTGACTGTGGAGCAGGACCAGCATTTAGCCAAGCGTTTTTATCGAGAATATAATCTTCCAGTTTATAATACGCTTGTCTACATAGTGTGCGTTTTATGCATGCTTTAAATTTTCTCTCATTCAGTTCGAGAATATCAACTGGTATTTTATTATAAAATTTAATACAGTACCCCATAAAAGAAGTGTGTACTTTGGCCAATCTGAATCGGGGTCGATCTAATTTGTTCCTATTTCTAGTATTAAAATTATGCCTGTCACTAATCTTGCTAAAGAGATGAAGATTTTTCCGAACATACATAATATTTTCGTAAATGTATTGACAAGGTACCGTCATGATGTTGATATCCTTAAACAGTTCCCTTAGGGAATCACGCCGACGGAGCCTCTTCCCACGCTGAGTATATGTGTTTTAACAACGTGGCACCAGCGTTAGTCGTACAACGACCCCTGGTAAAACCATACTGTTGATCGTGTAAAATTTTATTGATGTTAAAATGATTGAGCATCTGATTGAGCATTACTTTTTCAAACACTTTGCTAAAAACCGGCAAAACAGATACAGGTCTATAATTATTGGTGTCTTTGATGTCGCCCGATTTAAATAGTGGTATAACCTTACTATATTTCATTATATCCGGAAAGACTCCTTGGTCTACACATAAATTAAATATTAAAGCCAAGTATGGTGCTATAGTTTCAATTATGGACGTGCACACTTTAATAGACATTCCCCATATGTCTTCGGTCAATTTGATTTTGATTTGCCGGAAAGCTTTTATGACTGTCACAGGGTTGATATGTTTGAACTGGAATTCAACCGTACAACCTGGAACGTTAGCTTTTAATAAATTATAAGAGACCTCAGGTGAAGAATTTAAATATTTCGTAGTTTTAGTTGGTATATTGGTGAAAAAATTTACAAATTCTTGAGCTACTTCTAAATTAGAGCTTTTGGCACCATGTGTATTCTCCAGTAAATAATCAGTGTTTCGTTCTTTATTTCTATTAGTTTCATTATTAATAACTTTCCAAACTGTCTTTATTTTATTTTCTGACGATTTGATCTTGTTGCTAATATATAGGGCTTTAGCTACCTTGCAAGTATTTCTGAACACTTTAGAATATTTGTTTACAAACTTATTAAAAGAATCAGTGTTTATGACAGGCTTAAGGCCATATAGCTCATATAGTCTTTCCCTACTTATCCTAATGCCTTTAGTCGCCCAGTCACTAAATACATACTTAGGGAAAGTATCCTTAGACTTCTTTTCAAAAGTTGCATTGAATTCCTTTAGAACCACAAGTCCCCAATCTTCAAAGTCCAGAGTTGGTCTAAATTTTCTAAGTGTAGAATCTTCTAAAAATTTTCAAATTCCAAAATTTACAAAAAATTTCTAAGTCCGGAATCGGTCTAAATTTTCTAGGTTCGGGTTGATCAAAATTTACTAAGTCCCAGAATGAATCTTCAAAAATTTTTCCAAGTCCAGGTTGATCAAAATTTTCTTAGTCTCAGGATGAATCTTCAAAAATTTTTCTAAGACCCAGGATTGATCTTCAAAAATTCAAGTACAGGTTGAATTTCCAAAATTTTCTCAAAATCCATAATTCTTAAAAAATCCAGACGTAATCTTTCTGTGTTTCAGGAAAAATTTCAAAGTCCAAAGCTTCGGATCTGCTTCGGGATGAGTCCTTAAGGGTTGATTTTTGAAGGATAGTTTTCTTCAAGGGGTTCTCATGATGAACCACGATGCTGAATTTGAGGCGACTTCACAGGAACGTGTGTTGACGGGTAGCTTCGGATCCGCTTCGGGGTTAGTCTTCAAGGGTTGATTTTTGAAGGTTAGTTTTTGGGAACAAGTACCAAATGACAAACTGTCAAAGAAACATAACACGGAGTACGGATGTTTGGCTCGGACGGGCCAAACTGTATCGGAGGGGCTTCGGGTTCCTTTATGCTTCGGGGGTTGATTCGGGAACGAATACCAAACGAACCAACGAACCGTTTCATGTTTCTTTAACAGTTTACCAAACTGTTAAAGAAACATGAAACGGTGGTACGGAAATCCGGCTCGCAAGGACCAAAAAACTGTAGCAGACGGGCTTGATCGACTGGAACAGGGGTGTGATGGTGTAGGTCTAACCTTCTTCTAATCCTTCGACGTGAACTGTGACCACCCGACTGCGTCCAGCCGCGCTGACGTCCTGTGCCGGGATACTGAGGTTCTCCGTACCACGCGTGCAACGTTCTTCTTTCTTGCTATTTACTTGCTGTCTTTGGGGTATATTGGGGTGAGGGATGTATGCTTACATAAGATGCAGGAATTTTGATGACACTGCAGCTAGCGGTTTAAGGGAGAATTCGCGACTATTTTGCATCTAGTTAAAAATTATAGATTTCTTATGTCGTACTATGTTACTTTACCGTAACGAGGCCTAAAAACCACCAACTGTTTCAATTTATTTTTAACTGTTATTTTAAGTATAACTGTAGTACATTCCTGGCTATATCTAGGTCTAGGTCTGGATAGGGGTTGATGCACCTCTCTGTAAAGCCCGTGAAATTCTCCCTCGAATGAAGTGAAAATCAACCCTTCAACCCAGCCCACTGGTGGGCTTGTTGCATTTGACTATCGAATCTATCTTGTGATTACAAGTGTGAACTAAGTCTACTATTAAGGTTTGACTTCCCGAAAAACTGCGCCCCACGGGCTGCTATCCAGATACACAACTTTTGAAGCCACCCCTCTAAGGGTGGAAGTACTATAAGGTCAGGAACCCGGAAGGGGAAAAATTTGTTTTTACATTTTCCTAAATTGTGGCTTTATGCCTCATCTGACCATCAAGATGTGTACATATTTGAAAAGGGCTCAGTGCCAGGCTTCTAGTGCCTACTTTTTAGTCTAAATACCTAGATTTTTTGTACGTTTAGTGAATGAAGGTGTCTGTAAATGGTGGTTTTTTGCAGCTTAACGCAGGACGCCCCTTTCAGGGATATATAACCACTTTTTTGATGGCCTTAGCATCGATTTTTCTTAGTTGAAAAAAGCCAACGCTGCGAGGCCCTCGGGACCGCGAGGCTGTAGGCGGTAGTCCACGTCGCCCACGCCTTGCGCCACCGCCGCATCTGATTGTACGCCTACGATAGTGCGCACAGCTAAGGAGTGCCTTAGCTGTGCGCACTATGAATGTGTTATCAAAAAATTTTGTGCGTACGATGTCCACCATATATACCGGTGGCGCATTGCCGTTCTGTTGGTCGTTAGTCGTCGTAATGCAAATTCAGCCATAATCACTCCTAGCCACCTCTCCTTCTCCTTCTTGTGATCTGAACAAGTCGCCTCTGCAGTAAACACAGGTATGTTAATAAGGAATCGGTTTTTCATGATGCATTTTTGCGACGGAATAGCCTTTAAAATGATAAAAGCTTATATAATTCCTGAACAATCCGCTTCATCTGCAGTACTCGTTCAACCAGCTCTGGATGTCGCGTGAATAGCGCGTGCCAGTGCGTTGCTAGTCGCTAATCGTACACATCACTTAGCTACAAGCTCCGCGACAAGGCCCAGTCCGCACGAGTAACTTTCCCGAACTACATTATGTCTACTTAAACAAAAACATGGTGATGACAGGGTAAGTTTAAAAGTTATTTAAATTCTTTGTTCTAGAATACAGTAACTTAAACAAAACCTATTCAGTTTTAAACGACTTCGAAAAATGGAGGTTTCAATTTGACCCGTATGTATATAAAATTGACAGAATTTCACACTCCCTGTGCTCTATGTTCCGCTACTCATCTGGGCAAGTTATTAAACGATATTGAATCAAGCCATTTGCTTCTGGTTAAATTAAGGTTCATAGTAGGCTCAATAACCTTGAGCATCTGGGCCACACATTCATATCTGCGCCGCACACACAAACATTTCCGTGCCGCCCGTAATAAAACCCGAACGATGCCGATAGTATTTTGATACAAGTTGCTGTATGAAATAGTGTACGAGTACAAAGCGCCCACGCGCTCAATTATATTGGCTCTTCTGCAACGAGCTAGTCTATGAGCGCACACTAATCCAAAAATTCGTAAATATTTGCACTATCCCATTCACATACGCGTAGTCGGTGGTGAGCGCGAGCGGAGCAGCGAGCGACACAGTGTCTCCGTCTCAGTGCTACGACGAGTAACTGTAAAAGTACTCTGTGGTGCTAACGCACGACTATCGAAATGAACCGCTGCACGCTGAGTTTTAAAAATATCTAGTCTAAGTCTCAAAATTGAACATTTTCTTCGCAAAATATTTATTGATTTACGTGAACAATGTTCACTTTGTAGCTTACTTACAATTTTTACATGTAAAAATATTTTTAAACTTCGAAGCCGTTTGGTAGAAATATCCAAAATGAGCGAAGAAATAGCGTGTTGTTAAATATTTTTAATGGCAAAACTGTATGTCAGACAAAAATCTAATATTCATATTGTTGTACATGAATCTACCATAAACATATATTTTTACCAATCTCTTGACTCGGCCGGGGAATATCCTTTAAAAAGTATAAGCCTTTTGTAAAATATTTAATTAACGTAAATAAATTGACAGTTGATAAGTAGGTTTGTAATTTGCGTTTAATAATAAGTCGATTTTTATACATTCAAAGAGAATAGTTTAGTTTTAAGAGGGCGGGTCCGGGACACAATTTTAACAAAAATTACAACTTTAAAGCTTCATAAATGGTTCTTTGGATAAAAGAGTGGTTTTCACAAACCCATACTATTTTGGAAATACCTATTCAAGGAACAAATGATAAAACAAAAATCAGCCCGTCCCTTTTCAATGCATAAGAGATACCTTAAAAAATATAACCCTTCCTTGACAGTCAAAAAAAATATCAAAAATCTAGGCGTGCGAAATGACCCATCTCAGGCCTCTCAGGGGTTCAGGGTGGGCCGCTGGGCCGTAACCCACTGCGGTTTGATGGAGTCACATGGCTACTAAATGTTGGTTCCAGGATAAGCTAGTTCCTTCACGATGTCCTCTTTCACCATTTAGGGGGAGGGATGAAGAAATAATGTAAACAAGTAAAGCTCTTGCCGGGGTCCTGGGTCGCGCCACTCACGATCTGTTATCGCACTCGTCTTCTTACTAGCTTATTAAAACACATCGTTACAAATAATAATGTAAACAAGTAAAGCTCTTGCCGGGGTCCTGGCTCGCGCCACTCACGATCTGTTATCGCACTCGTCTTCTTACTAGCTTATTAAAACACATCGTTACAAATAATAATGTAAACAAGTAAAGCTCTTGCCGGGGTCCTGGCTCGCGCCACTCACGATCTGTTATCGCACTCGTCTTCTTACTAGCTTATTAAAACACATCGTTACAAATAATAATGTAAACAAGTTAAGCTCTTGCCGGGGTCCTGGCTCGCGCCACTCACGATCTGTTATCGCACTCGTCTTCTTACTAGCTTATTAAAACACATCGTTACAAATAATAATGTAAACAAGTAAAGCTCTTGCCGGGGTCCTGGCTCGCGCCACTCACGATCTGTTATCGCACTCGTCTTCTTACTAGCTTATTAAAACAAATCGTTACAAATAATAATGTAAACAAGTAAAGCTCTTGCCGGGGTCCTGGCTCGCGCCACTCACGATCTGTTATCGCACTCGTCTTCTTACTAGCTTATTAAAACACATCGTTACAAATAATAATGTAAACAAGTTAAGCTCTTGCCAGGGTCCTGGCTCGCGCCACTCACGATCTGTTATCGCACTCGTCTTCTTACTAGCTTATTAAAACACATCGTTACAAATAATAATGTAAACAAGTAAAGCTCTTGCCGGGGTCCTGGCTCGCGCCACTCACGATCTGTTATCGCACTCGTCTTCTTACTAGCTTATTAAAACACATCGTTACAAAATAATAATAATGTAAACAAGTAAAGCTCTTGCCGGGGTCCTGGCTCGCGCCACTCACGATCTGTTATCGCAATCGTCTTCTTACTAGCTTATTAACCTCTCGGGTATCAAAGGGACTCACGGACCCACTAGCGTCTAATTCCGTCAACACCCAGGTGGGTCCCTGTGGATCCACCCGACCCTACGGATTTAAAACTAAATTTTAGTAATTTTTACGGTTAATTTTCTTTTCTCAATGATTGAACTCTATGGTATATAATATTTTTCATATGGGAACACTGTCGGAAAAAAAAATACGCTTGACAAGAAGCGAAATGTCACAAAATACGTTTGTCAAATCAAACAAACATTCGTTCAACTTGTGCGCGAGAATTTTCGATTTTTACGTGTTTTTCTGTGGAAAGTAAGCCAAGTATTGATAGAAATTCATAATTTACTTTATTTTCGTTAAATTTCAACTAATATTCAAAGTCAAAAGTGTAAATTATCTGGTGAAAATTACGAAACAAAACTAGTTACCGGATTTCTTCCCGTACGTAAGTAATTTGATATTTCAGAATTATAGTGGCATATTGTAACGATATACAATTAAAAATGAGTTCGTGAATACATGGCTAGTAATCTAGAAACATTTCTTATTGGAATCTTATTGGAATATTCTTGACGTTTGTTTACAAAAATACAAATTACGTAAATCAAAATGTCTGCTCCGCGTACTATGAAGTTTGAGCTTAAATATTGCGGCAGTCGATTTTTGTTCTCGTAAAATAACATCATCACTAGATTACTTGTCTTTTTATGACCTTAATTCCAAAATTTTGTGTAAATTGATCCAATATTTGTGTCAGAAATCAACATAATAATACAACAAAATAGCTTTCAGCAAGTACTCTCGTATCTATCCAAAATGTTTATATTTCGGTTTGTTATAAGAATATTGTTTACATTCTAATACATAGTGACATAATTAAATAACCCATTACAGTTTCAAGTGTGTGAATAGCTGCTTTGTGAGCCGAGAGATTAGGTTTTTTGTGCTGCGGGTCATATTACGCTTGCGATAAGCGGGCGCCCGCGATACGCGACGGAGTATGACGTAAACATGACATTGTGCAAATTCGAGTAGCGAGAGGTTAAAACACATCGTTACAAATAATCGAAATCCTCCAAGTCAATGACTTAGTATTACAGTTGCAACGATACAGACCTGTGACAGACAGACGCATGGGCTGCGCAGGCTTATTTAGTTAGTCATCCTATGGACACAGGAGGGATTAGCACCAATATTTTGACGTGTAAGTAGTAACGTTAACGTAAGTGAATTTTGAATGTGAAAAACTACAACCCCATAGTATTATGATTTAATTTTATAGGACATACACAATTTATATAATTAAAAATATGAATATAGTAAATATTGTGTGCGAAACGAATATTGTAGCTACGGTAAAATTTTACGTAACGATTCCAAAAGAAGAAATTATCAAACAAATCTGATCCTTAATAACGGTCGAAAAGTTACTTTCCACAATAATTATATCACCTCGTGAACTTTCGTGCCGACTGCTGTATTGCTATTCTGTAGTGCTATTCTGTAACAACATTTTCATATCTCGACAGCGGAATCCAAGGTGAGTATAAACGTAACACCTTTATGTTGTGTGCAATAAAGTTCACTTTGTGAGCTATCTCACTCAGGTGAAGCTCAATATCGAAATGGTTACTTACAGAATAGACTACCTGTAACATCATTTTCGTGTCTCGACAGCGGAATCCGGGGTGAGTATAAACGTAACACCTTTGTGTTGTGTACAATAAAGTTCACTTTGTGAGCTATCTCACTCAGGTGAAGCTCAATATCGAAATGGTTACTTACAGAATAGACTACCTGTAACATCATTTTCGTGTCTCGACAGCGGAATCCGGGGTGAGTATAAACGTAACACCTTTGTGTTGTGTACAATAAAGTTCACTTTGTGAGCTATCTCACTCAGGTGAAGCTCGATATCGAAATGGTTACTTACAGAATAGACTACCTGTAACATCATTTTCGTTTCTTGACAGCGGAATCCGGGGTGAGTATAAACGTAACACCTTTGTGTTGTGTGCAATAAAGTTCACTTTGTGAGCTATCTCACTCAGGTGAAGCTCGATATCGAAATGGTTACTTACGGAATAGACTAGCTGAGCGGAGCTACTCGTTTGCTGTCCGTGTTTTAAAGGAAAATAAAATAGTAGAAAGACATTTCATTTGTTTTATTCATTTTCAAATACAATAACATCTATACAAGGGTATTCTACGACTAAATATTTTTCATTATCATTGACACATGCATAAAAATAAAATATATTACATTGAAAAAAAACAATAAATTCCACAATTAGCGAATAAAATAAATACTACCTATTGACTGAAATCTCTTTGCAAATCACTACAGCTACCCAGGTAGGTAGGTAAATCATAGAATGACTAAAATTATTCTAAAAAATATTTTATTAAAATAAAGTTACAATTCTAAAATTAGCTGACATATTTAATTAGACGAATTATATGCAATACTTATTTATTTCTCACTCAACAGGGCATCTCATGCTAGTAAGCATAGTTTTTAGAATTAAGCCCCGATAGCTTCACATTGAGCTCATTTGTCAAGTGACCAGTCTTAAAGACGCGTTTTATACAAACGTCTTTTAGAAAAGAATCCTTATGAATAAGAATACTTTTACGAGTTACTTATAAAAAAAGTTAAAGTAATACTGTTTTAAAACCTAGCATGACGATACCCAATATCAAAACAGTTCAAACCGCAAACAGACCAAATCTAAACATTTAAATCAAATTACTAACTATACAATTATAAATTAAATTAAATGATATTATAATACTTTTATGTAAACAAAAAAATACACGAATAATTTAAATCTAAACTAGACCTATTACAATTACGATTGCACTTTTTAAAATAATCTAATATTATATACACATCTATTATAACTAACAGTTGGAATTATTAGGTACGTTAGGGGATAAAACTGGTAATAAATATAATACATCAGGATTATTCTGATGACTGTAATAAAAGTATTATACTGATTAATACTGTTTCAGTATTTAAATAGGTCAAAAACAGCTTGATTCAGAAATATATAAATTAAAGAAATGCTACTTGGGCGGTTAGTAAATTTTGAAAACTCTATTATGATCCCAGTAATGATATATTTTGAACTGTAAACATATAGATGTCGAAAAATAAACATTTTGTTAAATACAATATTTAAAAAGTGAAAATATAAAATAATAAAGCTGTCGTTTTAAATTACTTTGATAAATTAATTAGCTTTAGTATAAATACAAAGTATTGCTTCTTTATAATACTGATGATATAACATTATATACAAAAAAAATATCTCTGTACTGATTCAACCATTGTCATCTGCCTCAGAAATAAGCGGCCGATCTATACTCACGTATATTGTAAAATGGCACAACATTTTTGAGCTTAGTTTTATTTTTTCAAAACGAGCTTATTTTGCTGTTCTTGGTAAACATCATTTGGGATTCATTGAAATATCTTTGCTTATAAGTAAAATTTATTTTACATGTTTATTAATACTGAGTATAATATCACCAATCGTTAACTATACGAGGCGAATGTGCTTAATTTTTTTGAGTAGCGAATACTTTTCTAAGCTTATTTTGCAATAACTTCATTAAAGATTAGTCTGGCTCAAGATTATTGCCTTACGGAAATATTTTCTTTCGTGACAAAGATAAAACGCATCAAAACTCGGGACTGGAAGCACGTAACGTCAGAACGCACTAAAATTATACCACGGTGCGGCGTGACGTATTGAAAATACGTCACGCACTAATATGAGATATTTTGTTTTTAACAACAGTTTGTTCCGTTCCCGCAGACAAACCGTGTCAACGGTTTTGTGGAGCATAGTTATAAGAAAGTTTTTTTGTGCAATTTATTATTATAAATGAATAATAATAAAAAAACGGGTCCAATATTTTTTGATAATCTAACTGACGGACTAACTAGATTTTTTCAGTGGACAAGCCTATTTCGGCAAATTGTAAATGAAAATAAAATTTAGTTAACAAACGTCAACCTCAATAAAGTACGACTAATAATCAAGTTTATTATAATTTGAGTTCCTCTTTTTACCAGTACAATATTTTTTTGCAAAAATTTTAAAACAAGAAGAATTCTAATAAAGATTACGAAATATCTCGAAAATCTGCTGTTTATTTATAAATAAACAGCAGATTTTCGAATATAAATATTAATATTAACCTACCTATGTTATTATTAGATTGCTATTATTTACGTTGACCTATCTAACAATAACAACGTCTGGTAATTTTTTCACAAAAAAATAAATCTATTAGTAGAAATATTAGAATGAAGTGAAGGGCTAGAATTTTTTTGTCCACTTGTGTCTCTCTGCTGGGCAGAGGCCTCTCCTCTCTCCGTCCAAATATTTCTGTCTTGGGCGAATTATAAAAATATTGTAAAACTAAGTTAATAAGGTTTGACTGAGCGCTGACTGTACAGACATCAAGTTGTTGGTTATTATTTAGCCACGAGCTCCTCATAACATCTATCTAAACATAATAAACATTTTAGGTAAATGTCCGGACCAACCAATTGAATATTATTGCAAAACACTATCAGTTCCCAGCGAGAAGTATTCGTTATTTTCACAATAATTTTCATACGACCAATAATTTTTTCATTACTTTGTTATCCTAAATAAATAATTCTACTTAATATTAATGAGTATCTATTATTTACATCATTCTTTGATAAAAGACTAGGGATGCGGTCCACCTGACTCGTGTCATGGAACAAATATTACATTCATCTAAATGAGGTAAATGATAACAAGAAGATATATTTGTAACACACTGTTTCTTCAAAGGAACGCTAATGAACGAAAAAGGTTATTTAAAAATTTTACGGTCGATAAAATTTTAAAAAATAAATATAAATGTTGGTAAAGGGACATAGTTGATTTAAATCGATCATCCAAATTATTTTTGTGAACCTGTATTGCAAATAAATATCTTATCGAAAACAATCGACCAAAAAAACAAGGATCAGAGTAAATAAAAATATGAAAATTAATCAATCGGCGTGTGAATATATGGTGGTCATGCGTAGTGCGGGTAGGAGCCGAGGTGTGACGTCACGTGCGGCGGAGCCATGGAGTGCGGCGAGTACAGGTTGCCGCCGCCGCCGCCCCAGTTGCCCCACGACGCCGACGGGAATATCGACGCTGGAACAAACGTATTCTTACTTCCCTTGTTAAGTGCCGCAAGGCGATATACAGAAACGTATCAGAATTTTAAAATCATAACAAAGTATTTTAGAAGAGAAACATTAATAGTCTTAGAAAAAAGGATGAATATTTAATTACCATCAACTAGTTTTCCATTTGGAAGTTTGACAGGCTTGGGGTATAATTTAAAGTTAGGATTCGAATACGCTTTTGTGTGTCACCTACGAGTATACATGACAATAATTAAATATACCATTTAGCAGTGAGCGCATTAACAAGATATTGAAACAGTCATAATTAACAAATAGGGAAACCACAGTTGTGAGCACACACAGACTTTCCTAAATATTTAAAGGATCGTCAGGAAATTCATGGTCTTACGTATTAATTAATATAAAACGGGCTATTTACTCTTTTAGATACATGTTTTTAAACTGAATAAACTTATATTTTAAGAGTGTGCTTGGAGTGTAATTCTCTTCTCCAAACACACTCTTAAAACACAACCTACGAGGTAAGCAAAAAAAAACCTGAATAATCGAAAAGCTTTCTTCCGTACCAGTTTTTGCAAGTTTAACTCCTGTCCACCTTTTAAAACTCCTATAGAGCACCGTTACGGCCGAGTTTAAATAGTATCTTCCATTAAGTCGAGTGTGCTCAGACCGTGCCAATGACAACCCCTTTCGAGCGGCGTGCAAATATTTGTGCGCGCAAGTATACCGACGCATTAGCAGAGAAATGCAGATTACCAGCACAACCTGTGTACACTGTCGAGCGCACGCTGCGCGCTCGCGCTGTTGCCGCTGGGGGCTGGTGTTACATTGTCGTGATTTTGGGATATACAAATCTAATTTTAATAATAACGTTATAATGAATTGGGGTTGAAATTGAAAGTAGTTGGGTTAATTTTAAATTGTTACGTGTATCTATTAACACTTTATTTGTATAGCTGTAATGTGTCATTGTTTAGTTAATCAGTAAGCTTGGGTGTCACAAAAATTGATGTAAGTATTTATCCGGATCGGTGGTATGGATTCCATTCATTGATTTTTATGATTCAGTGAACAAGTCTAAATACCGGAAAAACAGTGTCATAAAAACAGTGGTATTAATCATTTATAGAAACCCAAGTTTTCACGTTTTCGCGGAATGCTACACGACGCCACGACTAAGCGCAATACGTCGCCGACCCAACGTATTTAGATTACCTACCTAAATAAAATGTTTTTATTTATTTCTTTGTTATTTTGTAAAATTATATTGTGTATTTATTGTGTAGCTAAATCCGGCTAACTGGAAGCCGACCCCAACATATTTGGGAAAAAGGGTAGGCAGATGATGATATTGTGTATTTATTCTATGGGTCTTAGCTCCCTGAAAAGCAAGTTGTTGTGGGCAAAGAGGTACAAGTCACCCATGGAATGAGGTGATAAGGTGGACCGATGACCTGGTGAGGGTTGTGAGTAGCCGATAGATGCGAGACGCACACGACCTGCTGTTGTGAATGGTGACACCTGGGAGAGGCGTATGTCCAGCAGTAGAAGTCTATCGGCAGATATGATGATGATGATAAAATGAGGTGTGATATGAACTGACCTCCTCTTCTCAACCGGCAGCCTTGGCCCGAACCCTCCAGCGGTGCACTAAGAGTATCGAAGGCCAGACAAAACCACAGTGGACTCAGACTGTCGCTCTGTAATAAGCCACGCCATCTGGGCGACACGCGAAATGGGCCCAGACAGTGCCAGAGCTCAGGGAAGCCACTATTCAAGAATGGGACAGGTTACCCCAAGAAATGCTGAATAACTTGATCCTCAGCATGCCCTGGAGGATCATCCTGGAGGATGCATGTGTTTGCGAAAATGAGATCAAATGTTTAATACCATCTATAGAATATACCAAAAGATAAGCCCACGCAGTCAAAAGTACTATTTGGGTCAATAGATGGCATTGCAGGTGTCTGTATTACACTACTAAGTTGATTGCATCTACATTGCCACAAATTCCTATCTAGTTTATGTGTAAAAGTTATCTACTTTGATATTGTACTTTAATCGTGATGTGAACAAAATATAATACGGAAAATAGGTTCTGTAAATTATCCTACTAATCTGGAATTTCAGTACTTCGGCACATCCTGTTCCACACATTTTAAACATACAGACATACGAAGTCAGAAAAATATTAGAGAGCAGGTAAGTAAAAAAAAATAAAGGAAAAAATAATTCAAAAAGAGTTGCGAAAACTGGGATTCGAACTTATACCGAATTACTCGGAAGGCAGCCATAGGTCTAAGAATTCAATTGACATTATATTTAAATAGCCGATCACTTATTATGTTTTGGTTATGGACTGCTTAGCTTCTTGAAGGTATAGCGTGATGATAACAAAGTCTAAGGATATGTTTTCAAAGGCTCTACTGAAGGAATAATTGGAAGTTGAACGAAACATTTCGAAAAACGTTGATACGTAATTGCAAAATCTTTAAATGTGGATAACTTTTTTTTCCAGCCACCAATTTTAATATCACTACGACTAAAATATGTTTCTCAGAAATTTGCTTAAAATAACTTTGGAAATCCCAACAAAATCTGTTCAGTATTTTTGAAGGTTACCGTCTACAGTCAGACAGACAGACCATTAAAATAAAAATGCTCTTTTTGTGTTTTATAGCTTTTTTTTGATAACCCCTTCCTGATTTTTGGTATTTTTGTTTATTGTACTAAAATCACGGTCTCTACTGTTTTATTAGATGTATACATAGATAAACCTTTTATTAATAAATTGTTGTCTAAGTTTGGTTAAACAGTCTTTTTCTTTGTATCAAATTCCTGTTACAATTACATTCTGATTAATTACTTAATTATTGTTAGTAAAAATAGTTTTATTATTCAATTCAATTCAAAGCATTTTATTTCAAATAAACCATTCACAGGCACTTTTGAAACGTCAAGGTCGGTCAGTCAAAAACATGGAAGCTATTTGCACGTTCCAAAGCGTAGATCTCTATGGAGAAGAACGTGCAAGAAACTCCACGGACACTCTTTTAAATCATGTTCTGTTTTACAACATTCCAAGTTACATATACTTGTTGCTTCTGCATGTGAGGACAATGCAAAGGAAAAAAAAAAGGGCTTATTATAAGAATTTTAAATATAAAGATTAAAATAAGCCAATGGCAGTTAAGAGATGACCAGTCTCAACCGACGGCGCCTGTTCACGAACATGACGCGTGAATCGGCACCCTTCAGCTCAACCATTTCGAAGGGAACCGAATGATCAAACCCACGCGCCGCCATCAGCGAGACATTTGAGTGAGCATGACATGCTCTCAACCACCATGCTCGTTCATGTCCAACAAGTAAAACTATAACTACTCACATAAAATGTAAATGGTTTCATGGTACTCACATTTACAAAATTTGAAAAATATGCTTCTACTTTACACAAAACTATGGTTGTCAATGACCAAATAATGAAAAATAAATTAATAAAGAGAACGATTAAGTTCTTACATCAAAAATAATAAATAAGTAATTAATATAATTTGTATGTATATAAGAATAAATAAACGAAATAATGTAAGAACCTCTAAAAGGAGCGAGCATCTCTTCCAAATATAAAAACATAAAAACCTAAAAAGTGGACCTAAGCAGCTGTGACTGTGGAGCAGGACCAGCATTTAGCCAAGCGTTTTTATCGAGGATATAATCTTCCAGTTTATAATACGCTTGTCTACATAGTGTGCGTTTTATGCATGCTTTAAATTTTCTCTCATTCAGTTCGAGAATATCAACTGGTATTTTATTATAAAATTTAATACAGTACCCCATAAAAGAAGTGTGTACTTTGGCCAATCTGAATCGGGGTTGATCTAATTTGTTCCTATTTCTAGTATTAAAATTATGCCTGTCACTAATCTTGCTAAAGAGATGAAGATTTTTCCGAACATACATAATATTTTCGTAAATGTATTGACAAGGTACCGTCATGATGTTGATATCCTTAAACAGTTCTCTTAGGGAATCACGCCGACGGAGATTGTAAATGGCTCTGATGGCTCTTTTCTGCAGAATAAATATAGACTCGATGTCTGCAGCACGTCCCCATAATAAGATACCGTAAGACATGATACTATGAAAGTAACTAAAATAGACCAGCCTCGCGGTATCTATATCGGTAAATTGACGGATTTTTCTGACAGCGTATGCTGCTGAACTTAGCCGTCCCGCAAGAGATGTTAAATGAGGACCCCATTGTAGCCTTGAGTCAAGCGTAATCCCCAGGAAAACCGTGTTTTCGACGAATTCAAGTTTCTCCTTGTTCAATACTATGTCGCAATCATTTCCTTTAACGTTCGGTAAGGCAAATCTGATGCATTTAGTTTTTTTCCCATTTAATACTAAATTATTAGCAGTAAACCAATTTTGGACCTGCTGTAGGGCGTTATTTACGTCGTCAAGATTTATGGAACGTCTATCTATCTTAAAAATTAAGGACGTATCGTCAGCAAATAATACCATATGAGGTTGATTTTTTAAAAGATGGGGTAGATCATTAATATATACTAGAAAGAGGAAAGGACCCAAAATAGAGCCTTGTGGTACCCCCATTTTGACTTTTAAACCCCGTGAATTGACACCATTTATTTGAACTTGCTGCTGTCTATCATTTAAGTAAGATTTTATTAGACTGAGTGCAAGTTTACCTAGTCCGTAATGTCCTAGCTTTAGGAGCAATGTTTCGTGATTTACACAATCAAATGCCTTGGAGAGGTCACAAAAGATTCCTATGGCATCTTGTGCCTCTTCCCACGCTGAGTATATGTGTTTCAACAACGTGGCACCAGCGTCAGTCGTACAACGACCCCTGGTAAAACCATACTGTTGATCGTGTAAAATTTTATTGATGTTAAAATGATTGAGCATCTGATTGAGCATTACTTTTTCAAACACTTTGCTAAAAACCGGCAAAACAGATACAGGTCTATAATTATTGGTGTCTTTGCTGTCGCCCGACTTAAATAGTGGTATAACCTTACTATATTTCATTATATCCGGAAAGACTCCTTGGTCCACACATAAATTAAATATTAAAGCCAAGTATGGTGCTATAGTTTCAATTATGGACGTGCACACTTTAATAGACATTCCCCATATGTCTTCGGTCAATTTGATTTTGATTTGCCGGAAAGCTTTTATGACTGTCACAGGGTTGATATGTTTGAACTGGAATTCAACCGTACAACCTGGAACGTTAGCTTTTAATAAATTATATGAGACCTCAGGTGAAGAATTTAAATATTCCGTAGTTTTAGTTGGTATATTGGTGAAAAAATTTACAAATTCTTGAGCTACTTCTAAATTAGAGCTTTTGGCACCATGTGTAGTCTCCAGTAAATAATCAGTGTTTCGTTTTTTATTTCTATTAGTTTCATTATTAATATAATTATATTTAATTTTAAAGAAGGTTTTTCTAAGAAAACACACAACAATGATTTTTTTGTTGATTAAGTTATAATTAAAAAATATAACAGCTTAAACTAGTGATCGCAAACCTTTTTTGACGTGTGTATGTCTCGAACACTCGATCAAACTCGGGACCTTGGATTCCGGTCCTTGGGTAGGCGTATAAGAGGCCAAATCCAACTCACATTGGCCTCGTTACATATTTTTAATGTTATGCGGTACCCACCAACGATTATTCATTTTTATTATTCCCTTTATTCATAGCAGATAAATATAAATTACCTTTTAAAAAAAACTAAGATTGAAAAATTAAAAAATAGTAGGTAGGCACCGATATCTGGAACAGGATTTAAGCTATCGGCGTTCAGGGCTACAGACAGAGGAACCTCCTCTCTTGTGATGATTAATTGTTATTATTAACTGGAGATAGTATGAGCTGAGCTAGAAATATTCACAATTCACTGTAATAATAACGAATTACAAAACACGATCGCTAGGGCAGGGGGAACATGGGCACATCGCTTCATTACCTGTGGAGGTGGGCATGGCGGCGTGCGGCGCCATGAACGACGACAGCTTGGCGGAGTGGTGGTACGAGCTCATGAACAGGTCGCTCTGGTACTTGTACGCCGGGTCGCTGGCCGCCGGCTGCGTGGCCGCCGCCAAGCCTTGGAAATCGAATTTGTAGGCGTACCTCTTGCCGTGAACCTTTGTCATTATGTTTTTGTCGTAGTAATATCTGTGTAATCGAAAAACAGTCATCAAATAGGTGATAAAGTCAACGAAAGTTGACGGCCGCATTAGTGGTTACGGTATAAAATCGCAGGGCAACACAAAGTCGCAGCAGAGAGAAAGGGTACCCATGCAGTCGCTAGGCTCGCGCACGGGCGGGGGCGGGGGTGCGGCGGCTCACCTCAGGGCGCGGCTGAGCTTGTCGTAGTTCATGTTGGGCTTGGACTTGCGCTCGCCCCAGCGCCGCGCCACCTCGTCGGGGTCAGTCAGCTTGAACTCGCCGTTGGTGCCCTCCCAGGTGATGCAGCCGGCGTTGCTAGAGTCACTCAGTAGCTCCAGGAGGAACTGCCACAGCTGGATCTGGCCTGAACCTGCGCTCAACAAGGTGTACAAATTAACGTTTGGAATTAAACAGGCTAAATTTTTATACCAAGGAGTGAGATAAAATGAAATCAGGCTAACTTCAGGCTCTCTTCTCTCTATCCTGGACTATGCTGATGCTTGCTATCTTAATATCAGCCAAGACTAATTGGGCAAGCTTGTGTGACTTCAAAACCTCTGCATCAGGTTCATACTCGTATTTGGCTTACGCAAGTATGACCACGTTTCTGAATTTTGTACTAAGCTGTGCCGGAGAAGGCGAATAGGAAGCCATAAATAACACGCACATATACTTTCTCTATCTTTATAATGTGCTCTTTAATCCTTCTTCTCCTTTTTATCTTAAATAACGCTTTCAGTTACTCTGTGACACACTTCTAGGTCCTTGAGATCATCGGAAGATCTAAAGTTAAGTATTCGTATGCATTCCACTTCCTTCTTTGACAAATCTTTCAGTATACAAGCAGCTTGTCTGTGGAATGCATTGCCCATAGAAGCGAGGTGTGCTCAAACGCTGTGGTGGCTCGCCGTTTGATCAGGCCTGGGTCGACGGCGCGCTGTGTGCCAGGGCCAGTGCCTGCTGGGACTGCGGACTTCGTTCGAAAGAGATACCGTACCCGAACGCAAAAGGCACTAGGAGGAACACGGATGGGTTTTAGTCAGTAAAAGTCTGACATCCCTCCTGCTTTACCCAGAGCGGGAGGAGTCATTTGATGATTACCCATCCTGAAAAAAAAGAGTATTTTCTAAACCTACATAAACGATGTATTTCGGTGCTGTGATTTAATGTATTTCTTTTTATATTTTAGTCTCAACTAAAAATAATTCGGTATATTTTACTAAGAAAATTTTACACGTTAGCTCATTGAAATAACAAAAAAGTATCACAATGGTAGCGGCGGCGGGCGCGTCCCACAGTCCCACACGGGCGGCTAGTCGGGCTAATGGGCAGGTCGCGCGTTATTGGGTGGTGTGATACATCCGCGCACGAGCGACGCGCGACGCGCGGCTGTGCGCCACTCGTGTGAAACCGGCCTTGTAAGGGCAGCGTAATCATTCAGATACGGTTATTTTTGTAAGGAGCCTTGGGAAAGGTTTGCCCCTTTTTGTGTGATCACTGAAAAAGTTGCTCGGCTTACTCGACTACATTAGAAACCTTCATGTTTTGAAGAGACTGTTAGAAAATATTCGATAACAGACAAAAATACGTGCACACAACACATACGTGAAGAACGAAAAAATAATTATATTATTATTAAAATTTAATATATTAACGTTTGCTGTAAAACCAACTTTTTGAAGTTTTTGTTTTCACACCTTTTATGAAACTACAGAAACAAGTCGCTGTTGTCCAAGGAATAATTAAAATCTCCTCTTTTCTTAAAGTCGTTTAAAAAGAAGGTTATCAATTTGACCCGTATAATACATTATGTAATTTTGTCACAATTTCACATAATTATATGTACTTTAGTCCATACCAGCTTCTGTGAGCCATTTGTATCTTTGTCCGCGCATATCTCTAAAACTATAAGTTTAATAGCAAAAAATATATTTTAGTTGAACTGGATATACCCAGTCCTTCTAAAAAAAATGTTGCTTACAATTTTTTTTATTTCGGTGCCAACCTAGCTGCGACTGGCGGGATGTGAGTATGTGGGATGTTCAACATACTATACTTATAGTAACAAGGAAACGATTATTCTGGCACCGACTTCAAACATACAAACCGTCAGCCACGTCCCCAAACAGTGCCAGAGCTGAGGGAAGCCGCTATTCAAGAATGGGACAGGTTACCCCAAGAAATGCTGGATAACTTGATCCTCAGCATGCCCTGGAGGATGTCCGCATGTGTTCGAGCCAGAGGAGGAGTTATATTATATTAAAAACTAGCTTCTGCCAGCGGCTTCGCCCGCGTGGTCCCCAGGGAACATTCTCCCGGGATAAAAGTAGCCTATGTCCTTTTTCAGGTTTTAGACTATCTGTGTACCAAATTTAATTTAAATCGGTTCAGTAGTTTTGGCGTGAAAGCGCGACTGACAGAGAGACAGAGTTACTTTCTCATTTATAATATTTATAAGGATAAAGCTTTTATTAATCAACTAGCTGTGCCCGCGACGTCGTCAGCCTATTATCTTACTTCTAATTTTTGTTTACAAATAAATGCGAAAGTTTGGCGGGCTGGATGTTTCTTACTCAATTACGTCAATACGGCTGAACGGATCTGGATGAAATTTCGCACAGAGGTAGATTATAGTCTGGAATACCAGGTAAGCATTCTTAACTCGGGAGTACCTACTTTGGGAGATATTCAAGATTCAAACCATTTATTTACAGGTAGATACTTTTCTATTCTATATTTTTATATGGCAAGTAAAGCCGATGTCGACTATTCTGCCAATGTCTAAAGTGGATTGAGAAAGCAAGTGTGTTTGGAATAATGAACGGTAGAGGTTCTAATAACTTTTGAATTGTTAAGATCAGTCTGTCAAAAAACATGAAGCTATTTGGAATTTTTTTAAACGTAAGTAGATCACTGTGAAAAAGAACGTGCATTAACTATACGGCCAGTCTTTTATATCATAATAAGTACCTATTATAAAAATACTGGTTTTCGGACAATTTTACTAACGAATCCAATTATAGACAACACAGAACATCGATTTTGGTAATTTAGACCCTTACAAAGACTTTCAAGACCTATAAGAGACCGAACCCAAACACCTAAATTGTGATCGAAAATCGTGTGAGGGTCGTTCTCCAGCAGAAAATCTTAACACCGCAATTCAGAAAAACGCGTCATCTATCGACTAAGTATGTAAACTGACAAAAAGTTTAGCATTGGAAGACGTTAAATAAGGAGCCCGTATGACAACATCAAGGTATTAAAATGCTCACTTTTATTTTGCTAAAAAGTTTCACAAATAACTCAACAATGTGTTTAAGGGTAATCATGTTTCATGCATTTTATTTTTCTAGATGGTGCTTTGCCTAATTATTACATTAGGAAGTTTCCAACTAAATTAAAAATTCTATATATTTTGATTTGTGGATCGGTTGTTATGATAAATACCGATAAGGTGTAAAAATGTTCAATTTTATTTTGCCACGTGGGTATTAAAAGTTTTACACAACATTTGTTTTGGTGTTTTTTACATGCGTTCGTGAATTTTATCTTTTTCAATAGATGGCGCTGTAATCAGAATACATGAGGAACAGAATACATTAGGAAGCCTCTTACTAAACTTAAAAATTCAATATCTTTTGATTTTGAGGGTCGATTTTGATGAAATAAACGCTACATGTTACTCGGATTATCACTTAATATTTTTAAGTACCTAGATTTGGAACCCAATCCATGGTTTATGCGTGATGCTCCCTCAAACGCACAGACAAACAGATAAACAAACAAACAGACAAAAATTTCAAAAATAGCATATTTGTGTTTTGTATTCTTTTCCTAACTTTTCTATGTAATTTTTGTGCAAAAATATTCAATGTACAGACACGATTGGTCTACGATTTTATTATATGTAGGTATAGATTGTTGTTTTGCGTTTGGTTAAACATCAACATTCTGATTAATTACTTACTCAAATTTTTTATTTAATAAAAATAAAATAGTTTAATTTTTATATCCAAACAGGGTTTTTCTATTTGCAGAATAGACCCAACAAAGAATATTTCTTGATAAAATTAAATTTAATAAATATAACTTACGCTAGTGATCGCAAACTTTTGTGATGGGTGTATTTACTTTAGAGATACATTTTTATTTCTCCCTTTTTAGTTATTAATTACCGTTACAATTTTGAAATCGGTTTAATTTCGATACGTTTCCGACTCAGATATGTATTCCTTCCCGCCGCCGCCCGCCGCCGCCGCCGCTCCTGCTCTTCGGAGCGTGCATTAAGGGCGGCGCACACGAGCGTGCCATCGCGTGATTTATCCGCGGAGCGACTATGACGTCACAACGTTTGTAGCGGCGCATCTCGCCTCGCTTCATCCATTGTTGGCAGTATGGCTCATCGATTTTATGACTCGCAATTAATTCGTCGATCGGCAAAATATTGTGCTCCCTGCCTTAGGATGGGTGTGGGAAGGAGCCCCGTGTTTGGTAACATAAGCTTAGATGGATTTATAGTTTTGTTGCGAATGTAATTGTGCGGAAATCAGTAGGTAATGGTTTTTTTATTTAATTCCAAACGTTGAATTTCAGTACCGTCTTATTCATAAAAATAGAGTGAAACACAACCCGTGCTTTTTAAAAATAAGCTTTTCAGCTTATTTTAAAGCTTGTTTTCACTTTTGCGTTAGTAAATTCTTTTTTAAGTAGTTTCTAAAAATAATTATGTTTGAGAGATACTCTGTGATTTGGTGCAGTTTTTTTGAACGTTTTTTTTTTCTTTTACTCTTGATAGGCACGCGCTTGACCACCATCTCACCTGATGGTAAGCGATGATGTGGTAGAAGATGTAGCACGCTTGCCTAGAAGTAACCTATTCACTCTTGACGTCAGTGTAAAATGCTTTGTTGCACTTTTCACTGAAAACAATTTTCTGAGGTGATCCGGGATCAATCCATACCCAATGTAAGCAATTGTAGACTGGCGAGCCGGTAGAGTCGCACGACGGCGGCGTGCGCGGCAGCTCGCCAGGTGAGGCGCGCCGCTGATTGCGAGTCAGGGCCGGCACGTGGCGCTAATTGTTTCTCGTTCGGCGCCGCGGCGCGTGCGCTGACCCAGGATTTACTAGCGGTAAATTATACGGTCCGAGTTAAGGTGCAGCGAGTGCGGCCACCCGTGAACATGTGTAATCGCTTCCTCGATCTAATGTGAACGTGTTCTCACCGCCCCGCGCCCCGCACCCCGAGCCCTGAAGGGACTTTAATTGTAAGAAATCAAAGTCTCTTGTTTTCGCGTTTAGTAATATAGCGGCAAAAAATACGCAATCAGTGAAAAAAGTGGTCTATTTATGTAGTACAAGCATACCAGATAACACTTTGGCTTAAAAATGTAGCACCGATCCTAAATTAATTCACATAAAGACAAAGAAACCACCATCCCTTATAGTATTGAACTAACTTACCGAGTCACTTAGCAGCCACCTCAATAGTTCAAGATCATCACACACACTGACACCTTTTATTGATCTTTGTTCAAAGTATGGTGTTAGTACGAATATTGCGTTTTGTGTCTCCTCTGGTACTACTTAATTATGTACATGTGTACACAACTGCAGCAGTAATACATTACGAGTACCTAAATCGTGTTAACTACATTAATAAAATCAACTGCCTACCTCAAAATCAAACCATGAGAAAATTTCACCCTAACCCCTAACAATTTAATTCTACTTAACATTGATAACTAACAATATAAAGTTACCCCACATAAATAATTTTCCCTCGATTGTTGCCATACGTAATAACGTGCGATTTACATCAATCTAAGAGTTGCCAGCCCCCGTGCCGCGACAGCTAGACAGTTAAAACATTTGACTCGTGAACACTCATGAAGGCTGATCGTATCGAGGCGCGTGCGGAGCGCCAGGTGCACGCCCTGCCCCTGGTAAGCGTGCTTTGGTTCGAAAGCTAATGTGATTGATCCGTGCACACTGCACACTGCACACTGCAAGCTCATTTCACTAGCTTTCTTCCAACTACGTGGGGCTCTACCGTGTTACCCAGTTAATGGGTTGTGGAGGTCTGGTAGGCAGCCGCTCCACGTAAAACACTGGTATTCAGCTGAATCTGGTTTGACTGGAAGCCGACCCCAATATAGTTGGGAAAAGGCTAGGCAGATGATGATGATGATGACGTGGGGCTCTACTGAATAGGTGTTGTTATCAGATAGATAGAGATATTCTTTACACATTCATAGTGCGTACAGCTAAGAAGGATGGAATTCCCTGGCGGAATCTGTGTATCCTGATAGCTACAACCTGGGAGTCTTTAAGTCAAGAGTGAATAGGTTACTTCTAGGCAAGCTTACTCCATCTTCGACCACATCATCGCGTACCATGAGGTGAGATAGTGGTCAAAACCGTGCCTATCAATAGTAAAAAAAGATGTAGAAGTAATGAGTGACCGCGGTATAGTCCCTCTTAGGTATTTTTTATTTATTTTAATGACCATCGATCCAACTGCCTAGCCGTTCAAACAGTCTCGGCTCGGCTTGCCATCCAGCCGAATATAGATTTTACTCGGATCGCCTATCTAGTGTATAATACGAGTATCTATGAATGTTTCTAACGCAACATACTCATTTATTATTGACAGTTACTCGTAATACCAAAATCAATCAATCAAAAGGTATTTATTCAAACTAGGCTGAAAATCAGCACTTTTTGAACGACCAAATTTACATGAAGACAGTCCCCCAAATCGCCTGCCCGTCACCACTTCTTAGTGTTTTAGCTGGGAAGAAGAAGTGGCCAACAAACTCCCCAGCAACACAACTGTCTGTTAAGTTTGAAGAACTTGAATTTATATAACAGTATTACTCAACATTTTATGATAGACTAGCGTACATACGCGCATATACCGTTTTTTCTCGTTCCTGTAGGAATTTAGGGAAATTCCTACAGGAAACTCGGCGGTGCGTTGTCTGGCAATCATTCAGTAACGAAGAAATCCTCTCTTAGTGCTTCTTACGGTGTATTTTATGTATTAGAATTACAGTTTTACCGGTTTCATACTCGTAGAATCTATTCATTGTGTAAAAATAATCGATTTTATAAAAATATATTTAGTAGGTAGTTTCTGAATGAGGCGACTGATTGAATGAGAAGCTCGTAGCTAAGTAATAAACAGTCACACGGGTCGATCGACTCGTCATCATCATCTTCCTGCCCTTAACCCATGTTATTGGGGTCAGCGCAATACGTTTTTTTCTTCCATTCTGTCCTATCAGCTGTCACGCTATCACTCACTTCCATTTCTTTCATATCGCTCCTCACACAATCCATCCATCTTTTTTTCGGCCTTCTTTCTCCCTCTCCATCCAACCACATTTTATATTCGAGCGTCGATCAACCCATTTGTATGTAAAAATGGTCACCCATCCTCAGGCTGACCTCGGAAAGTGTTGCTTAACCTTAAAGATTGGCCCATGTAACTAGTATTTTCCAAGGTACGCCTAGAATCTCGAAAGTTGAAATGGTCACCCATCCATACCCTCGGCAAACATAGCTTAACCTCAATCGACCCGTGGGATGACTTCTCGTCTAACAATGGAGAGAGTAAAATTAATTGTCATGTAGATCCTCATGGGCTGAGGTCATATTCCTGCGGAGAACCTTAACGTCGCAATTCAGAAAAACGCGTCATCAGTACATCGCCATCTATCGACAATGTAGTTAAACTGTCAAAAATGAGTTTGAACTTAGAAGCCCACATAATAATATTATGATAATAACATGTTCACTTTTCTTTTACTACATAATATTAAGAGTTTAACAAATAACAATAATTATGTTTTGGTGTTCGTTTCACACATTTTTTACTCCTGTTATTCTCAATAGATGGCATTGCAAGTATCTGTAGTCTCAATGAAAACTACTCGTACCTATTATTTTAGAGCTCGATGAAGTTTCTTCCTAAACTTAAAAATTCAATACCTGTTTATTTTGTGGGTGGATTTAGATTAAATAAACGCTAAAACTTACTCGGATTATCACTTAATACACACAACACAGACAAAAATTGCATTTTTGTAATTTATGTCTTTTTCCTAACTTTTCAATATAATTTTAATGCAAAAATATTCAGTGTACAGACACGGTTACTGTACAATTTGATTATATGTATATAGAAGATCGAGCATTAAATTAAATTAAATAACACCTGTAAGATAGCGCACTATATCATCCCAACAACTAAATATGAACAATGATAAAACTAATTATATAGGTAGTTAAATAAGTAAACTCAAGCATACAATACTAATCAAAATGAGCCTCCAGGGATAAATAGCGCGCCCGCTTGCACGTGCAACAATGGAATTTAACCATAAACTGTGACCCAGAGTCACAAGTGATAAACTGGGACCATTGCTTACAACACTTAAAAGATATAACAATAATAAATCACGGTCAGCAAGACCATCACTCACCACTATCAGTTTGTCGAGGTCACTAGGTAACCACTTAATGCCATACAACTCATAAAAAAACATGTTAAAGAGAAGAGTACGTCAATAAATAAGTTAAAAAAGACAAAAATGACCCATACGGTCAGAATAATAAATAATGTCATCTTTAGCAAGTAAAGAATCTATGAAAGAAAATTTAGCATTGTCTCGTGTTCAACGCAGCGACCAACTATTTTTATCGACTAAGTAATCGTTTATAGTAAAGTATGCCTTCGAAATTAGGTTAGATTTCACATTCGCTTTAAAATAATTAAAAGGTAAGTCTAGAAAAGAAACAGGTAACTTATAATAAAAGCCGATACCGAGCCCTACAAAGTGGCCCTCGGCCTTACGAAGACGGTGGAAAGGAGCATGTAGTTTGTGCTTATTTCTGGTGTTATAGTTGTGGATATCACTAGTTTTGGCATATAAATGTATATTTTGCCTGATATACAGTATGTTGGCAAAAATGAACTGCGAAGCAACAGTGAGAAAACCTATTTCTTTAAAAAGTTCCCTTAAAGATACTCTGGACCCTAGCTGGTATATCGCTCAAACGGTCGCTTTTATAGGACATATATATTTTGTATGTCAGCAGCTTTTCCCCACAGCAGAATATCATAGGATATAACACTATGGAATTAACTAAAATAGACTAACCGGCGAGCTGTGTCGACATCAGTAAATTGTCTTACTTTCCTGACGGCGTAGGCGGCAGAGCTGATCTTTCCCGATAGTGTTGATATATGAGAGCTCCATTGAAGTTTGGCATCAACTGTTATACCCAAGAAAACAGCAGAGTCTACAGTTTCAAGCACCTCGTCACTTAAGATGATACTGGGTCCTAGATTTTTAACATTAGGTAAAGTAAATTTTGTATATTTTGTTTTCTTAGCGTTTAGAACTAGATTGTTTGTTGTAAGCCAATTCGTAACCTTGGTGAGTTCACTATTTACGTCGTCAAAATCGTGTCTATTGCTATCAACTTCAAAAATAAGGGAAGTATCATCAGCAAAGAGAACAACATCACAAATACCCTTTAAATATATTGGTAAATCATTTATATATACAAGAAACAAGAATGGACCCAGTATTGACACATTAGAAACTATTATGCAAATAAGAATCTATTACGTTAAGAGCTTCATTTTGGTAGCTTTCGCAATAGCTGTCATGGTGTACAGAGATTACAGAAAACTCCAATTGCATTTTGCGAGTTTTCCCATGCATTAAATATGTGTTTAAGGAGAGCAACACCCGCATCTGTAGTCGAAAGACCTTTTGTAAAGCCATACTAGTATTGATAATTATGAAGGAGGCTATTTATATTAAAAAATCTTAGTAATTGCTTGATTATCAATTTTTCTAATATTTTATTAAAAGCAGGTAAGTTGGAAATTGGCCTATAGTTACCTATATCATTCTTATTACCTGATTTAAACAAAGGAATGACTACATTTGATAAGGTCAGGAAAAGTTCCTAAATCAACACATTTGTTAAAAGTAACAGCAAGATATGGGGCTACAAAGACTCCTTCTTTATTTCGTTCGCGAAGCAGTCACAACACGGTCCCCAACGCGCGACGTGTTCTTGAACGCAATAAACACGAACACGCCGCGCCACGCGGCCAGCCGGGCCCGCCTGCACGCTCGTGTCGCTGTCGCCTCGTTGGCGTGTCGCCCGCGCAGCCGCGATGAATACATTGGTGAAGTGCCGCCCGCCGCGCCGACCGCCGCCACGACTCGACTTTGGTACTTCAGCAGAGGTCCAAGTCCGAGGTTTCCCCGTGAGCCATGGAGCATAGTATTGTAGGGGTGCGCCTCTTGGACCGCGTAAGGAACACAACATTACGCTCCAAAACCGACGAGAAATCGGCGAAAAGAGCCACCGAGTGGCTCCCGATACACGTCTAAAGACATCGCGGCAGACTAAGACGAATATGGTGGGACGAACTCGACTCCTGCCAAAAGGACTGGCCCGACATAGCAAATGACTTAACTGTGTGGAAAAGGGAGAGGGAGGCCTTCGTCCAGCAGTTGGACGCAATGGGTTAGATAGATAGCAGGACATTTTCAAGGAGTGAAATAACGTCGCGGCAGTTCTTAGTACCTGCACTCTACACTTCACCCTAAACCGCTTTGATAAGTACCAGCTTGACCCCAGCGGCGCCGAGCCCCGCGAGCCCACGTGTCGGGCCGCTTATCGAGATCTCGCGTGATAGCCCGCGAGAACTGGTCACCCCATTCTCCCAGCGTACCTGACCCTGTCGCCCCTGGGAGCCAATGATAATTTGCTACTTACTGTGCAGTGGTGTTATATTGAACAATGTACAATAATAGTACCTAATCATTATGAACAGTTTAATAAACGAAATGTCATTTCAATGTATCTGTGGTATGTGCTTCATTGAATCGAATAAATAATTAATTTTTAAATTATCTCAACTATTATATTTTCCTACACCCAAAACAATCTGAGAAGTCTTCTGTGTAACCATGTTTATTTGGTTATTAGGTCGTCTTATTTTATATTATAATGTACGAGTAGATAGGTATCGGCACACACTCGTCAGTAATACGAGTACGATAGGAATAGGTATAACATTGTACGAGTACTAACCTGAGTTAGCTAGCCGACTGCTCGTCGGGCCAAACATTTGATATGGATCTGTAACAATACAATTACAAAACAAATCAATGTGTGACATCATCTACTCATTATTAACAAATTAAATTAAATAATATCTTACAATGCTGCCAGGGGGGTAACTGCTCTCCTTTTTGGGGGAAAACGATAAATCTAATTAGTAACGAGTTAAACGATAATAATTAACGTAATTTTACCAAAATTAACTAAATTTAGGCAATTTAAATATTTCCCAGTTTACAAAGTCTTACTGGTAATCAGAATGTAAACACCGAAATCAAAAAACATTATTACATAATTACATACGATAGTCCCCCAAAACGACCTTCCGAAACCACTCCCTAAAGTATTCTAGCTGGGAAGAAGAAGTGGTGCTCGGATAACAAACTCCCCAGCAATAATAATAATAAACATTTATTTCAAGTACCAAGACTCATAATGATAGTTACAATATACGAGTACTTTTAATACTACGAGTAATGTTTTACTAACATAAACTATGTTAGTAAAACATTAACAACACTAAAACCAAAACAGTTTGCGACATCAATACAGTAACACATTCTGTCTGTGAACTTAGAAAAACCGAACAAGTCAAATACAGGAACCTTCTACTTAAACAAATAAATACATGAATTTATTTGTTTTTCGTTCATTAATTAAAATAGTTAAAGCTAAAATGTACATATAATACACTGTGTTAAAACATAACACATTTCAAGATGAATCAACTAGCTACCTAATGCCTCCTAGCTAATGTATTTCCAGGCTTTCGTGATTATTTAATTTGGATTTTCCATTAGACAGCAGTAAATAATAAATCTATTTTGCCCATCAACAGGATTTCTCGAACGAACCAGTTCAGGTTATCTACAATCGGGCGCTTAGGCAGGCAGCGGGGCAGCTCGCGACCTATTATCTCAAGACAGCAAATCACGATAGCGATTGTCGCAATCGCGCCTCGCGCCTCGCCGTAGATCAGCTCGCATCGTAAAAGATAACCGTTGCCGTGGCGACGGAACCGCCAACAATGCCGACCGAAAAAACCCAGATACATTGCATAGATTGCATTACAAATAGGCATAATGAGCTGGCTGTGCAACTATCTTAATTTGCATAGATAGTCGGCTGTCGACTAGACGTCGTGCGTCGGCGGTGTGTCGACAG
Source organism: Lacanobia oleracea (assembly GCA_950371165.1). NCBI lineage: Eukaryota > Metazoa > Arthropoda > Insecta > Lepidoptera > Noctuidae > Lacanobia > Lacanobia oleracea. The sequence continues at coordinate 866,393 of OX493385.1, forward strand.
CCTTATACGCGAAGAATTATTGTGGACTTCGTGGTACGTTTCGTTAAGTTTTTCACACGTTCCAGGTATCTTTAGTGGTTTGGTTGGATGACAGCTTGAAGTTAAAGTTAGCTATACGAAGACTGGTTCATAAAGTTCGTCGCAATTCCAAAGTTTCATGTTGTTAGCTAGGATTGTTTATTCCTTTTGGTGTCACCCTTCGTACACGTGAAGTGAATGGCAGCCGATCTCTCATCCAGTGTGCTCTCATCAGCTCGTCTAATACGTCTAATATCTAACGAATCTATTGAACCTCTTTCCGATGGTAACTTTGTAATCTTCTAAATCTATTAGTTTATTTTAATTTTGTGTTTTTGTGCGTCACTTCTGGCAGAATAAACGTATTTTCTTTCTTTTTTCTTTTAAATCTTTACTAATATTATAATGAGGAAAGATTTGTTTGTTTGAATTGAAAAGACTCCGAAACTCCTGGACCGATTTGAAAAAGTATTTCACCACTAGAATTCTATATTATCTCTGATGAACATGGGCTATAGAATATTTTCAAAAAAGTTAGGGATCCGTATTAAACTTCGATAATGTCACCCAAGGTGTGAAAAAAAGTACAAAAAAAAAACCTCGTATAGCTTACGCTGCGGTAATTAATGACAATAGGCAAAGTGATGTACTACAGTTTTATAGAAGACATCAATATCTATATGCCCCGCTGATTTATTTGTGGTCTAACTATTATGTTTAAGTCACAATAACCGCTTTTTGTTCAAATTATTCGATCACAACCCGGGTGGAATGGAATAGTGGTGATTTTGGTATCATGATATTAATCCTTATACATTTAAATGGTTTGGTAACTTAGGTTGATAATGTATACGTAAATGACAATTTCAAATTATGAAAATTGGACTTTTCGTTTAAAAGTTACGACGGGTATAAAAATACTCGGATGAGGCGATTTAGAAACTCTGACGGGTGTGTGGTCGTTAGACCTTACTGCCCACACGATGAGAAGAAGAAGAAGGGGAGTCTATAGATAATTAATTTACAAGTTACCGACGACGAATTATGGAGATGAAGTTCGTGGAGTACCTAGTAACCCGCACGAACGAAGTCGCGGGCAAAGTGCTAGTCTATACTAATACATAAAGATAAAAAGTTTGTTTGTTTGTTTGCTTGAACGCGAGAACCCCAGAAACTACTGGTCCGATTTGAAAAATTCTTTCAGTGTTAGATAGCCCTTTTATCGAGGAAGGCTATAGGCTATATATAATCACGCTCAGACCAATAGGAGCAGAGCATTAATGAAAAATGTGACGCAGACGAAATTGCACGGGTCAACTAGTTTAATATATAAAGCTGAAGAGTTTTTTTGCTTGAACTCGCTAATCTCAAGAACTACTGGTCCGATTTGAATTCAGAAAAAAAATCTTTCAGTTTTAGATAGGCCTTTTATCGAGTAAGGCTATATCATCACGCTAAGACCAATAGGGGCGGATCAGACGAAGTTGCGCGGGTCAACTAGTCCATATTGAAAAGGATTGTAAAACAAGGCCAACTCCAAGAAAGCCCGCCACTCACACCACTATTGTAGTCGCGCGCCATCTCTCCCTCTCAGAGCCGACTATAAAAAATCGCCCTCATAATTCCATACATACGAGCGGCAGCTATGCAAATTATAGTAATAATTCCAATGGCACATTCAAATTGAAACAATAGCACCCCCTAACGACAGTTCTCGCCTTTTGTTAATGCCGTAATGAAGTGGCAATGGTGACGCCACTCGAGCTGGACGGACTATAAAGCAGGCTGCGTGTGACGAATCGACCCCAGCTCAAACTGTTTAAAACATATTCATAGAGATGTCGCCGTAACGGCAACGGTTTTCAATAAAACACGAGCGTAATTAGGTAACGTTCTTGTGTTCGATTTTTACGGTTCCGCCATTTTCTCTTGCATTTATGTGTGGCAGCTATAACTCAGATCATACAGACAGGCAGACTAGAGCTAACTCTAAAGCCTTAGTGGTTTCCGAAGTAAAAGTAAACGCGCGCGATACGATGCATCAAACACACAAGTTCTCGTACGTTGCAAATGAAAGGAAACAATCAGGACTTAGCGTATTTAGCAAAGCAACATTTCCTGATGGATTAATAGGTATTTGTTCCGTTTTTGTGCGATATTGAGCCGGTGCATTTGCATAGTGCAATAAAAGTAATGTACGCAAGTTTTATCGGTACATGTCATTAGCGACCATTCATTGAAAACTATGTTTTTTAAAAAGTGAAAGTATAATACTTGCTATATCGAATAGGACCTTTTAAAGTACCAAATTAAGTAGTAAAGTAGTAGTAGTAAGTAGTAGTAGTTTGTATAGTTACCTACTAATTCATGTGAGCTAATTTAATCACTACAAAATTACTTGGCCGGTTTTTTGGAATAGAGGCCGAGTCAAAAAAGCATTTTTTTTATGTTGTTTCTTTACTGTTAAGACGCTACAACGCACACCCTTAAATATGGTCACGTACTTCTGGAACACCCTGTATAAATAAACGTATTAGAATTTTAACAAATCACCTAAAATTCTATCTCTATTACACTATTTAAATGGAGATCCACTTGCTGAGCTTAATTTACAAGGGCTCAAAGCCATAGAGAAGCAGATCTTCAAGAATCGTAAAACGCTGTCGCTTATTACATCCCGCTCCCAATAATGATACCGTTCGAGCCGAACACGCCAGCGGCGGCGCGGCGGCTTGAATACAGTCATTACATAATTATGTAGAAATCGCAATAATACAGTGTTAGCTCTAATGATATAACATTTAACTCATTTTACAGCTGTCTGTGGTTATTACAACCAACTAGTGTTTAAATACGAAATAACAACAACACACGGCGAAACTTGTCAATTGTTACTCTTTTGTAAAGTAAGTGGTTTTCATAATTTAATTTTTGACCTGTAATATTACATTTTGTTCACTTATGACATTAAGAACCTCATTCAACATATTCAAACAATAAATGGGCGCCTGTTCGTCTAAAGTGGCCCGTGTCACTAAACAAACTAACTAACTACACTAAACAAAGCTCGATACGAGGTGATGTGCAACATGAATGCAGCGGAAGAAGAGCCTATTAAAGTCTGTCAAAGCACTATTAACGAAGATGAAAGACTTGGAATATTGCAAGTCACTGTTACTGACGAAAGGCAAGTTGAGCATAAAAAAATGTTCACAATAATAGTTAAATGGAGGGTGAGTAAATAGCCGCTCGGAGGGCGAGGCGCGAGCCAATCGAGATGATTATGATAAATGATCGTCGAACGTTTTTGAGCATTTCGTTGCGTTGCGAAGCGTTGCGGAGTGCGCGCCAAGTGATGCGGCTGATGCGGGAGAATTAGCACGAGCCGTTACTGATAGATGCGATCTGTAAGGGCTCGTATACGATGATACAACTATTACTGTTGGTACTTCGATCGAAATTGGATAAAAGTGAACGTTGTTCGCAGGTAGAATTAATAAAAGTGAACGTTGTTCGCAGGTAGAATTAATAAAAGTGAACGTTGTTCGCAGGTAGAATTAATAAAAGTGAACGTTGTTCGCAGGTAGAATTAATAAAATCAGGATTGGATTGATGTCCATGCTCACGTTATAAGTAACAATATTTCCGATAGACGTCCTTTTGACATGTTTGTAGACTTACTTTACACACATTATACGTCCATCTGAGCAGCCCCATTTCTGTTGCTGTTATCGAGAAGTATTATCCCACTAAACCAACCTTGGTGAAAATCAAACCATTATTGCATTTAATATTTTTTATGAACTCTAAACTCCCCCATAATTTCTAAATCACAATTAATATCTCGACACAAGTTAATAATCTGCTGTAATGCCACCCCTTCGCGACGGTGAACAATTTCCATTCGTTTGACGTTACAACCGGTTTGATTCACTTTTGGGTGGCGGAGTGAAATGAGTATATTTATAGTCGCCGTCTCGCAATCTGGCCATAAGTTAATTTACTTCGTTAATTAGTATTTAAATGATCATTGGTTTGGTCAAGACTCAAGACAGAATGTACGAGTACCTATTAAATCAAAGAAAATGTGTAAGACTCGAAATATCCAAAGGAACATAAATTTTCAACAATATGAATAAGTTCTACAGAATCTAGTTATTGTGGTCGTATAAAGTTTTGACATACCCGGGAGTATTCTATTTCAACGTATGTACCTGATCTACTTGTACTCTATATATTAAGAAAATTAACAAGACAAACAATTTGGAACAATCCGTCATTCAAGGATAGCCATGAGTGAGACCAAAACCGACTCACGAATTTCTTAACACGACTATAGAATTTACCAAACCATAGTGAAATAGAATCAAGTCTTAAACATTCGATTTCTAATCTAAAACTCATCAACTAAATCATCAGTATCTGGAATCACCTGAAACGAAGTTATAAGTCTGGAACGTCCCAAATAGAATTGTCGAAAAGCGATAACAGTTTCCATTTGCGATCAAAATTGGTGGGACGTGCCCTACCCCCCCCCCCCCACTCCCGCCGCCGCGCGTCGCTACTGCCGCTGCTTATTGCTTCTCTGATTGTTTTCGTGTGCGTTCATTTCACTTCTGATTTTTAAAGGTATCTTGTGTTCTTATTTAGACTTTCATTGCACTGAGATGACATTGACTGCAACGATCTAATACTCTTTACAAATAATATTAATAAAATTGCATTTGTCAAGTTGAATCTCTGAGATTAGTCAATCATGTAGTTTATTATCTGTGCTGTATGCTGTGCATTCTATTCTTTTAACTCTGACTTCATGCCGTACTCCAGCTATTCAACTTCATCTTTATTCACTCCATCTTTATTATCTTCTAAATGTTAAACTAAGACGAACATATTTCTCGTTTTTATTTACGCCAGTGGACAATATGTCCCCCGCTGTTTGCCGGGCCGGTCTGTCGCTTCCCCTCAAAGCTCTGTCAACAATACATTCTTATAGCAAACATGGTGAACTCCATATAAAGTTTATTGTGCCAATGTCGAGAATATTCTTGACACAGATGCAGAATATTTGTTGAGGCTTCTTCTAGTCGTTAAGCAATTTTCGTGAAGTTTTTGTGATGTTTTTAAATGTTTTCGTAATATACGCCTGGATTTCTTAATTGTCAAGATTTTACTGCACGCCTGCGTACTACTCCTAACTACTAAATCCGCACAATAAAAAAAATATCGATGTAAGCACTTGACTAACTCATTCTGTTAAATTACTGCAGTATGATTTACTGGTTTTTCCCCAAATCTGCTTAATCCCGAACCTATCAACATCTTTAACTTTCGATTTTATTTGTGGAAGTCATTTGCCAAAATAGATGCTCCGGTCAAAGTAACTTCTGAGCCTTTTGAACGAGCGGCTCGAAGTGTTTGCCCTTAAGTGAATCAGTCGGTGTCGGTGCGCAGAGTGGCACTCAAAGCGAACTCCTTCACATTACTACTGATTGGTGCTCGCCAAATGAACCTGACGGTGTTAGTCTTTTCTACTGTAATTACGCGCCATTACCACTAATCTTTCGCAGTACAAATGCTTGCAAGAGCTAAATCAAACTCTTTTTTGCACGTAATAAGAAGCTTAATCCTTCGTCGGGGACTTTGAGAGCCAATGATGTGCGTCAAACGACAAACGAGAAATAGTTCTTACTGCGTTAGCTGAAAATCGAAAATCGGTAGCGTCGGGGGATGTGTAGCCATTTTGTGCCTTGGTGCTTTAAGCTAAAGTTGTTTTTCGGTTAGGGTATGACGTTATGTGGGGTGTTGCTCGAGGCCTGAAGGAGTTAATGCGTGTGGCACAAAGGGCCAAATCACTGCCCGACGTGCGGCCACGGCGTCAAAGAGCGAATTTGTATTCCAATTATGACGCCAGCATAGACATCCGTCGATCAATAAAAGGTGGTCATTTGAAGGCAGTTTTTCCGTGTTTAATGTTTTAGTACGTCTGGCGCTGAAGACAGTTCTGTTTGCAACTTTATCAGGAGTCGCAACACTCGCAACACAGACAAACGGCATTATGCAAACTTAACGAAGCCTTATACTATCTTGAAAATACTTTTGTGGACGCTTTTGTGTGTTCGTGATAAGTTAAATAAGTGTACAAATCTCATATATTTCCAACAAAAGCCCTACTATACGTTACCTCAAAAAGAGAATCAGAATAGTGCAGAGAGATACCAGTTAAGAAGTGGCAAAAGGCCCATAAAATAATAATAAAAGGATAATTAATCGATTTCAGTGCATTACCAGTCCCCCAGTGAGTCGTTAGTGCAATTCCGGGCCCCTGTGGCATTAGCCGTTTGATTGCAATCCTGGGGCCCCACTCCGGATTCAATAATGTTCACCCCGGCAGATTTATTTTGACGTTGCTATTTGTTAAGATGTATGATTATTGGTTAGTAATTGTTTTGTGAGATCAATCGGGGAATCTTGTTTCAGAAGATTCTATTACATTGTCTAGTTTCTCTTGGTCCTGTTCCGTTGTATTACGGGGACTATGAAAGTCGGTTTCAAGTTTTTCTTCGATACTTTGGCGCCGTTCGTGTGATCGTGCTGCTAGGATGTAACTCCTACATCACAGCTCGGGCCGTAGGAAACCCACTCCGACATAATGAAGTTAAAAACACCTAAACACAACTTTAAATTTTACAATATCCGTAACATTTGGTCTTGCTTATTTCTTTGCGTTTGTGTTAAGTTTACAAAAATATCTAATAGTTGCATATTAGTTAACAAGTTATTATAACCCCACCGACTGTAACGACATTCCAAAGCACTGTGTGGATTATCGAATCAATGCCTGACTTGAGAGTCGCAGGTCCCGACCTATCTCAGTTATGAATATAATTATTCAATTCAGTTGGCCTAGATCCACACAATGCGTCAATGTAGACCGAGTTAGTGCACGCATTCACAATTGTGCATGAAATTGAAGAACCATTGTATTTCTTTATTTTTGACCTTCAAGACATGCATCTGATCTGCAAAGTGTAACCTTCTAGTGAAGGTCGTTAAAGTCCAGATACATGTCGAACTAAATACTATATGAGTGATTGATGTCGCAGTGCGGTGCGGTGTGGTAGGGAGATGTGGTGTATAAATTCAGAAGTTTTGCATCCATTTCAACATTCATGGGGTTTTAGTTTGGCAACTTCGACAGTTGATCTAGCCGTTTTCCTACTCAAGACGACACTGTCACGTTGTATCATAATTAATCAAAATTAACTATTTTCTATTTTCGATCAATAGATTCTTATTTCGAAAGCCTAGTTAACTGCCGCAAGATTCGTGCAGGTCAGAGTAGAACTTCGATACGAAATTACCACAACTGCTCCTTATCTCTTACCAACCCAAAGAGAAAGTTCAATGACCCCATACAAACACGGTAAATAAAACATAGTGGAGTCGTAAAATCCATAAAATATCCTAGTGAATTCTTCATGCTTCCACATTCAGTTGAGTAGCCCCAAAGGCGATAGTTCCGCATGACGTGGGCCCCAAGCCCCCCAATACGCCACTATGCGCTACAACACTAGTTAGGTACACAAAAGACAATGTCGGCCGTCACCGCACGCACGCCTAGCGCCTGTGAAAACAACGTTTTGATTTCTTTCGTATTTTTACTTACCCCTGTTTGCGTGAGATGGGTGCGACCGATCAAACGCCAGGCAAACATGTTTCGCAGGCAGCTATTGTTATTTTTTTGGATATAGTGGGATCAATAATTTTGGATTGACGAAAAAATTAAGACTTTGGTGGATACAAACGAGAACGAATAGACTGAGATAAATAAAATTATATAACTACTTATTTCTGGAAGTCTGTTTGTGAAAATGTATGTGGAAACCAGTTGTATTGATGCTCTTGGTACCGAGGGATGAGGGAAATGTGAGAAAAGCTTTGGGTACGAATTTGGATTGATATATGGACTTGTTGGGACAACTTCTGATATATGTATCGGGAAAAGAAAGAATGATGTGGAAGTGAAATTGTGATCTGACTCACAAAGAAATGTAAATGAGGCTAGTTAGCGAGATGGTTCAGTGTGTCGTGTATTCTACAGTCATATAAAGGTCGTCCAAGTATTAAAATCTAATTTTAAAATTACAAACACCTAACACCATCAACTAATCCAAAACCATCGTAGAAAGCCTGCAGCTCCCAGCCGCAACACTTACTAAAACCAAAACAATTCCGTAACACATAGCTTACATAAATCGAAGAAAACTACGAGCCGATAAGAGATCGCATGTTTATAAGCAGTTGGTACAGTCGTTCCCACTCAAGCACGTTGGAAAGTGGCTGAACAAGGCATTCCTGACTCCCCTGCTGCCACGTAATGGCGACATACATAGTTCAGACATTAAACTGAATTTTTACGGCGGTATTAAATGTGGCAATACTATAGTCTTAGAATTCATAAATGATTTTGGATCTACCGTGCTTTTTTACCTCAGAAGTCTTAATTTTCAAGGTACATGACAGAAGAAACGCTTATTCAAGGGCCAACTATATCAGTGAAAACTATGAGATCAGCAAAATTGGGTACAAAAAAAACATGTACGGGACCAAAATCCTGCCAAAAGTGAGGACGGATGTATCGCAAACAACAATAACATAGGTCCATTGCAACTATTTCCCAAACGTCAGTCAGTCCTGTCCGAGATCCCTTACAGCAGTGAGTGACGGCGCAGAGGCGCGTCACTTCTCGATTTCATTAGAAAACATTGGCTGCGTTGTTTGCAGGCGCCGCGTGCTGCGTGCCGCGTGCCACGCCGCGCCCGCCGACTGCCTCGGCTCGAGTTACCGCTCACTTGCTCCAACAATATTGTGGTTGTGTACACTTTGATCTCTTACCGCCTTTTCGGTTCACGCTTCTTTTGTGTTATTGTGAGAGTAGGGAATATGCATGCGATTTTTTTATTTGCAAAATTAAATATCTACTTATTAGCTCTAGTAAACGATCATGAAATTATTTTTTAAATACCTTCATCAGCGATGAAGTTATAAAGCTTCAAAGATTACAATTAGAAAGAGAAGTCCAATGTAAACTCTGACGTCATTGTCTATGACGCCTTTACAGCTGCCATAGAAAACAGCGTTTTCGTGAGAGGGACAGATATATTTGTTTAAAATAATTATATCTCCTTCGTTTTTCGAGTAATTTTGATTCTATTTTCATTGTTAGTATTATATTTTTGTATATTTTTAGATAAACTGAATAGATGACAAATATGTTTTTCATGCATATTCCCGTTGTTTTACTTTTTTGTGTCTAGTGAAGTGCTTCCCATGTTTTCAACTACACCGACGATGAAATATTTGATGATTGGGGAAAATTAAGTTATTTGTGCGTTAATACTCGCTATTACCTACTGATAATACCTGGATTTTTTTAAAATTAATAAATTAACAGTATTTCATTACTTCAACTGAAATTATTTACGTATTACGTAGTTATAACTTAATTGTCCGTCAAATTATATCTGTAGGCATTTTATTTAATTCCACCATATTTTTTTTAATTTACAGATTTTTTCATTCTTGCTCGTATTCTACCAAAATAAGCCAGATTATCGTTCGTTATGCAGCCGATCGGTATGAGAGTCACGTGTGCGGGGCCCATGTCTGAAGCCGCTCAGTGGCCAACTAGCCATCTTCATTAGTGAAGGGGTGTTTCCTCATTTCTGACTAATTGTGGATTATTTTGTTACAATATTATCATCGTTTGCAGATAGTCTATGCTCGTCAGTGATAATTGTCATACATACGTTTTGGTAGCATCTAACATGATAACTATAGATTATTCTAACAAAAAATAACTCGACTGTTCTTGGTGGACTCGACACAGTCGCCGTGACAGTGGATTCAACCTCTTGATTGGTTTTGGTACCTATCAATAACTGTATTTGAATTGAAGTTAAGTCGAGTAGCGTAGAGCAAAGAACTTTGAATTTATTTATTAGGTAGTGTTATTGATTAATAGCAGTAATAAGATAGTTGTTAATATGGCTGTCGCAGTCGGATTGTATAAATCGTCGTATTACATTACATTATAGCTAGCCGTTCCCAAAAACAGGGCCGTTTTGTAATGCGGCGGGTTAAGGATTTGCCAGATTGTCATTGCGAAATTTTCTGCAATATGGCGACTCACGTTTAGCCTCATTGTAGATACTTATTCCATTATGTTGGGTGACTATGTACTAACAAAATGAAACATTTTTTAATGGAAAATGAAGTTTAATGTTTAAAAAGTAAGTACCTAATTTGTACTTATGATAATGACCCGTTACGTGATGATTACGTTACGGCTAGTTATAACACTTTCTGGCGGACTTTGACTCAGCTGTATTCAATCCGGCTAATCGTTGACCCGCCGCAATACAAAACGGCCCCATTTTTGGAAACGGCTAGCCGTAATGTAAGACGGTGATTTATACAATCCGACTGCGACATGTCCATTTTCAATTGTACTCGTAGATTCAAAACCAACAAACGTTACATCATCCTGAAACCCTATTAGGAGTAACATTTACCTAGGTGCCGTGCCGGCGGCCGGCGGCCGTGTCACCGTAAACACAAGCGCGATCCAAATTCATGGAAATGTCCAGTTTGTGCCGGCTTTAAGCAAGGTTCGCTCACCAAATAAACGGTGTTTTCGCTGGGTAACTGACCGTGGACAACAAACATTGCTCACGTTCGGTCGCTCGAAAATTTATAGTTCGTTAGATTTTTAAAGAATTGTGTTGTAAATCTTGGATGCAGGTCTTGTGATAATAGACATTAACTCTAGCATAGAATTGAATCGGTTGGTGCAGATAACGACAGAAACCAAGATATCGAAGAGAGAAACAGTTCAAATAATTAGCAAAGTGTAGTAGAATAATTGATACGTCAATATATTATTGGTGATATCTTATAAATTCCGTAAGATCGTCACTAACCTGGCTGACGTAGATGCGTGTGGGCGTCGAGTGTCGACTTCGACATCGCTGATAACGAATTGGTGCCATAGCCTGGAACAAAATATAGTTATTTAATGACAGTACGTACATGAGTGAGATAGCGTTGCACCTTACAACGTACGAGTATGTACTCGTAAGTAGAGTGATTATACTAATCAATGTCTTAGATTACTTTAAAATGTATTTGATAGTTTTGTGTTCACCCTCTAGTCATCTGAGAGATAGTGATAATGTGTGTCATCCATGAAGTTAGCTAAGTAAGCGCAAGTGGGTTAGCCCACAAGTCATATGTACGGGGACCTATATAGTTAGCACCGACACCGGGAGGTCGTGTAATGATTGTAAACTACCAAATATGTGTTCAGAAAGATAGATGACAAGGCCAAAGCATCGGCCTCGACTATCGCACAACTAAAAGATAATCCCTCAACGATAGTGCTTTTACACGAGTCGACATGGATCGCGTTACGAATGATCGATGTTCTCGAATATGACCGTAGTCCTGTGGACGCTTCACTGGATAACAATATCGGAACTGGCAGACTGTGGATATTGCCTGTGAATGTCTTCAGTTAGAAATTATTGGGGTAGATTTAGACGACTATGTATATGTTGAAGACAAAATGGGGAGACTGGAAAAAGTAACCGTGTACTCGTAACATGGGTCAAGGGTAGAAAGATTATTTTAAGGAAAAATTATGATACTTTTAAGAGTAGTGAAGAAAGCAACTAGTACATAGAATATTCGGTTGTAGTGGCTAAAATTAATGTTGTCATCTTGTATAATCATAAAACTTGAGACTTTAGAATATATTGAACAATATCATCCAAAAAAAAACTAAAGTAAAGGTAAAGATAAGAGTAAACAATGTTCTAAAACAATTTTGTGTCTCCTGTCACTATCACGTTTATGTTCCCCCAAAAAGATTCAAACACCGTGAAACATGGAATCAAAAATACACCCAAAATCAAAGACCTTTCCACAATATAGCTCTAACACTAACTATGCGTGAAATCCTATTGAGAGCATCAAAGAGAATCTAATCCTCCAAATTTATAGCCAAATAAAAACAAACTGTATATTTGGTTCACAAAGTTGAGAATGGAAGAGCAGTACCCGCACAAACGCCTCGGGTCTTTTTCGCCCCTAAGAAACAAATGGCTAACATTGTCAATGAACATTCTGCTGCTTTGTCCCATGACGGTCGGGTTAATTATGAAACGATTTAGAAAAAAATGTTAATCGAGTATAATAAAGATATTCCTGTCACGGTTGACGCAAAGTTAGGAAAGAAGAATATTCTTGATCGGAAGTACTCATCATCTGCCTAGCCTTTTCCCAACTATATTGGGGTTGGCTTTCAGTCAAACCGGATTCAGCTGAATACCAGTGTTTTACGTGGAGCGGCTGCCTACCAGACCTCCACAACCCATTAACTGGGCAACAAGGTACTTCATGGCAAGACTGGAGTCAGATTTACTGGCTTCTGACAATCCGTAACGACTGCCAAAGATCTACAAATGACAGCCGGGACCAACGGCTTAACGTGCTTTCCGAGGCACGGAGGAAACTCGGTATATTAAGATGGTCACCCATCCACAGACCAACCTTGGCAAGCGTTGCTTAACCTTAAAGATCGACCCGTGCGGCTGTTATTATTTAGCCACGAGCTCCTCAATAATTTGTCTCTCTTTTTCTTGATCGGAAGTACTATCTAATATATAAAAGAAAAAAATCGGCCAAGTACGTGTCGGGCCACGCGCATTGTAGTGGCACGTCACAATTGCCGACTTAGAATTGTGCGCTAAACCGCGAAACTATATCTAAGGGTTCGTTGTTGGCCACGGAACCCAGAAGAATTGTCATTTAAATGATAGATCCGCGTAGTAGTCTAAATATTATTAACACAAGCTGATAGTACTAATACGTATACTGTTAGAACTGAGGTTTAAAAAAAAACAACACAATATTTAAATTAATATTTTTCCGTGTTTAATACAACATATATAAAAACTCAAGGGTTCGTAAAAATTACAGTATTTTATAAGCTCAAATGTTAAATAATTGGCATTATTTTTAATAGCTTTATCAAAATGTTCCTACCGTTGTCATTGCAAGCGACTTTAGTCATGGTCGCAAAGTATATAGAGTTGACAAGGTTTAAAATTCCGTGAGCTACTTGTTCTTTGTTTTCTTCGATTATATCGTTTTGGCTCCGACTGTGAACGATGATTGAAAAAAAAATGGTAATTTGTCGTTCTTTTGTCGTTCGTTTTGTATTGATTGGTGATTGTTACTGCTTTGATTGAAGATTTCATTACATTAGACATAAATGAATATGGTGGGGAATTCTTCGTTGTCTGAGTAAACAGAGCTAGTGTATTTTTTATATCAGGTCACTAGAGGCCTTAGCCAATAGGCTAGTTTCCACCATTAATAACTGCCTAACTAACTGCCTCCGTGGTCGAATGGTTTGGGCGTTTGCCTTGTGACCCGGTGGTCGTGGGTTCGATTCCCACGGGAAACATACTTTGTAAAGTTGTTTCCAGTTTGGCTAGGACATTGCAGGCTTGAATCACCTGATTGTCTGATAACCAGATGATTCCGTGCTTCGGAAAGCACGTATAAGCCGGTGGTCCCGGCCGCCAAATGGTGGTCGTCAAATAAACCATGTCAGAGGCCCTTGAGGCTTGTTTTTATGAATCAATGAATATTGACAAAGATAAAACGCATCAAAACTCGTGAGAAGGGAATGGTGACGTCACGTCGGCGTCGCTAGTAAAAATTGTACTATCGTGGCGACGTCACGCGAGTTTTCAGCGTACTGTATTTTCATATTTTTTTGTTTACGTGAAAAAAGAAAAAATACGTGTCCAGTATTGTTTAGAAATCTATCTGACGAGCTAACTTTTTTTTTTTTTCAGTAAATTACCCTATTTAATGTCACTGAATCTACTGCCCCTGTAAGACCTGTTCAGGTATCTCATTACATTATAGCGGGAGATAAGTCTAGGTCGGTTCATAAAGTAGCAGTTAGCTTTGTAGGCTACGTATACACGTAGCCTACAAAGCTACGCAAGTGAATTTTGATCGTCGAAAACTTGTTGAATTTTGATCGTCTCAAGGATCGTAAGCTCCAATTGAGGCTAAATGGTATTTCTTTCATTTGTGTTGCGTGCTCGGCGGGTTAATTAGGTTACAGATACGATGAATCTTGTAACGTCTAACAAGACCCATCTTCAAATCACGCCCGGCCACCTACCTACATCCCTACTTCTCACTTACGAGCAAACAAGTGACAGCAATACCTTCAAAACAGGCACTCTCGCCCCTAAAATTTCGCGCCACCGGATTACAAACACCAAGCAGCCCCAGTGTCAAAACTTACTCTAAAACAAATTAAATAGGAGCGCCGCCGCTGGGAGTACCCGACAAGCCGACAAGCCGACCAGCCGACAAGCCCCGCCGCAGATTAGATATCTCATTACACCACATCAAAGGCCAGTGTCAAAACTATTTGTTTGGACCCGCACGTAATGAAATGCTGTTGAGTGAACACTGGTCTCGTGGCGAATTGTTGGGGACCTGCTTAAAGTGTTAGTGTGTCTTGTATATTTTTAAGCAGGTTATTGTCTTCTACGATAAGTGTAAATACTGCTGCTCTAAATCTTTCTGGCATTTTGAAAGTTCTTTTCCTGAAGGTAGCGAACAATTTCAAATATATAAACATTTCCTCTGCGATTTTTTACTTTCTATTTCTGACATAATATAACATCGGGCTGGGCGATATGGAGGACTCTTTTCGTCTTTATATACATTTTGACAGTCAAAAAGTGCTGATTTTCAACCTAGTTTGAAGAAATGTCTTTTGATTTTGACTGTCTCAATAAGCGAACTTATTGACTTTGTTTTGCATGCTCCAGTCGTCACGAGTCAAAGGTTCATCATCCGGCAGCATGCAGTCCTCATCCCGAATTATGTGTTATCTCAAATGCCTCGGCATAACGTAATTAAATGCTATCTAAACTTTAAAAAAACCTTTTAATAAGTTACAGTTGTGCAAAAGATTGTAAGACTTTTAAAACTATGCTTGCTAGGACTAATTAATCTGATATATGAGACTACATTTCCAACGCATTGTACGTTTTAATTATGCAAGGTAGGATATTTGCTTACTTCTGTTAAATTTTAGTAAAACTGGAAGAACCGATGATACTTCCAATGCCGATAAAACGGGAGTAAAAACCTGCTGAGCAGAGTGCCAGCGGCAATCGATTATTACATTAGGAGCAAGGCACTCCGCTAAAAATAAGATTTTCTAAAAAACCAGTTCAGAATTCATCCTGAACAACGGAAAAATAGTTCATCTGTGTTGAGAAGGTTGACATCTTAACATTTTTCGCAACAACTTACTGTAGTTAGTAATTAAGATATCTCCGCACTCAAATACAGTTTAAATCAACAAATCAATTTAGTCAAATTTTAGGACTGCTGACTGTTTTGGGACAATTGACTTGCATGCTAATTATAAACCTAAACTAAGAATCATCTTGTAACTGTTAACGCACGACAAAACTTTATTCGATTACAAAAGCGACTCAACTAGGATTTAGATAATGCGCGTCCAACCGTAACCCAAACTTAGTATATATTGCGACGTGCTCCGAGCACCCGATACATAAGCGAAAATTTTCATTCTAAATTACACTTCTTCTACACCCGTATAACTACAAACGATTCGCGCTTCAGGGAGTGCAAAACAATAGGGTGCTTACCGCTTCCCTCCTGATGCCTGAAGCGGTTTTTCCTGCATCTCCCGTCCCGCTCCCTCACATTGTTCGCCGGGTAAGTGCGAGGAGTATGGATGATGGTGACGAAAGCCACTTTCAGCTAATTTTCGCCGGCGTTCGCCGGTTCTCGTTGACGTGCAAACTCCTGACTTAAAATATTGGTTCGTTTTTAAACTGACTTTCTGTGTTTAAGGTGGGACGATTTGTGATTTTTATTCTAAATCTGTCTTTTAACTAAAGATTTGATAAATGAGAATTTTAATTTTCCACTCAATACGGATTGGACTGCTCAGGCGAGGATAGATTTACTCAAGCTTTAATACATTGTATACGGGACTCTTAAAATAAATAATTAAATCGAAGAATTGTAAAAATTTGGTGACTAAAACATTTTTGTTGTTTACTTATGTAAATAATAACAACCTCATGGGACGATTTTCAAGGTTAAGCAACGCTTGCCGAGGTCGATCTGTGAATGGGTGACCGTCTTAACATACCAAGGCTGCGTCACACCTCGGAAAGCACTTCTTTCTTCACTTGCACATCTTTGGAAGTCGTTACATGTCTAACTATATAATCTGACAGCAGATTTGCCAAGAGCGACCGCGTCACTCAGCTGCTGCGCACAGGCAGGCAGACAGGCAGGCAGGCAGGCAGGCAGGCGCTCCACCTACAATACTGATATTCAGCTGGATCTAGTTTGACTGAAAGCTGAACCCAAGATAGTTGACAAATAGCAAGCAGATGATGATTAATTGAATTTTTGTTGTTCTCCAATGTACGAGCAGCCTATTGTCTTGTCCTTTTTTAAAATCAACCGAAGATAGCAATACTTCGTCCTCCTAGTTCAGAAGTTAGAAAGCACTCTACTTAGGTGACCAATATAAGGCTAAAATGTTATCCCAGAGGCTAAACAGGTACAAGTGTGCATGCTTAAACGTAGTTGGGCTTTAGATGATTATAAGAATTAAAAAATGGTCGTATGGGGCCCAGCCACTATGTACGTACGTATTTAATTGCTCTACCCGTATTTATGTATTCAAAGTGAACTAAATATAAAGCGCGTAGATCCTAATGCACCCAGATCCTAGGTGGGACAATCGGTGCTCAACACAATACAAAAACACCACTAGCATAACTATGCTACGAGTAAAAAGACGTAGTTAGAAAGTGCCTAACATTGTGATTACAGTTATACCACGACTTGCACAAAATGTACCAAAACACATAATTATGGTCAGAATTATACACTACCTACATCACAGCTAAACAGTTGTATCTCTGATGAATCTTTTAAGTAAAACAAATCGAAAGCGTCGGTGATTCAGTTTGGGGCGTTAATTGTTAACATTTAGGTGGCGGCGGGTTAAGGTTCAGTTTAGGGGCGAGCGGCGAGCGGCGAGCGGCGAGGGGCGAGCGGCGAGCGGCGAGGGGCCGTAATAGTTTCATAATCGTTAATGTGCTAACTATGATGAAACGACATTTTAAAATTATTAGAAAAGTTTTGTAGGTTACGCACCCTATATTTAAAAATATTAAGCAGTCCGTTGCTTATTTTGTAAATGTACTCGTACAATACATTTGCAGAATAAGCATCGTTCTTTTATAAATATAATAGGTATTTAACTATTGATAGGCGCGCGTTTGACCACGGTCTCACTTGATGGTAAGCGATGATATGTACAATTCTTCCGTTACTGCCTGATTGAGTAAATGACAGACAATGCAAATCAAATATCAATTTGGGAATGATACAAAAAAGGATTCGCTACAAAATGACAGAGGGCTAATTCCTACAATTTTTTAAAAACTTTCAAACAGCATTCATTTTCCTACATTTAGTTGTTTAAAAATGAGTAGAATTGGCGCGCAGTTCTTTCACACTGCAGGCTGTTTTAATTTCATTGAAGTTTTCCTTACTAACACTTTGTCCGCGACTTCGTTTGCGCGGGTTTAGTATTGCAATTTTCGTAGGGATCTCTATTTATTCCGAAAACAAATTATAGCCTAGCTAGAAAAAGTCGGCATCAACTCTGAATCCTCTAATGAGCAGTTCCTGCATTTGGTCAGCATTAGGCAATCTTGTAGCCACCACTTACAACACTATCAGTCCAGTCTTCAAAGCTGATTCGCGTATAAGGAGTATAAGGAGCTCTACAATACATCCTTGGCGGACATCTGCCCTGGGATAGAAGTTATCCGAAATGTAGTTTGCTGTTCCTCCTTCGTAGAGTTCGCTAAGAAGGTGCATAAGATGTTTTGGCATGCCCATTTCTAGTAACATTTTCCACAAAGAAAGCCTTTTAGCAAAGTCAAATGCTTTTGAGAAATTAAAAACAAACTATGATATCGGCTTGTTGAATTGTCCAACTAACTTCGCGATAACCTGACGAACAATGAGATGTTTGTTGCAACACTGTTTGGTGGAAGCCTTTTTGTGAAAAAGAATGAAAATTGTGTAATCAGTCGGCCACTTTCCTTCCAACCAACTGTTAATGTAGATGATTTGAAAGATATGAAAGCCCCGTTCAGCTTATACTCAAATGGTCTCGACTGAGATGGTATCATAGCTAGCTCTTTGCCTTTCCATTCTTCAAGTGCTTACTTACTGCTTACCTCTTATTTCGGACTCTAGAGGTAGAATGTCTGATTCCAGTTTATCACTCTCAGGTCAGGAACGACAATAACACCGCCAAGCCTCTCATGTGTGCGCTGACCGCGATGATTTATTTTGTTAAACATAACACTTTTAAACGTCAATCTTGACCGGAATCTTCCTTCCATTCCAGTAACTTACGTTTGCAATGGCTCAGGTTTTAGGCATCAGCGTTTCAGTGATGAGCTAAATTTTATGATTAATTAATTCATTCATTCATGATCTGTTCGGGATTTAATCAATATTAAGTCAGATAAGCACTGTGGTCCTGTGTGCATTGCTTCTGGATCTGGCAGACTTTTGATTATTCTGCTTCGCTCTTGCTTTGACGTTCCTCAACAAGCGCGAAGGTGCCATCCGTCACCCAGTTTTGCTGCTTGTGTGCCTCAGTTGGTGTTTTGGAGCCTGAGTCCATCAGCTCTATAAGAGTCTATGCTCTGTTACAAAAAGGTCTCGCTACCAAGTTCAGCATTCGTCCATCATGTTTATGTTCATCTTGCTTAGTTATGTTTCACAAGTCACTTGAATTTCGGAACTTCTGCCACGTTTACCTTCCTTTAATTCTGATGCGTTCCAGCAGCAGATTAAGAGTGAGAATTTCCCTTGGCTGGTAAAATAAACCTCCGTTAAAAACGGAACCTTTGGATCAATCGAGTGTCTACCTGTCTATCACAGCCAATTTTCTCCGAATCTACTGGACCGATTCGGTACACATATGAACTTTTTTTAATTCAAACTCGACGCCTTACGAAAATAAATAAATTTTGTTCAAACTATAGTAAAAATAAAAAGGCCGTTGTGTGGCAAACTTTTTGGCAGTAGCGACCCCACGAACCTGATCTCCTAGGAGAAGTCTTGTTTCTCATTTCCGGCTTGCCTTAATTGGCTAGCCGGAGTGAACACTGACGAAGAACAGAGCTCCTACCACTTTCTTGCCTTTATCGGCCGGTCTGAGTGGAGATTTGCAAGAGCAAACGTACTCGGGAGAAGGACGTATAATCCAGTAAGATGCTAATGGTGAATTGTCCTGACAGCCGTGGTATACCTCTCCACTCTTCTAGCACCTCAGGATAAGTTGGCCCCTTGGCGCTACGTCAATTTGTTCTAGCGGCCCTTTTCGGGGGGGCCATTTTTTGAGTGTGCAAGTCATCCCCTGCCATTTTAAAGTCGTTTTTTTTTTTTTTTTTTAATTGTCATTTTCATTCAGGGGCCAATAGTTCTTCCATATTAAATGATTATCAGTCCACTAAACCAGCCAAACCCATTGCGTTTAATCTTTTGTTTCCATATTCTGCAATAGACTCCTGTTCCAACCGAGGATTGTCCTTGGGTATACTTTCACAGTGCATATAGGGATAATCGTCGGTTGGTGCCACATTCCATTAGAAATGTCTACCAGGACTTCTGCGAGTGGACTTCGGCCCCTCGCCTACCAAAGGAACGAGACCTCAGGGACCCGAGAAAAAAAAATGTTTCAAAGTATACCATGTGATGTTGTGTCATATCAAATTAAAGGGCCTATTATGCGAGTTTTAACTACATTATTGTCATAATTTTATAATTCATAATTTTTGGGTTATTAAACCAATAAGACGAAAAATTACTATTGCTTACTTGATTAATCTCCACAATAATTTTGAAAAAAAAGAACGCAATTTTTATTTACCTATAGATTACAGGGAAACATATAAGGAATCTATAGTGTTAAAATAATATTATATATAATAATATATATATAATATAAAAACCATATGCACGCGCGTCGTTTCGCTATTGGCCAGTGTTTTTCAAAATTAATCTTAGATTTCTCTTCTTCTTACCTACCTACTTACACATGTGTCAAAAACTAGAAATAAGTAACTTTAACATTAGCCATAACCAGAATTTAAAAAAAGAACGATAAAAATAATCGCGTATTAATTGTAATAATATCGCTCCCTTACGGCGCGGCGTCGAGTAGGTAACCGTAATCGTCCTCTTGGGTGCGGCTAAATCACTTGCGGCCATTGTAACCGACGCGCGACGCCACCGGAACGCCGTGACCCGACGCGACCCGACGCGACTCGACGCGACCCGACACGATCCGACGCGACAGCTCGCACTTACGCGCGACGGCGACGCGGCGGCAAGTAATCGATACAGATAATAATAAACGTATCGCTTTAGGGAAGGTGATGTACTGGTAATCAGAAGCCGTTAGTCTGGCAACCAGCCTAGGCTTGCCAAAGGGAATCGTGTCACCAAGAAGCATGAAGCTAACTTGGTTGAAGAGGACAGACAGCATGACATCATCCGGCTAGGCTAGAAGTCACCTTCATAGTTGCTGGTCGGCCAGGCATCATAGCTAGGCACAACACTCGAGCAGGACCAACAGTAACAACAGATGCAGCGGGGCAGCGGGCTAACTTCTGCCTACGTTATAAAGTCTTGACTGACAGACAAACTGCTGGGTTGGGAAATATTAAATCAGCATTTTTTGCATAAGAATTTTTATGAGATTACGGAGGTGAACACTAAGGAAGTATTTTTATTAAACCATAACTATGTTGAAAGTTTGTATGGAATTCCTTAATTTTGTCGATGAGAGATCGGGATCAAGACTTGTGTAGTAATAAATTAACAGACATTCCATTCTAACAGCTCACTCGAGCTGTATACTAGTTTAAAAACATACGTTAACGAATAATATTTATGTAAGCTATTAAAGTATCCCACAAGGCAGCCCGGGTGTGACCACATTGTTTAGACCACGATGTTGCGTTGCGTGCGGCTGCGCTGTGTGGTCATCAAAACACACGTATTGTATTATTTTTTTATCTTACGAAAGCCTACATAACATGCCTACACTATCCTCTTTAGTCATAAAATAAACTTATCAATCAATAGAATGATACTTGAGTTCTTAAAACAAATTTGAGTTGCTGAAACTGAGAAAGCCCACGGGCCAGGCATTATCTTCAACATACAATCTGCTGAGCAGTACTTTAACAAATCATATGATTAGAGATTTGTCAAGAACAAGCCTTGTAAACGTCACCAGGTTCTAACCAGTTCTGCAAAATTAGACATTTTCAAGAAGATTCAACTTACGATCAAGTTTAGTAAAGTTATTTTACACATTTTAAAACAGAGATAGAAGTACCAAAAAAATTAAACAAAGTAATTTTTATTAAAGGCCAATCTTTGAGGAGTGAAAGTACTCGTGAGTAGAAACAACTTCAGAAGATCAAAATAAAACTAAAATGAAAAAATGACACACAGGTATCACACAGAACAATTGATTGGCCAATAAATTTGAATGCAGGCATACAGTTACATAACAGACTATTTTTATAGGTTTTATTCAAAAGTTTTGACTCAATTTATAACAAGCTACAAATCGCCGTTAAAATGGCGTCTAACTTGGTTCCACGCTACATGTAAACAATACATTAAATTTTGCATTCAGAAGTCAATCAACATGAACGAACTCAACCGTGCACGCGATAATACGGCGCGAGCGCTAAAGTGATAATCATCAAAATATTGCATCAGTTATCGAAATATTGTAAGTGTCAATCAAAGAATTAAGTCTGTATTGTCGCGCCACGCGCCGGCCACGCGCGGTTTCGCCTCACTGAGCGCTCGCATGCAACATTTTAGGGGCCTTTTGTTTTGATTTTTGCGCGTGAAATGACACGGATACGTCATATTGGCTTCAGGGATACGTACGCAAGGCATATGCTACGGTTTGTGGTCGGTTGTTATTTGTTACAGTCTAATATAACATTCGCCGTTGCGGATATTCAGAAGCCAGAAAACCTGACACCAGTCTTGCCAAAGAGTACCGTGTTACTCAGTTAATAGGTTGTTTAGGTCTGGCAGGCAGCCGCTCCACGTAAAATAATGTTATTCAGCTGAATTTGGTTTGACTGTAAGCCGTCCCTAAAATAATTGGGAAAAGGCTACATCTGCCTAGCCTTTTCCCAATTATATTGGAAACAGACTTCTGATATACATACTCATTAATGTTTTGAAACATCCGATTAATCATTAATCAACCATATAGCTGACTAGTTGACCCGCGCAACTTAGTCTGCTCTGCTCCTATTGGTCTTAGCGTGATAATATTATAGCCTTCTTCGCTAAATGGGATATCTAAATCTGAAATAATTTTTCAAACCGGACCAGTAGTTTCTTAGATTAGCGCGTTCAAGCAAACAAACAAACTCTTCAGCTTATATTAGTAAAGACAAAACATAATTATAATATTATGTAAGAAGTATCTTTGTAATTCAGGTCAATCAGTCATCGAAAAATAAACTTGAAAACAAAATGCGCATTCGCATCCATAATTCAAGATTAAAATTAGTTATCCGATCACAACACGAGCGGACATCAAATTGACGTCAACCTCCATAGCGGTACCAAAACCATTTTCAATTAATTAGCATGTTGCGAGGCGCAACATAACACAATCATGCACATGTTCATTATGCTCTTATCTGATGACACCTGATGACGACGCGTCATTCACAGCGCTGTCATTTGGTATCCGATCACAAGCGGAGATGACTTGTCAACTCAACTGCCCTGTGGTCTGAGCTATCAGGCAGAAATGGGATCTGTCGAGATTTTAATTCAGATAAGCTAGGCCAATATTATGTCGTTGAACAAATTAGTGGAAAGAAAGGCCGGATTGACATCTGTCTAACATGCCATGCACGGAATCTAGACCAGGTGAGCTTTCACTATCTCGGGTGGAAACGCACTAGTCAGTATTATCTATCAGCAGCCAGCTCTGAATACAATGTGTCAATCAAAACCGGTACTTACAGGCACATTAAAAAATGAAAATAAATCTGATATACTAGTGACAGATATGCACTTTAGGCAGATTACATTGCCGGTGAAATATGATCACAGTAGAAATTACATTGAAAATGGTAACGACCACATGTAAAACAACCACGATCCGTTAAACATCATCGATTTAAAAAAGTATAGATTGGACGCGCGCCATCCAAACTGCTGATGAAGAATGTCTTTGGAGACGCCTTGGTCTAGCAGTACAGGAGCAACGCCAGCGCAAATTACTACAGAATTGCTATACGAGAACAACCTAATTTACAATAATGATTACAACACTCTGACTGCTGTACTTTTCACATCACAATGAAAATGTTCCTTTCCAACTTAACATTGCAAAACATTAAAAATAACACGTTTTGAAAGTTATTTTAACTGGACATGTGTTACGCCGCCACGGACGGCCGACAGGCAGGCTACGATGAAGCTGTTCTACCGCTCATTATAAAAATAGGTTGAAAAATTACCTTGTGAACCTTGTGATGTGGCGTGTGTAGACCAAGTACTTTTGTATGAGGCATCTGGAAAAATACAAAAGTTTTCAGGTAAACATGTGCAGTTGAAGTAACGTTTGCCTAAGAAAAAACGTTACACATTTTAGGTAGCCGGTTGGGCCCGCTGCTCAAGTAAGTGCAGGCATTCGTCAGGCGATGACATTGTTGGCTTGGTTACACGCTGAATACTAAGCAAAGGGTAATTTACTTAGAAATTGTAGGTATTTGCCGCCTGAATTCGTGTTCGAGAATTTATTCATTAATTGTTAATAAAAGTTAGTAAGTCATTAAATAATAACGAACACTGATCGAAACTCATATTGGCACCAAAGGAAAGACAGTTTTCCAGCGCTAGGAAGCGCGGGCTGAGACTAAGTTGGCAGCACTAATAACATTCGTGGCGCTGACTACTATCACGAATGCCATTTCAAGCCGTGTCTAAATATCGTTTGTGTCGGTTTGAGCGAGCCCGGGAACCGGTAACCCGTGTGGAATATATGGAAAGTGCCACCTCTAGTAGCGCCGGTCGAAGCGTCATGCTGCCGACGACAAACTGTAGGAAACTAGTACAATACTGGCCCCTGACTGAGTCGGGGTTACTGTTATGGCCGGCCCCGATGGAAATGCTGAGAGGAACTGGATAGCCTCAGTCTAAGCTGGAAAAGATGAAAGGAGTTGAGGGAAGGCTTTCCGGGAATGTCTCAGCGCACGAAACTTTACCGTTATTTAGTACAAGCAGAACATTGTGCACTGCAACACCTCTTCCTTTCCAACTCTTGAGGAAAACTAGTGGACGTTATGCTTACAGAGACGTTCACATATTTAACACCCAATTATTAACAAGCTAAATATGATAATCAACTGAATAATCATAGAAAAAACGAATAACGTTTTGAACTGAAAAAATTATAAACACTCATCTGTAACGGTATGAGAGCAGTAGCTCTGCTCAGAGCATGACTCATAAGCGGGAGGGAGCTAAGTGCTCACACGTCTGCAACGTTGAGGACCTAATGAACGCTATCGTCACTGCATTAGACGTGGTCCCAAACTATCTAAAGTTAAGCATCAAGTCAAGAAAAAGTAGCACAAAAATTTTGTAAACAGAGTCTTTACAAATTTGCTTCTTCTTCTTTTTAACTTACTGCTCAACTTTAGCAAGGTTTTAATATTTTAGCCTGAAGGAATTTTGTGCAGGTCATACGGGTTTTCTCGAATGCGTAGTTTGCGTATGCGAACACACATTAATGACATGTCTACATAAGTTAGAGATCTTGCCTAAGTTTCAATAAACTATATGCCAAAGTCAGGTCTTTGACCTCTGACCCTTAGTCAACGCTCAAATGAACTTTTTTGATTAACAGTATCATGCGAATAGTTACCATGTATCATTTTTGGTATTTTACCTTCTTCAAAAGAAATGTGTCCTCTATTATTCACCTTAATTTAGAATCCAATATAATATTTAAAATATTATCAAAACAAACTGCGGATAATCCTCTTTAGCCGCAGCACAAAACGTACAACGATTCAAAGTGAGACAGTATCACAGTACTGCTCATCCCCCTACTTCAGTGAAAAGCTTTCAACCCCTTCAAACCTGGGAAACTACCCCTAAGGGCTTTCACTCCTTAAAAGGTGCCAAAACCCATAAGTAGACGTTTCAATACCCAGGTGAAGAAAGCTCGAGTGACGATTATATCCGCGACAACGATGGAAAAGTGATCAGCAACTAGATAGTGGGAAGATAGATTGCAGTACCGGGATGCAAAGAGGGGAGGGCTTGTACGTAGTGGAGGGTGGTACGAAAGCTTTGAAAAAATGTTGCACGATATTAGTGATTGATGTGTCGGATGGTTATTGCAGGGGTAGAGGTGGAGCAAAGAAGCGTTTAGTGAATCGTGTAGGACATGAGTTGGATCGTGTAGAACATGAGTTGGATCGTGTAGAACATGAGTTGGATCGTGTAGAACATGAGTTGGATCGTGTAGGAAGTGAGTTGGATCGTGTAGGAAGTGAGTTGGATCATGTAGAATATGAGTTAGATCGTGTAAAACATTAGTTGGATTGTGTAGGACATGAGTTGGATCGTGTAGGACATACGTTAGCTAATGGGAAAGTTACTGTTGAGACGTACTCATATGGGAGAAGAAATCAAATTCCAAAGTCCTTTCGGAATAAGAACTATTGTGGCATAGCCCCCAGCTGCCATTTTGATTTTTTCAAAGTTGCAGCGCACTATTTAACATGCACATTTGGGTAGCCACATGACAAAGAGTCTCGTTTCCGAGACATTTTGAGGTAAAGTCATCATGATTATCATTAAAAAACCTGGCCAAGTGCGATTCAGACTCGCGTGCAAAGGGATCCGAACGATTTTCATTTTTGTAACATGTTGTTTTAACACTATAGACTATTTATAGGTTTTCCTGCTATCTCATCTGCCTAGCCTTTTCCCAACTATATTGGGGTCGGCTTCCAGTCAAACCGGATTCAGCTGAATACCAGTATTTTACGAGGAGCGGCTGCCTACCAGACCTCCACAACCCATTAACTGGGTAACTCGGTACTTCATGGTAAGACTGGAGTCAGATTTACTGGCTTCTGACTATCCGTAACGACTGCCAAAGATCTACAAATGACAGCCGGGACCAACGGCTTAACGTGCTTTCCGAGGCACGGAGGAAACTCGGTATGTTAAAATGGTCACCCATCCACAGACCAACCTTGGCAAGCGTTGCTTAACCTTGAAGATCGACCCGTGCGGCTGTTATTATCTAGCCACGAGCTCCTAGGTTTTCCTGCTATCTACAGGTATATAAATATAACACTAATATTATAAAGAGGAAAGATTTGTTTGTATGATTGTTTGAAATGAATAGACACCGAACCTACTGGACCGATTTGAAAAATTCTTTCACCATTAGAGTCCTACATTATCCTTGATAAATAAACTATATTATATTTTGAAAACGAAATGTTATCCTTAAGAAAATTGCAATAATGTAACCCAAGGTTGCAAAATTTTGCCTTTAAATTTCAATGTTTGGCGTGGGCTGAGAAAACTATTGATGATACATAAAAATAATGTACTACATAATTGAAGTACTCATTTATTTTTTTCACCTTTAAAAAGTCCGCAAAGTCACATGTCTAACTATTATGGTTAACCCGGGCGAAATGGAATAATGGTGATTTTGGTATCATGATATTAATCCTTATCCATTAAAAAATGGTTTGGTAATTTTACTAAGGTTGATAATATACATATAAATTACACTTTAATTAATTCAAATCTGACCTTTCGTTTAAAAGTAACGACGGGTATAAAATACTCTAAGTAAGAAAAATGTTGCGGTTAAAGCGAACTGCCCTACGTTGAGTCTATTGATAATTTAGAGATTACCCTATAAAAAGGGAGGTAAGGTAGGTACTCCACGAACTACTAAACCTGCGAGAACAAAGTCGCGGGCGAAGTGCTAGTTTATCATAAATAAAAAAGTGCAGATAACTGCACTTTTTTCAAAACAATAGTCTTAGTGGTTTTGGAGACAAGGGGAGGGAATTGTCAGTTTTGGTCTAATTTCTTGAATAGCTTCAATGCTTTTATTTTATATTTATGAAAAAAAAAAACTACTTTGTCCCCCAAAAGTGCCCCCATACTCGGGTTCAGTTTTAAATGATTTTCATTATTCTGAAATGGCAAATTTAACTTCAAATATCGCTCGACAATGTTACACTTTAGGGCGCCATGTTGGAAATATGCATGTTAAATCGTGCGCCGCAAATTTGAAAAAATATCAAAATGGCGGTGGGCGGCTATCACAGCTCACATAGGAAAAGTTTGAACTCCTTTCTAGTCTATTGCTTATATTATATATCCGTCTGCACGAAAACGAAAATAACGAATTTTGTTGTATTGTCAAAATGAAAGGAACTGTCGTCTTACGCCACTGCCGCCGCGCGCCGTTTAAAAAAGATATAATTCCAATGTTTGGCAACACAGAGTAGGTACCGCAACCAGCCTGCCACACTATTCCCAACTCTTGAAAACTAGATCCAACAGTGGCGACCATTAGAAAAGCGCCGCGTCAAAGAGTCCCGGAGAAATAAATCGAACAAGAACAGCAAAAGGTGACAACTTCTACCGAGTACTTCAGCAGAGAACAGAGTGCCATTTCTACAAAATTTATGCAAAGTTCGCATTAGCATGTCAGTCGCAATCTGTCAACAATGTGTGGAATGGAGTGTTTATGCGAACGTTGCTTAAAAATTGTAGGATTGGCCCGCAGACCGCAGATATCAATCACATCGCACTCTCCGCGGCGGCACAGGTCGCCAGCGCCAGTGGCCGGGCTCGCACTACACTAGCTCAGGCCTTCTGGAGAGGTGTAACTTAAAACTAGCCCATAGCTTATACAAGCTTTATATCTTTTACTAGTTGACCCGTGCAACTTCGTCTGCGTCACAATTTTCATTACTGCTCCGCTCCTATTGGTCTAAGCGTGATGATATATAGAGCCTTCAATTTATGAGGGGTGGTCAATTATTGGTCACCTAGAGTGTCAGACAGCCCTCGGCAAGCGTTGCTAAACCTTGAAGATCGATCCGTTCGACTGATGAACTGATTGTTGCAGCCACGAACTAAACGACACAGGCACATGCACATACAAAAAAGTCGAAAACTAACATGTAAGAAGCATAAACATTACAAACGCAGACATTTTCACAATGCAATGGAAGATTTCAATAGAGTAGGTAGGGGGAGTATTTCAGAAAGTCTGTCCTTTTACTAAACATGTGCGGTTCCTTTGTTGTGCACTGACAGCTGTCTACACGGAGGCTCTATTTCCGTTGTGAGCTACGAACGAATTTAAATTCACAGTTTTTTTCAGCACATTCTCGCCAGAACTTCACACGTTCAACGGTGCATGGTGCACCATTACTGACAATGGAGCTAGAATCTAGATTTTGAATTTTGCAAAAGTACGCGATCTTTTTTTGTCAGTTATTTTATTTTAGACGGATTTTTATTTGTGGTTTGTGCGAGAGAAGTGTCATGTTCATTTATGTTTTAAATTTCATTCGTTTATGTTGTTTGTTGGCGACAAGCGCAACTGTTGAGATAGCAGTCGGGGTTCGATTCCCAGATTTGGCAGAAAGTTATTACCATTTCCTAATAGGGAAGTTCCCGTAACCAGCTAATCTAGGCACGCTTCGAGAGGTGTATATGATATTTATTTTACAAATCTGTGAGTAAGTGCTCGTTTACGGAGACGCGGAGCGTTGTACTGGGCGCTGGGTGTGTGTAGCCGCATGCAACGCCGCCGCCGCGTGCTTAAATCTTTTCTCCGTAAACGCTGTCATAGAGCGCCATAATAATATGTTTGAATTAAGTGTGGGCCGCCACGCCGCACGCAACGCGCAACGTTACTCATCAATGAGATGAGCCCCGTGATTTCTAGTTCTTTTGTACGTCCGGATACCTAGCTCTGGTAGCCTTTGTCTACTAGAGCTGCGCTAAACCTAACTAAAAACAATTACGATCCCATAGGAGAACGTTTTCGTCGAGCACCTCCTCGCTGCCTCGCACATCTTTGTGATGACTTTACGAGGGCCCTGTGCATGTCACATCTGTGAATTTTTAAATAATCTGTCGGCTTCCAGTCTAACCGGAATACCGGATGCATCTCTCAGTACCAGTATTCGAAACGTTGGGGCTTCCTATTAAACCTGTGCAACGCGACACCCCTTAACATTACTGGTATTAGGTTTTCTAGCTTCTGATTACCATAACGCCTTTCAAAGATCTAAAAATTGCCGTCGTAGGTACTTAACGTGCTCTCCGAGGTGCGTAGTCTCACAATGTTCGCTCATCTGCTGAACGACCTCCGCAAGCGTGTATATTGCGCGTGTGGCTATTATTATTTAATACTTGTATATTTTTTTTATTTGTTGCTCTTGACTCTAGCTTAGGTCAGAAATGACAGAGACAAAGTCTACGATGAAGCCAGCTGTACGTCAAAATATTCGTGCTAGGCCCTCAGTTCACAGTTCCATGGTCACTGTGATTGTGCACACACACCGAAATAATGCAGCTTCACTGACACACTCTAGTATAGAAAAATCTCGTGTTTCACCGACTTTTATGAATTTTTTGTGTATATTTCGTAGATCTGAGTTGATTTGGCAAAACAACGTCTGCCAGATGAACTAGTTATAGGTATGTAAAGCCTAATAAAAAGCCGAAAATGGTTTAACTGGAAGTTCCTTCGTGTTCTGGCTGCATGGACGATTGGTTCGCGATCGAGTAGAGG
Organism: Lacanobia oleracea; assembly: GCA_950371165.1. Classification (NCBI taxonomy): domain Eukaryota; kingdom Metazoa; phylum Arthropoda; class Insecta; order Lepidoptera; family Noctuidae; genus Lacanobia; species Lacanobia oleracea. Next base: position 896,523 of record OX493385.1, read on the forward strand.
ACCTCGCACTAAGGCCGCTGGTCGCGACTGTCTACATAGGTAAGCCTCTAAGAATGTCTGGATGGTAGAAGATAACGAAGACGCAAGAACTCGTAGCATTTAAATGGACTATCGCACATTTCCCACGACACGAGTCCCAGCATTATGCTGAGCGATGGACTTTTTGCGCGAATGTGACGCATACGAGTATCTTCCCAACTTTCATAAAATTGTAATTTTGTTCAGTTTATTTTTATATTTTGGTACCTATGAGTCATGTTTTTCTATCATTATTTTCTTTTTTTCAAACAAAAATCCTATAAGTACAAATGTCCAATTCGTTCATTGCTGATTTTGGTACCTCACCATTTTTTAAAATTTAACTCCTTTCGATAACTCACTAAAAATATATATTTGAAAATTCAGAAGCTTCTTATGTGAAACGCATCATGTACGAGTATGTACTCGTATTTTGAGTCGATGATATTTCAAAATTTTTCATAATGTTTTAGTTTTATTTATTTATTCTATTTAGGTACAAATCATTTCTCTAAAACTGTTCCAAGAGCAAAGTGTGGCTCTCTAAAACTCAACCCGTGACTGCAACTAGGCAAAATTTTAATAGAATCAGTTAATTATTTAACTCAAAAGACTTAAATAATTAACTAACTAAATTACTCTAAATCATAAAGAGCAATTTCTAAAGTAGAAAAGCATAAGGTGCCGTTTTAAAGAGTAATCAACACCATTCAACCATTTTTTTAAAGAACAATATTATTTAGTGACAAATGGGAACAAATCATAAAATAAAACTAGGATTAGTCGGCTACTAAACTAGGGTTGCGGTCTCAGCTGCCTTGTATGCTTATTGCAAATGGGTCCAACTATCGCGTGCCGCCGGAACATTACGAGAATTCGGACTCATGTAAACACGCATTATTAGGTACTGTACTGAATATTTGGAAAAACGATTCGTGTCCCGCGGTTTGTGTAAGAGGAGAGCGTTTGAAGTAAGCTGTCACTTCCTAGCATCGGGGAGATTGCTGTTTCTCACGGTGAGCTGTGTAGATACCAGCCGAATTGTGACCTTCTAGTAAGATTAGTTAGGAGTTCAGAGCCAAAATAATGTAGAGGGCTATTTATTCGAACATGGGAAAGTGCCGCTTCTGTTTGATAATAATCTGAGAATTAACATCCCGCTAAACTCAATCCTGCACTTCTCGTTCAGCAGTGAAATTATAAAGTCAGAATACAAATTTGTTATCACTGTCTACCTACTGCAAATAACAATAAATAATTAATAACTTATCCAATTAAAGATAATGTAACCAGGTAGACACAAAGACGATAAACTATCCTGTAGGTACATATTGAATAAAGTGTTCTCACAGAATTTTAAGGAAAGTAAATTTTGTATTAAATTATGTAACACGCACGTGTTTCATATGCACGTGTTTCACATTCAAAATGCAATTTTTGTTAAAACTATATTTACTCAAGATTCCTAAAACATTGATGATTAGTCGTGTTCACCTACTAATCTCCTATCCGGCCGCAGGATCCCTATCAGACTCGAGTTATGGCCGACTCGTTTCTAAATATTTTTGGAGAAAACACCTTTTTACACAAATATTAAACTTTTTATGTAATTTCAACTGAGGGCACTATACCTCTAGTATAAGTTCCAGTAATAAGAAGACAGTAGAAATAAGTCGCGCGTGCTCCGAGCTAGGTATGTTCCCGATGTATATCTAATTGAAACATGGACGCAACTAGTTTTAAGGACAAACAACTTGCACACTTGAGTAAATCTGTTCCTAGAGCAAACTTTTAGTGTGGGTTTGTTTTTATTTTATAAGTATACCTGTTCACACGCAGTAATTATAAAAATATAGTAAAGTACACTTTTAGAACAGTTTTCAATTTATCGATAGAATTCCAGTTGTAATGGTAAAAACACAAAATAATAAAATATTACGAGCAAATGTAAAAATTCCGAACTTTTCCGATCCATTGACACTTTCCGTTGTACTTACGACCTTCTGAGCAAACCTTGGGGAACACAACACTTCACGTGTCACTGCACAACACAACGAAAATATAAATAAGGAATATAAGATATTCACCCGCAAATAACATAGAGAAGTTGGTGAAAGTGCCCGACCGACTCAGATAGTCGGCGGAGCTTTTGATATCGAGCATGGTTCACGCGCAGTGCCACATGACGGAGCGCCGCGAGTGCGCGAGCCGGGGGCGGCGCCCGGACACGCCCCACGGCCCCCGCACGCCCCCGCACGCCCCCACACCACCCCGCCAATAGCAAAACACTCCGGCTAATCTTTATCTGAGAAAAATAAACACGGTGGGCGGTAGATAATGACGTGCAGAGCGGCGATAATCAGCCTTTGTGGCCCGCGCCCGCGCCGCCCGCCGCGCGGCTCCCAGGCGACACAGTTTGGAGAAAATTGAACCGTTCGATCCTTTTTCACAAAGAGCAGAACGTTTTTATTAAAAGCCTATTGCCTATCGTCAGCGCTGGCGCTCGTCGGCGCTCGGCCCGCTTGTTTGTCACTCGCATATTGTATTCTTTTTATTAATTCACGCTCGAATTTTGGTGGAACAATGGCCGCCTTTGTTACTGCTTTTGTATTATTTTTATAAATTGCCCGCCTTTTCCTATCTCGATAATTGTCCATATAATTGGCTGGGTTTAGACATATTGTGTTCTGAATGTTGTCACAATGCTTTTCAGGTGTTGTTGCCATAAACATTTGTTTTAGCATTGTGTCCGTTTTGAGCATCAATATCTCATTTTGAACAATGGCAGCAGCACAGAAATATAAAAAACAAACTTCTTTATTATATCTAGATATGGGTATGGGTACTTCTACTCGTAGCTACAATAAATAATAATTTATTGCTACGGGTAAAAATAAAGTTTTCGATCAATGGTTGTGTTTTTTTTTTTGTAACAAAAGTATTTTATTTTCAGTTTTAGTACTACCACCAAAAATTCCAACCAGTACATAAATATATTTAGCTGTCTATCTCCAAAGTTCTCTATCAGATCTATTTTATTCCGAAATAGTCTCATTTATATGTTATTATAACATTTATTAAGACTATTTCGGAATAAAACTCTTCGAATAAAGTATATATAAGCCATGATCGCCGCTGGTCCCTTTATAATAAACTTTTCTGTAAATTACTGGGTATACTGTTATTTTTACGGTTCAGTTCCTCAAAAGGAATTAAAACGGGATACCTTATAGGGTCACTTTGTTGTCCGTCCGTCTGTCTGTCAAGATCGTTTATCTCGGGAACGCGTGGTGGTATCGAGTTGAAATTAGAACCAAATTCTCAAGTTTATAGCTCCTTGCAACTGTGACAAAATCAAACTTCTAAGTTGAAAAAAACGTATATTTTGATACTCTCAAGGGAATCAAAACTTATAGGGTATTTCCCGTTGACCTAGAACTATGAAATTTTGCAAATAATACCGTCTTTTATTACAAGTAAAGAGAAAAGTCTGTTTACTATACATTTATACATTTGATATTAAATTATAAAAAATATGTAGTCTTTATTTAAAGTAATTTGTACCGGCAAATTTGTACGGAACCCTCGGTGGGCGAGTCCGGTTCGCATTTGGCTGGTTTTTTTAACTAGATACAACTTGTAGATCTAGGGCAAGGTTTCTTTCCAGTAGGTACAATGTCGATAAACATTGTATAAAGTATTCATGTCTTTTTTATCTAAGTAGTCTTTAGGCAAAGCCGCGCGCGCCGGGGCGCGATACAAGAAAAGAGTACCCTAAACTTTATCAAGCAGTGGAACAGCAACAATTAAAATTGAGAGCTACATTCAAATTAAGAATAAATAACAATTTAGGATTGAGAGCCAGAAAATAAAACTAATTCTTGAATTTGTAATAAACGACGACAAAAAAACTTTTATAACTTTTTGTCATTAAAAATACGCTAATGGTAAATATAATCGTTTGACTACGTCTCAGAATAAAGAAGTGAAAGAAAAGACTCTTTCTAAAAAATATCAAGCTAGAAAATATTTTACCTCTCATTCTGAAGTCACTGAAGTGTCTAGACACAGCAATATACTCCTAAGGTCGCACAATAGAGAATAGAACTGTGTCGTAGGCGCGCTACGAGCGCGCTGCGAACCGCAGCAAGATGGCTACGAAAAGTCTACGGTGCTACGCCGTAGTCTTCGTAAAATTCATTTTATTCGACTAAACTAACAAAAATAAAGCTCCTAAACTGAGAAGTTTAGGAGCTTTATTTTTGTTAGTTTAGTCGAATAAATTGATTTTTTATACATTTAATGTGTGTTGTTAAATAATTGTAGTAACTCTAAATAATTATAACAATACAAAAATAATACATCTAAGTATTTTCCTATCAATTATTTTATTTTTTCATGTTTCTCAATTATTAATCTTCTGTTAGACTTTTCCTAACTAAAACATTATTCCTTCGTTGACAGTGAGTCAGACTCCCGGACTGGTGACCTCTACCGACTGAGTCTTTCTTTAAATTTTTTAACTACAGCCGGAGACATAAAAGTGTAAAGTTTGTTATAACGGGCGCCCATCTACAGACTGATTTCGGCAAGCCCTATAGCTGAAATTTCGACCGAGCCAAGCAGTTGTTGTTATTTAGCCATCAGTCAACATGATGGTGACATCAGTCGACTGCCGACCGAAGCCGCGCTTGCCGTTAGATATATATATATATATATATATATATTAGTCGTCAGACTCCACCTCGGCGAAGCGACGTCTGACGACTAATACAATGCGACCACTGGACGCAGTCAACATAATGCTGTTTTGTTGTTGTCACAGTTACATTGTTCTCTCAACAGTTTTATGCGAGCAGTAGAACAAAACGAAGATAGTATGAAGGAAAACTTGCTTTAACTTTACTCATTCGCTGACGTCGAGCTTACCAGAAGAGCATTTCACCGCTGATTTCAAAACGTTAAAGGAAAACACCGTGAGGAAACCAGCACTTCTTTAAACAATTAACTAGGACCCATTAGTTTTTGTGTTAATATATAATCCGTGGTGCTTAGCAGATGGGCTCGACCCAGTTATATTTGTCCCTTGGTGCCTATGCGCCTAGCTCTATTCTGTCTCCTGCTTAATGAGGAGGGAAGTGGAAATTATATTTTTTTTCCTACTCCTCCGCTGTACTTTTCTGATTAATTTCGTTGCGGGATCCAAGACAGTTGAATCGTTTCCTTGGGACTCGTCGGGTTTCATTGGCTTGGTCGGATTTTGCTGGTGGTCGCCACTCTTGATTCTGTCTTTCAAGAGTTGCAGTGGTTGAGAATGTGTGGTAGGCTGATCCCAAAAAAAAATCTTTTGGATACGGAATATACGTACGAATCCTAAAATTATTATTGTATGAATTTTCATTTAACTTCTAGATCAGAAGAGACATAGAATTCTCGACTTATAAATGTACATTCAAAAGCTACAGTTTGTTTGTTACATTACATGTTTGAAACAACAGCAAAATCAAAGACGGAAGAAGACTGTCACACATTCACATTTAAATAGAAAATTTCCTTTGGCTTGAATCAAATCGAAATTTTCATCAACAAGAAAATAGACTGGAAATGGATTTGAATTTGCAATATACCGCAATTGTTAGAAATCGCTTACAAAATCACATTTCAATAGAATGTTCTTTGTCTTGAATCGTATTGTGGTCGCACTTCAACAGAAGATGAACTAAACACATCCGCAACGACATTTTACAAGCATAGTTTCAAACCCCCGTTGGTTTACCTTCTTTCTTTCCCCGTGAAGTTATGAAGCTAATTGAGTGGGGTTCTGCATTCAAGTGGCATTAATGGATGTTGCTCTATACGGCACGCATTATCTTTGCCATAGATCACCCTTTGTCCCCCCGTGCGATGTAACGCGACGCCCAACATGACTGTACCGATTTCAAACCACATTCATGTAGGTATTGTCGAAAATTAAAGTCCGAGTAGCTTTCATACCATGTATTTTATTTTCTAAAAAGTAATTTAAAAAAAATTAAAACAACTTCAAAACTGTAAATTATTTTTTAATAATAAAAAGGGAGAAATGAGAGTTTTATATTTAAAAATATTTAAGACCTCAAAAAGTTGTTCGCCTAACAGGCGTACTTTTTTTTGAAATTTTGCGACCCGTAGATTGTCCACGAAACCCGAAAAAGTAAACATCAAATGCTCAGCTCTCATAATAATCAACCATAAATCATAATAGAAGTAAACACAGTAAAACTAGTGATAGACATAACCTTTTTATAGATTAGCTAAAGTACACACATCTTTCATGGGGTACTGTGTTAAATGTTACAATAAAATACCTTGTGACATATTAGAACTAAATGAAAGAAAATTTCTAAATTATATTAAAAGCATACTTTGTAAACAAGCATATTACAAATTAGAAGATATATTCAGGATAAGAATGCTTGTAAACATGCTGGTCCTGCTCCATAGGACAATCAATGGTGGAGACAAGATCAAACTGGTTGGTATATGTATTTACTTTAAATAGTTGTACCTACTGTTTCAAATATGGGTTTTTATTTTTCTGTTCACTCACACTCTGCTAATTGATGGTTCCTATATTTATAAATATGTGAGTATCATGTACCTACTTGTTCAGAAAATTAATAAGACTATCTCTGCATACTCTTGGTTCATTGTTCTCACATATATTAACAAAAGTTTTGTATATCACAGCACATGATTGTAAAACATTGATTTGAAAAGAGTAACTATGGAGTTTCTTGTCCGTTCTTCTCCATAAGAATCTACCCTTCCGAATGGACAGTAGAGTCACTATGTTATTTTAAATGTAATGATGGCGTTCAAAAGTGCCGTTTAATAGCCTAATTATAATAAACGTTTTTGACTTTGAAATTTTAATACAATAATTTTAGTTTTACTGACATCCGTTTCTGAATCAACCAATTTTAACAGATTAATGATTATTTTTGGTATTGGTAATCTATATCTAGCTAAAAATCTAAGCACTTCAATTATCGCGATAACAGCCTTACATAGGTATCGTATTATAGTCGTTGCTCTACATTTTTTTAAAATGGAAATATATTTTTAAATGCTTTCGAAGGCACGGAAGGTTCTGGTATGTTATGGATAGTCACCTATCCACGACCAGACCTTGGTACGCTTAGCCCAACCACAGTACGGCGGAGAGCCTACGCCAATCAGAACTGACGATTGAGTTAGCCACAAAAATAATGGAATGCCGTATCTACATACAATAGGTACAAATGTATGTATGTATCTAGGATGACACACTTCCATTATTGTATTGGCGTTATGTACTTATGTACCAGTAAATGGACTTCCGATATCTGTGCAATGTAACAAGAAGATTTCTGTTTGATAGGACTGTGCTACAGTACAATAGTAAATATTGCAGCTGTAATGTTAATGTTATGGCGTGAATGCTGGCCCAGTAATAAGTAGATAATAAAAAGCACTTTTAATTTATGAATTATGATTTATTCACAGTCGATTATTTATGGTAGGTATTTAAAAAAACCAGCCATGTGCGAGTCGGACTCGCACACGAAGGGTTCTAACCAAGAAAAACACGTTTTCTTATATGGCCTCCTTTCATTTTTAATTTCGATCAATTTTATTATTTGTTGTTGTATAGGCCATAGAAATATACAATCTGTGTCAATTTCATATATCTACCTATTACGGTTCTTGAGATACAGCCCGCTGACAGACAGATGGACGGACGGATGGTCAGACGGACGGACAGTGGAGGCTTAGTAATAGGGTTCCGTTGGTTGTTGGTTACCCTTTGGGTACGGAATCCTAAAAAAGGTGTCCTTGTGAAGTATACGTAAAAGCCAGTTCAGAAATCACCACACAGACCATCATAATAATAATTACGCATCTACCTAAAAACGCACACAAATCACACAGCATCTTATTATTTGCTCAAATCTTATCCCATATCTATTTCACCCCATATATCAAAGGAGGGTAAAAAATAATAATTTAAACAACAAGCAAACACCTCAAGGCTGCGAGCGAGCGAGGCGCGCGTGTGCGTGTCTGTGAGCGTCGCACGTCTGTGTGCGTGCGAGGCATGATCGATGCCGCGCGCCGTTGCCGCTCCGCACGCTTCCGGTGCGACGCCGCCAGCCCTCGCTAGGCTGCGTAGTACTGAAATTGTGGATTAAAACCTACTTTTTTATTATCATGTTGTTTGCTTTTGGCTGTCCAGTTTTTGGGAAATAGATCTATCTGTTTTGGATTGAGGTTTGTTTAATAGATAGCCCACATTTTTCTACAAATGTAAATTTGATAGTGCAGTAGGTAAGGTTATTTAATTTTGCTTACAACAATCACACTAACATTAAAAAGGCAAAATTTGTCAGAATAAGACTTTGTCTAATTACAAAAATAAGGAAAATACTTTGCTACTTATATATTATTACCAACTTTTTACTTAAAAAAATACGATTAAAATGTTAAGATTTGCCAGGAATGATTAACGGGGATAAAACAAACAAAAATATGGAAAAATGTATTTCCTATTTTTATTCACATGTTCAAATATCCAAATGAAAGCTATGCAAAAATCGGAAATGGAACGGCGGCTCACCAATCGAATTGTCAGCACTGCGATTCTGTAAATATGTCGAAGGGAAGGCTTACGCGAAGTGAGCGGCTCCATCGCCTAGGCATTGAGTTCACATCCAGTTTTAACTTCAGCACCACCATTGAGTACAAAGCAGACACTGCGGCCAAAAAGCTGGGCATCTTAAATAAGGTGAAGCGATACTTCAGACCTGGACAGCTTTAAGCCTATAAAATGCAAAAGTCTGATCCTGCATCGAGTATTGCAGCTAACTTTGGGAGCTAAATACCAGCTTACTGCGTTCGACTCGGTGTAACGCCGAGCTAAGAGGTTCATTGGCGACGTAAAACTGGTGGATGCCAGGCTACACAGCTTGGCTCATCGCCGCAAGGTTGCGTGCTTGTCGGTCTTCTACAGATTGTACTCCGGTGAGTGTGCCAAAGAATCCACGACCACATCTTATCGGTCCCCTTCTTACGTTGGACATCCAGACGCACTGCAAGTTACCATCTCTACCTTGTTGCTATTCCACCAATTCGCACTAAGCGTTTCCAAACGTCTTTTATAATTCGCACAGCAAAAGAGTGGAACTCTCTGCCTGCGTCTGTGTTTCCGAACGCTTATAACAAAGCACTTATTTTCAAAGTTAGAGTGAACAGGCTTCTTCTGAGTAAACTCGCTCCATTGTAGACTTTGTCTCTATCATCTCTGACCTAGACTAGAGTCAAGAGCAAACCCATCACAAATAAAATAAAAAAACTGATCAAACAGTGAGCTGCCATCGAAATGGATTGACAGCTTACTTCTTGATCACTTTGCCACATCCTTGACTTCGACATGTTTACAGAGTCGGCCGACAGCAGATCCTCTTGTTGTTCCAAATCAAAAAGTCATTTTGTAGGCAAGTCTTAAGTCTAAACACTATCGGTTTTCTTATGTTTGGTATATATTTATATCATAAATAAGGAATGATATAATTTATATGTATAAAATCTTCATTTGTTATAATCATCTACAGTTATTCATACTCATTACATCTCACGGTACTATGATGCGTCCATCTATAGTTATTTTAACCAACTTCTTCAAAAAGGAGGAGGTTCTATGTTCGACTGTATGTATCTTTTTTTTATGTATGTTCACCGATTTCTCCGCCAATTCTGAACCGAATTAAAAAAAAATCATTTTATAAGCAAAAGCCTATACTCCTGAGGTGGTCCAAGTCAGAATCTGATGATGGGATCCCATGAAAATCGAGGGGAGCCCTCAAATTTTATAAGCACACACACTGCTTTTCATAAACTTTCTAACGCAATTCAGATATTTGTGCCTAGTAATCATCATCTCACGTTGCTGAGCTGATGATGGAAGGTATAAGTCGGGATCTGATGTGATCCCATGAAAAATGTTTGTTCAGCGATATTTTGATAACCGATTTGGATGATTCTTTTTTTTTTGGAAGAGTATTTTCTCGGCCTGGTCTTAAATGGGACTTTGGTGAAGATCTGTTGAAGAACTTCGGAAGTAGTCAACGGAACTCTTCAATAAATGATAGCAAATGGATCGGGATTTCTGTAATCGCATGTCTGTTGATTGTTTACACCAGTTCATAACATAATATCATGCCAACGTGCTGTGCTTGTGGTTTTACTTTTTAGCTGTACCTGCGTAGGTACCACTACACTGCGTGCTTTTTAGCAAAAAACCAAAACCGACTTCCAAAAACAAAACACTACAAAGTAAAAAATAACAACTACACAGCTGTTTATTTTAAAATCATAAAAAAAGAACATAGTTAAAACTCTCACAGTAAGCCCTTTCATTTCATATGTCACACACGTTACAGTTTGAAAAACTTTTTCTTTTTAAATTTTCTAGTTTCACCCCCAAAAGTGAACTCCATACTCAAAATTATTTATATTCGTAACACGTTCGTGTTTGGGTCACAGAAACCCATACATATATCTTTCCAGTCCAGTAAATTCAGAGGAAACTGGCTGTGACAAACGGACAGACAGACACCTGAGTGATCCAATAAGGATTCCGTTTCTTACAGATGTTCGGAACCTTAAAAATTATGTTGAATTTTGTTAGATGAAGTAAACATGTTTGTCATTTGAGCGAACTGCTTAAGGGGCTGCCATAGAAATATATAAAAAAAACAGGCTGTCGTGTGACGACAGTTGTTTCATTGATAATTGCATCCGCGTCCAATATCTTCGATAATATTTCATCAATTATTTTGCCTATGAAAGCTACGAAAATAAAGATGAATAAATTACGAGTAAGTAGGTAATCTGGCGTGCGTGACGTAACCGGAACGGGAACCTTCCAAGCTACCGGTGTAGCGGTGTAGCGGTGTAGCGGTATAGCGGTGTAGCGGTGTAGCGGTGTTCAGGGACTACTGTTTCGATTTATATTACACTTTTATTTTGCGCTTTCTGGAAAACTTTAATTAACGGAAACACTGGGTATGGTGGTACATATATCTGATGTGTGGTGGCGAAGTCTAACCTAATATAGAGCTTTTAAGCGTTTTTATGGTTGGGCTTTGAGCTTGATTTACTTAAAACTTAACGGATTACTAAATGAACAACAATAAATATTTGCATAAACCTGCGCACTTCTGAAACGTGGTGTTTTTTTTATTAATGATGGGTTTGCTCTGAAGTTTAAATAAAGAACGTCCCCTCTAAATGTGACCTCTCACTTCTGACATGTATAATTCCTGCGTATTATAGAAGCTTAAATTTTCTTGAAGGACTCAGGCAGGCGGTTTTGGAAGTCGGTTCTTCACAGAAAAAATGTAACCGTAAAATTTATCGTTTACAAAATTGTGCCACAACAAAGAAGAGGACTATGTCAATTAATAAAATAAGCTAGTTAAAGCATGCACCGAAATAGGCTTCACGTCGAGACAACGTAGCGAGCGTGCTTGCCTTGCGGAAGTGAGTTGCCAAGAGGTGAGCCAGCAAGGAGCGAGGGAGTGTGATGAGCGACAGAACCTTGGCCCGCGCTGGGGTTGGCTCAGCTGAGAGCAAGAGGCAGCCGCCACAGGTGAACACAACTCCATCGAGAACACGGAATGATATTCTACCAATATGCTTAAGGTGTTAACGAATTATTTTAAATTATATAGGTGACTTAAATGGGCAGGTATCCCTTCTTATTAGGTTGGAAAGATGGAGAGGAAAGAAGGAGGACTGTCTCCAGCACTGACTCGGTATAGGCTCCGTTTTTGTCTGCAAATGGTTATTTTTAGGTTTTTGTACACGAAAGATGTTAAAACTATCGGAAACCTATTAATAAAGTAACCCCCTTCTGTCCATCAGAGGGTTTTGCTCATGAACCGTAATAGGTAGACAGTTGACAGACTACGTAGTTTATTGCTGCTATGACAACAAATCAAATTGAAAGGTTTTTGTCTTTTTTTATTAATAGAAGAAACGTGATTTTTTCTGTTTATGGTACAGAACCTTTCGGGCGTGACTCAACTTCGCATTGGCTTATTTTTTATTCTTACACACTTTACTAAAAGTAAGGATGAACTGGAAACCAAAAGTGGTTTCCAAATAGTCAGTTTTTAAAATACGGTTTCCAAATCATGAGATGTACTCGTAGGTACTCAAGACTTATCAAAACCGCAGATTAGCTAGATCTGCAATCTAGCGACTGTCTGGACAGACTGCTAATACGTCCACGCCAAAAGCATACAATAGCCTGAGAGTCGTATGCAGGCTTTTGTGAGATCGAGAGCTAACACCGAGCTAGCCAACGCTGCAACGTTGCGCCACGTACGTCAGCATGAGCCCCCACACAGAACACAGGCGCACCTGTACGAAGGTACACACATTTTTGTTTACATCACCAGATCGACGCGACGACGAGCTCTATCTGTACTTAATTTAAAATTAATACAACCAGCCGGCACACAGGAAATGAGCTTAGAGCTGAGGGAGGGGGGTGCGGTGGGAGGGGGGTATAGCACAAGGGTGGAAGGGGTCGCGGGGGAGCCGGCCTCCGAATTAGACGGAGCCGACGTATAATTTGATAACCATTGCCTGTGTCGCACCAAATACTCACGTGGGAAGTTATTTTTTGTAATAGATATTAATAAAATCGATCACAAAATGTAAGTAGAGAAAAATAAAAATTTCCCAGTCTAATGGAACATCTGTGTGTTATTTACATAGTCCAGTGTGAACGGAAAGGTCTTCATCTTTATTGGCTCATGACTTTTGACTGTTGACTACGGGAGTGATGTAAGGTATAACTATTTTTAATATAACAACGAATAATCATATGATTTCGTTTGAGATTCAGTTAAATATTGCATTTTGTATGAAACAGCTGATATTTTAATCGAAATTTCGGGGTTTGCCCAAAGTAAAACTTGCTTATAATCATGTGTTCTTTCACTGCCTAAGAGGTTGCTGGTATTTTACAAATAACCCTATATATGTAGTCTAAGGTAGTGACAAAGGGAGGCTAAAGGAACCTAACCCGTGTCGGAGTGCCGGAAGTGCCCAGCGCAGCTAATTTTAATTATACATGATGATTAGATCATTAGATCGTTATATTAAAACGTATGTTGAACATATGTAAAGTGTTGTGAGATGAAGTAAACGTTATGTCAGTAGAGTGTTATTAGCTTTGACAATAGAGCTAATGTTATGAACAGCACTCGATGACCACATCAGCGCAGCGTGTCGCGTCTGTTGTGGTACGGTAACGGCCGTGCCAGGAAACGATCAACACGGGGTTAATTGAGAGTTGTGTAACATTTAGGGCCATTTTCACTAATTCAAACTGATTGCGATCAAGCCAAGCTGATCTCGTTCAAGAGCTGTCAGTGTCAATATTCCACAGAAAATAACGACACTGACAGCTCGTAAACGTGGTTCGTGATCGCGATCAATGTTGATCGCTATTAGTTTCGTTGGTGAAATTGGCACTTAGTGTGCAATAAAGTAGATAAATATATTAAAGTTAAAGTACATTAATTTATTTTATCTACAGGCAAAGTCACCAAATGTAGGTACTCGATTTTTATAAGATTTTATGCAATTTGAAATCGGAACAATCTGCTGAACAACCCGACCACGCTGTCAGTAGGTACCTACTCAATTTCAATCAATACTAATTTGACGTCTTGTGAGTTGTCACTAAACATCCGACTCGAAGTGAGTTGTACATACAGCGAGTTCTCACAGTAATGGCAAACCAAGTGAGTTCTTCTGCAGGATTCAGTTCTCTTAGTTAATAAAATATAGATATACAGTCTCGTTTAGTTAATGGTTGAAAGCTGTTTTGTTTTCATTTGGTCTGTTTTTACAAATCAAATGAACGCCCTAAGGGTTAGGCGGATTTGAAAATATGATACAACAACATTTCACCATGTAAAGTCCCACGTAACAGAGAACCTATTGCCAACCACTGGGCTCAGACCCTCACACCTGGCAGCTACTGGAGAATTGCACATAAAAACAAAAAAAATATTTAGTCCGACGCGGGAAACGAACCAAAGTCGTTATGATCAGCAGTAGCACTCACAGCAAATCTATACTAATATATAAAGCTGAAGAGTTTGCCTGTTTGTTTACTTGAACGCGCTAATCTCAGGAACTACTGGTTCGATTTTAAAACTTATTTCAGTGTTAGATAGCCCGTTTATCGAGAAAGGCTATAGGCTATATATAATCACGCTAAGACCAATAGAAGCACAGCAATAATGAAAATTGGTACGCAGACGAAGTTGCGTGGGTCAACTAGTGTTATAATAAGAATATGTGAATATCCCTAGATTTACATTCATTTTAATCATCCCTTTTTACAGAACTGCTCACTGATACTAGATGCAAACACGCCCGCAAGTTTAACTTTTTAAATAAAAAACATTGCAGACTTGGTAACAGCATCCGAATTACATTCCTTTGCTGTTCCAAATGAATTCGTAAATGTAGAATTACGATAGAACTGCGAGACAAACACGAGGCACAAGATTATTTATTATTAACAGTGACACTCGCATTCTTACCGTCTTCTTAGTAAATAAGTACGAGTATGTTACCTAATTCATGGAGCATGTTAGCTTGCCCGACTGAACAAGACACTCATGGGACAAAATGGTTCAAAACTCACAAACTCACCGTGCTTTTTCCTTAGCCTCGCAAAAGTAAGACATAATACTCGTACAACGTAAAGCCTGTATCCGACAGATTACCCAATCAGCCCAAAATTTTGTAAAACAGCTTCCGTACAGATAATTCCTTGCTTAACAGGAGAAACTGGAAAAAGTCTATGGTTTGTAGTGTTAAAAAAAGAATCATACGGCACCCTTTGTGTACGAGAATGATTCACACTTGGCCGGTTTTCTAAAGAAAACAGCAACTGACTATTTGAATTTGGTCGGAAAATATGAAGCATGTTGGACAAAGCAGGCGTTCTCTTGTATAATGTGCCCAATGAGCGGAGAGGAGACCTGTTGGATAGTGTGGCTGCGGCGGACGTTATAACTCCTAACATTAGGCTTATACAATGAAGGACCGATGCGATAGATTTACTCATTAGTGAAGTACCCTAGTGTGCTAACATGGAAAGCTGGTTAAGATACGAGATAATATTAGACTCTCATTTATCAGTTTCTCATGTAAATTCAGCCTATTATTTTACTTATTGCAGCGAATATACTACTGTTGTTACTTTACTTTATCATGTTTTGGAAAAACCTTTCACCTCGATCATCACATTAAAATGAACCTCCGAACGTCTCAACGATTCTCTTCATAATGACGTACACAGCTATCTTCAGACTTTAAAGGATTTCCGCAGCAAATACTCAATGTCCGTCATAAAGAAGGCAATTTCTTCGTTGCTGGAGCTGCTTTTACTAGTTTTATATTTTGATCGCAAGCACTGCTGGTAAACATGGTCTTAGATTCAATTCCCGGAGTGGGCAAGTGGATTTTTCGATCATCATGTAATTTATCAGTAGCAGACCGCCGCAGTGTAGACTTGCTCAGTCGATGGCAATAGTCTCACCCTCTATTTCATGAACATAACTGGTCATTGGGTATATCGCTGTATCAAACCTACGGGAAAAGTAAGCCGGAAGTAATGCTATTAAATTACCGAATTGCAAACCATTGCAGCCGATTTCAATTGGCATGCATTCACCAGAGAACTCGCATCCCCATCAAGATCAACAAATAATTTCCCGAGCGGAACACACGACGCCGACGTCAGATCGAGCGGGCGCAGCAGGCATTGCTTGCAACACAATGTGAGTCTTCAGTGCACACGTAGACATGGGTAGTGGTGCGCTCCATTCAATCGGAAGCAATCGATATGCTTGCGTGTGCTGTAGAAGCCTTGTTGGAGTCTTCTTCCACAAATTTAAAAGAAGTATAGTTCTGTGAGGAGGTGAGCACACCGAACCGATTAATCAGAGACAGTGAACTACAGTACCTTTAGAAGTAATGTGTCTTACACTACCATGCATCTGGAAGTTCAAAGATTAGAAAGAAGAAGAAAGAAGTACCTACTTCGACATAAAATACATTTTTTTTAGGACTAGCCCGCCTCACATTCTCAATCTGAATCTGAAAAACTCCTGAAAGCCAGAATCAATGAAAACACCGACTCTATGAACCTTGACGAGTTGGACAAATGATTCAACTGTCTTGGATCCCACAACCAAACTCTTTAACAAATCTTTTCCACTTTAAAAACATTATGAGAAGAAAAGTAAACTTTTTTAATCCCCACAATTACAAACTTAATGGTTTGTCAGGCCCATCAGAATCGTATGTGACTGTCATCGTTTTTGGGCCCTTTTCTTTTCTTTTCCTTTTTTCCGACTTTATGCTTCTCTATTGGTCGTAATCTCAGTAATCACCCTCTTTCTAGGCTTTTCATCAGTGCACTGAATCAACTACCTCAATTACCTGTTTTTGCAAGTAGCTAAAGCTACGAGGAGGAGATGAATCGTACCAACACCGGCTAATTTTGAAAACCCCGTGAGGTGGAACAATATGTTCCCAATACTGCATTATCACCATGACCGTGACTTCCAAAGGGCACTCTTATGGGCTCAATCCTGATTGCACGACTTAATGAGTCCTGAGGAAGCGTAGTTATTTGATTCTTCTGCCGACATCCCTATTAGCGATTGTATCCGAGACGCCATATATAGTCGTCTATTAGCGATTGTATCCGAGACGCCAATGAACTTTTCTGACTCAGACTACCTCCTGTAATATCAGAGACCGATTCAAGGATAGCTCTCGCGGAACAAAGAGAGGCCTTACATAGAAAGCCTGACTTCTCCAAACAGCTCCACTAGCCGACTACCTATGTACCCGTATGTGCAGATCCACATAGGCGGAGTGTTAGCCTAGTGGGTGTAAAAATGAGTATAACAGTCTGGTGGCTCGTAGACAAAGGCCCGGCTCCATTGAAAAAGTTTTAGCAGAGAGAACTTAAATTAGTTTAGGCAGCGACAGTCAGCCCAAGTTGGACGCAGCCGCGCGGCCCGCTCTGCTGCAGAGCGACAACTTTATCAAGCCCCGAATTATTTTTGGTTCGGCGAATAGTAAGTATTTTATGACTTTGAAAGTTTATCTATTAGCTGCTTGAATAGAACTTCAATTAATTTAATTTATGCCCTCTCTATGTACGTTTGTCTGCGCGAGTTGAGGGCAGCTTATTGACAGGGTTTATGTTATTGCCGAGCAAGTATTTATTTACGTTAGCTTCTGACAAAAAACATCCGATCCGTCTTCAATTGGAAATGTTCCTGATTTTAGGAACATTTCCAATTGAAGACGGATCGGATATAGTGCACACCCCGAGCGACATTGCTCTGATTCGGATTGGATGCAAAGCGTAAACGTTCTTAGGGCACCTTCAAATTAGTCGCTAAGTACCGCGCGGCAGCGGTGCGATAGCGGCGCGGCTGTCGCTCTACTTTGTTAATGGCCCCTTATCCGAAGTTTACGTTTCTAGATCGAGTTGTTTTCAGAAAAATCACCATTTATAAATTCGTAAAAAAAATTATTTTATAGATACATGTGAGATCTAGTGACTTTTTTGGTTAAAAACACGATATTTAACATTTTGATCGATAAAAAATAATCAGGAAGTAAAGTCGATTTTGAAAGTATTTTAAGTTGTATGAGACTTGTGGGAACGCAATTTTTATGAAAATTTAACATTTCATTTACCAATCGGGTTTGACAGGGATATTATTGGATAGATTTATAATATGGCACTTATTTTTTTTTATATTAAATAAATACGTGAAAAACAGCTCTCGCGCACCGCGCTAGTGTCCTGCCGGGAAAAGGGAAAAAGTGCTGTCGGGAAAAGGGGCCCTTAATTCATACAATCAATAAACGCAAAGTGCCGCACGACTGAGAACGGCAGCCGCGCGACAGCAGCGCGACAGCAGCGCGACTGCCGTGCGTTTGTTAATTTGAAGGCGCCCTTAGACATAAGACTCTCTAGAGTTGATACCATTTTTCGTCTATTTAATGGGATGAAACTATGGAATGGATGAAAAAAGATCATCTACAATACATACAAAAAAAAACTATTAATTTAGCCTCAATAGGAGCCTTACAAAACGCGCCGCGGAAGCTCAATTGCCGAACGATTAATATATAAAGGGAGCACAAAGAGCCTAATCATATTATCAGCTCTGATTAGCGGTAGGAAGATATAAGGGTCCATTGTAGAGCGCGGCTTCGGAACCGCTCGGCTCTCCCCGGCGCTGCTCGGGTGGCAGCGGGCGCGGAAATGGCGGCGCACAGCGGAGACAGCGGCATCCGCCGAGGTGAAGCCAGCAGTGCCTGGTTCACTATAAGCCCGGGTATTGTCGCCAACACCCACCTACGACCCACTTTTAGAAATAACCATTATCCGCCACTCTGACGGATTACGACGCGTTTTTGGGCGCCATTGACAAACATGCTTTTTTTAAATTAGATTTGTTTAAATTATAAAGAAGACGTCTTATTGACGCCATTGAGTTTGTGTTTTATTTTTGATCTGGCTTTCAGCGGCGAGTTAAATCTCGTAGCCCTCGTATTCCAAAGGAAATAATCACGCAGCCAAAGTGGTAAAATTAAATCTTGAAAAAAAAAAATCGGGTACCTGCACGTAAAGTGGCGACGATATTTTTATCGTCTATCCCAATGATGTGCGGTGGCATTGGATAGGTAGATATAAATATTGCGGCGAAAATCATTTTTCCATCCGATCCGGTCGTGAAATATCAAGCTTATGCTTATCTTAGCTATGGTAGGAGAAAGATAAATTTGCAAGAATGGTTATTGATCCACATACATTTGACAACTTTCAAAAACAGAAATAAAGACATACCGCTGTTCTGAATCCACTTGTATCGTGATAGCTTACATTCTTTAGTAATGAAAACTGTTCATAATTTATTTTTGGGGCATCTAAGAAAGAATATCCAGAAAGGATAATTTAGTACTTTATTTCAAGTTTATCTGGCACCTAGCATACTTAATTACATGCGCTAATTATACACTACAGAAATTCTAAAACTTACTACAAAAACGCCATCTCTCGAGTAATGCACACTTAACTAAAACAGAAGTTGCTTCCCAAGGATGAGGCGCCCTCTAGCTTAGCGGTCCCGAACTAACGACACCGAGGGGTTACCCGGCGCTGGCGGAAACCCCGCGCTATAAGTCATTCGCGCTTTTGTGTCGACACTGGAAGGGTAGATGGGGTGGAACTGTCTATTTATTGTAGATTAAAGAAAAGTTCTAAAAAGTCTATACCTACTAATACTAGCGGACCCGACAGATGTTGTCCTGCATGAGCAGCGACATCTGCCGGGCTGATTTGTGAATCTAAACCATCTAGGGCGCCACCCAAACGCAAACAAAAAAATTAATTCAAATCGGTCCAACCGATTAGGAGGAGTTCAGTGTTAAATACACGTACAGTAAAATTATAAGAAGATATAAAACTGAAGTGTTTGTTTGTTTGCTTGCTTGAACGCGCTAATATCAGGAGCTATCGGTCCGATTTGAAAATTTATTTCAGTGTTATATAGCCCATTTATCGAGGAAGGCTATATTCATCAAGCTAAAACCAATAGGAGCGGAGCAGACGAAGTTGCGCAGGTCAACTAGTTTAAAATAAAAGGTGTGCTTGTTCCACAACCTCTGGTAACTTATCTACACTAATATTATAAAGAGAAAAGATTTTTTTGTAAGTATGTTTGTTTGTTTGAATTGAATAGGCTCCAGAACTACTGGAACGATTTGTAAAATTCTTTCAATCTGTGGAACAAGATGTGCTAAAGTACTAAAATTCCGGATTAGTAGGACAAATTACAGAACCTATTTTCTATTTTTTGTATTATATTTTGTTCACATCACGCAACTAACGCAATAATTCACTAATGTTAGAAAACCGATTAAAAGCAACTTAGTGGCTATTATTAATTATCTAAAAGCGTTAATCACCTTCACAAAACAAAACGTTTCAGAACGGGAGAGTTATATTCTCCGCCACTGTTCTCAGAAACCTGTTTTCACTGTCCGCAACCGTGCTCTTTTCTCGCATAATAGCATAAAAGTCATCCGTTTGATGCTGCGCGAACATCTCAGGTGCGCTACAAGAACGGGGCAGTCCCAATAGTATTCTGTAAATATTATTATACTGGGGCAGGACTTCCAGCGATCACGTGAAGTCTCCCGTGTACACACCCTGACAATAGGCTTTGAAAAGGGTTAAATAATATTCCCTCCGATCGCCAGTGCCCTGCGCTCCCTCTCTATGTCCACATTATGTTTAAGGTCGTTGGTAACACCTGTACTTTGGAGGATTTAATGAATGCCACCGATGCTGCAATTAACGTAGCCATTGATTGAAAAGAAGAAGTATGAACCTTTACAGGCCCGAAGCCAGGGGTCATGTCAAACCAACCAAGCTTTGCTTTAGTTGCCCAATACTGGACATATACGGGCTTGGAGCCAAGGATCACTTAATATCACCCACGAGCAGGTGGTGAACTCTCATGATAGAAGAGTCGCAAAAACATTTGAATTAGCTCGGTTAACTTAATATCCTTATGATTTACGGTTCCTGGGCGAGTCTCGAGTCTCTACATACTTACCGATTGCCTAACGACCGAATATGTTAAAGTCACCCGTACACAGTCAATATCGAACGCATTCCACAGTTAAAACCAGTGGTATGATCCGTGGATCGCGTTCGAGACTGACTGTTTACGGGTGACTTTGACGTATTCGGTCGCTACGCGATCTGACTGCAGGCCTTGATTCAAAATAAACACAGTGAGAAGAAAGAAAGAAAAAGCGTTTATTTGCGCCAAGCATGACGCATACCAAAAAAAAATAGAAATTAAATAAAACTTAATTATAAGGATTGGGAAGATATGCGTCATATTCGCGCAAAACGGCCATCGCTCAGCATAATGCTGGGACTCGTGTGCGAGACAGAGCGCTGGTCTTCAGCGACAGCCGGCGTTAAGTATGACGTCGATCGGAGCGGCATAAAAGTAATTAAAACGTGATAAGTAAACAGAAAAAATAAATACATAAGGGTAAAATATAATAAATAAGAAATGAGGAGATGGCAACAATGTGAATGTGAATGTGGCTGATTAGGGCACAACTCTAAAAAGTAATAAAAAAAAAACTTTATACAAAAAATACAACCGACTTCCAAAAACAAAACACTACAAGGTACAAAAAAACTTCAGTAGAAAGAAAAGAACTTTAAGAAGTCGGTTAAAAATAAAAAAGTAAAAGAATAGCTATGTTATCTGTGCGCACCAAAGACAACAAAAACTAAAATCCATGCAATGCGAACGCCCACAGTATGGCTGACAGACGAAGGAATGCGTCATTACAATTATTATGCAATGAAGTTCTTGACCTGCGCAATACACGTAATATTCTTGTTATCACTAAACTTAGTAAAATGTGTTTAAAGTGAGAGATTTGTTATGCGTTGTTAGATTGTGTTGGATAGTGTTATTTGTGATTCATTTTGGTGTGTATTATGTGAGTGTGGCGTAAATAACTATGTTCCTAGATGACAAACACGCTCGAATAAGTACCCAAACCAAGCAAAAGGAGAAGATCGCTATTGAGTCAATAAATAAATGTAAAAAAAAAAAATAGTCAATGAAGTTATTGTATATAGGTGTATGTCCATAGATTTAAGTAACTTACTTTACGAAAGTTGGTTACACATTTCTGTACTCCACTGTAAAAAATCAAAATACTTAAAAAAACATTATTTCACATCGATTATATTACTTATTTTAACCGGATTGGAAAAACCGGGTTAAAACGGTTGATAAATAAACTATAATAGCAAAATTTCATTCTTCAATCGACATTGTTGTCGATAGCCTACGTTAGTGGATCTGCACACGCACATCACTAACTCATCGCTAGGTGCAGCGGCTGTACTACGCGAATCAACCGCTTAATACAGAATCTTTTTGTGATTTTTACATTGCTCGTCCAGTCACTTAGCGACAAACTTAGATAGTGGTTAAGGAGCAATGTATTTGTTGCAAAAATAATACAGTCGCTGTGATATTTGGAAACAAAAATAACCTAGTAAGAGCCAGAAATGTTTTACGAATTGTTGTTTTTGTTGATTTTAAAGACAAATATAGTAAAATACCTGTACTTACATATGATAAGTGATTCCAACACTAACAAAGTTTTGGTTCGTGCTTCGGTTTTTACAAGAAACCACTGAACAACACGGTATTTTATAAATTTTCACGATCGCGGTCGAAAGCGCACTACTTAGCGGAGACGGCCATTTGCGTATTAAGGTGAATGCTCCAGGGTAGCCCGCGAAATTCAAATATTTTTATGTTTTTGGCAATTAAGTTCATGTAGCTCGACAGAATGATTATTTCTGAAATATTCATTCTGTCGAGCTACATGAACTTAGAGGGCTATATCGATGATTAAAATGATTATAATTCTTTAGATAAATACGCGTTACGGTCGCGGATCGTATTTGGTCTACATACAGCTTCACACTGACCGGCAAATTGCAAAAAACATAAAAATATTTGAATTTCGCGGGCTACCCTGGAGCATCCACCTTAAATGATCAACTTTCGCATGTCGCGCGGACACCGACTCGCCCCATGCCACTTCTTCTGTTTTTTAAATTTCTGGGTATATGTCTGATCAAATTAAATAAAATTTCATAATTTTTTACAGGCGTGAGGTAAATACCATCCAAAGAGAAAGTGGAACCGAGCACAGAAAGGAACAAAGGAGAGGAAAGTGGAACCCGGGTTCTAAAATATAGCCCGCACCGTTGGAGACCTCCAGCCTGAGCCTGATGGCCGTGACCTCGAGGTACGGTACAGTGAAGCATATACGAAAAAAGAACACTCAGGATGACAGTTGTTGAAGCATGAGTAACTTCTTGAGTTGGTACTTGAAACACTGCAATGTTTTCAGGTGTCTCATTGGTGGCGTGAGGTCATTCCAACAATGCGTGGCTACAAATCTGAAGCACCCCCTGAAAGAAGCAGTTTTGTGCATTGGCACAGTCAGCGGACTCACCATGGATCGAAGTTTGTTTTTTAGATAGCTTTGTTTCCAAGTTAGCTTCTCATATAGTAGTGAGGTTTCATGGACGTAGTTATGCCAAACATTAAGTTGGGAGCTTCCTCCTGGCTTCCATCTTTAGCAACCCAATCTGATTCTTACATAAATCAAAATACGAGTTACGTGGCTCTTACGTGGTACATTAATCGTGGCTCCTACGTGGTACATTAATTAACACAGAAACGCAAACAAGCATTTTGAATTCGTTGAATCATTCGTTTCTGTTTTACTGAGTAGGCATGGCCCATACACATTGTCGCTGTAGTTTAATTTAGAAAGTATACGACTATCAACAAGTTGTTTCCGTACTGGTAGACTCAGGTGTTGACGAATCCCATATAAAACCTTCAGCCTATAAAACCAATTTCTGAGAACATTGGTTATATGAGCTTCAAAGTGCAACTCCAGATCCATAAATAGCCCAAGGTGTCATTATGCATACACCACTCTGTCAATAATCTCCCTTGATTACTATTTCCAGTTTGGCTGATATTATTTATTGCGGAGATCTGCTTCCTAGCGCCCAGTACTATGAATTTTGATTTGAGAGGGTTCAGAACCAAAGAGTTTTCCTCTGACCATGAGACCACTCTTTGCAAGTCTTCATTCATCTTCACTGCCAAAAATGTGTCCTGAGACAAACAGCTGGATATCATCAGCATACATGTGGTACTTGCAGTTCAAAAATGATTTTATGATATCAGCATTGTATAAGTAAAATATGTACAATAAAGGGTCCAAAATCAATCTCTGTGGCACTCACGTGGAGGGGGAAGACAACAAAGTGGATCCATCCTCTCTGCAGATTTCAACGTATTGTGATCTTCCAGTCAAATAACTCCGAAACCACTCAACAGCGCTACTATCAAAGCCGTAGTAAGCTAACTTTGACAGCAGCAAAGTAGTATTAATAGAGTCAAAAGCCTGGGAAAAATAATCCAGCAGGGCTAGAATTGTTCCCTCACCCCTGTCACGTGCCTCAAGGATATTCCCCACAACGTCAGCTAGAGCTGTCGCAGTATCCCTTCCCCTTCTAAAACCAGACTGCAGGTCTGGAAGAATGGCATTATTTTCCAAGTATTCAATAACCTGCAAATATATTACACGTTTCAGGATCTTTGATAGGCAGGGGAGAATACTAATTGGCCTCAGATCCTTTGTGTTCACTGGGTTGTTATTTTTAGGAATAGGGCGCACAACCGCGCATCCCAGATTTCAGGGAATGTGCTTGTAAGGATAGACTGGTTTATAATGTCTGTGATAGCTTGCAGTGTTTGAGGCAATGTTAGAGATATCATGTCTAGACTTATCCCGTTCACACCCTGTGCATTAGATCTTAAACTCCTAATAATTTTGAATACCTACTGACTCCTGATTTATTATTTGTTGAGAGGTAGAATTTGCCAGGGCTATGTTTACAAGAGTCAAAGTAAGAGAGTTGTGAAACATTTGGAAGACTACTACCTCCAGGTAGTAGTCTTCCAAATGTTTCACAACTCTCTCCAAATGTTCCAAATGTTTCCCGAAATTATTCATTCTTTCCGTATGGTCTGGAAGCACTTCTGGTTTTAAATTACGCCACAGCAGCTTTGGGTCCTTAATTTGGCAATTGATACTTTAGTAAATATGCCCCAGCCCTGAGTGCCACGGCAGCTTGACGCTTGAGGTACAGATAATATCAAGAGAGAGGGCTCTCTCTTGATTTACGAGATGCCTCCCTAGCTTTTTATCCCCAAGTTTGAAAAAAAGACGAATATTGTCAGTTATCCATGGTGTAGGGCGATTTTTAAACGTCTTTTTCTTAATAGGGGCATGAAGATCGAAGAGCTGAATAATAAACATGTTGAATGTTTAAACCATTAGATTTATAATGGCTCCAACACTCGACCATGGTATCATTCTTAGGTCAGTGTCAAAATAATCTTCCTATATGTCTCTGAGCGGGCGATACACAACTAGTCTTGACTTTAGCTTATGTTTCCTAAAAATATCTCACAAAAGTGAGAGGAGTGATGACCAAGATCGCTATTGTGATGTACTACTACATTACGAATAGTGGCGTCTGAGCAAATTAAGTCAATAAGTGAACCCACAAAGTGTGTAGGTGTCTGGACTAACTGTTGAACATTCAGATAGCTGAAAAATTCCATAAGCTGTTTCGTTTTTGAGCTGCCCACATCTAGCATGTTGACGTTAAGGTCACTTAGTAGTATTAAATTATCGAAAGGGGCTAGGCCACTGATACTGGAAGTTAGGCCCTCAAGAAAGAGCTCCAAGTCCAACTATGGTGGGCGGTATGCAGTACCAATGAGTATTTTTTTTTTTATTTATTGTAAGGCCCAACCAAAGTTTATTTATTTATTTCGAGAAAACAAACAGTTACACGAAGATGGTACAGTAAAAGTTTTAACAAAAAGAAAAAGTAACATATGTATAACCCACGACGTTGTCCACATTTTAAACATAACAAAATATTTATGGGACTAAATTGCACACGAGTAAAATTGGAAGGCAAAAAAGTTGTTCAACATCAGGATGGTTGGGGTGAACCTTTATTCGTGCTGCTATGCCATTCTTTATATAAAAACCAACCCCCACCGCGCCCACCCCTTACAGATACCGGTCGCACCTGGTACACTAGGTGTCCGATCCTCCTCCCCCCTGCGAAGCCATATTTCATTGATAGCCATGATGTCCACAGCGTGGTTGCGCATGGCCATCAAAAACTCATCATGATTAGTTCCCAGATAACCTGCATTCAGTAGACCAAACTTGACACATTTACTAGGAGTCATTTGTATTTGCCATCTATGTTATTTAAGTATGTGTGTCTATGTATACTATGTATGTATAATATGTATAATGTAGAAATGGAGGTTGGCACTACGTTCAGCAGTGGGATACAATGGGCCAAATTGATTTAAGAATAGGATGTCATTATAATAGTTAAGAATTACTGTAAATATTTTGGCGATTTCTTTAGTAAAAAGTATATTTATTTTGATTAGCGAAATAATATTATGTAGTGTAAATAGGATAAAATATGTATAGTAAAACAATATTATGTAGTATAAATAGGATAAGTAGGTATAATGAAACAATATCATGTAGTATAAATAGGATAAGTATGTATAATGAAACAAATGTGTAGTATAAATAGGATAAGTATGTAAATATATAGATATACAGTTAAAACCTTTCTATACACACCTGACGCCGAGCTATGGTTACACGACCAATGCAAACAGCAGCGACGCATATCTTCCCCAGTAACAAAAACACATAAAAAAGTAAAGTTAAAATTAGCACTAAGTAATAATTAGGCTGTATCATACACAGATCCAAACACGCGAGTGATGTCTTCTTCGGAGCGAGTTCTGTGGGTTGAGTCTTCTGGCTTCCTTCTGGCGAGAATGCGGCCGCGCTGCGCTTGGTCCACACGAACCTCCAGCCGCAGAGGCCAGCAGCGACCCGTGCCTTCCAAAACAACTGGCGGTTTGTCTTCGTGAGGCGCTCGTTGACATAAAACCGCCGGGCCGGGCCAGGCATGTCGAGGTTGGCCGTCGTCGCTCCTCGCCGCACCCGCGCGCTCGCAAGCAGCTTGTCGCACAGATCACGTCGCGCCAGCCGCACGACAATGGTGCGCGGGCGAGACTCTGTTGCTCCCGTCGAGCTAGTCGCGTTGAGCTGCCTGCCGCCGACCCGCTCAGCACTGACTATGTCACGCTCCTCGAGGGTGACCCCCAGCTTCATGCTGATGACCTGCACGATGTGGCTCGGGTTATCAACCGCTACCTCCGGTATGTTTGAGATCTCAACTTTGGCCATTGGCCAAAAGATCCTGGTCCCTGTCGTTGAGCTCTCGCCTTAAATCCTCGACGATCCCGTCGACCGCCACTGAATCTGGACCGGACGGGGCTCGCTTTTCCAAAGCGTCCAACCGTGCCTGTAACCTATCAATGCGCTTGTTGCAGGCACCCATAGAGGCTTTGAACCCCATCATCTCCAGCTCCATCTCCTTTCTGAGTCTGTGTTTCCCGATAGCTACAACCTGGGAATCTTTAAGTCAAGAGTGAATAGGTTACTTCTAGGCAAGCGTGCTCCATCTTCGACCACATATGTACACAGTTATCACACATAACCATGTCAGCCCCATCATAACTCATAAAAATATATTTTTACGAATTAAGAGACAAGAGACGCTCTATTAGCGAAATAGCTGCATACAAAACTATAAATTTATCTTAGCCTCCTCGCTGCAGGGTTTAGACAAAAAACATTGAACAGCACCTAAATCTAACTTACTAATTTTTTACTCTGCCAATAAGGCATCTCTTTATCTGCGATTACGGACACATTCCACCAACAACCATCCATTCCAACGTTGCTTTAGCATTAATTATTTTTTTCTGTGTACGAAAAACCCACCGACCAAGCAGTAACCGTAATATTGACAAATGTTTGTGGGAAAATATAGGCTATGGAAGATAAGGTACCCATCATCCGATTAAGTTTAATGGTTTTATTTACCTACTTATTTAATTTCGATACCCGCCTACCAAGCATGGTGACTATGGCAACCCCCTTCCCCCTATGGGGGAGGTCTACGTCCAGCAGTTGACAGCTTCCGGCTGTTATGATGATGATGAAATTTCACAAAGGCTCTCAGCTGAAAGTCACAAACTGTTATAGTAGCTGAAAAAGTTTTCGGCTGATTGCTCCGGCGTGTTGCTCCGGTGTTGTGATCATTCACAGTTTCGTACATGAATTTGCCAGAGATCAACTAAACTTCATGAGAACTAATGGTCACAATCTTGTGATTTGCATCTGCAAATTGCAGGCAGTCAAGCCTATGCACGCGACCAACTAAACGACTTATCAGCCTAAGTAGAAATACCTTCCGAATAGCAATAGGTATAATCACGGGTCATTGCCCCCTAAAAAAACATTTATACAACAAAGGCGCCATAGACAGTTCAATTTACTGAAGTTGCTTCGACGCCGCGAAATCAGTCGCCCACTTCCACTCCTAACGTGAACAAGTCCTCGAAACGTTGAGGTCGCTCCGCGATTTTTGTGGAGCATCCAGGAAGCTTCTGTGCATATAAGCGGAGCTAGACTGGCTAACTTAGCCAGAACACTTACGCGCAATGGACCGAATGGGAGTCTAAGTGCGGGTACCGGTGCATGTACTCTACTCTATCCGTTGCGGGGGTATATTTTTTTCTGATTCGTATACCGATGGCCAACTTTATGTAGCTCTATCGCGTGTTAACAACCCTAGTAATTTTCTTAAACATAGAAAACAAAAGTTTATCAGTAGGAACAATCACTAGGGTGGGACGGCATTTTGAACAGAATAGATGACATAACTGCAGTGCCTTGAATAACTGTCTTCCGAATTCTAAGAGAGGTCAAGCAAAGTTTGCATATCTTATCTTAGTGATCTTACAAAGCCAAAGCGACATAATTTGGCTTTTGCCCTTTTTTTTTGGTTTTAGCGTATATGTTGCGAACGAAGTCGGCAGCAGCTAGTATTTTATAACCTAAATATTGTGATCTTACCTGGTGGGTGGCCTTCCATCGTTGCGTCTTCCGGTACGCGGTCCACTGCAGAACTTTTGGGCCCCGTCGACCGTTCTGCGAGTTTGGTGATCCTAGAGGGCTATGTCGGCAAACTTGGTTCACTTGCGGAAATCATCATTCCTGATTCGATCACGCAAGGAAACTCCAAGCATTGCCCTCTCCATTGCCCTTTGAGTGACTTTGACTCTTCTGATGAGGTCCATTGTGGGCGGCCACGTTTCAGTTCCGTATGTCATCACCGGCACCACGCTGTGATCATAGACTTTCGTCTTGAGACACTGTGGTATGTGGGACGAGAAGATACCACGCAACTTTCTGAACGCTGCCTAGCCGAGTTGGATTCGATAGTTGACCTCTTTCTCAAAGTTGGCCCTACCTAACTATCTCAAGATTGGTAAACTACAGTTGAAAAATCTAAACCTTAGAAATAAATTACGGAGAGTTTCATTTATGTTAGACTAACAACTTCCTTGTCATAGTTATATGTATAGCGGTCGCTTTTCAATCTGTTAAAATAATGAGAGATTGAATTAGCAATGAACTTGAGCCTCAATAATGCTAAACATTCAAAACAAGTCAAAAATATACCTAGTTTATGAAAATATCTCGTTTTTATTATTTTCGGAATGCTTCTACCGAATTTGAATAAAATACACCAAAATACTATTTTTTTTTCTTCTTCTGGTCTGCTTTCTGTTTGAGGATATACTGCGAATCCAACATGAGCATGTAATCCAGCAACCTTTGCCCCCAAGGCGTGTAAGACAAATACCAAGACCTATACATTTCGTTTTCAATGTCACCCATGCACTCGGCATTCTCAGCATCCATCACGCACTTTACAAGTTCCGTAGGGTCAAGAGGCTTGTAATAAAGCTGGGCCAGCCGTCTTCCTGACATCAGCTTTTCGACAGCAGTTTTAATGACGCTTATGCTGTATCCTCTCAAAACTTGCGCTGCGGGGTTGACGTCAAAGTCTCGACTAACGCCGTGGTACTTCATCAGCATATGATTCAGAACATAATTAATACTACCATAGTCAGAACTAGGAATCATAATCGTTGATGGAAACACCTTGGACATGGGGCCATTTTTCGCCAGCCAAGGTTCTGTAGCCGTGCCAATGATCATAATTTTATCATGATCCGATAGTGGTTTCACTATTTGAGCAAAGAAATCTTTTGATAACCGTGTCGGATCAAACCTCTTCTCCTCTTTTGGTACCTTTTTGTAAAATAATTTTTCAGCATTGTCGACAAGTATTACTGTTGGTTGCATTAATCGACTTATTTTGTTTATGTATGTAAACATGTTTTTTTGATTTTTAGGCCCCACAAATTTATCATATACGTTAAAAGGAGAGAGATCAATCAGCAGGGAGTTGGTTTCTGTAGCGACGGCATATGCTAAAGATTTCTTACCGGTGCCTTTAGGACCAACAAATAATTGTGATCTATGCGCGCCTGGACAGCTAGATCCCAGAGTTAAAATACATCGAATCCTAACTTGCTCTTTTAAATCGCCTAAACAGGCGGGTGGAAACGTCGGTGTCCACTGTATGGCTCTGCAGTCAGCGGCAGCGTAGTTCCTGTCTCCCCAGAAGTCGTCGAGAGTCATTCTAGGATATTGTCTCACAATACCGTTATCAGCTAATTGTTGGAACATAATTTCAGGTGTTAGTTTGTCAGGTTTACTTAATTTTTGTTTTTTAGGTTTTTTTCTCTTATTGATCGGTGGTATTTTTACATTAAAGTTTTCATAGTCTATTGCTAACGCTTTTTTTAAAATTTCTAGTTCTACTCTCATAATTTCATCCGCAATTGGACGTAGTTCTAGTTGTATGTCCTTATATACGTCTTCTGTAATAAGCTGTTTGAGATGACCTTTTATTACATCTAGACACGCATCAGGCGCGTCTAAGCTAGCCCATTTTATTTCATAATCAAGCCAATTAAATTTTAAATCATCATGGTGTTTACCTATCAAAATGTAAACACCGGGGTCATTGTCGGGATTCATCCGTAACTTTTTGTACTCCTGCAGCTTTTTTTTTTCTCTTTCTTTAAGTTCTGCCGCCAACCTTTTCTTTTCCTCACGCTGTGCCGCTTTTTCCGCTTTAATCTGATCAGCACTTTTTGGATTTCCACTTTCAGCTTTTAACCTCTTTTCTTCAAGAGTACGCCATTCAATATATTCTTCAATAGTGAATGTTTCACCTTTTACAATCAAAATGGATCCGCCTTCGTTAGGCCAAGGAAATTCATCGAACACACGAACACCTTCAAACCATTCCTCAAA
Source organism: Lacanobia oleracea (assembly GCA_950371165.1). Lineage (NCBI taxonomy): Eukaryota > Metazoa > Arthropoda > Insecta > Lepidoptera > Noctuidae > Lacanobia > Lacanobia oleracea. Next base: position 927,696 of record OX493385.1, read on the forward strand.
CCACTGCATGATTTCATCGGTAATATCTTCCATTATATCTCCTTTTCTTAGTTGTAGTACGCGTGACTTTTCTTTCATGGTCTGTTTCAAAAAATCCTCGTAATATGCACGTCGAAATTTCCGTCTGGCCTCTTTTACATTCTCTAACTGAACTTTAGCAGATGGCGGTCGATAAGACGAAATAACCATACCAAGCTTTTCTTTCAATTTATTTTCTCGGCAATGCATGCGTTTTAACACCATAAAATGTTTGTAAATTTTTTGAATAAGTGATGCAGCTGCATTCCTGATATGTACGGGTTGTGGTGGTTTTTTTAACCCTGCCAATTCTAGGTATAAGTTTTGATCTTTAACAGCCTGTTTCGCAAGAGCATATGTTACCATCCGCGATCTTTCCATTCTCTGAATATTATATAAATGGACGTAAAGTATGTCCAATGGTCTTTTTGGTTCTTGCTCTGCTGGTGTTAAGTGCACTGTTTCATCATCCACGGCATGTGTCTTGCTAGCTAATTCTTCTTTCTCTCTTTCTAACGTTTCTTCTTTTTCGCGTTTTTCCTCTTCTGTAAGAGGCAAGTCCCCCAATCGATTACCGGCAAATATTTGATCCATGATGTACTGCATTTCAGCTACACGTATTTCGAATGGATAGAAGAATGGACAAAGAATTTCTATATCTTGAGGTTGTATCAACAATTGCTGAAACGCGTTATCAGGATATGTAAATTCAAAGACTTCTACTAGTTCTAGTGTTTGTTTTAACTCAATAATTCGACAAGTGATACTATCTATAATTTGTTTTATGCTGGGTCTTCTTTGCACTTGCTCCATTTGATCATAGCAATCGCATAATCTGTTATACAACTCACAATACTTGGAGTAAACTCTGCTGACGACTTCCACAGCAGTTCCCTGAGGCTTGATACCGACGCAGGCGATTGCTAGTTCCTGTAAACGCACATCCTCTGCTAGTGCAGTTTTGAACTCCTCTTTAAGTTCAAGCCATCGTTTATAGTAGTCTTTATTAGACATTTTTATTACTTCATAATTTTCGGTATATTTGGGTGAATCATAAAAAAAACTATTTCACGACCTTCATTTAGTCATAACAAGAAAAGTATAATTTGACGTGTCCCAAACCCAAAGAGTTTTTTTTCGTCAGACCAATATCAAATAAGAGCAAAAAGTATTAAATGGCACATTTCAATATTATGCCCGCAACAGACAGATGAAATTGTATTAAAACGCGAGCATATCAAATCATACTAATGTCTGTTTTTTAATCTTGGAGACTCATTTGACAACTTCAATTGCAAAACTGACTTATAAATTTCGAGAGTGTGCTATTTCTTGTAGAATCAGGACGAGAAAAGATCACACGAATTTATAATATGAATGGAAAAACATTTAGGTAGATTTTAACAGTGAGTTAAATATCCAAGTACAAAATTAAAAGTCAAGAAAAAATAACAAGAGTGGTAACCAAGCAACTTAAACTAGTTTTAATAATAATAAATAACGTTTATTGGTTCAAATAAATTTTGTTGACAAAATGAACACTGTCACTTAAACTAGGTAGATACCTGTGCTATAAGCAACAGTAACAATTCGTGGTTGATCTGTTTATTTAAAAAATAGTTTTGTGCAACAATCCGTTATTATTATAATTAAGTTAACTAAGTATGTCTACTTAGTTAACTTTACAATAAAAAGTAAAAATAAAACAATAAAGGAAATCAAAAGTAGAATGTTAGTATGAGACGTGTGTGCGTGTGTATCATGATGTGTGTTTATATATGTATGGCTGTGTATGTATGTCTGTGCATGTATGTAGGTAGATAGATAGGTTAGTGACATGTAGATATAGAATTTGCTCAGTAATTGTAGGTTACCCAGGAACACTGAAGAGATTTTCAGTTTCTTCGTAATTTAATACAACTAACAAGTTTGTAACTACTTTTTAAAATTTAAAGTGCCGTATTTTCTTCAGGGACACATTTTTACTCATTTTATTGTAAATATAGGGAGCTATTACATAGGGGAATCTTTTTGCAAATACTGTTTCGTGTGGAATGGTTTTGAATACAAAGTCGTTTCTTCTTCTATTATCTATTTGAGTGCTGTTAGTCGGTAAATCGGTGTGTGCATAAATAAGATTGCGTAAAATAAACAATTAGCGAACAGTGAGGACATCAAATTCCCTGTAAAGTCTTGCAGTAGGGTATAACCTAGGTTTGGACATAAGGACTTTGATAGCCGCTCTTTGAGCTCTTTCTAATTTTATAAGAAATGTCTTGTGAGATCCTCCCCAGACAGAAATGCAGTATCCCACCACTGATTGACAAAGTGAGTAATAAATTATTTTCAAAACGTTTAAATCGTCTAAATGGCGTACATTTTTAAAAATGGGCATTAGTTTCCGAATTCTGTTTGTCAAAAGTTCAATATGGTTATGCCAGTTAAGGTTTTCATCAACCCAGACACCTAGATATTTAAGCCTGTCAACTGGATCGAGCTGAGTACAGTGGCACAGAGCGCTGTTGTTACTATGGCAGGTGTGGGCTCTTATTTTAATTTTATCTGGTGCTGGCGCTCCTGATTTTGTAATAGAGAAGGTGAGATATTTAGTTTTATTAAGGTTCATAGTTAGCGTATTTATATTAAGCCAGTATATTATCTGCTTAATGCCACTTTCTGTGATCTTAGATACTTCATCCCAAGTTTTCCCGTGAAAGACTACTGCCGTGTCATCTGCAAAGGTTACAATTTTTGCATTGTGAAGATGTAAGTTGCACAGTAGATTTATGTACATCAAAAACATTGGGGGGCCAAGTACACTTCCCTGTGGAACTCCATATGTTATTTGAGCTTCTTCACTGACATACGAGCCAATTTTTACACGTTGAGTTCTTTCGTTTAAGTAGCTAGTGAACATATCCAAGGCTACACCCCGTATTCCCATGTTTTGCATCCAGCCAATACAAAACACAGGAGTGAACCTCTCTCTTTATATTTTAACAAAATGCTATTGAAATTTATGTCAGTTTGCCACTTGTCAATTTAGTCTCTGAGATTAAAAAACAAACTTCAGGCAACTACAAACATTAAATAAATTGACACTCCGCTACTATTCAAATCTATTCACCTATATGAGCAATTTTTCATAAAGTTATCAACAAGCCACTGAGCCATTTGTGCTCGTGAAATCAGTCATCATTAATGAATCAGCCCATCCACAGACTAACCTCGGCAAGCGTTGCTTAACCTCCAAGTTCGTCATGTGTAGCTTTTATTAATGAGCCACTAAAGTAAAAGAAAGAAAAGTTTTTCTCTTCTGGCGAAACCAGCTAGCTTTTGTTTGCTTAGATCGGAATTTGACATTGATTTATAAACTGAACAAGATAAACACACAAAGTTTTGTACTGTCCTGTGTCATTTAGTTTGTCAACGTTGAAATGTCTTTTAATTAGTTTAAGGTTTCTTTTTAATTTGGTTTAAACAATCATTTAGTAGAACCAAAGATCCCAAGCCAAGCTCATCGTCAGCCACTTCGCCCAAGCCTGCACTTGGACACATGCTTACAGAGCCGACCACCTGGCACGCGCAAAGAGTGTGAAACGAACATGCTACATGGATTTTACGACACGGCACAACGTAACATACTCGCTGCGAATGGTACATTACGGCCTGTAACAGATTGATTTTATTATACCTAATAAGCAAGACGAAGCAAGATCCGAGAGAGTCCCAAGACTGAAAAAGTTTGAATGAAAAAATTATTACGTTTTGTAACATGAACTATGATCCCTAAAGTTCCGTATCTTAAAGTTCTAAGGGTTGCATAACAATGGAGTGTAACGGTAACAATGTTTTAAGTGTGCCTCCGTACGTTCCATTGAACATGTGAATGGTGCGTACACGCTCCCGCTCGTCGCGTCCGTCCGGAGCATGGCGCGTGCCCGGGGAGGGGCCAAGAGATAAAAGGCAGCGGGCTGGTTGGTCCGCGCTGTGCTCCGTTGTTTTTTTACTTTTATCAATAACGTCGCCGTGTAAAATCGCCAAGGCGCGCAGCGGCACTCAGTGTGTTTGCGTTTGTACGTGTGAGGTTGTGTTCATGCTTGTGTGGCACTACTTTTACGTTTATCTCAAAATTCTAATTCAGAATATTTTATTTGAATTAAGAAACGTGTAAAACATGTGGACGTTTTAAATAGTATGTTTTCTATGAACCATAACCGGCATAACATACACAAAACAGTCCAGTGTTGGTTTGTTTATCGATGTGGAAGGTTATACATATATCTGGAAATACATAAGTATCAGACTACAATTATTTCTCCGATTGATAGATGCTGCTCTTTATTAAATCTATGATGCTACACTATTACTGACTGTCATATGAAGTCATCACAGCTGATTGTTAGGGTGTTAGCATGCAGCACTTCGGTCGACCATACGTATACACGCGTATCGTATCTCGAGTGAGTTCCGCTGTCACCTCTCTTCGGCCCCCTCGCCGATCGCCCCGCAACTTCTCTTATCTTGGACCCCTAAGCATCCCCAAAATGCAACGTAACAATGATTTATTCTACAACCCTCGCTGTATTCATTACTGGTGTAGAAATTTAAGCCATTTATTTTGTTAACTCTGTGCCGGCAATAAACTAGCTAGAGGGGGTGAGTTCAAGGGATCAACGCAAACGTACTTTGTAATCGTAATGGTTAAATGATTGCATGAATATGTCAATAGGGAATATGCATGAAAAACGTATTTATCATCTGTACAGTTTATCTAAAAATATACAAAATCATAATACTTACAGTGAAAATAGAATCATAATTACTCGAAAGACGAAGGAAATATAATTATTTTTATTAAATATATCTGTCCTTCTCGCAAAAACGCTGTTTTCTATGGCAGTTGTATAGGCATCATAGACGATGACGTCAAAGTTTACATCGGACTTCTCTTTCTAATTGTAATCTTTGAAGCTTTGTAACTTCATCGCTGATGAAAGTATTTAAAAAATAATTTCATGATTGTTTACTAGAGCTAATGAGTATTTCATTTTACAAATAAAACATCGCATGCATGTTCCCTATTGTTGCCTTAGTGTTTTTCGTTCTATATCGGTTCACAAGATTTTTTAATTGAAAATTATTAGCGACAACTATACGATTGAAAAGATAACATTTTTGTGCTCTCATTAAAAATCCAAAATATTTTTTTTTTTCATCTGAAAGGGTATACTTCTGGATTGGTCCCATTGTCACCATGTCAGAATCTGATGATGAGATCCCATGAAAATCGAAGGCAACCCTCAAATTTTATAGGCACATACAATGTTTTTCATGAACTTTCTAACGCAATTCAGATATTTGTGCCTGGTAATCGTCATTTCATGTTGCTGAGCTGATGATGAAAGGTATAAATTAGGATCTGATGATAAGATCCCATGAAAAATGTTTGTTCAGCGATACTTTCGCCAATTGTAAGCCGATTTGGATGATTCTTTTTTGTTTGAAAGAGTATTTTCCTGGACTGGTCCCGTTTCAATTTGGTGAAGATCTGACGAAGAACTTCGGAGGTAGGCAACGGAACTCTTCAATAAATGATAGCAAAGGTATCGGGATTGCATGTTTTTTTAGTGTACCAGTTCTTAACATAACATTGCGCTGGTACGCTGTTAATAGATACGCTGGTACCTAGGTACTAGTACTAGGTAGAAAAGAACTTTAATTTCGGAAGTCGGTTGTATTTTTTGTAAAAAAGTTTTTTATCAATCTGTACTCGCTAGCGACGGTAGTTGATTTTGTTTTTTAACTTTTAAAAACATGTTTCTAATGTATTTGTTTAGTTGTTATCTAAAATTTTACTTGCAACTTGCTTGCTAGTTAGTTTAAAATTAAAGAAATAGATTAGAAACTTGTTTTTGAAAAGTTTATAACTGATAAAACTCATGGAAGGCGTACTGTGAGGCGTTCGAAGCGTTAGCGTCGCGTGTGTGTTTGAATCTTCAGCAAATGGGTTTAATGTAGTGTGACAACTTTCGCACTTGGTATAGGTACCTACTAAATAAGTTGATGGAACAACAAAACAATCCATTGCATCAGATATCCTTGCTGCAGCCTACTTGACTCAATAGATTCAGTGCCTTCCAAATGCATTAAAATATCTAAATAACTTTTCTTTTCTAGATTATGTTCCACTGTTGGGTTAAAACCTGTCTTTTTTTCCCGAACCCTCTGGTAATATTTACCTGATAAAAAGTTACTAATTAAAAAAAAAAAACTATTTAGCGACCCGCACAACTTCGTCTGCGGCTCAGCTGTCCTTTTGATGGTAGTGTGTTAAAATAAATACGTTATCGCCTTCCTGAATAAATGGGCTACCCAACACTAAAAGATTTTTTTAATTCAAACCAGCAGTTCCTATGATTAGCGCGTTCAACTAAAAAAAACGGCCAAGAGCGAGTCGGACTCGGCTGCCCAGAGTCCCGAACAAATTTGTAGGTAAAAAAGTAAAGTCTTTATTTAAAGTAATATACTTTAAATAAAGACTTTATTTTTTTATGATTTAATAACAAATGACCTCTCTCTCTCTCTCTCTGTCTGTTTTTAGACCTTATCTATACTTTAGTATAAGACGGTATTAATTGCCTTTTATAGTCCTAGGTCAACGCGAAGTACTTACGAAATACTTACTTATATTTGCTTCCCTTGAGAGTGTCGAAATATGCGTTTCTTGAGCATAAACGGCCGTATCTTTTTTATACGTTAGCTAAGAGCTTTTATTTTTTCAAAGTTTCAAGGGACCTTAGACTTGAGTATATGGTTTTAATTTCAGCTCGATACCTCCAGTCTCCACGCGTATCCGACATAAAGGGTCTTGACAGACAGTCGGACGGACAAAAAAGTTATCTTATAAGGATTCCATTTCTTCCTTTTGAGGTACGGAACCCTAAACACAAACAAACTCTTCAGATTTGACTCGTTCATTTATATTGTGAAAACCGCCTCACTAGGTACTAAGAGCCCCATCTACGTTCTCACGGAGTAACATCTTTATTAAGTGCTTTGTAAGGATAATCCAGGAATTAGTGACGCCAGGGCTTCGCCCCACCCACCCATTTACGTGCCACCACCGGAACCGAACGGCACAATGATTGACTGGGAAATAGACTGGAGCGCGCAGGGCCACAGAGCGTCGGCGCGCACAGGGGTGACGGGTGGAGGTGACGGGTGACGGGTGACGGGTGACGGGTGACGGGTGACGGGGCGGTCGACGGGTGAGCCCAATGTATTTATGTTGGCGATGTAAATAAATATAGGACGCCGAAGTGTTTGTTTGTTTTGCGGACATTATTAATTGCTTTCACGTGATACTATTGATGTTCTTGTTTCAATTATGTTATGCCGGTCACACACATTATCAGAGAATGTTTGACTTGTTTCTATGGTTGTTTCAAAGTGATTTTTAACCAACTTCAAAAAAAGGCGGTTCTCAATTCGACCGCGTAAATATTAATTTTTAATGTGTGTTCGCGGATAACTTCGTCGTTTATGAACCGATTTCGTTAAATATTTTTTATATGAAAGGGTTTGCTGCTAGGCACGCATCTGATAAAATTCGTGTTTATATCAGGTGATACTACAAAACAATGAAGGTTTGGAACTTTACACTGAGAGCACTAAGTAAGTTTTATTAAATAGGCTCCAGTTCATAACATAACATCACGCCGCCGCGCCGGTACGCTGTGAATGGGTGCCACTAAAATGTGAAAAATTAAAAACTTTTTACAAAAAAGTTTTGGACATAAACATAAATGAGAAAATAGGACCCAAGTTCAAAGTTAATAATATCCGCGATTGTCGACTTCAGCGAAAAAAGAATTGAGATCTAAATCAGTGCAAAGATCTACGGATATTCCTGAAATAAGATAAATTAAAGTACCTAGTACAAGATTTGACTTGACTTTGACTGAACTTGGCTTCTGTTTTCACTCATACGTTTTTGATGGGATACATACCGCACCTACCTACTCGTACCGTATAAAATCGTTAATCGATAATCTACGTGGTATACCAAATACCTAATTTTACTGAATGCAACCACACACCAGTACAATAACAATTGAACAAATACAGTTCCCAAAATAAACATCTAGATGATAATTCAAGTAATGAATGTCACAATTACCGAACGCACTCAACCCTATAATATCGCTCACTGGTCTTTTGTACCCAATGAGAAAAAATCTGTGTAACGCACGGTTGTCACCGCAAATTTCTGATCGACGATCCGACGTTCGTAGGGTTACCGGCACGCGCGATTATTCGATATGCTTTGTGGGTCCCACCTAACCCCTCATATTTGACTCTCGAAGGTTTCACATACTTATTTGAATGGCCCGTGATAATTGTTTAGATACGTTATATTCTCTATTGGAATAACAATTAAATTGGTATGGTGGGAGAAACAAGTTTAGTAAAAAGTATTCTCCGTTTGATATTGTTATACACTGAAATGTTTCATAATAACAAACCTATCATAAAAAATGTACCTTTATCATTTTCTCATCTAACAACCGTCATACCAGTAATAGAAAATGATAATAAAGAACGTCTAGCTAACGCCATAGTATCAAACGTCTCACGTCAGTCGGAACGTCCAGACTGCGGATAAAACAATAACAGCAAACGAACACAGGCCTTATCGATTACATCGACGAGCGCGTATCAATGAATGGAAATGCGCGGATATATTCGAAACGGTATCGAATCGCGACATACAAAATGGTCGAAAGGACCGGGAGAGCTCTTAATTAAGAGCGTAACATGTTCAAGCGCGTGCCGGGTTTAGTCACGGCGCTAGTGCATTGTGCTCGGAGCACTCCAGGGTACTCGGAATTACAAAGTTGCTCATTTAAGCCGTTTTCTGTGTAATGAAAACGTTCCGTGATTCAGTCTTTTTGTAAAATAACAATTTAACGAATGGGGTTGCAGTGTGGAGAGTAGTTTTGTAAATCACGTTCTCATCATGAGAAAAGTATGTTTTAAATTATGTATAAAGTTTGTTCACTGATTTATTGTAACTTGTTTCGGTTATACAAAAGGTGGATGTCAAATTCTTGCCATCACTTTTGGTAAGCACTCAAACTACAGAGCACTTCTGCAGCGGAGCATTTATCTCCGCTCATTACCGATGCAGATAGACTGTCACCCTCTGCTCGATAGTTCCCGCTTTACGGAGCGTAATGAGTGCCGCTTTGATGCTGGAGCGGTAACTTTTAATTGCAGCTCTTCAGCGCCCTCTGTGGCCAGCTTTTGAACTCACGCCCCGTCTCACATCGCTACTGTCACAAGTTCAATTGTATAGACATTTTTGAAGGGCTTTGTTTCTTGTAGTAGGTCATGCAGGTCGTTAAGACACGCACGACGCATTTTATTTGCAGTGTTCAAAAGAGCGAATTTATTTTTAATAGATTTAAGGCTAAATCCTGAATTAATATTATCTAAAAGCTTGAAACAACAGGGTTAAGGAATTTCTGGTCAGTCAGTTGGGATCAATTCCGCCTAACCCCAGAAAAATTATAAAGCCAAAACACTGGTTGCAATGTGGAGTTAAATTGTAGCTAGTTTTTGAGTTCCATATTCGAAGAGGCACAGAACCCGATCATAATACCAAACCTAATATAATACCATAGTTTCGCCGGATCCAGTGAGTTGGAACCAATGACTGACGAGTTAGAAAAGCTGACGCCGACGTACGTAAAGCATGCAGAACTACATCACACCTTTAAAATAAGGTTTATAATTCAATAATACAAAGAACCCGCTATCCTTTATATAAACGATGCTCCCTAAACGGCCTGTCTACCAGAGCTACTACACAGTACAAGCGCTGTTACAGGTGTAGTGGACAGAGTCAGATGTTCCTACGAGAATAGAACTTTGCTTTATTTTGCTTCCACCAGAACGGAGCCGAGCTACTCTAAGAAAGTCATACATTCACATTTGTCGATACCATGCACGTCTCGTAGCACGTCTCCGGTGGAAGGTGAAAGCTCAGTTCTCGCAGAGCGTCAGAGCAACATACCTGAGCATTTGGTGGGCCGCAGCGAGTCGGACAGGCTCGGCGCTGAGTAGCCCTTACCAATCCCAGCTGACAGCTTGTCCGAACCTGTCGCGTCCAAAATAACATAACGATTACCAAACTATAAGGGATCTTACTAAAATAAAAGGGCTATACGGGACTAAAATTATAAGAAGCGCTGACAACGGACAAGATACACCTCTAGGTGCCTATCTATCACTCTTGTTTGGGAATATTATTGTTATTCAAAATCAAAGCAGTTTTAAAACCAAACAAAAATCTTTTCATAGCATTCAAGACTGTTCTTAAAAAAAAATATTTAAAAAAAGGGTATGCTTCTATTATTTATTATCAGATACTGCACACTGCATCGGTGCATTTTACAATAGTAAGCAAGTTTAAGTGTTATTTTATTACACACTTAATCTGTAGATGGTATTTTTATGGTATGTATATTCAATGACAAATAACAATACACAACACATGTACAGCAAAAATGTAAACATATTTGCAAAAGAATAAATTAAAATTAATGTTAATAAAGTATATGTGAATCCGTAAACAACATAATTCAATAAAAAACACACGTTATCAACGACCCCGATAAGCATACCTATAAATTGCAAAAAATCTCTGCTGTCCCATAGTCCCACGCCGCCGCGTGCCGTGCCACGCTAGAAGTGAAATGTATCAAATAGCCCAACACAATATGTTTTGAACAATTTATTTCTTTGAAAATATCGCTGGGGTGGGTCGCGTGGTCACAGCATATCCATAAATTCAACAAAAAATTGGGGTGGTATCATCATTACTAGTATCTATCGCACAATTAAGCTGACATTGTCTCGACCATGGTTCCCATGAAATGGTAAGCAACATTGATGGGGCTACGAAAATGGAGGGTGATCGATACCAGCGACTGACTTGATTTGTTATTGCGAGCGGGAATAGAGGTTTGTTTGGTAATTGAGTAGTAGACAGGTAAGTTAAAATAATAAAATGATGATTTCAACAAATAAAATGATAATTCAATACCGGGTTATGTACTCGTAGATGACAAAATCCAGCTTTCAAAATTTCTACATTATGTAGGTAATGTATTTTTTTGTGGTACCTAATAGTCTGGATATCGGCTTAACCTCGTCCTAACGTGTCCAACTGTTAACAACTTATCCATATATCGAGAAAATAACCATAGCACAATAAATAATAGCCTTCAAATTCCGCTCAGCTCTCCGCTGGTTTGAAGGCCGCGCCGTGTTGATGGGATGCGCGGGCGCGCGTCGGCCGCGCGCCATCTATTGTCAGGCGCGGCGAAGTAAAAGCGATGTCACTCTGCGTAACGCGGCCATTATCGCTGATTTATAATATTCGCGCGCGAATGGCCATTGATTGTGCAATAATTGTTTGTTTGCTAGTCCTAGGAGCACCCCATGGGACCGGGAATTTGGCTTATTGGCTTAATGTGAAGTGTTTGGTTTGCTCGAGAGGGTTAGTGGCTTTACAGTGTGATTATCCAATTTGGAACTTTGAATTACAATTTTGATATATCAATTTAGTTCAAGTTTAGTTTGATGAGTTTTTATTTTCATCTGAAATAATAATAATATATTTGTTTATATGTTATTCTTGACTGGAAACAAATGGAATCCTGCAGACGATTGTAGGTAATTTTTTGCGACGCAAGGGAAGCCGCAGGAAAAAGCTGTTAATTAAATATTTGTTACTTCTTTCTAAATTGAGTCAAAAATTCAATAAGCAAACAAAGATAGAACGGCGCTTGCAATTATTGGACATAAGAAAACCATTTCCATAACGTTCAAAATCACTCAATGTCTAAAAGAAAATTGTAGAACTAAAAAGCATTCTTCTAAATGAATATTTTGTAAACATGATACTGCAACCCAAACTAAATCAAAGCAACCCTTAAACATAACGGTACCGTTACAACGCGGCGACGCATCCGTGACTCAGATTATAATAATACATTAAGGCTTACTAATTAAAAGGCAAACGTTTGGGGCCGAGACCATTAAACATAATAAACTTGGTGCAGACGGCGGGGGCCCAGGGGCCCGTGATGAGTCACTTTCACACTCGTTACAACGGCTTACCATACTTTACCTTGTAGATTATCTGTTGAGCTATTAAAGTGCCCCTCGGTTTGAGCGATAACGATGAACGAAAAACGGTAAACAAATTTTGAAATCATAGCACAATTTTATGTAAAAATAATAATAATAATTACATTTCTTTTTGTAAAATGCGGTAGAAATAGATGTTACAATAATATATTTCGTGCAAAGACACATTCCGCCATTTAATGGCATACAAATATTAATCTATTAACTCACTGTCACTAAAAAGTAACACGCAATAGTTATACTATAGGTACACGAATAGTAACAGTTTCACGCATTAAATTCTTGAATTCTATAGAAAACAATTTACAATATCAAAACAAAACTAATATAACCTTATTATACATATAAACTTAAGTTTAAACACATATTACAAATCGTAAGGCAACTACATTAACAGTGTTTTAGGTATCAAAATACAAACTATAAGTAACTACAGTGCATTCGTGAAGTGATGGCTGAATAAAAGCATTAAGATATCCACCACATTTTTAAAACTACACAGAATTTTTGGTAAGGTAATTGAGTGATGCAGATTGGTAATGAGTTGTATATTTATAAGTGAAAGAAAGAAAAGACGTTAATATTGAGTAGGTAACTTTCCGTTTGTTAAAATTGTTTTTAGCTTCAAAAAGTGAAGAATTAGCTTTTAACTACTTTTGCGATTTCGTAAATATATATGCAAGGAACGGTAAGAAGCTTGTGTGATCTAAACATGGTATACATGATTCAGTCCAGTCCATGGTAAAGATAGTGCGAACGCATTTTTTGTTTTTTTGAGCAATCAGTATTCTTGAGATTTCCGAAGAATTTCCCCAAACAATGATACCATACCTGATAATGGAACATATATAAGCATGATACACCATCATAGCAGTAGGTTTGGATGTCTCTCGCGGAGAACCAGTTCGGTTTCCGAACGGGCCGCTCGACGGTGGACGCCATCATGCGCGTGAGAGCCCTCTCGACGGGGGACGCGGTTTCACGGGGCGGGGTCGTCTTGGCGGTGTCTCAACACCTTGCCCTGGAGTTGCATCAGGGAGGCACTTCGGTATCACCGAGTGCCGACCAACCTTCGTCGTGTAGTCGAGGATTACTTGACAGACAGAGCCGTCATCTACCCCGGTCACTTGGGAGAGTGGAACCGGCGAGAAATGTCGTGCGGTTTTCCACGGGGTTCCGTTTTGGGGCCGACTCTGTGGGACATCGGCTACAACTGGGTGCTGCGCGCCGACCTCCCTACTGGCGTCAGCGTGGTCTACTACGCTGACGACACGCTGGTACTGGCGCAAGGGGGATCGCACCAGGCGGCGGCCGACGCTATGACACGCGGGGTTGCGATAGTCATTGAGAGGATCTGGCAGCTGGGTGGCCCTACACAAGTCCGAAGCCATGTGCTTTCATGGTTCTTGGAACAAGCTACCATCGGGATCCCAAATAACGGTAGGAGGGGTTCACATCGGCGTCGGATCGACGATAACGTACCTTGACAGCCGGTGGAACTTTGTCGAGCATTTCCGACGTTTGGCTCCCAAACTGGGACGAGCGGGAGCTGCCTTCAAGCGGCTTCTGCCCAACCTAGGGGGTCCAAACGCCTCCTACCGGAGGCTTTACGCGGGGGTCGTGCGGTCCATGGCCCTTTATGGGGCGCCGGTGTGGGCGCCTACTTTGAGGAAGCGACCTCTCCGTTACCTAAACGCGTCCCAGAGGATCATGGCCATTTGGCTCGCCCGGGGATATCGCACGGTCTCTGGCGAGGCGGCAAGCCTCTTTGCCGGACTGCCGCCATAGGATCTAGAGGCGACAGCCCTCGCGTTCATTTATGAATGGCGCGTAGAGGCGCTACGCCGGGCCGAGACTCCTCTGCCGCGGCAAAGTGCAGAAAAGCATCCTTACCTTCCGTTTGATGCAGTTACTCACCGGACACGGTTGTTTCGGGAGGTACCTGTTTCGAATACGGCGGAAGGATACACCCGGGTGTCAACACTGCGAGGATCACCCGGAGGACACGATGGAGCATATGGTGGAGGTCTGCCCTGCTTGGGCGGAGCACCGCCGTGTCCTCGTCGAGGCGATCGGTGGCTGCGATCTCTCGCGTCCGGCCCTGGTTCAAGCCATGGTCCGGAGCGAGGAGACATGGAAAGCGGTCACTTCCTTCTGCAAAGCAGTAATGCTAGCAAAGGAGGAAGCCCAACGTGAGGGAAACGTGAGGGAGAGGGAAACCTCACGCCCAAGCCGCCGCAACAGAAGAAGACGTCCCGGACGTCAGGAGTCGCAGGACGATTCTCGGCCACCCTAGGCGCGGGTCTGCGGACGGCGAGCATTGGGTGGCTCGCCGTCTGATCAGAACCAGGCCCGGGTCGACGGCGCGTGGTGTTCCACGCGCGCCTCAAAAAGCTGCCAGCATTACAGACGGGGCCCGCTAGGGCCAGTGCCTGCTGGGTCTGCGGACTTCGGTTGAAAGAGGCACCGTACCCTGGAACGCAAAGGGCACTAGGAGGAACACGGATGGGTTTTAGTCAGTAAGAGTCTGACACTCCCTCCTGCTGTTCCCAGAGCGGGAGAAGTCATTTGATGATTTCCCATCCTAAAAAAAAAAGGTTTTTATGTCTCATCTTTTACTTTTTTCAAAGCAAAGACAAAACTATTAATTTTCATACATATTTCATCAATGTGTTCCTTCCAGGTGAAATGTTCATCCAGTGTTATGCCAAGAAATTTAGTTTTGTTAACTTGTTCAACTAATTGATTCCTATGAGATATTTGAAGTTTTAGACTTTTACTTTTACGTGTTTTGAAGTTTAATATTTTAGTTTTTTCTACATTTACTTTTAATTGCTACATTTAATTTTTCATTGCTTTCTAACCATGTGATAATTTTATTGGTGGTGTTATTCATGTTCACACATGAATATAATAATGTTTAGTTTCAATGTTTTTGCAATCTAAGATAACGATTGTGTCATCAGCAAAAAGAACAAAATATTTTCCGACTGCTTGGGGGAGATCGTTCACGTATACGAGAAATAATGGTGGCCCTCATGTATTTAATCTGGAGGCCTCTTGAATGTAGTCACCGCATACCATAATTAGAAATAACTTCTTTGAACATTGTACTATTCTTGTCTTTGTGCAAGAGGTTTAAATTAAAATCACCAGCAATTATTATTTTACTTTTTTTGTGTTGTAGTTTCAGTAGTTTTGTTCAAGTTTTCAAAAAATATGTTTATATTGGATGGTGGTGTTCTGTATACACATGTATAACAGCAGCAAATTCAAGTAAATGGTGTCAATTCACGGGGTTTAAAAGTCAAAATGGGGTAAAGAGGATAGGACCCGAAATAGAGCACAAGGCTCTATTTCGGGTTCTATCCTCTTTCTAGTATATATTAATGATCTACCCCATCTTTTAAAAAATCTACCTCATATGGTATTATTTGCTGCCGATACGTCCTTAATTTTTAAGATACATAGACGTTCCATAAATCTTGATGACGTAAATAACGCCCTACAGCAGGTCCAAAATTGGTTTATTATGTATGTTCGGAAAAATCTTCATCTTTTTAGCAAGATTAGTGACAGGCATAATTTTAATACTTGAAATAGGAACAAATTAGATCAACCCCGATTCAGATTGGCCAAAGTACGCACTTCTTTTATGGGGTACTGTATTAAATTTTATAATAAAATACCAGTTGATATTCTCGAACTGAATGAGAGAAAATTTAAAGCATGCATAAAACGCACACTATGTAGACAAGCGTATTATAAACTGGAAGATTGTATCCTCGATAAAAACGCTTGGCTAAATGCTGGTCCTGCTCCACAGTCACAGCTGCTTGGGTCGACTAGTTATAGATGCTCATTTTCTTTTTTTTATAGGTACATACATAATTATTATAATAACTTATTTATTATTTTTGATGTAAGAACTTAATCGTTGTTTTTATAAATTTATTTTTCATTATTTGGTCATTGACAACCATAGTTTTGTGTAAAGTAGAAGCACTTTTTCAAATTTTGTAAATGTGAGTACCATGAAGCCATTTACATTTTATGTGATTAGTTATAGTTCTACTTGTTGGACATGAACGAGCATGGTGGTTGAGAGCATTTCATGCTCACTCAATATCTCGCTGATGGCGGCGCGTGGGTTGGATCATTCGGTTCCCTTCGAAATATACGCGTCATGTTCGTGAACGGGCGCCGTCAGTTGAGACTGGTCATGTCTTAACTGCCATTGGTTTATTTTAATCTTTATATTTTAATTTCTTATAGGAAGCCTTTTTTGCATTGTCCTCACATGCAGAAGCAACAGGTATATACAGTAACTTAGAATTTTAACTTAGAACTTAGAATTTTGTAAAACAGAACGTGATTTAAAAGAGTGTCCGTGGAGTTTTTTGCACGTTCTTCTCCATAGAGATCTACGCTTTGGAACGTGCAAATAGCTTCCATGTTTTTGACTGACCGACCTTGACGTTTCAAAAGAGCCTGTGAATGGTTTATTTGAAATAAAATGGTTTGAATTTTGAATTTGAATTTAGTTATGTACTCGTACTTTGGAGGTGATTTTTACAAAGTATGCACGTTCCTCCTCGTTGCTGATCAGGTCGCGAGTAAATGGCACCAAGATAATTATTATTAAGTTTCAGGTACTTTTCTTCCCTTTTAACGACAAAATGTTCAATAAGGCATATTGCATCAATGTTTGAACCAGATTCACGCATATCATTAATAGTCAATTCTACGTCATTGAGTATGTTTAAGGCCCCAGCAACAGTGTTCTGTAGTGCCAAACGCAATGAAAGCGTAGTCGATCATTGAAGTAAGTACCTAGTTTTGTACTTCTGTCCGTATTTTCGTTTAGACTCATCAATAACGATAATCTTACCTGCTACTAGTTTATTTTGCGTGAAAGGAGCCCGAACGACGTGCTTTCCAATTTCTGACACGTCCGGCGCATCGCGCCCGCCTCGCGTCGCAATGGGCGACCGACGGCCGTTGCCTAATCGTTTCACCGCGATGGAAAATGTAAGCTCACTTCAGTCCTTTTCAAGGCGAAATACTTAAAAAATAATACTTATGTACAGGTATGTGCTATCCAGCAGAAGTCAGAATTTTACAACATATATGGGCCTTTAGATAGACCTCGCTTCATGCTGGACGTGTACTTACTACAGTACTATGAATGGCACATTTTGTGAAGAGTTTCCTTTCTCCGAAACCCCGACTCAAAGATAATTTTCTATGATATTAAAATGAATACCGATTACTTCAAAATAACTAGAATCAGAAACTAGCTGATTGAATATTTGACTTTTTCAGTTTTCAGTTCACCCTTGAAAACTGCACCTTCACAAAACTTTTTACAAAAAAAATATAACCGACTTCCAAACAAAAAACTACAAAGTATAAGTAACCTTTAATGTGTTTTTGGTAGTTTCTTGGTTTTTATTATCACCGACTTCCGAAATTAAGGTTATTTTATACTTTGTAGTGTTTTGTTTGGAAGTCGGTTACAAAAAGTTTTTTTTATTTTTCACTTTTTAGTGGTGCTACTTGGACGACGGCGACGTCTTAATCTACGCTGAAATTGAAATAAGCAAATATGCTCATAACACAAAAACTACTGAACCAAACTGAATCAAGTATACCTATAGGTGGCGCATCGAACTAAAAAAGAGTCACATAAATCGGATCAGAAACCTCTGAGTATTTGTTTATGTATGTACTCCACATACATAAAAAAATACCCACCAAATTGATAACCTCCTCCTTTTTTGGAAGTCGGATAAAAACAGAGTGGTTCCTAAATAGTCTGTCGGCCGTAGTCTACATGCGACTTACACCAACCGGTGACCCTCCACCTCCCGTAATGAATATAGATCGTGAAACAACAACCCCAGCCCTTTGGCAATACACATTTAAAAAAATCAATAAACTCGTATCAGAGCAGTTGGAGCATGATTTATTGATATATATTTTATCGCGATACCATCTAAAGTGTGGCCTCATAATTGATGACATTTGTACCAAACTGATCCCGGGCCGCGATAGCCACGTAAAGTACCGGCACCGGGTACTCGGCGCGTCCTGCAATCATTTTCGTGTTAACAACTCTTTGCCGATCGCCGGGGGTTGCGTTTAATACATTTCTCTTAATGACTAAGATTAAGTGGCGGCGGCGCGTGGATTTTTGCACTCATTTGAATATTATGTAAATATGCAGCCATTGCTTAGTAGTTTTGGCTCGTTTCACGTGTTTATCAAAGCCAGCTCGTAATAGATGTAGTTGCAAGCCGATTAACTCGCCAACTTTGTACTGAATGTGAAATTTCATCAAAAAGTAATTTGTTCTTAAAATATTTTGTTGGTTTTTGAGACTATTTTCTTTTGAATTTAGATAATTACATTGTTTTGAATGGTAACAGTAACAGTAGTACCTACTAGTTACTAAATGAAAATTTAAATACTTGATTTTGTTTATTTTATTAGAGTCACGAATATTCGTTTGAAACGGAATCCCCATTGGATCACTCGGGTGTCTGTCTGTCGATCTGTCTATGTGTCCGTCTGTCATAGCCAGTTTTTTTCGAATCTACTGAACCAATTCTGTTGTTTGGTAAACATATGGACTTCTGTGACGTAAATAAATAAACTTTCAGTATGGAGGTCACTTTTGGAGGTAAAACAAGAAAATTAAAATTCAAACTGTGTCGTGTGATGTCAAATGAAAGGGTTTCAATTATATTTATTACATAATTTTAAAATAAACAGTTTTGAAGTTCTTTAAGAAATTAGACCATAAATGACCATTCCAAACCCCTTATCTCCGAAACTACAAAGCCTAAAATTTGAAAAATTGCAGACAATAGTTCGTTACCGGCAGGTTACAGGAAGACTGGACTATAATAAGGCTATAGTGTTTAAGTAACATGTAACAGAAATTAAATTGGTTCGGAACCCTTTGCACGCGAGTTCGACTCGCACTTGGCAGTTTTTGACTATTGACAGGCACACATTTGACTACTATCTCGCTTGATGGTAAGCGATGATGCGACCGAAACCGGAGCACGCTTGTCTAGATATAACCTATTCACTCTGGACTTCATTTCCAACACCACAGGAAAAGCTCCGCTTAAGTTATTTCGTATTTAACACAAATTATTTTAATAAATAAAATGGGTTGTATAGAGCTATCAGGAATCAGACTGTGGCAGGGAATTCTACTTCTTAGCTGTACGCACAATGCAATGAATGTATTGACAAATGTTTTGTGCGTGTAGGTCGGTCACCTTGTGCTGGTGCCGGTGGTGGCGCAGCGAAGCGAAGCGCTTGAACTATGAAACCTCCCAACTAACACTAAAGCATTAAAAAAACCTATATAAGACTCATATATCAGTTCCATTTGAGTATAAAAGTGTTAACGCATACCTGTGCAACTGAGTTAGAGCATGCTCTAACTCACTTATAACCGCGAAAGAGGTCCACATTTTTATATGTAAAAGTTATAGTACAGTGTTGTAAAGATATTAAAGCAGCACAGGTGCGCTTATTCATCGTCATCTACTACTTTAACCGGTATTACCGTTGTAATACCGGTTTGGTAAACACTACAGGTGGTAGGAAAGCGTCGGATAAGAATGCTTTACCACTAAAATCTTCTTGAATACATTATATATATCAATTGCATAACTTTTAGCGTACGTCAAGATTGAAAATGCCTGCCCTTATGATTTTACAGTAAATGTATACCATGTTTCTCATCTCAATTTTAAGACGCCTAGGATTTATTAAAGATTTAAAGAAAAGTTATGATAATAAAACAGACATCGCAAGCTAAACATTATTCTTCATTACTGCCTCCTGAGCAGTGGCTTGTAAAATTAAGTGGTTTTCATGGAACGCTTCAAAGAGTGTAAGAAATTTAGTATATTGTAGACAAATGTTGAATAACTCGAAATAATATTAATTGTTAGGTTACCAAAACAATGGCGAACTTTATAAAAGTGAGGTTAGTGTTAAACACGACCCATACTTGCGTTGTTTGACACCAATAGAACGTCTTTAAAAGAGTACTGCCTAATACAATAAGCTTTTGTTAAATCCTTTATTACAGTTTAAACCTAGTTAGAGGATTTGTTTGACACTTTTAGTATCTCGTGTTACTAAACTCTCAAAAAACTCTATTTTATAACCTGTGTCTGCAATAATCGCCAATGTAACACCTTAAGTGGTATAAAATTCTACTTTGCAATACCTATGCAACAATAAATGTTAAAAGGAGTCAGCAAACCCTTTTATAAAGACTTGGGTGTCACAGAAAGATTAAAGCTATAACGTCTTAAGTAGACTTGCTGCTACTAGCACCATTATAGCTCTCAAATTTGTATTGTGTCGTCCTTTAAAGGTTTAGTGCCGCGATTGGGGCTAAAACTTGTTTGTTAACTCCTCTAAATCGTATTTAGTTATAACTGAGATAGTTATAACCCTGTTTTATTACTTAAAGTCATAAAAAAGCCTGTAATTGACTCCAAAATGTTATTTGGTCTTGTTCCGAATGAAATGTTGTTTTTGTTGTTGTTGTTTGTGTGTTGTTCGGATTCAACAAGGATTGTCTCGGAGATTAGTACGAAAACATGGAACAAATCTGCATTATTGCAATTGATAATGATTGGAAGTAGATTGCTATCACTATTATATGGACAACACAAAAATATCAACATTCGCTTAAAAATAATTCGAAACCCGACACTAATCAAACTTTGAAACTCCAATGACATTTTACTCGGATATAAAAAATAATCGTAAAAAAGTGAGTCCCAAAACGCAGTTTCCATCTAGTTAACGAGGGCGCCGGGCGCCGGGCGGAAAGGCCCGATCTCCTCCGCAGCGTAGTCGAGAACTGGAGACAAAGCGCGCCCGCTTCAAATTTACATTTTTTTTTATGAATTGCGCTACTTTTTTAATGACAAAAACTTTATTGTCTTTTCGAGAGCAACTCCTTTGTCCTTGCGCTTTCGTAACGAGCGGCGCCCTCTGCCGGAGACTAAGGTTTTTGTAAAAATTTGAATATGTTTGCAGGGTGGCCCTAGGAATGTTTCCTAACTACTTTACGGAAACTATACGGAAATGCATTACAATTATTAATATTTAAGTTCAATTACTATATTTGGTATGTTAAAATATAGAGCCAGGCTAAGATGCAATCCGTCAAATTGTCGCAATATAACGCTCATGTTGAAGGTGTGGCATGCCAAAAACCCAGACTTTTGATACGAGTTTAGCGCTCAACGGAATTTAAACTCATCATTACACTTTCACAATATTTGATAGAATAGCCCGCTACATCTACCTGCGTATTTCTTTTTGGTTTGTGTATACGTTGAAGTGCGTTAGATACATCCACTTTTAAATTTTCTGGGTTTAATTCCCTTTTCTTTGTGAAAAAAACTGTGTAGAGCTAAGTTAATAAATAGGTAGACAATTTACATAATCACTTAAGTAGGTACCTAGTATCTAGTTTTAGAAGTTTGGAACTAGAGTTTCAAAACAAAAATATTTAAAAAAGAATTAATCTCCGAAGTCCATAGAAAACTGGCTTGATACCTTTGAGTCGAAAACTTCGCAGCTTTTTTGTGCTCACTACCATTCGGCGTTGTGTCAGCCGACAACGATGCCCAGGAGTTTATGTCGATGACATGGTTATTACATATTAGTTTGTGTATAAACAAAAAAAATGATTTTATTCCAAGGTTGGTTTAACTCTTGCAGAATTGCAGATCATCGCTATACCTACCTAGGTATAGCGATGATCTGCAATTTATATATTATAGCTAACTGAAGGCCACAAGCACCCGTACTGACTTATATACCCTGCACCATCACATAGCATGGGCAGAGGCCTCCTCACGTGAATAGCTTTATACTCTTTATTTTGAGGCTCCTTTCATTTTTGCTTTCATATTAATAATCAAATCAATGTATAAAAGAGTTTAATAGTAGAACGCAAAGTTTTCGATCGCGTCAGAACTTATTATATCAAACGACAATGCACGAAAAATGCAACAGAATTTTCATTCTACCCTCGTTAAGGGAAAAAAAGCGGCGGCGAACATTCACAATAACGAACGGTGGGATAATAAAAAAATATTTTCGCTACTATTTAGCCGAGCGCGCGATCATCGCGGGGCGTTAAGGGGCGGGCGCGTCTCTATAGCAACCATGGGGATGCATCCCGCACGCCCGCACGCCCCTCTCCCTTGATTGTTATCTGAAGATTCCTCCCCACCAAGCCTCTTCTACCTACATCAAAGTAATCTAAAAGGGTTTAGTTTACACGCGAAATGTGATCGTGCATTGTCATCTTAAAGGCGAGTTTGCGCTGGCGGCGTGCGGCGCGCGCAATCGATATTCAGCCGTGTCTACGCCGCGTTATCGCCGCGTTATCGTCGCGCGGTTAAAGCCTGTGACAATACACCTAACATTCTGATATCAATGTAAAATGTTGGAGTAAAAGTTTTGTGTGAATTTTATCATCTTGACGTAGTGCAGTTATTATGAGTCACAATGCTGACGATAGCCGATTGTGGCGAAACGTGGAGCGGCTACATTTCACTGGGTATATGCGCACACGCGTGATCTAATATTATATGTGCAGTAACTATAACGCGCAGTTGTAGTGTACAATATTAATCATTAATCATCATTTATTCATTTAATTATTGGTACATCATGATGTTGCAAAAACAAATACAAATAAAACAACACATCAAAAGTTACTCACCAATATTTTTACTTTTGTCCATAGTCCCGAGCATAGTGTCGTCGGTCCTGGCTGGTCTTCCAAAGCCCAGCGTGGAGCTGGTGGCGTCCTGCCCCAGCTGCCCTCCATAGAAGTCACCGAAGGCGGTGGCCGAGCCTAACAGGCCTGACCTGTCCTGCAAGGCCGCTTTGGCCTTCTCCACGCTCTGCTTTAGCTGCTCGAACGTGGACTGGTGCAGGCGGTACGGGGGCCACTCGGCTGCGGGCCATGGTTCCTCCTTTAACGCGCTTCTCTTTAATTCTAAAGCTCCTGCGTAGGAGCAGCTGCTTTCGTACATCGCAGCTTTGAGGCCAGCGCGAAGTGCAGACGCACACTTGAGACTGCGGAGATCAACCCTGAGGGCAAAGAAACTTCGAGTTAGGAAGGCTCTGAACATGTGAACACTTTATCCATAAGGCAAACCAAAGACGATGTCAAGCTGTTTTGTACACAGCCTTTCAGTTTCTTTCGTATTTTTAACTGACTTCAAAACTATCAAAGTTATTAATAATAATTAAAAGCCTCAAATCGGATGTTTTGCTGTGCCACCTGGGCCACCTGTGCCACCTGTGCCACCTGTGCCACCTGGGCTACCTGTGCCACTTGGGCGTGGGCTCTAGACAAGGCGACAGTTTATCAGCAATACCCATTACCAAACGTCCAAAATGTTTGGCCCTTGACAATTGTTTGGGAAGAACCCCTAATATTTTGGTAGCGCATGTTAATAACATTTTTGAAATTCGTTATCTATCAATCTTCCAACCAAAACGAATGCTGACTAAACTGCCAGCTGTACTTTCAAGAGAAACAACTGATAGGAACCTATTAGTTGTTTCTCTTGACAGTTCAGCTTGAAACCTTTGCTTAGGTACCTCCAAGCAAAGGTTTCTAAGTGGCTCGTCAACTGTTGGCGGCTAAAACACTTTCTTTGAAGTTCATTAGGTATGTGTACCAACTTTGTACTGAATCGATCTTGCAGATTCGGTGCACATTTGGAGCGGAGTTAGAATAGACTCATTCGTAGGACGCACTGTCAAGTCCAAATGGATTGAAACAAAAAGCACTGATGCCACGGCGGCCACAGCTGGTAGGTTAACATCTGGTAGTGCTGTCATTTTAAAATTGCATTCACAAACCAGGCGTTTCAGTGCGTTAGACGGTCTTGGTGACAGATTTGTTCTGACTATGGCACTAGTATAACTAGTGACCCGCTCCGGCTTCACACGGGTGCAAATTATTTACTAAAACCTTCCTCGAGAATTACTCTATCTATTAAAAAAACACATCAAAATCCGTTGCGTAGTTTTAAAGGTATAAGCATATATAGGGACAGACAGATAGCAAAAGCGGCTTTGTTTTATACTATATGGTGATTTGTGGCTATTACACCCGCAACTTGTGCGCAGCGCCCGGTGGTTCCACATTTGAACTGACCTGAATTTACAACTGTAGAATTATAACAAAGTGTTGAAAGAAAATAATACGCTATTAGGTATAAGTCAGTCACGTGTCCCAGCATACCCTCACACCTGCTCTGGCGCTCCCGCGCTCGTTGCACGTGAACGTCCAACAGTCAAATGATTAAGGACAATGAACAACCAGAAGTGAGTTGTTATGGCCATATAGGAAGCTCAGGCAACGCAGTGATTATTTAATCTGCGCATCTTTTTATACAGATAGATTAAATAATGGCTGCATGATTGATGCACTGGCATGCACTAAGGGACCTTGCACAAGAAGTCCAAGTGTAGGACCTTTTCTGATGGAGTTCAAGTAAGCTAAGGCTCGCAGTCTGATGTGTGTCTGCCACTTTACCATTAGTAGCCCAGATCATTCATCTTGGAAAGGTAAAAGAAAACAATACGAGAACACTTTTCTCAGCCTATTTTAAATTGTAGCGCTGCACACGCAGCGCTGTTCATGAGAGACAAGTTCTATAGGAAACTATCTCAGCAGAGAGAACTTGTGCTGATTTAGCTATTTAGGAGTCGTTTAGCAGTTTATTAGGGTAACAGGATCGGAAGTTTAACTCGATATCCGATCCGGTCAAGGTTTTCCACTTGATTTGCTTTTTTTCCAAAAACGGTTTTTACAAAAATTACGACCGAATAAAACACTAAACGGTAGTCGTAGTTTCTAATTGCTGTTATTCGTTTTTAAGGTTCCGTATCCAACAAGGAAAAAAACGGAACTCTTATAGGATCACTTTGTTGTCCGTCCGTCCGTCCACCCGTCTGTCTGTCAAGACCCTTTATTTCGGGAAGGCGTGGAGGTATCGAGTGGGTTCTCTGCCTTTTCGCCGAAAATTGTTGGCGATATTTCACTTTCCAACTAACGTTTCGCAGAATTTTATTTCGCCAATAATCATTTGCCAACTTATCATACAATTTTGTATTATTTCCCAACCTTACAGTTACCAACTGTACATTTGGTCTGCTTTTCATAATGACACTTTTAGGATTCCGTACCCAAAAGGTAACCAACGGAACTGTATTACTAAGCCTCCGCTGTCCGTACGTCTGTACGTCCGTCACAAGAACTGTAATAGGTATACACTTGACACCTCACAGATTGTGTATTTCTATTGCCGCTATAACAACAAATAATAAAAATTAAGGTTTATGGTACGGAACCCTTCGTGTGCGAGTCGGTCTCGCACTTGGCCAGTTTTTTAAAATGCCAACTTTCAAGTAGCAGAATGTTTTAGTTTGCGTAATATTCATTTAGTTGTTTATTGACCTAACCTAACTTAACTGTTTCCTTTTCCAAAAGCGATTCGCTTCTGGTACGTTGTTTGTTATTTTGTTTATGTTTGGTAATGGGCATGCTCTTGACCACAATCACGCCTAATGGTAAGCGACAGATGGGTTCTATGAATGAGCGAGCGTGCCCTGAAGATGCCTGTTCACTCTTGATTTGAAGGCAGTAAAACGGCGATGGTGGGATCAGGTCATGGAGTTCTTGCGCACACTCTCCAAAGTACAGTCTATAGACACTCCCTTCCGCTCCGCCTGTAATGGAAGGAGTGATTTGATCATTTCCCATCCGTAAAAAAATGCCGAGGTCTTGACAAGTTGTGTCGCTGATGAACCCACTCGGCGGACAGTCCCGTCGAAGTAAAGTTTTGTCGGTGTTCAGTCTGTCGGCGCAGTGTCTGTCAGCGTTTAGTCGTACACTCAAAATGTTTGACAAGTGATAAATGTCCCAAACGTTTTGTGTCATTATAATAATCAGCTTAACAATAATTCTGCTAAATGAAACGCTGTCATATAAATTAAGCTAATCGTTAGTTGTCAAAGTGAAACATTGGCGAAACGTTGGATGGCAAGTGATAATCTGCCAAACAATTTTCGGCGAAAAGGCTGGATACCATCGAGTTGAAATTAAAACCATATACTCAGGTTTATGACAGTAACATTAGGTTAGGACCTTTATTTAAAAAAATAGGAATCGTTAGATAAAATTTAAAGAAAATACAACAAAATAAATTAAAAGGAAAAAACTTAAAAAAAGCTTTTATTTAAATGTTTACGTAAGTACGTATAAGTATTTAATTTATCAGACCTCGCGATAAGCTTTTATGATAAATTTAAAGGAAAATTTTATTTTCTTCTTTTTAGAGAGCATTTAAATAAAAGCTTTTTTTAAAAGATTTTTTTCCTTTTAATGTATTTTTTACTTTTTAGTTATTTCGAGTTACTCTGAACAAGCCCTTTGATTTGATACCTATATCGTAGAAGTGCATAAAAAATAACTATTCCGCTATCTTGGATTTTCCGCCAACTTGGATTTAGAATGACGTCACACAGCTTATCGTGTATTGTCATCCAAACTTAACGTGAATACAAAATTTCAGCTCAATCATTTGAAGATATCTGCTTCAAAATTGAGTAGTAAGATTCCACTCGAACAAACATACATACATTGCAAGTGAAATAAAGCTTAAAAAGCCTTTAAAAAAATAAAAGTTTATTGTACGGGAGCCCCAAATACAATAAACTTGTTTTTTTTCGGTTTCTAGTACGGAAATCGTCATGCGAGATGCGAGATTCCGGCTCGCACTTGGCCGGCTTTCTTTAACGACGATTTCCGAAATTTTTGTTTTGTGCATTATAGTGTTAGTTTGATGAATTGAGCCAAGACACACTAAACTTCAGCGTGCCCCCTTCACAGCGTACGTAATGTTATGTTATTTAAATGGCGTAAACAATAAACTGACAATTTACGGAAATTCCACCATAACATCTCTCTCAAAACCGACTTAGCAATAAGAAGAACTGCTTTAGCAACCACTAAATTAAAAGGTGTAAACGGTATCAGTATCACCCAGGTTGCTGGAAGTACCTCCATGGGCCGCACAGAACCGGGACGTAAGGGAACGAGAGCTTACGAGGGCAATACCCAGCAGAGGCAGATTTAATAATGACGACGACAGAACACTACCTTCTGGCCTATTCTTTGAACAAAGAATACAGAGTTTGCCATTTTCAGGTGACAGATATGCTGATAGTGCATGTTAAGAGGTTGACGACTATATTAGAAGGATGGACGAAGGAGACGCGTTGCTCCGACCACAGGTACATTGGGATAAGGGCAGAGAGGTAGCATACGAGTGTAGCTCTGAGCAGCAGAGCTGTGTGCCTAGCCATAAACAAGTGAAGTTGAGCTCTCGTTCCATGTGTATATTGCTGACGGCACAGTTTTTCTTCCTCACCTCATGTCGGATATTCTTTTCCTTTTCGCTCGCTTTTTCTCTTTCCCGTCTTTTTCCGTCGTGGTAGCTGTCTTGTGGTATCACATGTCAGTGATACCACGCACTTGTAATAAACTCAGTCCTCAGACTACTTAGCACTTATTATAAAGTTATAAAAAATAGAAACTTGTTACTGTCCCACATAACGAATATTCTCATGAGAAGACATTTTTGTAAATTTTATTTAATCTCCACTGCCCTATCAACTGATTTGCATTTAATTTTAAAAACAAAAAATTAACACAAACACTTGAAAAATATCACTTAAGTTTGTTGAATAATTATTTTATAAATTAGAGAAGCGATCGTTTCGTAGATTCACGTTCGCTGATCACATAGCGGCAAATCGATTTTTCGGTGGCGAACTATCGATACTGGTGAGAGTGACGGGACGGCCGATGGCAAACTGTACGCCGCTTGCGCACAACGCTGATGCCAATTGAATGCATCCGGCTTCAAGGAAATATGTCCTACAATCAATTTAAATGTACCACTCGATTTGACCACGGTCGTGAAATTATGGTGCAAACGCGTTTTTGTTAGTTGTTCTAATTCGTTTGAGTGAAATGGGTTTTTTTTTAATTTTCGTCTTTCACTTTGATATGCTCATAAAAATGGTGAGCGTCAGAGAATTAGGAAAAATGTTTCACACAAGTTTTGCTCTGGAACATTCACCAGCGCCCATACCTGTGAAATGCCAAAACAATGCTGCATCGAGTAGATGCAGCATTCGAAAAGACACCTCAAATTTACCAACTTTCTATACCAAAAGTATATGGTACCATATACTTTCAAGCATCAAAAAGATCTACCTGTTAGAAACGCAAAAAGACATGATCTGAATGTCCCCACCGCTAACCCCACGGACCGTCAAATGAACATATCAAATTGTCGCGCGCATGTGGGCGCGAGGAGCGGCCGGCGCGCGCGCCACTTAGCTGCAGGAAGTCTATACATTACCTTATTATATCCCGCAAAAGTGTCATCCGCTTGTCGGCCAAACAGGTGGTGGCCTTCATAAGAGACAATTGATCTACATACAAAAGACTTTTTTAACAAAAAAAAATACAACCGACTTCCAAATAGTCAATTTTCTGGTTGTTTTTTTTTTCTTATTTTGACACCGACTTCCGAAATTAAAGTTATTTTATATTTTGTAGTGTTTTTTATTTCTGGAAAAATCCAGTCGGTTGTATTTATTTGTAAAACTTTTTAATGTTCACTAATTAGTGGTGATACCCACAACTACATTGACATTATTTCCATGTGTGGTTCATGTGGTTGCGCTATTTGTTGTTGTTGACACTTTGTTTGCCTTCGCAGTCCAAGTTCAGACCATAGTTAGATACTTATATACTTTGCTTTGGGATTGACATAAACCTAATAATTTCCCACTTTACTAGATTTTATTGATTTTAAATTGAGGAGGTCGCAGGTTTATCTTTGAGGTTAATGCAATATAGCTATAACTAAACCCAACGCAAAAGGAATCTTCAAGATCAGTAAATAAAAAAAAACTTTTTACGAAAAAATTAGGTGTGTGAGGTCCTTAGTGATACCTGCGTACCATTGAAAATAGAAACCACAAACATGTTATGATGTTATGTTATGAACTGGTGTAAACAATCAACAGACATGCGATTTCAGAAATCCCGATCCATTTGCTATCATTGATGAAGAGTTCCGTTGCCTACCTCCGAAATTGTTCATCAGATCTTCACCAAATTAAATTGAACCCGTCCTGGAAAATACTCTTCGAAACAAAAAAGAATCATTCAAATTGGTTAACAATTGGCGAAAATATCGCTGAACAAACATTTTTCATGGGATCCCATCATCAGATCCTGACTTATACCTTTCATCATCAGCTCAGCAACATGAAATGATGATTACTAGGCACAAATATCTGAATTGCGTCAGATCATCAGATCAATTCATGAAAAACATTGAGTGTGTCTATAAAATTTTAGGGTTTCCCACGATTTTCATGGGATCCCATCATAAAATACTGACTTAGTGACAATGGGACCACCTCAGGAGTATAGGCTTTCAGTTATCTCGGGAGATTTTCCATCAAATATTGAAGAGTTCAGTGGTCTACCTCCAAAGTTCATCATCAGATCTTAACCAAATTGAAATGGAACTGGTCCGGAAAAATACTCTTCCAAACAAAAAAAGAATTATTAAAATCGGTAGACAATTGGTGAAAATATTACTGAAGAAACATTTTTCCTGGGTTCCCATCATCAGATTCTGACTTGGTGACACTGGAACTACCTAAGGAGTATAGGCATTTGAATTAAAAAAAATGAAAGTCGGTCCACAACATACATAAAACACACACATTGAGACGAACATAGAACTCCTCTTTCTAAAATCGGTTCAAACACACTGCATGTCTCTTAGTTGCTTGCTGATTGTCCTCAAAGACTGCCATCAAGAAAGTATTCGTCCCCTCCCTCAGTCACGCGATCTGTAGCTCGCCCTACATTATTGTCTCACGTAGCCTCTCGACTCGAACCTTGGAATACATCTGATGGCACAAATGTGTCAGTTATCGTCTAGACAACTGCTAATCATTTGAACAGCAGTGCTTTGTCCATTCCGAGACATCTTTTGCGTCACTAAAACATTTATGCAACACACCGTTCTGTTTCTGTCAGTCATTCAAAGACTACAAAATGATCTTTTAATAAAATTATGTTCACTGGAAACGTATCGACTAATTTGGGGAGCAAGAACGTGTGCTATTTAAATACATAGATAAAAATATACTCTTAGCTACGAGTTTCTTTAGCATAACTTACTAAAATAGCAGACACAGTGATTTTCCCCCTTACCCTGTAGGGCCAACGGCTACTTATCACAGGCCTAATCGAGCGGGAAATCGGCCCAAACTTGGCAATACTTCGCTTTCGATACAGCACACAGGTTCATCTATTTTGGCAGACACACGTCATCCCCTATGAGTCTGTTTGCACTGGAAAACAAGTAGGGTATTGATTTTGAAAGGGCTGGGCCGGCGACGACGGCGGCGGTCGCGCTGAGCGTGTGGCTAGGCGTACCACCGCGTTGTGGAGAGTTAGGTACACCATTTTATGGTAGTGCTGATAAATTATACGTTTATTTTGCAAACAGGTAACTCTTTACAAATAAATGTCTTTTGTGAAATTATAGTAGGAGAGACCGGCTAGATTACCTAGCTAACTACCGAATAAATACAAAAACTAAGTTTTCTGAGGTGACCTTTGGAGTAAAACACCATGTAGATTTGAGCAAACCTGCCCACACAGTGCAAGCATTTTTAAGTTGAGCCGTAGCTCAACTTAGACAAACGATTGAGGAGCTCAAAGACTTGACGAACAATAACAAAAAAAGGAAATTTGAGTAAATACCCTCAGTCATCAATAAAATACTATTCAGGTCCTTTTAATATCACCAAGTAAATACTTGGTGATTACTCAGTGACTCAGATAAATATCTGAGGTACTTAATAACTGGGCTTATACCAATTGTGTAATTATGACTCCTTGTGCCTAGCTCAGTTCTGTCTGTAGTTATGTTATTATTTTCTCACTTGTCCAATGTAAGTTGAAACATTTCCTTAATACTCGTAAGTTATTGTGTTGGCACCTTTCTGATAGTCGCCATTGTAGATTTTGGCTTCTAGGAGTGGTTGGGTTAGCATAGGATAAAAGAGTGAAGTGGAAAATAAAAGTGAAGATGGAAGGCGGAAGTATGTGATGATAGACATGTTTGTGACCTGAACTTACTGAATGGGTTCCGTTTTTTGATAGATATTGTTTAGCAACATGAATCTACTGCTAAAAATATTCTAGATTGATAGCCCAAGGTCTCTACAGAAAGTTACTTTCTATCAGCGCATACGATGGCTAAAATACCAAAAATATTAAGGCTTGTGCGACCTTGTGCATACAAACGGAGCTAACTACCCCCCTACGCGCCACTCCGATACTCGCATTTTTAATTTTTTATAATAAAAATATTATTATCTAATGTTTTTAAATAGTAACAAAATGAAATCATTTTCGTTTGTGTTGCAAAGCAGTAAATATATTTTTGTACTCTTTTGATAAAAAATGAAGGAGTAAAATGGTTTTATCTCAACGATTTGGAGATGATTTGGTGTTTTTTTTTTCATATTATGTGATACCAATTAAGTAGGGTACGTATCAAAATCCCGAATTTTAAAACACCTAATTTTAAAATACCGATGGACGAAATCCCGATAATTGAAACGCCGAATGGTTATTTGGTCGAAAGTTTAAAATCTCGAAAGTTCATTTGCCCGAAAATTTAAAATCCCGAAGTTTAAAATCCCGAGGTACAAAATCCCGAAATTGCCACCGTATTATAACAATAATAACTTGTAACAATAGAGGGAATGTGGCGCTCGGCGGCCGCTGCCGCGGCACGCTCGCTTCGCTCGCTCGCACTGCTTTACACTGTTCTAACCTAACCTAACCTAGGACATTCGATACTCTGATTCAGGATTTCATCCATCGGTATTTCGTTCATTCGGGATTTCGTCCATTCGGGATTTCGTCCTTTCGGGCATTTGAACATCGGTATTTTGTGTTTCGATATAACGACTATCGACATTTAAAACTTTCTGTATTTTGAATTTCGGTGTTTTGGACGTCGGTATTTCAACCATAGGTATTATGAACTTTCGGGATTTTGATACGTACCCATTAAGTATCATATATATATAATAAAATTACGTATGATAACAATTTTTTTTCAGATGACATGTAATTTCTTTGTTAGTGCCAACGAAAAGTTGCTTCATCTGCGCGCTGCAGCTGTTTTTAAGCATTTCTCGAGAGAGCCTAAGATTGATCCCATACAAAGACTACAATAGTATACTGGCTAATCCCATACAATATGGTCTTTTTGACGTTTGTTCTCGTCGTTATTGTTTAGGGAATGTCTTCATTGTAGACCCGCTAGTGTTACAAAAGAAAAACAACATAATAAACTGTCGCTAGAGGTAGAAGATGCAATTTTTGAGATCAGATAGGCAGCCGCTTCATAACAACTAGTAGGTCATCTGTAAACACTTAAAGCCGAACACAACGTAACATTGTACATTGCGTTTCAAATACTTATAGGCCATACGAAGCTTTGCTGTGGCAGGTTCAAGGAATTCCCTCAGGTGGAAAGAGACACTCGAAAAGAGATGAACGCAACATCTTAAACAAGCTTAATCTCCCTCGGCCACACGACCGACGCGGCGACTAGCGACGTACCCGTACTACAGTCAGAAGCAATAATTAATTCGCAAGTGATTTATGTGAATATTATGCGAGCATAATACATGTACAGTCGGCCCCAGCCCGAGTGTCTACCGTTTGTTAGATTTATGCATCTATGGTAATCCGTGTTGATGTAACAAGGAATATATTTGCGTATTTAAATAAAAAAGCCACAACGTTATCTTTGCTGAGCGAATTTTAATTTTTTCTTCGTTTTCACGTGCATTACTTACTTCTCTGATATATTAACTTACTCACTTATATCTACCGTTGTTTGTTAGTTATGTGTTTTATGGTATAGTTTTGATGGAAATTAGTGATTAAGGGTAGAAGATGCAGTCTCACCAAGTTTTCTACTGGAACTGACTGTTAAGACAAGTTAAGTAATCTTTTCAAAAAGCATGCAAGAGCTATTCAATTAAAAACCAATCATACCCATTTCTTTAATACGAGTACCTAGCAGTTTTAAAGAAATGGGTAATATATTTGTGACTAAATCGGAATTTTCTCTAAAGCTGGGTTTCCGCCTGGGCTTTCGCGAGGGCTTACTTGTTGCGAATGGGTAACAGTGTCGCCTCCTGGCGGGAGATCGTCGAGCTACCACTGTCGAGTAATCCCTGTGTGGGTACGTATCTATTTAAAAAAAAACGGCCAAATGTGAGTCAGACTCGCACACGAAGGGTTCCGTACCATAAACCCTCATTTTTATAACGGCAATAGAAATACACAATCTATGAAACACACCATTTTAAATCGAAAGTCGAAAACTATGCGTCCTAAAAAATCCCTCACCGAGGGTTCCGTAAGTACAAATTTGTAGCTACAAATTACTATAAATAAACACTTTATTTTTTTATGAATTACAAATCAGGACTTTTCCCTATAATTTTAGTATAAGACGGTATTACTTGCCATTCATAGTTTAAGGTCAACGGGAAATAACCTATATAACATTATGATTACCTTGAATGTCGAAATATTCGTTTTTTGCGGTTAGAACTTAGAATTTATTTTTTCACTGCTGCAAGGAGCCATAGACCTGAGTTTGGTAGGATAGTATGGTTTTAATTTCAACTCGATACCTCCACGCGTTCCCGAGATAAACGGTCTAGACAGACAGACGGATGGACAACCAAAAGATCCGTTAAAAAAGAAGTTTGAGAATGTAAAAATAGCGTTCTTTCATACGCCCTACGTACTCTAGTACTTCGATTTTTTAATTACCCCTTTTAGTCACTTTTTTACTATTTATATAGGCACGCGGGTGACTCCTATCTCACCGGTTGGTAAGCGATGATAGGTCGAGATGCTGCACGCCTGCCTAGGAGTAATCTATTCACTCTTGACTTAAAGACTCCCAGGTTGTAGCTATCAGGAAACACAGACTCCGGCAAGGAATTCCACTCCTTAGCTGTACGCACTATGAATGTGTTCCCAAAACGTTTTGTGCGCGTAGATGGGATGTCCACCATGTACCGGTGGCGCATCGCTGTTCGTCTTGTGGTCCGATGATGGAACGGGCTTGGCGGAATTAAATTATGCAATTCCATCGCACATTCCCCAAAATGCAACCGGTAGAAAACCGACAAGCTAGCAACTCGTCGTCGATGCTCAAGACTTTGGAGCCTCGTTGTGACGAGCCTGTCATTGCCGATGATCTACTTGGCTCGTTTCTCAATTGACTCAAGGGCATCAAGCTGGTATCTGGCAGATCCGTTCCAAAGATGAGAGCAGTACTCCATACACGATCGAACGTGCGCTTGAGAGAGTTTGAGCAGCTGTTCCGGCGTGAAGTACCGTCTCACCTTTGCTAGGATCCCCAACTTCTTTGCAGTCACTTGAGCTTTGCCTCTATGAAAGGGCTAAAATTGAGAGTAGATGTTAATGTAAACCCAAGAAGCTCTATTTGGTCGGTTATCGGCACGGTTGCACCTCGGAAAGATGAAGCTGGGTAGAATTGGCTCTTTTTGGCGGAAAATAGACACGCCTGGGTCTTAGCAGCATTGAACTGATTGGCATCACCTCATTCAGAAACAGCCTGCAAGGACACGTTCAAGCGTTCAACCATAGCCTCCCGGAGAGACCGGATCTGCAAACCACTAGCTCGTGCGTCGGACACGTATCTCTCAGCAACAGTGCTGTCGTCTGCATACCCAAAGTTGTTACCCAAAGGTTTACGCAGATCATTAATATGCAGCAAGAACAGTGTTGCCGAAAGCACCGACCCCTGAGGAACCCCGACATTAATATCCAGCAGTCCAGACGAGCAACCGTCTATGACCACTCGGATAGACCGATCCTTCAAGAAATCCGCCATCCAATAACTCAATCCAGTGCCAGCGGGCAGACCGAAGGAAGGAAGCTTACTAATAAGGCTATCGCGCCAAACCCTATTAAAGGCCTTTGAGATGTCAAGGGACACTGCTGTGCCTCCCTGTGCTTCTCTATGGCCTCACTCTAGATGTGAATAGCATACGCTAGAAGATCTCCAGTTGACCGATTTCGGCGGAACCCGTATTGTCGGTCACTTAGGATATCATTCGCTTCTAGGTATGCCAGAAGCTTATGATTCCTTACTGAGTACGGACGTTACCGAGATGGGTCTATAATTCGATGGGTCAGCTCGACTACCCTTCTTGGGCACGGGCTGCACATTAGCATGCTTCCAAGCCTTCGGCACTTTTCTGGTCTCGAACGAAAGACGAAATAAGTGTATCAAGATCGGAGACAACTCAGGCGCACAAGTCTTCAGAACAATTGCCGGTATCCCGTCGGGGCCACTAGCCTTGTTCACGTCTAGATTACGCAGTACCCTACGGACGTCCTTCTGATGAATGCGAATGTTCGACATACTCGGCTCGCATACATCAGGAGAAGCAGGGTGCCTCGCGCCACCAGGATCCAGACGTGAAGATTCCGCAAACAAAGAAGCAAACAAGTTCGGTCTCAGCAGTGGCGGTAGTGAGGGGCGGCAGAAGTTCGATTCAACCGACTTAGCCAGGGACCAATTAGCCTTACTACCTGCTGGATATGAAGGTTCGCTGTTGCAAAAAAAATTATGATTTTTATTTAATTCTGGAAAATAGTTAATTTGCTTAACTTTTTTCCGGAAAGACATCATCGTCATCTAAAACTATTCCAAATTTCAAGTTAATAGCATTAGTAGTTCTTAAGATATCCAGCTGTGACAGATAGATAGACAGACAGGTAGACTTAGTCACACCGTAAGGGTTCCTTTTTACCATTTTGGTACGTAACACTAAGAACAGAAGAACATTTACCTGACTTGCCTGACACGGCCGTGAAATTACCTAAGTTATATAATTAATTTTAATATTTTTGTAAATGCTGTTATTAGTTCGACTCTTAAAACCTGTAGCACCTCGAGAGTTGATTTAAAAGAGTTGTTTTGAAGAATTGAATTTTTCGACATTTCATAGCTAGCCTAAATACACCGACTTGCGACGGGTGGCTCGCGTGCCATTCATTCAGTTTGCAGGGAGTGTGCCAAGCCGCCACATTACCGGCATAAACACAGTAACTGGCATGCTAATAACATGCTTAACTTATTTGTTGCTCACACCAAGTGCATGTACAAGCAATCATATTTTTTTTGTTCAGGCTTTGTTTATGTTTCAGTTAGTGTTCTGCCGAATACTTATGCTGTACTTTTAGTAAACGTTGCTGGATATTTGGAAATATTTCTCAAGAAATTACGATATAAGAAAAAGACGTACAATAAATGCTAATTGAAAATCATGTCCATAATATTATAAGCTATTTGATCAGGGTTTTTGCTACCAAAAACCTGATTGGCTAATCTAACATTCCTCTTTAATGTTTGTTCTGGTTGGCAACAAATATGCTAGTTCTTAGGTATTTAAGAAAATCTTTCTTAGTCTACACTAATATTATAAAGAGGAAAGATTTGTTTGTTTGAATTGTATAGGCTCCGAAACTCCTGACACATTTTGAAAAATTCACCGTTAGAATCCTAAATTATTCCTGATGAATATGGGCTATAGAATAGTTTCAAAAAAGTTAGGGATCCGATGAAAACTTCGATAATGTAACTGAAGGTGAGAAAAAAATACCAAAAAAGATCCTTATATCTCGTACGCAGCAGATACTATTGACAATAGAGCAAAGTGATGTACTACAGTTTTATAGAAGACATAAATATCTACAAAAAAATCTGCTTGGGTATGTATCTAACTATTTTGGTTAAGTCACCTTGACCTCTTTTTGTTCAAATTATTCAATTCAATAGTATCATGATATTAATTGTTGTTATCTATTTAAATTGGTTAATAACTAAGGTTGGTTATGTGCATGTAAATTACACTTAAATTATTCAAATCGTCCTTTCGGTTAAAAGATAGGATGGTTTTAAAAATATTCTAAGTAAGAAAAATGTTGCGAGTGAACCAACTGCCCAGATGAAGCCGGTTCACTCTTGCTTTGCAGGTGCAAGCGAAGGCTATGTGGAATACTTTCATTGTACCTCTGTACGTACAACAAAGAGTAGAATTCCCTGCCAGAATCTTTGATTCCTGTTCTTGAACTTTCCTTCAATCTAGGTAAGCGTGATCCATCGTTGAGCACATCATCGCTACCCATCAGGTGAAAATGTAGTCCAACGCAAACCTATCGAAAACAAAAATATTGGTGCACCCTAAACATGTTCACAGTGTTCGCAGGCGCCACCGAGCAGCGGCGGATGAGAACCATGGGATCGTATGATCCTCACAGTTCAGTCTGGCAAAGCTTAAGCGTGGTAGAAGAGAGTTTGACCAAACTAACTTACATCTGTGCAAAGCATCTTCATAGCACATTTTGCGGATGTGCCTATTAAGGTTTTACAACATAATTCAATGAATAAATAAAAAGTAAATCTTTCCTGCTGCTTAGTTACTTCGCATGTTGGAAGAAAAACATTGTGGAAAAGTAGAACAAGATTATAATCACAAAGACTTTTTGCAATGCACCTAGTTTTCAAGTTCTAGTATTATCAGCTGAACCCTTGAATTGTTTCTTATAATTTTATTATATACCAGCCGGTCTATTCCGTAAACATGTCAGCGTGTGAACTTAGGTGCAATGAGCGTAAACTGTCATGCCATCTTGCTTGTCTGCATGACTGGGTGGAGGATGCGGTGAGACGTGAGACATGCTGGAGCTACTTGTAGATAACATAAACATAGCTAACTTTCGAACATGGACTTGATGATGAACTTTCCCACGTAAGAGCGTTTCTGAGATGGCGACTGTAAAATAGTTTTAGCGTTAGACGTACATCCACGACTTTTAGACAGAAGCAATAGAACGCCACCTTGCCTATTTAAGTATTTTTTAGCAGCCATTAGATTATACAAACTATTAACCAGTTATCAATATTAACATAACACAAGCACGTAATAGTATTCAATTTGGATAAAAGATATTGCTGTGTTTGCGGATAATTACAATTTTACAATGCAGTTAAGTATAGAAACAGTCTTTTGGTATTTAACGACAGCGGGTTCTTGTAAACACCAAAGGTTAATACGAGTACAACCGTCATGAGATTAGAAACTCTCTACGCAGGACCACAGTAGGTACGTTGTAAACTTTTGAATTCCTACGAGGTTATTTGTTATGGTTTGTCAGCAATATATTGATAAAATGTTACAAGATTTATGTTCAAAAAAATGGTCCATTGACATGGACATATTTGAAAATTAGAAAGCACAAAGAACACACGATTTCACAGAACGAATGATCCTCGATCAGCGAGGTCGTCCTTTATGTTGTTATAGGAGCCTGCAGCCCCGGAGACCCTGGAGCACTCACCTCTAGAGGGCAGGCTTCATGTCGGCGGAGAGCGCGAGCCGCCGCAGCTGCCGGACAGCCGGACACATCACGCACACTCCGGCGTGACACCGGCACCGGACGCTACACGGACACGACACCGCACTCGGAAGGGTCGCGTCTGACCTATTTGTCAGCTTAAAAAAATAAACAAATCGATAGACCGGAGCAAAGCGAGCGTCCACCGACAGGAAACCGGGATAAAAGCGAGGTGCCTCGTCCGGTCGGCGGAGACGCAGGCAGGCGCGGGGTGGCCGCCGGAAGCCTGGCCACGCCCCGGGGCGGGGCCTACCCTCGCCTGCGCGGGTTATCCGGGCGCGCGGCTCAATGTAGTTGAGTAGAGACGTTCCGCTCAGCGACTGCTATCCACTGTACAAGTATCTGCTACTCCTTACACTCTTTGTACTCCTAGGTACACATTGTGCGCTCTATGTTTGAAGGTGAACTGGCACACTTGAAAGTTAAACTTTATACTATTTATCTTTGTCGCTGACTCAACATAACGTAAATCACTTTGATATTTCGAAAAGGTTCTCTTTAGTATTTTCCAAACGGTAAATTGATAAAGCAGTGATTTATAGAGAAGCTATGGAACTGTTCTGTTGTGATGATGCGCAGAACGCGCATACCTAACACTCGGGCCACGTTGCGATACCTGTAGAAAGCCTTAGCTTAGAACAGACTTGCACTCAAGCCTGTCTGACTTTTATCACTCAGAAGGCAACGATTCGATGTGACGGGGATGGGGTAGCAACGACTTTACTACAAGTAACACGGTACTTCATGGCGAGACTGGAGTCAGATTTATTGGCATCTGATAATAATTATTTTATAATCTCTCAATGCTTCATTTTAATATTTTAAGTGTATGTTAAACTCACTTTGAATGTTGGTTGACCTATTATTGGCGACTGTATAGGTCCAATGGTTTCGTTACCTATTCTTAAGAAACGCTGTTTATATAAGCTGTTGCTTAACTTTTTTTTTTTTTTACTATACATAGGCAAGCGTTTGACCACTATCTCACCTGATGGTAAGCAATGATGTTGTCGAAGATGGAGCACGCTTGCCTAGAAATCACCTATTCACTCTTGACTTAATAATAATAATAAATAAATAAATATCCATAACTTCAGCCGGGACCAACGGCTTAACGTGCTTTCTGAGGCACGGAGGAAACTCTAAGTGAAACTAAGATGGTCACCCATCCACAGACCAATGTGGCTGTTATTATCTAGCCACGAGCTCCTCAGATAATAAATTTAATTACACCTACAATTTCGATCCAGTTTTTTGGGTAAGTAAATCATTTATCTATGGATAACAACCTCTTGTATCCAATAATTATGTTTTTATAATTATTATCTATAATATTAGTGTACATATTACATATTACACACACATTTTGCCCGACCGATCAAAATGGGTCTTTCCATCAGAAATTTCAAAGTTGGTTGTAGGTTGCGAGAACCCGCGGCCCCGAAGCCTTGGAAAGCACGTAAACATCGTCCTGCGTCTGATTTCTCCCTGTTCGTGTGAGATGACGGCCCGTCTTGCGTCTGATCTCTCCCTGTTCGTGCGAGATGACGGCCCGCCTTGCGTCTGATTTTTCCCTGTTTGTGTGAGATGACGGCCCGTCTTGCGTCTGATCTCTCCCAGTTTGTGCGTGATGACGGCCCGCCTTGCGTCTGATTTCTCCCTTTTCGTGCGAGATGACGGCCCGCCTTGCGTCTGATCTCTCCCTGGTCGTGCGAGATGACGGCCCGTCTTGCATCTGATCTCTCCTGTTCGTGCGAGATGACGGCCCGCCTTGCGTCTGATCTCTCCCAGTTCGTGCGAGATGACGGCCCGCCTTGCGTCTGATCTCTCCCTGGTCGTGCGGGATGTCAGTCGGTCGGACTGCGAGACTAAAGGAACAGAGAGCACTATAAAATACAAATCTCTTCAATAAAATCGAGATTTATTTTTTTTACCTATAAATAAATACTGAGTATTGGTTTTATATAAGTTTTATATACAGTACAACTTGGTTTATTGGGACCAGCATAAGTGATTAACCACCATAGGTGGAACTCATGCTTAGGTCCCGACACTTTAGCACTGAATTACCTCTGTTAGTAGGACAAAACTGATCTCTTTATCTGGGATTAATTATTTCGATTTTATCGTCATAATTACATGTATAATTGAGACAGCGAGTGTATTGTACCTCTGTTACTGAGACTATATTTCAGGAATTAGTTCTTTCGATTTTATTCGTCACTAGTTGACCCGCGTAACTTCGTTTGCGTCACAATTTTCATTACTCCTATTGGTCTTAGCGTGATGATATATAGCCTGTAGCCTTCCTCGATAAATGGGCTATCATCTAACACTGAAAGAATTTTTCAAATCGGACCAGTAGTTTCTGAGATTAGCGCGTTCAAGCAAACAAACAAACAAACTCTTCAGTTTTATATATTAGTATAGATAATAACCTCTATAATTGAGATAGCGAGTATATTTTACCTCTTTTGCTGAGACTATATTTTGTATATCTACCGATATACAAAATATAGTCCGATTCCGCACTTGGCTAATTGGGTAAAAGTGACCTCCACTTTTAGTTTGGTTTTACTATCGTCCGGATGTTTATTTGAATTTTTTTAGAAAATACGTTATTTTATTTAATAATTGTACCTCTGTAACTGAAATAACCTCTGTTCTCACCTCTATTACTGGAAACCTCTGTAAATGGGACAGATATTTATTTATACCTGGATATCTGAGACACTGGGTAAGTGGAATACCTCTTTAAGTGAGACTAATTTGCAGGTCCCTTAAGGTTCCAGTTATCTAGGTTGCACTGTATACAAAATATTTTTTACAAAGGAAAAACCAGTTCAAAGAAATTTGAACGATACCTTATTAAATAATGGTATCGTTTAAATTTATTTGACTATCGTGTTTTCTTCAACAGGTAGGTGTGTTTTACACTTTGAGAAGTATTTCTTCAATATTACAAACAAAACTTCAAACAAAAAATGTCTAAAAAAGTTTATTCACTATCTCATAGTTTTTTTTAAGCTATTGCATAGCTTCTATCGCGGGCCTTGAGCGTGGAGACCGAATCCAGAAATTCCGTAACGAAAAAAACCTAACACCCCCCACTCCGACCGGCACAGCGGTGATACTTTTTTTTTACTTTTTCCTTTTTTTAGCTCAAAGTGTAACTTGAATTAATACCTATCAAAGAAAAAAAAAACAAAGAAAAAAAAATACTGCATAAATAAAATAAATATATAATTATAATTGCATAAGTTGATAAAAAATGCTATGCAATAGCTTTACCGCGGCAGTCTCCGAGTGCCACACGTCTTTTTTACTAATGATAGGCATCCCAAATAACATTTTAGTGTCAGTTACAGGCTTTTTTATGACTTTAACTTACAGGCTTATAATTATCTCAGTTATAACTAAAGACGATATTATTATAGAGGAGTTAACGAACAAGTCCCCAATCGCGGCACTAAAACTTTAATGGACGTTTTTACAGAATTGAGAGTTATAATGGTGCTAGTAGCAGCAAGTATACATAAGACGTTATAGCTTTAACCTTTCTGTGACACACAAGTCTTTATAAAAGTGTTCGCTGACTCCTTTTAACATTTATTGTTGTATAGGTATTGCAAAGTAGTGTTTTATATCACTTATGGTCTTATATAGACTATTATTGCAGACATAGGTTATAAAATATAGTTTTTCGCTACTCACTAACTTCATTTTTTTAAAGTTCGCCATTGTTTTGGTAACCTAACAATTAATATTATTTCGAGTTATTCAACATTTGTCTACAATATACTAAATGCTAATTATTTGAAGCGTTCCATGAACACCACTTAGTTTTACATGCCACTGCTCAGGAAGCAGGAAAGAAAAATAATGTTTAGCTTGCGGTGTCTATTTTATTACCATAACTTTTCTTTTAAATCTTTAATAAATCCTAGGCGCTTTAAAATTGAGATGAGAAAGATGATAAGCTTGGTATACATTTAC
This sequence comes from Lacanobia oleracea, assembly GCA_950371165.1. NCBI lineage: Eukaryota > Metazoa > Arthropoda > Insecta > Lepidoptera > Noctuidae > Lacanobia > Lacanobia oleracea. Next base: position 970,657 of record OX493385.1, read on the forward strand.
TGTATAAGGGCAGTCATTTTACACTTCCCATGATATTATTCTGCTGTGTTGAATAATGGATGACATAACACTTCTACTACGAACAGATTTAATTTTAGAAAATTTTTAGACTTAATTTAATTTTAGAAAAATTACAGGCTTTTTCAATCTTGACGTACGTTAATAGTTATACAGTTGATATATAATATACTCAAGAAGATTTTAGTGGCAAAGCATTCTTATCCGACGCTTTTCTACTACCTGTAGTGTTTACCAACCCGACATTACAACGGTAATAACGGTTAAAATAGTAGCTGACGATGAATAAACGCTCTTGTGCAGCTTTAATATCTTTGCAACACCGTACTATAGGCTTTCTATAACTTTTATCTGTAAAACTGTGGGCCTCTTTCGTGGTTATAAGTGAGTTAGAGCATGCTCTAACTCAGTTGCACAGGTATGCGTTAAAACTTTTATACTCAAATGGAACTGATATACGAGTCATATATAGGTTTTTTAACGCTTTAGTGTTAGTTGTGATATTTTTGACCACTATCTCACCTGATTGTAAGCAATGATGCGATCGATGATGGAGCTCGCTTGCTTGAAGTAATCTATTCAGTCTTGACTTAAAGACTCCTTCCTGGGCTCGGGGTCTCTCATAGAACAAAATTAAATGAGAGACGAAATCTTCTGAGTTGGATGTTCTACGCGTCTCCAGAGCTTCTTGGGCCAGCCCATGACCTAATACCAACTTCACTCAGGTATTAATTAACAAAGCCTGCTGCGGTATGAGCCCTGGCATTGTCATGCATTAAAACTAACTCTTCGCAAATAAAACAAATGTAAGGTTCCACATAATGGAGCATTGTCGCCAACTTTGGAATGGCTTAGCTAAATACCGGTGGAACACCGAGCTAACAAGCTCATTGGCGACGTAAAACTGGTGGATGCCAAGCTACATAGCTTGGATCATCGCCGCAAGGTTACCTTGTCGGTCTTCTACAAATGGTACTTCAGTAAATGTGCCCAAGAACTCCACGACCTCATCCCATCGGCCCCTTCTACCATCGGACATCCAGACGTGCTGTAAGTTACCATCCCTATTCTGTTGCCTATTCCACCAATTCGCACTAAGCGTTTCCTAACGTCTTTTATAATGCGCACAGCAAAGGAGTGGAACTCTCTGCCTGCGACTGTGTTTACAAACGCTTATAACCCTCATCTCTTTAAAGTCAAAGTGAACAGGCTCCTTTTGGGTAAGCTCGCTCCATCGTAGACTTTGTTTATGACATCTCTGACCTCATCTCAAACAAAAAAAAACATAAGGCTCTAGACATTCTTCGATGTAACGTGACCTGTTTAATGAAGGTAAAAGAAATACAAGCGTCCAAATACAAAATCAAGTTCGGTTTTTCATCGGCGCTTATACGCCCAAACCATCCATGTACCGCCACCATAACTGACTCTTTTTTCAATGCAGAACTGTTATTGGCGTATGTAGGCCTTTTTTCCAGGCCCCCTTTTTATTGGCCCCCAACCTGAGATGCGTAAAAATCGTAGCGATGTGCACAATCAAAGTGGAATTTTAGGCTTGTCATAGTTAAAAGGCCCAGGTAGCTTTCCACAATCCCAGAATCCGGGACAAAGCTCAAGAATTTAGAGAGAATGTAGAATGCAAGAGCAAGCGAAGCGAGCTCGAAAATGTTTTACCCTTAATGACAGATTAGGTACAGATTAGACAGGCAAAATTCAAGAGCGAGTGAAGCGAACTTGAAAATTTTAATTAAAACTTGGTTTTCAATGCGGAATACGTATTGAAAACCAACTCCACATTCATTTATTGTATGACATTTTGGAAATGTAAATTCATATTTTTAATTGATTGTGGTACACCATTGCCTAGAATAAAGTGTAAGCTATTTATTTATGGGACTGATTTTAATGATGTCAGTCCTCTTTTTTATTTAAACGCCGCCTAAATACACCTACTGTTTCGATTTTTTTGATGATAAGTGTATCTGGCGTAGTTGGATGATTTCCGTTGAAAAACACAAGCTTTGAAACATATAATATTTCGCATTTCTATAAATGTAATTTCAAGTCGCTTCAGTCGGTTTTCACTAATGGAAAAAGCGTTGAACGAGCAGATCGAGCAGGTGTGTGTAGTGTACGTAGACATTATACAATGGAGAGAGCGCTGAACGAGCACGTCGAGCAGGTATGTGTAGTGTACGTAGACATTATACAATGGAGAGAGCGTTGAACGAGCACGTCGAGCAGGTATGTGTAGTGTACGTAGACATTATACAATGGAGAGAGCGCTGAACGAGCACGTCGAGCAGGTATGTGTAGTGTACGTAGACATTATACAATGGAGAGAGCGCTGAACGAGCACGTCGAGCAGGTGTGTGTAGTGTACGTAGACATTATACAATGGAGAGAGCGCTGAACGAGCACGTCGAGCAGGTATGTATAGTGTACGTAGACATTATACAATGGAGAGAGCGCTGAACGAGCAGATCGAGCAGGTGTGTGTAGTGTACGTAGACATTTTACAATGGAGAGAGCGCTGAACGAGCACGTCGAGCAGGTATGTGTAGTGTACGTAGACATTATACAATGGAGAGAGCGCTGAACGAGCACATCGAGCAGGTATGTGTAGTGTACGTAGACATTATACAATGGAGAGAGCGCTGAACGAGCACGTCGAGCAGGTATGTGTAGTGTACGTAGACATTATACAATGGAGAGAGCGTTGAACGAGCAGGTGTGTGTAGTGTACGTAGACATTATACAATGGAGAGAGCGTTGAACGAGCTGGTCGAGCTGGTGTGTGTAGTGTACGTAGACATTAAATAATGGAGAGAGCGTTGAACGAGCAAGTCGAGCAGGTATGTGTATAGTAGGTAGACATTATGTAATGGAGAGAGCGCTGAACGAGCACGTCGAGCAGGTATGTGTAGTGTACGTAGACATTATACAATGGAGAGAGCGCTGAACGAGCAGATCTAGCAGGTGTGTGTAGTGTACGTAGACATTATACAATGGAGAGAGCGCTGAACGAGCACGTCGAGCAGGTATGTGTAGTGTACGTAGACATTATACAATGGAGAGAGCGTTGAACGAGCAGGTGTGTGTAGTGTACGTAGACATTATACAATGGAGAGAGCGTTGAACGAGCAGGTGTGTGTAGTGTACGTTGACATTACACAATGGAGAGAGCGTTGAACGAGCAGGTGTGTGTAGTGTACGTAGACATTATACAATGGAGAGAGCGCTGAACGAGCACGTCGAGCAGGTATGTGTAGTGTACGTAGACATTATACAATGGAGAGAGCGTTGAACGAGCAGGTGTGTGTAGTGTACGTAGACATTATACAATGGAGAGAGCGTTGAACGAGCAGGTCGAGCTGGTGTGTGTAGTGTACGTAGACATTAAATAATGGAGAGAGCGTTGAACGAGCAGGTCGAGCAGGTGTGTGTAGTGTACGTAGAATTAAATAATGGAGAGAGCGTTGAACGATCAAGTCAAGCAGGTAGACATTATACAATGGAGAGAGCGTTGAACGAGCAGGTGTGTGTAGTGTACGTTGACATTACACAATGGAGAGAGCGTTGAACGAGCAGGTGTGTGTAGTGTACGTAGACATTATACAATGGAGAGAGCGCTGAACGAGCACGTCGAACAGGTATGTGTAGTGTACGTAGACATTATACAATGGAGAGAGCGTTGAACGAGCAGGTGTGTGTAGTGTACGTAGACATTATACAATGGAGAGAGCGCTGAACGAGCACGTCGAACAGGTATGTGTAGTGTACGTAGACATTATACAATGGAGAGAGCGTTGAACGAGCAGGTGTGTGTAGTGTACGTAGACATTATACAATGGAGAGAGCGTTGAACGAGCAGGTCGAGCTGGTGTGTGTAGTGTACGTAGACATTAAATAATGGAGAGAGCGTTGAACGAGCAGGTCGAGCAGGTGTGTGTAGTGTACGTAGACATTAAATAATGGAGAGAGCGTTGAACGATCAAGTCAAGCAGGTAGACATTATATAATGGAGAGAGCGTTAAACGAGCAGGTCGAGCTGGTGTGTGTAGTGTACGTAGACATTATATAATGGAGAGAGCGTTGAACGAGCGGGTCGAGCAGGTATGTGTAGAGAAGGTAGACATTACTTCACTAGCACCCGAGCGAAACCGAGGCGGTTCGACACTATTATTTGAATACGATTAAAAGTCGAACTACAAGGTTTATCCACGGAAGGTATGGACATCCTTTATTCGTAGTAAACTTCTAGTGACGACACAAGAAAAATTACATGCAAGAAAACGAATTATTCTATGGACTATGTAGTTGTCCGAGACAATTTGTTTTTTTTTTTGTTTTTTTATTAAAATTACAAAGTGCAAGTTGGACTCGCGCGCAAAGTATCGAACGAACAAATTAGTTTTTAACCATTTGTTGCCCCGTAATGACAAAAAGCTATTCGTATTTATTCAAAATTTTAGGTGCAGATGTTTCAGAGAAAATTAAAAAACAGAGGTCCCGGCTTCTATAATTATCATTCCTCCGGAAACGCCATTGAAAGAGGTAATTAAAATCACGAGATTATTGAAATCATACCTTGAAATTTCTTATTTTGCCCCTTCTCAACTAATCTAAACATTCGCACTTGCATCCTTTTAAGACATTCGCATTTGGTTTGCACAGGACAATCAAATGTCCGCTGTGTCACCTAGCACCAAATAAATTACCTGTAATCTACAATTTCAGTTTGAACGCCAATGAGACCGGTCGGTAGGCAAAGTCAGGCGTAGGTAATTAGCGAAGCTCAATGAACGGGCCGTAATCGCAGGGGCCGCCCGGGGCGGGTCGGGCCACCCTCTTTAACGCCTCTGGGCGATAACGACTAATGCTCAGCGCTTTATAAATACTTATTATTCACGTGGTGACGTACCTTCGGGACTTGTATAAATATTTACCCTAAGTACTTAAATCAACTCGAATATTTATTGCCTGATTTTTTATGATTTTTATTGCAGCTTCAATTCCTTTTCATTTTATCATAATAAAACAACTTTTAGGTAGACAATCTCAGGTCTTTTACACTTAGGTAGGCACAGGAAAGCTTTTTAAAGTAACCGACAAATCTAGGTGTTCATGTCTACAATTAAGCGCTCTCTACTTCATTATTAAATATTCTATGTCGCGAATCATTTGTACACTTATTGTACCTACTTCTGTACTGTGTACGGTACTGGAGCTGTTAGTTAGCTGAGACGGTTCAACGGCTTGATGTCGCCATTTTTAGTAGACAAGCATGCATAAGTGAATATGCATAAGACCCTAGCACATCAAACTACACAGTCTGTCATTAGATTTCCAACTTTATTACTAAAATATCAGGTTCAAGGTTGATTGGGAAAATTTGAAAGTTTATGTAGTTTGATGCGCTGGCTTCTGTACATTTAGAAATTAGTACATTTTCAATCTTAGTAGGTACCACCAATAGGTGTGTGTCAATGTGAGGCGGTGACGCGCCACCGCCTCACATTGACCATGGCGTAGTATGGGTTGCCACTCGTACTTTATTATAAAGTACTAGTTGACCCGCGCAACTTCGTCTGCGTCACAATTTTCATTACCTACTGCTCCGCTCCTATTTGTCTTAGCGTGATGATATATAGCCTATAGCCTTCCTCGATGAATGGGCTATCTAACACTGAAAGATTTTTTTTCAAATCGGGCCAGTAGTTCCTGAGATTAGTGCGTTCAAGTAAACAAACAAACAAACAAACTCTTCAGCTTTATATATTAGTATAGATATAGATAAGATAAGATTGTACGTTATTTCGGGTAATTGTACTTTATACCCGTCACCGTGCCGATAACCGACCATCTTGAACTTCTTGGGGTTACATTAACATCTACTCTCAATTTTGGCCCTTACATAGAGGCAAAAGCTCAAATGGCTGCAAAGAAGTTGGGGATTCTGGCTAAGGTGAGACGGTACTTCACGCCGGAACAGCTGCTCAAACTCTATCAAGCGCAAGTTCGGTCGTGTATGGAATACTGCTCTCATCTTTGGGATGGATCTGCCAGATACCAGCTTGATGCCCTTGAGTCAATTGAGAAACGAGCCAAGAGGATCATCGGCAATGAGAGGCTCGTCGCGTCGAAGCTCCAAAGTCTTGAACATCGACGACGAGTTGCTAGCCTGTCGGTTTTTTACCGGTTGCATTTTGGGGAATGTGCGACGGAATTGCATAATTTAATTCCGCCAAGCCCGTTCCATCATCGGACCACAAGACAAACGGCGATGCGCCACCGGTACATGGTGGACATCCCACCCATACGCACAAAACGTTTTGGGAACACATTCATAGTGCGTACAGCTAAGGAGTGGAACTCCCTGCCGGAGTCTGTGTTTCCTGATAGCTACAACCTGGGAGTCTTTAAATCAAGAGTGAATAGGTTATTTCTAGGCAAGCGTGCTCCATCTTCGACCACATCCTCGCTTACCATCAGGTGAGATAGTGGTCAAACGCGTGCCTATCAATAGTAAAAAAATATTAAAAAAACACTTTATGAGAACAATAAAGTACTCGAAAATATGTTATTTCGCATCATTTGAGTTTTCTGGGATTAATTTCACATATTATTCAAAAAAAGGTTGGTTGTAAGTATTTTTGTGTAAAACAGAACGACATGATCAGATACATAGTACTGAAGGTTTTTCAGAATTGTCTAATGCACAAAAATTACAGCAATTATGTATTTAATAAGACTGATGATAAGTTTTCATAGCATGAAGTTATTTTATTTTCCTGACGAATCCTGCTATGTCAGCATTCACAAGATTTGTTTTTGTTATACCTTAAGGTGGATGAATATTTCAGAAATAATCATTCTGTCGAGCTACATGAACTTAGAGCGCTATATTGATGATTAAAATGGTTATAATTCTTTAGATAAACACGCGTTACGGTCGCGGATCGTATTTGGTCCACATACAGCTTCACACTGACCGGCAAATTGCAAAAAACATAAAAATATTTGAATTTCGCGGGTTACCCTGGAGCATTCACTTTAATAGCAAATGGCAAGACGAAAGAATCAAACCGTCTCTTAATCTGATAAAAACATTAGCCAAGTGCAAGTCGGACTTTCATACGAAAAAAAAAACACATTTCTTGTATGGGAGCCCTCTTTAATAATCAGTTTAGATTAATTTTGTTGTAATAGCGGTAATAGAAATACACCTGAATTGCAACTGTCTACCTATTACAGTTCTTAAAATACAGCCCATTGACTGACGGATACACGGATTGACCGACTGCGGAGGCTTAGTAATAGGGTTCCGTTGGTTGCCTTTTGGGTGTGGTACCCTAAAAATGAAATGACACACAATAACACATTGTACTTTTTATACTTACTTTTAATAACCAATGTACTTTATTTGCACAATCAAGGTGGCAACCCTACTAGCATGACTACCCAATATCAAAATAATGTTGTTGGGGGACCCGACAGGGAAAAGACCAAAACGACGTCTTTTACTAAATTCGCCTTTTTTTTCAAGAACCTATTGAACGTGTCCTTACAGTCTGTTTCTGAATGTGGTGATGTCAATCTGATCAAGTTCAATGCTGCTAAGACCCAAGCGTATCTATTTTCCGCCGCTAAAAGGAGCCGATTTCACCCAGCTCCATCTTTCCGAGGCCGTGCTAACAACCGACCAACTTGAGCTTCTTGGTCACATTAACATCTACTCTCAATTTTGGCCCTTTCATAGAGGCAAAGCTCAAGTGGCTGCAAAGAAATTGAAGATCCTAGCAAAGGTGAGACGGTAGGTACTTTACGCTGGAAAAGCTGCTCTAACTCTATCAAGCGCTAATTCGATCGTGAAAGGAGTACGTACTGCTCTCATCTTTGGGACGGATCTGCCAGATACCAGCTTGATGCCCTTGAATCAATTGAGAAACGAGCCAAGAGGATCATCGGCAATGATAGGCTAGTCTCGACGAGGCTCCAAAGCTTTGAGTATCGACGACGAGTTGCTAGCCTGTCGGTTTTGTACCGGTTGGATTTTGGCGAATGTGCGACGGAATTGCATAATTTAATTCCGCCCAGCCCGTTCCATCATCGGACCACAAGCCGAACGGCGATGCGGCACCGTTACATGGTGGACATCCCACCCACGCGCACAAAACGTTTTGGGAACACATTCATAGTGCGTAGGTACAGCTAAGGATTGGAATTCCTTGCCGGAGTCTGTGTTTCCTGATAGCTACAACCTGGGAGTCTTTAAGTCAAGAGTGAATAGGTTACTACTAGGCAGGCGTGCTACATCTTTGACCACATCATCGCTTACCAACAGATGAGATAGTGGTCAAACGCGTGCGTATCAACAGTAAAAAAAAGATGGCAAATCATCAAAATAATGACTTCTCCCGCTCTCGGCGCATAGGTACTTGTTAACTTAAGTCATAGTTAGACAATGGATGTTAAAAAAAAGAATAGATACTTAAATGGTGCAAAACTTTTTTCCGCTTCCTTTAGTAGGTTTAGTGCTTTTATTTATCGAAATATAAAAAAAAGTTTCTGTTAATTATTGTGTGGCACAATTAAATAACCGATGCTGTAGCCAGATGGCGCAAATCTATACTAGTTGGAGAGAAACCTTAAAAAATTCATAAAACGCCTCCTGCAGTACAACGCCATCTCTGAGTGGCGGCAAATACGCACAAACAACGAACAAGAAAACGACGTCGAATACATAGAACGTCATTTGACTCTATTGTAGTTGCGCTACCATGCAGTAGATGGCACTGGAAACAAAGTTTTCGACGCCGTGATGTGCTCTTTCAAACGAGCATTGTGGCTCCCTATTTTTAGCCGAGTAATAAAATAATGCGAGCATCCTGAAGGTTATTGCGGAGAAGCCAGACTGCCCATTTCTGACGCACTGGTCCCGTAAACATGGCTGCGGGTCCGGTGCTGAGGAAAAATATTTAAATTAGTTTAGTGCAGTAAAAAGAATTTGTTGAATCCTAACATAGTTTGTAAGGACCATATATAAATACTAACACTATATGGTTGATTTCCGAAATAATTTTTTAATATTATTATTATTTCGTTTATTTATTTTTATTCACATACAAATTATATTTTTAAATATATCTCTAAAAAACCATAAAAAATACATTAAAAAATAAATAAAAAAGTAGTCCGCCGGTGTCGGGAGCAGTTTCCAAGCTACCGGTGGTTAGGGCTCCAGAAAAAGGAACCACCTCACAATACGAGCCGTATCGAGAAGTACTGCCTTCTGTATCAGGCCCTTTACCCAACCGCGTAACGCCAGCTTTGACAGAATCTGTCGAAGCTTCGACGAACATCTGATGTTCGTCGAAGCTTTTGGCCATCAGGCCATTGGCCGTAATGACTATCGGCACAATGACAGCTGAGTCCACATTCCACATGTTGACAACCTCGTGCGCTAAGTCGAGATACTTGATTTGCTTCTCTTTCTCGGCCTTCACTTGGTTCTCGTCATGCGGGATGGTAACATCAATTATCATTGTGCGGCGCGCTGATCGGTCTATCACCACTATATCAGGCTTAATGGCAACAATAGTCCTATCAGTGATGATAGATCGATCCCAGTACAACGTGACATTATGGTCATTTTCGAGAACTGCGTCGGGCACATACTTATAATACGGTACCTCAGAATCCACAAGTTTGTATTTCAAAGCTAGTTGCTGATGGATAATCCTGGCCACTTGGTTGTGCTTGTGCAAGTATTCGCCGTTAGCCAGACGAGAACAACCAGAGATAATATGTCTGATAGACTCACCCGGACGGTGGCATGCCCGACACACGTCCACCGTCCCATCCTTTATAATATGCCTCCGGTAGTTATTCGTCAAGATAACTTCGTCCATAATCGCACAGGCAAAACCTGCAGTTTTCCCGAAGAGATCACTGAATCGTAACCAGGTCACGGACGCAGAAAAATCTACATCGGACCCATGAAGAGCCCGATAGAAGTGCTCGTGAAGCTCCTTGATTTCTATTCTTCCTTGCGGTCATCTGTGGTAAGTGACCGCAAGGAAGAATACCGATTGGGGGCCGAGTCACCCGCGTCCGTAGGAGAATACCCAATGTAAGACCCTACACGTGGTCCCCGGGTGGTGCTAATCAGGTGACACTAACTGGTGGTAGGCTTCGGCCGATGGCTTGTGACCACCCACTGGGCAAAGACGTACCGCCAAGCGGCTTAGCTGTGTTCCGGTACGATGCTCAGTGTAGCCAATTCAGAGGAGTTGGGTCGAAATAGTTGTTCCAATGCAGGCAGACCCAGCCAGGCTAGCCCTGGCATGGGCGTATCGGGAGACTAGTCTTGGAGGGTAGCGGGATCCGAGGCACGGTGCACCGCTGGCCGACCGCAGATAGTTGGGGGCCCAAGTAGTGTGCTAGCCACACATGAAAGGCTGCCCCGCCATCTGGCGAAAAATCCCGGAATGCACCATCGTGCTGGTTGGCGACCAGATGAAAGGGCCCGATGGACATTCCCGGGGGGGCTCGGGCGTCCCCGCAGTCTCCAGACTAGTCCCCCAAAGATGTCGTCCTGTCAGGGCGTGCCTGAAGGTTAGCAGCTTGGAACCTCATTTCATTTCCTTCTCCTCAACCTCCATCACTTTTATGAACAGGAATAAAAAGAGAAAAGCTGTACAGCGGCAGCACGTCCTTTCGCATAAAGTGCACCTCTCTAATATACGAGGTCTGCACTCAAATCTCGCCGCAGTCCATCACCATCTTGAGACCGAGAAACCAGCGCTCTTGTTCCTGTCGGAGACGCAGATCGGATGTCCGTCGGACGTGTCATACCTGTCTTACCCTGGGTTTACCCTGGAGCACCACTTTAGACCCCGCGCGGGCGTATGCATGTACGCCCGGGACGACATCTGCTATCGGCGTCTCCGCTACCTTGAAGACTCCAGGTTCTCAACGCTGTGGGCTATGGTGGACACAGGTCTAGACAAAATTGTCTATGCATGCGTCTACCGTTCGCACAGCGGTGATTTGGAGACAACTGGGCTTACACAGCACCTGAGTGAGGCGGCGGATGCGGCTCAGCAGCGGTACCCTTCTGCCCAATTGGTGTTACTGGGGGACTTCAATGCCCACCATCAGGAGTGGCTCTTCCCATACCAGTGCACAGACCATGCTGGACGAGAGACGCGAAAGCTAGCGCTTGCGTTAAATCTTACCCAGCTGGTCCAGGGGGCAACGAGGGTGCCGGATGTTGATTCGCACACTGCCAATTGCTTGGAACTTCTGCTGACAACAGATCCAGACCGCTATTCGGTGTCGATTTCATCACCACTGGGTAGTTCCGACCACTGTCTGGTGAAGTCTGTGTCTGTCTACTCTCCGCCCGATCCTAGCCCAAGAGGCACCCGGCGGGTATGGCGATACAAGTCAGCAGATTGGGATGGCATGCGATCTTTCTTCGCATGTTACCCTTGGCAGCCTACTTGCTTTTCTTCCACTGATGCTACGTCGTGCGCGGACGCCGTGACGGATTTGTTGCGGAGGGGAATGGAGTACTACATTCCGTTCTCTAACATAGCAATATCTGGCGAAGCTCGTCCTTGGTTTGGTGCCGAGTGCAATCGCGCCGATGCGCTTAAGCACGCGGCGTACCTAGCATGGGTCGACGCTCGTACGCGCAAAGCAAATGACGTGAGTCAGAAGAAGAGAGCCTTCAACAGGGCTGCTAAGTCCTGCAAGAAGGTGTTGCGGAGGGCTCGGTTTGACCACATTAGCCGAATAGGGAACAAACTTGCTTCATACCCAGCAGGTAGTAAGGCTTTTTGGTCCCTGGCTAAGTCGGTCGAATCGAACTTCTGCCGCCCCTCACTACCACCACTGCTGAGACCCGACGGGACGCTGGCCCACTCCGCTGAGGAGAAAGCGAACTTGTTTGCTTCTTTGTTTGCGGAATCTTCACGTCTGGATCCTGGTGGCGCGACGCCCTCCGCCTCTCCTGGTGAATGCGAGTCGAGTATGTCGAACATTCGCATTCATCAGAAGGACGTCCGTAGGGTACTGCGTAACCTAGACGTGAACAAGGCTAGTGGTCCCGACGGGATACCGGCAATTGTTCTGAAGACTTGTGCGCCTGAGTTGTCTCCGATCTTGACACGCCTATTTCGCCTTTCGTTTGAGACTGGAAAGGTGCCGAAGGCTTGGAAGCAAGCTAACGTGCAGCCCGTGCCCAAGAAGGGTAGTCGAGCTGACCCGTCGAATTATAGACCCATCTCGGTAACGTCCATACTCTGTAAGACTATGGAACGCGTGCTGAATCATAAGATCCTGGCGTACCTAGAAGCGAATGATATCCTTAGTGACCGGCAATACGGGTTTCGCCGAAATCGGTCAACTGGGGATCTTCTAGCGTATGCCATTCACATCTGGAGTGAGGCCATAGAGAAGCACGGGGAGGCACTGGCGGTCTCCCTTGACATCTCGAAGGCTTTCGACAGGGTCTGGCACGATGGCCTTATTAGTAAGCTTCCTTCCTTCGTTTTGCCCGCCGGTTTGTGTGATTGGATCGCAGATTTCCTGAGGGATCGGTCTATCCGAGTGGTCATAGATGGCTGCTCGTCTGGACTGCTGGATATTAATGCCGGGGTTCCTCAGGGGTCGGTGCTTTCGGCAACACTGTTCTTGCTGCATATTAATGATCTGCTTAAACCCGGTACCTTTGGGTATGCAGACGACAGCACTGTTGCTGAAAGATACGTGTCCGACGCACGAGCTGGTGGGTCGCAGATCCGGTCTCTCCGGGAGGCAATGGTTGAGCGCTTGAACGTGTCCCTACGGGCGGTCTCTGATTGGGGCGATGCCAATCTGGTCAAGTTCAATCCTGCTAAGACCCAAGCGTGTCTATTTTCCGCCAAAAGGAGCCAATTCCGCCCAGCTCCATCTTTCCGCGGTGAAACCGTGCCGATAACCGACCATCTTGAGCTTCTTGGGGTTACATTAACATCTACTCTCAATTTTGGCCCTTACATAGAGGCAAAAGCTCAAGTGGCTGCAAAGAAGTTGGGGATTCTGGCTAAGGTGAGGCGGTACTTCACGCCGGAACAGCTGCTCAAACTCTATCAAGCGCAAGTTCGATCGTGTATGGAATACTGCTCTCATCTTTGGGATGGATCTGCCAGATACCAGCTTGATGCTCTTGAGTCAATTGAGAAACGAGCCAAGAGGATCATCGGCAATGAGAGGCTCGTCGCGTCGAAGCTCCAAAGTCTTGAACATCGACGACGAGTTGCTAGCCTGTCGGTTTTTTACCGGTTGCATTTTGGGGAATGTGCGACGGAATTGCATAATTTAATTCCGCCAAGCCCGTTCCATCATCGGACCACAAGACGAACGGCGATGCGCCACCGTTATATGGTGGACATCCCACCCATACGCACAAAACGTTTTGGGAACACATTCATAGTGCGTACAGCTAAGGAGTGGAATTCCCTGCCGGAGTCTGTGTTTCCTGTTAGCTACAACCTGGGAGTCTTCAAATCAAGAGTGAATAGGTTATTTCTAGGCAAGCGTGCTCCATCTTCGACCACATCCTCGCTTACCATCAGGTGAGATAGTGGTCAAACGCGTGCCTATCAATAGTAAAAAAAAAAAAAAAGAGTATCACAGGTTTGCGCCAGTTCTCCTTAGCCATGGATAACGGGGTGAGACCCTTGTCCACTGTGACAACATCTCGGTGCATACCCACATCAGCTTTGAGAAAATATTCTCTGAGACTGCACATCTCGCGGTTTTGGAGAGTCTTGGCGTTTAAAAAGCCTCGAACTCCACACTTTCGCGGGATGTACAATCTCATCACCGACGATCGTGGGTGATGCATCCGGTTTGCGGTCAGCAGTGTCCGGACCCTCCTATCCAGGGCGTCAATTTCAGTTTGAGTCCATTTGAGTATGCCGAAAGAGTACATTAATGACCCAACCGTTGAAGGCGAGCACCTTATTTCCGCCCGACAAAAGGCTATTCAAAACTTTTTTCAGGCGGCCAAATAATGCCTAACGCTTCTGATATACCCAAATACTTATAGGTTTTCGGTTGAGCTGAGGGATCTAACCTGTATGGAATACGAGAGTTGAATTCTCTCAGATTCCATAATATCCCCTTTCTTTACATGCATGACTGCACATTTGTCCACACCAAATTCCATCCTGATGGCACTACTGAAGGTTTCAGTAACCTTCAGTAGCTCCATCACTCGCGAATTGTTGGGGGCAAAGAGTTTCAGATTATCCATGTAAAGAAGGTGCGATATGGCCTGACCACCTCTTCTCAGCCGATAGCCTAGACCTGAACCCTCCAGCAATGTGCTTAGAGGATTCAGAGCTAAGCAAAATCAAAGCGGACTCAAACTGTCGCCCTGAAATATTCCCCGTTTAATCCACACAGGCTCATCGTCCCCCTGAATTGATCGACATCCTGGATAGCGAAGGACTGTTTTTCATTGCCTCATACATGACTCAAAAAAGTTTCGTAGAGTTGCATCTATTTTGTACAACTCCAACACCCTCATGAGCCATGTATGTGGCACAGAGTCGTAGGCCTTCTTGTAGTCTATCCAACATGACGACAGATCCTTGCGGGATCGACGAACCTGTTGGCTTATAGCCATGTCTATGAGGAGAAGCTCCTTAGTGCTGCGGAACCCCTTCCTACATCCATTCTGAGAGGTGGACATAATTGAATTAGTCTCAATGTGTTCATTGATCTTCCCTCTCAGGATGAATGTAAGAAGTTTATAGACCGTCGACATTCGACAAACAAGTAATTGGTCTATAGTTCTTGGGTTCCGCGGAACTACCGGTTTTATGGAGCAGGTGGGTAACGCCAGTTGTTAGAAACTGTGGTAGCGACCCAGACTCTAAGGATGACTGAAATTGAGTTGCCAGGAGCGCGTGTGAGCTACTATACCATTTGAGCCAGAAGTTATGCAGTTTCCGGTCCCGGAGATTTCCAGTTCGGTAACGGACGGACTGCTTTGGCTACATCTAATGGGGAGATGTTATTTTTTTCCATTAGTGGCATAGCTTCACACACGCGCTCGACATCACGCATCCAACCATCCTCGGTATGACAGATGGGCACCGACCAGATGCTTCGCCAGAATGTATTCGTGGTGATATCATCCGGGCGACACACGTCCGTCACACTTTGTTCAGGTCGCTCCCAAGCTCTAAATACCCACCTCACATCGCTTTGGAACATGCGATTCTGCGAGTATCGATCAACCCGCCGCTTATACCGCCGAATACGGTTCGCCCATGCATAAACTTTCTGCTTCAAGAAGTCGATGCACTCCGTGACGCGGGACGTGTAATCTTGAGGGCTGATAGATATCAGTCCCCGAAAACGCCCGTCTCACAAAGCGCATCACGCGTGGGCGTTTGTTGCCCTCCCTGAAGCAGTATAGTTTGCCGATGAATACCGTAGCCTCATCGATACGCCGCTCGATCCTGCCCTGCCAGGCTGGTGCAGCAAGTTTTGGTCGAATAGCTTCATCAGTAGTATTAAAATTGACATTTGCTAAACGACATGCCGCAACAGCCCCGCCATACAGGATCGAGTGCGTATCAAGGAGGCTCTCGCTGCTTTCAATGATGCTTATTACGTATTATTATTATACCTTCACGTTCCAATAATTTGACCAAACAGGCTGGTTCAATTGGTTCACTGTTTGATCAAATTAGCTTGAACTTCTGTGGGTAAATTTGATAAAAAATGAGTCGTGAAATGGCAACAGAAATACAAAATTCCGTATTTCTATTTTTAATTGAACAGTTTGAACCAGCCTGTTTGATCAAGAATAAACCATAGTTCATAAGAATTGTAAATGTTCGATATATTAATTCAATACATTAATAACAAACCCTAAAACGTAATTGCAACTATTTACTTTCTATAAAATGCGATACGTGTCGTCGGCTGCACGAACTCAGTACGGCGCATTTAGTCATGGGCCATTAACAGTTTAATTGTAATAAAATTAAAAATCAAACGAACTTACCAAGTGAAGTTCGATGATAATTATGTGAACAGCTTCATTCGAAGCGATTTATTGTTTACGTATTGTAGCAGTGCTTCCATTTACCAGCCTGGCACGGATTTTAGAGGTAAGTAAAAGTTTTTTTTTTTTTTTTGTAGGTAATTTTCATTTCACTGGCAACACTATATCCGTTTACCCCTACTTTGCCCCCACTACACTATTTCTCTTTAACGGTTCGCAGCCATTTTGATATCATTTTGTTGAAAGCTAATACCTAAATATTTCACATTTTCTTTATCTAGGGTAGGGTAGACGAGTTTTCTAGGGAGGGTATAAATCGCTTCGAATGAAGCTGTTCACATAATTATCATCGAACTTCACTTGGTAAGTTCGTTTGATTTTTAATTATGTTTCACAGCTTCATTCGAAGCGATTTATTGTTTACGTATTGTAGATGTTCAGAGACAAAAATGTGAAATTTAACAAAACAGGCGAGTAATCACAAGTGTCTTTTATTATAACTGGTTTTCATTTATTCAGTTTTATTTTACACTACTTTGTTCTTAATCTAATATTAGGTACTTATTTGTTACAGGTTATGACAACTAGCAAGTACTGTAGTGGCAAAGAGATGAGGATCAGTTACAACCTGCCTATTATAATGTTTTGCGAAGACAGAAGAAGATGCAGTCCATCCGGCAGTTTTTCTTATGAGGTCAATATTGACTCCAAGTCTATTGGCTGAGGACGTGGCTGCGTGACGAGTGCTGTGTGCACTAAATATGGATGTATCTATACCGCTACTGTAAAGTGTATCTTTTATCCAGTGACTAAGTGTTTGTGATGAAACTTTTGAGTGTGGTTTTTTGTAGCTTACAAATAAATACTCGTTTTTGCGAAGTGGTTGAGTCTTATTTATATAAACCTCTAAGCATTTAGCGGGACAGATCTGAGGACGGGCATCGAAAAAAGGTAATCTTAAAACTGGTTGTGAAGAATTAGGTTTGGAAGTTTTAATCAGATCAGGTATTGTTATAGTTACGTCAATAGCAGAATTTATTTGAACGTTGCTTAATTCGATTAATGAAAATGTCTGAACGCGATGTGCAGTTACCAAAGCCAATAGAGTAATAGTCTTTTTGGAAAGGGTTTCCATATCAAGGTCTGTGTTAGGCCATTTTTGTGCCAAATAATTTAGAACGGTGGTGGGATCCCACGTCAAATTGTATTTTGGATTACTAGGCCTTAATCTGTAAACTCCTTTCATAAATCGCTTAATTCTATCATCGTTTGCCACATTACTTGACAACAAGGACAATGCGGATTTATATGAGTTGATAGTACCGTATTTTGCCCCTTTTTCAAAAATTGTGGTAAGAAAATGAATGACTACAGGAACTGAAAACGAGAAATAATCATAACCATGTGTATTACAATAACTTAACCAAGATTTTATACAAACATCATATTGTTTATAAGTTGAATCAGATAATGATGATAGCATAATTTCAATGGATCTGTCAGATAAATGTCTTTTTAATAATGTTTGCCTGAAAGCTTCGCGGCAACCAATTTCAGGGTGCGATGCAGATTGTGAGGCGTTCTGAAAGGAGAAGTTAACAAATTAACGTTTGGTTCAAAATAGATTGGTTTGGAACAAATTAATTTTTGAAAAACAGGGAACCAAGGTTGTGTTGGCCAATGTGGTACAACTACTATGCCATTTGCTTTGTCATTAATTATTTTTTGCATCGTTTTTGTGATAAGTGAAAAGGGTGGAAATGCGTAGAATAGTTCATTTTTCCATGAAATGGTAAAAGCATCGATTACATAAGCGTCAGGGTCGTTTTTCCAAGTTATGTACCTGGGACACTTGGCATTACTTCTACTCGCGAATAGGTCTATTTCAGGATATCCAAAATAATGTGTTATTTGGCTGAATGCATAGTCATTAAGTTCCCATTCTGTGTCCTGAAATTTCATGCGTGATAATTGATCTGCTTCATAATTATCTTTGGTATTTATGTAAGATGCAAAAATAGTTATTCTACGCCTTTCGCACCACTGCCATATTTTCTTAGTGATATTATGCAAGTGTTCAAACTGTATGCTGCCCATGCGATTTATACAAGATATGGCAGTTACATTATCGATTCGTAATAGTATTTTTAAATTATAAGATTCGTGTGAAAAACATTTAAGTGCGAGAAAAGCTGCTTTTAACTCTAACTCGTTAATATGTATGGTTTTTTCATTATCTTTCCAATAGCCAAAACATTTATCTGTGTTACAATATGCTCCCCAACCCGTACGTGATGCGTCGGAAAAGATTTGTAAATCATATTGATCACAATTTAAAGGAAATGACCCATGATCAATATGATCTAACCACCACAACATATCACTATGTAAGCTGTTGGGCAGGCGAACTACCTGTTCGTAGCTTGGGTTGGTAAGTAAACAGGAATATTTAAATTGTTCAAAAAGTTTAGTGTAAAGCCATGCATACTGAATTGCAGGGCAAGCTGAAATTAATAAACCTATAAACCGAGCAAATTCACGAAGTTTACATGTACGCTTTTCCAAGAAGCTAGAAATATATTCTTTTATTTTTGACTTTTTAGTACCAGGTAATGTTAGTAACATATTTTTCGAGTCGAATTCGAAACCTAAAAACTTGCATAGTGTTTGCGGTATTAAGCAGCTTTTTTCTTTGTTTATTATGAAACCTAAGTTTATGAGTAATGTTTTCGTTTTGTTAACATTATTTTGACATTCAAGAAAAGTTGATCCAATACAAAAAATGTCATCGATATATACAACTGATATCATGCCATGGGTTCTTAGATATTCCATAACTGGCTTTAACAATTTTGTAAAGACATATGGAGCAGTGCATAAACCAAACGGAAGACAGTTAAATTCATAAAGGGTATTATTATATTTAAAACGAAGGTATTTTCGGTGAGATGTATGTACAGGAACTAAAAAGTAAGCATCTTTTAGATCTATTGATGCCATGTAACAATTTCTTGTTATAAGCTTTGAGGCTGTACGATAATCCTCCATCTTGAAATGTTTGGTCTCTATGAATTTGTTTAAACATTTAAGGTTCAATATGAATCTTTTGTCGCTGTTTGGTTTTGGCACCAAAAACACACTCGATATAAATTCTCCTTTAACAGAATGACAATGAGATATTGCATTATTATCTAGTAGGTTTTTGATTGATTTATCAAAATCTTGGGCTTCTTGAATATTCCTAGGAAAAACATTAGGGGAATCAGTACGATATGGTGAACATTTAAAAGGTATTTGGTACCCTTTTATCCAGGACAAAATCGTTTTGTCTGTAGTGATAACTGACCACTTTTTGAAAAAATACTGGAGCCTGCCGGCGGTTAGTACCTGATTAGTTACTTCCGATGCGGTGGCCTGTTCGGTGACGAGTGACGGCGCGCATTGCCGCTGGTTTGCGGCGGTGCTGGCGGCCGATGCACAGGACGAGCAGCTCGCCTCGTATTGTTCGGCTTGTGGTCTGTCTTGCGGTGCTGAGGGTTGTAGTTTAAATTACCCTTTTTTAGACCTTTTGGAATACCTTTGGGCTTGTTATATTTTGGCATTTGGGTGTGTTTCAAGGCATCTCCTGATTGCTGAATTGTCTTGGCGGCTTTGACCTTGTCTGTAACATTTTCCCCAAATAAGAAACTACCTCTTTTTGTTTCAAGCAAGGCGTCCTTTAAATTAATATTAATAGAAGAAATGATAAAGTTTCGTCTTGTTTTTGTCTCCCAAAAATGACTGTCGCATAATATACGACAAGCGTCACTTATTGGTTTTAAAAGTTTTTGTTTGGACGTTTCATTTGATATTATCATGTCAGTAGCAGATGCTAAGGCTGACAATGCTATACCAAGCTGATTTTGCTTGTACATAAGGGCCGAATCTCTTTTTACCAGAGTATCCTGCAGAGCTGCCTTTACCTCCGGGTTGAGAGCTGGTGCTAGCAGTAGGTCACAGTTGTTGGGGACGAAATAACTTTTTAAAAGTTTTTCCTTCACATCCTTAGCCAAGCCCTTAGTAAGGATATCTTGCCAGCGATTGGCAACATCCTTATGAACAGACGGGCCCATGGTAACGTCCGTCTTTGGAGCATCGCCGAGTAACTGCAGGGTGTCTTCATCTAAGTCTTGGTCTTCCATCACTTCTGGCTGTGCTTCTGCTGAGGTGCCGGGAGTACGCGACACCGACACGGGCGCAATGCATTGTGGTGGTGGAGCTGGTGGCGGCGAAGTAGGACACTGAGAACAAGCACGTGGCGAAGCACGTGGCGAGGCATGTGGCGAGACACGTAGCGAGACACGTGGCAGCGAACATTGCGAGTCACGAAAAGGTGAAGCTTGAAACAAGCCTTCCTCATTCTGTGACATAGCGCAGTCCACATCCAGTTGATGGTGTGAAAAATCTGCGAAAAACGTTTCTTTTTAGAATACGTTCGGTACTAAATACAATACTTATCACTTTTTTACGTGACAGAGGAAACCCAAGCTTGGTAGCCTCGCATCATTTAAGTAAGTAGGTATTATTTTAATGGTTATGTGACAGTATCAGCCCTAGTATGGCAGTACGCATCACTTTATATAATGACAGAGGAGACCCAAATTTGGTAACCTCGCATCACTGAAATATTTTTATAATATTTGTATAACTTACTGTGTAAGTCTTCTTCGGAAGAAGAAATTATACGGCAATTAGTCGTTGCCTGCAATTTATTTTGCAATTTTTGTATTTTTCGGCGTATTTCTTCTTCAGTTTTTTCCATCTTCCTTTTCTTTCCCATATTGAGCTGGATCTGGATATTTTAAGGAGCGGAGACGTGCGAAGGCTTGAGCACGGAAACACGGAATGATATCAAAATGGCTGCGAACCGTTAAAGAGAAATAGTGTAGTGGGGGCAAAGTAGGGGTAAACGGATATAGTGTTGCCAGTGAAATGAAAAATACCTACAAAAAAAAAAAAAAAAAAAAAACTTTTACTTACCTCTAAAATCCGTGCCAGGCTGGTAAATGGAAGCACTGCTACAATACGTAAACAATAAATCGCTTCGAATGAAGCTGTGAAACATAATAAAATTGTTTTATGGCAAAACAATTCAAGACCTGTTGACCACCTTAGATATACCTAAAAGTCTAACCAGTTTATATAAAAGGTCATCGCCCAAAGCCCAAAGGGGCGTCAATGAGGGTAGCAACTAACCTGCTGTATTTTCTTGAAACGAGCGCTACATAACTATACTTTTTTAGGGTTATTTATTACCCTGTTTCATCACGTCTGTCAAAAACAAGTTTTTAGCATTAGTGCAACTGGGTACTTCTTTGGATACCTGTCGATTAAAATTATCAAGAATATTCATATTATATTTTTTACACAAAACACCACCCAACATAAGTTGAAAATTAGTTCCGATTTTAAAACTAGATGGTGTTGGCGTAGACTTAAAAGTCGCTATGGTTTCGTTACCACGGCAGGTATTTAGTCTCGGAGGAATTATTTTATTGTATGGCTAAAACTGCACTTTTGTTCCGTTTTATTTTTGCAAGCGAGAAACCTTTGTAATCTAACTTCTCGCTATAAACCGTCAATGAACACAAAATTAGTGTCTATTATGATTCTCAACTCTCATTTCTCATGGTGTCGAACATGATTGATGATTCTTATTCAGTTCAGTTAGAAAATAAAATAACGAGTAATTTTCGGAATAAGGAAATACATAGTTTGTTTTTAATTTTCTTAGCATCATAATGCTATCGATACTCGTTCCTTCTTTGTTGCTTTAACCAATAGTATTATTACGCCATAGAAAACAGTAGTTTACAAGGGTCTGGAATGGAAAACTGAATATTCATAATGAACGAGGAGCTGCGAGTTTAGTATTCCAACACGTCATAATATTTCGAAAATCCTCACTACCTAATACTATAAGTAGGGTCACCTGTCCAACATTGAAACAATTTTACACAGTGAAACTGCGATATTTCTAAAACACGACGTTGGCAGATAAGTAGTGCTGGATAGTAAGAAAGTACATGCTCAGGACACCCCCGCACACGCGAAGTTTGCGAGCGCACCGCGTGTAAGAGGACGTCTCTAGTGATACTTACATTACCGATATTGCTATAAAAAGGAAAAATTTTTGGTGGCAAACTTGCTTCTCGTCGCGCAGCCCTTCCGACTGCGCCGCAATTGTTGACATAATACGTTAGGGAATGGAATATTTTATTCCATTCTCTGACGTCTCACTTGGCTGCGAGGCTAAGCCTTGGTACAACGCGTCTTGTGCGCAAGCTAACCTGCGTAAAGAGCAGGCATACCGGGCATGGGCTTTGGCCCGCAGTGACGGGAGCGACGGGCAAAGTGTTCGCGCGACGAAAAAAACGTACAATTCTGCTGCTAAGGATTGCAAACGTGTTACGGAAGGCGCGTTTTGACCATGTTGGGCGGATTGGGGCCAAATTGGCGTCCTACCCTTCGGGTAGCAAGAAGTTCTGGTCCCTGTCAAAATCGGTCGAGACGAACTTCTGCCTCCTTCGCTGCCACCTATAAATAATAAATAACGTTTATTGGTTCAAATAAATTTTGTTAACAACATGAACACTGTCACTTAAACTAGGTAGGTACCTGTGCTATAAGCAACAGTAACAATTCGTGGTTGATCTACTCATATTTACTTAATAAAATAGTTTTGTGCAACAATCCGTGATTATTATAGTTAAGTTAACTAAGTATGTCTACTTAATTAACTTTACAATTTAATAGTAAAATAAAACAATAAAATAAATTAAGTAGAATGTTAGTATGAGACGTGTGTGTGCGTGTGTATCATGGTGTGTGTTTATGTATGTATGGCTGTGTATGTATGTCTGTGCATGTATGTAGGTAGATAGATAGGTTAGGGACATGTAGATATAGAATTTGATCAGTAATTGTAGGTTACCCAGGAACACTGAAGAGATTTTCAGTTTCTTCGTAATTTAATACAACTAACAAGTTGGTTACTACTTTTTTAAATTTAAAATGCCATATTTTCTTGTAAATATACGGAGCTATTATATAAGGGTATCTTTTTGCAAATACGGTTTTGTGTGGAATGGTTTTGAATACAAAGTTATCTATTTGAGTGCTGTTAGTCGGTAAATCGGTGTGTGCATAAATAAGATTGCGTAAAATAAACAATTGGCGAATAGTGAGGACATCAAATTCCCTGTAAAGTCTTGCAGTAGGGTATAACCTAGGTTTGGACATAAGGACTTTGATAGCCGCTCTTTGAGCTCTTTTTAGTTTTATAAGAAATGTCTTGTGAGATCCTCCCCAGACAGAAAAACAGTATCCCACCACTAATTGACAAAGTGAGTAATAAATTATTTTCAAAATGTTTAAATGGCGTACCTTTTTAAATTAAAAAAATGGGCATTAGTTTACGAATTCTGTTTGTCAAAAGTTCAATATGGTAATGCCAGTTAAGGTTTTCATCAACCCAGACACCTAGATATTTAAGCCTGTCAACTGGATCGAGCTGAGTACAGTGGCACAGAGCGCTGTTGTTACTATGGCAGGTGTGGGCTCTTATTTTAATTTTATCTGGTGCTGGCGCTCCGAATTTTGTAATAGAGAAGGTGAGATATTTAGTTTTATTAATTAAGGGTAATAGTTAGCGTATTTTTATTAAGCCAGTATATTATCAGCTGTACCCCTTTCTGTGATCTCAAATACTTCATCCCACGTTTTCCCGTGAAAGACTACTGCCGTGTCATCTGCAAAGGTCACAGTTTTTGCATTGTGAAGATGTAAGTTGCGCAGTTGATTTATGTACATCAAAAACATTGGGGGGCTAAGTACACTTCCCTGAGGGACTGGGATGTTATTTGAGCTTCTTTACTGACATACGAGCCAATTTTTACACGTTGAGTTCTTTTGTTTAAGTAGCTAGTGAACATATCCAAGGCTACACCCCGTATTCCCATGTTTTCCATCCTAGCAAGTAGTTTGGGAATAGAAACAGTATCAAATGCCTTCGCGAGGTCCAAGAATACTCCAATTCTTTTAGATTTACTATCACGTGATTTAACAATAGTTTCAATCAAAGTTGTCAAAGCATCTTCTGTAGATTTACCAGGAATAAATGCAAATTGACTTTTAGACAGCAAATCAAAAGTTCTTAAGTAATTGGTTCGTCTTTTGTTTAAACAGCTTTTCGAGTATCTTGGACATCACTGGAAGGACCGATATGGGTCGATAGTTGTTGACATTGTCTCTCTTCCCCGACTTAAATATAGGATGTATGAGCGCTGTTTTGAAGAGCTTGGGGAATACTCCCATGTGGAAACTCAGGTTACATATGTATGTAATAACAGGAGTCAACACACTATTTGCAGCCTTTAGTAACCTATTTGGCTTTTTTGAATTCTAGGTTTTCATATGCACATTTAATTTTTTCTAGAATGGTTTTGCAGAAGTTTCTGTATCTGGTGTAAACAAGTTTTATTTCTAAGTTATTTGGGTTCTTTATAACTTTAATATGGAGTTTATCCCTGTGTTTAATGCAGCGTAACAAACCCGGTGTAATCCATGGTTTAATTATCTTTCTTTTATGACTAGTTATTTCAGTTTTAGTATTGCTAATTATTATTTTTGTAATAGTATCTATAAGGAATTTTTATGCAATATCCACGTCAGTACACCTGTAAATATAATTTAAGTTAGATTTTTCCAATTCCGAGATGACTTTAGGATAGTTAATGTGGGTCATTGTATGCTTGTTACAATATTCTGATAATTTCTTGCCCAACGACAGACAAACAGTATAGTGATCCGTTACAGTAGTGGTTATTACTGCTATTGATTTTATTAATTTCCATGTTTTTTTTTTTAATTATTTTTAGCCTTTTTGAATTCTAGGTTTTCATATGCACATTTAACTTTTTCTAGAATGGTTTTGCAGAAGTTTCTGTATCTGGTGTAAATAAGTTTAATTTCTAAGTTATTTGGGTTCTTTCTAACTTTCATATGGAGTTTATCCCTGTGTTTAATGCAGCGTAACAAACCCGGTGTAATCCATGGTTTAATTATCTTTCTTTAATGATTACAGTTGTAGTGTTGCTAATTATTATTTTTGTAATAGTATCTATAAAGAATTTTAATGCAATATCTACGTCAGTACAACTGTAAATATAATTTAAGCTAGATTTTTCTAATTCCGAGATGACTTTAGGATAGTTAATGTGGGTCATTGTATGCTTGTTACAATATTCTGATAGTTTCTTGCCCAACGACAGACAAACAGTAAAGTGATCCGTTACAGTAGTGGTTATTACTTTCGTATTACAGCTTAAATCAGATTTTATCATAACATGATCCAGGCAATTTTGTTTTCTTGTTAGAAGCAGGTGACCGGGCAGTAATCCATGTGATGCCATTAAATTTAGATATTCGTGAGACCGCTGTTCGTTTCCAATGTCTTTAATATTTATTAATATCGCCTATGACAATAATGTTTGTAAAAGAAGACAGTGATTTTAATAGAGTATCTAATGATTTAAGGAACTTTTCAATACTGTAGATAGGAGGTCTGTACACTGCAACAATAACGATATCAGCTTTCATTTGAATAATTTAGCAGTTAGCGTCATCCAAAATATGCTCAAAAACGAAAATCACTCTTTGTACAGACAACTACACCTTCGTTTTGAGTATTAATCCGTTGTAGAATAATATGTATAGTTATTTAGTATTGGTAAAGTGCTAGTATTTTTAGCCAACATTCGGTTAAAACTATTAAGTCGAAATCCAGCTGTATTTGTGTTAAAAGTATCTTGAATTGAGACGTGTTACAAAAACTGCTCCTGATATTTTGGGATATTATGTTGAAATTACCATGAATAGATATTTTTGAGACTGTATAGTTATCAATCTCATCTGTTATTTCTTTTATAGAACCCATAAAAATAGTATAAGGAATGTGTCACGACTGGAGGTTTAGTTTTTATAGTAATTATAGCCCTATTTGACTGTAATTTATGTTTTTAATCAAATTGTTTACTAATGAATAAATTAATGCGATCAAGTCAAGTTGTGATTGTTTTGCATCTGGGATGTATACATGTGTTCCTAGTATGAGTAGGTGTGTAAGTGTCAATGTATGTGATATATAGTTATTGAGTTAAGTTGTGTTTTACGTACATACATTTAAGAATATTTTTAGAATGAAAGCAGAATGACTTGTAATACCTACTTTCGGTAATATAAACCAACTGTGGGTAGATGACAAACTTTCTTGGAAGCTACATATAAATCATATCAAAGCAAAATTAGTTTCACTTTTAGGCACGTTACGAAAGATCACAAAATGTATTCCGATAAAGATACGTCTAATTATTAACTCGCTAGTAAAATCAAACCTAGAATACCTAATTGCATTGTGGGGATCAGCCGCTAAATCTAACTTAAACTCGCTCCAAAGAATACAAAACAAAATTATCAAAGTACTATTTCATTATCACTACCTATATCCAACAAAAAAATTATACGAAAAAGCTAATCTACTAAATCTCACACAACTGTACACATATTACACCTGCATTCTAATAAAAAAAATCACCACGAATTCTGTACAATCAAACATCAAACTACATAAAAAGACACCTACATACAACACAAGAAGTAAAAACAAGTTTCAACTAATGACCACACGTGCACGAACTAACTACGGCAAGAAAACCATATTGTCTGAGGGAGCAAAACTATTTAATGATTTACCAGAAGATTTAAAGAAGTGTAATAATATAAACATATTTAAAGCAAGGCTTAAAAAACATATTGTGTACCCTGTAACGTTGCCAACACCCTAGAGGCAAATATATATTTTTAGATGTAAGCACTATTTGTATCTCATTTTAAGTGAACTGTTAATTAAGTTCTTATGAGAATAAAATTCTTTAAACCTAACTTATTACAAAGACTCAGATTAGAATACAAAATAATATAATAAAAAATGATTATTATTATTAGTCATTTACGTTCTTTTAGAGACTCCAGGTGTTTTCCTGATCTAACAATCAAGTGGGGGTCTCCAATTTTCTTGCGCAAGTAATATCTTACCGTTAGCAGTCCATGCAAATGTGTAATTTTCAGTTTTGGCAAATTCACGAGATTGATAAAACAATTTCTTGGTTTTAAACGTGAGGTATTCTGAAACAATTATATATGCTTTGTTTCGTTTATTCTATCGATGCAGGAACTATTTAGGGTTGTGGGTTTGTTCTTTAGATTGTATTCTCTAAGTGCCTTCAGAACATTCGCTTTTATTATTGGTGTAGACACATCCACAATCAGAACAGTGTTAGACTTGTTTTTGCTAATCTTGCGGTATATACCTCGCACGTCGCTGAGGTCGAGGTTCGAATTTACTGTTTTTTAAATACTTGAATGCTGCTTTCATGAGATCTCTCTTAGATTCTTGATCTTTTTGTGGTATATTTCTTATCTCCAGTTTTGATAAGCAGGACACACGTTCGAGTTCTTCGAGTTTTTCCTCTCTCTCTTACCTCTTATTTCGTCGTATGTGATCGTATATGACGGCGACGTTTTGTTCTGGTAGTAACTCTTTGATCAGTCTTATTTGGTACGTCTGATTCAGACTCAGCAATCGGCATATCGCAGGAGGTGGGCGGGGTTCTCTGCATGCTTATGAGCTTATTGAAGCAATTTGCAGTTGCGATCCAATTATAAAAAAATGGATATCCGAAGAAACGTAATTGGCAGTTTGTAGTCGTGCAAAAAACAGCGTAACTATACCGCAAGCAATGAGTAGACAGAGGAGCTTGTTATTTAGTTCGTAGCTCATAAATATCTCCGTAGCAAAATCGTAGCGGGTCTCGTAGCACATAGCCGTGACGAGCAGACTTGACTCTGCCGCGGAGCGCGCGTGCCGTAGTTGTCGCTGATTTCGTTAACAGTGCTACAAGCCGCTTGGCGCAATAGCTCGTACAGCGGATTGCCGCGCCTGCGGTTGCACGTTCAAATCTCACATTACTCCACGACAAATTAGACGAAACTTGAATTTGTAATTTATCTCTTTCTTAACACGCCCATTGGGAAGAGGAGGAGTAATGCCGCAACTTTACACAAGAGAGAGCAGGAATCAAAAATTTGGTAGTTTAGCCAGAGGAATTTAAAATGGAAATAAAATTGAATTTACTTAGTACGGACAGACACACACGTGCGCTTATGATAACGACCAACCGCGAAAAAAAATCCTATGCTGAAGTCTGATGGAACGCTCAATCCGCGCAAGAAAAGGCAAACCTATTTGCCTCGATCTTTGCCGAAAACTCTCTCCTTGATACATCCTCTAATACACCATCATCATCACATACCTCATTCTGGCTCCACAATGCCTGAAGATCTCAATTCACCTGAAAGAGGTTCGTAGGGTCCTTTGTAGTTTGGACATGAATAAAGCCAACGGTCCTAACGGAATACCCGCGAGAGTCCTCAAAAGCTGTGCTCTAGATTTGTCTCCTATCCTGACGCGCCTGTATCGCCTCTACCTAAAAATCGGAGTGGTCCCGGAGTTCTGGAAGCTTGCTAATGTACAGCCAGTACCCAAAAAGGGTAACCATGCCAACCCTGTCAATTACAAACCAATCGCCATAACCTCCACACTGTGTAAAGTGATGGAAAGGGTACCTAACAATAAGCTGCTAGCATACCTGGAAGACAGTGAGCTCCTCAGTGATCACCAGTACGGCTTCCGTCGTAGTCGATTAACTGGAGGTCTTCTTGTATAATTATGTTACGCATTGCTGGGGCGAGGCCATTGAAAAACACGGCGAAGCCCTTGCTGAGTCGCTCGATATTTCAAAGGCCTTTGATAGAGTCTGGCATGCTAGTCTGTTGGGTAAGCTCCCCGCGTTTGGCATCCCTGCTGACTTTTGCACCCGGATTTCCAACTTCCTGAGCGAGCGTTCAATCAAAGTGGTCATAGACGCCTGCTCATCGGATCATATCACTATTGATGCCGGTGTTCCTCAGGGGTCTGTTCTTTCTGCGACACTATTTCTGCTGCATATCAACGACCTGCTGCAACTTGGTGCAATCGGATACGCAGATGACAGCACAGTCTCAGAAAGATACTTGTCCAGTGCAATAGCCAGCAGGGAGGAAACAGCTACTCTTAGAGAGGCCATGGTGGAGCGAATGAATTCTACCGTAAATCTCGTTTCCCAGTGGGGCGACGATGATCTGGTTAAATTTAACATCACTGCTAAAAGGAGTCCATTTCATCTATCTCCTACATTCTAAGGTACGCCTGTAACTGTTACCGATCGCCCTTTTACCATCGGAATACCAGACGTACTGCAGGGTACCATCCGTACTTGGTCAATAACCCGACTAGTCGTACCCAGCGCTTCTCTTCCACATTTATTATACGCACAGCTAAAGTGTGGAACTCTCTGCCAGCATCTGTGTTCCCGTCCACATATAACCCGTCTGCTTTCAAATCAAGAGTGAACAGGTATCTTTCATCATAGACCTCATCTATCGCTTTCCATCAGGCGTGATTGTGGTCAAGAGCAAGCCCACTCCTAAATAAAAAAAAACAAACAATCCCCTTCTATTTCCAATCTATTACTACTCGTAGAAAAAAAAAAATACTGTACGCATTAGTCGTGGTTAATACATATTTGGAGGTACACACGCAAATAAAACTCGTGGATATCTGAAATGGTTTCTATTCGTTACTATTTGCAATACACAATATATATAATGAGAGCTCACGCTCGCTGGCTCGAATGTTCAGTCTGTGTCAATTTACACTCTGGCGGCAGACTTATGTCTGGCGCCGGAAACATTTGGTGTTGCCACCCAAAATATTGTTAACGGTGTTGCGACATAATACGCCACAACTACCCCCCTACGGAGAAAATAACAAGTTATTTAAAAAGGGAAAAAAAATAAATAATAATACACACGAAGTAGATTACACCAGATAGGAAACAAAAAAGTTAAAAACAAAACTTAAGCTAAAGATCTAACCTATCCTTAAATCTAACAGTGCGACCTGACTGGGTGGTAACTGGTTGTTGTGCTACAGGGGGCATAGTCGGCTGTGCAGACGCGGAGGGCGCAGGTAGCGCGGGCGCGGAAGGCGCTTGCATGGCAGGCGCAGGCGCTGCGGTCTGTTGCGGAGTGGTTATCCGGGAGAGGTCGCTCGCTAAGTCAGGTGCGATGTATGCAGGCTTCACGCGGTCGATACTGACCGTCACGCGTTTACCTGCAATGTCAATGTCGAGTAACTTTTCGGTCCGTGACATTACCTTGTAGGGTCCAGTGTAGGGCGGCTGCAGTGCACGGCGAACAGTATCGTCTCGCAGGAAAACATGAGAGGCATCCTGAAGGTCCTTGAAAATAAACGACGTCGGTTGCGTGTGTCGCGACGCCTGAATTGGACGCAAATTGGCCATTTTCGTGCGCAGAACTGTCACAAAATCGTTGACGTTGTCAGTGTTATTGGGGGTGCTGGCTATCAGGAACTCTCCTGGTAGGCGAAGCGGCTCCCCATAAATAAGTTCGGCAGCCGAACACTCGAGATCCTCTTTCAAAGCAGATCGAATGCCGAGAAGCACGATGGGTAGGGCTCGGTGCCAGGTGTCGCTGTGGCACATGAGAGCAGCTTTCAGTTGTCGATGAAAGCGCTCGATCATGCCGTTAGCTTGAGGATGGTAGCTGGTGGTTCGCCTTCGCTCGGTCGCGCCGACATTCATGAGCCGTTTGAAAAGGTCCGACTCGAATTGACGGCCTTGGTCAGTCGTGACTGTAGTGGGAACGCCGAAGCGTGCAACCCAACCCTCAACGAATCGATCAGCTACCTCCTCGGCGGTCATCGAAGCCATCGGCCAAGCCTCGGGCCATCGAGAGAAACGGTCGATCGCCGTCAGGCAATACGAATAGCCTCTCGATGTGGGCAGAGGGCCGATTATGTCCAAGTGGACATGGCGAAACCTGGATGATGGAGCGGCAAAAGTTCCGAGTGGCGCGTCACCTTGGCGCGCTGACATTTGAGACATTCTTTTGCCCAGGCGCGACAGTCGCGCGCGACACCAGGCCACACGTAACG
Organism: Lacanobia oleracea; assembly: GCA_950371165.1. Classification (NCBI taxonomy): domain Eukaryota; kingdom Metazoa; phylum Arthropoda; class Insecta; order Lepidoptera; family Noctuidae; genus Lacanobia; species Lacanobia oleracea. Next base: position 1,001,907 of record OX493385.1, read on the forward strand.
CTGGCCACAAGGCGCGCGCTGGCGCGAGCACCGGGGTGGCTGAGCGCGTGCAGGCGATCGAAGGCGGCGCGGCGCAGCGGTGCTGGCAAGTAGGGGCGCGGTTTGCCTGTTGAGACGTCACACTGGATGGTGGTGTCCGTGCCTGGAATTAAAGTATGTTGCATATTGAGAGACGAGTCAGATAAGGTTTTTAACTCATCGTCGGCGTCTTGTGCTCGAGCCAATGTGGTATAATCGCACTCGAGCGAGACGGCTTCGATGCGCGACATCGTGTCGGCGACGACGTTGTCGTCTCCCTTTACGTGCCGTATGTCGTTTATTTTCAAGGACCTTCAGGATGCCTCTCATGTTTTCCTGCGAGACGATACTGTTCGCCGTGCACTGCAGCCGCCCTACACTGGACCCTACAAGGTAATGTCACGGACCGAAAAGTTACTCGACATTGACATTGCAGATAAACGCGTGACGGTCAGTATCGACCGCGTGAAGCCTGCATACATCGCACCTGACTTAGCGAGCGACCTCTCCCGGATAACCACTCCGCAACAGACCGCAGCGCCTGCGCCTGCCATGCAAGCGCCTTCCGCGCCCGCGCTACCTGCGCCCTCCGCGTCTGCACAGCCGACTATGCCCCCTGTAGCACAACAACCAGTTACCACCCGGTCAGGTCGCACTGTTAGATTTAAGGATAGGTTAGATCACGTCGGGGTCACCAATTTGGAGGTACACACGCAAATAAAACTCGTGGATATCGGAAATGGTTTCTATTCGTTACTATTTGCAATACACAATATATATAATGAGAGCTCACGCTCGCTGGCTCGAATGTTCAGTCTGTGTCAATTTACACTCTGGCGGCAGACTTATGTCTGGCGCCGGAAACATTTGGTGTTGCCACCCAAAATATTGTTAACGGTGTTGCGACATAATACGCCACACATATATCGTAAAGCAAAATAAAGCATCGTGCTTATTATACATATCATATTATAGCTAAGTAATGCTATTAAGGCTCTCACTTGTTGCTATTCGCTTTATGCTTTAATACATCGTACTCTCTATCTCTGTCCGTCGCGCATCGCAATATCACAAGCACAAGTAGCAATTCAGCGGCGGGGCGGCCAGTCGTCGCATGCTAATGATTGCTTTCGGTCGCGTGCTTAATAGTTTTATGCAACGCAAGCAAATTCGCGATCTCGGGCGGCTCACGTTATCACGAAATAAACTTTAAACTATTTTGCTTCTTGCTTTTGTAAGTGTTAAATTGTAAATAAACATTTATAGGACTAAATCTATACTAAAATATAAAGCTGAAGAGTTTGTTTGTTTGCTTAAACACGCTAATATCAGGAACTACTAGTCCAATTTGAAAGAATATATCAGTGTTAGATAGCCCATTTATCGAGGAAAGCTATAGGTTATATATCATTACGGTAAGACCAACAGGAGCGGAGCAGTAATGAAAATTGTGACTCAGACGAAGTTGCGCGTGTCAACTAGTACTACATACCTATAGTAGGTAATCAATACTGCGAATATTCATCATCTGCCTAGCCTTTTCCCAACTATATTGGGGTCGGCTTCCAGTCAAACCGGATTCAGCTGAATACCAGTGTTTTACGTGGAGCGGCTGCCTACCAGACCTCCACAACCCATTAACTGGGTAACACGGTACTTCTTGGCAAGACTAGAGTCAGATTTTACTGGCTTAACATGCTTTCCGAGGCACGGAGGAAACTCGGTATGTTAAGATGGTCACCCATCCACAGACCAACCTTTGTAAGCTTTGCTTAACCTTTAAGATCGACCCGTGCGGCTATTATTGTTTAGCCACGAGCTCCTCAATCAAGAATGCGAATATTGATTACCTACCTATAAACCTATATTTTGCGTCGTGCTTTTTTATTAATATGTATGAATGTTTCTTACGCAACATACTCATTTAAAACACAATATTTTTTTTTGCAATATTCTAGTTTGACCCCCAAAAGTGACCTCCATACTAAAAATGTATTTGTTTTCCTAACGCGTCCGTGTTTGGGTCACAGAAACCCATATGTGTACCTTTCATCAGAATCAGTCCAATAGATTCAGAGAAAACTGGCTGTGACAAATGAACAGACGGACACCTGAGTGATCCAATAAGCTATGGAATGGAATTCCCTGCCGGAGTCTGTTTTTCCTGATAGGTACAACCTGTGAGTCTCAATGCCCCACCGTTGTATGGCAAATGGAACCTTTTGGTTCCACCGTTGGTTCCACCGGTTAAGTCGAGAGTGAATAGATTACTTCTAGACAAGTGTGCTCCATCTTCGATCACATCATCGCTTACCATCAGGTGAGATAGTGGTCAAACGCGTGCCTATCAACAGTTAAAAAAAATGGGCGGTAAGCAAGTGATTGTGATGTAGCTACTTTAAACACTACTACTACGCATCAACCATAGCGTATTTTCCGTTGACCTTATGCTAAATGCTCTAAGGTAAAATTTGTTATTAATAAAATAAACGCGTCTGTATTTACTTTTACTAACTCCAAATGCACGCAGCCCACATTATGGATATGAATACCAAAACATTGAAAAGACATTCTTATCTATTTCTAAACGTGTAATTGTATCGTCAAAAGTGTCACTGTCAATGTCATTAAAGACTCAAAAATACAATTTTTTTATCGATCTCACGGTCGTGCCAATTTGTTAAATCGTAAACAAATCATATAATTCCAATACAAACGTTTACTGTAATATCAGCTCCAGCTCGGATCCTTATGTCCTTTAAGCATATTATATTTATGAGTCTCGTCTTCAGAAGGCTTAAAACAAAGGAAAAGGCTATGATCAGAACTCCGCCCCTAAGACGACCCAGTGACCGATTTTGCTTATGTGACCAAATCAGAAATGAAGATAACCATCCATTACCGACATGAGTAACTTGAAGGATCGCCAAACTTACGTGGCAATGGGCACGGCAAATTGCTCGCAGAAGGTTAAGGTTCTGGAGTGGCGAAAAAATATTCACGGTATGCGTTTAAAAAATTATGTCATGGCGCATTTACATTAAGTCGGTTAGACCGTATTCGGCTGCAGGCCGTATTCGGTCACCGATTAATATAAACAGATATTCGTTTGGCCGTATTCGGTTTGGCCGTATTCGGTCGAGCCCGTTGTCGGTGTCGAGTGCGCCGTGCGTGCGTGTTGTTCAATATACAATCGCCGCATCAATCAAGTCGCCGAATTCGGTTAACCGACCAATGTAAACAACTCAATTTAGGTAAGCGTTTCAGTTAAACCGAATGCGGCCGCCGCCTTCGGTGACCGACCTCAAACCGACCTAATGTAAATGAGCCATATGTGATATTAGTTTTTCGCAGTTCTCGGGTCGATGAGTTTTGGCCCAGACAAAAAATTTACCGCATACCGCAAGTTGTACTGAGTGAAAGCTGCTGGATGCGAGGAGCATAGGAAAGGGCAATGTGGCGACCCTTGGCCAGATCTATGTGTGGCAGTGGCCAGATCTTTTGACTGAGATAAGTACAATTGTAAGGTAAGATGAAGTGTAGATTTTTGTATTGTTGAACTTAATCATAAATAATCTTATTATGATATTTATATTCTTGTCTGTTGATCTTGTTTTTTGTTGCCAATGCAGCTGCACAGCCTATCAAAATTACAATGGTAATTCAAACTGAAATAATATTACCTTTCACAGACTGCTATAATGCTTTTTTTTCCAAAACAGGTACTGGGGACTAAAGCCTTGGTGCACTCATTATTGGACGGGAACAATATTTACTATTCTTCAGACACATTATGAAAAGCTGTATCAGCAACACAAGATCTAATCCCAAAACTATTACAAATGAGAGAAAATATCTAGGTGGGTACTTCTCTTCTTCTCAGAGGGTAAATCGGGCAGTAATGTGTAGGCCTAGTTGTTCTGTTTGCATTAATGCATAGCCAATTCTGCTGGAACTAGGATCATAAAATTTTACAATATTCACCGTTTGCCAGAGCAACAAGTGAATACTTGTAGAAAGTTATAAAAAAAACACCTGGGAACACACTGCCTGGATTAAGTATTAATGATCTACCTAAAGTTTAAATTTTGTCCAAATCATCCTCATAACTAATATTAGAAAAATGGGTTTATTTGCATATGGTGTTCTGTTTTGTCATGGTTTGGAAGCCCCTTCTCGTCAGTGGGGGCTCAATACTGTGGAGTTGCTACCACATACTGGAAGAGGAAGAGTTGGAAACCTCCCACAAGGTGGACGGTTGGCATGGTGATAGCTGCAAGAATCTGCTGAACAATTAAAGAGGCGACACTTGGGATAGGCCTTTGCACAGCACTGGGATAGCAAAAACAAAAACATGTTTATCTAATTCTCCTCTAAGAACAGTTATAATGTATTTTCCAGGCTCTTCTGGGCTGCAGTGGGCTGCTGCGTGTGTCAGGCATCACGCAGCTCATCGTACATGTTGTGTGTCATCGGATGTGTTCCTCTGGTGGTAAGCTATAATTTTAATAGTAAACTAGTTCTAAAAACAAGCCATATTTTTTTTTAAACATTGTGCAAAATGTTGAGCAAACACTTTGTGCTGTTGAGAATTAATAAATGTGAAAGTAAAATATTAATAGAAGTACTGTGAACCTGACCTAGTGAATTCTGGCTGGCTGGCTGTTTGATGGGCTGCTACATGTGCTTGTCAGTTCTAAGGTGCTCATGACTGATCTTCTGCTGATGGTTACTTTACAACCAGTGCACTAGCCCGACAATCAGGCTCACAATATTAACATGTCAGGTTTTTAGCCTGTCGCTTATATTATTTACTTACTAACTTCTGCCATGGGTCTTCGACTGTGTTAATGTCAAACATTATCTCGTGGCAGTGACCTGAATCCAGGCCACCGGATCTAACTGATCACACACAGCTTATGAGGTGTGATTGATTAAGGAACACCCAAACATGCATAATATTAGTATGGATCTAATACCTACTATTACTGTGAAATTGTTTATTACAGTGTAAACCTTGTTGGAAGTCCAAATAGATAAATATGCTTGTTTACTTCACCACTAACAACAGTTACAATGTGTTTCCAGATCCTGAGCTGCAGTTGGTGGCTTCTTGTTTATCTGGCATTCGGCAGCTGTGTCGTCTGTTAATGGTAAACTATTGCTTAACTAGAAAGAAAACGTTACAGAATTGATATACATACAAAATTACGTACCTAATATTAAGTACCTACTAGTATTAACTAGTAGGCACTTAACTGGTAACAAAAAACGGGACAAGTGCGAGTCGGACTCGCCCGCCGAGGGTTCCGTACTACAAATAGGTACATAGGTACATGTTATTTTAAAGGGGTTAGGAAAGTCCTTATGAGACGAAAGCAAAGTGTTCACCAAGTTCTTGTCACATGGAAACTTCACGCCTATAATCCTGAAAGGGGTGTAATATAAGTAAACTGAAGTATGTTTCATTGACCAACGCTCCTTGTAACTCATGCATTCGACGATTTCTTTTCCTGCAAAACCAATTTATGGCTTCTAACTTTTTCTCCATAGGTCGACTTTTTTGTGTCCATAATAAAAAGCGGTCAAGTGCGAGTCGGACTCGCCCATCGAGGGTTCCGTACAAATTTGTGGCTACAAAATACTTTCATTGAAGACGAGGTATATTTTTTATGATTTAATTACAAATGTATAGTTTTCAGACCTTCCCTAAACTTGTAGTATAAGACGGTATTACTAGCCAAATTTCATAGTTTAGGTCGACGGGCAATACCCTATACATTTTGATTCCCTCGAGAGTGTCGAAATATACGTTTTGTGTGGCATAAACTTCGTATCTTCTTTTAAAGTTAAAAACTTCTAAGTAGAAGTTTCTTTTTCACAGCTGCAAGGAGCCATAGACTTCAGTATGTAATACCCCTCATGGCATAAAATTTTAAGGCATAATATAGTTGGTAATATTACTTTTCTCAAACCTGCCGAGTAGATTTTATCCTTGATAAAATATAGAAATACCACTGCAGTATCGGTATTAGTTCATAGACAACTTCCCATACATATTTACTACTAGAGCGTACTATTGCACACTCCGAGTCACCAACTCCTCGGACAGTAGCCGTTATTAACGCTCTCCTGGACTCAAACACAAGTCTTGATGTTTGCGGATGAATGGAAGGTGACTATGCACGATGGGTCGTACAAGTTGCTGGATTGGAGGGTTGAAATACGACAAGACACTGTCACTGTGAGAAGGTGCTACCACGTGGGATGTACTTAATTGAAAATACTTTATCCTCTGTAGATGGTAGCGAGTACGGTCCCTGCTGAGCCAAGCCCTCTGTCTCGTGGTGGATAGATAGGACTCTATGAAGACACCGAAGGCGCTGATGTATGAAGAGGAACTCGTATGGAGATGAACTGATTTGTTTTGGCCCGCGGGCCCCTTTTATAAGGGTCTTTGGCGTCAGTTTCACCCCGGTCGGTGGGGGTAGAACGGTACTCGCTACGGTTGTTTAATCATAAAATTACAAACTATTTTCGGCGTGGTTTACAAAGAGACAAATAGGTACGGTCATGAAACTTTACAAATAATACAAACAAGGGATTTTAACTGTTGCCGGTCAATAAATATCGGAGACAAATACACCATTTTGTTAATGGGCAGGCATAAAACTCACAAAACAAGGGATCTTTAACTATAGGTAATAACTTAAAAACAACAATAAGACCCAAACGTTTTATAAAGCGTCGAACTGTCCCTCACATCTAGCTGCTTTCTAAAACGTTTGGCTCTTATTGTATTTTTTTTTTGTTAATCTTTATTTGGAAAAAACGGCTTTAATCGCGAAGCGATTATGCCAGTCTCGTAGTTTTACAAAAATATATTATAAAATGAGGTAGCTATAGATTATGATCTTAACTTAATTAATTTTAAAATTAAATAATATAACTTAATAGCTAATTTGGATGTCGGCTTAGATAGGATCACATTACACATACCTAAATCTCTTAAACATAAAGTGTATTCTACTTCTAAAGCTCTTCGTTCTGCATCAACCCGAGCACACTCCACCAAAGCGTGGTAGGTGTCTTCCCTTATATTGCAAACCAGACAGTTTGGGGTGTCAGTAACTTTCATAAGATACTCAAACGCATTCAACGGAATGTGCCCGGATCGTAGGCGCATGCTTGTTACTAATAACTTTCTATTCATCGGTACATCAATGAACCAAGGAATCCTTGGCTCAGATTGGATGGTCTTGTACCATATTCCCTTCTCTTCAGATCATTTGTTAAAATACTCTTTCCATAATGCATTGCAAACAATTTTAGCATCTCTTAATATATCCGTGAAGAACGGTAAATTATCGACAGAAACTCCTTCATAGATACCTGTTTTTGCCAACTTATCTACAATTTCGTTTCCTAACAGATGTACATGTGATGGGATCCATTGGAATTTAACGGTTTTGCCACTATCCTTCAACCTTAAGTACGACTCTAATATGGAATAAGCTACAGGCAGGCCTCGTAAACCCGAGGTGCACCGAGCTATATGCTGCAAAGCGCTTTTTGAATCACAAAGTATAACAAATGATGTATATTGGCACGAAAACAAATACGATAAACTCTCTGAAATGGCGTATAATTCTGCAGCCATTACAGATAATTTGCAGTTCTATGTAAAACTTGCTCTCGCGTTACATTGGGGATCAAAAAATGCTGCTCCTGTTCCACTATCGTCCTTGGACCCATCACTGTAAATCTGATAGAATCCATCATAATTTTGTGCAATAGTTTCCACAGATTTCTTTAGAAGTGCCATTGAATTATTGGCTCTTTTAGGTCCTAACATATTTACAATATTTAAGTTTATGTGTGACTTAATATCTATATTCGCCATCCATGTTGACAGTGAGAACATCCCTAGAACTTTAGAACGATGTAAAGTTTGATTTGACATCTCAGTGTGTACGATAGTTAGCAACGGTTTTTTCTTATTACGCCAATATGATTCCTGCTCGCATATCGTTGTTAATTTCGATATCATTATTATGGTCTCACCATCATCAATAGACTTAGCTTTTAAGAAAAATTTTGCAGCTAAATATTTCCGTCGAACAAACAATGGTGGCAAACATAACTCTGATTCCATCGCGTGGATGGGGCAACTTTTCAAAAAACCGCCAACTACTCTCATGGCTTGGTTTTGAATTTTGTCTAACCTTGAAATGTTGGTTTTAGCGCTGTTATCAAACAAAAAACATGCATAATCCAATCGACTACGGATGATTGCAATATATAGCCGTCTCAAATGTAATAGGTGACCTCCCCATGACGAACCCGCTAGTACCTTAAAAACATTTAAAAATTTCATGCTTTTTTCATAGACTTAATTTATCTGTTTGCGCCATCTCAACTATGAATCTAGCCAGAGTATAGATATTTAACAACTGGAACACTTTCTAAACAGACATTGTTGATGTTTATTTTAATCTGCTGTAACGCCCTTCCTTTAGAAAATTAACAAATTTTGCTTTTCGTGGGAGATAGTTCTAGACCCAATATTCCCAACAAGTTTGACAATTTTTCTATGGCTTCTTGTAGAGCTGTAGTTATAAATCTGATGTCTTGTCCTGAAATATAGAGGACAAAATCATCTGCGTATTGAGACACATAAACACCCATTACATCCCTGCAATAATGTTACACGTTACTATATTAAACAAAATTGGAGACATAGGGTCGCCTTGGGCTAATCCCTTACACGTGTATCTTGTAATCGAAGCATTACTCCCTACTTGTGACACAGTTAAATGTCTCTCTTAGGTATTCCCATATATATCTGCATATTGAGGACCCTACTCCCATTGCATCCACTTTAGATACCACTTTCAATATATTAACATTATTATACGCGTTGTCTATGTCAAGGAAACATCCTACAGTCTTTTGATTAGTAGCGTACCCTAATTGAATTTGCGACACTAATCGTACAAGATTGTCTAGGCATGACTGAGATCTTCTAAATCCTACTGTATTCTTGGAAAAAAGACCTTTGCTTTCAAAAAACCATTCAAGACGTCTCGTTGTAATGTTGTGTAAGGTCTTGCAGAGACAAGAAATGAGTGAGATAGGTCTCAACGATGAAATGTTGTTCGGATCGCGCCCAGGTTTCGGTACAGGCACTACTCTAACATTTCTCCACTGACTTGGAACCTCACCTTCAGCCAGACATTTGTTAAATAAAGCAACTAACAACTCTTTGTTGGGAAAATTATAGACCATCGAATAAGAAATATCGTCCTCACCTGGAGCGGTGTCCTTCATCTTCAGTACATTTGAAAGTTCCTGTTCCGAAATCTGAGCCTCCAACTGTATGTTAATTGAACTAAAAATAGGGCTTGGTGATCCAACGTAATCTGGCGCCAATTGTCTCAAGAATTCACTAGCCCTCTCTGCATCTAAACAAATTCTCTTACTACGATATCCTTTGACCCATCGCATTTTGTTCCATAACTCGCTACTAGACACCGTCTCGCCTATACTGTCACAGAACTGACGATAGGACTCTGCACTTGCTTTGCGAATAAGTCTCTGTGCTGTAGCAACCTTCTCTTTGAGAATTATGAAATTTGTGGGAATGGGGTTTTTCCTAACCTGTGCTAACGTCAATCTACGCTCTGCTACCGCCCTAGACAACTCGGGGGACCAGTATGACTTTGGAATAAACTTACTGGTGGGGTCTTCACGAATTTTAATGAGCGGAATTGATGCTTGTGACGCAAGAATAATTAGTTCCATAATTTCATCATACATTTGTTGGGTGGTACCTGTTAAATTAATACTATCAATTTTACTTGAAATTAATTCTGAATACTTCTGCCCATCACTTTTTTAAAATTACGTTTCGACTTTGTTAAGTTATGACATGTTATTTCTGTGTCAATAAGAACCATTAAGTGATCACTACCTAAATTTTCATTTAAAACACCCCCCTTAAACCGTAATGCCATGTCTGATGTTGCAAATGTGACGACAGGCGAGCTTTTTTGTAACTGATTTAATACTAATTTAAGTCTGGTATGGTCTCCTGTATTGAGGGAAACATAACGCCACTCATCCGCTACATCGTGGATTTGTAAACCCCTACGATCGCTTTTGTATGACCAGTTTGTATGATGCCCGTTGAAATCTCCCCCTATAATAGTTTTATTTGGCCAACTATAAAATAACATTTTCCAATCCTCATCTGCAGTGTGAATATTACGTGGGCAATATACGGCTACGATATTTTCTAAAAAGCTACAGTTAAATATTTTAATGTGAAGTACTTGAATGCTTCGATTACGTAAGCTAAAATTGGTAATCTGTGCTTTAATGGAGTTATGTACCACAATCGCGATTCCACCATATGAATCATCCCGGTCTTGTCTATAGATAGAGTAACTACCTATTTTCAAACGACTGTCTGGTTCAAGCCATGTCTCGGATATAATGCATTTATGTTTATTTTTTGTTACTAAGAAATTTTCAAAAGCTTTAATTTAGGTCTTAAACTTTGAGCGTTCCACTGCAATAACTTTAAATGAACTATTTTATTTTTAGGATCCATTACTCATTAAACCGAAAAATAACTCCAAACACTTGTTCAAAATAGGCCACTCAGACATGCGATCAACCACAAATAGTACTAACCATTTACTACAACACTCAATAACATCATAAAACTTTTCTTGTATACTCCGATTTCTCATAAAAATAATATTTTTTAACCGTACAATTAACTCGTCGAGGTGCACCTCTCGCGTATTGTTTACGTTGTCGCCGGCGGCATCGTTATCAGTAGCAGCTGTCTGCTTAGGAATGCGGTCTAACTCCCGATGTTCCCACCAATTCTATTTAACTTTGTTGTGCGAATGCAATTGCTTATTTTTATTACTTGCTTGCGGTGATTTAGGTCGATTCTGTGTAAACAATGGTGGGAATGGGTTCGGAGTGTAGTTATTGCTGCTTCCCGATTCTTCCAACAGTAAACCACTAAAGTTGTTGGCGTCCTCCTTCAGCTGTTCGGTTTCCCTCACTGTTTGAGCGTCAATTGGCATCTTGGGTCTAACGTACACACTGCAGGCTACGCTATATGTACAGTTATATTCTGCCATAAGTGCCCTCACGCGCTTCTCTCGAGTATAAACAGGACAACTTTTGTTCATCGCCATGTGGTCACCCCGACAGTTGACGCATTTGAATGCTGTGACTTCGCAGTTACTGTGTTCTCCTGTACATTTAGGACATACAATTCTTTTGGACGAGCACCGTGTTTTGACGTGGCCGAACTTCCAGCAGTTTGAACACTGCGTGACTGGGAACACAAAAGGTTCCACTTTGGCGCGTAGACAGTCAATGTAAACAAAACTTGGTAGGTATGAGCCTCTGAAGCCTACTTTGGCTACCTCACTAGGTACCCTATCGACTCCGTCTCGTCGCTGTAATCTTTTCAAGGAAATTATTTCGATTTCGTCGGGGCACTTGATCGCTTTTAATGCCTCCTCATCAGACAACTCGAGGTCTACATCTCGTATAATCCCGTAAGAAATGTTTACGCCCATTGCACTGTAAACCTTCCACTGTTTGGTTTGGAACTCCTGACAGTCCAGTAACTTGACCGCACATTCTTCAGTCGAAACCTCTATTTTCAAATTATATGGGTTTAATATATTTAATTTTGTTGATGTCAGTTAAGCCCATACTGTTGAATAATTTTGCTAAGGCAAATTGTTTTGGTAACTTTTCTCGGCTCCATATAAAAACTTCTTTTCTAAATTGTTTAAGTTTCTTTCCTCTTCCTTTTTCAACTTTTGTCCAACTTTTTTCTTCCTCCTCCTCTCTTTCTCGTTTTGTTCGATTAACTAGTATATCTTCTTCCATGATTTGGACTTCACTGCAGATTTGTTCCATAATGTTTTCTACCGATTTTCTTTTGCTTTCTCCTTATCCATCCCTCTGAGTTATTCTCTTCTTGTCCATTGTTACTATCACTATCGACTGTGGCCATTATTTGGACGCGCTTATCAGCGATGAGCGCGTCAATATAATAAAATAACAATTCTAAAACAACGATATCAACAGACGCGCGCGCGTGGTTCTCACGAGTGCCGTGACAGAACTGAGAATGTGTATTTCGATTGTCGCTACAACAATAAAAATAATAAAAATTAAGATTTATGGTACGGAACCCTTGTGTGCGAGTTTTACTTGTACTTAACCGGTTTGTTTCTATCTGCTTGACCTGAACCCATCGTCCCGCTGCTTTTCGGGTACTTAAGCAATCTGGTAAGGAAACGCACCTGGGTTGACCATAGTGAGTGTAGGCAGGCCAACGAGGCACTTCCGTCTATAGATGGCCGGTTCACAAAACAAGCCCTAAGACTGACTAAACAACAGTTGCGTACAGTCACAGCCGTAATAACTGCCCACGGGTCTTTTAATAAACACCTCTATGCTGTAGGAGTCACTGACAGTCCGCTATGCAGAGCCTGCATGGAGGAGAATGAGACAGCAGCACACCTGCTAGAAACAGCTGCCCGGTAGTCACGGATTACAGGGCAAAGTACTTCAGAAATCTAGGTACAGTCTTTTGGTAACATTATCTTACCCACCCTAAAAACAAACGAATTTGGACCCTCTGACAGTAACATTAAGGTTTATTCAATTTATACGAGCTTATCAGACAAGTGCTCGAGGACTTGATGAACAAATACAATAATAATACAAACACGCAAATTTGATCTTTAAAACGTTAGAATTAGATTTTAAGTTATAACTACTTGTTACAGTATAATTAGTGTAATAGCTTGTTTTAATAATTGCGTTCAAGTAATTCTGGTCTCGTGGTCTGTGTATAAGACTGAGAAAAACAAGTTGCGAGATCAAATCCTGCGACGAAGATGTTGTTTTGCTTTCAATTAAGAATTTATTCCAAAACTATTTCTTGTATTATTGTAAAGAACTATAGACGGATAACCATCAAATATAAACTTTCTAAAATGGTAATATTTTCGCATAACTTGTAATAAGTGGGTAGTTGAAAAATAAATATTTGTATTCATTATAAAACTGGTATTCAAATGCTACTAAGGGTATGCAGTGACTACGCGCAAACATATTTTACCTTGGCTTACTAAATTGCAAAAACATCTGTCTCTTTACAATTTCTTAATTTCCATTTTATAGGTTGTTTTTTTATTATGATGTCTCAATGGAGTGATTATTTAAAATGCAAAATAATCTATTTGCACGAGGAGAAGGTTGGCTGCTTGTGCTGTGCAAGAATAAACTTTATGAAAGTATACTATATGGTTCAAATTGTTTAGAATATTGCGTCTAGAAATTACAACTAAGATCAAATTTTAATGCGCCTTATAAGAGTTGAGTTGGTCTTGCGGTCACTAAGGTAGTGCGATGTTCATCGTTATCTACGTTCGAACCAAGTTTAACCTAAATATAGCTTTTTGCTCAGCTGTTTTTTTTTTAATTATTTCATAACATTTATTTTACATTTCTTTAATGGACGACGTAGGGTCTTGTCTTTTTAAAAGGGCAGTTTGTATAGAAATAAAACTAAACAATTGCATTTTTAAAATGTTTATTATACCTACATTAAAACACTTAGTTAAGATAAAGTAAGTAAATGCTCATATATTTTCCAAATTAATATACATTTTATATTAGTATGCCCTAATCAAATCTAACCATTTATAAACATTAAAAAAGGTGTGCTTATGCTTAAATGTTTGTTATCGAGAAAGTGAATTCTTCTGTGAAATGCTTTACAGATTTATAGCTGCCTATATGTAGTGAATAAACATGTTATTTAAATAGAAAAATCTATTTATAACAATAACATCACCACATAATCAGCAATATTTAAATGGTTTAACAGTCAATCCATTGAGCATTTACTTACATGGTGTGTTTAAAAATGCCTAGACACTAGATTAATTAGTAGCGGTTTGGCGCACCGTCCCCTGCTATAACTTGCTGTAAGCGGCTACGCATACCGCGCACCATATTCCAACACAAATCTTTGCCTCTCATGTGCTCCCAAGTCGATGTCACGATCTCAGCCAAGTTGTGTTTGTTTCGCACTTCCGTTGTGTCCCAATTTAAAACCATTTGACCCCATAGATTTTCTATAGGGTTCAAATCAGGACTTTTAGATGGCCAATTAATAACTGTCACACCTTCTTGAGCAGCTAACCAATCCTGCACAATGCCTGCACGGTGGATGGAGCAGTTATCGTGCATGAAATAAATATGTGATGTTGGATAAGCAATTCGCACAGTCGGCAGCATGACGTCACGCAGAATCTCCAAATACAAACTACTATTAAACCTACCACCAACTTCCACCAATTCACCAGGTCCCATAGACGACATTCAGCCCCAGTAGCCCAGGGTTATTCTACCGCTGGTTCTACAAGGTAGCAAGCACTTCTCATTGTAGCGTTCTCCTTTCCTTCGCCATAAGATTTTACGTCCATCTTTGTCCGATTTAAATGATTTTTCATCAGTGAAGATCACAACATTTTCTTCCCAACAACCGTATTTCTCTAAAACAAAAAAAAATCATTTTTGGAACCGTGTATGTAACTTGTTAGGAGTAAACTACGCGTTAATCACAATCAATAAAATAAAATAGGTATAAAAAAACACTTACTGCTATATTAAGTCGACGACCAATTTTTCTAATTCCAACATTCTGCTCACGTAAAAATATGATTTTATGTTTGGTATAGTCATCAAGTTGCGACATGATGCTTTTTTACACCAAATTGCTAACGAGTTATGTGGAACGATTTACAAATGTGTGTGCGCAGTCACTGCTATTAATCGTAGTGTAACTTTTGTCACTTATATGAATTTATTATCTACCTCACAAAGCTTTAAATTCTCTAAACTTAAAGTTTTTTTAATTTATCCACCTGTTTACAAGATAAGTTATTAGGCGTAAATCATATTGGTCGTTCTTTAATAATGCAAGCAATATTGTAGTTCCATTTTTAATTGATTGTCATTACCACTATTAAAAAAGGAACTAATACTATGTGGACTGTGTTTTCGAACCCACATGTTGTTCGTCGCCAATCCAGCATCAAACCGCTAAGCCACAAGAACTTGTCGAGAATACGCGAAATTAAAGATTGGGTTGTAATTATATAGAGTTACTTAAAAGCTTTTCAACTTTAAAGTCGACGAGATAATGATTAAAATAGCTTAACAAAATGATACATAATGCCGGTGGCTCCGACAATGTTGGGTGGGTTTACCTTAACGTTACGTGTTAAAGATCAAATTTGCGTGTCTGTATTATTATTGTATTTGTTCATCAAGTCCTCGAGCACTTGTCTGATAAGCTCGTATAAATTGAATAAACCTTAACCTCTCGCGCGTTTCTCGTACACATGGGTGTACAGTTCGCGTTAGCGTGGCTTGCCCCTCGGAAGTTAGGTTTGAGTGAAGTCCGCGCAGGTGCAATCGCGTAAAAAAGTGTTACGTTCCTAAAATATTTTTTTGTTTATACGTATTATACTATAAACAAGTAACAAAGACTACCAGTAACAATAAAATATCAAAAAGTAACACAACAAACACATACACAACAAGAACACAAATCAAACTGTAAGAAATAACCAAAATAAATAATTAAAAACAATAACAACCTGTAACACTTTTCGCATCCACAGTCGTATTGCATCGAGCAAGCGGGACACGCTTATGCATCGAACTTATACGAGCGAGTGAGATGCCATTACACCCGCGCGCCGCGCATGCGCGAGCTACCCGCGCATGCGCGGTTGTATGTTTGTTGTCAAATTGACGTCCTGCGCAGCCGATTGCGGCGTACTTTGCCGAGGCAAGCTTGCGTGACAGGAACTGTACGAGAAACGCGCGAGAGGTTAATGTTACTGTCAGAGGGTCCAAATTCGTTTGTTTTTAGGGTGGGTAAGATAATGTTGCCAAAAGACTGTACTCTCTGTGAGATAGTTGGTAACACAAAGGTGTTGCTGGTCTTCCTTGGGGAGCTGGGGTGAATCGAATGACGCATACGCGCTTAGTCGTGGAGTTGCAGAAATCAGCCCGATTTACATACATACGTTCTATCTGCTTCCGTTGATCAAAAGATTTGTATTTTTTTGAATTCTTTATTAATATCTGCCCTCAAGTAAATAGATCTATCTGATCACTAGGTTATACCCGCGGCATCACCTATCCTATTACCGTCTCCAGCATCCAAAAGGCGTGAGACCGTAACAAACTTCAGTGCTCCGCGGCGGCGCGGCGCGCGTGCTGAACATCGCAGCGTGCGCTCCGCTCCAACGTGAATCCTACAAAGCCATTTACTGTTTCCTCTCAAATTCCAGGTCCCCTTCGGACTCGACCTACCATTTACCAACATGTTCACCCGAAGAGCGTCCTTGGAAGAGAGATGCCTGTGGTGATTAAGGTCCAGAAAACCTCGTGCAACCGGCTACTACAGGACTCAGTTAAACTAATACCTTCAGCGATATATCAAGTGATGAACAAAACTTTAGGGTCTCAAACAAAGTGAAGCGGCTAACATTATTTTCCATTTTGCTTTAACTCTTGCTGGATACGTAGATCTGCGCTGGTGTCCTCGCTCGGGTTGACAGCCGAGTTGTAACAATGCGTCGTGAGCCATTCATTGCTTGGCAGGTGGTAGTGGTAGTGGTAGGGTGCGTGCGCGGCGAAGACAGTGCCTGCTAGTGCAAATTCGAAAGTCTTTCTATATAAATATTTTAAATTGACACTGAGTTTTAATTCTAAATATGCACATAACATCTATCTGATGAGGAACCTATCGTAGGAATATCATCATCATCTGCCTGGCCTTTTCCCAACTATATTGGGGTTGGCTTCCAGTCAAGCCAGATTCGGCTGGATACCAGTGTTGTACGTGGAGCGGCTGCCTACCAGACCTCCACAACCCATTAACTGGGTAACACAGTACTTCTTGACAAGACTAGAGTCAGATTTACTGGCTTCTGACAATCCGTAACGACTGCCAAAGAACTACTAATGAAAGCCGGGACCAACGGGTTAACATGCTTTCCGAGGCACAGAGGAAACTCGGTATGTTAAGATGGTCACCCATCCACGGACCAACCTTGACAAATTTTGCTCAAACTTAAAGATCGACCCGTGTGGCTGTTATTATTTAACCACGAGCTCCAACCAATCGTAGGAATATAACACCTAATAATAAAAACCTTTTAAACTTAATTCGATACCACTTCCGCAGTACACGTTTTCAAATACTATTTATTTATACCTAGTATGTCTGCGACACCGAGATGGTTGGCGATCTTTGGGGGCGGCTTACGTTCGGCAGTGGACGTATATTTTCTGAAATAATGATGTCTCGCAAATCGGCGTGCCTCCTAATACAGGCCTCCTCCCGCTCTCTCCACTGAGCTGAAACTACGAATCCAAGTGTCACTCGAAATGCTTATTTTGGAAATGTACCCACTGTTAACCTATGAAATCATATATTGGGGGAACTCGACTAACGTACAATCAACATTAATTCTCCAGAAGAAGTGTCTCAGGATAATATATAACATGTTTAGTACAGTACCGACTCCTAAAGAGTTATCTTCAGACCCGAGTGTTACCTGATTCTGACTGGTATTCATATACTCGAATTGAAGTATTGCATGCAATACTTCACCTGTATTACTGCTAGCCGTGTGTACAATCAATTACCGCCAGCAATTAAGCAATTAAATGGAAATTTGTTTAAAAATAAATTGTTTGAAAATGTATTTTATAATCTGCATGACTTTTTTAATAAAAACTTTTTTTTAAGTACCTCATTCCTCAAATACTCGTACTATTGCATATCCGACCTGGGTAGACTGTTGAAACGAAAAGTGTAATATATTTTTTAAACTTTTGTTTTTTTTTTTTAATAGGTTTTATAAAGACTCACACTGTATACAGGTAACCTAAATTAACTACTAAATAATTAAGAAATTAACAACAATATAGGTATAAATCAACAGGAATGGGTAGGTACCTAAATAAATATTACACTTGAGCACCTAAGAGCTCATACACACGAGCGGCATGTTGCCAACGGCAGAGGTAACTGCAGCCGGCGACACGGGTCGGCGGCAGCCGTCGATGCGTCGGCGGCAGTCGTCGACCTATAGCTACACTTGCAGTTGTAGTGTGCCGCGTCCGCAATTTTGTCAGTTGACTGCGAATAGTTCAAGAGTGCGCAAGCCACGGTTGGTCGGTTTGTCCTCTAGTGATGAAATTGATGTTGAATTGCTAATTGTGGCAGTAAAAAAGTGCTTGTATACCGAATCGTAAATTGAAAGAATACAGTAACAATAAAAAACAGCATGGATGGCGGTATGTGAAAAAATTGTCAGTGATTTAAATAATAAATCCATAAATGACAAAAAGGTGTAGGTACCCATCATGAAAGTGTTTTTATTCTTAGTTTTTGTTGGCGTCGCCGAAGTAGAAACAATAACAGTGTTTCTTATTCGGAATCTATTTTGCAACTGACTCCTATACTATGTGAGCTGACGACGGCTGCCGCTGATCTTCAAAGTTGGAATGTCAGCGGCAGCCGTTGACGCGTCGACGGCTTCAGTTACCTCTGCCGTTGGCAATATGCCGCTCGTGTGTATGAGCTCTAAGTGACAAAATATGGAATGATTATGACTAGCATGTTTCAGTATCTTATAATCTATACATTTATAACCTAAACCGATTTAACGGCTTTAATATAAACATATACAGATAAACAACATTTATAACTAGATACTTTATAACATCGATAACATTTTTATATTTAATACTTTAGGTACATATCTAATTCGTGGTTCAAATAGTTCAGTGTAGATGGCGATAAGTGGTAGTAACATTTACACCGGCTGTAATCTTTCGCTATGTCGCGAGATGGCGCTGATTGGACTGAAATATCACTTCGTTATAAATACTTTTAGTCCGGTCAAATTAGACCAAAAATAGGGGTGAAGTTACATTAATTCGCACCCAGCTGAAAATTAGTAGGACTGTTTAAAACATTATCATAAATGAAATCTAAAGAAGTCCTCATCAATCCGATACCTGAAAAAAAAATACTCGGGGTCAAAGGTCACAAAGGCGGTTTTCAGAAAAACGGTAAGTTTTATCATAAACCAGCTTCTGTCCGCGACTTCGTCTGCGTACACTTTACAGTCGGCGCGGAACTTTTTTGTCTCATATTCTCATTCTTTGCTGTTCTTATTTTCAGCACCGAAATTACTTGTACATGTTTGTGTTCTCCTGTTTTCTACTGGTGAATCTTTAGCGCTCATAAGTTTATTGCAGCCCCGGCAATAGTTCGATGTTTCTTTTCATCTAGTACTTTTGACTAAAAATTCCAGCGACGCTCAAAAATCAGTTAATTATCAAGCGAAATTTATGACAATAATGTAGGTGATTTTTTAAATAAAATTAGGTAAAATTATGTACCGGTCATTGCTCGGTCGCGCTCGCGCGCTAGCATTTCGTAGGTAAGAAGTTTTCTTTGTATTGAATTAAGGGTTTAATTCTGAAATACAGTTAAATTTCAACAACAAATAAAAGCAGCGCTTATTAGTTATTGCCCGCAACCGTACTTTCAATTATTATTGATTTATGTCTTTTATGACAACCTCCTGAAATTTGGCGAGGATGCAAAACAACACCTTGTAAGTACCTATACAGTTTTTTTTTACGAATTATTTTCACCTTCATGGTCACAAGAACTTGAGTTTATTTTAAAATAAAGAATTCAAAATTGGCACATAGGAGTTCTTTCCGTACATTTGTAATGAACTATTGAGTTAAAATATTCAATAAAAACTTGATGTCACTTTTTGAGTCTCAAATAACACTGTCAACTTACCTTGGTCTTAGCCGGAAGTTAAACCGAATATACCTATACCTTACATTACACACCCAAAGTAAACCCAAACAACATCGGACAACGGGAGGTCATTAAATTAATTTAGAGTTATTTCAATAATAGATTTCAGGGCACTTATTGAGGTATACAATGAAAATACAAAAATAGTAGAGGCAGTGCAATCTAAATTCGAATCTGTAAATTCTGTAATACTAGGTGTTCCGTAAGGCAGTAAGTATATTGGTTCTCCCTTGTTCTTATTGTATGTTAACGAGCTTCCAAATATAATTAACCATCTTTGCGTAATGTATGCTGATGACGTAACTATATATTTATTCCAAATGAATATTCCAATGAAATTACTTACGAGAGTGAAATAAATAAAACACTACGAACTGTGTGAACACAATAAATTTAAAAGTAAATACTTCAAAACCAAATTGATTCAATTTAGAAATTATAAAAGTAAACCTCCGAAATTGAATGTAACCATGTCAGACACGGCGGTTGAGGAAATAAAAGACACAAATTTCTTAAGAGTTACAATAGATGAATATTTAAACTGGAAGGCACACATTGAAAAATTTAACAAAAAATATCCAGTGCTTGCTACGCATTGTCAGTTCTGACAGAAACTACGAATCCAAGTGTCAGAAATGCTTATTTTGAAAATGTACCCACTGTTAATCTATGGTATCATATATTGGGGGAACTCGACTAACGTACAATCAACATATCCGACCTGGGTAGACTGACGAAAAATGTAATATTTTTTTTAAACATTTGTTTTTTTTTAATAGGTACATTGTAAAGACTCACACTGTATACAGGTAACCTAAATTAACTACTAAATAATTAAGAAATTAATAACAATATAGGTATAAATCAACAGGAATGGGTAGGTACCTAAATAAATATTACACTTAAGCACCTAAGTGACAAAATATGGAATGATTATGACTAGCATGTATCAGGATCTTATAATCTATACATTTATAACCTAAACAGCTTTAACGGCTTTAATTTAAACATACAGATAAACAACATTTATAACTAGATACTTTATAACATCGATAACATTTTTTTATATTTAATACTTTAGGTACATATCTTATTCGTGGTTCAAATAGTTCAGTGTAGATGGCGATAAGTGGTAGTAACATTTACACCGGCTGTAATCTTTCGCCATGTCGCGAGATGGCGCTGATTGTACTGAAATATCACTTTGTTATAAATACTTTTAGTCCGGTCAAATTAGACCAAAAAATAGGGGTGAAGTTACATTAATTCGCACCCAGCTGAAAATTGGTAGGATTGTTTAAACTATTATCATAAATGAAATCTAAAGAATTCCTCATCGATCCGATACCTGGAAAAAATATACTCGGGGTCAAAGGTCACAAAGGCGATTTTCAGAAAAACGGTAAGTTTTATCATAAACCAGCTTCTGTCCGCGACTTCGTCTGCGTACACTTTACAGTCGGCGCGGAACTTTTTTGTCTCATATTCTCATTTTTTGCTGTTCTTATTTTCAGCCCCGAAATTACTTGTACATGTTTGTGTTCTCCTGGTACTCGTGAATCTTTAACGCCCATAATTTCAACCCGAAAAAACTGACATGTTTCTTTTCTCCTGTTACTTGTGAATCTGTAGTACTAAGGAAGCAGCGGCTCTAAGTTTCTACTTACTCCTCAGTCTCCATTAAGCCATGCCTTTTACCGGGATAAAAAGTAGCCTATGTTTGATTCTAGGATGTGAACTATATGTGTGCTAAATTTCATCCAAATCCCTTCAGCTATTTTTGCCTGATTGAGGCACAAACATACAAACTTTCACATTTATAATAAGAGTAGGATTAGTTCAGACAAAAATTGTAGATCAGATAATTATCTATAAAAATGGCTAGATGCTTTATTCCTAAGAACCACGCGCTAAGGTCACTACCTCAAAGGTGGCGTGAAACGTGTGCATATTATGACGATTACAACTTTTCTAACTTTTTGAATCGTTATATCTCAGAAACGGTGGCTCTTAGGAAAAAAGTATCGAGCCATTTTTATAGATAATTATCTGATCTTACAACGCGATTCAATCTTACAGTTTTGCTGAAAATAGCGAAAATCCAGTTTTTGTGACCTTTGACTCCCGAGTAATTTTTTTTTCCAGGTAACGGATCGATGAGGACTTTTTAGATTTCATTTACGATAGTGTTTCAAACAATCCTACCAATTTTGAGCTGTGTGCGAATTGATGTAACCTCGGAAGTCTTCATTGACCGGACTATTCAACAAGTTACAAACAACGTTCCTTTGAGGCAAAACTTGTAACAACCGCCTAATATAACTTTTTTCACTTAGCACTACTAGGTACTATCGAAAACAATTCCTAAACTGATGTCCATACAAACTATAATTATCTAGATAAGCCTTTGAGTGACGCTGGCTGCTTCGCTCGATGTCCGGCGACACGACACGACACGACACACACACACACGCACACGTTGCTCCGGTTCGGCCTGTAACATAATAAATTATACGGTAAGCAGGTACAGCTTGGCAAAAAGGAGTAGAAAATAATGGAGGCGCCACTGTGTTGTTGGTATAGCAACCCGTTGCAACCAAATAGCGTACCAACCTAATCTTGATACTTAGCTGTTTTTTTAGACAATTCCCATTTTATTTATGTATACATTTTCAAATCAGTAAGTATTGTTTAATTGAACAAGGACGTGATCTAGATATGCAACTGATTTATTAATTACCTAAAATTAATATTTGGGAATATATTCTTTGAGTTCATAACATTGTTTAGGAATTGTACTTAAAAAAAAGAAAACATTATATTGTATAACATTATTATATTCAAAGATTCAAAGCATTTTATTTCAAATAAACCATTTTCAGGCTCCACTCACATCAATAGACTGCCAGCACTTTTGTAACTTGTATGATTTGTGAACGTAGCTTTCATCAAGATAAACTATGTCTTTTCTAAGCTCTTCGGGCAAATTTCTATTATTGGTAATCTTTTTTAAGTACTCTATCCGTTTCGCGGCTATATATGGTCGTTCCATCAACGCAGTTCTTTCAGACTGACATTTTTTGTTTTTGAAACCTAGGGCTATAAGTACTTTCCGCAAATGCTCACGGCTTCCGTCAAATCCTAAATCTTCTCTTACTACTGGTAGTAAGTTTCGTAAGGTTGGTACCTGAAAATCAAATAACTAAATAGCTTTAAAAATTATTTGTAAAATAAATTATGGCAGAATAAAAAATCTGCTGCTTTGACTACAACCACAATCCTACTGATATTTAGAATGGAGATAGCTAACCCTAGATTAGCTCACAAGCTACATTTTATCCCGGGAATACTAACAATGCTTGTGGGATAGCGGATGAAGCTGCTGAGCACTGCTTGGGTGCTAATAATTTATTCAGTTTAATTTTTAATACAAATGAAATAATAATTGATGTACCTGTTTTTTCACGGTGTAAAAAAATTGAATTTTTTGCCTGATGGCACATAAATCAAAGTTGTCTAATCATTTTTTGGGACGACCTTTTCTGTGTTTTCCGGGTGTAGAAAATACTCCTTTGTTTCTATCTCCTTCTAGCACAATTCTTCTTATAGTGCTAACAGATTAAGAAAAAAATATTCATTTAACAGTCTTTTTAATTTATGAGTTTTCCACGCCAGAAAGAAAATGTCCCAAGAGAAAAAGAAGAGAAGTCTGTGCCTCGTGGATTTGTGCAAAAATGAAGGCATACATTTTTTTCCTAAAGATGAAAGTCGTAAAGCGCAATGGGTACAAGCCATCGTACATTTTAAGCCTGGACGTACCATAAAAAAGCATTCGCACATATGCTCAGCACACTTTAAACCAAATGATTTTATAAGAACGCCATTATCAGTGTTACAACCAAGTAAGTTCATCATAGTTCAGTATTGTAGATACTTTCATATGTTCTAACATAAGCAGAGATTATATTTATTCTATCTCAAATTATATTTTAATAATTTACCTATTTTAAGATGTGGCATCAAAAATATTAAAGAAAACAGCCATTCCGTCCATATTTCCATGGAAAAATGCATCTCAACCTCCCATAACATTCAAAGATCAAGATTCATCATCATACACTGCTCCAAAACCTGATGATCGTCAAGAGTCACTGACTCTCAACTTCTCTCAAATTCAAAAGACATATGCGCAGTACGCATCTTTTAAATATGTACATTTACTTACTGCACCAAAGTCACAACAATAATAAAATAATATGTAGGTAACATTTCTTCTTTTCTTCAGCTCCTCCAACATCATTTGTAGAAGAGCAAATTTATTTCAATACCATGCCCTATGATGAGTCAAGTGAGGATCCATTAAAAAGTGATATTGAAGAAGCCGAGTCTGACCAGCAACCACATTCAGAAGATGTTAGCAATACTGATATAGAAATGGGAGAGTTGAACACCGCAGAATACTTAGAGATTGTTCAAAGTGAAGAGATAAAAATATTTCAAGAAAGTTCATTGGAAAACAGGGAATGCCATGAGAAATATGTTCAAACCCAGAATATTAGCATTATTACCCAAACACATGAAGGTTCTACTCAAACAGAAGATAAAGGCTTGCTGAGCATTCATTATATCAAGAACAATGACAAAGCGATTCATTTTTACACAGGCCTTGAGAATTTCAAAAAACTGTTGTTTGTTTTCCAAACTTTAGGGCAATGTGTTAATAAATTAAAATATTTTTATGGAAAGCCTCCAAAGAAAGTTGATGGTTTAGAACAATTTTTTATAACTCTTTTAATCCTGAGAAGACATAAACCCTTTGAGGAAATAGCAATGATGTTTGCTGTCACAATAAACCAAGTGTATAATATTTTCATAACTTGGATAAGATTTATGTCACTTCAGTGGAAAAACTTAGATCTCTGGCTTGATAAAGATAGTGTCAGAGCCAACATCAATCGTCAACGAGCGTGATGGCGTGATGACGGCGTGATGCAAACGCTTAACGCTTTGACATTTATAAACACAATGTTTTTTTTTTTGCTTTGGTACCTAGTTAGTTTGGTAACGTAGTCAGTTCAACGCCATCTACAGAGTTCTTGGAAACTACTTTTTTTTTTAATACTCAAAAAAGAAACTTCTCATTGAATAAATAAAATTTGTTATTTTGTCTATGGCACGATAATTTCTTTTACATTTCTAATGCAAACGCTACAACAAATACTTCATTACCTTGTAATCACACTCAAAGTATAAGTTAAGTAGAAATTGTATTTTCATTTACTTAAAAATCAAGTCACCAAAGTATCAATTAATCTAAGCGCGCTATACCAGAGTAATGCAGAAAAAATGTAGGTAAACATAACCTATGTGCTCGACGTTTATTGTTTCAAATTTCTACTTAATCCTTATGTTAATACTTGACTTAACTAAAATCAACAAAACAAACTCTTACATACCTGTCATATCAGCGGTTCTTTGGTAAACATTGTTAAGGTGAATGCTCCAGGGTAGCCCGCGAAATTCATGTTCAAGTTCATGTAGTCCGAAAGAATGATTATTTCTGAAATATTCATTCTTTCGAACTACATGAACAAAGAGGGCAATATAGACGATTAAAATGGTTATAATTCTTTAGATAAATACGCGTTACGGTCGCAGATCGCATTTGGTCCACATACAGCTTCACACTGACCGGCAAATTGCAAAAAACATAAAAATATTTGAATTTCGCGGGCTACCCTGGAGCATCCACCTTAAGATCGGAAAGAATAGTTTGGGCCTCATGTTCCGCAAGACATCGCCTGTATACCTTATAAATAACCTCCCTGCCAGCACTTCGAATGGTTTTATTCATTATTTTTCACTTTTTACGTTTAATAATCAACGTTTGGTGGTCGAAATAAATATTCTACAAAGTCGTGAACTTTGTTTATTCAGAAACGTCATTATTTTGGGAATGTTGCCAACAGACAAAAAATTAGTTCCGTTTCTAGACTTTTTTGCCATGCTGTACCTAGGTACTTAATAAGTTTGCGATGAATGAATATGTTTTATTAAAAAGAAACAAAAAGTGCTAGTGTAATCGCACATGAAAGTTTTATCTTTAAACCATACACTTTTTCAAAATTTTACCGTCGGAGGTTTCGGAGATACCTAAGGGTGGAATTGTTAGATTTTTATCTATTTTCTAAAATTTCTTCAAAACTATTGATTCAAATTGTGATCAAAATATAATTTAAACTTAACAATATGTGGGTAATTAATGTGAAGGTAGTTGCAATACATCAAGTCATATACTATGGGCTGCAAAAATGCATGGATAGTAGACAAAGTCGCGTGAAGCGTGAAATGACGCCATCTAGCATAAAACCAATCTCATCAGTCATCGACTAACAAAAGTTATGCTGTTACTAGACGGCGTAGTTGCTTTGCTTTAAATGATAATATATTTTTGTGGGTTCTTTTTTATCATCAAACCTTCTAATAATTTATAGTTTCTTTTAAAGAAGTTGTTCCTAATTATTAACTATGTTAAAGTTGAATATCAATTTACTTGTATGTGATTTTCAAAGTTCTAGTTTTCAAAAATGAGAGGGTCAGTTTGAAAATCGACTTTTACATAATTGGTAGGTAGTATAAATAATACTTAGAGCGAATACTTATGAAGATATATTCAGGGACATGGATGTCCCTGCGGCAGGGAGTCGATTATTACACTACACTAGAAATCGTTCCCGATCTCAGTATGAATGCGTACGTTACACGCAGTGGTGGCGTAAAGTGGGCCAATCCGCCCCGGGTGCCAAACACCAAGCTGCCGTGGCTATTTAAGGTGTTGAATAGCTTTGGAAGTTCGCAAACACCGATCGGTACTTATATATTTTTAACTCAGAATATATCACCAAAAGTAAGAAATCGACCAAATGTCGGATAACGGCATTTTAGTTATATCACGGCAGCAAGGTGACAACGACATATCGATTAATAACCACCTACTCTTGTACCTAACTAACTAATCAACGCATCGTAACTATATTTCCATTCTTTTTTCGAATATAATCTCTTATTCCCCTAAAATTTGAATTCATGTGGCGCTTGGTCTGATATTATACCGCGCGTAACATTTTGATTTAATCAATTGAAAGTCACAGGGAAGTAAATTTTGATAATGTGATCGAATATTTCAGCAAAATTTTCAATAGGAAATTTCTCATTATATGACCGCCCAGTGTGCCAATCTACCCTACGCCGCCACTGCGAGATCGGGACCACCCGATCGCCTGATGGCAGAGCGCTAACTTCCTGTTTCTTATTACACCACTGTCCTGCATATCGGGCCCAATAGATTGGGTAGTGTAATAAGCGCTTAAGCTCAATTGATCGTTCGCCAAGTTAATTCCAATTACGTCGTTCGAGTACCTTTTGTTCAGTTTTTATTTATAATCAGGTGTATTATCTAGTTATTTTTCCAAAATGAGTACGAGTTGCAATATTGATGTCAGAACAAGAGCTGAAGAATAAAAAAATAAACTTCTATAATTTAAATGGTTGATATGTACGAGTACATGCATATCAATCAGTTTGACTGGCAGTAAATACCTATATTAAATTAAAATAGTGGGCCCAAAATCCATAGTAACGTAATGTCATAGTACCAAATGCTAAGGATGATGTTCCAAACGGATTAAAAACCATTTTTTTCCAGTGGCCGACTTTGGATTTTGAGCCTAACTTTGTATGAAAACGTGGCAAATTTTTAGTAAAACACCCTGTTATGAGCGCTAAAGATTCATAAGTAGGTACTAGGAGGCCAGAAACATGTCAAAATAGTTTTGGTCAAGAATTGTGAACGCTAAAGATTCACAAGTTCCAGGAGACCAGGAAAATGTCGAAGTTATTCCGGGGCAGTTAGTACGAACAGCAAAGACTCACAAACTTATGATTTACGTTACACAAATCATGGGGATTATTTCCATGGATGAGAATATGAGACAAAGTAGTTGCGCGCCAGTTATAAAGTCTACGCAGACGAAGTCGTGGGCAGAAGCTAGTAATATTATACTGAGGAAAGATTTGTTTGTTTGAAATAAATAGGCCCCGAAAGTACTGGACTGGTTTGAATTTTTGTTTTCACCAGTAGAATCCTTAACTATACCTGATGTATAAAGGCTATATTATATTTAAAAAAATGGAGATTCTTAAGAAAATTGCAATAATCTAACCCAATGTAGCAACATTGTGCCTATAAAAATAATTATTTGGCGTGCGCTGAGACAACTATTGATGAAGCATAAGAATGTTAAAATCTTCTCAGTCTTATTTGAATTTTGAGTTTTAAACTTGACATAACTTCAACAATGTAATTTTATGAAATCGCAAACATTTAATTTAATTTTTAATATTTTGTCTAATTTACTTGAATGATTTTAATTTATTGTATTGGAATAATGTAAATTTACTATAATTTAATGTTATGATCTTATCCTTATTTTTAATTTAATTTTGTGAAAATTTTATTTTTATTTTGTTATGTGAGCCTAGTTATAAGTGCATGCTGTGGTCTCCTGTAACTGAAGGAGCACACTTAAATGAACCATTGTATCACTGTCTTATGTTATATCTGTGTATCTTTTGTTGGAGATCCAAATAAATAAATAAATAAATAAATGTACTACATAATTGAAGTACTCAGGGAGGGAGGGTATAGGTATGTCTAACTATTAGTCGCAATGACCGCGTTTTATTCAAATTCCTAATAAATGCTGTCTGACGCTGGTCTCCCGATGAACCTTGATTGACAAGTGACGGAGCAAACGGTTGCAATTGCAGATATACAATCTGGATAGATTTTGCTCTTTTTATCCTCGTAGCGTCTGTCTGTCACAGCCAATTTGCTCCGTGTCTACTGTTCGTACAGTATCAGTTGAAATTTGGTAGGTACACAAATTATTAACTCCTGTGACTCAAACACGGACGACTAACGTGAATAAGTATAAGTTGATTACTTAAGGGATTAACTTTTGCGGGACAAACAAGAAAATAAAAAAAATTGCTTTGAACATATAGGTACATCAGCCCGAATATCAACTACGGGCAGTAGCGCGCCGGTCACAACAGCCGCCTGGGTCCCAGTTATGACGTGCTGTATAAAAGGGATAGTGTTATGCGTCTTGTATAACTCCATCACCCTCCCACACGGTTATCATGATGATTTTGAGATGTCATAATAGGTCTAGTTACTTAATCTTCCCTTTTCAATAGCAGTGTGCGGGACTTTACTCTCTGTAGGTACCACATGCCTCCAAACTAGATACTACGAGCGCTAGTGTTCCGAGGGACTCGGCGGCGAATGTACAGACGCCTGCAAAATTGCCTGGATCCCTTAGTGTCTATTTTCCAGTGAACGTTTGAGTTCAAGTTTTCGAAAATCAAACTAACTTTCTTCACAACCATAACTAACTTACGAAACATTACACTGCTAATACAATTTATCTTAGCCTTAGGTTGCACGTCTACTAAAACTTACCAAAGAGATTTTGAAAAAAAAAAAAATAACCGTGCGTCAGTAACAATATAATTATATAGTTAACTGTTTACGCATAACTAAGTGACAACGTAGTAACAAACATTATACATTTTTACGTAAATCTTGCAAAACAAACCCTTTTGTTTAATATTTTGTATTTACCAAAGCAGTTTTAAACAGTTGGCAACTAAATAATTATACAAAATAAAACATAATCTTTCAGACTGACTGGCTGGCTGGCTGACTGACTGGGTAACTGGCTGACTGACAGACTTACTGGCTTTCCGACTGGCTGACTGATTGGCTGGCTATATAAAAATTCAAACCAGTCCAGTACTTTCGGGGCTTATTCATTTCAAACAAACAAATCTTTCCTCAGTATAATATTACTAGCTTCTGCCCACGACTTCGTCTGCGTAGACTTTATAACTGGCGCGCAACTAATTTGTCTCATATTCTCATCCATGGAAATAATCCCCATGATTTGTGTAACGTAAATCATAAGTTTGTGAGTCTTTGCTGTTCGTACTAACTGCCCCGGAATAACTTCGACATTTTCCTGGTCTCCTGGAACTTGTGAATCTTTAGCGTTCACAATTCTTGACCAAAACTATTTTGACATGTTTCTGGCCTCCTAGTACTTATGAATCTTTAGCGCTGGTGTTTTACTAAAAATTTACCACGTTTTCATACAAAGTTGGGCCCAAAATCGAAAGTCGGCCACCGGAAAAAATGGTTTTAATCCGTTTGGAACATCATCCTTAGCATTTGGTACTATGTCATTACATTACTATGGATTTTGGGCCCAATATGAAGGGTCTATTTTACCAAGCCAGATGACGTCACGGGTGTCTTCAACTTGCTGTATCCTGTTTATTTTTTGTTTACGTGAAAAAAGAAAAAATACGTGTGTAGCGAGAATATCTTCCATAGATGCGTTTCGCGCGCTAACGTGATGCCCGCGCCGCAACCCACCGCTCCTCAGGCCGCCAGTCGGTTCTAGGTACACGCCCTTAGACGTAGCATGTGCGCGCGCGACTGCGTCGCGCGGCCCCCTATATGTACCTAGATATCTTTAATTGTGACTAAACCTAAACCTCATTCCGTGTATTGTGTGATTGTCACCAACATTAATAAATAAACTTTGTACAACCGTTACACGTGTCCAATATTTTTTGAAAATCTATCAAGGGACTAATTAGATTTTTTTAGTAAAATACCCTATTTTAGCCCGGAAAAATCTTCGACATGTATTCGCCAGTTGATTCTGAAACGCGCCGAAGTGGCTTGGGTGAAGTGACCACGAATTGAGGTGTCATTTCATCTTGATTACATGGATCGACAGGCCCCGGAAATACTTCGAAATGTTTCTGGACTCCTGGTACTATTCATTTTTAAAAATTTTAACAGCTGCCATAATAAATACTTAACTAACTATTGTACACTAATTAACACGAAATCCTGGTACTTGTGAATCTTTAGCGCTCACAGTTCCAGCCCTAAAAATATTTCGACAAGTTTCTGTTCTCCTGGTACTTTTGAATCTAACGTAGGTACTAACTAAGGCAGCAGCAACTCTTGATTTCTACTTCTAGCTCTGCCATATAAGTTACCGGGATAAAACCTGACCTATATGATATTCCAGGAACTGCATGTGTGCTAAATTTCATCCAAATCCCTTCCGCCATTTTGGCGTGATTGACAGCCAAACATACAAACATCTATTTAATGTTAGCTCTATGTTGTGTTTTTCCATTAGTAAATATCATCATCATGTGGATTGTAAATGCAATAAATAATACTTGCCCTGTGATCCAAATTATGAAAGGGTATTTTTTATCGCTCTTTTCAAGTTGTGTCTCATTGTTTGTAAATCAAACAATTCTAACAGGTTAACCTTTTTCGTCGATAAGATTGTGTACCACAATAATTATGTAATAAGATATTATCCTAAGCCTACATACAGGGCTTACAGAGTTCCTGGAACTGAAGTGTAAACACACCCAATTTTTTTTTGTCTGCGGTCGGGTCAGCTGCCTGAGGTCTGCATGTTTTAAAGGTTGTGGTTTCAAAAAAATGTATGGGAAGGTGTGTTCTTTTAATTGATAATTGTGAAATCTTGAGTGTATTTATTTATGAAATTACGTAAATACTTGATAAAATAATGATTTACTATTTCGATTTCTATCTACTTTTGTACATTAAACTGGAAAAATTTTAGCTCACGCTGATTAGAATAAGAATTAAAAATATATTTCAAGACAATACTGGACTAATTCATTTTAAATCTGATATCTCATTTTATAACGATTTTTTCAATTCTCACCTCTAGTTTCCTAGATTAGTGCGATAAGTGCGACCAACCTAACAAACAAACAAACTCTTCAGCTTCGTAATACAACAAGTATAGGTTTCGATTTCAAGAGGTGATCGCTCGTCAATTTCTACGAAAATCGAAGTCGGCAAACAAAAACCCACAAGGGAGTTTTTCACAATAATTTGTAACTAAATATTATGTGTATGGTAGACGGTGGACGATCGACCTTCACCCACGGGGTAACCAGATGAGACATCATTTTATCAAGTTTTGTTGATCTGTAAACACAAACACGCCTATGATAGCTTATTAATCGAAAATTGTTTGCTAGTTTTTTTTTATTGTTTTTTAGGGTTCCGAACCAAAATGGTAAAAACGAACCCTTACGTTGTGAAGCCTGTCTGTCTGTCACAGCAGGAAATCTGAAGAACTACTAATGCTTCTTTTAATTTTTATTTTCAATATTTTCTACATAATAACTAAAATTAACAAGTGTATTTGTTAATTTTACTACTAACTAGAACTAATGCTTTGAACTTGGGAATAGTTTGAGACGACGTTTGTTCAACTATCTTCTATACATAATAATTATAATAAAATCGTAGGCTAACCGTGTCTGTAAATTGAATAATTTTACAAAAAAAATACATAGAAAAGTTAGGAAAAAGATATAAAACACAAAGATGCTAATTTTGAAATTTTTGTCTGTTTGACAGTTTATTTGTTTATATGTTTGTCTGTGCGTTTGAAATAGCATCACGCATAAACCACAGATTGGGTTCCAAACCAATTACGGGTACTTAAAAGATACTTAAAACATTAAGTGATAATCCGAGTAACGTTTAGCGTTTATTTCATCAAAATCGACCAACAAAATCAAAAGATATTGATTTTTTAAGTTTCGTAAGTAACTTCCTAATGTATTCTGATTAGTCAGAGCGCCATCTATTGAGAAAAAGAAAATGTAGGAAATCATGAATATTACACCAAAACACATTGTTATTTGTGAAACTTTTATACGTAGCAAAATAAAAGTGAACATTTTAATACCTTGTCGTTGTAACCGGGCTTCTTACTTAACGTCTTCCGCTGCTAAACTTTTTTGTCAGTTTACGACTTTATCGATAGATGACGCGTTTTTCTGAATAGGGTATTTTACAAAAAAAAAACAGTTATACCGTCTGATAGATTTTCAAAAAATTTTCGACACGTATTTTTTCGTTTTTCACGTGATCTAAAAATAAAGGAGATACAGCGAGTTGAAGACACGCGTGACGTCATTTCGCTTGGTAAATTTGGTACATTTTTACCAAGCCAGAAGACGTCACGCGTGTCTTCAACTCGCTGTATTCTCTTTATTATTTGTTTACGTGAAAAAAGAAAAAAATTGTGTCCTTGAAAATCTATCAGACGGACTAATTAGATTTTTTTAGTAAAATACCCCATTACGGTGTAAAGATTTCCCGCTGGAGAACGACCCTCACACAGTCGAGTTCGTTAGGGGTTCAAAAATAGTGGCCGTGGAGTTTCTCGCATGTTCTTTTTCATAGTGATCTACTTATGCTTTAAAACTTGCAAATAGCTTAATGTTTTTGACAGCCTGATCTTGACAAATCAAAAGTATCCTACCTAAGTATCTGTAAATAAATGGTTTAAATCTTGAAAATAATATAAGAAATAAAAATATTTGTATTTTTCTTGCAACTTCGACTGATACGGATTATTAAATATTCAAAGTGGGGCTACTAGGTCATGTAGGATGTCATAATATGAAAGAGTGTTGTTTACACATTCTTAAACATATACGTTTTTTATTTTAGGCCCTATGGTTTTGGAATTATGTCGAAAAATGTTGATTTTTTTACCACCCCCCTTATCTCCGAAGTTTCAGAGAAAAATCTGAAAATATTCCATACTAGCTGTTGCCCGTTCGCGTGATTTCGAAAGTAAAATTATGTCGTTATATATAATTGCTAAGATAATATATACAAACAGTCAATATCTGGCATTACATGACCCTTCATAGAATTAAGAATTTGGAAGACTGTTATGCAAGGCACTGGCTGTATCATTTCTTCTGTTCATAAGGGCATTTTGGCCAGCCCTACAAATTTTATATAATGTGAAAATTCTGAGCACAATGTTGGCCATAGGTTACCAACCGAAAAAGAAGTCTACCCCCGCAACGGATAGAGTTAAGTAGAGTAGAGACTGTGTTATACGCACTTAGACTCCCATACCGTCCGTTTCGCGTAAGTGTTCTGGATAAGTTAGCCAGCCTAGCTTGGCCCAAATGGACAGAAGCCTCCTGGGTGCATCACAGGTTTCGCGCAGCGACCTCACCGTTCCAAGGATTTGTTCACGTTAGGAAATAACGACCTCATTTCTAGTATGAAGTGGGCGACTGATTTCTCGTCGTCGAAGCAACCTCCGCAAATTGGGCTGTTTATGGTGCCTTTGTTGTAGAAATGTTTTGTAGAGTGCAATAACCCCTGGGTATACCTATTATTATTATTATTCGGAAATTATTTCTACTTAGGCTAATAAGTCATATTGCCATTTTAGACTACCTGCAATTTGTAGCCCATGACCATTAGTTCTCATGAAGTTTTGTTGATCAAATCATGCATGAAAATGTGAGAAAGGTAGCGGGAGGAGTGGGTATTGGAACCTCTTTGCGAATTCTTCTGTGGCGTCATTGCCTAGGGATCTACAATTCCCAATTGTTCACTGAAGGGTGAAGCCCGAAATAGATAATTTCTGACCCTGAGCTGGTCATGATATTGTATCTTAGGCTCTCTAGGAATTGAATAATTTTGAAAATATGTAAATAGAAAATAATAAGGAATGAAGGGGAGTCTGTGAATGATCATAATGCGACCGAAGCAAAACGCTTGAGCAATTAGCCGAAATCTTATTTTAGTCAAGGCTTCCAGCTGAGAGCCTTGCAAAATTTAATCGAAATTAAATATGCAAATAAAAATTATAAAACTGGTGTTTCAGCCGAATCCAGTTTGACTGGAAGTCGACCCCTAGTTGGGAAAAGGCTAGGCAGATGATGATGAAAAATTATTAAACCCAATGGGATTATGTGTACCTAATAAGGGCAATATTTCGTGAAAAAGGGCCATAGAAGTAGTTCCATGGCCGTTTTCACGAAATATTGCCCTTATTTTCCCGACAAACATTTGTCAATATTATGCGTATTGATGGTTGCGTAGGTGAGATCCCCGTACCTGCCGTTGCCGTAGCCTATCTTCTAAAATAACCTTACCTCCTTCTTGGTTATGGTGTGTGTCGCCAGCAATTTAACAGTATTCCTATAATTATGCGCATTTGAGAGGCCTTAAGTTTTTTCTTCTTCTAAACTGGTTTATTATTAAGTTGATTCTTAATTTATTTCGGACCAGGAATGTAAATCATAACGATGTTATGTTTTAGACAACAGAAATCCGATTAACCGAGCTTATTCGACTGTTTTTGCGTCTCCTCTATCATTGAACTTCGCCACCTGCTCGCGGCTTCAGGCCTTTAAAGGTTCATTATTTTTTTTCTTTTCGAATCGATGGTTAACTTTTTTTAACCGACTTCTTCAAAAAGGAGGAGGTTCTATGTTCGGTGGTATGTATCTTTTTTTTATGTATGTTCACCAATTTCTCCGACAATTCTGGACCGATTTAAAAAAATCTTTTTTCGTTCGAAAGCCTATAGGTACTCCTGAGGTGGTCCCATTGTCACCAAGTTAGAATTTGATGATGGGATCTCATGAAAATCGAGGGAAACCCTCAAATTTTATGACCACATACACTGTTTTTCATAAACTTTCTAACGCAATTCAGACATTTGTTTCTGGTAATCATCATCTCATGTTGCTGAGTTGATGATGGGATCCCATGAAAAATGTTTGTTCAGCGATATTTTCGCTAATTATTAACCGTTTTGGATGATTCTTTTTTTGTTTGTAAGAGTATTTTCTCGGACTGGTTGCATTTAAATTTGGTGAAGATCTGATGAAGAACTTCGGAGGTAGGCAATGGGACTCTTCAATAAATGATAGCAGATGGATCGGGATTTCTGAAATCGTATGTCTGTTGATTGTAGCAGTTCACGCCGGCACGCTGTGTTTGTGGTTTCACTTTTTAGTGGTACCTGCGTTCCGCTAAAAAGTGAAAAATAAAAAAAAAAACTTTAATTTCGGAAGTCGGTGTTCAAAAACGAAAAAACCGAAAACACCGACTTCCGAAATTAAAATAATTTTTTAGTTTGTAGTGTTTTGTTTTTGGAAGTCGGTTTTATTTTTTTTATAAAAAGTTTTTAAATCCATAATAATTATCCTATTTGCCAATAAAATAACGATTTTAATTTAATTTACGTAACGTACATGATATCGTCATTGTAGCGAAACCAGCCAGATTTGTCCCCACAGATCCGCGATAACACGCAATATGGCCGCCAACAGCTGAGCGGGTAAGTGGTTACGTTAATTGCAGCATTGGTGGCATTCATTAAATCCTCCATAGGACAAGTGTGATTGAGCAGCTTTAGCTTAATAAGCTGAGCAAATGTAAGCTGCGCCTGTTGACGAATATTTTAATCTCAAAACCGGAAAAATTAGGACAAATGCATAACGCCATCTATGGAATATGAAGGTAAACTATCAAAATAATAGTTCGGTGTTCGTTTTATTTCTATTAATAGGAATATTACGTAGAGTGGTAGCTTGGAGCGAGAGTAATCTTCTGCAGTTTAACACATCTGACACGGTTGGCGCAGTGGTTGAGCGATCGGCTGCTGCGCTGCGTGTCGCAGGTTCGATTCCCGCACGGAACAAATATTTGTATGGCCTACAGATAGTTGTTTCGGGTCTGGCTGTTTGTGTATGTGAGTTTGTATGTTTGTGAACGCACCCACGATACAGGAGAAATTCCTAGTGTGGCAACGTTTATATATCAAAAAAAAGTGTGTGACCATAAGTTTCTCGCGCGCACACACACCCATCAGGCATACTTATACAGTGGACGCGGTGCCGATGGATAGGGTCACTGAACTAAGAGACATAATAATATACTCGTAGTTTAGGTATGCAAAAAAGCACAAAGAAACCTAGGATTTGTACTCAGAATAGTAAAAAGTTTCACAAATATTAAAGCTATAACGGCGTTATACAATACTTTAGTAAGTAGCTAACTAGAATGCAATGCAGTTATCTAGGCTCCACATGAAACTAAGTACATATAGTCTCATGTTGGAGTGAGTACGGAATAAATTTATTAGGTACAAATATATGAGGGAATACGGGGTATATCCATTTTATCACCATTATTTAAGTATCCAACTCTATTTGACTTGGGTATAGTCGGATATTATGAACTGAGGACCCTTAGCAGGAGGCAACTCACACTAGTGACGTATATCTTTAAGGTAATTAGAGGGAAGATACACAATGCGGATATATTGCGAAGGGTGGAGCTAGTTGTGCCAGACGGATATGTGGGGCGTCGTCGACAACCACGGTTGCCGGCAGAACCGCGCGCGCGTACTAACTTGCTACGCGAGGCACCGCTCAAGAGCGCGCTCCGCACTCTCAACCTCATTGCTGAGGACTTGGACATATTCTGTTGCACTTTGGGTGGGTGATTTATAAGAACACCTATACAATTTGTTATGGTCAAAACAGGAGAACTATTTAAGGTTTAAATGTGCTACAATATCGCATTGGGGCTAGCCTGCAAATCTTAATATATATAAATCTCGTGTCACAATGTTTGTCCTCAATGGACTCCTAAACCACTTAACCGATTATAATAAAATTCGCACACCATGTGCAGTTCGATCCAACTTGAGAGATAGGATAGTTTAAATCTCAAATTATAGTAGGTAGGGTAGGTAGGGTAGGTAGGGTAGGTAGGGTAGGTAGGGTAGGTAGGGTAGGTAGGGTAGGTAGGGTAGGTAGGGTAGGTAGGGTAGGTAGGGTAGGTAGGGTAGGTAGGGTAGGTAGGGTAGGTAGGGTAGGTAGGGTAGGTAGGGTAGGTAGGGTAGGTAGGGTAGGTAGGGTAGGTAGGGTAGGTAGGGTAGGTAGGGTAGGTAGGGTAGGTAGGGTAGGTAGGGTAGGTAGGGTAGGTAGGGTAGGTAGGGTAGGTAGGGTAGGTAGGGTAGGTAGGGTAGGTAGGGTAGGTAGGGTAGGTAGGGTAGGTAGGGTAGGTAGGGTAGGTAGGGTAGGTAGGGTAGGTAGGGTAGGTAGGGTAGGTAGGGTAGGTAGGGTAGGTAGGGTAGGTAGGGTAGGTAGGGTAGGTAGGGTAGTAGCCAGTTGACGGGAGCGAAGCCGCGTGGGTCAGCTAGTATATTTTATATTTATATGTATGGATAAATAAATAAATCAATATGCATAATATTAAATGTTTGTGGGAAAATATTTCCATGAAATCGGCTATGAAAGAAAAGGTACACTTTTATTATATTTAATTTCAATACCCACCTGCCAAGCGTAGTGATTATGGCTAAACCCCAACCCCCCCCCCTCCTATGGGGGAGGCCTATATCCAGCAGTGGACGTCTTCCGGCTGTTATGATTATGATGAAATTTTGCAAAAGGCACCCGGCTGAAAGTCACAAATATCCAACAAACTGTTATAGTAGCTGAAATAAGATTTCGGCTGATTGATCCGGCGTGTAGCTCCGCAGTCGTAATGATCATTCACAGTTTCGTACATAAATTTGCCAGAGATCAACTAAACTTTATGAGAACTAATGGCCACGAGATACAAATTGCAGGCAGTCGAGCCTACGCACGTGATTAACTACACGACTTATCAGCCTTAGCAGAAATACACTCCGAATAATAATAGGTAATAACACGGGTCATTGCCCACTAAAAAACATTTCAAAAAAGGTGCCATAGACAGTTCAATTTACAGATGTTGCTTCGACGCCGTAAAATCAGTCGCCCACTTCCACTCCCATCGTGTACTATACCGATCATCATCATCATCTGCCTAGCCTTTTCCCAACTACATTGGGGTCGGCTTCCAGTCAAACCGGATTTAGCTGAGTACCAGTGTTTTACATGGAGCGGCTGCCTACCAGACATCCACAAACCATTAACTGGGTAACAAGGTACATCTTGGAAAGACGAGTCAGATCGTGAACAATACCGATGGACCACTTTATGTAGCTCTATCGCGTGTTAACAACCCAAACAACTTTTTTAAACATCGCAAACGGAAGTATCTCATTAGGATAAATTACTAGGGCTGAATGGCATTTTGACAGAAGAGATGATATACCAAGTGCCTTGAATAACAGTCCTCCAAATTCTAAGAGAGGTCAAGCAATGTTAGATATTGAATGTTTGCATATCTTATCTTAGCGATCTTACAAAGCGACATAATTAAACTTTTGCCCTTTTTTTTTTGCTTTCGCGTGAATGTCGCGAAAGGAGTCGCGAGCAACAGCTAGTTCTTTAAAATTATTAATGAAAACAACAGTAGGAAGAATGAACTGGCGGAATATGTAATGGAGCGCAACCTCAATAGGCAAAGAGTAGCTTTCATGCCAATGGACGCCAAGAATGCTGCTTTCGATGATTTCCCACAACTCACATAGTTATGAGGATTTGATCTTATTTACTACCATGATGAGGAAAACCAAACGGTCTCTACATTGTGGAACTATATCGACACCACGAATTGATTAATGATAAAGATTAATAAGACGAAAAATCCAATCAAGACATACGAGAAGCAAACAGTGTTACAAATAGTATTTTATTAAATAAACTATATAGATTAGGGATCCGCGGTAAATCACATGAATGGTTTAAAACTTATCTGGAAAATAGAGCACAGCTAGTAGAAGTATATAATAGAATACTTTAATAAAAATATAAACGAGCTTCGAAAGTTCCGGTCTGACAGACAGGTGATTAACGCATCAATACCACAAGGAAGTGTTGTTGGGTGTCTTCTGTTTCTTATTTACATCAATGATCTCCCAAAATTTATAGCAGAATCTGGACCATGCGTTTTATTTGCGGACGACATTTCCAATCTCACCCAGTGTCACGACAACGTAAATCTTAACAATACCCTTAATGAAACATTTAGCAAAATAATAACCTGGATGAATGAACACAGCCTTGAAATCAACTTTACAAAAACTAAACTTATAACTTTTCATCCCCACCAAAAAATCATCTAAATTAAATTTTTTCTTTCAATAATCATAAAATAGAGACAGTGAATGAATTCACATTATTAGGTACAACTGTAGATAAAAATATAAATTGGAAGTCACTCGTACAAAAAGTAAAAATTAAGCTTTCAAAATTTGTATACGCTTTTCGTGAAGTTAAAAAAAACACAAATTTACAGACTGCCCTGGTTACTGATTACACCTATGCTTACGCATGGCTTAGCTACGGTATAATAATGTGGGGATACAGTACAGATGCACTTACACTGTTTACAGTGCAAAAGAAATGTATCCGTATTTTAGTTAATATTCAACAAATAGATAGCTGCAAACCAACAAACCATTTTATTAAACTAAATATATTAACTCTGCCTTGTATTTACATACTGGAAATATGCAAATTCGCTCACAAACACCAAGACTACATTAAACGCGAAGACATACAGACACGATACGCACTCCGATACAAACACGACTAAACCTACCAACATCCCGTTTAGAAATACACTCAACAAGCCCTCGTCATGTCAATAGAAATATACAACATGCTGCGGAAATCAATAAGAAATGAAAAAAAACTGCATATATTCACAAATAAGTCAAAAAAACTTTTACTAAGGAAATGTTATTATACCGTAAACGAATACTTAAGCGATAAGTCTTTGAAACTTGCATAGAATAGACAAAAATCAGTTTAGAATAAGTTAATGTTAAGTCCTCATGTCCACATCTTACTCTTGCTATGCCCGACTGTGCCCGACTTTGCCCGACTGTGCCCGACAGCCGACAGGGGCCATGATTGTTATTTTTAAAATGTTTACCACCTAAGCCTACACTGTGGAATGCAATAAAGTATTGAGTATTGAGTAGTATGTTGATGAACCCGACCAAACCCAGAGGACAGAGCTTATAAGGGTAGTACTGTTTTTGCATCCACGGCCGCCGCACCATTGGAACCTGCGGGCATATAGCCAGCGTGGTTTATTTTTATCTTGGGCTAGACATTAAGATCAAACTGATGTACTTGCGGCTTTTCTAAATCATATAATTGGAACTATAGATATTGACAATATCGAATGATGAAAAATTAGCGTCAATATGCTGTGAAATGAATAAAAGCAATAATCAATAAAGATAATATGTGATTTCGTATGAAAAATATATCAATAATTAACGATACAATTCCTTAATTGTGTCGTTAATAATTCATATATTTTTTAACTTCATCTTTATGAAGTTATCATGACGAATAACTACTGAAGATTTACTGTCAAGTTTGGCACGGTCGACATAATGTCGGGTATGTTACTACAGGTATGTACCCGACACAGTTCTCGTTAGTGGCAATATCATATTGTAATGGGATCGGTCCATCATCAGTATCATCACTGACTGAACTATTGTTGCCAATAAGCCTTATGTAGTAGAGGTGGACCAAAGCGTGCAATGATAGACATAACCATCCCGCATGACGAGAACCTCGTGAAAGCCGAGAAATATAAAGAAATATCTTGATTTGCCTGTAAAGATATTAATTTCAGTCAATAACTACGAGCCTCGACTTAGGAGGCTCTCGTTAGGCAGCTAGATCAAGGACTTGATTCAGAAAGCGGTACTTTTGGACACGGCTAGGACATACCTTTCCCTGGATCTCTTACTGCCGGCTGCCGGTAGCTTAGACCCTGTTGCCCAAACCGGTGGGCAAATATTAAAAAAAAGTGTTTTTTTTTTTTCAACTAGACGGACAGTACCCACGAAAATGCGACCCATACTATAGTAATCTATAAATATTTATCTATCTATCTCTCCATATTTATTTCTGTACATCGTGGGTATGGATTCCACACTATGGTGTTCAGTGATCTTTAGCAAGTAATACCATCCTATACTACAAGTACGTTTACGGAAAAATCTGATAAGCTCGGTCAAAAACGATACTCGATGCCTGAACTATTTATAATATACCAGTATGTACATATGAACTTGTACGGAACCCTCGGTGGACAAGTCCGACTCGCACTTTTTATGTCCTGATAGACACCGGTATAGAATTCTATTGCTTAGGTGTCCACAAAATACTGATGTTCCCAAAACGTTGTGGGCCTTTTAATTTTGGGGTTTTTCTTCTGAATACCTACCTTATTCCGAATCGCTTGTAGAATATTTAACGTCGGGCTCTGTTCAGTGGGCATCATGGGCATGGCTGGAGCTCTGGTCGGGGCACCGGGTGCATCGTCCCGGCGCGCCGTGGTGCTGTGGCGGCTGCAGCGAGGCGGGACCCGGCCCGTGCAGGGGGACCGCACTCCGCAGATACGGTCTGTGCCGGAGAACAACATAGGTCACGGAGAACAACTATACGGTTATAAGAAGCATCGGTGCACAAACTGAAACCATTAGCCTACGCTACCTGTCCAAAATGTGCTTACAAATGCTAGCACTGTTTGGACAAGTCCATTTAAATCTGTGGGCTTCTTTCCTCAGACCACTGTAATAGACCGTAACATTCATGGATCATGGTTCACTGACCATTACATATTATTTAGGTACGGTGTATGGTTAAAAAAAGAGACTGACCTCTGAGGTTCTTTCAGTTTATTTTCTCAGGGTAGTTAGCTACAAAACACCAGCCTCATCTAGTTTAAACTTAAACATATCTACTGTACAAATAACAATCAATTTTGTTGATTTTTTTTATCGGTACCGATTTGCGAATTAGCGCGGCCAACTTTTGTAGTTCTTTGCTCAGGATGTTTGTTACTATTTCACCTCAGAACGCCTCAAAGGATCTTCAGAAAGTTTGACACAGAGTTACACCTGGGCGAAGCCGCTGGCAGAAGCTACTACCAAAATACTAGTTCAAACCAGTGACAGTAAGCTACTGTCTCTCGGTCTGAGATGAAATCCCTAATTTGATTGGACTTTTGACTTGTGACTACGCTACCGAGGGGAAACAAGGAATAGTGTGACGAGTCCTTTGTCACAGAGAGCAAAGTGAAAACAAGATCTGCCATGTGTGTTGTTAGAATGAAATTCTTTGGTTTCTGTCTCTTACCTGTTTTGTGATGAGGAACCCACAAGGTTACTAGAGTGCGGGAGAGAAGATGGTGGGTTGTTTTCATTGCGTGCAGCAGCGTCGTCATTGGCTGTCTCTAGTGACGGGGCAAGTGCGAGTCTACATCCCCGCCGTGTTCGCTTGTTGAGTACCCGTGCTCGGGGGTAGACTGGAACACCCCGCCGGCTACGCGTTGTCATGCGGCTACGTGTACGTACACGAACGTCTTGGTTTTCTGATCGGTTCTGTTCTTCATTATGCTCCGCATTCCCTGAAACTGGCGGCTGGCTACTCGTGGAAGGGTGCTCATTGCGTGTGTCCTCTGTCTCTCCGCGTGTATGAGGGGGGTCTGCGAGAGCGCTTTGTTGACTGTTTGCTGTATGCTCTGGACGTAACCTGTTGGATGAGTAAAAAGAAATAAATAAAGTTCGGTTGCATCCCATTAAGGCTTCTCTATTTATGTTGTTTCAATAAACACGACTGCACCACAGACGTTTGGAATCTGGCTGCACTGTGATCGATTTTGTTAGACATTGTTTTAACAAAAGCGGCTGCAACACAGAACAGCTCAATATTCGCTAGTGTCTATAGTGTACTATGATCAAGATGATGAGCATGATGATGATATGTTGGTTGTTGATGATGATGATTAAGATGACGGGACTTAGGTCACCCCGACTCGGATAGGTCAATTTAGAAAGGTCATGCCTTCGTGGTTTTTTTTTTTTCGAACGGTTCAGAAGCAGCTGGGTGTGGACAGACTTTAACTGCGTTAAGCCAGTCGTAGACTATCGGTGTCTATGTTGCAGCCGTCTTTTCATATTTTCCATTGAATTATAGAAACAAATGCGGCTGTACTACAGATCGCTGAGTTGCAGCTGGTTTTGGACATACTATAACTGCTTTAAGCCATCCGCAACATACTGCAGCACAGACTATGAATGTCTGGGTTGCAGTCGCTTT
Source organism: Lacanobia oleracea (assembly GCA_950371165.1). NCBI lineage: Eukaryota > Metazoa > Arthropoda > Insecta > Lepidoptera > Noctuidae > Lacanobia > Lacanobia oleracea. The sequence goes on from OX493385.1 coordinate 1,045,963, forward strand.
TGTATTTACGCTTACGGGTCTGGCTGTTTATGTCTGTGAGTTTGTATGTTTGAGAACGCATGCAAGATACAAGAGAAATACCTAGTGTGGGTAAAGTTTATAAAATAAAATAAAAACTTTCAAAAGGTTAATGGTCTAATTTAATACTTAAAAAAATAAAACTTTTGCAAGCAAACTCTTCAAAATGTTGGTTTATATAAAGAACTTACTCCGAAGCTGCGTCTGCGGCGAAGTCTGTTGGTGCAGGACTATCTTCGATAATAATTGGCGTGTGAAGTGTGCGGTGGGAGACACCCGGCGGTGTCTGGCGAATTGGCTCGTATGGAGCAGCTGTGAAGCGGAAAGAGGTTTTTATTTGGTTTCAGGGAACTCCATACAAAAAAATTGAAAAACATGAAATATTGTTTCGCTAAAGAATTGGCAGCACAACAAGGCTCCTGCAAAGAAAAATAAATATATTCATTTCGATTCAATGCTTTTTCTAATTCCTTCCATGCAGAGAAACGAGTAACGAGCGGTAATCTATCGTCGCCTAATTCTACTCCGGATGCAAATACATCATCGAATTTTTCTACTCAGGATATAACATTGTCTACTACAGCTCAGAATTCACAACTAACTTATAACAATAGAACACCACTGCGAAAGAAGAACTGTTCTTGAGACAACAACAATTTTACAGAAGTAGACAAACAATTACTTGATATATTAAAAGACAAACAAGCACAGAAAGAAGAGGACGAAGAAAAAAACTTCGCGCTTATGTTAGTTCCCATATTACATAGATTAAATGAAGACCAAAAACATTATGCGAAGATTGAATTACTTAATGTCTTAAAAAAAGCACGTACTCATCCGTCTCCGCAACCATTACAACACGTTTTCAACCAACCAGCTCAATTTCGAGGACCAAAAATAACTAGTTCACCATTGTATCATCAAACATGTACCCAGCCACAAACTCCCTATCAGTATCAGTATTCTCCACAATCCTCATCGATGGATACTGTGCACGACGCCCTGAGGTCAACTCACACCTAGGCTCAAGTAGTGAGGACCGCAACTGACCGCAAGCTACCGAGCGTCGAATAGCATAACGCGATTCCTACGAGTTTATTGTAAAATAGTTGTTGTAAAATGTTCTTATTCAATGTGTGAAGATTATGTCTAATAAGAATTGTTAATTAGTAATTAGAATAATGTATTAGATTATGTCTTATTAGAATAATCGTGTAGTATGCAAAAATAAATCACTTAGAACCCCAAATTACTATGTAAACAATGTTTTTAGGAAACTGTCTAATTAGAAATAAGTTTATAAAAGATAACAGTTATGTAAATAGATAGGTTATGTAATTAAATGATGATTACCACCTGTTTTTTCCTCACCTTATCTCTGCGACGCCCGCAATAGCAATAAACAGGCTTGCGGCGGTGCCGTACGGTTTTATAGTGGTGAGGCGGGGGGAGAGGCCATTTAAATATGCGCGCCGCTTTATCCTCACGCCATAGCGTAATGGGACGTCGCAGAGGTAAGAACTATATGTCATTAGTTAGGTATTAGGTTTAGGTGTTAGATAATAAGAGACGCGCCAGCTCATGGCATGTATTTACACTGATTTAAATAAATATGTGATAGCGGGGGTGAGGAAGGGTCCGCTGGCCAGCCAAAACAGAACGATATAAAATAGGTACGGGCATAGTTCGCAGCGTACCAGTAACGCTCCCCCCCGTCTTTTGCCAAACGAGCCAGCCCGCGAAGCTGAGCCAGTAGTGACAAATATCTCCCTAAATAATGACATGACCCAGCCAGTATCTTGCTGTCCCCCCCTAAACGATGCCGCTGAGCCGAGGTCCGTACCCCACAGGGGGTGTCCTCAGCGAGCGGAGTTCTAATAAATATAAATTTGTAGCCTCGGCTGGGGGCCTTAAATTCTAGGGGCCCACACAGGCAAGTCCGGTTTAGTAGTTGACAACCCTCTAGGGTTGATAACTGCGAGTGGCCATCGACAAAAAAAAAAAAAAAAAAAATGTTCGCAGCGTACTCGAGTTCCAGCAGCCTAACAAGAAAAGGCGAACCTCTGCCCGATTGACTAGCCAGCTCCCGCATCAGATCCTCGCCGCCGCCGTCGCCTCCACTTGCTATCTTGTTTCCTTTACTATCTTGTTTCTTTTACGGAGTTCGGGCGATCCCGAATATTATTGGTCCTTCGCAAGCCGGATCGCTGTTCCAGACCAAAGAAGATGGTGCTGACACGAAGCAAAGATGGAGAGCAGACCAAGCGCCGGCAGGACGAGCTGAGCGTCGTCAAGCCTGCAGAAGAGAATTCAAGAGGGAACACAGCTACCACCAGCACGTCGAACGCCGCTACCGACACGTCGGGCACCAGAAGCGGAACCAGTGATTCGACGGGCACCGAGGCAACGACGTCAACAGGAACCGAGGGTATCAGCGCCGCGTCCCATCAGGATAAGACCTCGCAGCGAACCCTCAAGCCTGCTGACGCCCGTTCCAGTCGCTCCGTAGCCTCACGCAAGAAACTCCTCGCGGAGCTAGAGGCGAAAGAGCGTCTGGCCGAGCTGAAGCTGAAACAAGCGAAGATTCAAGCAGAAACAGAAATGCAACAGTTACGTATTCAACGGTTGCAAGCAGAAGCAGATGCCTCTGACGAAGAAGAAGAAGAAGAAGAAATAGAAGATGACTTGGCCTCCGTACGCATCAGTACGTGGCTCCAAGAACCCAACGCGGACCAGACGCACTCAGCAAGCAAAGAAGTCAGGAAAAATAAAGAAGAGACGTCGAATCTAAGAAGAAAAAAGAAGATACGCCTGTGACCAGCCAGCCACTGATAGACGTGTCCACCTTGGCCGCCGCACTCTCACAAGCGGTACGAAGCACGAGGGAACCGCCTAAGTACATACAAGAGCTTCCAATTTACAATGGGGCTAGCGCCGAATGGCTTGGTTTCAAGGCTGCATTTGAGGAGACGTTCATGTACTTCACACGCAACGAGAATATAGCGCGGATACGTCGGAGTCTGCGTGGAACTGCAAAAGAAGCTGTCGGTTGCCTATTACTAAGTCAACCCGACCCAAGAGCGATCGTAGAAGCTCTAGAAAGAAGATTTGGGAGACCAGAAGCACTCATTCACGTCGAAATGGAGAAGCTGAAGTCACTGAGCAAGGTCACTGACAACCCCCGAGACCTGTGCATCTTCGCTGGGCGAATAGCGAACATAGTCGGCACCATCGAAGCACTGAAGAAACCTCAATACCTACACAGTCCTGAGATGGCGCGAACAGTTATTGAGAAGCTCACTCCTATCCTGAAGAACAAGTGGTACGATTATGCAGCTACGAAGAGAGAAGATGCCCCAGAACTAAAGAAGATGTCCACATTTCTAAACGAAGAAGCGGACAAGTGCGGCGCCTACGCCCTACCCGTGTCAGTTGCTGATGAAAACTGGGGGAGGGACAGAAGACAGAAGAAGGTGGAGCGCAAATTCGCTATGCCTATGGGGAAGAAGATGACATCAGACGACCTGTGCCCGCAATGCAAGCAAGAACACAAGCTCACCGACTGCAAACACTTCATCGCTCTCGACACGAATACAAGATGGGAGGTAGCCAAGAAGAGCAACATCTGCTACCGCTGTCTCCGAAGTCGCCATCGAAGATTCCTCTGCAGGGCGCCGCCGTGTGGAAGACATGGGTGCACAATGAAGCATCACAAGCTGCTGCATCACGAAAAGGAACCAAACAGCTCCAGTGACGACTCCGAGAAGAGAGAGACAGCCGCGCCAGCAGTAGAAGTCACATCAGCAGCGCAACCAGGTGGCCATAGACGCGCGTTCTTGAAAATAGCGCCCGTAATACTGAAGGGGCCGCACTCCAGCATTGAAACCTACGCGCTGCTGGATGAAGGAAGCACAGTCACGCTGCTGGACGCCTCGATAGCAGACGTCATTGGGGCTGATGGACCCGGCAGCACCATGTGGATTCAAGGAGTCGGCAATGAGATGAAGCACGACAACAGCAAGGTCGTCGGTCTCAGCATCAGGGGAAAGTACGCAGACGAAGAGTACGAGATAGAAGCCGCGCGTACTGTCAACCGACTTAGCTTCACGCCAGAAACAGTGCAAGATCGCCACATTGAAGATTGCGAACATCTGATTGACATTAGAGATCAGATAACATATGAACGAGCCTCGCCTAAGTTGTTAATCGGACAAGACAACTGGCATCTCATCGTGTCAAGAAAGCTCCGCACCAGTCGTCGTAACCAACCAGTCGCCTCACTCACACAACTCGGCTGGGTTCTTCATGGCTGCCATAGCTCACTCACAGCTAAGGTAGCGTTCTGCGGCAGACTTCAACAAAAAGAAGAGGAACGATCATTAGAAGATTTGGTTAAGAATCACTTCAAGCTCGAGTCACTATGCATCGAACCAAGAAGACCCAGAGAAGATCCTGACCAGAAGGCCCTCCAGATCCTCGAAGAAACCAGCAGAAGACTACCAGAAGGGCGATTTGAAACCGGCTTGCTGTGGAAAGAGAAGGAGCTCGCAATACCTAACAACTATCAAGAAGCTGAACGACGTCTTCATTCACTAGAGAAGAGATTAGACAAGGATGAAGACTTAAAAAAGAAGTATGAAGAGAGAATAGATAACTTATTCCAGTCAGGCTATGCAGAGAAGGCGCCAACACCAGCACCAGCAGGGAAGACCTGGTACCTGCCCCACTTTCCCGTCATCAACCCAGCGAAGCCCCACAAGCCGCCTCGCCTGGTCCATGACGCATCAGCAAGAGCAGCCGGCATGTCCCTCAATGACATGTTACATTCGGGGCCAGATCTACTCCAGTCACTCCCAGGTGTCATCATGAGGTTCAGGCAGCACGCATACGCCGTCAGCGAGGACATCAAAGAAATGTTCATGCAAATAAAGATAAGAAAAGAAGACAGAGATGCCCTACGATTCCTGTGGAGGGGCAAACGGCGGGAGGGCGCGCCAGAGGAATACAGAATGACCTCAGTCATCTTTGGAGCCACCTCGTCACCATGTACCGCACTGTTCATCAAGGACAAGAATGCAAGAGACTTTGCCACTGAATATCCAGACGCAGCAGCCGCCATCCAGAAGAATCACTACATGGATGATTATCTCCAAAGCTTCCGTGACATTGAACAAGCACGCAAGATCACCAGAGAAGTTGATGGCATCCACAAGAAGGCAGGCTTCGTGCTGAACGGGTGGACATCGAACAACATGAAAACCATCGAAGGGCTGGGGCCCATCGAAGACACCACCACCGTGAACCTGGGAGGCAAAGAAGAGAAGACATTAGGTTTAATCTGGCATGTCAGAGAAGACTGCATCGGGTTCAACACAGGCACCATGAAGATCCCATCAGAACTAGAAGAGAACAAGCGCGTTCCCACCAAGAGAGAAGCGCTGAGTATCATCATGGCGCTATTCGACCCACTGGGGTTGATTTCACCCGTGACCACCCCAGCAAAGAGAATATTCCAAGACACATGGCGTTACAAGACCGACTGGGACGACCCACTACCAGTAGAGCTGATCGACAGATGGAACAAGTGGATTACGTCACTCGACATCATCAAACAGCTGAGAATACCTAGATGTTACGATTATCAACAGATCGTATCAAGTCAGTTACATACCTTCGTCGACGCGAGTGAAGAAGCGTACGCCGCTGCAGTGTACTGGAGAACGGAGCGCATAGATGGCAGCGTGCACGTATCGCTGGCAGCCGCCAAGAGCAGAGTCACGCCACTGAAACCCGTCTCCATGCCCAGATTAGAACTGCAGGCAGCCCTATTAGGTGCGCGACTCGCACAGACCGTCGTGGAAGAGCATGATTTCACACCTACGAGCAAAACCTACTGGAGTGACTCCCGCACTGCACTGGTATGGATCAGGTCAGAGCCCCGCGTCTACAAATCCTTCGTGGCTCACCGTCTGGCCGAAATAGAAGAAACCACCAAGAAAGACGAGTGGAGATGGCTTCCATCCAGAGACAACGTGGCCGACGACGCGACCAGAGACACGCCGGACACCTTCAGCGCCACCCATCGATAGTTCCACGGACCTTCATTCTTGAAGTCACCAGAGTCCCAGTGGCCCCGAGAAGAGAGCGTGGTGAAGTACGACACGGGAGAAGAAAGAGAAAAATGTAACTCATGTCAACAACACAACGGTTGCGATAGAGTTTGCCTACCGGAAATCGAACGATTTTCTAAGTGGCTACGACTGATAAGAGCAACGGCACGAGTCCTACAGTTCACTAACCTGTGTAAACCGAACAAGAATACAGTCACCGCTACACGAAAACGTACTAAGAAAACCGAAGCAAAAGATCCCGACTGGCGAACTACGCGAGCTAAGAAAACTCAATCCACGCAAGAAAATAAGGAAATACCTAACTCTACACGTCGCTATATAGAAATACCTACTTCATACCTACTTCAAGCGGAACATATGTGGATGCGAGCCAGCCAGCGAGAGAGCTACAGCGCCGAGATCGACCGAATAAAGAAGAAAAGCGCGCCAAATAGTTACGATCGCTTAAGTCACCTCAGCGTGTACCTCGACGCGGCAAGCACAGTCCGTTTGCGAGGAAGAGTAACCGCAGCGCATGAGATAAGTGAAGATACGTCCAACCCACCTATATTAGACGGTAAACAAAAGTACACTAAGTTGTACATAGCTTATGTACATGAAAGATTACATCATGGCGGCGTGGAAATGGTCGTAAATGAGTTACGACAACGATTGTGGATATCCAAGATACGACCAGCTGTACGAGATGTGATAAAAAGTTGCCTACAATGCCGCATACGAAAGGTGAAGCCAGCTTGCCCATCAACAGGCGACCTACCACCAGCCCGTCTCGCCCACCATACTCGTCCCTTCACATTCACGGGACTTGATTATTTCGGCCCCATAGAAGTCACGGTCGCGCGCCACCGAGAGAAGAGGTATGGCGCTCTCTTCACATGTATGACGTCACGAGCGATACACATAGAAGTCGTACATTCGTTGAGCGCTGACTCGGCAATATCGGCGCTAAGAAGATTTATGGCGAGAAGAGGCTGCCCCAAAGAGTTGTGGAGCGACAACGCTACGTGCTTCAAGGCGGCAGACAAGGAGCTCGGCGAGGCAGCGCTGGAAGCTCTTCAGCATGAGACGACGTGCCATCACATCGTGTGGAAGTACATCCCCCCGTCGGCCCCATTCATGGGAGGCACATGGGAGCGCATGGTGCGGTCGGTGAAAGAAGCTCTGAAGATCACCCTGAACGAGCGGTACCCGAGTGATGAGACGCTGGTGACCCTACTGACAGAGGTTGAGAACATAGTAAACTCTCGACCTCTCACCCACGTCTCAGTCGACCCATCAGAACCTGAGGCCCTGACACCGAACCACATACTCATCGGACCCAACTCCCACGTACCAGTGCCAGGTCACTTCGAGGGCAAGGACGTGACAGCCCGCCAGCAATGGAAGAGAGCACAAGTCCTTGCGGACGTCTTCTGGCGAAGATGGGTCAAGGAGTACCTGCCCCTACTGCAACACCGGCGGGAGCCCACCAGCACAGGAGTCCAGCCCAAGGTCGGAGACCTCGTCATCATCTGCGACAGCAACCTGCCGCGCAACATCTGGCCCCGCGGACGAGTAAGCCAGCTGTATCCAGGCGCCGACGGAGAAGTACGAGTAGTGGACGTCACCACCAGCAGCGGCCACGTTCTGCGCCGCCCCACCAGGAAGATCGTCGTGCTACCAACGGAGTCGCAGCGTGGCGACGGCGGGAGAATGTGCACGACGCCCTGAGGTCAACTCACACCTAGGCTCAAGTAGTGAGGACCGCAACTGACCGCAAGCTACCGAGCGTCGAATAGCATAACGCGATTCCTACGAGTTTATTGTAAAATAGTTGTTGTAAAATGTTCTTATTCAATGTGTGAAGATTATGTCTAATAAGAATTGTTTATTAGTAATTAGAATAATGTATTAGAGTATGTCTTATTAGAATAATCGTGTAGTATGCAAAAATAAATCACTTAGAACCCCAAATTACTATGTAAACAATGTTTTTAGGAAACTGTCTAATTAGAAATAAGTTTATAAAAGATAACAGTTATGTAAATAGATAGGTTATGTAATTAAATGATGATTACCACCTGTTTTTTCCTCACCTTATCTCTGCGACGCCCGCAATAGCAATAAACAGGCTTGCGGCGGTGCCGTACGGTTTTATAGTGGTGAGGCGGGGGGAGAGGCCATTTAAATATGCGCGCCGCTTTATCCTCACGCCATAGCGTAATGGGACGTCGCAGAGGTAAGAACTATATGTCATTAGTTAGGTATTAGGTTTAGGTGTTAGATAATAAGAGACGCGCCAGCTCATGGCATGTATTTACACTGATTTAAATAAATATGTGATAGCGGGGGTGAGGAAGGGTCCGCTGGCCAGCCAAAACAGAACGATATAAAATAGGTACGGGCATAGTTCGCAGCGTACTCGAGTTCCAGCAGCCTAACAAGAAAAGGCGAACCTCTGCCCGATTGACTAGCCAGCTCCCGCATCAGATCCTCGCCGCCGCCGTCGCCTCCACTTGCTATCTTGTTTCCTTTACTATCTTGTTTCTTTTACGGAGTTCGGGCGATCCCGAATAGATACAATATATTCCATTCGAACACCATCACCAATAATGCCTCCACCAAGCCCATTTCCACAGTCATCAACTACAATTCAGCAAGCACCGGCTATACATCCAACGATGCCGCAAAATCAGATACAAATTATCGACCAACAAAAATTGAAACCAGCCAATGCGACTACCGATTATTTGACACAATTTGTAAACCAGTTAGAAGACCAAGACTATGCCTAAGAGTAACTAGAAAAGTTGGTTACATAATTATTTTTTAATTTACATGTTGCGAAATAAAGCTTTAAAAAAAATTAAAATTGTTTTCTTACCTCAACGTAACTGAAAGTCGCTCTTCAGGTGATATTGCATTACGAAATGAAGTGTCTTCAAATTGTAGATACTGGCCCACGTCTTGTAATAATTTATCAAAAGTGCCAATCGACATTCTGTAGTAATTAAAAAACTTATCAGGATGTTGACGCACGTTGTTGTACATTTTGCAAAAGTATCCTTTCAAACGTCTTTGATCAGTTAGTGGATGTACCCAGTACCTATGGCGGCGGCGTTCTTTACGTTTTCTATGTTTTAATTTCAATATCAAAGCTACAAGTGCTACAACACATGCTGCTCGCCAGAAATCCATGGTGAAATGAAATAAATTTAAGCAAAACGCTAGCCGCAATGCGTGTTGTTGCGCGTTTTTGCGTTTTCAGCTATTTCTAAACCGCGCGCGTTTAATCGCAGTGCGTGCTAAGCCATAATAGCTATAAAAACAGACCTGAGGAAGCTTGTGAGTGTGTGTGAGAGATACGCCAGTGCTCATGGCCTGTTGTACAATGTACAAAAGAGTGTCGTTATGGTCTTTGGGGCTGGTGGGAAATGTCCAGAAACGGTACCCCCAATAAAGTTGAATGGTGTACCGTTATCGAGAGTGCACTCTTTCAAATACCTTGGGCATGTCTTGACCACTACCCTCAAGGACGATGACGACATTGAGAGGGAGCGAAGGGCGCTGTCGGTCAGAGCGAATATGATTGCCCGCAGGTTTAAGCGTGCTTCTACGGAGGTTAAAAAAACACTGTTTAGAACCTTCTGTTCCTCGTTTTACACCTGTAGCCTGTAGGTACATTTTACGCGAAGATCGTACAGTGCCCTTCGCGTTCAGTATAATAATGCATTCAGGGTGTTGATGGGGCTGCCTCGCTTCTGTAGCGCATCAGGGATGTTTGCGGAAATGCGTGTTGATTGCTTTTATGCATTAATGCGTAAAAGATGTGCGTCCTTGGTGTGCAGGGTGCGAGCCAGTTCCAACAGCATCCTGGGTATGATTGCTGACAGGCTGGACTGCAGTACTGTTAATAATTGCGTCAGTATCTCAGCTAGGATGCTGAAGCGGTCCCCACCGAGTGTCCCCACGTTGCCGTCGTGGTGGGGCTTGTGAGTCTCAGTGATCTTGGAGCTCTGCCGGTAGAGTTACTCATGCCGGAAAGGTCCAATTGAGAGACCAGACAAAGAGGGACACACACAATTGGCGGAGTCCATAACATCGGACTACCGCGAGGGGCGCACCGTCTGGACTTGAACGTGCGTAACTCATTCTTCATGATTTTGAAGTGTGAATGAGGGAGTTTCTGTCGTACGCCGTGCGATGGCTTACGTAGTAGGGTTATCAGGCGGTGTGTGATTTGTGATTGGCGTTTCGAAGTCTTCGGGGCGCCAATCTGGGTCGGGGCTTTGTTTTAGTGCTGTGCGATGTCTTTTGGCATGGCTGGCAAACTGAGAAGAGGAGAGGGGAGATAACCTCGTTAGAAAATCAACCATCTGGGGACCCCACCCCATAAAAAAGGCAAAGCTGTGATCAGTACAACAATGGAAGCGCGTCATAAAAATAAACTACCCCAGGAGGGTACCTGCTGCTCCGCAGTAGGAGAATCCCTCACCGAGCAGAGCTCGGTCTGTCCCACGTATTCTGGGGGGGACAATGAACGCTTACAATCCCAATCGGATTTTTACCCGTCCTTCAAGGGCGTATTGAGTCAGGATGACTCACGTACCGGTGATGAGGAGTCGTTGGGTTCTATTCCCAACACATCTGGGGCACCGGAAATTAAAGAGCAGGCTAGCACCAAACTGCACTCGGACATCCAGAGCAACGATGGTTCGCAAGGTCTAGCTAGTACTGAGGTGTTAAGGAATGCACTTACGAAGAAAACCCAGAAAGTTCCAAAGAAGAAACAAACCCGAGCACAATTTGTGCGTCCGACTACCCCAGTTGCTGACGAGGTGGCAAGTGACACTAGCGAGTCGACTTGCTCGCAAATGTCTTATGCCTCCGAAACGTCAACGAGATCGTCCAGAACTCGTACGCGCAAGCGTAAGCAGACACCAGCGAGCAGCGAGCCGATACCTAACAGAGATAAGTTTGTTAGGCCGCTCACACTTGGCAAGCCTGTTACTAGCGGTGGAGAGCAGGGCGTAGACTCTGAACCTGCGAGCCCACCAGCTACGCAGGCAAAAACTCGGGCAACGGCAAAACAAAACCTGCCCAGACCAGAGATGTTAGCTAATACGATGCAAGCGCAGCCAACGACGGAACTTAGCACCTGCATAGCAAGTAGTCTTAAAACCATAGAAGAGGTTGCAAACGAATCGCGCAACCTCAAGGGGAGCTTTGTTCATAGTCTCAAGTTGGCAGCAGTTACAGTCCAAGCTGCAGTAGCTGAATTGGCCACACGTTCAGCGGTTGAGGTCAATGTTGAGAGGCTGGAGACGGAAAACGCCGACTTGAAAGCTCGGCTTACCAACTTGTCAGTGCAGGTCGAGAAGCTGACAGCGCAGGTCAGCCTCTTAAGTCGTCCAGGTGATCCTGTGACAACCTCATCGATAGGTCCCAGCTTAACCGTTGCAGTGGCCGATTCTTCTCGATCAGACGATTTGGAGGCCCAGTGCATGGTGGACGCCAAACTGGCCGCAATGGAGAAAAGATTGCCTCCAGAGAAGCCCTTGCGTGCAGCACTTGCTGCAGACATGAGAAAAGCTTCACCACCGGTTGCGAATGAGCAGCCAGTTGCCGGTCCGAGCCAAGTACCTAATACTGCGGGCAAAAAGAAAAGGAAAGGTAAGGGAAAAGGCAAAGCAGTGGCTTCAGTTGTGGATTTTCCTATTGTGTCTACGGCATCTGCACAAGCTTCTCAGGCCCTGCGAGAAGAAGCAAAGGCTAGGACGGTGGCCTGGTCGACAGTGGTAGGGAGGAAGGCAAAGAAAGATAATACTCCCAAAGCCAGCGCAAAGTCCGATGCCCCACCTGCCACTTCTGCTAAGGGGAAAACCTCACTAATAAAACTGCCTAAGGTTCCTGCCACGGCAGCTATTACGGTCTCAATAAGAGAGGGGTCATCTGCTAAACTCGGCGAGGTCATGTCCGTAGTGAGACAGCGAATTCGTTTAGCTGAATTCGGCATTGACAGTGTGGGTCAGAGGAGGGCTGCTGATGGTGGGATGGTGCTAACTGTCGCTGGCACTGAATCTTCCACCAAAGCAGACAATCTCGCAAGCCGTATGCGGGAGGTCCTCGCCGAGTTTGATGTGAAAATTTCTCGGCCAACTAAGCGAGCGGAGGCAAGGATTATGGACCTTGATGATGCCGTTACGCCTCAAGAAGTGGCAACAGCTATCGCCGAGGTAGGAGGCTGTCACCCTGATGAAGTGAAAGTAGGGGAAATTCGTCGTCGGTTCTGGGGGCACGTCGTATGATGTGCTTCCGTTGCCTGGAGCCTGGGCATGTTCGCTGCCGGTGCACTAGTACAGTTGACCGGAGCAACCAGTGCTATGCTTGCGGGGGAGCTCACAAAGCAAGAGAGTGCACGTCGCCGATCATGCGGTGCCCGCTTTGTGCAGACCAGGGTTTGCCAGCGGACCACCGGCTAGGGGGTAAAAATGTACTCCACGCAAGAAGCGGGCCTCGCTTGCTCCAGCCACAGCTCTAAGATCGACGCCAGTACCACTGGGTGCAGGCCCTTCAGAGGAAATGGACACATCGCCTTCTCAGCCTTAAAAGTACTCCAGTGCAACCTGAATCACTGCCGCAGTGCGCAGAATCTTTTTCTACAGACTATTGCGGAGTGGTCGGTTGACTTAGCAGTAGTAGCGGAGCCATATGGTCTTAGAGACTATCCTTGCTGGTTCCGAGACACTGTGGACTCTGTAGCCATTTACTGGGCTAGTGGAAGTGATGGGTCTCACTGCTCCCTATTAGACAGGGGACATGGATGGGTTGCAGTGGAATGGGGACCCCTGGCTGTAGTGGGCTGTTACGTGTCTCCAAACATTTCTCTCGCTGAATTCGAGGAATATCTGGACAGGGTTTCAAACTGCATTCGCTACAAATGTTCACCCCGACCGGTGCTCGTTCTGGGTGACTTTAATGCTCACTCCAGAGCTTGGGGGAATATCCGAGATACGCCGAGGGGACACGCGGTTCAAGACTGGGCAGCGTCGCTTGACCTTCGACTTTTAAATAAAGGGTCTGTATCCACGTGCGTTCGGTTGCAGGGAGAGTCAATTGTGGATCTCTCATGGGCAACTCCTTCTATTGCTCGTATGGTTTTGGAATGGAGGGTTGCGGAGGAGATGGTCACACTTTCCGACCATCGCCACATCGTTTTCGATTTGACACTGCGCCCTTCGAATAGCCCGAGCCGTCCAGTTCCTAGCCCACCGGTGCGACGGTGGGCCCTCAAGCGGCTCAATCGAGACATGCTCATTGCAGCTGCACACGTCGCGGCGTGGCCGGAAGATGCTCATTCGCAGGAGACCTCGCCCGATCCAGAAGTGGAAGCGGCTTGGTTCCGGGATGTAATGACGTCGATTTGCGACGCTTCCATGCCCCGGGTCAGGTGCGCCCAGCGCCCGGGTGCGGTTTACTGGTGGTCAGCAGACATAGCGCAGTTGCGCGTTTTATGTCTTAGGTCCCGACGCCTGTACCAACGCACCCGACGCAGAAGACAGCCAAGAGCCACGGATGAGGAAATAGTCGAAACCTATAGAGCGTACAGGGAGGCGACTATGGAACTTCAACACGCCATCGCCGATGCCAAGTCAAGGTCTTGGAGAGAGCTTCTTGAAGGGCTGGACAGGGATCCATGGGGGAGACCTTACAAGTTGGTAATGGCCAAATTGCGGCCTTGGGTTCCCCCCATCACACAAACCATGGATCCACTCCTACTGGAGAGTGTTATAAACACGCTCTTCCCAGTATCTAGAGAAAGCCCCTCATCGCAACTTTCACCTTCGGACTGGTCTGACGAGCTGGAGGTGACTGAAGCTGAACTGGACCGGGCTGTTAGACGTATGGCGGCTCGAAACACTGCGCCAGGCCCAGATGGTATCCCTGGCCGCGCCTGGGTTTTGGCTCTGGCTTCTCTAGGAGACCGCCTAAGACGGTTGTTCAACAGCTGCCTCCGTACGGGCGTGTTCCCTTCAGACTGGAAGGAGGCTGGATTGGTTCTGTTGAGGAAGATAGGCAGAGACTCAGAGTCTCCCTCTGCATACCGTCCCATTTGTCTGCTCGACGAGGTTTCCAAACTATTCGAAAGAATAATTGCCGAAAGACTCGTCGGGCACCTGTCGCGAGTCGGTCCCGATCTTGCTGATTGCCAGTACGGCTTCCGGCAGCAGCGTTCTACAGTGGATGCGATCTTACGCGTCCGCTCGCTGTCGGAACAGGCAGTGCCCAGGGTGGGGTGGTGTTGGCGGTAAGTTTAGATATCGTCAATGCTTTTAACTCTTTGCCCTGGGATGCGATTAGGGCGGCACTTGTACATCACAGAGTCCCCCCTTACCTGCAGTGCATCGTCGGGGCTTATCTACGAGACCGGCACATTCGCTATGTGGGCCGGGATGGTAGTGTTCATCGGAGGGAGATTACGTGTGGGGTTCCGCAGGGGTCAGTTTTAGGTTCTTTCTTATGGGATCTGGCTTACGATGTGGTTCTGCGTGTCGACCTTCCCATTGGCGTCAACATTGTTTGTTACGCAGACGATACCTTAGTGTTGGCTGCTGGAAACACCTTCCACGAGACCATCCAGCTTTCCGAGCTTGGAGTGGCAAAAGTCGTGGCTTCGATCCGCGAGTTGGGCTTAGAGATAGCACCTCATAAAACTGTGGCGCTATGGTTCCATAAACTACCGAGGAGCAGGGAGCCACCCAACTCGTTAGTACCAGTTGGAGATGCGCAAGTCCAAGTGAGTCGGCACATCAAGTATCTTGGCCTAACCCTGGACGGTCGGTGGGGCTTTGAAGAGCATTTTGAGCGCCTGGTCCCCCGTGTTGGAAGGGCAGTGGGTGCTTTGCACAGATTACTACCCAATCTCGGGGGGCCACGAGAAGAAGTTCGCCGCCTCTACGCAGGTGTTGTGCGATCAATGGTCCTCTATGGTGCGCCTGTTTGGTCACATAGACTGTCAGGCGTCCGACGCTGCAGGACTAAGATCAACAGCTTGCAGCGGAAAATGGCCATTCGCATCGCACGAGGATACCGAACAGTGTCCTTTGAGGCGGCAACGCTCCTGGCACGCTTTCCACCGTTAGACATCCTGGCGGATATGGATGCGAGGGTTTATAACCGGATTCGCACCATACGCCAAAGTGGCAATAGCGTGCCAGGAATCGCTTTTGTAAGGCTAAGGCGGCAGGAACGGCGACTCGCGCTCGAACGGTGGCGCGAACGGCTACAGCAACCGCAATATTCGCGCAAGCGTGTTGTCGAAGCCGTCTTGCCCCACTTCGAAGCCTGGCTAAAAAGAGAGGAGCGCGTCTCCTACAGGCTCACTCAAGTGCTGACCGGGCATGGTTGCTTTGGTGAGTACCTGAACAGGACTGGGCGAGAAGCCACGGCAAATTGCCACCATTGCGGAGGCGACCTGGATTCCGCGCAACACACGCTGGAGGAGTGCCCTGCGTGGTCTTCTGAGCGGCGGGTTTTGGTCGCCAAGATTGGTCGAGACCTGACTCTGCCAGCCGTAGTGAGTGCTATGCTGGCAGATAATGAAAACTGGAGAGAAATGGCTGCTTTCTGCGAGGTCGTGATGGTGCAGAAAGAGGCCGCCGAGCGGGATCGTGAGAGGGCTGATCCTGCTCGGAGAAGGAGGCGTCAGGGAGGCAACCGCCTCGACGCCTAAATGCCGAAACCCCGCCTACGTTATTTAAGGCAGGTGGGTCTCCAGGGTCGCTGGCGCTCAGAGTGGGGTCTCTGTCCGCCAACTCAGTGATCCTAGGAAAGGCGGTGGCACAGTGATCACGTGCTGCCGTACATAGCGAAGCTAAGGGGAGACCTACAGTACCTTTACAGTCTCCCCAGGGATGTGCCCTAACAGGCGTTGCACAGAGGGGGTTCCGGAGTGGTCTTTTAAGAGGTAACGGGGCTCCTTCTTTGTGCTGATGGTGATCACCGGGGTGGTTTTAGTGAGGTAAAAATCCCACACTCCCTGGTCTTTACCCCAAAGTCCAGGCGCCTTTTGAAGGTTTCCCCCCGAAAACAAAAAAAAAAAAAAAAGGATGCTGAAGCGGTGATAGTTATGTTGTGTGTGTTCATGTAGTTGTTGTTGTATTGTGTCACTAACATAGTTGTAAGTTTATTTATTGTACCTACTAACACTATGAGTCTTTGTAGCTCGTAATAAATAATTTGATTGATAATAATTCCTCACTAAACTGTTTGGAAAAAATGTGGATTATAAATTTAAATGTTATTTTAAGTGCGCAAAATCTAATTTTATTATGTTTTTGACAAAATTAGGGTGTAAAAATACAGTTCCAGAGATATAATAAATATAAAAATAATAGCTGTTGCTGGCCGGGGACCGAACCATGTGTCATTCGTTTAAAATTACTTTTTTTAATATTGCTCATCCTTCAAAGCACATAGCGTGATAATATATAGCCTAAAACATTTGCCTAACCAGAACGAACACAACAAAACAAAATAATTATTGAAATCGGTCCAGCCGTTCATGCGTGATGCGATGACCAAGGGAAATAGGGATTCATTTATATATATATAGATTTTAATGTTGGTACTAATACAAAATGACTACGAATATATGCAGTCCAAGGTCGCAAAAATTCACACTAATTTTAACAAATAACAACTTTTAGCTGCTGATCTATGTACGATATTGTAAAAAAAAAATAATTACGAAAATCTGATAGCTCTGATCTGCAAATAAGTGACATAGGCATTACCTCGACGAGGCCAACGGACCATCTGAATTTATCCGAATAGACAGTGATGTAAATACTTTTAAAATGCAATAAAAGAGATAGCAATAGAATGAGGGTGTCTCGGAATAAATAACGTAAGTGCCAAAAGTAAATTTCGTATTTTATAACATATAAGTATTATGATGAATTCAAAACCTGTTGTGAATTTAGCTAGCTATGTTTAAAAACAGTTTTCATAACATCAATCTAATGCATTACGTCATAAAAATAAAAATGGCAAAAAGATAGATCGTCTTTGTAATTTTTTTCTATCGAGGTAATTTCATCGCATCGTGAATTTAGGTAGGTAGATCATATAGTCAAAAAACATAAACCAACATATCAAATCCTTATTACGGGTACTTTACGAGAAAAAACAATTCTCAAAACGGCCTTATTATTCGCTTATCCCCTTAATATATGTATGTTGTATTTTTAACCGAATTCTTAAAAAGGGGGAGGTTCTATGTTCTGCTATATGTATTTAAAAAAAAATGCCGATTTCTCCGCCAATTGTGGACCGATTAAAAAAAATATTTTTTATGCAAAGCCTACACTCCTGAGGTGGTCTCATTGTCACCAAGTCAGAATCTAATGATGGGATCCCATGAAAATCGAGGGAATCCCTCAAAGTTTTCATGTTCAAACAATGTTTTTTCATGAAATTTCTAACGCAATTCAGATATTTGTGCCTGATATTTTTTTTTAGGCACGCTCTTGA
The DNA here is from genome assembly GCA_950371165.1 of Lacanobia oleracea. Taxonomy (NCBI): domain Eukaryota; kingdom Metazoa; phylum Arthropoda; class Insecta; order Lepidoptera; family Noctuidae; genus Lacanobia; species Lacanobia oleracea. The sequence continues at coordinate 1,063,626 of OX493385.1, forward strand.
CCACCATCTCACCTGATGGTAAGCGATGATGTGGTCGAAGATGGAGCACGCTTGCCTAGAAGTAACCTATTCACTCTTGACTTAAAGACTCCCAGGTTGTAGCTATCGGGAAACACAGACTCCGGCAGGGAATTCCACTCCTTAGCTGTACGCATTATGAATGTGTTGCCAAAACGTTTTGTGCGTGTGGGTGGGATGTCCACCATGTACCGGTGGCGCATCGCCGTTCGTCTTGTGGTCCGATGATGGAACGGGCTTGGCGGAATTAAATTATGCGATTCCGTCGCACATTCCCCAATTAACCGGTAGAAAACCGACAAGCTAGCAACTCGTCGTCGATGCTCAAGACTTTGGAGCTTCGTCGCGACGAGATAATCATCATCATATGTTGCTGAGCTGATGATGAAAGGTATAAGTCAGGATCTGATGATGGGATCCCATGAAAAATGTGTTTTCAGCGATATTTTCGTCAATTTTAAACCGATTTGGATGATTCTTATTTTTTTGGAAGAGTATTGCGAACCGGTTCCATTTTAATTTGGTGAAGATCTGATGAAGAACTTCGGAGGTAGGCAACGAAACTCTTTAATCAATGATGGCAAATGCATCGGGCTTTCTGCAATAGCATGTCTGTTGATTGTTTACACCAGTTCATAACACAACATCACGCCGGTCGCTGTGTTTGTGGTTTCACTTTTTAGTGGTACGCAGGTACCACCAAAGAGTGAAAAACAAAAAACTTTTTTACAAAAAAATAAAACCGACTTCCAAAAACGAAACAGTACAAAGTATAAAATGTCTTTAATTTCGGAAGTTGCTGCCAAAAAACCGAAAAAAATAAATAAAAAAAAACCGAACCGCCTCCTAACCTTGGACTTATTTCCCCTATTTCTTCCGACGAAACCCGCATTGCTCTTCTCACATGAAGAACTGGCAATGAAGAACTGACAATGTGCCAATTAAAGTGTGGAAGGCGATAAGTCCAAATGGTGTGGACCTTCTGACGGATCTTTTTAATCGCATCCTGAATGCATCCTACGGCCTGTCCTCTTGTACGGTGGCGAGTGTTGGCCAGCACTAAGCAGACACATCCAGGAGCTTCGCGTCACGGAGATGAAGATGCTGAGGTGGATGAGCGGCGTAACGCGATCTGATCGCATACGCAACTCATTCATCCGAGGTAGTCTTGGTGTCCGTGACGTGGGGGAAAACTGCAAGAGTGTCGTCTGCGATGGTATGATCACATCATACGCCGCCCTATGGAGTAAGTTGGTCGGAAATGCATGAATATGGCTATCCTTGGGGCTAGGTCCCGTGGTCGCCCTCGCAAGCGCTGGCTGGACGTCGTCAAAGCCGACATGAGAGCTAATGGACTCACTGAAAGGGATGTTGGAGATCGGGCAAAGTGGAGGAAGCTCAGTTGGAAGGCGGACCCTGGCAATAGCCGGGATTAACGCCAGGTGGAAGAAGAAGAAGAAGTGTTTTGTTTTGGAAGTCAGTTTTTTTTGTAAATAGGTATTTTAAGTAATTATTAGGTATCTACTTACCAAACCCAGGTCGATACGGATGTTGTGGTCGGGACACGCGCGGGGGCGGCGGTGGGGGCCCCGGCTGTGGCGCTGCGAATCCTCCCAGTCTTGGGTCTATCGGGCCCATTTCCGGATGCTGAGGCACCGTCACTGTTGATAGAATTCGATATTTACGGAAACAGGTTTTTAACATAGAATAGTCCTGTAACTATGCGCACCGGTGGACATGATCCGCAGGCTTTACGGCAACAAACTGTTTCACGGATACTGCTTAATAACTTGTTCACACAGAAAAAAAATCTGAAACGTTTAAATCGATACATTTTATCCTTAAGAAATGTCGTGTGAACAGTTTCTGTGTGAGCGAAGACTGAGACAATTTTTTTGGGGGGATATATGGAACCAGGTAATACATTACCAAACCCAGGTCGATACGGATGTTGCGGGCGGAATATGCTTGGTGGCGGCGGCGGGGTCGGTCCCGGCTGTGACGCTGCGAATGTTCCCAGTCTAGGGTCTATCGGGCCCATTTCCGGATGCTCAGGCATCGTTACTGTTGGCAGAATTCGATATGTGAGAAAACAGAGGTTTTTAACGTAGGACAAGTCCTGTAACCATGAGCACCGATGACATGATCTGCAGGTTTTGCGACTACAGACTGCTTCAAAGTTTGTTCATACAGGCCAAGTGCGAGTAGGACTCGCACAGGAAGGGTTGCGTACCATAAACCTTACTTTTTAACCGACTTAAAAAAAAGGAGAAGAATCTCAATTCAGTTGTATTTTTCTTTTTTTTATGTTTGTTACCTCATAACTCCGTCATATATGAACCGATTTGAAAAAACCTGGATTGGTCCCGTTTCAATTTGGTGAAGATCTGACGAAGAATTCCAGAGGTAGGCAACGGAACTCTTCAATAAATTATAGCAAAGGGTTCTTAACATGACATTGCGCCGGAACGCTGTGTGTTAATAGGTACGCAGGTAGACTAAAAAGTGAAAAATATTTTTTTTTTACAATAAATACAACCGAATTCTAAAAACAAAACACTACAAGGTACAAAATAACTTCGGAAGAAAGAAAAGAACTTTAATTTCGAAAAAAATGAAAAAAATAACCAAAAACACCATGTCAAGATTTTATAATCTAATAAGTACGTAAAGATTTAGAACAATATTACGAAGTTTGCAATTTTCCGGTGAAATAATAATAATAATCTGGCAACTCTCGCTGACAACCCAAGTTGTTTTTTTTATTCGATCAAGTAAATTTAATTTTATAATGACAGTTTTTCATCAAATTTATGCACAATTTTCAAATAAATAAGATCTTGAAACAAACAAATAAATAATAACAAACTCTCCAGAAACATAAGGCACCAAAATGATCCGAAAGAAAAGAAAATTGCCTGACTCGACAGTTGACATACACCTATATTTATAGAGGAAAATTACGACAAATGAAAATAATAATTGTAAAGAAATGTTAACGAGACAAGCCTGAGGAGCTCGTGGCCAGATAATAACAGCCGCACGGGTCGATCTTCAAGGTTAAGCAACGCTTGCTAAGGTTGGTCTGTGTATGGGTGACTATCTTAACAAGATTCAAGATTCAAAGCATTTTATTTCAAATAAACCATTCACAGGCACTTTTGAAACGTCAAGGTTGGTCAGTTAAAAACATGGAAGAGCTATTTGCACGTTCCAAAGCGTAGATCTCGATGGAGAAGAACTCGCAAGAAACTCCACAGACACTCTTTTAAATCATGTTCTGTTTTGAAAAATTCTAAGTTACATATACTTGTTGCTTCTGCATGTGAGGACAATGCAAAGGAAAAAAAAAGCTTACTATAAGAATTTAAAATACAGAGATTAAAATAAGCCCATGGCAGTTAAGAGATGACCAGTCTCAACCGACGCACGGCGCCCGTTCACGAACATGACGCGTGTATCGGCACCTTTCAGCTCAACCATTTCGAAAGGAACCGAATGATCCAACCCACGCGCCGCTGTCAGCGAGACTTTTGAGTGAGCATGACATGCTCTCAGCCACCATGCTCGTTCATGACCAACAAGTAAAACTATAATTAATCACATAACATGTAAATGGCATGCAATAAAATATTGTAAATGTGAATACCATGAAGGTACTCACATTTACAAAATTTGAAAAATATGCTTCTACTTTACACAAAACTATGGTTGTCAATGACCAAATAATGAAAACTAAATTGATAAAAAATACAATTAAGTCCTTACATCAAAAACAATATATAAATGATTATAATAATTATGGAAGTACCTATAAAAAAAGAGGGTGAGCATCTCTTCCAAATATAAAAACCTAACAAGTGGACCCAAGCAGCTGTGACTGTGGAGCAGGACCAGCATTTAGCCAAGCGTTTTTATCGAGGATATAATCTTCCAGTTTATAATACGCTTGTCTACATATTGTGCGTTTTATGCATGCTTTAAATTTTCTCTCATTCAGTTCGAGAATATCAACTGGTATTTTACTATAAAATTTAACACAGTAACCCATAAAAGAAGTGTGTATTTTAGCTAATCTGAATCGGGGTTGATCTAATTTGTTCCTATTTCTAGTATTAAAATTATTTCTGTCACTAATCTTGCTAAAAAGATGAAGAACATACATAATATTTTCGTAATTGTATTGACAAGGTACCGTCATTATGTTGATATCCTTAAACAGTTCTTATATCAATCTTAGGGAATCACGCCGACAGAGATTGTATATGGCTCTGATGGCTCTTTTCTACTGGAAAAATATAGACTCGATGTCTGCAGCACGTCCCCATAATAAGATACCGTGAGACATGATACTATGAAAATAACTAAAATAGACCAGCCTAGCGGTATCTATATCAGTAAATTGACGATTTTTTCTGACAGCGTATGCTGCTGAACTTAGCCGTCCCGCAAAAGATGTTAAATGAGGACCCCATTGTAGCCTTGAGTCAAGCGTAATCCCCAGGAAAACCGTGTTTTCGACGAATTCAAGTTTCTCCTTGTTCAATACTATGTCGCAATCATCATCTGCCTAGCCTTTTCCCAACTACTCGTACCTCGAAAAGCATGTTAAGCCGTTTGGTCCCGGCTGTCATTTGTAGATCTTTGGCAGTCGTTACGGATAGTGAGAAGCCAGTAAATCTGACTCCAGTCTTACCACGAAGTACCGTGTTACCCAGTTAATGGGTTGTGGAGGTCTGGTAGGCAGCCGCTCCTCGTAAAATACTGGTATTCAGCTAAATCCGGCTTGATTGGAAGCCGACCCCAATATAGTTGGGAAAAGGCTAGGCAGATGATGTTAACGAGATAAGCTCCGAGACGTGTACGCCCACCATCCCCGGACCCGTCGCTGATCTCCGCCTCGCCGCCGCCGGACAGTGGATCACCAGAGTCACCGGCGGCCGCAGTCGCGTCGAGCTCCAGCGACGAGTATTTCTCCCCGCCGACGTCGGATCAGGTGCGAGTTATCCGTCTCAATCACCGTATTACGGGGCTGAATTCCAATCTTTATATGCAGAGCTATATTTATTAAAATGCGACGTGATATTTGTACTTACTGACGTCAATGAAGCTGTTAATTTATTTTATAATAAGTTACATGATATTTTTGATAAAGTTGTTCCAAAAACAATCTAAACTTCTTCTGAATTTGAAATACTGGCACCCACGATGGTTTACACTCGTCATAATTAAGACGTTAAAGAATAAATATTTTCATTTAAAACAGTATATTAATAAGCAGTTTTACTCAGTGTTTAATCGGGCATTATATAAATTCTATAGGCAGCGAGCAAAAGAACTTATTAATCAGTCATACAACGAGTATATACTTACGACGAACGGAGATGAATATACTCGAAGCTTACAACCCTAATCTCTTCAAAGTTAGAGTGTACAGGCTCCTTCTGGGTAGGCTCGCTCCATCGTATACTTTGTCTTTGCCATCTCTGACATAGACTAGAGTCAAGAGCAAACCCATTACAAATAAAAAATAAAAAAATATAAAGAGGGATCCCAGAAGTTTTTGGAAATTGGTTAAGGGTCAGCAGACTTCAAGGCAAAACTGTAATGAGTTTGAGTATGATGGACGGATTGTGACAGGAGTAGACGCAGCAAATGCATTCGCTCAATATTTTAGCTCAGTGTTTCTTCCGTGTGATCCCGTTCTATCAGCAGCAGAGGCCGAGCGGGAAGCAGCAGACTCGTTGACTCCGCGCGGATCGCCGTGGATGTAGTTGACTCTGCCGACTTATCAGTAGCTATTCGCTGCCTAAAAGCCCATTCATCTGCAGGTCGTGATGGAATTAAGCCGTTTATTCTTAGGGACCGTTCAGAAGTATTTAGAGAGCCACTTTTGTTTATTTACAGTTCAGCCTTAAAAACATCTACGTATCCCACAAAGTGGAAAATTACCCCTATAAGGGTGGCGGCAGGTCAAAAGTTCACAACTACAGGCCTATTGCAGTCCTGTCAGTCTTTGGTAAGGTCTATGAGTCGATATTGAATTGGTATATTACTAGGCAAGTACAGGCAATTATCCGAATGTCAGCATGGTTTTAGAACCGGAAAATCTACAGTTACAAACCACATTAACTTTGTGGATTTTGCTGTTACAGAGATTGATAATATAAGCAAATCGACGTGGCCTATTTTGACTTCAAAAGGGCGTTTGACCGGGTCAAAAATGACGTAAAAAATTATCTGCGATAGGATTTACCCCGATGCTGCTTCAACTCTTCGATTTCTCTGACCGCTTTCAGTTGACCACTTACTGACAACAACTTCATGCACTTTTTACATAACAATATCCAGAAATCACAGTTACAGAACAAAGAATCGCAGATCAGAGAAGAATCATAGTTAGAAATAAACTTCTATCTGAATAGGTTATATATCAATTAAAAGAAGAAGTACGAATACAATTACTACAGGAAAATAAGTAAACTTTACAAATAATAACACTTTCAATAAAAAAATTAACGAAAATACTCTTCAAGAACAACCACAAGCGCCCACTCGATCACAACTTACCAATACCCAATCTCAATAATACCACTTTTTCCAAAAGCTTACAACCCTAATCTCTTCAAAGTTAGAGTGAACAGGCTTCTTCTGGGTAGGCTCGCTCCATCGTAGACTTTGTCTCTGTCATTTCTGATATGTCGGACTAGAGTTAAGAGCAAACCCATTACAAATTAAAAAAAAAGTCGCAGCCTTTTACGCAAACATCACATACATCCACACAAACCGAATACTTAACTTTAACGCTACAAAATGACAATAAAAACCATAGCCTATGGAGAGCAAAATCTTACGATTGATACTCATATTCAAGAAATACATGACAAATTTAGAAGCACACTATCATAATATACTCTGGAATGGATCCAGCAGTGCGACCCAAACTTGAGTACACTCCTAACTTATTTCGTTTAGTAAACTTATTTAATGAAAATATACTCACACAGTTTATTTCTGAAGATTCACATGTTTTAGACATAAATTTACTTATATATTGCACAGCAGTAGTAATATGTGAAAATCTCAACTTTAAAATCACAAACCACACGCGAAACACAAGAATCAGACAAAATACAGAACCAGATTGGCAACAAAGGTTAGAAAAAGTCATTGAAAAGTTAAGAGTAGACTATGGCAGATCAAATAAAATAGTAAGGAGAGTTGAAGCTGTATTTAAAAACCACTTTCATTCATTTGACATGAAAATAAAAATAGAAAACCAGATTAATTTTATACACAGTAAAACAAAAGCTCAAACTTAAAGTTCATAGACTTAGGAGATATAAAAAAAGCACAACAACGCAAAAATGATAATGCCATATTTTCCACAAACGAAAAACATTTTATAGAAACCTTAGCCTTGTAGAGGTTACAGAATCAGACATTTCACACATAACCGCTAGACTACATAAAACTGGAAATCGCCTGGTATAGATAAAATACACAACTTTTGGTACAAAAAGTTAACTTACTTACCTCAATATTTGGCAAAAAATTTAATAGACATGTTATTAGGACATCAACACACACCTGAATTTAGTGCAACAAGTATTACTTACATGCTCCCTAAATCTAAAAAGTCATCTCAGCCTTCCCAGTACAGACCAACAACTTGTTTACCTACCATATACAAAATATTATCCTCTAAGAAAGATTAACTCGCACATCATACACAGGAATATAATAGCGGAGGAACAGAAGGGTTGCAGACTGGGCCACATGTCACATGGGGTGCAAGGAACAAATAATTATAGAGTTCAAATATATTTTACATATATTATTTACTCGATTGTACAGAATAGAGTATTGACGTCTAACTACTTCGATGCTGACTGGCTCGACAAACCGGCGGGCAGACCGAAGGAAGGAAGCTTACTAATAGGGCTATCGTACCAGACCCTGTCGAAGGCCTTCGAGATGTCAAGGGAGACCGCTAGTGCCTCCCCGTGCTTCTCTATGGCTTCACTCCAGATGTGAGTGGCATACGCTAGAAGATCCCCAGTTGACCGATTTCGGCGGAACCCGTATTGTCGGTCCCTAAGGATATCATTCGCTTCTAGGTACGCCAGGAGCTTATGATTCAGCACGCGTTCCATAGTCTTACAGAGTATGGACGTTACCGAGATGGGTCTATAATTCGACGGGTCAGTACGACTACCCTTCTTGGGCACAGGTTGCACGTTAGCTTGCTTCCAAGCCTTCGGCACTTTTCCTGTCTCAAACGAAAGGCGAAATAGGCGTGTCAAGATCGGATTTGTGGGGAAGTGGATTGGTTTGTGGGCCATAACTTTTAAAACTGCCCTCTGCGCCCTTTCCACCCGTAGTAATGAGTGATGATTTACCGGAATAATGATTTACCAGAACTGCCCCAGGCCGTTGTACAGTAAGTTATGATTGAGTAAGCTAGAGCATAGTGAACCGTTTTTAATGTAGGGAAGTCAGCAGAAGCACTCAGGTTCTTAAACACACATATTAATTTTCTGACTCTACCCACCTGTGACATTATAATGTTCACTCCATGACAGAAAACTATCAATATAGACACCAAGATACTTTATACAAATAGTACGGACAATTTCAGTACAATTACAGTTCTGGTTTGTGCTAGGGTTACATTTATGAGCTGTTAGTGTGTAGGTAGGGGTCGGCTGTGATGTTCTATGCGGGGTAAAGGTCATAAATTTAGTTTTATCTAAGTTGAGGGTCAGCATACTGTTTCTTACCCAGGTCATGGTAGTCTGTTGAGCAGATTCAGCATAAATGAGCGTATAGGACCAATCACTACCATATACTACTCTTGCAGTATCTTTTGCGTATGTTATAATTTTACAGTTAGGTATAGGGAGATTGCAGATGTCATTTATATAAATCAAATATAAGGTGGGTCCAAGTAAGCTACCCTGTGGCACACTGTGACTGATATTTTTGGGTCCACTTGTATAAGTTCTTATCCTAGTAGTCTGAGAACGACCTGTTAGGTAGCTTGTGAAAATATTTAGGCAAACCTCTGATTCCAAGTCATTCTATTTTGTTTAGTAAGAGTAGTATTGAGACAGTGTCAGAGGCTTAAGAGAGGTCTAGGAAAATTGCCGATGTTTCTAATTTAGTGTTTAGGTTTTTATCAATAGTACCTATCAGTTAATTCCAAAACTGCATCTTCAGTACTTTTGGCGGATCTAAAACCGTATTGGTTGTCAGAGATAATATTTTGGGCTTGTAAATAACTGAGGAGCCTACTGTTAATGCTTTTGTCTAATATTTTGGATAAAGTAGTTAGTACAGAAATTGGCCTATAGTTATCGACACTGTCTCTAGCACCACTCTTATAATTATAGGATGAACCAAACCCGTCTTGAACGCCAAGGGAAAAACTTCTGTAGTGAAAACAAGATTGACGACATTACACATAATTGGGATGAGAGTATGTCTTGCATTTTTGATGAGTTTGGTAGAAATGCCATCACACCCAACCGCACTCGTAGAGCTTAGACTTATAATATTTTTTCAATTTCCTCGTTATCTGTTTCGAAAATAGCCATTGAATTTGGAGAGGTACTTATTTCATGGGGGCCTAAGACACATGCAGAGTTACCATGATTCGAATCAGTTTTAGATGCTAAATTCTTGCCAACATTTACAAAAAAGTCATTAACAACGCCAACAGCACGCGTGGGGTCATCCATCAGGGACAGCAGCTCATTAGAATTCGTTTTGCTAGTGTGAAGATTTGTAATTGTCTTTATAAGATTCCATGTTGCCTTCGGGTTGTTTTATATTTTATGAATTCTGCTCGCTCATATTCACGTTTTATTTTTGTTAATAAATTGTTGCAGAATTTTTTATAACGTAGTTAGATCACCCGGGAAATTTCATTGTTGGGTTCTTTTTTAGTTTTCTGATATAGTTTATCCCGGTTACGTATGCATTTTAGGATGCCGGGCGTGATCCAAGGCTTAAGTATGTGTTTCTTACTTGAGATGTGATCATTGCATATAGTATTACTGACAACATTAGATATTATATTTACCAGTGCATCAGCGAACTAGCGGACGAAAGTGAGAAGATGGGTCTAAAGTTGAACCCAGAGAAAACAAAGGTTATGACAAACGGGAAAAAAACCATCATACATCTAGGAAATAACCAAATCGATTACACCGACGAATACGTCTATCTGGGACAGCTAATAACACAAGAGGACCCTATACACAAAGAAGTTGAGAGAAGAATAACAAATGGCTGGAAGAGATATAGGAGTCTGAGAGAGGCCATGAAAAATAAAACACTTCACATTAAGGTAAAGAAAAAACTTTACAACACCTGCGTACTACCTGTTTTAATGTATGGCAGCCAAACATGGGCTCTAACACAAAATACGACGAGAAAACTGTGCCACCGAAGAAGAAAGAAGAGAGTATGAAACCGAGAAATCTGCCAAAGTGCAATGGAAAGGAGTATGCTGAATGTGAAAAGGTCAGACCGGATAAAAAACCATGTCAGGAGAAAGACGAAGGTCATGGACATAACATCCAAAATTAGAAGACTCAAATGGCAATGGGCAGGACACATGATAAGAGGACAAGAGAAATGGAGTAAAATTGTAACACACTGGTACCCTAGAGAAGGGAAAAGGAAAAGGGGTAGACTACAGAAAAGGTGGGATGATGACATTAGGCAAGTAGCAGGAGTAACTTGGAATAGAGTGGCCCAAGATAAACAGGAGTGGAAAAGGTTGTAGGAGGCCTTTGCCGATTGGCAAACAGACCTACAAAAAATAATTAAGTTTTAGAATAGATTAAGATTAGTTTAGCTACAGAATATTGTAAAGGACGTTCAGGAAGACCACTTTCAAATAATAACGTCAGTAACCGTTTCCACAATTTACTTAAATTTTCTCATAAAATCACAGTCAGTAAATTATTTCAACATATAATATAATTGAGCACAGAAACTAGTTAAGACAACCTTTTAGTCGGACTGCTGTCGAACGAATGTGTCCCCCGCTATACCATTACTCCTCACTATAATTCCCACTACTTTGCCACCAAGGCGGCCGTTTAACGTGCGAGTCAATACAACAACTATCAAAGTATAACACGTGAGCGAGTCAATACAATAACTATTAAAGTGTAACAGCTCGGCCATCCGTTCCACAACGAGTCCCATCGTTGGATTTAGTCTATTACACATTTTTCTTTAAGTATATAATTTACAAGATATCAATCAAATATAATATATTTTCATTGGGATAACAATAATTAATTATTTTTCGTTACAATAATTAGCATAAGTTAAAACTAGATGTAACATTTAACAATTGAACAATCACTTAAAAAACTTCTTAATCATACAAATTTTACTAATTATACTTTTACTAAGAGTCTAAGTAAAACACGAACGCAATAACGCTTTCACATTGACAAAACTTTACATGTCACCAGTCCATGCCCTTGACTGGGATCTTTAAGCATCATAACATTACATTGGTCGGTTACCTTGACCAATGTAAAATGTGTCTTTAAGCATCACCATCAACATTACGTACTTTTACTAAATGTGTGGTCCATGACCGTGTCCAACACCTTTACGTTGATTAGTCTGTTACCTACCGCCAGTACATGACCTTGACTAGGGTCTTTAAACATAACGTATACATTGGCCGGTTACCTTGACCAATGTATACGGATCACATGGAGACACAATGAACCATGACTCAGTCAATGTGAATCCCTTTAAATAAATTACCTACCACCAATCCATGACCTTGACTGGGGTCTTTAAAGATCACAACGTATACATTGGTCGGTTACCTTGACCAATGTATACGGATCACATGGAGACACAATGAACCATGACCCAGTCACTGTGAATCCCTTTAAATAAATTACCTACCACCAGTCCATGACCTCGACTGGGGTCTTTAAAGATCATAACGTATACATTGGCCGGTTACCTTGACCAATGTATACGGATCATATGGAGACACAATGAACCATGACCCAGCCACTGTGAATCCCTTTTAATAAATTACCTACCACCAGTCCATGACCTTGACTGGGGTCTTTAAAGATCATAACGTATACATTGGCCGGTTACCTTGACCAATGTATACGGATCATATGGAGACACAATGAACCATGACCCAGTCACTGTGAATCCCTTTAAATAAATTACCTACCACCAGTCCATGACCTTGACTGGGGTCTTTAAACATAACGTATACATTGGCCGGTTACCTTGACCAATGTATACGGATCACATGGAGACACAGTGAACCATGACTCAGTCATTGTGAATCCCTTTAAATAAATTACCAACCACCAGTCCATTACCTTGACTGGGGTCTTTAAAGATCATAACGTATACATTGGCCGGTTACCTTGATCAATGTATACGGATCATATGGAGACACAATGAACCATGACCTAGTCACTGTGAATCCCTTTTGAAACTTTGCCTTTTGTAACTCTTTTATGACTTATTCATTTTTCTCACTTTCTTCGTCCTAATTACATTCGTCTTTCTCACTAGCATCGCCCTTCTCACTTTATCCATCTTTCTCACTACATTCATCTCTCTCACCACATTCATCTTTCTCACTACATTCATCTTTCTCACTAAATTCATCTTTCTCACAACATTCATCTTTCTCACAACATTCATCTTTCTCACTAAATTCATCTTTCTCACAACATTCATCTTTCTCACTATATTCACATTTCTCACTACATCCATCTTTTTCACTACATTCACATTTCTCACTACATCTATCTTTTTTACTACATTAAATTTATCTATCGTGCTAAATTTATCTCTGTCGTTACTTTCATCATCACTTGTTGACTCATTAGGTGTCAGAAGCAGGATCACTAAAGCTAAGCCATGGGGATGTCTTGTCGAGGGATACTATAGCTTCATAACATTTTTTTTTTTTGGGGTATCCTTGATAACGAACCTATCATAAGGAGATCATTATCTAAGATATTACTATCGTTATACTTATAACCATGTTCGATCTCGATGGGGTCCCTACTTAGACTATCGACTTGTGTCATTTCATCACCTGAACTAAACTCAATTTCGCAGTCTGATATCTCCTGGACCATTGTACGTACGAATCCGCGTTCCGTTTGTGACAGCTTATAAGAGCGATAGACTACTGGTTCAGAATCCATGAGATTAATCACCGTTTTAGTTGTTTTAGTAAACCCAGAGTCCTTTAAATTCGAAGAAGAGCAGTTTTTATATTGGTCCTGTCATTATTTTTGAATTTCTGTTGGCTCAGAAGTAACACTATCCCCAAACTTAAATGGCGATTCATGCAAGTTACAAGTAAAATTCTTATAAAAGTAACCTGCAGGTCTCTGTCTACACTTTGACCACGTGTTACTAACTCATCCTTTCGGATAACTATATTTTTATTAGTAACATTTAATTTTTGGATAAGAATATTCCCAAGACCCAGCTCCAATTGATATTCACTTGGCAACAAATTATATTCTGAACCAGGACATCCTCTAAACGTACCATGAATATAAATTTGACCGATATAATCATACGGATACTATACAGGAATAACTCTAAAGTAACCCGGAGCGATATTTATCGTAGAGAGGCTAATTAGGAGAAACTTGACGCTATCGCCGAGTGGAGTTTCAACCTTCTGGAATATTGCATCAGTAGCAGTCTTAGTAATTTTTATAGATGGCCTTTCCGTGTATGTGTGGCACAGCAATTCAGAGAAATGTATTAGTTTATCGTCACTTACTAGTAGGTACTTCCACATCGTTTTGCACAACTCGCTGAATTTCAATATTTACATAAGCGAAAGCTAATGGACCAGCCGTTGTGGCGACGCTTATTGGAGGCCTATGTCCAGCAGTGGATGTCTCCCGGCCGATCTGATCATGATGATGAAACCTAATGTTCGATATGATACATTGCCTTAAGCAATAGTGTCTGTACATTTTACCACTAAATCACTAATTTAAGAGCGTTAAGGTGTCGGATTAGGGTATCATCGCTTCCGAGGTCAACGAGGACATTCTATAATACAGTAATTTAACTTTATTGGAATCTTATATTTATAATTAGTTCTTATATTTATATTTCTTATACTAATTTTTTTTTTAATTTCATTATTTGTTTGCATAAACTGTTCAAGCATATTCGTGTATTACTTTATTAATTTGAGTTTATTATAGTATTTTATTGTATGTATAGTTTGTGATATATTTATCTTTGTATTAATTTTAATATAAATCGCGTTTCTGTTAATCCACAATTTTCGTTTTTCTTTTAATCCACATTACACCTACCACTATTATTACTGGCCCCGTTATTGTACAATCGTGTGAGTAAAATAAAACCCCTAAAAGATATTAATAGTTATGTTTGTAGAAAGGCATTGGACGAGTTTCTGGGTAAATTGGATTATGACAGGACTGAAAAATTCAGAAAATATGTATATAGGATGTATGCTATGTTATTTATTTTATACCCCTATATGTGAAAATATGGAAATTTATCATTTCAATTACTTCCACGTTTTACTGAACTATATAAATATATTTGTAAAACAACTATACAAATATAAGTGCAAGCACACATTATTTAAGTATCCAAATAATACATGACAAAACTAAATATTATATAATAATATAAATACATTACATTATTATATTTAAATACATTAGTGAAAAGTATTTCATTGTGTAAGTTTTCACATAAGTATAAAAAAACATACATACATATACAAAATGTAATGCGTTAAATATTAGACTAAGTCAAGTGGTCTGATATTTTTGCATGTACTTGTTTACGCCAAACTTATTAGCTGTTATAGCATATTTTAAATATTTCTTTATGACCATAAACAATGAAGAACTGACCTTATTTCAATAAACCTACAGTTGGCATTTCTGGAGATGGATGGTTTGTGTGAGGAGTGATATGAAAGAAAAGGGGGTTAGTGATAGAGTGACGACTGATAGAACAGAATGGGAGAATAAAACGTGTTGCGCCGACCCCAAGTAACAAGTAACATGGGATAAGGGCAGGAAGATGATGGCATTTCTGGAACGATAATCCTTACCTTGCCGTAACACAGTCTGACTAGCGCGGAAGGTAAAGATTTTTATATCTGTATACCGCCAAGTAGTTTATTTTATGTTAACATAGTTTGAACACAATTTTTGTATAGTTAGGAAGTTCAATCCAAAACGCATTTTTAAGCAGACGAAATAATTACATAATATTTAAGAGCGTATGTTTTGTAAACTAATTGTTAGTACTTATTTTGATTTATACCTAATATTAAGTTGTGGTATACAATTTAACATTTAAGTACGTTGGAAAAATAAATTCTAAAATAAAAAATTCTAAATACTATTCTCTGCATCACTCAAAGGTTGACAGAGAAAGGTTGGTAGAAAATGCCTAAGGCATTAAGTCCGCATCTGTACATCTGTTTACGTAAAGTATTAAGAAATTACATTTTCGAGTCCTATTTATTTACATGACCGTTTTAGTGGAAGCTTCGGAAGCGTCACCCTTATCCTTTTTATTTGGACAATTATGCTCCAAGTGCCCTAGCCAATTACTCTTGGTACATTTTACTTTAGGTTTAGTGCATTTAAAGAATGGGTTCCCTGTTTTCTTACAGTTGTAGCATGCAACGCGACTATACCTAGTACTCGACTGGTCATTATTAGAGTTAGGTAATACCTTTTGTGTGCTTTGAGTAACTGTATGGTTGTCCTTATCCCTATTCTTAGAATTATCGAGAAGAGCTTTATTTTGTCCAATTTTCAGTCTTAAAAAACTTTAAAACTTGTTAAGGTTCCGCAAACTCGACTGCTTGAGCACCTAACCTTATTCCACGATCGTCAATTCCAGGAATTAAACAATCAATAGCACGTTTCCCAGTAATACTACATACATCGGTTCATCAGGTTCATTTTGGAATAATAATATAATTCTAACGATTCCCCGTATTGACCTCTTCAGACTTAACATTTCATTTAGTGAATCCGCATAGTTTTCCCGAGTTGGAAAAGATTCTTTAAGTTTATGCTCTCCCACGAGAACAATACTGTAAGTAATCCCTGATACCAAGATTTGCCCACCCCACTCAACTTTGATAAGGCATCATGAATCAACTGCCTTTCCATCCATATATATGAGATAGATAGAGAAGAAACACAACACACAAAAACATAAGAGCGCATTCTTCAATCTTATTATTCCATACATCCACCGTCTGTTCTTTGGACATTGGGTCGTATTCGGGTATAACATTATGGAGAACAGGAAACTTATCACGCTCACCAACATTCTTCATATCTTTCACAATTTCAACAAATTCTTTCAACAACATTTTGGTTATCGTACCTGCGAGAACGTTTTGGCCTACATTCACTTTCAGATGAAGGGCTACTGCTAGGTTTCCGCCGCTTTTCCCGTCACTGGCGGCTTTCTTGGCGGCGACGGGATGCTCGTTCGTCATAGCTCCTACTAGAACTGCTCGGCGAGTGTCTAATTCCTTCATGGCGACCCCTTTTCGAAGTCCGCGGTAACTTCAGTGTGTCACTTCGGGTCGA
Organism: Lacanobia oleracea; assembly: GCA_950371165.1. Classification (NCBI taxonomy): domain Eukaryota; kingdom Metazoa; phylum Arthropoda; class Insecta; order Lepidoptera; family Noctuidae; genus Lacanobia; species Lacanobia oleracea. Next base: position 1,080,302 of record OX493385.1, read on the forward strand.
TTTACTTCTTGGCATACTTATCTAGGGCTCACACACAAAAAACGCTATTTAGAATAATCCTTTCAAAGTGTTATTTATTACGCAGTTACATAAGCCTTCAGAAATGCCATAAATTGTATTATTCAAATCAAAACTGTAACAAAGTTGTCGGTATTCATAAAAAAATGCCGTCGTAGGGTATATAATTGTCAGGTTTCAAACATGGTATAACGAACTTTATCAGCTGTAAATAAGCTGTAGAACTCTGTCATTAGTCCGAAAGTTTAACGGTTTTATACCATGCACAAATAAAATAAATTTCGACCAATAACGAGCCAAATATAAGAAGCAGAAAACTTACGTTTTTTTTTGTTTACTTTGGTGCAGGTAGGGCAATTAATATGTGTAATTGCCCAGTTATTCCACTTCTGAGATGTAAAGGACGTTCAGGAAGACCACTTTCAAATAATAACGTCAGTAACCGTTTCCACAATTTACTTAAATTTTCTCATAAAATCACAGTCAGTAAATTATTTCAACATATAATATAATTGAGCACAGAAACTAGTTAAGACAACCTTTTAGTCGGACTGCTGTCAAACGAATGTGTCCCCCGCTATACCATTACTCCTCACTATAATTCCCACTACTTTGCCACCAAGGCGGCCGTTTAACGTGCGAGTCAATACAACAACTATCAAAGTATAACACGTGAGCGAGTCAATACAATAACTATTAAAGTGTAACAATATGTAAACCCATTTCATAGTTTTTAGTTCTTAATTCTTTATAAATAGATACTAAGTTTGTCTGAATAAAGGGCTTTATTATTATTATTATTCCATTTATTCATTTATATATACATACTAATTACATTTTTAAATATTTCTATAAAAATACAAAAAACATTTAAAAATATAAAAAATAGTAGCCCACCGGTATCGGGAACAGGGTCCAAGCTACCGGTGGTCGGGGCTCCTGAGAGAGGAACCTCCTAACGTTGCGCGCCGTGTCCAGGAGTACTGCTTTCTGGATCAAGCCCTTGATCCAGCTGCCCAACGAGAGCCTCTTGAGATGTTGGTCGAGGCTCTTGGCAATAATGCCATTGGCCGTCACGACTATCGGCACAATGACTGCTGTGTTCACATCCCACATGTCGACAACCTCGCGAGGCAAGTCAAGATACATTATTATTATTATTAGTGCATCAGCAGTTTGTGATGCGTCGCAATATTTTAAGACTGATGTAAAGTCGGTTTTCTCAAGTGCTTCGACGCAACCCGCTAGGTCCACCCGACGAGTTAATGTAACTGATTTTGGTGATTTAATTCGAGAGTCGTAAGACACTATCAAAGGGGCGTGGTCAGGAATAAACGAGTCTAGAACCAAGGTGGTCACTTTCGTTTTTGGTTTAATGACTGCATGATTCAAGCAGCTGTCGTAGCGTGTCGTATAGAATAATATTTTTGTTGGAGTTCAGTGAGAGCAAGGTAATATCTAAACTGGTAATAAAGTTTTGAATATTTCGGAAGGAAGGAGAACGATGTATCGCGATCAACGCCAATTCTGTAGAAAATTCAAAAATAAGGCAGTTCGCATCGTCGAATATTGGTTTGGTGTATTTTATACCTAATCTAATGTATACGACCACGCCATAATTCTTATTATTATGATTAGACGCATAAGGCTGAAAACCGGGTATACAAGGAAGATATGGACACAGTTACATGTATGTAACCAGCACTCAGTCAAAACAATCAAATGGAAATGCAGTTTGGTTCTATCTAATAAGATTATAAGATTATTAAATTACATGAAAAATATGTAATCCAGTTTTTGTTGTTTTTATATAATTATGTATTACATTGTTTCGGAGAGCATAGGAATCTGAAACATTATTTTTTCCAGATCAGCTTTTATATGTGATGTATCACCCATTATGTAGGTTATAAAGAGTAAAAAAATGATTAAATAAATTAATTTCCATGGAATGACAGCGATTGGTATCAATTAACGTACTTTTTAGATTGAAGACATGACCAAATTCTAGCGCGTTATTATAGAAAAAGACAATTTTGATGATTAACCGTTTTCCCTCATAGTGTAGTGTAGTGTTTTAATAGATGTGTACGAGTAAGTGTAAGTGTTCAGTGTTGTGTGTCATGGGGTTGAGTTTGAATGTTAACAATAAAGTTTCCGCGTGCATGAATATTAAAATTTTACAAAGCAACAAAATATTGTATGGTTTGTAGGTACATATTGCTTTTGTTAATTTTATAAGAGTACAATTTTATAGCATTACCTATTTTTTGAAGATAATTGAAATAAATAACATGCATTTACAGGGGTAAGGAGTAAAGGAAAGGGAAATCTAATTCATCCTTTATTAAGATATGTGGTGATCTTTGATTCTCACGTAGGTATATTTTACCATTTGTGACCAAACAGTACTGGTATTCGTTACTGCTTATAATGTTTCTAGCTAAAAAGAACAGTTTCTCATTTTCGGTGTAAAATATTCGGAAAGAAATATAGGTTTACCTGGACCACTTATTTTCAGGTGCTCTGTCAACAGCCTGTTTTTCGTGACTTTATTGAATCTTCTGTACATTCGAAAAAATTGTTCTTTTAAAATGTTGGTAGTAAATTCTATTATCACAGGCCTATTTTTTTTTTCATTGGAATCTATGCAAAACGCCTTTTTAATCTCGTGACGTTGAATCGGTACATTGATTACAGAACCAGTCTTAATTAACTCATTTTTTTTTTTACTCCTGGGCATAACGGGGATATTTTTTATTTTTACACCACAAGCATATCTAGAGCTTTTTTCAAGTTTTTCTGTTTGTTTAATTATTATTCCGCTCAGATTCAAGTAGAATTTCTAATTGACTTATATGGGTTTTCAAAGCATCGTAATCTTGCTAAACTAAAGCTACTGTAGATTGAATGTTGGTGTTCTAGGTTTTTATCTCTTCAATGGATTCATAAATTTTCTTATTATTTTTTTGTTACTCTTTCAATTCGGTAAACATGGATTTACTTTCTGACATTAATATTTGACTCTCTTGAGAAGCCTCTGAAATATTATATAAGTTACCTTTAGCAGGAAGGAAAGGGGACCTATCCTCTATAGCAAGAAGTGAATCACTCCAGTACGTCTACCTGAGTTTTATCAATTTATACTCGCTAGCTAATTTTCATAAAAAAATTTTAACTACAGTAGTTAAAAAAATTATGATATTTTTTTTAAAACAATTACGACACAGATATGTGTGAACCTGTCCAGTCAGCAAGCAACTGTCAGTAGTCGTGTAGCGCAACTCAGATCCACTTAAGAGCTCAACAACTCGACGAACAAAACCAAAGAAAGGATATTTGAGTAGCCGTACAAAGCACTCAAACTGCCAGAAAAACATTAAAATTACTCAAAATGTAAAATAATCCACATAGTCCCCATTCATAATAAAAATATAATATTATATAAAGTTAATTATGTCAAATTTTATAGAAAAATAAAATAGTTAAATTATACAAAGGGCGTTCCACGGCTATGCCACATGGGGGGTAAGTACCTTGAATATTGTAGATGGAACCTTTTACTGAAAGAAGATATTATTTAAGATCATATTCTGATTTTATTTCATAAATTCAACTATTAGAATACTAATTAATATTTACAAATACTTAACTAACATACACTTAGTAACACGAAATTATGTACAAACGCGTATAAAAACAAAATTAATCATTGGGCATCAAAAAATAATCCACATATAATATGAGATTATTTTAATTTATAAAGCAATTAAAACCACATTCACAGATTTTAAATAATTTCATGGCTGAACCGGGAATCGAACGAAAAAAAAATATCCTGTAGCTTTATCATAACGATCGGAAGATCGATCGATGGATTATTTTTTTCTAAATAACATAGTGTCAGAAATAAAAGAAAGACCATGAATTTGAACATTTTTAATACAAAACTTTTTTACAAAAAACACAACCGACTTTCGAAAATGAAACACTACAAGGTACAAAATAACTTCGGTTATTTTGTACCTTGTAGTGTATTGTTTTTGGAAGTCGGTTGTGTTTTTTGTAAAAAAGTTTTTTATTCTTCACTTTTTAGTGGTACCTAGGTACCTGCGTACCCATTAACAGCGTACCAGCGCAATGTTATGTTAAGAACTGGTGTAAACACTAAAAAAACATGCGATTTCAGCAATCCCGATCCCTTTGCTATCATTTATTGAAGAGTTCCGTTGCCTACCTCCGAAGTTCTTCGTCAGATCTTCACCAAATTGAAACGGGACCAGTCTAAGAAAATACTCTTTCAAAAAAAAAAAAGAATCGTCTAAATCGGCTGACAATTGGCTAAAGTATCGCTGAACAAACATTTTTCATGGGATCTTATCATCAGATCCTAATTTAACCTTTCATCATCAGCTCAGCAACATGAGATGATGATTACCAGGCACACATATTTGAATTGCGTTAGAAAGTTCATGAAAAAAATTTTATGTGCCTATAAAATTTGAGGGTTACCCTCGATTTTCGTGGGATTCCATGATCAGATTCTAACATGGTGACAATGCGACTAATCGAGGAGTATACCCTTTAAGATGAAACAAAAATGTTTCAAATCGGTTCATAAATGACGGAGTTATGAGGTTACAAACATAAAAAAAAAAATGCTCAAAATTAGTCCCATACTATTGAATACAAAGTCGCACTACTTGATTATTTCACTCCTTGTCATTTCCACTCCACACTTATTAGTAATAGGTACTTATGATAATGGTAGGTCCATTCCTACGGCAATGTCAGCTTATCATTTTTCTGAACAAAATTTCACATCACATTTCAATCAATCAATCTTCCTTTTATTTCCGACAGTTTTATTTTTTAGTTTCAAATAGAGTTTTTCTATCACGCAACAAAGAATGTTTCTTGATAAAGTTACATTAAAAAAAAAATAACAGCTTATGCTAGTGATCGAAAACTATTTTTGATGTGTGTCTAAGTTCCCCGATTACTCGGCGAGGCCGACTAGAAATTTTTTTGTTTTGTTTGAGAGGGTAGATCAGGTCAGGATCTATAGAGAGAACTCTTAAAATTTTATAGGCACACTTGAAGCGATTTGGATATTTTTAGAAAAAAGAACTTCGGAGATAGGCAACGAAACTCGTCAATAAATGGTAGCAAATGGATCGGGATAGCTGAAATCGCATGTATGTTTATTGTTCACACCAAATACTTCGTCCAAGTAAACGAATTCCAGCTGTTCTGATTAAAAGCCAAACTCTTCTTCCACCTGGCGTTAATCCCGGCTATTGCCAGGGTCCGCCTAAACGCTGTTCTGATTAAAAGCTAAACTACTTAACCAATTTCGATAAAATTTCAATGGAACCAATCGAAAAGTAGGTAGGTATTATGCTTTCACATAAAAAAAGATTTTTTTAAATCGGTTTACAAATGACGGAATTATGAGGCAACAAACAAAAAACACAACCAATTGAGAACCACCTCCTTTTTTGAAGTTTGTTAAAAACAACGATATCTGTATTGTATTTATTTATTACTTACCAAATTCAGGTGCATCCGTAGGAACATAAGGTTGGAAGACTCGTGGTGCAGGCGGCGGGGGAAATGCTCCCAGTCTTGGATCTATCGGGGCTATTCCGGGAAACTGGGGCACTATCCTTGTGACTGTTGACAGAAATAGATATGTGAGTAAACGGAATCTTTTGACATAGAACAGTCCTAGAAAAATGATTTGATCACAATATGTCAACATTTTATAATCTAATAAAGATTTCTACAATATAACGGAGTTTGCAATTTCCGGTGAAATATTATAAAGGTTACTTATGGCAGTAAGGAAAAGAGACTATCCTCTATCTAAACCAAGTTTTTTTTTTAAGTGAAAACTTCTTTGGTGACTTTGTGCACTTATTTGTGATGGGTAAAAAATGTTAAACTCGCGTCAGGACACGCAACCTGATCAAATATTCGTAAGACGAAGGGAGAAAAGCACGTATTCAAGTTTTCACTACTGCCGGCACTCCCGAAGTGCAACCCATTGTTTTTTTTATATACGTAACGTTGCTCCGCACTAGGATTTCTCCTGTATCGTGGGTGCGTTTATAAATACACGTAGGACACAACGTCACATACACAAACAGCCCGACCCGGAACAACTATCTGTAAGCCATTCAAATATTTGTTCCGTTCGGGAATTGAACCCAGGACACGCTGCGCAGCAGTCAATTGCTCAATTGCTGCGCCAATCTTTAAAAATCAATTTTATTATGTGAGTTTTGGTTTTGTTTTTTCATTGTTAAAGTTTTTGACTAGTTAGACTCAAGAAGAACTGTTTTTTGGACTGCGTCGTTTTAGTTCGGGAAGTTACGCATTCACGTCTAAATCGCCGAACTGATATTGAGGAATTTTGTTACAAATATACATAATTTAAAAAATACTCAAATCTCATAATTCTGACTTCGTATCATGACCCTGAACAACATTTGTTTTACGAATTTGACTACAACTAAACAAAAAAATGAAATAATATATAATAAAAAGTTTTTATTGTTGATCATACAATTATTCTAAATCAAAAAATTAAGGGCGTATCTTTGAAATTAATGGTAGCTCGTAAGCGCCGAGGGGCACCGCGCACCTCACGCGGACCCCGCATGCTTCCACGTGGAAAGTTCGAAACATCGAACCTAGCGCCAAACCATCAAATTGATTCAAACCGTCAATTGATTTAGTGTTGCTCGCACATAAACTTCAAAAGAATCCGCTGTCAAAATATTAACAAAAAGCAGCACTCTAATAAACAGTGATAAGACTTAGAATAAAGTAAAATATTGAACGCAGATAAATTATTATTTATTTTAAGATTTCTTTTTTCAGTCCCCAAATTACTAGTGGTATTGGTGTTTTGTATGTCCCCAAATTATTTTGAAAACTAATTATTCAGTATAGCACTAGATAATTTTTAGCACTCGGAAGCTATGAAGTAGATCAGTTTTAAAAAAAACAGCTAATCATAATTGAACTAAGTATATTATGGAAAATTAGATATATTTCTTTTTTTGCCATGGCTTCGAACACGTATACTATTTCTCAGAAACCGTGCATTTTTGGGTGATGTTTTTTATCAGTGAAAACAATTTGTTTCTATAAATATATTTTAACTCTTGATCATATAACGTTAGTTAAATACTTAGTTAACCGATAACTAAGTCCCTAAATCTCATGTAACGACCTTTTCAGTAAAATTCCGATGGAGTTTTCCATGAGCGCCGCTGCTATTATATGCGGCACGCCACCTTTGTTATATGCGTAATGTCCTTAGTGACCGAAAATATGGGTTCCGACAAATTTGGTCAACTGAGAATATTATAGGGTATGCCATTCACATTTGGAGTGAGGCCATCGAGAAGAAAGGGAAGGTGCTAGCGGTATCCCTTGATATCTCGAAGGCGTTCGACTGAGCGATCGGTCTATCTGAGTGGTCATAGATGACTGCTTGTCCGGACTGCTGGGTATTAATGCCGGAGTTCCTCAGGGATTGGTGCTCTCAGCAACATAGTTCCTATTGCATATTAATTATCTGCTAAAACCCGGTACCTTAGGGTATGCAGACAACAGCACTGTTGCTGAGAGATACGTGTCCGACGCACGAGCTCGTGGGTCACAGATCCGGTCTCTCCCACTCCATCACATCTCACAATTCCACCCAGCTTCATCTTTCCGAGGTGTAACCGTACCGATAACCAACCGACTTGAGCTTTTTGGTGTTATGTTAACATCTACCCTCAATTTTCGCCCTTTAATAGAGGTAAAGCTCAAGTTGCTACCAGAAAGTTGGGTTCCTAGCAAAGGTGAGACGGTACTTCACGCCGAAACAGCAGCTCAAACTCTATCAAGCGCAAGTTTGATCGTGTATGGAGTACTGCTCTCTTCTTTGGGACGGATCTGCCAGATACGAGCTTGATGCCCTTGAGTCAATTGATAAACGAGCCAAGAGGATCATCGGCAATGATAGGCTCATCGAATCGAAGCTTCAAAGTCGGTTGCATCTTGGGGAGTGTGCGACCGAATTACATAATTTAATTGCGCCAAGCCCGTTCCATCATCGGACCACAAGACGTACGGCGATGCGCCACTGGTATATGGTGGACATCCCACCGACATTAGTAAATTCTTGACACATTGATGTTCACGTATATCAATCCTAAAATGAAAACATTTATTTTAGCGCGTGTCTTGAGATAAAATGTGAAATAAACGTTGTAAAAACAGACACTCTAATATAGAAAATAAAATGTTCACCCAAAATTGCTTTGTGATATGAAGACTTTGGAGGATCCTACGTGTATACAAATGAAGGTGATGACTTGGATTCGCAATCTTCTTCAAGCCGTAGCTAATAATTTCCCTGAGTGCGTGCCATTGTCGCCTTCAGGTAAGAACAACCAACGACATTGTACTTTATTTATTTTGATGTTTTATTTCATACCAATTTTATACATAACTAGTTGACCCACGCAACTTCGTTTGCGTCACAATTTTCATTACTGCTCCGCTCTTATTGGTCTTAGCGTAAAAATATATATATCCTAGATAGCCCATTTATCAAGGATGGTTTCCTTGATAAATGGGCTCTAGCACTGAAAGAATTTTTCAAATCGGACCAGTAGCTCCTGAGATTAGCGCGTTCAAGCAAGCAAACAAACAAACAAACTCTTCAGCTTTATATATTAAGTATAGATTCAGAAGTTGGCGCGGATAGAAAAATGTTGCGTTGTATATTGTTCAAGGTCATAAAAATATACTTTCACATGGTTCAGACACTTTTTTAACGCTAAATTTAAATTTAAACTGATATACCACTAGCATTTACTGTTGAAATAATTATAAAAATTACGAAAATCTGACAACCCCGATTTGAAAAATAGTGACGCAGGTCCTGCTTGCAAGAGCTCCACGGAGCATCTGAAGAAATGAACAAACGAGAGAGATGCAAACACTTATGCAAACAAAAAGATGAGATGACGATAATAAGAGACTAGCTTGGAGTAAAAAAACGTAAGTGCCAAAATAAATTTTCAGATTTGATAACATAAAAGTATTATTAAATTAAAATCTGTTCAGTTGAAACCTCGATATTTTAATCTATTTTAAAGTAATTTTCATAGGACCAATCTAAATCTTTTTACTTTTTTTAGCTACAAGACGCCACAGCGTCTTGTAGCTAAAAAAGTAAAAAGATATTTCGAACCTTGTATTTTTTTTATATCGAGAAAAAGTCTTCGTACATAAAAACATATACCACAATTTCACATTCCTGTTTCAGGCACCTAACCAGACACGTTAAAATGAAAAACGGCCTTGTACTGATTGAATCACCTTCAGGCAACCCCAGTAAGTTATAAGGATACTTGTGATGGGGTAACCTCGCAACTTCCCATGAGTTATAATTTATAAAGTTGAGACATAATTAAAAGGAAATGAAAAGTGTATGTAGCATAAAACAATTTGTTTTCAGTTATTTGAAGTCTGTAAAAATACAACCGAATTGAGAACCTCCTCCATTTTTTAAAGTCGGTTAAAAAATCATGTTCACTACGCGCGCGTGCTACCAGGCCCACGCCGCCGCCCGCCGCGCCACCCGGTTTTTCGTCAGCCGCCTCGTAATGAATATACAAAATTTTTACTTTAAATTTTGTCTCGAAAAAAAAAATTGTTAAGAGTTTTGAAAAGTCGTAAAACAAATGTAGTTCAGGATCAAGATACAAAGTCAGGATTAAGAGGTTTCGAATGTTTTTTCAATTTCCCTATATACGAGTGGACGGACACTGGAGACGGGTAAATATTTACCCAGAATTTAGGGTTACGAACTTGAAAATGTAACAAACGTGTAGTAGTATACATTCAGTCAAAAAAGTATCGGGAATGGATGATTTGTTTATGGTTCCAAATTCAAATTTTTGTTTTTTTGTTGTTGTTAGATTGGCACAACTGTTTTCCATTTTGGAGCGGAGTTTGAGTTGCATCTGTTATTTATATTAAATACAGTGCTGGTTTTAGTAATATCATATATAGTGTGTATTGCGAATTTCATAATGGACAAAAATATCGAACAAAGAGTTTGTCTTAAATTTTGCATCGCCAATGGAATTTCGTGTTCGGAGTCACTGAAAATGTTACAGAAGGCTTACGGTGAATCGACTTTATCAAAAACTCGTGCTTATGAGTGGTTCAAAGGGTTCAAAAGCGGTCGAGATGTGATGGAAGAATTGCCTCGCTCTGGTAGGCCGTCAACGTCTGCAACTGAAGTTAACATCGCAAAAGTGAAGGAAATAGTGACTGAAAATCCCCATTCAACTCTGAGAGAGATAGCCGCCGAACTTTCTGTATCTCACGAGTCGATCCGTACCATTTTAACTAATCATTTGGGTATGAAACATGTTGCTGCTCGGCTAGTCCCAAAAGATCTGAATTTTCTCCAAAAACTCAATCGCATGAAAGTCGCTGAGGATATGCTAGAACGAGTCAGTTCGGACCCAACATTCATGAAACGCATTGTTACTGGTGACGAGACGTGGGTTTACGAGTTTGACATGCAAACTAGTCAACAAGCTTCGGAGTGGCGCCTTCCAACTGAACCGAAACCGAAAAAACCACGCCAAAGTCGATCAAAAGTCAAAGTCATGTTGACTGTTTTCTTTGACTATCGCGGTGTTGTGCACTCTGAATTCTTACCGGAAGGTCTAACGGTAAATGAAGAATATTATTTGAGCGTTATGCGGCGTTTGAGAGAGCAAATTCGACGAAAAAGGCCAGATTTGTGGAAAGAAAATTCTTGGATTTTGCACCACGACAATGTGCCTTCGCACAAGGCTATCATTGTGAACGAATTTTTAACCAAACACTCAACAAATACCATCCAGCAACCACCATATTCACCAGATATGGCTCCTGCTGACTTTTTTCTTTTTCCTAAACTCAAATTACCACTTCGTGGCACCCGTTTTCAATCGATAGAAGACAAAGGAGAATTCGCGGCGAGAACTGAACTCAATTCCGGAAGCAGCGTTTAAAAAATGTTATGATGAATGGATTATTCGTTGGCGCAAGTGTATCGTTTCTAAAGGAGCATACTTTGAAGATGATAAAATAACTTTGGATGAATAACAGACATTTTGTGTATTATTGATCTTTTCCCGGTACTTTCTTGACAGAGTAGTATATAATAGTAAGCGATCAATTCACCCTGTCGGCGTCGTCGCTTCTACATTGATGCTGAGTCTGCATAAAGCAGTTCTCACGTTGCACAGAGTTCAGAGAGTTCACTTTGAGACTTCTCTCAAAGAACTCACACGTTAATAGTTCAATAGTCAATAGTCAGTTTTCCCTCGAATGTAAACCTGCAACGTATTAATTAACTAAAGCAGTAGTAACGAAAGTGTTTTTTTTTAAATAAAATGAACGCACGGGTTGCTTTCCAAATGGAACGTCCAATGGAAAAACGGTACACTTGCAGGATCAAAATCAAAAGGTATTTATTCAAACTAAGTTGAAAATCAGCACTTTTTGAACGTCAAAATTTTTATGAAGGCGGTCCCCTAAATCGCCCGCCCGTCACCACTTCCTAGTGTTTTAGCTGGGAAGAAGAAGTGGCCCACAAACTCCCCAGCAACACAACTATCTATTAAGTTTGAAGAACTTGAATTTATATAACAGTATTATTCAACATTTTATGATAGATATCGAACATTACATTGAATTAAATAACATATGTCACCTAGCGCACTATATTATCCCAACAACTAAATATGAACCATGATAAAACTAATTATATAGGTAGTTAAATAAGTAAACTCAAGCATACAATACTGTTCAAAAGGAGCCTCCAGGGATAGATAGTATGCCCGCTGCCACGTGCAACAATGGAATTTAACCATAAGCTGTGACCCATAGTCACGAGTGATAAACTAGGACCATTGCTTATTACCATGCCTACCTTGTAGCTATTCCACCAAACGTCTTTTATAATGCGCACAGCAAAGGAGTGGAACGTCTGTGTTTCCAAAAGCTTACAACCCTAACCTCTTCAAAGAGTAAACAGGCTCCTTCTGGGTAAGCTCGCTCCACACATACAACTCATAAAAAACATGTAAATGGGAAGATTATGTCAATAAATAAGTAAAAAAACAAAACGAAAATGACCTATACGGTCAGAGTAATAAACAATGTCATCTTAAGCAAGTAAATAATATATACAAGAACATTTAGCATTGTGTCGTGTTCAACACAGCGAACAACTATTTTTATCGTCTAGTAGTCGTTTATAGTATAGTATGCCTTCGAAATAACGTTAGATTTCACTTTCGATTTAAAAGAATTAAAAGGTATGTCTAGAAAAGAAACAGGTAACTTATTATAATGGCCCTGAACCTTACGAAGACGGTGGAAAGGAGCATGTAGTTTATGCTTATTTCTGTTGTTAAAGCTGTAGATATCACTAGTTTTGGCATTAAAATGTATGTTTTGCCTGATATACAGTATGTTGGCAAAACGAACTGCGAAGCAACCGTGAGAATACCTATTTCTTTAAAAAGTTCCCTTAAAGATACTCTGAACCATAGCTGGTATATCGCTCGTACGGCTCGCTTTTGTAGGACAAATATATTTTGTATGTCAGCAGCTTTTTCCCTCAGTAGCATACCATAGGATATAACACTATGGAGATAACTAAAATAGACTAACCGAGCTGTGTCGACGTCAGTAAATTGTCTTACTTTCCTGACGGCATAGGCGCAGAGCTAAGCTTTCCCGAAAGTGTTAAGGGCTAAGCAACGCTTGCCAAGGTTGGTTTGTGGATGGATGACCGTCTTAACATAACGACTTTCCTCCGGTTGGACCCGGCTGTCATTTGTAGATCTTTGGCAGTCGTTACGGATTGTCAGAAGCCAGTAAATCTGACTCCAGTCTTGCCAAGATGTACCGTGTTACCCAGTTAATGGGTTGTGGAGGTCTAGTAGGCAACCGCTTCACGTATAAACACGTATTCAGCTGAATCTGGTTTGACTGGAAGCCGACCCCAATTTAGTTGGGAAAAAGCTAGGCAGATGATGGATCAACTGTTATACCCAAGAAAACAGCTGAGTCTACAGTTTCAAGCACCTCGTCACTTAAGATGAAATTGAGTCAAAGTTTTTTTTTTTATAGTTACGCGTTTGACCACTATCTCACCTGATGGTAAGCGAAGATGGAGCACGCTTGCCTAGAAGAAACCTATTCACTCTTGACTTAAAGACTGCCAGGTTGTAGCTATTTGGAAACACAGACTCCGGCAGGGAATTCCACTCGTTAGCTGTACGCATTATGAATGTGTTCCCAAAACGTTTTGTGCGTATGGGTGGGATGTCTACCATGTACTGGTGGCGCATTTTTAACATCAGGTAAGGCAAATTACACACACAATACAATCAAAGGCTTTGGAGAGATCACAGAAAACTCCAATTGCATTTTGCGAGTTTTCCCATGCATGAAATATGTGTTTAAGGAGAGCAATACCCGCATCTGTAGTCGAACGACCTTTTGTAAAGCAATATTGAGCTAGCCTCCTTAAGCTATTTATATAAAAAAAAAAATAGTAATTGCTTGAGTATCAATTTTTCAAATATTTTACTGAAAACAAGTAAGAATGAGATAGGCCTATATAATTCTTATTACCTGATTTAAAGAAAGGAATAACTTTACTACTTTTCGTGAGCTCAGGAAAAGTTCCTAATTCAACACATTTTTGTTAAAAGTAACAGCAAGATAAGGGGCTACAATGTCAATTATGTAGCTCAAAAGTTTATTAGAAATGCCTCAGTAATCACCAGTGGTTTTAGATTTAAATGTATTAAAAACATTAACTAAGTCACTTGGCGTTACATACTCGAAACTAAATAATTGACTACATTTGGGCACACTACAATGTAAAAGCTTTTCAGCGTTAGACGAGGACGAATTTAAGGAGTTTAAGGAGTAGTAGTTGTAGGTGTGTTGGCAAAAAAATCATTAAATGCCTTAGCTACGTCTGCTGCTGTACTAACTAATCTACTATCAAAAGTTATCTCTACTTGGTTATCTTGTTTAACAGACTTGCCTGTTTCATTGTTAATGATTTTTCAAGTAGCTTTTTCCTTATTATTCAATTTTTTTATCATTTTGCTTAAGAATTTAGGTTTAGCAATAGCGCAAATCATTTTAAATAATTTCTGACATACTCTAGAAAAGGAGTATCAAGTATTTAACTTAAATAGTCTCGCTTAAAAACCCGCAGTAGCCCATTAGTTGAAGCCAGCGGAGGTACCGGTAGCACTAACATTTTTGGCCTTATATGTAGATAGGTACTCTTTTTGCACAACATCAAAAAGGGCTCCATAGATTTCATTAGGTTTTTCATGTTCTACTACGGATGGCGCCAAAGTCAAAGTCAAAAACGTTTATTTCAATTAGGTCATTAAACGGCACTTTTGAACGTCATAATTTCATTTAAAATAACATGTGACTCTACTGTCCATTCGGAAGGGTAGATTCTTATGGAGAAGAACGGACAAGAAACTCCATAGTTACTCTTTTCAAATCAATGTTTTAAATGTGCTGTGGTATACAAAACTTTATGTGAGGACCATGAACCTAGAGTATGCAGAGGTAGACTTATTAATTTTCGAAATAAGTACATGGTACTCACATATTTACAAATATTGGAACCAATAATTACCAGAGTGTGAGTGAACAGAAAAATAAAAACCCAAAAATGAAACAGTTGGTACAACTATAAAGTAAATACATAAACCAACCAGTTTGATCTTGTCTCCACCATTGATTGTCCTATGGAGCAGGACCAGCATGTTTCCAAGCATTTTTATCCTGAATGTAATCTTTTAATTTGTAATATGCTTGTTTACAAAGTGTGCTTTAAATGTAGGTTCCTTTTAAATTTTCTTTCATTTAGTTCTTATATGTCACAAGGTATTTTATTGTAACATTTAACACAGTAACCCATGAAATATGTGTGTACTTTAGCTATTCTATAAAATGGTTGATCTAATTTATCTTTATTTCTAGTATTAATATTATGTCTATCACTAACTTTACTAAAAAGATACATAATATTTTCATATATGAATTGGCAAGGGACTGTCACAATATTAATCTTTTTAAAAAGTTCCCTTAGAGAATCGCGACGACGCAGGTTATAAAGGGCTCTGACAGCTCTCTTTTGTAAAATAAATATTGATTCAATGTCAGCAGCCCGACCCCACAGCAAAATACCGTACGACATAATGCTGTGGAAGTAGCTAAAATAGACCAAATGTGCGGTTTCTACGTCTGTTAGCTGTCTTATCTTCCTAACAGCATAAGCGGCTGAGTTTAGACGCCCCGCTAGATATTTCATATTAGGTCTCCATTGTAATTTCTCGTCTAAAGTGATTCCCAGGAAAACCGTGTGATTAACAAACTCCAGTTTTTCTTCATTCAGCTTGATGTGACATTCGCTACTTCTAACATTTTGTAAAGTAAATCTAATACATTTGGTTTTTTTTTGTTCATTTAATACCAAGTTGTTTGCCGTAAACCAATTTTGGACCTGAAGAATAGAGTTATTGACGACGTCAAGATTTTGTGACCATCGCTTTATTTTAAATATCAATGACGTGTCATCCGCGAATAACACCATCTTTGAGTGATTTTGAAATAATTGGGGCAAATCATTTATGTAAACTAGAAAAAGGAATGGACCCAATATTGAGCCTTGCGGAACACCCATTGTCATTTCAGACCCTAGTGAGTTTACACCGTTTACTTGAACTTTAACCTGTCTGTCCGTCATGTATGACCTAAGTAACTCAAGGGCTGTATTTCTAATCCCATAGTGCTCAAGTTTCAAAAAAAGTGTTTCTTGGTTAACACAATCGAACGCCTTCGAGAGGTCACAGAATATTCCAATGGCGTCTTGCGATTCTTCCCAGATGGTAAAGATATTCTTTGTGAGGGTAACACCGGCGTCAGTTGTACAACGCCCTTTGGTGAAACCGTATTGTTGTTCATGAAAGATGGAGATTTTATTAAATATAGGCGCATTTTTTTTTTGCTATATTGTGCTAAAACTTATTGCAACGGCTAACTGTATAAGGCCTGCATACTATTTTATGCGGCTCACCCATGCGTCTGTCTGTCTGGCTGTCTGTCCGTCCGTCTGTCACAGCCAATTTTTCACACTGTCGCCACTTCTTGTGGAACGCCCGAGAACATGTTATGGCGTGTTAATAAGAACAACCCAAGCAACTTTTTGTGTATGTCCAGGTGATGCCGCCATAAAGAGAAACGTTGTATCGTAGCGATGTTTTTCAGGTACATCTTTTTATTTTCCGACATACACGCGAACGAACTTTAACAAGAAAATGTGCACTGGGTGGTTCTGAGATGCTTTTAATTAACAAGTCAACCAGAATCAGCTTCACGCAAATCGTCCTCAAGGTCAACTTCGTAGAAAAGTAAGCATGTTTGTAATAATCTCTACTTTTATTACACAGTTTTTTCAACAATAATGCACGATGCGTCTGTTATGCTTAGTTCTTTTAGTAAGAGGTGAGTCTATTGCCTCGCATAATACACACAGACTGCAGGCTGCTATTGTTAACTGCTAAGGAATTCCTAATGAGTGACTTACCTACGTAAATTTTTCATTTATTACTTACCTAGTTACTATTATACTTACAAATTGTAGGTCATAGGTTCGAACCCAGACAGGCGCTTTACTTTGTGTAAATTATTTCATCACCACTGCTCTCAAAACGGTGAAGGAAAATATCGTGAGGAAACCGGCATGTCCCAAAACCAAAATTCGAAGACATGTGACATCTACCAACCCGCACTGGGCCCGCGTGGCGGATTACGGCCCACTCCCTCTCACCGAAAGGAGGCTTGTGTCCCAGCAGTGGGAAAATTATAGGCTGATTGTGCTATGCTTATGCTTACTTCTTTAAAATATATTGTTCCTGTAAGATATAATTAAACTTATATTATGGTTTTTATTATTTATTTATTTAACAATTTATGTACACACATTTAATAAGATAAGAAGAAAGAAACAGAAAAATAAGTACAAAGGTGATGCTTATTTCTATAGAAATCTCTTCCAGCATACCTGCGAAAGGAGGGTAGAGTAAAAAGAGATGTAGACATGCCTTCATTTTTCATGCTAAAGCACATGAAAAATGAAGGCATAAAAACCATAGCTCCAAACATAGTTGTCATATTAATAGCTTTGCCAATTCATTATGATCCGTGTGTATGACCAATGTTTTAGACATTATAGCAGTGGCGCTCATGTAAAACTCCATCGGAATTTTACTGAAAAGGTGTTGCATCAGATTTAGGTTCTTGGGTATTGGTTATCTAAGTATTTAACTAACGTTATATGATAAAGAGTTAAAATATATTAATAGATAAAAAAAATTTCACTGATAAAAAACCATCTCCAAAAAATGCACGGATTCTGAGAAAGAGTGTACGTGTTCGAAGCTACAGCAAAAAAAGAAACAAATTAACTACTTATTATTTCATTCGTTTCCATAACATGCTTAGTTAAATTATGATAAGCTGATTTTTTTACAACTGATCTACTCCATAGCTTCCGAGTGCTAAAAATTCTCTAGTGCTATCTCTATCGCACAATTTTGGCCATGTGCCTAAAAAAGCTACCGATTAAGTAGTTTTCAAAATAATTTGGGGACATAGTAAACATGATAACTCTATAAGTAATTAGCTTAATATTATGACAGGTTATTATGCTTTCATTTAATATTGCTTTTTTATTTTTATTGTTTTTTTTATTATTATTTATCTGACTATGTGGGCTAATCCATTTTTTTTCAGTAGTTATATACTTTTGTGTCAGTATCAGTAGAGTGTGCCAGCTAACAAGTGATAAATAATATTTACTTATTATTATTTTCGTTTTAAATATTGATTACGTTGAATACTTATTGTATAAATTCTGGTTCTTAAAACGTATCAGACTGATGTGTTGATGGGGAGTTTGTTGGCCGCTTCTTCTCAACAGCTAAAACACTAGGAAGTGCTGGGCGGGCGTTTTGGGGGACTGTCTTTTGTAGAACTTGACGTTCAGAAAGTGGAGGCTTTCAGCCTAATTTGAGTAAACGACATTAGATTTTGTTTTTTTTTTATTGAAATATAATTTACTAACAACTGGAAAAATAAATCTTAAAATAAATAATTATTTGTCTGCGTTCAATATTTTACTTTATTCTACGTCTAATCACTGTTTATAAGAGTGCTGCTTTTTGTTAATATTTTGACAGCAGAAACTTATCAAGTTTGTGTGCGAGCAACACTGAATCATTTGGCGGTTTGAATTAATTTGATAAGATTAGCGCCAAAGCGCTAGGTTCGATAATTCGAAATTTCCACGTGGAAGCATGCGGGGTCCGTATGAGGTGTGCGGTGCCCCTCGGCGCTTTCGAGCTACCATAAATTTTCAAATATACGCCCTTAATTTGCTCTCCGTTTGACCTTACGGCAAGAATTCCGAGTGCACAACACCGCGATAGTCAAAGGAAACAGTCAAGATCAACCATTTTATAGATTAGCTAAAGTACACACATCTTTCATGGGGTAAGACAACCCACTGACCGGGTACTGTGTTAAATGTTACAATAAAATACCTTGTGACATATTAGAACTAAATAAAAGTCAATTCAAAGCGTATATCAAAATCACATTTTGTTAACAAGCTTATTACAAATTAAAAGATTACATTCAGGATAAGAATGCCTGGAAGCATGCTGGTCCTGCTCCATAGGACGGTCAATGTTGTGGACAAAATCAAACTGGTTGCTTTATGTATTAACTTTATAGATGTTTTTTTTTTTTTTTAGTAGTAGGTTGAAGTCTCGATTCACATTTTTATTGCATATGTTTTGTGGGATGTTGTGCATAGCTCGCATAGTCTTGCTCTGAAATCTTTCCAGTATTTCAATGTTGCTATTGCTGGCTGAGCCCCAGAGCTGAATGCCGTACGTCCATACAGGCTTCAGTATGGCTTTATAGATGGTCATTTTACTGACGTCTGTCAACTGAGATTTACGTCCGATGAGCCAGTACATGCTGCGAAGTTTGCAGTCTAGTTGTTTCCTTTTAGTCCAGATGTGTTTGCGCCAGGTAAGACGGCGATCTAGATGCATACCTAGGTATTTGGCATCTTCTTGCTGAGGGACGTCTTTATTGTAAAGTTTCACAGGTGGGCAGGTTTTCCTTCTGAGTGCAAACGTAACCTGGACAGACTTATTTGTGTTGGCTTTAATGCGCCACTGATTGAACCATGTTTCGATAAGAGTCAGGTGTGATTGAAGCTTTTCAGATGCAGTATCATGATTTTCATGAACCGAAAGAACTGCGGTATCATCTGCGTAGGTCGCTGTGGTGGTGAAACTGACAGTGGGTAGATCTGCTGTGAAAATAAGATATAGGACTGGTCCCAATATACTACCCTGTGGCACACCGGATTTGATCTCGTACATTAGTGACGTGTCGGAATTTTGTCTCACTTCGTAGCATCTGTTCTCTAGGTAAGATTTTAGAATTGGAAAGAAGGAGTGTGGTAGCATGGTTTTGATTTTGTAGAGCAGCCCTCTATGCCATACTTTGTCGAATGCCTGGCTAATGTCTAGGAAAATTGCACAGCAGTATTGTTTGTTTTCCAGTGCCCTGCCAATGACGTCTACTAGCCGGTGCACTTGCTCAATGGTCCCGTGTCCTCCTC
The DNA here is from genome assembly GCA_950371165.1 of Lacanobia oleracea. NCBI lineage: Eukaryota > Metazoa > Arthropoda > Insecta > Lepidoptera > Noctuidae > Lacanobia > Lacanobia oleracea. The sequence goes on from OX493385.1 coordinate 1,100,148, forward strand.
TAAATCCGAACTGGTGACTTGGTATTATTTCGCTTAGGTGTTCTTGCATTCTATTCAGTATGATTTTTTCCATTAACTTTCCAATAACCGGTAGGAGACTTATCGGTCTGTATGATGATGCCTCTTGGGCTGGTTTACCTGGTTTCAAGATCATCACTACCTGTGCGATTTTCCACTGGCCGGGATAATGAGACAGTCTTAGACATGCGTTAAAGATAGCAAGTATAAGCAGTACTCCTTTCTTTGGAAGATGTTTTAATAAGGTAGCGTCAATTTGGTCGTAGCCCGGGCACTTTCCTTCTTGGAGTTTTAGGATTTCCTGTTTCAGTTTGTTTGGCGTGATATGTTTTAGTGGTAAACACATTTGTGTAGGTTACGCAGCTCAAAATATCTCTGAAATCAGTCGATGATGTAGAGCAGGCTATAGAAGGATTAAATCTTTTGATATATGACGCAGCGATCAGATCCACACCCCTTCGCAAAACGAAAATTGCAAAAGTATGCTATCCTGCAATCATCAAGGAAAAGATAAGTGGAAGACGTGAACTCCGGAGGATTTGGCACGAGACGCACTACCCTAAAGATAAGACAGCATTTAATAAAGCTTCCCAACAACTAAAACTACTAATCAAGGAAATGAGAAAGCCCGAAGCTGCAAGCAACACCACTAAAAACACAGATGGGCAACTGGGCTCGGTCCGACCGTGAGAAAGCGGATATCTATGCACATCACCTTCAAAAAGTTTTCGAACCACTACCCAGTAACAATCAACATCATGACAATGACATAGAGAAATACCTGAGTTCACCTACACAAATGTGTTTCTTTTTGTGTTTGTATTTTTCTGTTAACTCACACACTGTTAATTAGTGATTCCAATATTTGTAAATGTGTGAGTATCATGTACCTACTTATTTAGAAAATTGATAATTCTACCTCTGCACATATTACTAAATTTTTGTATACTTACCAAATATTGTAAAAGATTCATTTGCAAAGAGTAACTATGGAGTTTCTTGTTCATTCTTCTCCATAAGAATCTACCTTTCCGAATGGACAGTAGAGTCACTTCAGAATTTTTATATATTTGAAATGTGAATGACGTTCAAAAGTGCCGTTTAATGGCCTAATTGGAATAAACGTGTTGACTTTGACTTTACTTTGACTTTTGATCGACTTTGGCGTGTTTTTTTCGGTTTCGGTACAGTTGAAAGGCGCCATTCCGAAGCTTGTTGGTTAGTTTGCATGTCGAACTCGTAAACCCGTGTCTTATCACCAGGAACAATGCGTTTAATAGATGTTGGGTCGGAGTTGATTCGTTCCAGCATGTCCTCGATGCGAAATTGTCCTTTATGAAATTCGCAATACGCACTGGATATGATATAGCTAAAAATAGCACTGTATTAAAGCAAGAGACACACTGGTCTACGTAAAATACATGTCTCTTTTGCATAGTTTTTTATATAAAATCAAGAGTCCCGATATGATAATGCGATGCATACGTTGCATATGTGGGACCAGTTTGTCTCTCGCTTTAATCGAAATAACAGATGTTACTCAAACTCCGCGCTAAAATGGAAAACAGTTGTATCAATCAACAAACAACAAAAAAAAAAGTTGAACTGGACACCATAAACAAAACATGAATGCCCAAAACTTTTTTGACTGAATGTACACAGGTACAGGGCTAAGAGCGATGAAAAACTATTAATTTGTAAAAATAATTGTAGTTTGAGTTATGGCAACTTCTCTAGTTTATCAATATATAAATACATTTATGGCAAAGCTTAAGAAATTCATTTCGATTTCTCAAATCGAATTTAATAATGTCAAACGATTTATCAAATCGTTTATTTAATTCAGTAATATATTTGAAATTTAATTTAATAATCATATACAGTCACAAATTTAATTTTTCCTTTGACATTTAATCTTATTCGCCTGTTTTAATAATTTTAGTAACTCACCAGTAAGTTATGTATATTCTAGTAACATGGAGGTAGTCGGTAGTCTGAATATGATGAGCCAGTTGCATCTATCGCCGGGATCCACACGTTTTTCACTATCATTTTATCTTTCTTTCTGCGACAGTCATTGCTCTTTTAACTTTAACTTTTTTGGTTTTAATGATAGTTGCCGAGCGCTTAATACGTCAAAAATCAACCAGCCCGGTGGCTTGCCACTGGTCGACTGGTGTGCCATGTTGGCAGTCAGACACATTTTTTCGATACACACTACACAGATATTTACATATTATTTTTAACTGTATTAGTTTTTATACTTATACTAATATAATTGCGATTTATTTTTATTTTAGAATATTTAATTAAGTATTATGTTTATTGTATTTACCTTCATTCGTGTGTTACTACGGGGTGCCAACTGAAAACCAGCGCTGGGTGTCTGACGCCCAGCAAATGCTGATACGGTTACCCTTTCGGCATGGGCACGCTCAGCGCAATTTATGTACCTGCTAACTATTACTTTTGTTTTTCTTTGTCGCTGTGCGTTTGTGTCTGTGCTGAATAAATGTTTTTCTATTCTATTCTATTCTACAAGAGAAGTTGCAAGAAAACATAGTTTTGCCTTTCCGACGCACACTTAGTTTCCAAACTCATGAGTATTTTGAAATAACGAAGTACTCGAAGTATTTTACTCGTTCATAACCTTTCAGAAAAGTGTCAAATTACTATCCAGAGAAGAGGAGATTTTTTGAATTAGAAGTTTTTGATCGTAAAGTATGTCAAAACTTTAAAAAAATCTTGAAACGTTCGATAGCACGGAAGCAACGCCGGACGCCAAGTTACCGATTCAAAATCTTCGCATGTTAGCACTAGAAAATCCCATTTGAAAGAACGCACTGAACTACCAATCACTAACAGTCAATCAGTAACAGTTAATTTCAGTTACGTGTGCTGGCTTGTTCGTTTTTGAGAGTAATAGTGGAACAAACAGCATCGAAAACCTTACAATTATAATCTCAGTAAGTAACAAAGTTGCATCTTCCGTTGATTTCATAAGCCAAATTGGTTTTCTGAATAATATTATACTGTTGTAAGAATATCGTTACTCTACAGTTTAATAGTTTTTAGGAATCCGTACTCGAAGGGTAACCAAAGGAACCCTATTACTAAGCCTCCGCTGTCCGTCCATCCGTCAGTCCGCCCGTTTGTCTCTCAGCGGGCTGTATCTCAAGAACCGTAATAGGTTAGTATTTTCACATAAAACAACAAATAATAAAAATAAAGATTTATGGTACGGAACTCTTACTTTGCGAGTCCGAATCGCACAAGGCCGGTTTTTTTTCTAGGATTTTGGAAATAACGGTTAGCACCGATATTGGTATATAGTTTCCGGAGATTTTATGTATATTAAGAAACCGTCATTCTGATTTCGAAAGTCTGAGGAGTATGACGTGTTACCAACAATTTCAGGCGAAATCGGAGATTTACTAAATCAGCATTCTGTTAATATGACAATGGCGCACTTTATACAATTGTTTTAAACAATTTCAAAAGGCTATCAAAATTTCAAGCTACGCTACGAATGTTGTGCATTACAGATAAAATAAAATAAAAATGGAATGTATGTCAATGTAGTGAAATATAAATCACAAATAAATGAAACTAAAAATAATACTAAGACTCGACTAATTAAATATGTTTTAATTTGCCAATATTTTTCTTTTGAGACTGATAAAAACTACAATGTTATAAAAATATTAAAATTGATATTATTTATTTAATCGGATTGTATATTATTTATTTAATTAAAATCTATACTTCTATACTTATACTTATCTATACTAATATATAAAGCTGAAGAGTTTGTTTGTTTGTTTACTTGAACGAGCTAATCTCAGGAATTACTGGTCCTATTTGAAAAATTATTTCAGTGTTAGATAGCCCATTTATAGAGGAAGGCTATTATATAGGCTATATATCATCACGCTAAGACCAATAGGAGCGGAGCAGTAGTTATAATTGTGACGCAGACGAAGTTGCGCGGGACAACTAGTTGTATATACACTTGAATTGTTGAAATGTTATAATAATGATTGCGTGCAGTATCTATAATTATTTATTTTTTTTGTAATTTTTAAGCAAGAAATAAAAGTCTGATTTATTGTAATTTATATATTTTATACAAACGCACATTAAAAATAAAATTTCACACTTTAACCGGTGGAGCCAACGGTGGAACCAAAAGGTTCCATTTGCCATACAACGGTGGGGCATTGATGAGCCAAGAGGTTAAAATGTTTAGTTTTATTTTTAATTGAATCAACCATGAAAATAATGGTTTCCTTAGCAACCTTAGCAATGCTTGCCAAGGTTGGTCTGTGGATGGGTGACCATCTTAACATACCTAGTTTCCTCCGTACCTCGGAAAACACGTTAAGCCTTTCGTCGCGGCTGTCATTTGCAGATCTTTGGCAATCGTTACGGTTAGTCAGTTAATCTGACTGTCTGACTCCAGTCTTGCCATGAAGTACCGTGTTACCCAGTTAATGGGTTGTGGAGGTCTGGTAGGCAGCCGCTCCGCGTAAAATACTGGTATTCAGCTAAATCCGGTTTGACTGGAAGCCAACACCAATATACTCGTAGTTGGGAAAAGGCTAGGTAGGTGATGATGATGATGATGATGAATATGTACTTAACTAAACTTAAATTACTTATTTTATTTGAAACAAATTTTTACATTCTTTAATTTAAAATTTGATTTTGTACCTGGTGTATGTAAAACACCGCTATCGCTGTCCGTAAGTATAAGTATCCAAACATGACCCAAACAAAAAAAAAATGGTAAACCTTTGAAGCAATAAACAATTTAATATTTGGATGTGGCGTTACCAAAAGGGAGTGACTTCCTGTTTAATCCTGTTTGTCGTCATAAATCAAAACATAAATGTCCAATAACATGAACATCTTCATTGTGAGTGCATCCAAATAATTATCACAGCGTCTCGGTACTTTTGTTACGCTAAATTGTTCTCCTTTTTACCGACTGTGCCAGAAGGCTTATATTTTTTGAGAGAACATATTATGTATGTATGTATCGCTCACGCTCTGCGGCCTCAACGGCTCGATGGATTTTAGCTTGAAAGGTGTCGTTAGAATTGTGTTTACAGTGAGAGTGACACTGGGTATATCAAAATAAAATAAAACAAAATGGCGGATTTTTGGTGCCAAATCCAAATGTTTGGGTTGCTCTGTAGCCTAAACGGCTTGATGGATTTTAGCTTCAAAGGTGCCGTTAGATTTGTATTAATTGCGAGAAGTGCACTGAGTACATAAAAATTAAAATGGCCGATTTTTGGCACCATTTTTGGCACCTTGAAAAAATTTCGAGTGCGGTATCAAAATAAAAGGCTCGAGGAGACGATTCTAAAAATATAACTCACTAAAATGAAGGAAATAAAAAAAAATACTTGGTTAAGAAACCCGACCGCCAAAAACGACTAAAAAGTTCGAAACTAGAAGCTTTTTTTGTCTGATACAGTTCAATCACTGATCTGATGCCACCAACTCTTTTTGGAGCCCTAACCACCTTGGACCTTGTTCCCATTTCCGGAGGACTAACAATTTTTTTACCGCTTTGATGTTTTTATTTCAAAGCTCAATTCAGCCAGCCCAACCTGATAAGCTGATTATAAGATTCGGAGTAGGAGCCCCGATCTACGCTAATTAAGGGCGGATAATTCGGATGTATGCAACTATGTTTTGCCACAATTTCAATTTAGAGCTGTATTTTGCAGTTTTATTAGTAAAGGAGACCACTCTGTTTTGAATTATTTTTAAGGCCATGAAAACTGCATATTTTAGTTAATTAAAAAAAATAAAAAATAAAAAGGTTTATTGTAATAAAAAATGTACAAAGAAGGGAACTCTTGACTTCCAAACTAAGTAAGACTTGTATTATGGAAGTCAAGGCGCTCTCTCGTTATGTAAATATATTGAGTACAAATTAAATGAAAGAATGCATGCAGCAGGCAAATAAAGAAAAATATTAACAAAATAACAGCTAACAAAAAATAAAAAACAGAAAAAAGTAGGTATATTATCTACCACTACCAGTGAGGTGAGTATTGACCTGGTGTGAATAAATGTGGTGAATGTTGAGTGAGATTGGTGTTATGAGTGGTGTGTAATGTGTGTTGTGTGTCAGTGTGTTATGAAGTTAATAAGTTTTATGATCTGTATGCGGTAAGTACCGAGGGGTGTGTGATGGATGTTAGGCGTTTATTCGAAAAAAAAATATATGCGTGAGAGTCTGAGATTTGGAGTGTGTATGTGGATATTGAACGCTCATCAACCATTCTCTCATACAGGACTTGACTTTAGATTTAGTGAGTTGGAAGACTTGAAGTATTTTATGAGTTACATTGTACAAATTAATGGATGTGACATTATAGTGTGTCCTCGCTAATGCGGTGTTGTGCCTGTGAGAACGAAGAATGTCTGTTACATGACGTCTGTTGGAGATGAGTTCAACATGTTTGGTTGAGTGTTTGCGCAATACCACATGCAGGACATAGAGTTTTCTAACTGTCAGTAGCTCACAGTCGGTGTATAACTTATCAGTAGGGTATCGGATAGGCTTTGCTGTCATAACCTTTAATACGGCTCTTTGCGCTCTCTCCAGCCCAATCATAAGAGTTTTACAACAGCCACCCCACACACATATGCAGTAAGTTATTAAGGACTGGCACAGTGCAAAGTATACAAGTTTAAGTGTTTTGAGTTTTTTGAAAATGTAAATAAGTTTTCTGACTCGTGCTGTAAGGGAGGTAACATGAGGAGTCCAGGAAAGGGTATCGTCTATAAAAATTCCGAGATACTTAACACAGCCAGTTCTACCTAGCAGCAGACATGGGCAGTTAGGATTTTGATCATTGCAGTTATGAGCTTTCAATATTATAGATTGGGATAGTGGGAGTTGGTTAATTCTAAGGGCAAATGGAAGATACACAACTTAGAAACATTTAATGTGAGTTGATTTTCCGATAACCACGACATGACAGATTTCAAAGCATTATGTGCATTTTTCTGTACCTCAACCCAGTCCTCTCCATTAACTACTAGAGCTATGTCATCTGCGTACGTGAAAATGTTACATTTGAATAGTGATAGTCTACACAGCTCATTAATGTAGATAAGGAACATAGTGGGTCCTAAAATGGAGTCTTGGGGTATTCCGAAGGAGAGATTTTCTTCATCACTCACTACATAACCAATCTTGACACACTGGGTGCGGTCAGTAAGATAATCCTTAAAGATTTTCAATGGTTCTCCACGGATACCAATTCGTTCTAGTTTATTGATAAGGATGGGAACAGAGACAGTGTCAAACGCCTTAGAGAGATCCAAAAAAATACCAAGGCATTTACGCTTGTTATCTAGGTGAGTTACAATTTCATTTGTCAGATTCAGAACGGCGTCCTCAGTAGATACTACCCTTTCTAAATCCATATTGATTGTCCGCCAAGATATGGTATTTGTCCGGGAAGGAAATCAGATGGTCATTTAAATTTTTTTCCAGGATTTTAGATAGGGAGGGAAGAACAGAAATAGGGCGGTAGTTATTGACACTGTCTCTGTCACCACTGGCTTTGGATGGACAATGGCCTTCTTAAAAACTCTCGGAAATGTACCCTGAGTCAGAGATAGATTACAGAGATATGTAATCAGCGGAACAAGTTCGTCAATATTAGTCAGAACCATGGAATTGCTGTTGGTGACCGCAGTATTTGAGAAACGAGTATTGTTGTTGGGATTATTTAAAAAGAAATTGGCTAAATTTTTACCGACGTTAAAAAAAAAGTGATTAACTGCGTTCACGGATTGCTTTTTATCTGGGAAAACATGTAGGAGATTAGTTGAATGGCTCCGGGTATGAGAGATATCAGTTATTTTTTTAATAGCTTTCCATGTATCTTTCATACTATTTTTTGTTTTCTGTGGTGTAAGTTGGTCATGGTTAATTTTTAACTTTCTCAATAATTTATTACAGAAATTCCTATAACGCGAGTAGGTAAGCTTTAGCTTGACATTTTCTGGGTCATTTTTAAGTCTCATATGCATCTTATCGCGAGTGTGAATACACCTTAATAAGCCGGGAGTAATCCAGGGTTTTATTGTAATTTTACTGTGTGGGATTTTGATTTCATGTGTATTTTTTGCAATTATATCTGATATGGTGCGAACAAGAAAAGCAGCAGATTCATGAGCACTATGATAAGTGAAAATTGAGGAGAAGTCAGCTTCATTTATGTCTTCTACAGCCGCATCATAATTAGTTTTAAGGATAGTTGTTCGTGAGGAATTTGGAGGTTTATTTGTATTTAGGCATATGAGGGTGGGCTTATGGTCTGTAATAAAATTATCAATAATTACAGTCGTAGAAGACAAGTTGGTTTTAAGAAAAATATGGTCTAGGCATGAGTCTGATCGAGTAGGCAACTGATGGGCTGGTAGCATTTCATGATAGGCAAGGAACTCTAAATAACGTGAAGTGTTATTACTCGTGTTATTTATGGAAATATCAATGTTGATGTCACCCATCAGACAAACAGTATTAAAGGAGGAAAGGGACAGCAGGATTTGGTCGAGACTGTTTAGAAAATTATCGATATTTTTGTAGGAAGGTGAACGATAAATTCCCACTACCGCTAGACTCCGACTTATCTTAATAACTAAACAATTTCCGTCACAGAACACTGGTTCAACAGCAGAGCAAGTTATTGAACGTTTGATGTAAGCGACTACCCCATCGTTTTGGTTATTCACATTTTTTGTATAGAACGAATCATAACCATCAATTTGAGGGATAGTATTTACCTTGGAAAGCCAGCATTCTGATAAAATTAACAAATCCAAGTCAAAACCAATATTTTTTAGTAATACTTGCAGTTCATCAAAATTGCAATTAATGCTGCGTATATTTATATGGAATGATTTTAAGCAAGCTTTTATGTTGTTTATAGAACCGAGGCAATTACTAGGGGCACAAGTGTAGGCACGCGATATTTTTATTGCCTCAATTTCACAAGAGATATTGGAACAGTCTAAGCTAGGCTTGAGTCTAGAATTGACTAAGACGATTATTGTAAACATATTGTTGTCCGTCGAAGGCATGGTTATATAATGTACTGTCAGCAGGAGGGAGATATACAATGTAATGCAAGTTACAATTTTACATTTTCGAAAAGGACATAGGGCTATGAAATGTAAAACTATCCGACAATTGGCGATTAATGTGGATTGTGTGCGTTTTGGGTGTGTGTGAACAGTATGTGAGATTTTATGTAGTGAAAGTAATTTTTTGTTAATTAATTATTTCTAAAGTGTTTGAGCAGATTAGTAAACTACCAATTTTCAGATAGAATTTTCTTTTCGTACAAAACACTTTTCAGGAAAAATATTTAATATAGTTAATAGTTATGGTGATTGATATAAGTTGATAAAAAATGCTGTTGGACGGAACAGTTGTTGATTCAAAATCTCTTTATCAAGTTCATATCACATCAGTTACTGGCGAACTAAACATAAGTCGTCGCTTTTTTTAGTTTATAGTGAAAGCAAGTCATATGCTGTTCATTCATCGAACCCACTTGAACGCTTTACACTTAATACTTGGGTAACGTATATACAAATGGATAAAGTCATTGTGGATAATTTAGATTGCATTAAGGGTCCAAAAAAGAAAATATCATGTAATTAAAGAATTACAACAGAAATATGTTAATTGGCATTGAAATTATACAGATGGATCTAAGAGCAAGGATGGTCGAGTAGCTGCTATTTTTAATCCAGTCTCACAGTCTCAGATAGTAAAAGTGCTCTCCAACACATAGCTCGATGTGCTTCTGGGTATAGAGGTACATCGGTAGCTTACAACATTTTATAGCTGGTAAATGTGAAGTTGCAATGGGTTCCATCGCAAATAGGACTAGGGGTAATGAGGAGGCGGACAGGTTAGTTAAATTGGCAATTACAAAAGGCACAGAAATCAATATAAATTTTGATTACACAGAAATTTTTATAAAATTAAAAAATATTGTGTGTTGAATAATGAGATCAGTTCTTTCAAAACTTTAGTAAAGTCAAGGGGATTTGGTTCAGGGTTATACAAAAGCCAGCCTCCTCGTATCCCGTGGTTTATAGACTCTAAAATGAGTATAGTGTACATGGTAGCGGCTTTTAGACTACGTTCAGGCACTATCCACCAAATGATTTGGCCATCTGATGAAAAAAATTGATTCCGCAAATTGTGAAGTGTGTGGAGTTATCGATGATGTCCAGCATCTTTTGGTGGATTGTGCAAAGAACCAGGCATTAAGAGAGTCTTGGACAGAATTGCGCAAATTCAATTATTATGATATGAGTACATTCTGTGAAACCCTTGCAAGTCCATAAAGTGACGCCGCTAAAATTTTTTATGATATGGCATTGTGCCGATGACTCTGATTATGTTATTTTGATAAATCTAGATTATACTGTTGTTGCTGTCTGTTGTTGTACTAGTGTTAGTAATATTTGTATTATGAGCCTGCATGAGGCACTCCGATCCTGGGGAATGTCTACTTGACTGCATGCAGTCGTATCCACCGCCCCAAGATTGGAGAGTCCCACCTATCAACCAACGTTCTAAGGATGATGTTGGGGCTGGCGCGAACACGGCGCAACAGAGATGCGCATCTTTTGCGCATGATGGTCAAATACTATCGACGTTCGCGTCGGCAAACATGCCGGACGCGCTACAAAAACGCGGCAGCCCCATCAACACCCGGAACTTGTCGTTATATTGTATGCGCAGGCCGCTATGTGCCCTTTGCGTAAAGTTCACCCACAGGCTGCACGATTATGATGGGGCTGACTTGCCTTACATGTCCCTAAAAAAGAAAGAGAAAAAAATCTCTTTATCAAGTAAAAAGTCAAGAGAAACCTAACCTTTTGAGGCGAAGAGCAAAAGTACTGGAGCTCACTTCCCTCTTTCTTGCATTGTGCCCGTTTTTCATTTTTTCCGCTTACTGGAGCTTGCCGGACTCGCAATGCTGCCCAGGTCCCCAGTAGTTTCAGTCCACCACTGTTAATATTAGAGTTCGTACGTCCACGACTGATGCTGGTGCCATGTCGAGCTCGAGGTACCTTACTCAATACTCGGTTATTCAGAATTCTGACAAACAGAATATTAAAAGTATTAAATTTTATGTTACGCCACATTTTTTTTGATGAGGTAGATACAAGTCGCAAGCATTAGCACCAAGAACTGAGGGACACACAAATCATAATTTTCTTCTCTGCTTAGTTATTTATTAGATCGCAACCGGCAGCGCATGAAATAGTCGCTCTGGTCCTGGCAGGGACACTAACTAAGCTACGTGTATTGTGAATTGAGACCTTCGCATAGAACCTATACTTATATGTACCTATCTTATAAAGCTATATATCATTAGCTATGACTGTGATTTACCAACAATGAAAATATATTACTACTATCATATAACATAAACTTTTCGCTATAAAAACATGCATCGCTAGCTTATTAATTACAGAGACTCAACATCAATCAAAAACCGCAGGAAATAACGTGCCGACGTCAAACAACCTGTCCACCGAGAGGATGGCGCCATTATCATTTACGTTAGCTCGTTTTGACCGATTCGGTCGCAGGCCGTATTCGGTCACCGATTAATGTAAATGGGTTTTCGGTTAGTCGTATTCGGATCGCAGATCGTTTTCTGAATCCGACAACTTAAACGAATACGGTCGGCGTATTTGGTGAACAAATTAATGTAAATATCCCAATCGAGTCGACGAATCAATTTGGTTAAATCGAATCCGGTCTCAGTACTTGGTGACCGACATAATGTAAATGCGCGGGTAATGGCGCCCACCCGCTTGATACATAACGTACTTGAAACATGTCACGTGACGTTATGGCGGGGTGGATATTTGAGCAGGCAGCAACAAGTAAACTCAGTCAGCTCGCAGCGCTAGACATTTCGTTGTTTGTGGCTTCGTTGATTTAAGTTTTGGCTGAGTGTTTTGTCTGTTACTCCAGAATTATAGTAGTTATTCAATGTTTTTGTAAATGTCAGGGTAGGTAAGCGTCATCATCATCTGCCTAGCCTTTTCCTAACTATATTGGGGTCGGCTTCCAGTCAAGCTGGACTTAACTGAACACGTGTATTTTACGAGGCGCAGCTGCCTACCAGACCTCCACAACCCATTAACTGGGTAACACGGTAATTCATGGCAAGACTGGAGTCAGATTTACTGGTTTCTGACTATCCGTAACGACTGCCAAAGATCTACAAATGACAGTCGGGACCAACGCCTTAACGTGCTTTCCGAGGCATGGGGGAAACTCGGTATGTTAAGATGGTCACCCATCCACAAACCAACCTTGGCAAGCATTACTTAACCTTAAAGATCGAAACGTGCGGCTGTTATTATCTAGCCACGAGCCCTTCAAGGTAGGTAAGTGGTGGTGGTGGTGGTGTGGTAGGGTAAAATTATTGGTAATTATCCGTCATTATTAATAAATACTTCAACATTATTAATAATTACCCCGTATAAAATACTTTCGTTATCAATTTATAGGGGTAGTTTGGCTGAAATCGACCTCCAAAAACAGCGAGATAGGTATTTCATTCCTAAAATTAGCCATCTCTTTTGTATTTTCAATTTTCCATATATTTTGTATTTACAATTATACGAGTAAGTATAACTAGCTGTTGCCCGCGACTTCCTGCGCCTGTATGTCGAAAAGTAAAATTATGTCGCCATGCAAAATTGTTCAGATCTACACAAACAGTCAATATCTGGCCTTGCTTGACCCTACTTAGAATTAGGAATAGGGAATATGCATGAAAAACTTATTTATCGTCTGTACAGTTTATCTAAAAATATACAAAAATATAATACTAACAGTGAAAATAGAATCAACTTTATAACTTCATCGCTGATGCAGGTATTTAAAAGATAATTTCATGATTGTTTACTAGAGCTAATAAGTACCTATTTTATTTTGCAAATAAAAACGTCGCATGCATATTCCCTATCGGAAGAATGCTATCCAAGGCACTGGTTGTATCATCTCTTCTGTTCAAAATGCCAGCCAGCCCAAGTTATTTGTCGTGGTAAGAAAATTCTGTGCATAATGTTAAAGAAAGTTGCTAGGGTTGTTAACACGGGATAGAGCTACATAAAGTTGGCCATGGGTTACCAACCAGGAAAGAAGTCTAACCCCGCAACGGAAAAAGTAGAGTAGAGACTGCGTTATCCGCACTTAGACTCATCTTCGGTCCGTGGCGCGTAAGTGTTCTGGCTAAGTTAGCAAGCCTAGCTCCTAGGTGCTCCACAAGTTTCGCGCAGCGACCTCACCGTTCCGAGGATTAGTTCACGTTGAGAAGCAACGACCTCATATCCAGGATGAAGTGGGCGACTGATTTCCCGTCGTCGCAGCAACCTCTGCACATTAGGCTGTCTGGGGTGCCTTTGTTGTAGAAATGTTTTTGTAGAAGGCAATGACCCGTGATTATACCTATTATAGTTCGGAAAGTATTTCCACTTAGGTTAATAAGTCATTGCCATTTTTGAGTGTCTGCAATTTGTAGCCCGTGATCATTAGTTAATATAATATAATATAATATTCCACACAACTAACACACAAGTTCTCATGAAGTTTAGTTGTTCTTTGGCAAATTCATATATAAAATTGTAAGAAAGGTATCAGGAGTGAGTACGAGTCCTCCACTACCCTCTTCGCGAATTCGTTTGTAGCGTCATTGCCTAGGGATCTACAGTTCCCCATGATCCACTGGAGGGTGAAGCTTGCATTGTATAATTTCCGGCCCTGAGCTGGTCATGACGTTCCTATCATAGCCTCACTGGGAATTAAACAGTTTTGAAAAAAAAAAGGAAAATAATTGGGAATGAGGGGGATTCTGGGAATGATCACATCGTCACCGGAACAATCAGCCGAAATCTTTTTTCAGCTACTCAGTTTGTTGGATATGTGTGACTTTCAGCCGAGTGACTTTGCAAAATTCAATAGAAATTAAATATGTAAAAAAAATCATAGAACTTGATAGGATGATGTGTACCATTTCGAGCGTGCTCCATCAGGTGAGATAATGGTCAAACGTATATCTGATAAATTATCTATTGAAAAAAAAAACGTCTAGAAAGAAACTGGCTGAGCGTCGTAGAATGGCCAAGATAAAAAATGATCCAGATCTATACGCACAATGGCTTTTAAAGTCAAGAGAGAGTTACCAAAAGAAAAAAGCCTCGGGCACAGTACTTTAGAGGTACAGAGAGTAAAGTCCCGCACGCCTCCATTGTAAAGGGAGGATCCTCCGACCTGGCGGTTGTAGTGCCTGGCGGGCTACTGCCCGATAGTTGATATTCGGGCTGGTGAACTCTGCTTGCATGATGGACTTTGAGTAGTTCACTGCTAGACGCGGTCCTTTTTGTAGCGATGTAGATTTGCTCAGTTGGTTTTTCTTGTGGTGGCATTGATGCCGCCACATCATTTCCCTCCGAAGACCGGAGGTCGATAGTGGATGAGTCGTCCATGTATCTTGAGATGCTTGCCAGGCCAGTGGACGGTTGGTTCCAGTGAGTCGGAACCGGAAGACGCAAAGTTCACGGTGGGTCGGAACTGTCTGCGGTGCGACGTAGTGACGTGTCTGCTGGGGTCGACCAGGAGAGGATCTTCATGGGTCTTCATGGGTCTTCATGGGTCTTCATGTGACTGGCCGAAGATGCAGTATGCTTGCCAAGGTCGCCGATGAGGTTGAGGGTGATGATAGAGGCTGAGACAACTGACCAGGAATGGTGTACGTTACCCCAGCTAGAAAGTAGCTCCTAGAGCGATATGAGTGGTACGATAAATTAGTGCGTAATCTGCAGTAAATGTTCCACATAAAAAAACTGTGCGTGTTGTCGTTTGAAAAAAAACGGAAAAAACGATTCCTGCTGGAGCATCGTTGTTCCAGCAGGAAAATTGAAAACGAATGATCGGACAGAAAAATATTGTGCATGGGTAGAGAGCTTAATTTGTGAAAAAATGTGCGCCGAAAATATAATTTGTGCGTCTTCAGGTTTTCGAGATATTGCATTTCCTGCTAGAGTGACGTTTTGCTGAATCGTGTTTCTCCAAAACCATTGTATGTGCACCTGTAGAACTAACATACACGAGTTGCTCTTTATTTGTGCGTATTTGTGACATAATTAGATTCAATATATAATTTATAATTTTCAAGTAATCGCGCTTTTTTGAAAACCAAAAAAATCATCGCAGCGCCTAAATAAGAAAACGTATAAGCTTGCTAAAAACTGTATTCAGTCCACCTTGACGCTTATAATAACCATAAAAAGTTTCAAAAGTGTACATGCACGCGTTTTTTAATAATATTGCTAAAATTCAGTGAAAACTTCAGTGCTATAAATTTGACGGCAAAATACAAAAAACCGGAACATATTCAGCTTAGAATGATTCGCAATAAGTAGATATAAACAAAAAATGAAACATGTAAACAACGGCTGGTTATCCGACCAATTTCGAATGACTAGAAAAAAGCGATTTCATACATATTGATGACCTTCTTTATTGGACGTATTAAACCTAAGCTGTTGTCCGTACAGTAGCAACGCTTGCCAAGGTTGGTCTGTGGATGGGTGACCATCTTAACATAACGAGTTTCCTCCGTGCCTCGGAAAGCACGTTAAGCCGTTGGTCCCGGCTGTAATTTGTAGATCTTTGGCAGTCGTTACGGGTTGTCAGAAGCCAGTAAATCTGACTCCAGTCTTGCCAAGAAGTACCGTGTTACCCAGTTAATGGGTTGTGAAGGTCTGGTAGGCAGCCGCTCCACGTAAAACACTGGTATTCAGCTGAATCTGGTTTGACTGGAAGCCGACCCCAATATAGTTGGGAAAAGGCTAGGCAGATGATGAGATGATGATGTTGTCCGTACAGTCGCGTTCAAACGTTTTTGGCAATGATATGACCTAATTTTGAGGACTTATCAAAAATAATGTTATTAAGTGACTTTGTGACCATATCAAATAATTTTATTATTTTTATTCTACTGATTTTGTATTTTAAAGTAATTATGCCATCGAATCGCTGATCAAGTTACCTCTTTTTAAATATTAAAACTCATTATAATTTAAAATCGAATATTAGTTTTTCATTTAAGTTTTAAAATGCAAACAGTAAAATCGCATAATCACCTCGCTGTCTATAGGCCATGGTCCACCTAAAATTTATTCCACGGAAATAAATTCCTCTTCCTGATCCTGATCTTGTCATTTTGCAACAATTGAAAAATGAATGCCGAAAGAAAAAATGAAAATCGAAAAACAAATACGGAAAAAACTTTGATAAAATAATGATTTATCATTGAGACAATCAACGTAGGTAGGTAACTTTTCTAGAGCGAGTCCTGCTAAAATTTCTTTGTTTAACAATTCAAATTGTATTTCTATTATATCGTCATCATCAGTTATATATTTGGTTTTCCTTTTATTGGCAGGTCTGGATTCAAGACACTTGTCTCACCGCCAGCGACCAGCGAGTAGCGTGTAAAGCTTCAAACTCGAAACAGTTGGCTATCAGCGAGTAGCGAGTGAAAAGTTACGATAGTTTTGACGCTCGGCTTTCAGCGAGTGCTTTAGTGTGACGGGCTTTTACTCGCTATACTCGCTGGGATTACCGATCATAGGTAGGAATTACCGCAGTTTGGTTGTTATGACCGCCAAGCGAGCATCGCCGAGCGAGTGTTGCTGAGCGAGTAGCTCTTGTCGCTGCGAACAACTAGAGGTAAGCCTCTCGCCGGCAGTGTGAACAGCCAGCTATCGGCTATAAACGTATATGTGTCTCTTTTACTCACACGAGATCTATATCTTATGTCCCTTTCCTCAGCGAGCAAATGGTCGATAGCTACTTGCTTCCTTGCCGGCGGTGAGACAAGTACCCAAGACTCTTCCGTCAGTAGCGCAGCGAGGGGAGGCAGTCGGCAGCGGGTGACATCCGTTTAGGGGTGACACCCGACCGTTCGTTGACTGTTTTTTGTCCATCAAGTGTCACCTCTTAAAGTTTGACGCAATGAAACTTCTATTTAAGCATGAATTATCAAAACTGTTTACAAAAAATTAAGTAAGTATAAAACAAATTTAATTTCGGAAGTATTTTTTGTTATTTTTTCGTTTTCTAACACCGACTTCCGAAGATCTTAAATGAGGCCAGACCGAAAAAATACTCTTCCAAATAATAAAAGAATCATCCAAATCGGTTACCAATTGGCGAAAATATCGCTGAATAGACATTTTTCATGGGATCCCGTCATCAGATCCGGACTTATACCTTCCATTATCAGCTCAACAACATGAAATGATGATTACCCGGTAAATATCGGAGTTGCGTTAGAAAGTATAATTATGAAAATCATTGTATGTGTTTATAAAATGTGAGGGTTTCCCTCGATTTTCATGGGATCATCAGATTCTAGACTTGGTGGCAATGGGCCCACCTCTAAAATATAGGCTTTCGATGAAAAAAAGAATTTTGAACAGAGAAATCGGTGAACATTCATAAAAAAACATACATGCAGTCGAACATAGAACCTCCTCCTTTTTGAAAAAGTCGGTTAAAAGACCTTAAAACCCTTCCTGCTTGAAAAGCTTGCTCAGAAGATTTTAGTCGTTTTTAGCGGTCGGGTTTCTTCAACTGCCTTACAATTTTATGTAGTTTTAACCTGGTCGGAGCAGGAGCCTCTTTCGATCAGATTCCGCAGCCCCAGAAGGATGTAGTTTAAACCTTCAGTCATGTTTTCAACCGGCAAAAGCGGCAAAACTGCAGTCAGTCCTACCAGCCTTCTTTCCTTTTTGGCCCTTTTCCATATTGCTTTATCCAATGATAGTTACAATGTTAATTTTGTTTGTGAAAAAACTTCCGAAAATCCATTTATAGCTCCTTTTTCGAAGTCACAATGACATTTGTCTGGTTTGAAGTAAGGCAGTTCTCGTTTAATGAATTCGAATAGTATGTACTATTTACCTACATGTAAACTTAAATTATTCAAATCGAACCTTTCGTTTAAAATTTACGGCGGGTAGAAAAATATTCTAAGTAAGATAAATGTGTTACTTAGTTTTCAATTCTATCGGCAGTCTCCAGATTGCCCGTTATTTTTCTGTTAAATCCATTACGTGAATGATGATTTTTTACCGTCAAAAATTGACGGTAAAGTCACAGCTCAATCAAAGTAATGTTATCTTACCAAGGCGGGTAATTATTCCTCTATTTATTATAAAATCAAGTTCAAGGGAAAAGATTGCAATATTATTATAAAGGCGGGACCACCAGCAAGGAAAATTGCCCTTGGTCCACCTAGGTGGACTGAGGTGATCCACCGGCAAGAAAAAGTGCCCGTGATCGATCCAGGTGAACTAAGCAGGTGGACCACGAATCCCGGAATGTGTTACTTAATACATCTATTCGTAAAATTTACTCTTGAGATAAGGAAAACTTGTAACTGACGTAACTTTCTTGAGGCAGACCAGATATCATAATGAATAAGGTTGGCGCAATACTTCAGCGCTTAAATTTACGAGATAGGTTTTTGTACTTGGCCCTATTACGGATAACTCGACTTACCAGCTCTCTGAAGACGATTTTGTTCCGTTAGTGAACAGAGTTATAGTACTTGTTCAGACGGCGGGAACGGCGCGGTTTTTATTTGTGTAGATATTTATTAGATCGTTCAGAAAATTCTGACTAACCGTTTTTACAACAAGACAGTCAGAATTTTGTTTTCTTTTTTCATGTCACATAGCATTTCTTACTTTATTAATCTATTAAATGTTCTTAACCTACACTCGATGCCATGCAACCGTTAATAGGCCCAAGCCAAGGAAAGTTATTGTAATTGGCCCAAAACTCGGTCTTAAAATTTCGATGACATCTTTACAATTTACGTTTCAAAGTCTCCTGAATCTATTTACCTACACTATTTTTTAGAGGATGAAAGTGTTTGTGTATGTTCGTGGATACAAGATGACTAATTAACATTATTAATTTATTTTTTTTCTTCCCTAGTGTACTCAGGTACAACATGTTTCAAACAATATGTATGAAATCGTCGCTTTTTCTAGTCATTCGAACTTGGTCGGACAACCAGCCGTTGTTTACATGTTTGGTTTTTTGTTTATATTTACTTATTGCGAATCATTCTAAGCTGAATATTTTCCCTATATACTTTTGACTAAACGCACTAATTTTTGGTTCACACCTACACATCTTGAGTTGAGCCGGTTTCTTGTATTTTGTTGACAAAATATATTGATATTTGATGAAAAGATATTTGAAAAATACATTGTGAAGGACGGTACGGTTGACATATGTCGGGCATGTCACCGGCCTGGGGAATCCATCCGCCACATTATTTCCAGCTGTTCTAGTCTGGCTAACGGAGACTATTTGCACAGGCACAACCTTATAGCCAGGAGTATCCACCAGCAACTTGCTCTTAAATACAATCTTGTGGAATCGGAAGTACCGTACTATAGGTATGTGCCCGACCCAGTTCTCGAAAGTGGGAGTTGCACATTGTATTGGGATCGGTCTATCATCACTGACAGGACTATTGTTGCCAATAAGCCTGATATAGTGGTGATAGACCGACTAGAGCGTCGCGCAATGATTGTTGATATAGCAGTCCCTCATGACGAGAACCTCGTGAAGTCAGAGAAAGCTAAACAAACGAAGTATCTTGACTTGGCTTGCGAGGTTGTCGACATGTGGGATGTGAACACAGCATTCATTGTGCCGATAGTCGTGACGGCCAATGGCATTATTGCCAAGAGCCTCGACCAACATCTCAAGAGGGTCTCGTTGGGCAGCTGGATCAAGGGCTTGATCCAGAAAGAAGTACTCCTGGACACGGCGCGCATCATTAGGAGGTTCCTCTCTCAGGAGCCCTGACCACCGGTAGCTTGGACCCTATTCCCGATACCGGTGGGCTAATATTTTTTATATTTTTAAATGTTTTTGTATTTTTATGGAAATATTTAAAAATGTAATTATTATGTATATATAAATGAATAAAAGGAATAATAATAGTCAAAGCAGTTCGTCCGTTACCGAACTAGAAATCTACAGGACCGGACGGACTGCATAACTTCTGGCTCAAATGGTATAGCAGCTCACACGCGCTCCTGGCAACTCAATTCCAGTCATCCTTAGAGTCTGGGTCGCCACCACAGTTTCTAACAACTGGCGTTACCCACCTGCTCCATAAAACCGGTAGTCCCGCGAAACCCAAGAACTATAGACCAATTACTTGTTTGTCGAATGTCGACGGTCTATAAACTTCTTACATCCATTCTGAGAGTCAAGATCAATGAACACATTGAGACTAATTCAATTATGTCCACCTCTCAGAATGGATGTAGGAAGGGGTCCCGCGGCACTAAGGAGCTTCTCCTCAAAGACATGGCTATAAGCCAACAGGTTCGTTGATTCCGCAAGGATCTGTCGACATGTTGGATAGACTACAAGAAGGCCTACGACTCTGTGCCACATACATGGCTCATGAGGGTGTTGGAGTTGTACAAAATAGATGCAACTCTACGCACCTTTCTTGAGTCATGTGTGAGGCAATGGAAAACAGTCCTTCGCTATCCAGGATGTCGACCAATTCAGGGGGACGATGAGCCTGTGTGGATTAAACGGGGAATATTTCAGGGCGACAGTTTTAGTCCGCTTTGGTTTTTCTTAGCTCTGAATCCTCTAATCACATTGCTGGAGGGTTCAGATCTAGGCTATCGGTTGAGAAGAGGTGGTCAGGCCATATCTCACCTTCTTTACATAGATGATCTGAAACTCTTTGCCCCCAACAATTTGCGACTGATGAAGCTACTGAAGGTAACTGAAACCTTCAGTAGTGCCATCAGGATGGAAAGAAAAGAAAAACGCGCGTAAAGAAAGGGGAGATTATGGAATCTGAGAGAATTCAACTCTCGGATTCCATACAGGTTAGATCATTTAGCTCGACCGAAACCTATAATTATTTGGGTATATCGAAAGCGTTGGGCATTAATGTTACTGACATGAAGCAATCGTTGAAGGAACGCTTCTTTGGCCGCCTGAAAAAGGTTTTGAATAGCTTTTTGTCGGGCGGAAATAAGGTGCGCGCCTTCAACGGTTGGGTCATGCCGGTATTAATGTACTCTTTCGGTATACTCAAATGGACTCAAACTAAGCTTGACGCCCTGGATAGGAGGGTCCGTACACTGCTGACCGCAAACCGGATGCATCACCCACGATCGTCGGTGATGAGATTGTACATCCCGCGAAAGTGTGGAGGTCGAGGCTTTTTAAACGCCAAGACTCTCCACAACCGCGAGATGTGCAATCTCAGAGAATATTTTCTCAAAGCTGATGTGGGTATGCACCGAGATGTTGTCGCAGTGGACAAGTGTCTCACCCCGTTATCCATGGCTAAGGAGAACTGGCGCAAACATGTGATACTTACCACAGATTACCGCAAGGAAGTATGGAAAAGCAAGGAGCTTCACGGGCGCTTCTATCGGGCTCTTCATGGGTCCGATGTAGATTTTTCTGCGTCCGTGGCCTGGCTACGATTCAGTAATCTCTTCGGGGAAACTGAAGGTTTTGTCTGTGCGATTATGGACGAAGTTATCTTGACGAATAACTACCGGAGGCATATTATGAAGGATGGGACGGTGGACGTGTGTCGGGCATGCCACCGTCCGGGTGAGTCCATCAGACATATTATCTCTGGTTGTTCTCGTCTGGCTAACGGCGAATACTTGCACAGGCACAACCAAGTGGCCAGGATTATCCATCAGCAACTAGCTTTGAAATACAAACTTGTGGATTCTGAGGTACCATATTATAAGTATGTGCCCGACCCAGTTCTCGAAAATGACCATGTCACGTTGTACTGGGATCGAGCTATCATCACTGATAGGACTATTGTTGCCAATAAGGCTGATAATAGTGGTGATAGACCGATTAGCGCGCCGCACAATGATAATTGATGTTACCATCCCGCATGACGAGAACCTCGTGAAGGCCGAGAAAGAGAAACAAATCAAGTATCTCGACTTAGCGCACGAGGTTGTCGACATGTGGAATGTGGACACAGCTGTCATTGTGCCGATAGTCATTACGGCCAATGGCCTGATGGCCAAAAGCTTCGACGAACATCTGTCGAGGCTGGCGTTACGCGGTTGGGTAAAGGGCCTGATACAGAAGGCAGTACTCCTCGATACGGCTCGTATTGTGAGGAGGTTCCTTTCTCTGGAGCCCTAACCACCGGTAGCTTGGACCCTGCTCACGACACCGGCGGACTACTACTTTTTATATTTTTAAATGTATTTTTTTATGGTGTTTTAGAGATATATTTAAAAATATACTTTGTATGTAAATAAGAGTGAATAAACGAAATAATAATAATAATAAATTTGTATTGTTCATAAAAGTAAATATCAATCATTTACATGACACTGAACCCCACACTAGGATACCCTGTGTCGTGGGGTTCAGTCTCTTTCGTCTAAAAACAGTGTACAATATTGAGTTTTATGCAGAACATTTTAAAACAAAAAAGTGAAATGAAAAAAATTTTATTATAATAACAAAAAATAAAATAAAAATAAAGTAAAAATGTTACAGCAGTTGACAGCGCTTATCCTGAGAGTGTATGTTTTTGTGCGTGTGTGTTTGAGTGTGAGTTGATGAAAGATGGTGCAGGTGAAGGTAAGTAAGAAGTTGTGTGTGTGTGTGTGTGTGTGTGCAAGGGTTATGAGTTTCTGAGGGTGTATGTGTTTAATAGGTGGATTGAGATAGCTAATAGATTGATATCACATGTTCAGTTTCATTATAGTTTAAACCTTGAAGCCATTCCGTTACTAGTTTTTTGCATGAGAACTTGGCCATGGAAAACAATTTCAGATGTTTATTTGCTTTGCTGTATAAGTGTGGCCCCATGTAAGAGAAAGCTTTATGTCCAAACACCCGATGACAAAAAGTTTTTTCCCACTTTGGTAGTCTACGCGAACGTTTATCTTGTACCATGGTGGTTGGTGCTGTGGAATGGAACCTAAGGATGACTGCCCTGATGTACAGCTGACGAACTGCTAGCATACCAGTTTCTCGGTACAGTGCATCTGTAGCGTAACGTAACTGCTTTTTAAAAGATGTTTTCAGGATAGCTCTTTGCGCTCGTTCAGCAGTAAGAAGGATGCTTTTGCCAGCAGAGCCCCAAGCCACTACACAATACCCCAGGATTGCCTGACACAGTGCGTAGTAGGTTGTTTTCAGAGTGTGGTGGTCTGCTATCGATCTCAGTTTCCTGAATATGTATAGAAGCTTTCTCACACGTGTTTTCAGGGAGTCAATATGCCTACACCAAGTCAAGTGTTTTTCAATGTAAACACCAAGATACTTAATGCAATCGATCTGATCAAATGTGGGACAGTTGCAGGTACATCCCGGGTAGAAGTCACAGCTATGAAACTTGAGTGAAGGTTCTGAAGGGGCAGATGATTTTTTTAGGATTGAAAAATTAATTATTTTTGTTTTTGCGACGTTAAGTGTCAATAAGTTGTGCTGTAGCCTATGCATTCCATTTTCTGGAAAAGGATCGGTTTCGACACAGTATCAAAAGCCTTCGCAAGGTCCAGGAAGACGCCTCCACATCTTAGTCCCTTGTCTAGTTGGCCAACAACAAAGTCTACTAAATTAGTGACAGCGTCCTCCGTGGACTTGCCCTTGCGAAAGCCGTACTGGTTTGTGGAAAGCAACTTCATATCTTCCAAATATGTCAACAGCCTCCTATTTACCAGTTTCTCCAGTATTTTTGACAACGACGTGAGCAGTGATATTGGCCTGTAGTTTGACACTATAGTTGCATCTCCTCCTTTAAGAATCGGACACACATTTGCTGTCTTCATTTGGGGTGGGACTTTTCCATTAAACATGCTTAAGTTACAAATGTGCGCGATAGGAGCTGCTAGACAGTGCTGGGTGAGTTTGAGGATCCGATTTGATATTCCATCCCATCCAGGAGCTGAATCATTTTTCAGGCTTGACAGAACTGCTTTCACTTCCATCTCATCGGTCTCATATTGAGTGTTTTGAAATGATTTCTTTGTAGCGTTTGACCATCTGGAACCTTATCAAAGATACTTCGCATATGACCATTTTTGTTTTTTTGTACATATTTGTATTTATTAATCTCCCTCTCAATACGTTGCAATTTTGTTTTAATTTTAAGGGTGTGAGCCTGGGGTTCTGTCATACAGGCCCCGTGCCCAGTATAGACTCCAGCTCTCACAAAGGTCTGAAAACCATGCATGTTTTTATATTTTATGTACCTACCAAATTGTACCTTTTTGAGAGAAAATAAACATATTTATTATTATTATTTATATTATATTATCGGTAGGGTTCATGAAAAAGGAGTTAATTGGTGAGGCATCCGTGTTGCTAGTTGTTTTGATTAATTTAGCTAGGTCTGTTTCTGATTTTTTTAGACGCAGTAAATTGTCTTTAGCTAATTGTTCTCCTATATTAGCAAAGAAATTATTTGCCATGTCCAACGCGACTATTGGATCAGGATTAGCATTTAGGAGGGCACATTTCAATAGGTTTGCTGTCATCCAAGGCCTTCTAATCGACTTAGAGTTCCGCACTATTTATTTTTTGTATGTCGAGTTATGATTTCCTGCAGGTTTGTTGTAAGTTCATTTGTCGCCTCATTCACATCATAATGATGCATTATTGTGCTCCAGTCTGCATCTTCAATATCCGATATGACACTAGCATACTCGATCGTAGTCTTGTATTTACTTTTGCGAATAGAAGACAGTAGTTTTGGTGTTTCCATTGATACACTAACTAAGACTGTGTCGTGGTCTGTCAAACAAGTTTCGCATAATTACGGTTTTAGTGAATTTATTTGTTTTAAAAATAGCATGATCGAGACAACTACGTTCACGTGTCGGAAATTGGTGACCCGGGTAGAAGCCGTGATGGCTTGTGACAGCAAGGTATTCATCTGCGCGTTTGTCTTCCGTTCCAATTTTGATATCAATATTCATGTCACCAATTATTGCAACGGTTGATGTAGTGCAAGTTTGGAGAATAGTATACAAAGAATCGCAAAAAATTTTAATATTAAAAATAGAAGGTGACCTATATATTGCACAAATTGTAAGTTCTGTGTTTATACTAATCAATAGGCAGTTAGCATCTTTAAAAGGTGGTTCGGTAATTGTGACATTTAAGTCATTTTTTGTGGAGGATTGCAAGACAATAGTTTTGATTAAGGTAGTTTAAGGAGTAATGACAGACATAGCCTTGTAGATATACTTTAGGAGTAGTAGCACTAAGTCTGCATTCTGAAAGTATTATTATATCAGGCAAGATATTCAGTCTGGTTAAAAATACCGTAAAGTTATCAAAGTTTTTTAGAATGCTTCGAATGTTTTGATGTACAATGGAAAATAGATTTTTAACAATTCCGAGGTCTATCATGCATTGTTCAGGAATACTGTGCTTAATGCTAAAGAATATTTCAGTGCTATCAATTTCATCGATAAGATCAATCTGATTAGCCATTTATGCTGTAAGGGGGACATAAGATTCTGTTAAAATTTCGGACTTCAATTAAAAAGTATTTAGGGCGCAAAGTAGCTAGGAGAAGTAAAGGAGGAACTGTTGAACATGTAATATGCTTGAACTTTTATTGTGTAGAATTAAAATGATTTATGTAAGTGTTAGTGTAAGTACCGTGTATAACAACTGGGATCGGCCTGTAGATGAGTATGAGTTTGATTAACGCTGTAACAATCAGAAGTTTTTCATTTAGCAGACAATAAAGAAAAAATAAAGTTAAACAAAAAACAGAATATAAGGAGTTGGTTATTTTCCGCGCAGCTGGAGAAGAGTGTTCTCATTTTTGACCAGGATCTATTTTTCTCCTTCTTCCTTACGAAGGAAAATTCTGCCGTTCCCAATACAACTAAAACGATATTTTTCAGACGAAACAAAATCCCGCGCAAGAAAGTGAAGTCGTTTTGTTCTATTTGTAAGATGATCAGAAAAGTTCAGTTCAGTTGTATCGTCACAGCGTTAATATTTTCCAATTAGCTATTTTTATTAATTGTTTAAGTACTTAAACAATTAATTAATTAATTATTGTTTAGTTTTTCGTAATTTGAGTACTTCTTATATATTTGTTGTGTATGTATGCTTTGTATATGTATATTATTGTTAAATTTTATAGTATTAAAATAATTTGAATCGCTTTTAATTTTTCATATTGCACCTACCACTATTCTCTGCATCACCCAAAGGTTGACTGGTAGAGAATGCCTATGGCATTAAGTCCGCCTATGTACATTTGTGCTAAAAGTGTTAAATAAATAAATAAAAGTAGAGAGGACTTGTGCCTTTCAGTCCCAAATGTGAAGAGTTAAGCGATGCTGTTTTATGTTCCGAGTTGTACAGTTTCGTGCCTTTTAGAAATCTTTCCTTTAGGAAAGTATTGGAGAATTCGACGATAGAGCGCTTTCTTTAGAAGGGAGACGATATACATCCCTTACGTCAGAAGAGGATGTTTCAAGACTAATGGTTTTCATGAGGTTGGTGGCTATGTTAAGGATATTCTGTTTATTTTCCTTCTTTACTTTTGGTACTCCTCTAATCTCCACTGAAGTTTTCCTCAGAATGCGCTCGAGGTTTTCCGACTTTTCGTCTAGTTCCGCCAGCATAAGGTTGGTAGCACTTTGTTCCTTTTCCAGCCCACTTATTTTCTTTTCGAACTCAAAGATCTGATTTTTTATAAAGTCAGTCGACCTTTGTATCTCAATATTTGACGGCTTTATCTCAGAATTTTGCAATAGGATGTCTGATAAGGTTTTTTCTACACCCTGTAGTCTTGAGCACAGAGGAGATATCATCGTTGTGAGCATTTCCATAACCTCAATCTTAAACTTTTCGAAATCCGTTACGACATCCTCTTCCAGGCGCACTCTTTTGCCACTTCTTACTGTGACATTAGGAAGTAGTGGCACTTCATCTGGTTAATTAATGCTAGGATCCGACGCAGATAGGCTCTTAAGCGGTGGTGTGCGCTTCATTTCTTAGTAAAAAAGTCGCCAATATAAACAAACAAAGCAAGTTACTCACAGCGCTGATCACGGAAACCCGTTTGGTACGAGTAAGCCGAGATAAGTAGTGCACTTGTACCGGCGACGGCGTCGAACAGCGGCGCGGGAGCAGGACAGCAATTATGGCGACTATTTCTTTTCCTCGCGGGTCGCGGGTGTACGGGCGCACCTCCGATACACAGGTAGCCAGCTGTTGTAGATTGTGCGCGAGAAGGATAACTAATTACTTTGGAATACGGACTGATACGGCTTGAAGGTTATAAATGGTTATCAAGAGCCATCGGCAACACGTCTGCTTTTGGCAAGAGCTTGAACGAAAGAGATTATAAGTGTCAAGGCGGACTGAATACAGATTTTAGCAAGCTTGTACGTTTTCTTATTTAGGCGCAGCGATGTTTTTTTTGGTTTTTAAAAAAGCGCGATTACTTGAAAATTATAAGTAATTTATTGAATCTAATTCTGTCACAAATATCTGACCAAAACATTACCGATCACGTAGTTACTGGCGTCTGTTTTGATTGTAAAGAGTTTGGTGTGGTCTGCCTGGACCAACACCGGTGCTGTAACTAAAAGTCTCCGCAGCTCCTCACTCAAAATCAAAACAGACGCCAGTAACTACGTGATCGGTAATGTTTTGGTCAGATATTTGTGACAGAATTAGATTCAATAAATTACTTATAATTTTCAAGTAATCGCGCTTTTTTAAAAATCTTCAATATAGCCCTCTAAGTTTATGTAGTTCGAAAGAATGAATATTTCAGAAATAATCATTCTTTCGAACTACATGAACTTAGAGGGCTATATTGATGATTAAAATGGTTATAATTCTTTAGATAAATACGCGTTACGGTCGCGGATCGCATTTGGTCCACATACAGCTTCACACTGACCGGCAAATTGCAAAAAACATAAAAATATTTGAATTTCGCGGGCTACCCTGGAGCATCCACCTTAACAAACAAAAAAAAACATAATAAAAAAACTTTTAACAAAAAAATAAAACCGACTTCCAAAAACAAAACACTACAAAGTAAAAAATAACTTTAATTTCGGAAGTCGGTGTTCTATAACGATTTCTTTTTTGTTAAAAAGTTTTATAGACACTGAGTTCTGAAATTTAAAGTTATTTTATTCTATAAAAAAATTAAACTGGCTTTTCTTTCTTTCTTTCAAACACTAAAATAACTTATTTTTTTTTATTTTAGTTTTATTTTTTTTGGCTCATATTCTCATCCTCGGAATCCTCGTTAGTGAGTGATTGTTGTTTTTGTTTTCAGCCCCAAAATTACTTTCACATGCTTGTCGTCTTGAGGTAATTGTAAATCTTTAGCGCTTACGATTCCTGCCGAAAAAATACTTGAACATGTTTACAGTTGTGATTTTTTAGTGCTCGCATGCCCAGCCCTAAAATACTTCGACAATAGGCATGGCTTAATGGATACTGAGGAGGAAGTGGAATCTTAGAGCCGCTGCTGCCTTAGTACTTTAGATTCACATATACCAGGAGAACAGAATGCGGCAATGCTGCCAGTGTTCTGGGAACTTTTGCCATTGAGCGATGCGGATTATTTTTTTGATGCCCACTGATTAATTTTATATTTTTATACGCGTTTGTACATAATTTCTTGTTAATTAGTGTAGTTTTTTAATGTACATTGATGAGTTAAAAAATAGGATTATTTTAGCATTTCACAAATTAAAGTGCTTAGCGACAAGACAGTGATCTAATTAGAAAAATAAATAACAATATTCTAAGTATTTTTTATCTAAAGTTTGCTATAATTCCTAATATTCCCATGGAGAACAGAAACATGTCAAAGTTTTTACCGGACAGGAAACATGAAGGTAATAGATTCACAAGTATCAGGAGAACAGACCGATGTTAAAGTATTTTAGGGTCAGATTTTTTTTTTAATAGTCGAACGGAAATATGTATGTTGAAGTTTTTTCCGGGCTGGAAAACGAACGCTATAGATTGACAAGTACCAGGAGATCCGAAACATGTCAAAGTATTTTAGAGCAAGATTTTTTTCCATCCTACTAATAATAACACAAACATACCATGATAACATAAACATAGTTTTTCCGGGCTGGAATTGTGAACTCTATAGATTCACAAGTACGAAGAGAGCAGAAATATGTCAAAGTGTTTTCGGGGCAGGAATTATGAGCGGTAAAGATTCACAAGTAACAGGAGACCAAAAACATGTCAAAGTACTTCCGGGGCTGGAATTGTGAGCGTATAGAATTCTTTATAAAGTACCGGGAGA
Organism: Lacanobia oleracea; assembly: GCA_950371165.1. Lineage (NCBI taxonomy): Eukaryota > Metazoa > Arthropoda > Insecta > Lepidoptera > Noctuidae > Lacanobia > Lacanobia oleracea. Next base: position 1,129,637 of record OX493385.1, read on the forward strand.
CCAGAAACATGTGAAAGTATTTTTTCGGTAGAAATTGTGAGCGCTAAGGATTCACAAGTACCAGGAAACAACAAACATGACGAAGTAATTCTGGGGCTAAAAGTAAAAACTGCAAAGGCTCACAAACTATCCAGTTAACAGAATCATGAAGATGCATTTCCGAGAGTGAGAATATGAGACAAAAAAGTTTCACGCGAGCTCTAAAGTCTACGCAGGTGAAGTCGCGGGCAGAAGCTAGTTTATAGTATTAGTACGATAGACCACGTAGTCTAATGTCTTTGAAGCAAAGGTATGGCGCAAGCATTCCTTAAAAATATCCCTTTGTCTACACAACACCTAGCCACCAAATTGCTACGTCACCAGCATGGCATCCCAGCTGGTTTTTGTAGCTGAATATCAGACTTCCTAAGTGAGCGGTCGATCCGAGTAGTCATTGACAGCTGCTCTTCTGATCTCATGGCTATTGATGCCGGAGTTCTCTCTGCAACTATTTTCTTGCTGCACATCATACTTCAGCCTGGTGTTGTTGGGAACGCAAATGACAGTACGGTTTCAGAGAGATACTTGTCCAGCACAACAACCAGTGGGGTTGAAGTTCATTCCTTGAGAGAGGCCATGGTAGAGCGGACAAATTTGACCTTAAACCTTGTCTCCCAGTGGGGAGATGACTATCTGGTCACATTTAACGCCACCAAAACACGGGCGTGTCTTTTTACTGCAAAAAGAAGTCGTTTTGACCAAACTTCTACTTTTCGGAGTGCATCTGTTCCTGTGACTGATCGGCTCGAGCTCTTAGGCTTGGAGTTGACATCCAGTTTCAGCTTTAGCTGCGGCCAAAAAGCTGGGCATCCTAAATCGGTTGAAGCGATACTTCAGGCCTAGATTGCTTTTAACCCTTAACAAAGTACAAGTCCGATCCTGCATGGAGTATTGTAGCCATCTTTGGGATGGTTCAGCTAAGTATCAACTTGCCGCGCTTGACTTGATGGAACGCAGAGCTAAGAGGCTCATCGGTGAATGCCAAGCTACATAGCTTGGTTCATCGCCGTAAGGTTGCCTGCTTGTCGGTTTCTACAGATTGTGCTTCGGCGAGTGTGCCCATGAACTCCCCCTTCTACCATCGGATATCCAGACGCACTGCATCTTACCATCCGTGCCTTGTAACTATTCCACCAATTCGCACTAAGCGTTTCTAAACGTCTTTTATAATGCGAACAGCAAAGAAGTGGAACTCTTTGTCTGCGTCTGTGTTTTTAAAAGATTACAACCCTAATCTCTTCAAAGTTATATTTAACAGGCTCGTTCTGGGTAGGCTCGCTCCATCGTAGAATTGGTCTCTGTTATCTCTGACATAGACTAGAGTCAAGAGCAAACTCATAACAAATAACAAAAACTTAAGTTAAGCCTTCAAGAGCGTTCGCGTCAGATACCTTTTCCATTTCCTTAAACACTGTCACTGCTGCTAAGAAAACTTCACCTTTCCCCTTTGATTCTCCAAATTTAGTTGGGCATTGTGCAAAGGTGTTCCTCCTTCGTGTGCCGGTAGTGATCGCTAGGGCTCCTTAAACTGACTATCTGATATGTTGACGAACTAGTCAGCGAGTGGCTCGTGGCCTTACATATTTTTTAACTTCGGCCTCCACGTTGTGCGCCACTTGTAAAGGTTCTCCCAATAAAACCACTCGCAAGCCAATGTAACAGCAAATGGTATTTATTGTTCTCTTTACAAACGTTACATTAAAACTAACAGATACACTATACTAATATTTAATATAAGTCTACGAAGTATTTGGCACGACCGCCCGATATCGGTTTCACGATAGAAGCCGACCATATAAGCCGGAGAGGGCTCAACTGCCCGAAACCGTTCCGAAAGAAGCGTGTTCTAGGAATGACCGGCGTGCAGGCCCTACAAATACGCCACCGCCGCTGGCTGCGACCTGAGAGTATAAAAATACTCTCGGCAGGCACGACGACTCGTGGTGCAGAGCGACTTCGAGTACTGGTAGTGTTTTATTATTTAATTTTTATTTCATATTTTAAACTCCTCTTAAATATAGTATAAACTATTCTACTTGTAAAGCTCTTTCATTTGATACCCGTATTGTGAAAAAATATGTCATCCGCCATTTTGTGGCGGCAGTCATCTAGCACCGATTTTCATCAAATATAGCTAAGAACACAGTCACTCCCGAATAATTAACATTTCAAAAAAAAAAACAAAAGCAAAATCGGTTCATCCGTTTGGGAGCTACGGTGCCACAGACAGACATACACACACACAGACACGTCAAACTTATGACGACACCCCGTCGTTTTTACGTCGGGGATTAAAAAAAAGAAAGTGCAACTGTAGCGTCCTTCGACCCGGTGTTGGGCCAAACAATGAATTTTCTTGTTTCCCACTTTTAGATTTGAAGCGGTTAAGGGTTTGGTATAAATAAGCAAACACAACAGCTTACAGAAAGAAAGGAGTATATTGTTCAGATTAGAGTTCACAGCTTACGTCACAGTCAGAGATTTAGAAGGTTAGAAGGAGAAATGAAGAGCACAAAAGAATAGCTAGAAAGCGATAGGCACAGTTCAGCACTAAAAGTACACGACTATTGGAAGCAGTTTTTAGTAAAGTATAATTAGTTTTAAGTTGTATATTATAAAGTTATATCTATATACTAATATATAAAGCTGAAGAATTTCTTTGTTTGTTTACTTGACCGCGCTAATCTCAGGAACTTCTGGTCCGATTTCAAAAATTCTTTCAGTGTTAGATAGCCCCATTTATCGAGGAAGGCTATAAACTATATATATCATAACGCTAAGACCAATAGGAGCAGAGCAGTAATGAAAATTGTGACGCAGACGAAGTTGCGCGGGTCAACTAGTAATGTATAAAAGTATAATACTACCTAATTCGTAAGTTTGTTTGTACAATACTATATTAACCTTAAATATACACAAAAATAATATCGTATGGAAGTAGCTACGCTACAGATTGTTTGTAACAATTTTGAAGTAAATTAAAGCAAGCAGTAAACTTCTGACCGAGGATAGGTAAAACTCTCCTTATGGTTTCCTTGAAATTTCCAATCTGCACCGACGCACGTCCGATTAAAATTTGACGCAGAGGAACATTGGTTTATGTAAACTGGATGGATATTTAAAAATATTGGGGAAGATTAATGAGTATGAAGGCCATAGGACATCTATTAAAGGACATTTTATTTATTTATTTAAACTTCATGTACAATAGTAGTACTTTGTCGGACTTAATTCAACAAGGCATTCTCTACTAGTCAACCTTTGGGTTAAAAAGAAACACACACATACATACTTGCTTAAATATAAATCTGAGCAAGCTCGATCGCTCGTACCTAAACATCGCTTTTCATCAGGTAGAATAAGGTTGAGGGCAGAAACATTCAGTAATAAATCTTATTATTGCGTAATCGCCGCATTATTTTTCGCAAGTTTAATTTTTTTTTGTAAGTTCCGCGCCACGTTTCGTATTCGGTTTTTTCATTTTCAATAGTTACTTACCTTCAGATAACTTCATGAAAAAGATTTTTAACTTTTAGGCAGTATTTTTAAATCTAAATGATATTGTGTTTTGGTCGAGCATCATTTTCAATGTTGTTTCTTTATTTATAGGCAGTCTTTTGTCTCCCTAACAGCGATAGTCAACAACGTGTTCATCATTGTATCTAGCTGTAAATTGTCATTTGATATAACTGTGCCATCAACGTGACCTACAATGTTATCAATTACGTGTTGCATAATCCCTACGTCCCATTCAGAGGTGGCTTCGCCAAAGTTCGACACATGCGTAATAATTACTGTACAAATTACAATCATTATTGTACATATCAGCTTTTGTACCACAAATCTATTAAAAAATCCAGGTGTATGAAACTTGGGTAAATACCAATAAAATTTAGTACATAGTGTTTTACAAATTATATCAGACTCTAAGAAAGTGCTACGGACTTGTATAAAAGTGCATATGGACACTGTTCTTAGTTTTAAGATAAACTATCACATAATATATTATGTTAGAGTTAAATTGCTTATTAGTCTTTTAGGCTAGATCGTAATTAATCATTAAGAATTTTGTTCTTACTAATAAAAACAAAAAAAAAAAATTATATCTACTTTTTTTGCTACCAGCTAAAATGCTACAAAGATATTTTAATCTTTGTAAATTGCTTTACTTTTAAGACTTGGCTGTACACTGCACTTTTGTATGCTCCTAGCATACCTAGAAGCGAATGATATCCTTAGCGACCAACAATACGGGTTCCGGCGAAATCGGTTAACTCCTAGCGAATGCCATTCACCTCTGGAGTGAGGCCATAGAGAAGTACGGGGAGGCACTGGCGGTCTCCCTTGATATCTCGAAGGCCTTCGACAGGGTTTGGCACAATGGCCTTATTAGTGAGCTTCGTTTCTTCGGTCTGCCCGCCAGATTGTGTGATTGGATTGCAGATTTCTTGAGAGATCGGTCTATCCGAATAATCATAGATGGCTGCTCGTCCGGACTGCTGGATATTAATGCCAGGGTTCCTCTGGGGTCAGTATTCTCGGCAACATTAATCCTGCTGCATATTAGATCTGCTAAAACCCGGTACCTTTGGGTATGCGGTCGACAGCACTGTTGCTGAGAGATACGTGTCCGACGCACAAGCTGGTGGGTCGCAGATCCAGTCTTTCCGGGAGGCTATGGTTGAGCGGTTGAAGTTGTCCTTACTGGCTGTCTCTGAATGGGGCGATGCCAATCTGGTCAAGTTAAATGCTGCTAACACCCAGGCGTCTCTTTTTTCTGCTAAGAAGAGTGAATTCCACCCTGCTGCATCTTTTCAAGGTGTAACCGTGCCGATAATCGACCTACTTGAGCTTTTTGGTGAAAGGTTAGCATCTACCCTCAATTTTCTCAAAAGGGTCAAGTGGCTGCCAGAAAGTTGGGGATCCTAGCAAAGATGAAACGATACTTCACGCCGGAACAGTTGCTCAAACTCTATCAAGCACACGTTCGATCGTGTATCTGTATGAAGTTCTGCTTTCATCTTTGGGACGGATCTGTTAGATACCAGCTTAATGCCCTTCAGTCAATTTAGAAACGAGCCAAGAGGATCATCGGTTATAAGAGGCTCGTCGAGGCGAAGCTCCAAAGTCTTGAACATCGACGCCGAGTTGCTAGCCTGTCGGTTTTCTATCGGTTGCATTTTGGTGAGTGTGCCACGGAATTCGATGATTTAATTCCGAATTACATGATTTAAGTTCGCCAAGCCCGTTCCATCATCGGAGCACAAGACGAACGGCGATGTGCCACCGGTATGTGATGGACATCCCAGCCACACGCACAAAACGTTTTGGGAACACATTCATTGTGCGTGCCGCTAAGGAGTGGAATTCCCTGCTTGAGTCTTTGTTTCCGGATAGCTACAACGTGGGAGTCGATAGTGATCAAACGTATGCCTATTAATAGTAAAAAAAAAACTTCCAAATCCATGACAAAATGCCAACCGGATTTCATCTCCGTATCAAAACTTCGTGCTGGTACAGTACAGCAACATTCCCATCAGCTTTTCGCTATGGCTTACTACGTTCATAGGACTATTGCGTGAAAGACATTTTGGTTAACAATATTTCAGTGAATTTTTGGACAAAAGATTCGAGGCCCACACTAAAAGTCCTTTCGGTTGATATGTCACGCGGTACAGTTTGAAATAATTGTTTTAACAGAGAATGATACGCTATTATCTTAAATATTTAATTAACTAGCTTGGTGCATGGCCATTACGTCAAGATATTTTTTTTACTACTGATAGACACGCGTTTGACCACTATCGTACCTGACTGATTTGAAGATAATCGCTTTGAAATTATTTGGTCCGTGTGACCAATATTTAGCGTTTTTCTGTGTGTTTCTTTACGTAATAATTAACCCCAAAGGGGTGAAACTGTGTTAAAAAAGTGATGAATTTCAATTTTATATTCATACTAGCTTTTTCCCGCGGCTTCGTATGAGCATATCCCGTTATTTTCTGATCCCGTAGGAAATTCGAAAAATCCCCTCTTAGTGCTCCTCTACGACGGCGACGTGTAGGAAAGGTACAAGCCCAATTTGAGCTTCCTTCGACCAGAAGTTCCGGCTGTGTTTGTTTGTCAGTCAGTAAGTCAGTCACGGAAGAATTTTATATAATAGGGATAGATTTGAGAGTGATTGCACTACTTAACCAAATTTATTTACTTACTTTGACCAATCAAAATCGCAGCAGTATTTTTTTATGATTAAACCTTTTATAGGATTTAGTTTGCTTCATCTTCAAAACGAAATCAAAATAAACAGTATTAATGCAGGAAAATTAAGGAAATCAGAGTGAAGGAATAAAATACAATTTTAGCTTTCTAGCTGTAACGAAATTCATCTGTATTCCTACTATTCAAATGAGCCCAAACACGACCAGAGTACTTGTAAAAATGGATGTTAAATAACTTTTCGAGATTTCGTCTGCTGGAGGCATATTCAAGGTCACGTATTAATGCGTTAGCCATAGAAATCTAAAAGAGGTATACATATTCGTTCTCTACTTTAGATGACAAAAAACTACGATGTCGGCTTCTGGGTAAGAAATTCCATTTGTCTTTGTATGATTTATGGAAAATTCTATTTTATCAATTTTAGATACCCTCTATCTCCTAAAGTATTGATCCCTCAGTTAAATGTAAATGACATAATGTATTGAAAATATAATGTAAATATAATAAATGTAGAAGTGAGCAAGCTACAACCTGGGAGTCTTTAAGTCAAAAGTGAATAGGTTATTTCTAGGCAAGCGTGCTCCATCTTCGACCACATATCGCTTACCATCAGGTGAGATAGTGGTCAAACGCGTGCCTATCTATAGTAAAAAAAGGAGATATTTTTAATGGTTTTGGAGATACCAGCAAAAAATTGAAAAAAGTACCTTTCCCCCCTCACCTCCCACCCTCGTGGACTTTTAGTATGTTCATCTGGACACCCGTATGTAGTATGTTCAATTGTACCAGTTTTCAAAACTATACGAATTATTCGCTCTGATCGACGTTAATTGAGCTATTTTCCTGCCCTATATACGAGTAATGTTAACAAGCCTTTACGTAACTAAGAAATTATTTGCCGAAGGAAAATTTATTTTTATGATGAATAGAAAACTTAACAAAAAGGTATTACTTTTGTTTAGAAACATTTCTTTCTAGGGTTTCGGTATGGAAAATATATTTTTAGATTATTTACTTTTATGAACTAAATAGGGGTAGAAACGTCGAGAATTCTCCATGACGTAAGTAGGGGTTACAACGTGAGCGTTTATGTAAACATTAACTGTAAGCAGTCATGTAAGTGATACCTAAAATTTTTGTGATTTGTTTATCTACAGAGTAAGGGCACTTTGGTTGAGGCATCTGTTCGATAGAGTCACCGCGGCCCTGGAACGCAAAAGGCATTTGGAGGACCACGGATGGGTTATATTCAGTACGAGTCTGACACTCGGTTCCGCTCCGCGGTAGGACACTTTTGTTGATTTCCCACCCTTAAGAAATCTCATTGCTTCTTTTCCATTGAGTAATAGATCCATTAAGACTCTTCTGATTTTTAACTCTTCTATCCGTGCATGATTTTGTTAAGTTCACTGCAGGAGACTGGTGCCTAAGCTAAGCTTAAAGGGCCTGTGTTTCAGGTCACCAGGTCTCCACCCTCTAGTAGTTTGTACAATTTTGAATTAGGTCATATAATAAGTTTTACAGTAAAACAAAAGTTATGTGATTTGTTGTGTTGTATTTGTAGTGAGAACGTGATTAAGATGTGATTCGTGTGAATGTATGTGCCGTGCGTGTGTGGGAGGGTGTGGGTGAAATCCTCACATTTATCAGATAGCAGTTAATATACATTAAGTCACGCAAGTAAATAAATTTTCGGTGTCATCATAGTTGAGTCCCTGGAGCCACGTGGTAAGCTTCTTTTTGCAATGTGCCTTGTTAAAGTTAAATATGAGTTGAGTTTTATTAATGTTGTTGTACAAATATCGTCCCAGAAAACAAAAGAAGCGTTTGGAAAATACAGTCGAAAAGGGAGAATGAGTGCGACTTACGGGATTATATCTTCGCTTACCATGTGTCTTATCTCGATGGGTGGTAGGTGACTAATGAATGTTGTTTTAGTAGAGCTCAAAATAAATAGTTGAAGCTCACGTTGACTGTTTTTATATTGTGATGCGGAAGCGGTGCGCATCCCTGGTCAGAAGGGTGCGGGGAAGCGCCAACAGCATCCTGTCCATAATAGCAAGTAGGCTAGATTGTGCGTTTGTGAACCACTGCTACTGGGTGTCAGCTGAGCCTGTCGCCTTGCAGCAGTGAAGTCGCAATTTTGTGTTGTTAATGTATTACTAACATAGTTTGTAAGTTTTTTTGTTACTAACACTTTGAGTCTTGGTACTTGTAATAAATGTTATTATTATTATTAAAAGGACACTTTGTAAACAAGCATATTACAAATTAGAAGATTAATTTCAGGATAAGACTGCTTGGAAACATGCTGGTCCTGCTCCATAAGACAATCAATGGTGGAGACAAGATCAAACTGGTTGGTTTATGTATTTACTTTATAGTTGTACGAGTACCTACTGTTTCATTTTTGTTTTTTTTTTTTGTTCGGCACACTCTGCTAATTAATGGTTCCAATATTTGTAAATATGTGAGTACCATGTACTTATTTTGAAAATTAATAAGTCTACCTCTGCATACTCTAGGTTCACGGTCCTCACATAATTATATTAACAAAAGTTTTGTATACCACAGCACATGTAATACATTGATTTGAAAAGAGTAACTATGGAGTTTCTGGTCCATTCTTCTCCATAAGAATGTACCCTTTCGAATGGACAGTAGAGTCATTATGTTATTTTAAATGTAATGATGACGTTCAAAAGTGCCGTTTAATGGCCTAATTGAAATAAACGTTTTTGACTTTGACTTTGACCGGCCGATTAAGGCAAGAATGAGATGGGAGCTCTGTTCCTCGTCAGTGTTCAGTCCAGCCAACCAATAATGGCATGCCGGAAATTAGGAACAAGATTTCGCCCGGGAGATCAGGTCCGTGGGGTCGCTATACTAATAATATTAAGATTGCCTTTTGATTCAAATAGTATTGAACAGTGATCACTCTTATTAGTTGGTGATACGGAACCTTAATTCAAACAGAAGGTTTTTCGTTCAAGTTCAACTTTTCTTCGAAAAGCGGAATTCTAAGCCAGTAAGTGTACATTATGTTCAAACGTTCTCTCTCTTCAGTCGGTCCCTCACTGCTGAGGATTGTGACTCCGTTTGATTCCGTCAACCAGCTGTCTTCATCGGTCTCGTTCTGTGGCTGACAAGTATTTTCAACTCCTCCGCTATTTGGTCCGACCATCGCTTGGGATTTCAACTCCTAGGCCTTTTTCCCACGATTTTCACGACAAGAAGGCGTTCCAAATTGTCGGTATCCCTGCGTGCAACATGGCCAAAATACCGCAGTATTCGTTGTAGGCTGATTGTGAATAGCCGTTGGTGAGTTCTTGTTGCTGTTTGAGAATAGATATGTTGGTACGGTGGGCCGTCGATGGTAACCTACATCGCCAGCACCACATCTCAAAAGCGTCGATTTTTTGCCTATCTGCAGCTTTAAATGTCCATGTTTCTGCACTGTATAGAGCAATGGAGAAGACGAAGGTTGCGGATCAGGCATATTTTAGTTTGGTGTGTGATATTATGGTCTCTCCAAATTTTGCTGAATTGGGCCATGCCAATCCGTATCCATACTTCCTTTGTTGGTGATCAGTGAGCCAAAGTATTGAAACTGGATTACGGTTTCTTAATCATCTAGGAGATTGATGCGTTTGACAACAGTGAAACGATCAATGACCACGAGCTTGGTCTTGGATCCATTAATAGCAAGACCCATTTCCATACTGATGGTTTCAAGTTTATAAAGCATTTCCACCATTTCGTATTCCAATTATGCGAATAGGGTTGTATCGTCCGCGTTTCTGAGGTTAGATATTTTTACCCCACCTATCTTTATACCACCTTCCCAGCCATCTAGAGTTTGTCGCATTATGTGTTCTCCATAAAGATTAAAAAGGATGGGAGAGATCACATATCCATATGGCGAACACCCTTGTGGAATTTGAAACGGCTTGATGTTAAATCTCCTACAGTCACAGTGGCGTATCCTGACTCATAGAGCTTGCGGATAAGCATTACGAGATTGTCTCGGGAAGGACTTTCCATAGTTTCTCCCACTTAACGCTTCGAAGCCTTTCGGTAATGCACAAAACACCTGAAAGTTGGGGTGTTATACTCATAGCATTTCTATTTTATAAGCTGAAGGTTTAGGATTTGCTCTCAGCCAGCTTTATCTTGGGGTGTTTGCCAGTCCAGAAAAGATCATAGTCTCTCGTTGATGATATAGAATACAATTTTATTGGCGTGGGATATCAATGCGATGGTTCATTAGTTATTACAGTTTCGTACCGAACCTCTTTTGTGAAGAGAAAAAATTGAGGAGTGTACGCAATCACATGGTCAGTCTCCAGTATGCCAATCTTGTTACATAAATTATGCAAGTACTTTATTCCATTCGAGCCCAATCCTTTCAAAACTTCTGCTGTGATCCTGTCAGGTCCTGGTAATTTATTATAAAAAGTATTCTATTCTATTCTATTCTATTCTATTCTATTCTATTCTATTCTATTCTATTCTATTCTATTCTATTCTATTCTATTCTATTCTATTCTATTCTATTCTATTCTATTCTATTCTATTCTATTCTATTCTATTCTATTCTATTCTATTCTATTCTATTCTATTCTATTCTATTCTATTCTATTCTATTCTATTCTATTCTATTCTATTCTATTCTATTCTATTCTATTCTATTCTATTCTATTCTATTCTATTCTATTCTATTCTATTCTATTCTATTCTATTCTATTCTATTCTATTCTATTCTATTCTATTCTATTCTATTCTATTCTATTCTATTCTATTCTATTCTATTCTATTCTATTCTATTCTATTCTATTCTATTCTATTCTATTCTATTCTATTCTATTCTATTCTATTCTATTCTATTCTATTCTATTCTATTCTATTCTATTCTATTCTATTCTATTCTATTCTATTCTATTCTATTCTATTCTATTCTATTCTATTCTATTCTATTCTATTCTATTCTATTCTATTCTATTCTATTCTATTCTATTCTATTCTATTCTATTCTATTCTATTCTATTCTATTCTATTCTATTCTATTCTATTCTATTCTATTCTATTCTATTCTATTCTATTCTATTCTATTCTATTCTATTCTATTCTATTCTATTCTATTCTATTCTATTCTATTCTATTCTATTCTATTCTATTCTATTCTATTCTATTCTATTCTATTCTATTCTATTCTATTCTATTCTATTCTATTCTATTCTATTCTATTCTATTCTATTCTATTCTATTCTATTCTATTCTATTCTATTCTATTCTATTCTATTCTATTCTATTCTATTCTATTCTATTCTATTCTATTCTATTCTATTCTATTCTATTCTATTCTATTCTATTCTATTCTATTCTATTCTATTCTATTCTATTCTATTCTATTCTATTCTATTCTATTCTATTCTATTCTATTCTATTCTATTCTATTCTATTCTATTCTATTCTATTCTATTCTATTCTATTCTATTCTATTCTATTCTATTCTATTCTATTCTATTCTATTCTATTCTATTCTATTCTATTCTATTCTATTCTATTCTATTCTATTCTATTCTATTCTATTCTATTCTATTCTATTCTATTCTATTCTATTCTATTCTATTCTATTCTATTCTATTCTATTCTATTCTATTCTATTCTATTCTATTCTATTCTATTCTATTCTATTCTATTCTATTCTATTCTATTCTATTCTATTCTATTCTATTCTATTCTATTCTATTCTATTCTATTCTATTCTATTCTATTCTATTCTATTCTATTCTTTAGTTCAATCGTTCCAAACACGTATTTAAATTTTAATTTGTAATTGTAATAATAAATACTCACTTTTCAAACCGTTTTAAATTTAACTGTATAAATAAATTCAATTCAATACGCGGAATGAATGTTTTCGAGAAAAGTCGAACGAAGTGAATGGCCTCAAACAAAGCCTGCGCACATGCTCCGGGCGACAGCATGAGCGGTGTGGTGGCGACAGCGGGCGCGAGTTTTGACTCAAGCAACTGCGGTCTGCGACATGCGACGAGCGCGGCGTGCTTCCGAGTTTACATTACCTACTGTAGTGCTATTCTGTATCAACATTTTCGTGTCTCAAAAGCGGTATCCAAGGTGAGTATCAAATTCGTATAAACATAAGACCTTATATATTACCACTTTTGATATTTATTTAGGAAAACACCAAACATTGGAGGATAAACTTCACTTAGAAAAAACGTATGACAACGTCTCCAACTGCGAATGTAACTTTGTTAACTATGTGAGGAAACCACAAATCAACGCTCTTCGGATTTTCACATAGGTATAAAATTTATTATTTTAATTTCGACTTGATACATCCTCGCGTTTCTTGAAAAAAGGTTTTGACAAAATGTCAGACAGATAGACGGATGAACAACGAAGCGATAATTTTGAGTTACTGAACCCTATAAATTACCACTTTTTCATCATCTTTCTGCCCTTATCCCATATAACTTGGGGTCGGCGCAATACTTTTTTTCTTCCATTTTATCCTATCTGCCGTCACGCTATTATAACTAACCCCATATCTTTCATATCGTTCCTCACACAATCTATCCATCTTTTCTTCGGTCTTCCTCTCCCTCTCCCTCCATCCACATTTATGTTCATAATTCTTCTAGTTACATGCGTTTCATCCTTCCTCTTCACATGACTAGACCCAGACAAGCGATTCCCTTTTAACTTTTCTGTCACTGGCGCCACTTTTGAACTACCTCTAATGTACTCATCTAATCTTCTCACTTTATTAAATCTTGTTACTCCACACATCTATCACGGCATTCTCGTATCCGCTGCAGGCAACATATTTTCATCCGTCTTTTTCACAGACCAACATTCTGATCCGTATATTACGACAGGCCTTATCACGAACTTAAAAGATTTTCCCTTTCAACTCGAGGGGCATCCGTGGGTCGCAAGTTGTTTCAGTGACCTGTTACCATTTTATCCAACCTGAATTGATCCGGTGCGTAACATCTCGGTCTATATTGCCATCCCCCTGGATAAGCGACCGAGGTATCGAAAATCGGAACAGATCGGTATAGGCGTTCCGGTGAGTACTATAGGCATAGCACTGGGGAGACCGCCGAAATTACAGACCATGTATTCTGTTTTGGTTCTGCTCAATTTCAGACCAACACTCTCCAGTCTTTGCCACCGCATCTCCAAAGTGCTCGGCTCCCTCTAGGCCGCTTCCTAAATTACCACATCTTTCAGTCACTTAAAAAAAAAAAAGTTCGACCATTGTTTGTAAACTCTTGAGAAACGAGATCGCCCGCCCCCGCGCCTCCTGTCACCGTGCTACACCCTGGGCAAACACAATAAATAACTGAATCGCACTCACTTGATTTCTCAGAAAAACGTGCGATCAATACAGGTTATTTTGAAAAAGTTATAGATATTAAAAAAGTTAAGAGTTGTTGAACTGCAAATAAAATTGTTGTTACTGACATAGATAAACGTAATTTAACCCGCGACGCAAAAAGAGGGGTGTAATAATTTTGTTAGTTATGTATGTCTGTCTGTGGTGCCGCTCTTAAACGGTGAACCGATTTCTATGCGGATTTTTTTTATTTGAACGCAGGTTTCTAGCGGTGGTTCTTAAGTGGGTGATAGACCTACGAACTTATAGTACGCGGTTTTTAAGATCGCGAAATTATTCGGCTCCTGGTACCATAGTAATGATACTATGGTACTAGGAGGACCGCGATGTTCAATCTATAGTCTGGAGCGAGGAGGCATGGGAAGCGGTTACCTCCTTCTGCGAAGCAGTAACGCTAGCGAAGGAGGAGGCCGAACGTGTGAGAGAGAGGGAAACCTCACGCCCCAGCCGCCGCAACAGATGAAGACTCGCCGGGCGTCAGGAGTCCCAGGGCAATTCCCGGCCACCGTAGGCGCGGGCTTGCGGACGGCGAGTATTGGGTGGCTCGCTGTCCGAGCAGAAACAGGCCCGGTCGACGGCGCGTTGTGTTCTACGCGCGCCTCAAAGAGATGTCTACAAAGAAGGGGTCCGCTAGGGCCAATGCCTGCCAGGGTTGCGAGATTTGTTCGAAAGAGTCACCGCGCCCTGGAACGCACAGGACTCTAGGAAGAACTGGAACACGGATGGGTTTTAGTCAGTAAGAGTCTGACACTCCCTTTTGCTTCATTTTTATGATTCAGAAATAATATTTTATTATAGCCAGACAAGATACTTGTACGAAAAAAGCAAAAAATATTTCTGTTAATAATTGGTGTGAATATATATAAATAAATATCTTAGTAAATCAGTAATTTTGGCAACACAACAGCGCGTCGGCTCGTACGTTTATCACCCACTTTAAACATGTTTTATCAAAATCTGTTCAGCCGTTTGAAGATCATCAGTTCTGTTTTAGTTGATGAAGGTATGTGATCAACTTCCACGGATCCGAGCTGTGGAAGCTATGGGTTTGGTATTCTATCACTCTATAAATAGTATTGCATGAATGTCTTTCGTACGTGAAGGGTAACCAACGGAACCCTATTATCTACTCAGCCTCCGCTGTGGTACGTCCGTCTCTCTGTCGGCGGCATGCTACAGTAATAGGTGGACCGTTCAAATTTTCACACAGTGTATATTTCTATTGCCGCTATAACAACAAATAATAAAAATGATATAACAATTAATTGGGGCCCCCATGGTACGAGTTTTTAAACGAAACAAACATTTTCAATATCTAAACTCTCAAAATCACAAAATAAATCGAAAGAAATTAAATAACTAAATATTTAAAATAGAGTAATTTGAATTGATCACCAAAGTGATATACCTATTCAACAAGATGGATGAGAAACCGATGACCTACTTTCACTTAAAAATTGAAAGCCTAGGAACCGAAAACTTGCATTTTATTCTTATTATACGACTGTACAAAAAGGAGAGTTACTCGTAATGATTAAACGGTAAACATAAAATGACAAGTCGACTGAAACTATATCCAACTAGCTATCAGACTAGCTGCCCCCCTACAACCATAAAAACTTCACCACTCTATAATATTAAATATAAAATCTTTACTTATGTAGTATATATATAAAATAATTTTAAAATACTTACAGAAGTTATGCTGAAACTGAAAAGTTGCCCGACTTAGAATGTCTCTTATGATAAAGTTCAATGTGTCAGGAAATTCGTTGATGAACTCAAAAGTTATTGTATATCGACAATCATAACAGCTACACATGTTGAAACATTATATATAAATCGCAGTTTAAATAATTCGCGGCGAAAAGTTCGTGAGTCGGGCGGCGCAGAGCCGCCGTGCTTCCCGGGCCCCGGCGCGTTGCAATCTGCGCCACCCCCTGCATCCACGCTCGGAGCGACACATTTGCTAGCCACGTATACTCGACATATATGTATGTTCGATACGTACATACGCTTAAGAAGCACATACATAATTCTCTGGGCATCAAAATTACACATAACTGGTCTCTAACTAATAAATATATGAATTAATGTTTATAGCTCCAATACCTACGTCTTTAGTGTATACTTACACCCAACATACTCGTATATTTATCCCGAGTTCCGGCGGACTTCGTGACTTCGAATTTTTGCCGTGTTTTGTTTTTTATCTTGTTTTAGAAACGGCGCTGTATTAGAATTCATTTATGCGAAAAGTATTTATATATTTTTTTTTTCTTTAATAAAATTGTTCTGTTTTAATAGTTCTTCTGGTATTCGGGGCAAAGACACATCCAACAAACTAAAGATCTTCTAAAACTGGTCCAGCTGTTCTTGAGTTATAAATGGTGTACGTAACCTGATTCATTATTATGTCATGTGAAGAGGAGGGATGAAACGCGTGTACGTTCGACGATTCGGACTCTCACAAGAAGGGTTCCGTACCGTAAACCGAAAAAAAAACAAGTTTCTTGCAAGGTAATAAAAATTAAAGAAGGCTACTTTTAATTTTAATTAATTTAGTTTTTATAAAACATTTGTTGTTATAGCGGCAATAGATATATATAGACTTCATGAAATTTCAACTGTCTACCCATTACGGGTCTTTTCCGGCCCGCTGACAGACAGACAGTGGAATGGTCGGACGGACAGTGGAAACATAATAAAAGAGTTCCGTTGGCTACCGTTTAGGTACGAAAACTAAAAAAACACGTTGCTCGGACCCCAAGTAGAGCACGGGATAAGGGCAGGAAGATGATGATCGATGATATAATACGATATTTTCAGCAAAGATCACCTAGCCTCCAGACACAAGTATAAAAGTATTCAAATAAAAAATATATTGAGTGGTGAAAGGCTATAAATAAGTCGGAAGGTTCATTGTGGTGGTTACGTAACTCAATATCGAACCAACCAAAAATTGCTGAAACCTATGTTACGTTACGCTGTACAAATGTTATGTAATTATTCGGTTACAGCGAAAGCGTTTGAGCCGGATTTCATTCAAATCGGAGCACTGTTATGGCGCTTACAACAACCCACTTGTTGAGCTTGACGGCGTGACACAATGTAAAACTTGAAAACAGGTGGACAGTAAAAATAAAGTAAAAAAATCATTTGTCGTCTCGTGTCATAAAATAAACAGTTCGATTTTTAAACCAACCAATTTGAGTGATGTTGACTCTAAAAAATAATTGATATAATTTCCAACAAACAAATGTTGGTTGTATTATACAGTGTGAGTTTTATAATCTACGAGTATATTTAAGTTATTTTTTATTTTAGTTATTCTTTGAATTTTCTTTTAAATTTTTTCACAAATGTGACCCCAGTGTGAACAAAACTGTGTAACTTCAAAACAAAATGATGTATTGCGAAGAAACAAACTACATTATGTTCGGAATTAATTACTCCTGAACATAATGCGCCTAAGTAGGCGTCCTTATAAAATAGTGGAATAAACACTACCCTCAATTGAAAATAAACATGATTTTTTAGCACGAATTTTTTTTTTTCATCAAGTTCTACAATAATCGTTAAATTTCTAAATAAATTACCTACCTTTTTTTTTCGATCGGATAGGATCGAACGTTATGGGACGAGAAGTCGTCGTGTGCCATTGATCATGAGTTCGGTCTGTGACCGATTCATCATTAGTCCAACCTCAAGGCTTGCAGTACTCAGATCGCGAAGCATATTTTGCAACTCGGCAGCAGTCGGTGCAGATAGGATTATATCATAGCGAAACGAAGGTTCATAGGTTTTTTGCCATCGACTGTTTTACCTTTTTTAGGCCACGAGTCCGCCAGACTCTTAAATACCTCTTCGAGAGTGCTAATGAAGAGTTTGGGAGAGGGCGAGTCACCCTGTTTCAAACCTTTACTTATTTTAAAAGTTTGACCGGGAAAATTAAGTTTTAAATTTGCTGTGCTATTATTATAAACTAGCTGACCCGCGCTACTTTGTCTGCGTCACATTTTTCATGAATGTTCCGCTCCAATTGTTGGTATAGCGTGATGATAAATATAAACGTCGACAAATGGGCTATCCGACACTAAGAGCTTTTTTCAATTCGAAATAGTAGTTCCTTATATTAGCGCGTTTTATTTTTTCGAATGGCAGTCCTGGGCTGCAGCTGGAAATCAGCGTCAGGTGATATACCTTGCGTTTCCAGCTGGCTTTAAGGTAAGTTGAGGACCTTTTGGCATTAAAAGTTTTATATTGTTTAATTTTAAGGTTCTATTTATTTTGTTTAATTTTAAGGTGTTTTTATTTATACAATACCAACCCAACTAACACTAAAGCGTTAAAAAAACCTATATAAGACTCGTATATCAGTTCCATTTGAGTATAAAAGTGTTAACGCATACCTGTGCAACTGAGTTAGAGCATGCTCTAACTCACTTATAACCACGAAAGAGGCCAACAGTTTTACAGGTAAAAGTTATAGAAAGCCTATAGTACGGTGTCACAAAGATATTAAACCTGCACAAGAGCGCTTATTCATCGTCAGCTACTACTTTAATCTGTATTACCGTTGTAAAATAGAGTTGGGGTTGATTGGTGTCATGGTAAAAACCCCCTATGAATCATAAAATAAATTAGTTTTTCGCCTCTAGCCGAAAAGAGCGCTTTTTTGCGTAATTCGCAAACAAACAAACTCTTCAGCTTTATGTATAAGTATAAATATTTACTTAGCTATAACATTTTGAATCACAGAAGCATAAACTTATTCTACATAATCAAAAAATCACAGAAGTCTTCTTGACTTGGCTCGCGAGGTTGCGACATGTGGGATGTGGGTTCCGCAATCATTGTACCGATACTCGTGTCGGCCAATGGTTTAATAGCCACGAGCCTCGACCAACACTTCAGGAGGCTCTCATTGGGCAGCTGGTTTAAGGTGAGTCAATCAGTATAAAACCGTTTTTCGTTTTAACGTATCTTGTCAGGTTCCTGAAACAGGAATGTGAACTTGTGGTATATGTTTTTTGACTATATGATTTAGTATTTAACTGAAAGAATACACGATACGAAGACATTTTATCGATAGAAAAAAAATACAAAGTTCGAAATATCTTTTTACTTTTTTTAGCTACAAGACGCAACGCTTTAGATTGATCCTATGAAAATTACTTTAAAATAGATTAAATAACATTATCGAGGTTTCAACTGAACAGATTTTAATTTAATAATACTTTTATGTTATCAAACCCAAAAAATTATTTTGGCACTTATGTTTTTTTATTCCAAGCTAGTCTCTTATTATCATCATCTCATCTTTTGCCTTGCAAAAGTATTTGCATCTCTCTCGTTTGTTCAGTTCTTCAGATGCTCCTTGGAGCTCTTGCAGACAGGACCTGCGTCACTTTTTTTCAAATCGGAGCTGTCAGATTTTCGTAATTTAAATATTTTTTTCAACGGTAAATGGTACAGGTTTAGCAGTTTAAAATTAAATTTAGTGTTAAAAAAGTGTCTGAACCTTTTGAAAGTATATTTTTATGACCTTGAACGGGTCCGTATCAAAATCCCGAATTTTAAAAGACCGAATGTTAAAATACCGATGGACGAAATCCCGATAGTTGAAACGCCGAATGGTTATTTGGTCGAAAGTTTAAAATCTCGAAAGTTCATTTGCCCGAAAATTTAAAATCCCGAAGTTTAAAATCCCGAGGTACAAAATCCCGAAATTGCCACCGTATTATAACAATAATAACTTGTAACAATAGAGGGAATGTAAATGAGGGGTGCATGGGGTCTGTTTGGGGTGCATGGGGTCTGTTACCATCTTAAGACCCAAGCCAACCTCACCTGCTAGCGGTGCATCCTGCTGTCCAACGGACGAGGCTCTGGCGAACCTGGTTTCCCTCTCGTAGGGTTGTGGGGGTCAGACGGCTGGTCGCCCCACGTAAAACCAACTTCAGCCAAATAATCAAATGGACAAGAAGTTGAAAACGGGTACTCGGGCTAGGGCGTCGCCGCAGAAAGACGCGCAAGCACATCGCCCTAAACCTGCGATAAGTGGGCTAGGGCTACCGTGTCGAGTACGGGCACGGCTAAAGAGGATAGTACCCAAGAAGAAGTTCCGCTTTGCCACCTGGAACATTGGCTCCCTAACCGGACGTTGCCGAGAACTCGCGGACGTACTTGCGAAGCGTCGGGTCTAGTGCGCCTTCCTTCAGGAGACGCGCTGGAAGGGAAATAAGTCACGTGACATCGGGCAGGGGTACCGGCTAGTGTACACCGGATCACCAACGGACAGGGGCGGAGTGGCCGTGGTGCTGTCTAAGGACCTTCAGGATGGACTCCTTGAAGTAGACCGATGCAGCGACCGGTTGATGCGAGTTAGGGTGCTGATCGAAGGGTCGGTAACGAACCTAATCAGCGCCTATGCTCCTCAAACTGGTTACTGTGAGTCTGAAAAGGAGGCCTTCTGGGATGAGTTCGAGGACGTACTACGCGCTATTCCGAATTCCGAAGGTGTTTTGGTTGGGGGGGATCTCAACGGTCACGTAGGTCAGTTTGCTGGAGAGTACGGACGTGTTCACGGTGGTTTTGGATATGGCCAGCTAAATGCAGAGGGAGTCAGTATACTCAGCACCTGCGCTTTGTCTGACCTAGCCATCGCGAACATGTTCTTTCAGAAGAAGCCCCAGCATCTTATTACGTACCGTAGTGGTGCCTACTCAACCCAAATAGATTACCTGCTGGTGCGACGGTGCCACATTGGCAAGGTTATCAACTGCAAAGTCATCCCAGGTGAAAGCCTAACGGCTCAACACCGCCTCCTTGTCCTGGACTTTGCGGTTGTACCGAAAAAGAAAGTGACCGAAAAACGCAAACCCCGCACAAAGTGGTGGTTGCTTGATGGTCCTAGGCAGTCGGACTTCATCGCGGAGGTCGAGCATCTCGAGATCAGTGCTCCGCATGAGTCCGCTCAAGAGATCTGGAGTAGGATCCATTCAGCAATCACCGATGCGGGTAAGCGCGTCCTTGGCACTTCTCGTGGTGGCCGCACCATAGAAAAGGAGACGTGGTGGTGGGATGACGGGGTGCAGGAGGCGACTCGGAAGAAGAAGGTTTTATTTAAACAGTGGCAAGGGTCCAACTCTCCGGATGACAGAGAGGCATATGGAGCGGCTAAGCGCGCTTGAAAAAAAGCTGTAGCCAGAGCCCGCAGCAAAAGTCTGGCGCCCTTGTACGACAAGCTGGAAACTGCGGAGGAGCAAAAGCTTATTTTTAAGCTGGCGCGTGCCCGGGAGAAAGCTACACGGGACATTAGCAAATGTCTCTGTGTAAGGGACGCCCAGGGTAAGCTGCTCTACGATGCCCCCTCTGTTAAGGAGAGATGGTGTACACACTTCGCGGAGCTGTCTAACAAACAGCATCCCCATAACCTTCCTCCCGAACCGCCTCCTAACCTTGGACTTATTTCCCCTATTTCCCCCGACGAAACCCGCATTGCTCTTCGCCACATGAAGAACCGGAAAGCGGTCGGGCCTGACAATGTGCCAATTGAAGTGTGGAAGGCGATGGGCCCACATGGCGTGGACCTTCTGACGGATCTTTTTAACCGCATCCTGATCACCAAGGAAATGCCGAACCAGTGGCGATTTAGCCTGATTATCCCTGTATACAAAGGCAAAGGTAGCGTACAGGATTGTAGTAGCTACCGCGGTATCAAGATCATGTGCCACACCATGAAGCTCTTCGAGCGCATCATTGACACACGGCTCCGTAGCGAGTGTACTGTCTCTGAGTGTCAATATGGCTTCCGGGCGGGTAACAGCACCATGGACGCAGTATTCGCCTTACGGAATCTGGCTGAGGCTTACAGAGAGAGTGACGTGGGGGAAAAACTGCAAGAGTGTCGTCTGCGATGGTATGGCCACATCATGCGCCGCCCTATGGAGTACGTTGGCCGGGGATGCATGAATATGGCTGTTCTTGGGGCTAGGTCCCGTGGTCGCCCTCGCAAGCGCTGGTTGGACGTCGTTAAGTCCGACATGAGAGCCAATGGCCTAACTGAGAAGGATGTCCAAGATCGGGCAAAGTGGAGGAAGCTAAGTAGGAAGGCGGACCCTGGCAATACCCGGGATTAACACCAGGTAGGAAAAGAACAATAGAGGGAATGTGGCGCTCGGCGGCCGCTGCCGCGGCACGCTCGCTTCGCTCGCTCGCCTTCGCGCGTTTATTTACACTGTTCTAACCTAACCTAACCTAGGACATTCGATACTCTGATTCAGGATTTCATCCATCGGTATTTCGTTCATTCGGGATTTCGTCCATTCGGGATTTCGTCCTTTCGGGCATTTGAACATCGGTATTTTGTGTTTCGATATAACGACTATCGACATTTAAAACTTTCGGTATTTTGAATTTCGGTGTTTTGGACGTCGGTATTTCAACCATAGGTATTATGATCTTTCGGGATTTTGATACGTACCCCCTTGAACAATATACAACGTAACATTTTTCTATCCGCGCCAACTTTTGAATTATAAAATTGGTATGAAATAAAAGATCAAAATAAAATAAAGTACAACGTCGTTGGTAGTTCTTACCGGAAGGCAACAATGGACGCGTTTTCCAGGAAATTAATAGCTACGGCTTGAAGAAAATAGCGACTCCAAGTCATCTCCTTCATTTGTATAACTACACGTAAAGGATCCTCTAAAGTTTTCATATCACAAAGCAATATTGGGTAAACATTTTATTTTCTTTATTGGAGTGTCTGTTTTTACAACGTTAATTTCACATTTTATCTCAAAACACACGCTAAAATAAATGTTTTCATTTTAGGATTTATGTACGTCAAACATCAATGTGTCAAGAATTTTATAAAATGCCAAAGGTTACAAGCCTAGAAATGAAAAGGAGTCGAGTTTGAATTGTGTTAAGTAAATACTAGCTTCTTCCCCCGACTTGTCTGCGTGGGTTTCAGAAGTTCCAGAAATAAATGATAAATATGTAATCTTACTAATATTATGAATCTAAATCAATATTATGTGGTAATAGTAGTTAGCCCCAATTTTACTTCATCAGGATTCCTTCCTCCTGATATTTGTTATATCTTTACCCCTCATTATTCCAGTCCAGGGCTCGGCAAAATGCATACTTTGCTTTAACCTCTAGCGGCCGGAGTGGAACCATCAGTTCCACCCGATGCCACTGATTTAAAACTTTATTTTTATGTTCTTATGGTTTATTTTTGTTTCAATCAGTGTAGTCAGGTGGAGCCAATGGCTCCACTCCGGCCGCTAGATACAAATTACAAAATACTGTCTCGCAAGTACTTAAAATACGAAATATAAAATATTATTAGGTAATGTATTTGAAATGTAAAATAAAAAAATACAGTATTTCAGCTATCTTTATTTTGAATTTTTATTTTAAAAGCAGAGAAAAAGTAGATTAATCACTAAAACCAGAGTTTCCTTTCATAAACACTAGATTTTTACATGATACTTGACATTGACAATTTGACGTACAGTAACAGGTGCAGTGTTCGACATATTTAGCGGTCGCCAATGTACAATTTAATTTTGACAATGCTGTCGTTTCAAAGCCTTAAGTTCGTTTTGTCGCATTTTCAACTTCTTATTAGATATATGTATACAGCGTGTATCTGACATCGACGCACAAACGATTTCCAGGGGTCCAGGACATGATTCTGGACACCCCTGCTTTGGAATTTTTCGTCGGCTTTTTCCTCATTTTTTCAGTTTTTTCAGGAGTTTTTTTTACTTTATCGCTCATAATCGTAATTCTGACCTAACCCAATAAGATTTTTAATTAAAAAGTCATTAATTCACTATTTTCACAAAAAAAAGCAATGTAAATAAAACTTCAAATTAGGTAGCTATCAGCTGTGCAAAGTTCAAACGAAAGGTCAACGCATGCCAAGTAGGTACCTGCGAGTGAGCATGTCAAAGGCACCGCTCAAAAATACCGTCTAAAGACTGCCGTCATTAGAAAATAATACGTATCACAACAAAATAAAGTAAGCAGTGTCTCGCTTAGTGGTGATGGTGACACCTGACCGAGATTTTTTTTTTAAGTGAAAGCTTCTTTAGCGACGTTGTGCTCTTTTTTTGTGATGGGTAAAAAAATGTTAAGCTCGCGTCAAGACACGTGACCCTGGTGAAAATGCGTGAGATGGTGACCTGATCGAAAATTCGTAAGACGGAGGGAGAGAAGCACGTATTCAAGTTTTCACTTCTGCCGGCACTCCCAGAGTTTTTACTATTAATAGGCACACGTTTCACAAATCATAATAAGGCTTAAATTAAAATAAGTAATGTTACGCTTATCTCAATTGGTTCGGTTTTTTGCAGCTTCTCTTAGATCTTAATCTTTTTTTAAGGTGATCAAGTAACTACATGGTAAAGAATTTCAACAAAAAAAAATCATTTAATAAATAAATAGCCACCCATTATAGTTCCGCCACTGTACTGCACGTAGGTATGTCGGCGAAATCAAAAGAGAGTTCGAAAAGAACATTTCGTGATGGATTTTTGCCAGTTTCTTGTTGACGTTGATCGCGAACGAGTGTGCTTTTTGTGAAAGTCTGTTTTCGGAACGTTAGAGAAGATAAGTTTTAGTTTGATCCCAAAACTAATTATCTCTCTGTGTTTGTGTGTCTGATTTAAAAATGTCATCTGGACTTGTGGAATCGGTGGATCGGTAGATTCGGCCCGGAGCCATTGCCAGCTCACTCACCAGACTCGACCCCATTCGATTTTTTCTTTGGGGTTACGTCAAGGACAAAGTGTTTGTGTCCGAGTGCGCTTCCGCAGCCGAGATGAGGAATCGCGTCGTGCATGTGTTTGCGACGTTGCGTGAGGAGTGTGCTCAGGACCCAAAGTTTCTGCTCCGTGTACACGTTGAAACTCTGAGCCGTGCTCAGATATGCGAGCGTGCTGGCGGCGGCCACTTCGAACCCAGGGGTGAGCGACCTTAAGGTGAGTTAGTAGTAGGTACTTACATTATCGGATCTCAATGTACCCTATCACTAAGCCTCCGCTGTCCGTCCGTCCATAGGACTAGGTAATTTACGGGGGCTCGCATACAAGAAGCGTGTTTTTTGAGTTAAGGTACTTACAGAACCCTTTGTTTGAGAGTCCGACTCGAACATGGCCGGCTTTGTTATCAATTCTTATCAGAATCGCGTTCGTGATTTTAAGAGAGCATGTTCCACAAGGATGTATTCCAGCGACCCATCCAAGGTGACCTTGTTTGGGTGAATTCATAGGTACAAAATTCGCGGATGGAAACCAAGCTCAAACCAAGGTCACCTTGGATTGGACATTGGATTCGGTAAGTACATCATTGTGGAACATGCTTAAGCTTATGACTCCTTAACTTCTGCGTAAACATGTCAGTTGTTGTCGGCTACGGGTGTTATTCGTCGGTACTTAGGTACCTACGATACCGGATCTCAATGTAGGTACTTCAAGCTTATTTTTTATAATCAATCCTTATCTGAATCATTATTTTAGGAGATTAATCTTATGGCTCCCTTCTCTTATTTCTTCAAAAACATGTTCTAACCATCAGCAGGTTAGTATTTCTGAGTGATAAAAATGATTCATTTTATGAGATAGGTATTATTGCTGTCGGCGAAAGGCGATATTGGTAGGTACAATCAAAGTGACTTAGATAAATCATTAGTTTATACCTACGTGAACGGATCGCAATTGAGGTACCTACATACAAGTTTTCTTTTTTATTATCTTATCAATCCTTATTGGAATCGTGATTTTATGAGACTAAAGACATAGCTTGTCGATGCTTTTCTTCTCTAGAATTCTGCATAAACATGTTCCTACCATCATTAGATACCGTAGGTATTTCTGAGTGATTAAAAATGATTTTATGTGATATTGTGGTCGGCGATAGGTAGGCGACATTCTTAGGTAAGTACATTTAACGACAGAAGCTCGCGCGGCGTCGCAGCTTTGAGTGTGTTCAAGAAGTGTAGGTACGTACTCCGTACAACGCTCTCGCGCGTTTGGATCGCGTTGTTCACAATACATTGCGCGCTCGAAAATGACAATTTCTGTAACCGATCATTATCGAGATTAATGACTTCCACAATTTGATTAGTCGCATCAGGTGTAGCCTTTTTGAGAAGTTTGCGTTACGATGTCCCGGACACCCTGTATATATAGTCTACAAAACAGTATGTCAATCAAGTGTTGATAGCCTTTTCATAACGTCGGCGAAGAAAATATACATTTTTTTTTCTATAGATAGGCATACATTTGACCACTATCTAACCTGATGGTAAGCGATGATGCGGTTGAAGATGGAACAAGCTTGCCTAGAAGTAACCTATTCACTCTTGACTTAAAGACTCTCAGGTTGTAGCTATCAGGAAACAGACTGGCAGCTAGGTAATTCCACTACTTAGCTGTACGCACTATGAAGGCATTCCCAAATTGTTTTGCTCGTGTGGGTGGGATGCCCACCATGTGCCGGTGGCGCATCGCCGTACGTGTTGTGGTCCGATGATGGAACGGGCTTGGTGCAATTAAATTATGCTATTCAGTCGCACACTCCCCAAGATGCAACCGACTTTGGAGCTTCGACTCGATGAGCCTATCATTGCCGATGATCCTCTTGGCTCGTTTCTAAATTGAATCAAGGGCATCAAGCTGGTATCTGACAAATCCGTCCCAAAGACTCGTGACTCGGGACTTGTGAGTTCGATCGTGTATGTAGTAGCAGTACTCCACTTGAACTTGTGTTTGATAGAGTTTGAGCCGCTGTTTCGGCGTGAAGTACCGTCTCACCTTTGCTAGGATCCCAACTTTCTGGCAGCCGCTTGAGCTTTTACCTCTATGAAAGGGCCAAAATTGAGGGTAGATGTTAACGTAACACCAAGAAGCTCAAGTTGGTTGGTTATCGGCACGGTTACACCTCGGAAAGATAAAGCTGGGTGGAATTGTGAGATGTGATGAAGTGGGAGCGACCGAATCATCGAACCATGAGCTCGTGTATCGGACACGTATCTGTCAGCAACAGTGCTGTTGTCTGCATACTCTAAGGTGCCGGGTTTTAGCAGATCATTAAAATGCAATAGGAACAATGTTGCCGAGAGCACCGACCCTTGAGGCACTTCGGCATTAATATTTAGCAGTCCGGACGAGCAGCCACCTATGACCACTCAGATAGACCGATCCCTCAAGAAATCTGCAATCCAATCAGACTATCCGGTGGGCAGACCGAAGGAAGGAAGCTCACTTCGAGATATCAAGGGATACCGCTAGTATCACCCCGTGCTTATCGATGGTTTCACTCCAAATGTGAATGGCATACGCTAAAATATCCTCAGTTGACCAATTTTGGCGGAACCCGTATTGTCGGTCACTAAAGACATTACGCACATAACAACGGCGGCGTGCCGCATATAATAGCAGCGGCGCTCATGTAAAACTCCATCGGAATTTTACTGAAAAGGTCGCTGCATCAGATTTAGGTTCTTGGGTATTGGTTATCTAAGTGTTTAGCTAACCTTATATGATAAAGAGTTAAAATATATTTATAGAAACAATTTTTTTCACCGATAAAAAACCATCTCCTAAAAATGCACGGTTTATGAGAAAGAGTGTACGTGTTCGAAGCCACGGCAAAAAAAGAAACAAATTAACTACTTATCATTTCATTCGTTTCTATAACTGGCCTGTTGGTCTAGTGGTTAGTGACCCTGACTGCTATGCCAGAGGTTGTGGGTTCGATTCCCACCCAGGACAAATGTTTGTGTGATGAGCATGATCATTTGTTCTGTGTCTGGGTGTAGTTTATCTATAATATGTATGTATTTAGAAATATATAAGTATGTTTATCAGTTGTCTAGCACCCATAACACAAGCTCTGCTTAGCTTGGGACTAGATGGCGTTGTGTGATAGTTGTGTGGAATATTATTATTATTATTATTATAACATACTTAGTTAAATTATGATAAGCTGATTTTTTACAACTGATCTACTCCATTAGCTTCCGAGTGCTAAAAATTCTTTAGCCAATGCTATCTCTATCGCACAATTGTGGCCATGTGCTTAAAAAATCTACTGAATAAGTAGTTTTCAAAATAGTTTAGGGACGTCAACACGTCGTAAACATGATATAATTTACTAACAACTGAAAAAGAAATCTTAAAAATAAATAATTATTTGTCTGCGTTCAATATTTTACTTTATTCTACGTCTAATCACTGTTTATAAGAGTGCTGCTTTTTGTTAATATTTTGACAGCAGAAACTTATGAAGTTTGTGAGCGAGCAACACTGAATCAGTTGGCGGTTTGAATTAATTTGATGCTTTGGCGCTAGGTTCGATATTTCGAACTTTCCACGTGGAAGTATGCGGGGTCCGCGACGGGTGCGCGGCGCCCCTCGGCGCTTTCGAGCTACCATAAATTTCAAATATACGCCCTTAAGGGCTTGAATCAGAAAGCGGTAATTCTGGACATGGCTTGCATTGTCAGGAGGTTCCTCTCTCTGGAGCCCTGACCGCCGGTAGCTTGGACCCTGTTTCCGATACCAGTGGGCTACTATTGTTATATTTTAAATGTTTTTTTTTTTAATATTTTATAGAAATAGTTTTTTATAGAAATAAAATAAGTTCAATAAGTAAACAAAGACTCAGACCCCTTTCAAAGAATCAGCATTGCGATTCAACGCGGCAATGCTGAACTTTGGCCATTGACAGCGATGTGGATTATTTTTTGGATGCCCAATGATTAATTTTGTTTTATACGCGTTTGTACATAATTTCGTAATAATTAGTGTATGTGTGTGTTAAGTATTTGTAAATTAATTAATGCATAAAATAAACATATAGTGATAAGTAAAGAAAAATGAATGAACGAAGTATATAGTATGTAAGTATATACACTGGAAAAAATAAACAGAGTGAATAATATAATGTAGCAATTATAATAAAATTCTAGTACGTAATAGAATTTAGTGCATTAAAAATATTAGCAATAGTTTACATTTCTGTTATATAGCAATACTAGCGCATATCCTGATTCTCCCGTTCCCGTTTGAATTTCAAAAAATCCTCTCTTAGTACGACCAACAGTTTCAGCTGTGTGTTGTCTATCAGTCACTCAATCAGTGAGTAGGTAAAGAATTTAATATATATTGATTGATTCTTGTATTATATGGAAAACTAATGGTCTTACAAAGCTGAAATTTGACAAGCAGGTTTCTTGGGGAGCGTAGTGGAGCACTAATGGAGGATTCTTTAAAATTCATGCAGGAACGGGAACAAATGGGATATGCGCGTACGAAGGTGCGAGTCAAAGCCAAAATAAAACTTAACTAGTGGACCCATGCGGCTGTGCCTGTGGAGCAGGACCGGCATTTAGCCACGCATTTTTATCCAGGAAATATTTTTTCTGTTTATAATATGCTTGTCAACATAGTGTGCGTTTTATACATGTTTTAAATTTTGTCTCATTCAGTTCGAGAATATCAAGTGGTATTTTACTATAAAATTTAACACAGTACCGCATAAAGGAAGTGTGTACTTTAGCTAATATGAATCGGGGTTGATCTAATTTGTTCCGATTTCTAGTATTAAAACCATGTCTATCACTACACCTGGGAATCTTTAAGCCAAGAGTGAATAGGTTACTTCTAGGCAAGCGTGCTCCATCTTCGACCACATCATCACTTACCATCAGGTGAGATAGTAGTCAAACATACATAATGTTTTCCTATATGTATTGACAAGGTACGTCATGATGTTAATATGCTTATACAGTTCTCTTAGGGAATCGCGCCGGCAAAGATTGTAAATGGTTCTGATAGCAGCTCTTTTCTGCAGAATAAATAAAGACTCAATGTCTGCAGCACGTCCCTATAATAAGATACCGTAAGACATGATACTATGAAAATAACTAAAATAGATCAGCCTCGCAGTATCTATATCAGTAAATTTACGGGTTTTTCTGTCGGGTCCATCGCAGACGACACTCTTGCGGCTTTTCCCTCGCGTCACGGACACTTTTTTTTTTTTTTTATAAAGGGCAAATCCTCATGGATGTGCTCCGCCCTGGGGTGGGCGGAGGGGTCTGTCAGACTCTTACTGACTAAAACCACCCTGGTCCTCCGTCTCTCACCAACCGGGGATCGCGAGAACTAATGCGACTTCCGTAATCCCCGGCTGGTGCAGGCCCGCCTCTGCAGGTCACCTCGGGTCAGCGGGGGGAGTGAGGTGTTTGACTCCCCCCGCGACGTCGGAAAGAGGGGCGCACGGGAACACCACGCGCCGCCACCTCGGGTCCGAATGAATGGGGGGCGACGGATATGCCCAAGTCCGCCGCCTCTGCACCCAGTTAGGGGGGCCGGAAGAGGGCAGCATACGAGGGCCTCCTCCGACGCCCGGTGCGCCTACTGCGGGCCGGGAGAGAGGTCGAGATCTCCCTCTCCCTTTCCGCAGCCTCCTTCTGCGCGACAACTGTTTCGCAGAAGGAGACCACCGCGTCCCAGGACTCCTCGCCGTCGACCATAGCACTATTTGGGTTGAGTAGGCACCACTACGGTACGTAATAAGATACTGGGGCTTCTTCTGAAAGAATGTGTTCGCGATGGCTAGGTCAGACACAGCGCAGGTGCTGAGTATACTGACTTCCTCTGCATTTAGCTGGCCATAACTAAAACCACCGTGAACACGTCCGTACTCTCCAGCAAACTGACCTACGTGACCGTTGAATTCCCCCCCAACCAAAACACCTTCGGAATTCGGAATATTCTCTTGGTTCAATACTATGTCGTAATTATTACTTTTAATTTAGTTTTTATATCATTGAAAAACTAAATTACTAGCAGTAAACCAATTTTGGACCTGCTGAAGGGCGTTATTTACATCGTCAAGACTTGTGGCACGCCTATCTATCTTAAAAATTAAGGACGTATCGTCAGCAAATAATACTACTATAACAGTATACTATATAAGATGGAGAAGATCATTAATGTATACTAGAAAGAGGAACGGACCCAATATTGAGCCTTGTGGTACCCCCCTTTTTACCTCCCTCCCCATTCAGACCCCGTGAATTGATACAATTTATCTGAACTTGCTGCTGTCTGTAGTTTAAATAAGACCTTACTAAACTGAGTGCGTTTACCTGATCCGTTATGTTCTAGTTTTAGGAGCAAGGTTTCGTGATTTACACAATCATATGCCTTGGATTGTTCACAAAAGATTCCTATGGCATCTTGCGCCTCTTCCCACGCTGTATATATGTGTTTTAACAAAGTGACTCCAGCGTCAGTCGTACAACGACATTTGGTAAAACCATACTGTTATTCGTGTAAGATTTTATTAGTGTTAAAATGATTAAGCATTACTTTTTCAAACACTTTGCTGAAAACTGACATTACGGATA
The DNA here is from genome assembly GCA_950371165.1 of Lacanobia oleracea. NCBI lineage: Eukaryota > Metazoa > Arthropoda > Insecta > Lepidoptera > Noctuidae > Lacanobia > Lacanobia oleracea. The sequence continues at coordinate 1,160,773 of OX493385.1, forward strand.
CAGGTCTATAATTATTAGGTTTTTTACTATCTCCAGATTTAAGAAGTGGTATCACCTTACTATATTTCGTTACATCCGGAAAGATCATTTGGTCTACACATAAATTAAATACTAGAGCCGGGTACCTATGGTGATATGGTCTCAATTATGGACGTGCACACTTTGAGAGGCATTCTCCATATGTCTTCAGTTAATTTAATTTTGATTTGCCGGAAAGCTGTAATAACTATCATAGGGTTGATATGTTTGAATTGGAATTCAACCGTACAACCTGGAATGTTTGCTCTTAATAAATCAAATGAGACCTCGGGTGAAGAATTTAAAGCTTCAGTCGTTTTTAATGGTACATTGGTGAAAAAAAATAAAAATTCTTGAGCTACTTCTAAATTAGAGCTTATGGTACCATGCGCAGTCTCTAGTAAAATGTCAGTGTTTCGTACTTTATTTCTGTTAGTTTCATTATTGATAACTTTCCAAACTGTCTTTATTTTATTATCTGCCAATTTGATATTGTTGAAACACAAAAAAAAAGAATTACTTCGGAAGTCGGTGTCAAAAAAGAAAAAATAACCAAAAACACCGACTTCCGGAATTAGAGTTATTTGATACTCTAATTCCGGAAACAAAACACTACATTTTTGGAAGTCGGTTGTATTTCTTTGTAAAAAAGTATTTTTATATAAAGAAGATAGATTATTTTGAGGATGTGATTAATTTCGTTCTAAATGTTGGTTTTGTAGTGCAGAAAATACGGCTGAGTGCTTCAGGTTACCAAATGCCTTTGTATAGTCAACAAAGGCTAAGAACAACGATTTTTTACATTCCATGTGCTTTCCATGATTTGATTTAAATCTTGGAGATGATCCGTGTATTTAATATTTTATTTTTAAATATGATAATACTGATGATTTTTGATGTTTTAGTACTACATCAATACAGCAATTGGGTTCCCTCTGTGATATTGTGTTTCCATGTATCTTTACTGTAGAAACTATTTTTGGTGTGCGTATGTATACCTAGGTAGATTAAACATTAAGACGACTATTTATTGTCAATTTCACTAGATGAGGCCGGCTTCATCTAGTTTACGTTATTTTGGAAATTTGTTCTCAGGAGCATAAACATCAAAATGTATTCAGGGTGAGCGACAATGTTGCAATGTGAACAATTTCGCCATAATGTAGTGTCGTAGTACAATCCCCGATGAGTCGGCGCGCTGCTCCCGACGCGCTGTGGTCAGCGCTGGCCTTGACTTGGTAACAGAGCTTTATGTTTAACCAAACACACACAAAAGCTCTATCACCAAGCGAAGGACAGAGCATTACTTCGACGACCTCGGATTGCAGAGTTATATCTAGAGACAGATGCTGAAACTAATTTATTAGAGACATATGGAAATAAAATAAAAAAGCCCATAATTTTTGTGTATTACCAAATCATGAGGTATTGTTAATAATGATGGATGAAGAATAATAAGATCCCATTAATCACACTTACCGTGACATATTATATTTTGCTACGAAAGAACAGTTATAATGAGCGCAGAACTAGTTGGCCGCGCCTTAGGTATGTGAGCGGTGGGACGCAGAGGCGGGGGCACTTGCTGTCATTACTCAGTGTGGCGCCGTACTTCGCGACGGCAACACGCGTTGAAAGTTCCGGCTAGTTTAGACAAAACGCAAATGAGATTGTAATAGCGAGATGAGTCCGCCGATAAAAAGACAATCTAAGGAAATAATGTTTAAAGAGCATACGTTTTTTAAAAAACGGTAAGCCGATGTCAGTAGTTTAGAATATAAAACTGATGCGAATATACATAAATTAGTAGCAGAAGCAACAAGAATATCAGAACGAAGTGTAAGAAGAGTGATTGCTGAAAGTAAAACTTTCTTGCAAAATACAGGGGAAGCAAAATTTAGTTCTCCACGGAGACCAAAAGAAATAAAAAAGGAAATATGAGTTGATGATTTTAATTTAGGAGTGATAAGAAGAAAAATAAATCAGTTTTATACGGTAGGTAGAGAAAAAACATCCAAGTCTACGAAAACCAAATGCTGTGTTAAAAGAGGATAATATTTTTAATTGCGGATTAACTTTTTTAAGAGAAATTTTGCATAAACTGGGATATTAAAAAAAATGTAAATTGAAGAGATCCCTTTTAATAGAAAGACCAAACATTGTTGAATGGCGAGTGAAATATTTGAGGGCCATTTAAAAATTTGGAGAAGACAAACGAAGTATTTTCTTTTTAGACGAAACTTACGTTAACCAAAGTCACAATGTCCAAAAATGTTGGCATATTCGTCGGAGCCTGGAATTTATATTGCTATTGGTAAAGGAAGGAGTTTAATAATAGTTCACGCTGGTAGCCGGAACGGGTTAGTTGACGATGTTTTGCTAATTATTAAATCAGATTCAAAAACGGGTGATTATCATGGAGACATGAACTCTACAATTTTTTTTTTTTTTTTTTTTTTTCTTGGGTTGATTTATACCTAAACTTCCAACTAACTCAGTCATAGTTATGGATAATGCTGCCTATCATTGTGTGCAAGTTGAGAAGAAACCGACTATGCCCAGTTTGAAAATTAATATGCAGAACTGGATGCAAAATCATAACGTGCCATTTTCTCCCACGATAATCAAAGCCGAACTCATGAGGTTGATTAATACGACCCAATCAGACCTCAACCCGATCGAGCTTGAGTGCGCAAATATTAAAAATTGCCTGGCCAGAGATCACATTAATGCTACATTGGATGAGAAAATTACAATACTAACAAGGCTATTTTCCGAATTCTCTGCAGAACAATTGCAAAAATGCGTTGAACACGTACTAACCTCCTCACCCCTGTCGCCACCTAAGGCGCGGCCAACTAGTTCCGCGCGCTCTATAGTAGAATCTTGTCAGCGTTAAAAACACAAGAAGAACAAAAACTAGCTGACCCGCGCGGCTTCGCTCCCGTCAAAGTCAAAGCCTTTATTCCAATTAGGCCATTAAACGGCAATTTTGAACGACATTCACGTTTCAAATAATATAAAAATTCTAAAGTGACTCTACTGTCCATTCGGAAAGGTAGATTCTTATTGAGAAGAATGAACAAGAAACTCCATAGTTACTCTTTTCAAATAAATCTTTTACAATATTTGGTAAACAAAAATTTAGTTATTTGTGAGGACCATGCACCTAGAGTATGCAGAGTGTAGTGAAATAAAAGATGTTATCGCATTGTAGAACAAATGGTTTGGAAAAATCAGGACACATCATAACAGGAGTATTTATTAATGCCTGTTTCAACCCAATAAATGCTTCATCAGCTGCGTCATCCCAATCTATAGGATCTCTACCTTTTTTCTTACCAATAACAGCGGTAAGAGGTGCAATAATTGAAGAAAAACCACCAACAAAACGTCTATAATATGAAAACATTCCAATAAAACCTCGTAGCGATTTAGCGGTGATAGGAGTTGGAAAATCCTTAATAGCATCAAGCTTACCTGGGTCAGTTTGTAAACCTTTCTCGTTCACAATGTAACCTAGATACTTTAATTCGCTTTTACAGAATTCACACTTTTTTAAATTAATAGATAAGCCAGCCTCAATAAGTCTGTTCAAAACTTTCCTGAGAAGAGCGAGATGGCTCTGGAAATCTTTAGAAACTAAAATCAAATCGTCGACGTATCCAAAAACACAATCGTCGCTAGTTGAAGTGAATTCAAAATTAACAATCATGTCAGTAAGACGTTGCATCTCTGATGCTGCATTCGTAAGCCCGAATGGCATCCTGACAAATTCAAATAATCCACGTTGTGGAACAATAAAAGGTTTACAAACTGACCCAGGTAAGCTTGATGCTATTAAGGATTTTCCAACTCCTACCACTGCTAAATCGCTACGAGGTTTTATTGGAATGTGTTCATATTATAGACGTTTTGTTGATGGTTTTTCTTCAATTATTGCACCTCTTACCGCTCTTATTGGTAAGAGAAAAAGCAGAGATGCTATAGATTGGGATGACGCAGCTGATGAAGCATTTTACAGGTTGAAACAGGCATTAATGCCTGTTTCAACCTGTAAATACTCCTGTTATGACGTGTCCTGATTTTTCCAAACCATTTGTTCTACAATGCGATAACATCTTTTATTTCGCTACAAGAGGTAGACTTATCAATTTTCTAAATAAGTAGGTACATGATACTGACACATTTACAAATATTGGAATCACTAATTAACCGTGAGTGAGTTAACAGAAAAATACGAATACAAAAAGAAAAAGAAAATTTATAAAATTAATACATAAAGCAACCAGTTTGATTTTGTCCACAACATTGGCTGTGCTATAGAGCAGGAACAGCATGCTTCCAGTTTTTTTTTGTTCTAATATGTCACAAGGTATTTTATTTGTAACACTTAACACACTACCCCATGAAATATGTTTGTACTTTAGCTAATCTATAAAATGGTTGATCTAATTTATCTTTATTTCTAGTATTAAAATTATGTCGATCACTAATTTTACTAAAAAGATGGCGATTTTTCCTTACATACATTATATTTTCATATATGAATTGGCAAGTGACTGTCATATTATTAATCTTTTAAAAAAGTTACCTTAGAGAATCGCGGCGACGCAGATTGTAAGGGCTCTGACAGCTCTCTTTTGTAAAATAAATAGGTATGGATTAAATGTCAGCAGCCCGACCCCACAACAAAATACCGTATGACATAATGCTGAGAAAGTAGCTAAAATAGACCAAACGTGCGGTTTCTACGTCTATTAACTGTCTTATCTTCCTAACAGTATAAGCAGCTGAGCTTAGCCACCCCGCTAGAGATGTTATATGAGGTCCGTCCACGGTGATTCCCAAGAAAACTGTCTGATCAATAAACTCCAGTTTTTTTCCATTCAATATGATGTCACATTCGCTACTTTTAACATTTGGCAAAGTAAATCTAATACGTATGGTTTTTATTCCATTTAATACCAAGATATTTGCCGTACCAATTTTGGACTTGAAGAATAGAGTTATTGACGACGTCAAGATTTCGTGACCGTCGCTCTGTTTTTTCGTCGGTGTTTTTGAAGTAAACGTCAACTGGCCACCCTATCTACCCTACCTACCTTACCCTACCTACCTCCCTACCTACCTACCAAACACCCTACCTACTATTTTTTTTATAGTTTGATACTTATTATGATATTCCTGACAAAGACTAATTCAAAAACACAAAATCATGAAAATTGGTCCAGTTGGTCTTGAGTTATAAAATAAACCCAACTTGGTTTTATTTTTTAAGATTTTTGCGAAAGATTCGACCTTTTTCTAGAAGGCATTTTTAAATAAGCGGACAGCGGTTACTTATTAATAAAGGGTCAGAGTCAGAGATTTTAGCGAATTTTGGTAATTTGGACCCTAACAAAGACTTTCAAGATCTTTTAGAGACCAAACCTAAACTCCTAATGAACTCGTCTGTGGTTAAAAATCGTATGAGGGTCGTTTTCCAGCGAATTAAGAAAAACGCGTCATCAGTGCAACGCCATCTATCGACCAAGTTGTAAACTGACAAAATATTTAGCAGCAAAAGACGTGAAATAAGAAGTCATACACAACGATAAGGTATTAAAATGTTCACTTTTATTTTGCTACGTATTAAAAGTTTCACACATAACTTAATAATTTGTTTTGGTATTTTTTTCAAGCTTTCGTGCATTTTATTTTTCTCTAGAATACATTAGGAAATTTCTTACTAAACTTAAAAACCAATATCTTTTGATATTGTGGATTGATTTTGAAGGAAAAAAGCGCTAAATGTTACTCGGGTTATCACTAAATATTTTCAAGTACCTAAATTTGTTGTTTGTCTGTTTGTCTGTGCGTTTGAGGGAGCTCAAACGCACAGACAAACAGACAAACGAAAAATTCGAAAATTGCATTTTTGTGTTTTAAATCTTTTTCCTAACTTTTCTATGTAATTTTTATGCAAAAATATTCAATGTACAGACACAGTTAGTATACGATTTGATTATATGTAATAATATTAGATTTTTAACTAATAAAATTTGAACACGACTATTTTTCGTCAATTTAAACTAGATGAGGCCGGCCTAATCTAGTTAACGTAATTTCGTAAATTTGTTTTCAGGAGAACAAACATCAAAATGTATTCAGGGTGAGCGACAATGAAGAATTTCGCCATATTGTTATCCCCGATGAGACGGCGCGCTGCTCCCGACGCGCTGTGGTCAGCGCTGGCCTTGACTTGGTAACAGAGCTTTATGTTTAACCACACAAACACAAAAGCTCTATCACCAAGCGAAGGACAGAGCATTACTTCGACGACCTCGGATTGCAGAGACAGATGCTGAAACTAATTTATTAGAGACATATTGAAATAAAATAAAAAGACCCTTAATTTCATGCATTAATTTCATTGTTTAATGGAGTTTTTAGCCCCTCATACTTTCCTGATGCAGGTAGGTCCAGTAATATGTCCGTAACCTGCAATAACACCTCCTTGCCTAGCATGGAAAGCACGACCTGGTACCTGGCCTCGTCGGATGCCTTTTGTGGGTTCCATGCCGCTTCTGTTTGTATGAACCACAACTTGGGTTCATCACGCCAAAAATCTGGAATTCGTGCTGACACTGAAATGCTGGTAGCCTGCTGCTCTTCATTCAACGCTTCCTACACCTTTTCTGATGCCATTATTTGATTTTTCAAATTATTATGCAAGGCACTTTCCACGTGGTAGTTGAGTCGCCCGACTGAGTTATGTGTAACGCGATATCCTTTCCTGCTTGATCACGTCGGGGTCACCAATGTAACTTCCAGGTTTACCTTGGTTGGGAGGATGAACAAATGAATATATTGGCAGAGAGTTCACGTGTGGTTTTATTCGATCAAACATTAGTTACACAATGACACTTAATTATTACATACAGTTAATCCACGTCACAACAACACTACTCCGAGTGGAGCTCACCGAACGACTGGCTTGCCCGCGTTGCCTGTGCATTTTCTATTATAATGCTTACATTGCAATTGCTGACCTGTACTGTCACTACAAACATCAAAACGAATTCAAGGTGAGCGACAATGTTGCAATATGAAGAATTTTGCCATATTGTAATCCCCGATGAGTCGGCGCGCTGCTCCCGACGTGCTGCGGTCAGCGCTGGCCTTGACTTGGTAACAGAGCTTTATGTTTAACCACACAAACACAAAAGCTCTATCACCAAGCGAAGGACAGAGCATTACTCCGACGACCTCGGATTGCAGATACAGATGCTGAAACTAATTTATTAGAGACATATTGAAATAAAATAAAAAAGCCCTTAATTTTATGCATTAATTTCATTGTTTAATGGAGTTTTCAGATTTCATTTATGATAGTGTTTTGAACAATCCTACCAGGTTTGAGCTTGTTGTGAATTAATGTAACTTTACCCATATTTGTTGATCTAATTTCACCGGACATATTACGAGGCATGCCTTTTAAGTTTTGTCGTTTGAAGAAAAAAACACAACTAGAACCTTTTAGTACTTTTTATTATTTTTCAAAGTATTCACCACGTAGTTTAATACACTTTTCCATTCGCTCAAACCAGTTATTTTAATATTTATTCCACTCTAAAGTGAAGGTGTTCAAAATGGCTGACTTGAAAGCGTCGACTGCTTCTTCAGCGTACTGGAACCTTTGACCACAAAGACTTTTCTTAATTTTAGAAAATGTAAAGAAATCGTTAGGGCTTAGGTCAGGACTGTATGGAGGATGGTCAAGAATTTATTTTTCCTGTGGTATACCACTCTACGTTAACAGTTCTACGATCTTCAAGTGCAATAGTCGCAACATGACCGGTTTTTCCAACGAACGTGGCCACCATCTTCTTTGAAGTGCTTCGTGAACGAACCACTTTAGTCGGCTTTGGCTCGACTTGAAAGACCTAGATAGTAGATTGTTGTTTTGAATCAGGATCGTAGGCATAGATCCATGATTCGTCACCGCTGATAATGTCGTAGACGTGATTTAACTCTCCTCGGTTGAACCTTTGCAGAGGTTTTTTTACACCATCTGACGCGGGCCGCCTTGTGATCGTCGGAAAGCAGATGCGGTATCCAACGGCAAACTAGCTTTCTCAAACCAAGTGCTTCATGCAAGATCTTCTGAATGGTTGACCCTGAGATGCCTAATAGAGCCTCTATCTCTCGATACGTCACATGACGATCTTCGAGAATTAGTTGTGTCACAGCAATGATTCTATCTTCAGTGAAGGCGGTGTCGGTGGAAGGTGTCCGTCGCGAGATTGGTCACTAACACTAGTATGTTCACGCTGGAATTCTAAATACCAGCGTTCGACAGTCCGCAGACATGGGGCTTTATCACTGAACACAGTTGTTAGCTCTTCAAAACACTGAAACCGTGTCAGACCTCTTCTAAAGTTGTAGAAAATTATTGCACGAACATTTTCCTTAGAAAGATTCATTTTCGTACTTAACCTGACAGATTTCAATCGACGCTGTGTCTAAACAATAGCATTAATCCTAATACTTTCAACTGTTTCGAGATTCGAAATTCAAACACATTCGAATATAGAACAGTTCCAAATTCAAAATTGCCGAGAAATATGGAAACGACAGAACTTAAAAGGCATGCCTAGTATGACACTTCTTTAAGTCTTCTGGTAAATTGATCATTTTAATATTTGTGCTCCCTCAGGCAATATTGTTTTTTGCCGTTGTTCGTAATATAAACACATCAAAATGGTCTAGGAATCAAGTACATTTTTAACTATTAAAATATCCAAATGATTTACCAGATCTAGTCTTCCAGACTGGCTTACAAATAAACAAATAATTTTATTAATGCTTCAGTTTATACAGTGGTTAGTGTTTGGAGCTTCCTTTTAAGCATATAATGCCTGTGTTAGGAGAATCCGCTCTTCCAATAATATAGCAATAATGACTAAAACTAGAATTACAAGTACCTACCTATATGTCTAAAAATAACAAACATAATACAAAAAAATACAAAAAAAAATATTGAGAGGATTTCCCGAGTGTGTGTATAATTATGTGAGAAATTGAACAGTGGGGTGGTTGAGTGTGTGAGGATGAATGTGAGAGTGTGTGTGGTAGAAACATTTGCTAGTATGTATGCTAAAGAAGTGCCTCCGTATCATCATAGGTAAGCCGTCTTAAGCCAATTGGTTAAGATATTTTTACATTCAAAACTTGTTTTGTTGTATAATTCATTCATTTTGTTTATTTTGTTGTAGAGTTTAGCTGAACGTTTATTGAATAGTCGGGTGGCAAATATTGTTTTAGTATGTGGGATTTCTGCCAGAATTCCCTTCTTTTCTGCAATAAGACTGGATCATAAGGCGGGGATTTATGCTTTGTAAAACTGTTTGTAAAATGTACAGTTTTCTTACGGAATGTAAATCACTCGTTTTGTTTAACTTGTCAGTGGGATATCTTTTATTTTTAAAGTGAATGATTTTTTAGTACTCGTTGGGCTCTCTCTACATCTATAAAATAGGTTTTAGCTGCTCCTCCCCAAACAAGAATGCAGTATAGCAAAATATACTGAACCAGTGCCACATAAATTTCATTTAGAACATTTTTTGGGGGGACTCTACTACTCATAAAATGTTTTAGGTACAATATGCCTAAGTGTTTTAAAAGTATAACTCAATCGCCTAACTCTATTTGTGAATTGTTTAAGATGTGGAAACCAAGATAGCCGCTGGTCAACAATTACGCCAAGATATTTAGTCTATGTTACTTTTTGAATGCATGAACAACTACAGTTTTGGTTTTTGGCATCTCCACATGTGTGTATTTTTAGATGAAAATCCTCACTTGGTTGACTACTTTTGTTAATTCTAAAGCATATATAGTTAGTTTTAGTTGTATTCAAAGTGAGTAGGCTATTATTTAAACAGTTGGCTACTTGTGCCATCCCCATCTCAGCCTTGAGTTTAACGTCTACCCAGGAACTCCCAGAAACCACCACAGCCATGTCGTCAGCGTAGGAGAAAACTTTTGCCTTTTTAATTTGCATGTTGCAGAGATTATTTAAATATACTAGGAACAACGTAGGACCAAGTACGCTTCCCTGGGGACCCTAACCCTTTGCTTCCTTGATGTATGATAATCTGCAAGTTACTTCAGTGGAATGTCTCTTATTCCAACTTTTTCGAGTTTACTGACAAGGACGGGGACAAAAACGGTGTCTTACTTCAATTCTTATTTTAAGTTAACAACTTATCCCTACCTAATATTATTCTCTAATACATACTTAGTAAAAATGAAGGAAAATTGCAATTTTTGAAAGTTGTGCAATATTAACTTTGAAAGAAAGATAGAAAGAAAATACGTTTATTCTGCCAGAAATGACGCACAAAAACACAAAATTAAAAGAAAGTTATGTTAATGTCGTCAATTAAATGACAATAATAACAAGCTCTTTTACGAAAAATACAACTAATTTTCAAAAAAACAGACAAACTTTAATTTCTACCGACTTCCGAAATTATAGTTATTTCATACTTTTTTTTTACTATTGATAGGCACGCGTTTGACCACTATCTCACTGTTGGTAAGCGATGTTGTGGTCGAAGAAAGCGGACTTGACAAATTACCCGCAAGAGTCCTCAAAAACTGTGCTCCAGAGCTGTCTCCTGTCCCGCCTCTCTCTAAAAACCGGGGTGGTGCTAAAGTCCTAGAAGCTCGCTAATGTGCAGCCAGTGCCCAAAAATGGTAACCGTGCCGGCCCTGTCAATTACAGACCAATTGCCATAATCTCCATACCGTTTAAAGTGATGGAAAGGGTTCTTAATAATAAGCTGCAAGCATACCTGGAAGACAGTGAGCTCTTCAGTGATCACCAGTACAGCTTCGTCGGTCAACTGGAGATCTTCTTGTATATTTGATCCCACTTTGCCTCCAATGCTGAAACCTGATGGTTCGCTGGCTCACTCTGCAAGAGAGAAAGCAAATTTATTTGCAACTCTCTTTGCAGGCAATTCGCGTCTAGACGCTGGCTCCAAGCAACCACCAACTTTACCTCGTTGTGACTCTTCGATGCCGGAGATCAAAATTCATAATAAAGAGGTCTGTAGAGTATTATGCAGTTTAGATGTGAAAAAGGCCAGTGGACCTGACGGCATTCCAGCAAGAGTGTTGAGGCAATGTGCACCTGAATTGTCTCCTGTGTTGACACGCCTGTACCGCCTCTCTCTTGTAAAAAGAACGGTGCCGAGATCATGCAAGCTTGCGAATGTGCAACCGGTGCCCAAAAAGGGAGACCGTTCTGACCCTGCGCATTATCGTCCGATCGCCATTACCTCCATCCTATGCACGGTTATGGAAAGGGTCCTGAACAGTAAGCTGCTGACCTACCTTGAAGACAACAATCTCCTCAGTGACCGTCAATATGGCTTTCGCCGGGGACGGTCAACTGGCGATCTTCTTGTGTATGTCACGCACTGCTGGGGCGAAGCCATTGAGAGACACGGCGAAGCACTTGCCGTGTCGCTTGATATCTCGAAGGCTTTTGACAGGGTCTGGCACGCAGGTCTCCTCAGAAAGTTTCCTGCTTATGGTATCCTAGCTGGTTTTTGTAGCTGGATATCAGACTTCCTGAGTGAACGGTCGATCCGAGTGGTCGTTGACGGCTGCTCCTCTGACCTCATGGCTATTGATGCTGGAGTTCCTCAAGGATCTGTTCTCTCTGCAACTCTTTTCTTGCTGCACATCAATGACCTATTTCAGCCTGGTCTTGTTGGGTACGCAGATGACAGTACGGTTTCAGAGAGATACTTGTCCAACGCAACAACCAGTGAGGTTGAAGTTTGTTCCTTGAGAGAGGCCATGGTAGAGCGGACAAATTTGACCTTAAGCGTTGTCTCCCAGTGGGGTGATGACAATTTGGTCACTTTTAACGCCACCAAAACACAGGCGTGTCTTTTTACCGCAAAAAGGAGTCGTTTTGACCAAGCTCCTACTTTTCGGGGTGCATCTGTTCCTGTGACTGATCGGCTCGAGCTCCTAGGCATGGAGTTGACATCCAGTCTCAACTTCGGCGCCACCATCGAGTACAAAGCCCAAACTGCGGCCAAAAAGCTGGGCATCCTAAATAGGGTGAAGCGATACTTTAGACCTGGACAGCTTTTAACACTATACAAAGCACAAGTCCGATCCTGCATGGAGTATTGTAGCCACCTTTGGGATGGCTCAGCCAAGTATCAGCTTGCCGCGCTTGACTCGGTGGAACGCAGAGCTAAGAGGCTCATCGGCGACGTAAAACTGGTGGATGCCAAGCTACATAGCTTGGCTCATCGCCGGTCTTCTACAGATTGTACTTCGGTGAGTGTGCCCAAGAACTCCAGGACCTCATCCCACCGGCCCCCTTCTACCATCGGACATCCAGACGCACTGCATTTTACCATCCCTACCTTGTGGCTATTCCACCAATTCGCACTAAGCATTTTCAAAGGTCTTTTATAATGCGCACAGCAAAGGAGTGGAACTCTCTGCCTGCGTCTGTGTTTCCGAAAGCTTACAACCCTAATCTCTTTAAAGTTAGAGAGAACAGGCTCCTTCTGGGTAGGCTCGCCCCATCGTAGACTTTTAGACTTTGTCTCTGTCATCTCTGACATAGACTAGAGTCAAGAGCAAACCCATTACAAATAAAAAAAAAAAAATATGTTACGCGTTGCTGGGGCGAGGCCATTGAAAAACACGGTGAAGCCCTAGCTGTGTCGCTCGATATTTCATAGACCTCTGATAGAGTCTGGCATGCTATTCTGTTTCGTAAGCTTCTCGCGTACGGCATCCCTGCTGACTTTTGCAACTGGATTTCCTACTTTCTCAGTGAGCGTTCGATCAAAGTGGTTATAGATGGCTGCTCATCGGATAATATGACTATTGATTATATGACCAGAATTCCTCAGGGGTCTGTTCTTTCTGCGACTGTATTTTTGCTGCATATCAAGGACTTACTGCAACTTGGTGCAATCGTTTACGCAGATGAAAGCACGGTCTCAGAAAGATACCCGTCCAGTGCAAGAGCCGGCAGGGAGGAAACAGTTAACTTAGAGAGGCCATGGTAGAGCGAATTAATTTGACCTTAAATCTCGTTTCCCAGTGGGGCGACGACATCCTGTTCAAAGTCAATGCTCTGAAAACACAGGCATGTCTCTTCACTGCTAAAAGGAGTCCATTTTAGCTATCTCCTACATTCCGAGCTACGCCTGTACCTGTTACCGACCGCCTATTGCTTTTGGGCATGGAATTGACGTCTAATCTCAACTTCGGCTCAACCATCGAGTCAAAAGCTCAGACTGCAGCCAGGAAGCTGAGCATCTAAATAGTGTAAGGAGCCACTCTACACATCTGAACAACTTCTGAGTCTGTACAGAGCACAAGCACAAGATGATTCAAATTAACCCACATAAAATTTTTATGATGATAAATAATTTCTTTATTTTTCGCTGTAAATAATATTCAGGACCATATTACATTTTAAATATGTATTGACAAACCTGTAGGGTTTGGTTCTGAGGCCGCTCCTGTGGGACATCGGCTACGACTGAGTACTGCGCATCGACCTCCAGGGGGGAGTCGCTACAGGTTTGACGCCATGACACGCGGGGTTGCGTCTCCCTCGCTTCACTCCGAAGTTAACTTTCGGATTCTTCATGGTTCGAGATACAATATGATGCCTGTGAATATTTTCCGTGTCAGTGATAAAATGAATTGGAGTTATAAAAAATACAATTAACCACGAAGATACTATTTCGTATGAGATGGAAACATTATATGCGATAATTAATTTTTTATGGTATTAAAATGTCAACTTTTTTAAAATACGCTTCCGCATAAGTATAAAATAAATATTTCTTTCTTTTTTATTTTATCATACATTTTAATTCTTGATTTGATTGCTAATTTTAATTATGATTTATTAATTTACCCTTCTTTATTTGGTTTTTAATTTTGTTTCTAAATTTTAATTTTAATAATTATTATTTTACTATTTTTTTATAATTCGTTAGTTTATATTTATTTAATGTCTGGGTCTTGTTTTTTTTTTTGCTGATTTTATTAGTTTACTATTTATGTACACACAGAAAAACAGTAATAAATAACATTATAATTACGAGTACAAAGGAACTGCTTATTTCTAAAGAAATTTCTTCCAGCAGACCTGCGACAACAGAAATGAAAAAGAAGTGTAGACAATAGATTTTAATTTTAATTATGATTTCATTATTTTTTATAATTTGTTATGTTGTATTTGAAGAAAAAGCTCTAATCTCACTTTTTTTTAAATTTAATAAGAAAGTATTATATCTTATCCTTTCCAATTTTATTTGTGTAGTCCCGTAAACATTCTGTTGTGTTTAAAATAAAGATAACGTCGTAGGTTACGTATTGTTACGTTTTTTTGATAACACTTCAATTTTACCATTTTTGAGTAACTGTTTGTTTTCCCGAAATAAATAAGTAAATTGAATAAAATAAATATGTATACCTAATATGTATATTAATACATATTTAAAATATAATATGGTCCTGAATTTTATTTACAGCGAAATATTAATAAGTTATTTATCATCATAAACATTTTATGTGGGTTAATTTGAATCATCTTTAATAGTACTACTAGCAAAGGCTCAGGTGATGGAGTTTCGAGATAGTGGATCTCTTACTTGGCTACTTTTAAACTTAAACGTAAGAGTGGATGAAAAATAGCTTTTCTGTGCGTCTGAAGGAATACTTAAGGTCATAATTATATTTATGTGGTTGCCAACGAAAAATCGTGTTAGTACGTTGAATACTAAGCTCATTGTGATTTACTAAATGACAACTGCTACATGAACCGTTTACAACGACGACCAACGCTTTATTCTCTTGTAAACAATAAAAATATGGCGAAAAACTGCGCGCTGTGCACTAAGGGCCATTTTCACCAATTCAAACTGATCGCCATCAGTTCATCTGAACTGCGTTCAAGGGCTGAGTATATCAATTTTGTCATAACAAATGGACAAACGTACTTCACGTATATGAAGATTAGGGAAACACTAGTCCAAGCAAACTGGGATGTAATACCATGTTACTAAAAACACCTGGCGCGAGCAACTGTGCAGCAGCTTCAATTGAACCAGCCATCGTTGCTCCCTCCGGCAGTTCTGACACATCAAGTAGCCATGCTGACATCCGAAATTAAATGACTACATACGAGCCGATATGGAGAAACTGAAATCTTACATAAAACAAATGAGCGACCACGTCACCCATTACTACGGGCACCTTAATGAGTAACACAAGGATTTAAAAAAATATCTCTCTAAAAAACATTACCGTTAATCTTCGTGAGCAACTACACTCTCAAGCTCAATCAGCAAATCGCAACAAGTTTGAACGAATTGAAAAATGAGAACCCTCTTCACATATTTAAAGTAATGGCACACAAAACGCCGGCGCCGCTCTGACAGTCTGTGTCATCGAGTAACAAACATGCATCTATCCAAACATTCGCTTTATTTTGTAGTGAGTTATAACTGCAATTGGTTGCTCGTAAAAGTTATAGCATGCACTTTAGTGATAATATTGAGCGTTTATTTACGTAACTTTGTTGTACTGAGCTCTTCTGAATTTTATAATCTGTAACACGAGCGCGGGGGTGCTTTTGAATCCTACTTCAAAGTTCCTCGTGCGTCCTAAGCTCCTTATTTCTAAGAATAATATTCTATTTTGCTGTAGAATATTAAGAGATGCAAGCCATTGTAAAACATGCAAGAACCTTGGGCAGTGTTCTGACTTTATTGTTAACCGCCTTCTTCAAAAAGGAGGAGATTTTATGAACGGCAGTAGGTTTTTTTTTTATTATGTATGTTCATTGTTGACCGATGTTAAAAATTATTTTTTTTTGTCAAAAGCCTATACTCCAGAGTTGGTCCCATTGTCACCAAGTCAGAATCTGATGATGGGATCATATGACAATCGAGGGAAACCCTCAAATGTTTATATGCACATACAATGTTTTTCATAAATTAACTTCCTAACACAATTCAGATATTTGTGCCTGGTAATCATCATCTCATGTTGCTGAGCTGATTATGGAAGGTATAAGTTAGGATCGGATGATGTGATCCCATGAAAAATGTTTGTTTAGCGATATTTTCGCCAATTGACAACCGATTTCAATGATTCTTTTTTGTTTGGAAGAGTATTTTCCTAGGCTGGTCCATTTCAATTTGGTGAAGATCTGTCGAAGAACTTTGGAGGTAGGCAACGGAACTCTTTAACAAAAGGATCGGAATTGCTGAAAGCGTCTGTTTATTTTTTATACCAATTCATAAAAAACATCACGCTGGTACGCTGTGAATAGGTACGCAGGTACCACTAAAAAGTGAAAAAAAAACTTTTTTACAAAACAATACAACAGACTTTTTTGTAAAAACGTTATTTTATACAATGAAAGATTTTTCTATGGATCCATCGCTACATTGTTTATTTTTGAGTACGAGTATATTGTGGCACTAGGCTAGCGCTGTTGTTAGAACGGGATAGAAAACACTACAATATAAATATAGAAAAAAAAAATAACACGATAACTTAGCATTTGGCTAGGTCAACTTACCTTCAAGGGCATTCCAGTGCAGCAACTGTTGTGTTACAGAATACGTTGCGCAGGGTTTAAAATATACTTAAAGTGCTAATTGGCCGCAATAAAGTCACTAGATAGGATAATGGCACCAGTGAATGACCATCCCCCAGTGAATGAACAAAACGCAGTTTTATAAAAAATAAGTGATTGGGACGTTCCATAATTACAACATTCTTTTTTTATTTTTGTATTTGTTATGGGTTTGCTCTTAATTCTAGTCTATGTCAGAGATGACAGAGACAAATACTACGATGGAGCGAGCCTCCCAGCCGCCCAGAGCCTACCCAGAAGGAGCCTCTTCACTCTAACTTTGAAGAGATTAGGGTTGTACCTTTTGGAAACACAGACGCAGGCAGAGAGTTCCACTCCTTTGCTGTGCGCATTATAAAAGACATTTGGAAAAGCTTAGTGCGAATTGGTGGAATAGCTACAAGGAAGGGATGGTGAGATGCAGTGCGTCTGGATGTCCGATGGTAGAAGGGGGCCGGTGGCATGAGGTCGTGGAGTTCTTGGGCACCCTCACCGAAGTACAATCTGTCGAAATTAAATTAAAAAGAAAGTAAATTTATCCCATTTTGATTACAAAAGCCGTTTCTTATAAATCATAGTTCATTACAAAATTGCGAGCGTCTGAAGTAATCGGTTATAGTGAAACTGTAAGTTGTTTGAGCCAGAGTTTAGGATCTACGTATGAGGAATCAGTTTTGATACGTCATTTTAATCTAGACAACAGTATTTTCATTAACTTTTTTGTTTATTATAATAAAAGTATAGTTTATTAATGTTTTTCAAACCAATTTACTTGGGATTTTAATAAGTAACATCAAATTATTGAGTATTCCAGTATTGAACGGTCGTTCATTCAATGGGTAAACGTCAATATCATTTTTTTGTTGAAAAAGTCAATTTATTTTAATCCTAAAAGGTTCAAATTTTGGGAGTTATTTTATACATGTATTTCTAATCTTTTGGCCAGTATTGGGACAAGTATTTTCATTTGCTGGATTACAAAATCCAGTAAATAAACACTCATTTCTAAATGAATCCAAATAATATAGGTTTCGTCATCATGGCATCATATTTTGAGCCAGATTTCTGACTCTAAGGTTCCTGTAAGGTAGCAAATTTATCTGGGCCTCGCCCGTGGCTCTCTTACTTGCCAGTCTTCAGCCACAACGCCCGCAACTCTTCCATCAAGTCGTTTATGCTCTGTTTCCTTCTAAGGCGGAAAACACACCTCCTCCAACGAATCGTCCTCCTGCATCACTCAGTAGGGATGTCGTGAAAGTATCGACTTTTACGACTTGGCTAAGGCGACCGAGCTAGAATCTCTAATTATCCTCATCTTATCTTTTGCCTTGCAAAAGTATTTGATAAAAAAATGTCTGTACCATATGAATGTGTATTCTTATGGACTAGAACAATATAAAAAGCAATGTTTTTCTATCCGCGCTAACTTTTGAAATATATATAAAATTGGTATGAAATAAAAGAGAAAACCTAAATAAAGTACAGTGTTGTTGGGAGTTATTACCTGAAGGCGACAATGGACTCGTTTTCCAGGAAATGAATAGCAACGCCTTGAAGAAAATAACGTTTTCAAGTCATCATCTTTACTTGTACGTACGTACTGGATCCTCCAGTGTTTTCGTATCACAAAGCAATATTGGGTAAACATGTTATTTTCTATATTGGAGTGTCCGTTTATACAGCGTTAATCTCAAAACAAATATTTTCATTATAAGATAAGAAATACGTCAAACATCACTGTATCAACAATGTGTTAAGTGTCAAAGGCTTTGAATTGTGAAAAGTAAGTTCTAGCTTTTTGCAACCCACGCAGACAAGTCGGGACGTTCAGCCTTACTTCATTTCATACCACAGACATAATATATTTGTAAAAATAAAATATTAGCAAGTTCAATTTAATTGACAATGACGTCATTTCAAAGCCTTAAGTACGTTGTGTCGCATTTTCAACGTCTCGTTAGATATATCGTCGTCGAAAATAACGTCACTTTTACGGTAAACTTATGAATTCAATTTTTGTGACTCAATATTTTGATAAAAACTATCTAATTTTAGTTGTAGTGGTACCGTGGAAAAATTTCTATTTTAAATCTCTGACTGTTACAGAATTTAAATTGTTCCAGTCTGCGTTTTAGAAATACATTTTCGTGCTCCATATTCGACCACATCATCGCTTACTACAGACTTAATACAGATCTTTTTCAATCGCTAAATACATTTTGTGTGAATTATAAGAATTTTAACTACACTTCATACCGAAATTTAATTAAAATTTTGTATTAATTGAAATGATTGAAAACAAATAATCATATCTTAATAAGTCTTGTAATTAAAAAATCTGCAAAACAGAATTACATATGCCTTCTTGTAAACAAGGCAATAGTTGTCGTTACACTTTAGCTGAGTCTTCTGTCAACAGATGTACGACACTGATAGACAAGTCTCTAAATCCCAAGTCACGTCCCCAATGCGCCTCCACCTCGAATCACCAATTTGACAACTACACCTTCAATTTATTCCGTTGTCACACGGCTAGGATGAATGGAGATCCTTGAAATAGATTTAATACACCAGCTGTCACACTCGGTGGCTCACTGACACGCTTAGTGTAAATCAAACGTGTTAGTGACTCGAAGCCAGTGGCAGCCCTGGGTAGCAAGCAGCACAAACGCCCGGGGCCTTCTTTTGTAGAGGCCTCGTGCAAACCGTGTTTTACATTTTAAGAAATAAAATGAAGTGATTTAATAGTATTGTAAATGTTAAGCACACACAGCAGCTACAGCGGAGTTGAAACAATCGCCTTGGCCAAAATCGGTCGGATCACATTATCATCATCATATGAACGAACTTTTGCCCTGTGACACTAACGAAATATCAAAAATTACTGACCATCCCGACACCAACACTAGTAGGCTTGGACGGTATCAGTACTAAAGCTATTAAATGTCTTAAAAGCATAATTGCCGATAGATTAATGACTGTATAAATGAGTGTTTACTGCGCGGTATTTACCCCGACTCACTGAATTTGGCGATGGTCAGTCCTATTTACAAATCTGGGAGTAGAACTGACCCCGGCAACGGTCTTACCCGTTATTTCGAAAATATTCGAGCGAGTGTTATACAACCGTCTAAACGCGTATTTGACTGAGAAGGAATTTTTAATCGATCAACAGTATGGCTTCCGCCCTAAATCAAGTACTCTCAGGGCCTCAGTTGGTTTAATAACTAAAATAAAGACACATATTGATAAAAAAACAACACAGTTTTAGGCATTTTCATTGACCTAAAAATGCAAACGATACGGTAAGCCATCAAAAACTACTACAAAAGTTAAGCAATCTAGGTATTTCAAGCAGCACCCTCGATATGTTCACGTCCTATTTACAAAACAGACAACAAGTCGTTAAGATAGACAACTTTACTAGCTCGATGCAAAACATTACATACGAATGTTCCCAAGGCTCTGTAATTAGTTCATTATTATTTCTTATAACGTTAATTACATTGATAAAATAGGGCTGATAGGACACTTAACGTTACACGCAGACGACACTTGCCTCTATTACTTCGACAAGTCTGTACTAAACATTCTAACTGATACTCAAAAGGACCTTGACCTTCTTCATGAATGGGTCAAATATAACTTGCTAACAATTAACACAACAAAAACATTATTTATGATTTTCGCACAATAAACAAACCGCTACCTGAACTTACACCACTTACGAACAACCCAGAAATAGTAAAACGATCTAATCACGAAAAGTATATCGGACTGTGGGTAGATGACAATCTTACTTGGAAGCTACATTATATGTAGCTCAGTATCATATCCAAACAAAATTAATACCTATCACTTTTAGGTACGTTACGAAAGATCATAAAATGTATTCCGAAAAAGGTACGTCTAATTATTTACAACTCGCTAGTAAAATCCTAGAATACCTAATTGAACTGTGGGGATCAGCCGCTAAATCTAACTTAAACTCACTACAAAGAATACAAAACAAAATTATCAAAGTACTATTTCACTACCTATATCCAACAAAAAAATAATACGAAAAATCTGATCTACTAAATCTCAAACAACTGTACACATCTTAAACCTGCATTGTAATAAAAAAAAAACACCACGAATTCTATATAATCAAAGATAAAACTACATAAGAAGACACCTACATAAAACACAAGAAGTAAAAACTAGTTTCAACTAATGACCACACGCACACGGACTAACTACGGCCAGAAAACAATATTGGCTGAGGGAACAAAATTATTTAATGATTTACCAGAACATTTAAAAGAGTGTAATAATATAAATCTATTTAAAGCAAGGCTTAAGAATCATATAATGTACCCTGTAACGTCGCCAACACCCTAGAGGCAAATATACTTTTTAGATGTAAGCACTATGTATCTCATTTTAAGTGAACTGTTATTTAAGTTCTTATGAGAATAAAATTCTTTAAACCTAAACCTAAACCTATCATATATTTAGGGAAAAAAATAGTTGTATTCTTTTGGGAATTCGATGAAACGTCGTAAGATCTGTTTTAGCTTTTTATTGTTTTATTAGCGCAGCTTTTTTTTTTTTTTTTACTATTGATAGGCACGCGTTTGACCACTATCTCACCTGATGGTAAGCGAGGATGTGGTCGAAGATGGAGCACGCTTGCCTAGAAATAACCTATTCACTCTTGATTTAAAGACTCCCAGGTTGTAGCTATCAGGAAACACAGACTCCGGCAGGGCAGCTCATTGTTATTTTATTCAAAACTAAATTCAGCCAGCGGGTTCACCCGCGTGAAAATTGAAAACATCTTATGATTATCAATTTTTACCCGGAAGAGGACATGCTCTACTCGTGAACCAATTTTCATCCAAATCCCTGCAGCTGTTCAGGCGTTAAATGGTAACAGACACATTTATAGTTAAAAAAAAAAATAGTGCAGATTGTAGTATTAGGAAAAGGCACGAATAATCAGCAATACCTGTTTTAAATTTACTAAGTTTGAATAAGACGATCATGACGGTGACGAAAGTTCTCAACGATGCAGTAAGAATACTTTTACACGTAGGCCGTATGAAAGCGCTCTTATTTGTTGCCCGTCCGGGCGCGTTCACCTGGATCAGTGCGTTTGCTAGGAGTAGGTCTGCCCGGGCATTAATCCGGGACAGGGAATGTTACTACCCCACAGGTAAGGCACACTGTCATCCTATACGGACAGGTCCGAGAACGTCAGTCATTTTCCTTACTTCGGCGGACTTCGGAAATCAATCAAAGCTTTGATTACCTACAAGAAATAATTCGCAACGTGATTTATCTTCCTAGCCAACGATTGGTGGAACTCATGATATCAAATTTAATTTATTAGACGTCCGCTTTAATCATTCTTGACAGAACTTTAAACGTCACCGTAAACCTCTTCTAAGTTTAATTTTTTTTGAGATTATTTCCTTTTTTTTTCTTGGCATTTTCGTTACGGTTTTAATAATACAATGAGGTTATTAGTTTCTAGTTATCTGCGGTTGGGTCGACTGGTGCCTAATACTTACATGACTACACAGTACATACCACACTAGTATCATCAAATCTTGTCTATTTCCGTTTATTTACTTTAAATATAAGAGAGTTAGGTGGGATTTTATTTCTATTATCTGTATTGAAAATTGTTTTTTGAAACATGATGGACATTCATATTTGTAATTGCTATCTCTGGGTTCCATAAAAGCAGATGTATTAAAATGACTAGGTTCATACAAACCTAACATAGTTTTACAGCTGTCACGAGAAAACCTCACACAAATCCTTGGCGATTTCAGTTAATTTCTTTTTGAACTTTGATCTTTTTCGTGAAGCAAACAGTAATGTTAAAAATGTTTCGCAACCATGCTAATACGAGGGAGTCGGAAGGTGGCAGTTAATCCGACAATTTCATTAATGGCCCCTCAGTTAGGTGCACTTTCAATGAAACTGGATAAATTTGACTAATGTGTACACGAATTTGCTTTTAGTTTATTTTGTGACATTGTTGGAATGTTGGTGTCTGCTTGGTTTGGTGTCATTTTTGTCATTGAACCTTAGTTGCATTGGTCTTAAAACGGTGAAGTGCTTTCACGTGCAAACACGTTCTTCCACCGCCCCGTACTGTGGCCGTGGAGGTGGAACATTTCTGGATTGAATTTTGCAGACGATATTTAGACAGTTTTGTTTTAATTTATGCTTCAGCATAAAAGATCGCCATCGTCATTCGGCCACTTATACCTAGTTTAAAAATAACAAAAAGATTGACGTGTTTATTCTCAACCCACTTACAAAATAAATATCATGTATCAAATCATTTAAATATGATATTTTATTTCGTATGTTGTGTGTAACAATGTCAACAATAAACCTATCAACAGTGCTATTTTTTCCTTTTTGCCTACAAAAACAGTTATTCGTACGTTCCTTATTTTAGCTAATATAAACAATTAATTCCACGAACTTATTAAGCTCATATTCCTTGGACTACAGAGAATAGCCCGCAGAATATAAGCTTATAACGTAAAGAAAACATATCTTGGAATTCGTGGTTTAATATATCAATATCACCTTCACTTTAACTACCTTTGAGCCCCATCGAACACCCACACCGATCGGTCAAAGGTTCACCTTTACTTACCGAGGTCGCTCAAAGGTTGAGTGTGCGTCAATTACATAATATTGTGCACCCTCTGAACGCTCGTTAAGTCGTTGGTCTCGGCGGTCAGCTGTAGATCATTGATTATCGATACAAAATGTTTGACTACAAGTCTTACCTTTGACCAAATCACTAGCAAGTCAATCAGGTCACAAACGTATCAACCACTACGCACGCATGATCCGAACGCAATAAACAAAGTGGTTTAAGTCTAGTCTCAAAAAGTACTTTCTGTACATTCTAAAATAAAGCTGAACGTGTTGCAAAAAATGCCTACAGAACTTTATACAGACAGGACTTTAATTACAAAATATATCAGCCTTTTGGAGCCTCACTTCTGACGTTCATACATTATTGATAAACACCAGTCCGTTTTAAACCACACACATTCTTTATTTACCTCTGAACCAAAACCACTGTTCTGTTCTGTAAACAGTGTGACAGGACAGTGTTCCGAACCGAACAGCTGCAATCAGGCGTCTGTTCTCCACATACACTCGTAGTAACTTACATTTTTTATTTTTTCATAACTACGATGTATTTTAATATTTGAGTGCATGTTTTCTATAGTTTTAAGTACTTTAGAATATCCTCTTTGCAAGGTGCAACCTCAAAGTCATAGGTTTTGAAGGATTTAAGAAGAATGAGATTAAGTTTGAATTCAAATTCATATCGCCTCGAATGCTTGTTGGGAGCAGACGTGTTTCGCTTATTATTGCAAAAATATTAATTCTAATACGTCTACCTCATTTAAAACCAATCCTTAAGATCACAGTGTTAAAGTCATTATCCTTCTGGTGGTACATCGCACCGCGCCGGCGAGTACGCAGCACGCTCACCTCAAGAGTAAGGACAGAAAACTATTGAAATCGCACTCGTACCTGCGCGGACTGGCAACGAAATGAGCCGACAGAAAACACCGTCTAGTGGCATGTTAACCAGCGGAAGCGAGGGCGGTAGCGGACCAGTACCGAACTTATCTACACTTGGTGACAATGAATACCAAACCAACATCTGTCAGAGAAAACGAAAAGAGCGCACTGATGAAACAGACTACAGATCAGACTTTGCTGACTTTCGCACAGACATTATGAAGTTTCTGGAGGAATTTGGAAGATCTCAAAAAGAAAACCTGAACCTCATACGGGAAGAAATCTGTGAGATCAAACAAGAAATTAAATCGATAAAATCAAAAACAGAAAATTTTAAACAACAATTTGATGAATTAAACACCGAAATTAAAACTATTAAATCCAACAGCGCAATAACTGAAGACAAACTTAAACGTATAGAAAATGAAATTTTCCAAATAAAAAACCAAACAAATATAGAAAGTAGATCCGACAAATCGCCCTTCTTACATCACGAAAACCTCATCCTAGAACACAAGGATCGAAGTGAACGCGAGAAAAATATCTTTATTGTGGGTATAAGGAAAAAAGCGACAAGAACTATAACGCACGACAAAAGTACGATTATGAAGAAGTAAACAAAGTACTAACTACACTATATGAGAACTGTCCGAAGCCAATTAAAACCACAAGATTGGGAAAATATATCACAAATATGAACCGGCCCATCAAAGTATGTTTTACCAATACAGAAACACCTAAATACCTGTTCCGGACAAAAAGTAAGCTACCCGAGAATATACAAAGAACATGGGTCTGAACGTACCCAGTTTGTAGCAAGTTGAAATTGGTACCATTCGAAAGGTCTTTGAAAACGTAGATATTTTTTGTATGGGAGCAACTTTGTAACTTATGTAGGAAAAAAGATATTCGATGTTGAAAATACCGAAAATCCTTAGTAAAATCGACCCACGCACGTTCAATTTTTTTTTTATTTTATCCATTAGGTGGGTAGTTCGAACTATTTTGTGCAAGCGTCGGTGTGTCGTCAGTAGTTAGTACCTGTTAGGAACTGATTTTGAGCGCGCGCGCATATCTTAGTTTATTTTATTCTTACTTTTATTTACAACCTCGGCTTTCACAACGGACTTCAGTGTATTACTTAACGATTGGATTATTATTATTACTCATCTGCTTCAAAAAAATGGAAGGTGAACACCGTATACAGTGCGTTACATGTACAAGATCAGTAATTCGTGACCGAAACCAGCATATACTGACGCGAACCTATTTGGAAGACAATCCAGGCTTCACAGAGTATGTGATGGCACGGATTAACATAAATGAGGTTAGTATAACAATAGCTTTTGATCATCGAGTACACGGTGTCTTTTTGTTCACTCTTTATTGTTATTTATTGTTTTAGTAACTTGAGGATTTGGTTTTTCTTTTAGATGGCCCTGAATCAACTTCAGGCTATGTGTCATCGTTGTTGGGTAGCTGGAAGACGACAGCAAGCTAGGTTCGAACAAGAACAAAACCAGGAACTTGCAAACCCAGAGCACCCAACGTCTGTTCCAACTTATAGAAGGGTTGCAAATACGGCGCGTCACTGTTTATTTCATGGGTGCATCAACCAAGAACTTCACAGAGTGTCCAGGTTTATAAAAGTATTCTTGTTGGTTAATCATAGCGTGTACGTTCCTGAACATGCACGCGTTTGTACACATCACATCAACACAGAAGATTGGAGCTCCCTGTATGATAATGGAGAGACAATATTCACACCAGACCATCTCAAAGATATGATTGATACGTTACGAGATGCATATAAACATAAGACTAATATAGATTTTGACAATGTAAACAACATTTTACCAGAAGATCTATATTACCTAACTGGCTTAACACACGAACAATTCGAAATCCTTTTGAATGAAACACCGTCTCTTTTAAATCAATGTAGAAGACCAAAAACTGCACTAGGAATATATTTATTAAAACAACGGCCTGGTGAACCAAATACACGTATAGCCTCCCAAATAGGTGTATCTCGTAAAACGATCGGTATTTTGCTTAAAACTGCTAGAAACTGCTTGACCCAAGACTTTGTTGTTCGCCATTTGGGTTTCAATCATATAAGTCGGGATGAAATTATAGCTCACAGCCTTGCAGTACCATCATCAATATATTCCAACCCTATAAACCCAGTGGCTATAGCTATTTGTGATGGTTCGTAAATATACGTACAGAAAAGTAAAAACTTTTTATTTCAAAAAAAGTCTTACAGCTTACACAAGTATAAAAACTTGTTAAAACCCTTTGTGATTACTTGCCCAGATGGCTATATTATAGATATATGTGGACCATACGCTGCAACAAAGACTGATGCCCAAATCATGACTGAGATTATGAATGATCAAACGTCCCCAGTGCATATAACGTTACAAACAGATGACGTTTTTATATTAGATCGAGGTTTTAGAGACTCTATACCAGATATAGAAAGTGCTGGCTATGTTGCCCATATGCCACCAAGTAAAGATAGGCATGCCACACAGCTTACAGATATTCAAGCCAATAAATCTCGAGAAATCACCATAGTGCGCTGGGTCATTAAAGTAATAAACGGATGGTTCAAAAGGGACTACAAAATATTTAGGCATACAGTTATCAATAAAACACTCCCTCACTTATTTGAAGACTTCCGTATTGCGGGAGCCCTTATAAATGCATTTAGGCAGCGTCTGACAGATAATGAGCATGCCCACGCTTTTATCAATATAATAGCGCAAAGAAGAAGTGAACCCAACAGACTGGGCAATTATGTAGTCGCAGAACATACTCGTATGAACAGACAGCGGGCGGTGTTCACAACAATGACGGCTACGTCAATACCATTTCCACAATTGACAGAAGAAGACGTCATTCTACTCAGTTTGGGCACATACCATTTAAAGCTCGCTAGATCATATGTTGCCGAGCATTTGCGAGGTGGAGATGGTATATATAATATTGAGGTATCTTCGAGCCGTAGCCCTAGTATGTCGCAGCATGGGCTAGTAACCGAAAACTGCTCGTTAATTATTAGAGGCCGCATATTATCGAGGCACGTGTCGAATAAAATATATTACACATATATTTTAATCAAGGTTAATGTCCAGGGCAGAGAAGCCATCGAAGCGTATTATTGCTCCTGCATGACGGGTATGAGAACTCTAGGTGCTTGTGCCCATACTATTAGCATAATATGGTACTTAGGTGTTGGCAGGCACCTAGATAACTTCGAAGGTCCGGCAAGTGCCTGGGATGATATAATCATTGAGAGTAACAATACAATTTAATAAAACTGTGCTATTTAAGATTGATAGTTCTTATTTAATATTTTTTCTGTACCAAAAACCAACGATAGGAAGCTATATCGCTCTCTAAAGACAGAAAAAATGACTGGTTACCTATTTATTTAGTCCAAAAAGCAGAAAAAGTGGGATTATTGGCAATTAAAAATGTTACAAAGAAGTTATCATAACTTCGGTCTTTCATTCATTCATTCATTCGTTCACTTATTTTCAAGTTACTCAATTAGGCCTCTTCTAAATTACACCTAGTCTAAAATGCTACAAAGTGGGTACGGGTTCCATACAAAATTACCCATTGTTCTTTACTCAGATTTAACGCCAACTCAAAAGCCATATTTACAATTTATAAAAGAAGAACTTAAAAAACGTATAGAAAACGGAGAAAAAGACCTTATTATTAAATATATAAAAGGAAAACCTACAATTATTACTAACTAAAAAAACTTGGAGGAGTTTCACAACATAATGGAAAACACACAGACAAACTAAGCCATCACATCATCAAAAAATATGAAGACATACCCTTACACCCATCGTCACTTAGGTTTTTTTATGCTTATTTACGAAGTATTCGCAAAACTGGTAAGCTCGATGAAATCAAATGTATTATTAAGGCGATACCAAAAACTACCCACTTATTAGTATTTACGGAGACCTGGATTATTTCTGAAGCCGATGCAAAATTATATCAGCTGCCAAACTACAAGCATGTTTCCAACTATAGGAAAACACGAAAAGGTGGAGGGGTATCAATTTATATACACGACTCAATAAAATACGACATAACTGAAGAATTATGCGAAAATGGAAACCATTATTTGTTGATACATATAAAAAAATTATCGCTAAACATCGGAGTGATTTATAAACCAGGTGATTCAAACAATAATGATTTCTTAACAACGTATTCCGCACAGTTGGAACAGAGAAGAAGAGCAATTGTATTTGGGAACTTCAACATTGATCTCCTCAACGCGAACAACCACGTCACTAAATACCTGAACGAAATCAAAGGAAACGGATATCAAATACTGAACAAAATTAATTACCTATATAGTACACGTGAAACCTCGACTACAAAATCTATACTGGATCATGTTTGCACAAACATAAGTAAACACTCATTTAATTTCTCCATAATCGAGTCATGCTTGTCTGACCATAAACAAATTTATTTGGAAATAGGCAGTCTAAAGCCACAAAAAAATAAAAAAAAACAATACAAAGCAATAAATTATGAAAAATTATATAGCGATGCACTAACAGATAATTACATAAACGAAGATAATGATCACTATCATCTCGAGCAGTTTATCACAAAACATTTAAATAACAACAAAACCGACAAGACAAAAATTCTAAGTCCACCTCGAAACGATTGGATAAATCGAACTATTAGTGATTCGATAAACTTACGTAACCACCTATGGCAACAGACAAAACCTTACCCAAAAGACGGAAACATACAGAAATCCTTTTCCAAACAACGAGACGCAGTAAAAAACCTGATCAAGACACACAAGAAAAAATACTATTACGACCTATTCTACAAAAATAACAATCAACCGAAAAAGATGTGGGAACTTATTAATAACTTAGCCCTAAATAAAATCAAAGAAAACAATGCTCCTCCGAAACTAATATCGAGCTCAGGACCTATAACTGAAGGTAACGCAATATGTAACCTATTTAACTTATTTTTCTCATCAATAGGCCAGGAATTAGCTAACGAAATACCCGCTAAATATCACGAGAACGATGGCAACATTCTTATGTACGAACACAACCATTCACACGACGTAACTCTGAATAAACTCACTCCTTGCACTGAGGACGAAATTTCTAAAATAATTGATGGTCTGGATAGTAATACAAGTACTGGGATAGATGGTATCAGTACCAAGGTGATCAAATGCCTCAAAAATACAATTGTTCCAAAATTAACGAACTGCGTAAACGAATATATGATGCGCGGCATTTTTCCGAACACGCTTAAGGTTGCCAAAGTCAGACCTATTTACAAATCAGGCACCAGGACTGATCCAGGTAATTATAGACCAGTGTCGGTTTTACCTGTATTATCAAAAATATTTGAGCGCATTTTATACAGCCGTCTAAATACGTACCTTCTTGAGAAAGAGTTCCTAATCGACGAACAGTACGGTTTTCGTTCGAAATCTAGCACTCTTACAGCTACAGTAGACTTAGTAACTAAAATCAAAACGCACATAGATCAAAAGGATGTTGTATTGGGGGTATTTATTGATTTTAAAAAAAGCGTTCGACACCGTATGCCACCACAAACTTCTCCAGAAATTAAACAACATAGGAGCCAGAGATAAAGCCCTAGAAATGTTTACATCTTATTTATATAATAGACAACAAGTAGTTAAAATAGATAATTCCACTAGTTCCATAAAAAACGTACCATACGGCTGTCCCCAAGGCTCAATTTTAAGTTCATTACTTTTTTTAATCTATATAAATAACATAAACAAGATGGGATTAATGGGTCACCTAACCTTATACGCGGACGATACATGCCTCTTCTATTTCGATTAATCTATCCATACTAATTCAAAGCATTTTATTTCAAATAAACCATTCACAGGCACTTTTGAAACGTCAAGGTCGGTCAGTCAAAAACATGGAAGCTATTTGCACGTTCCAAAGCGTAGATCTCTATGGAGAAGAACGTGCAAGAAACTCCACGGACACTCTTTTAAATCATGTTCTGTTTTACAAAATTCCAAGTTACATATACTTGTTGCTTCTGCATGTGAGGACAATGCAAAGGAAAAAAAAAGGGTATCTATATCGGTAAATTGACGGATTTTTTTGACAGCGTATGCTGCTGAACTTAGCCGTCCCGCAAGAGGTGTTAAATGAGGACCCCATTGTAGCCTTGAGTCAAGCGTAATCCCCAGGAAAACCGTGTTTTCGACGAATTCAAGTTTCTCCTTGTTCAATACTATGTCGCAATCATTTCTTTTAACGTTGGGTAAGGCAAATCTGATGCATTTAGTTTTTTTCCCATTTAATACTAAATTATTAGCAGTAAACCAATTTTGGACCTGCTGTAGGGCGTTATTTACGTCGTCAAGATTTATGGAACGTCTATCTATCTTAAAAATTAAGGAAGTATCGTCAGCAAATAATACCATGAGGTTGATTTTTTAAAAGATGGGGTAGATATATACTAGAAAGAGGAAAGGACCCAAAATAGAGCTTTGTGGTACCCCCATTTTGACTTTTAAACCCCGTGAATTGACACCATTTATTTGAACTTGCTGCTGTCTATCATTTAAGTAAGATTTTATTAGACTGAGTGCAAGTTTACCTAGTCCGGTAATGTCCTAGCTTTAGGAGCAAGGTTTCGTGATTTACACAATCAAATGCCTTGGAGAGGTCACAAAAGATTCCTATGGCATCTTGTGCCTCTTCCCACGCTGAGTATATGTGTTTTAACAACGTGGCACCAGCGTCAGTCGTACAACGACCCCTGGTAAAACCATACTGTTGATCGTGTAAAATTTTATTGATTTTAAAATGATTGAGCATCTGATTGAGCATTACTTTTTCAAACACTTTGCTAAAAACCGGCAAAACAGATACAGGTCTATAATTATTGGTGTCTTTGCTGTCGCCCGATTTAAATAGTGGTATAACCTTACTATATTTCATTATATTCGGAAAGACTCCTTGGTCCACACATAAATTAAGTAATAAAGCCAAGTATGGTGCTATAGTTTCAATTATGGACGTGCACACTTTAATAGACATTCCCCATATGTCTTCGGTCAATTTGATTTTGATTTGCCGGAAAGCTTTTATGACTGTCACAGGGTTGATATGTTTGAACTGGAATTCAACCGTACAACCTGGAACGTTAGCTTTTAATAAATTATATGAGACCTCAGGTGAAGAATTTAAATATTCCGTAGTTTTAGTTGGTATATTGGTGAAAAAATTTACAAATTCTTGAGCTACTTCTAAATTAGAGCTTTTGGCACCATGTGTAGTCTCCAGTAAATAATCAGTGTTTCGTTTTTTATTTCTATTAGTTTCATTATTAATAACTTTCCAAACTGTCTTTATTTTATTTTCTGACGATTTGATCTTGTTGCTAATATATAGGGCTTTAGCTACCTTGCAAGTATTTCTGAACACTTTAGAATATTTGTTTACAAACTTATTAAAAGAATCAGTGTTTATGACAGGCTTAAGGACATATAACTCATAGTCTTTCCCTACTTATCCTAATGCCTTTAGTCGCCCAGTCACTAAATACATACTTAGGGAAAGTATCCTTAGACTTCTTTTCAAAAGTTGCATTGAATTCCTTTAGAACCACTGAAAAGAAATTATCATAAAATTTATTAGCATCTTCAATGTTATGGCCTAGAAAATTTAACTTATTTTGTAAGGTACCATTGAATTTAGCTAGTTTGCCAGTTGTAATTGGCCTATATTGTATATGATTTTTTTCCAAGGCTGCTTTAAACTGAAATGTTACCAATTGACCACTATGATCAGAGGGAAGGTAATTAACTATGGCTTTATCTAAATATTCACAATCGCAGAATACATTATCGATACAGGTTGAAGAAGTTGGTGTTACCCTAGTCGGTTCTGTAAACACATTAGACAAATTAAACGATTTAAAAAGGCTTATAAATCTGCTGCTATTTGAATTAATTTCTAAAATATTAATATTAAAATCCCCACAAATAATTGCGGGCTTGTTACCTGCTGCAAGTTTTGCAAGGATATCTTCCATTGTTGACTCAAATAAAGTAAAGTTTTGAGGGTTTAGGGGTCTGTACACGCACACTATGATATGCTTATCTAGCTCAACACAGGACAGTTCGATGCAATGTTCCACTGATAAGTTAACAATGTCATTAAGTTGCTTAAATTTTAAGTTTTTTTTTTAATAAGATGAGGGAACCACCACGTAACATAGATTTGCGGTTAACCGCAAATCTATGTTACGTGGTGGTTATGAAAATTATAATGTGGGCAGTTGTTTTAAAACAACTGCCCACATTATAATTTTCATAACTAATTAGCATCTGGTAATCCTTCAACCAGTGCTCACTAAAACATACAATGTCAAACATTGTTTTTTCTAAAAACATTTCAATTTCTAATAATTTGGAAGAGACACCCTGAATATTTTGATGAAATAATTTCAAGGCATGCTGCTGACTCCCTTTTTGACAACTATTTACTAAAGAGCAAGAAGATACCTTGTTGATGGTAGGCATAACTATTCTGTCGCTGGTATCCTCTGTTGTCTTATGAACTAGTTTAAATGAGTATCCATAGAGATACATGGAAACTCCGTACAATTTTTATAAGTATTTGGAGCACTAGAGCTACCGTTACTAAGGCTCTCCACCTGATTCTTAGTAAAATTACTAAACATTGTGGATTTAATTATACAAGACTGCGACATACTACTTATGTCTGAGTTAATAAAATAAGCTAATAGCCTTGCTATTGTGTGTCTAAAACTAATTGGCAAATACACTGTATCCCTAGTCGATTTTAAATTTTCCACAAAAATGTTTGTGTCAAAAAACAAACTTGTCACTATAGTGACTAAGCTAATATAACAAATGCTCAAAAAGATCTTGATATACTCAGTGAGTGGCTTAAAATAATATAGTAGCAAAAACTATCCTAATGCCCTTACAACGAACCCAGAACAAAATTATAAAAACATTATACCATTACCACTACCTTACTCCAACTAAAACACTATTTGAAAAAAACAAATTATTAAATCTTAAACAACTATACACATACGGTACCTGCATTCTAATAAAATAAACCACCACAAACAGCGTACAATCAAAGCTACAACTACATAAAAAAAACAATGTCACACAACCTAAGAAATAAAAATAAATTACAACGAAGACAAGCTCGCACAAACTACGGTAAAAAAACCATATTGTTCGAAGGAGCACAGCTGTTTAACGACCTACCAAATGATGTAAAAGATTGTGATGATATTAACAGATTTTAACTAAAACTGAGAAATTACGTTTATGAAATGTAGTCATATTGCATATTAAATGTTATCAGTTTACCTATTTCCTATGTATTTGATTGTATAACTTCACCAGCATGCGTCGGAGGCAAAATGTATTATTTAGATATAAACGATTAAGTACTTTGTATCTCATTGTAAGTGATCTTATGTATTGTTCTTATGAGAATAAATTCTTTAAACCGATATAATGACATAATAAGGTGTTAGTTATTTCCAGGGGATTCTGTTAAATGCCTCTACAATGAAAAGACGTAATATAATAATTCTTAAAAGTTTCCTCAGTTTTTCTTTTTAAAGTAGCTCCCGCTACGCCCCGAACTTCGATCCTTTACAAGTGGTGGAGGCGCCCGGTATTATTATAATTTAATGTAAGAAAAGTAGATATTTCGCGTGTACAGGGCGAGTACACTGTACGAACACAATTTCCACGCGGGTGCACTGGGTAAAATATAAAGTGCAGGAAGAAACTCCCATTTTATAAAGTCATCTCGCAAAGGACGAGATGCTAACGATGTTTAGGCGCTAGATGTATGGACCCCTGGAAAATACAGCTAAGTGGTTTTTATATTTAAATGAAATAATTTATTTATTTATTTATGTACACACAATATACTTAAAACACGAAAATTTATACAGTGAGAAGAGCACAAAGGTACTGCTTATTTCATAAGAAATTTCTTCCAGCAGACCGGCGACAGGAGAGTGGGATAAGATACGTAGACACAGTGTGTAAAGAGACAAAGAAGGAAACTTAAAATAGACTAAGCTAACTTAACTTAAACATACAGCTATTAATAAATATAAATCAAAATACAATAAACATACTAACTAATATACACAAATATATTTACCTAAATACATAATTATAATAAAATAATACATAGATACCTATAAGATATTATATTACAGTATAGAAGAGAGATAGTGCTCTTTGACGGCTTTTTTGAACAGAGAAATATTTTTACTTTCTCGTATTTTAAATGGGAGTGAGTATTATATGAATGCAAAATGTCTATGTTATATACCGGTATAGACCGAGTATGTTTCAAAAAGTTCGTAGCCGAATTCAGGCTCGTCGCTATCGAAAACGAGTGGCGAGAAGCCGATTATTCGTTAATTTTGGGTCATTTTTACAAAGTGCGGTAATAATATACAAAGTGCGGTATAATACAATATACCATGACGGTATCGATTTTTCGTTGCTATGCGACAAAATAAGAAAAGAATTCCCGTGTAAATGCATTTCGTATAAACGACGGTCATTGGAATGCTTTATTTATGTCAAAAATACGATCGTTGAAGTGTCTGACGAATGCGGACAGCAGGAATATGTAAATGTGAATAATGATACACTATTATATTCTAGTATGAAATTTGAAGACCCACAAATCCAAAACCACGATGATAATGATGACAATGTTGACGATGTAAAGCAGAGCTGTGGAGAGAACAGCCTATTCGAGGAGAGATAGAAACGGACATGACAGATGAAGAGAAAGAACCCGGTGTGTCCATTCCATTATTTATTCCAGATTTATTCCAGATTTAATTCCAGAATGTCAAGCGACTTTGTTGTTTGAACCTGTATGTGATCTCCATGACGTATCAGTCGTCAGTAGTAGCGAATCAGATCACATGTTGGATGATGCCCAAGTTGAGGAGGCTACCACACAGGACGACGAACCGAAGGAGATGTTCCCTAAGGAAGCGCAACTTCCCATATCATCCAATAATCTTTCTAATAATAATATAACAGTTTTATTTAGTAGGAAAATTTTGTACACAAACACACAGACACAGCTAACACAGGCTATTAGTAAGTCCTTGAATGTTGCTTACAAAATTTCTCTTCGTGCCCAAACTAAAAGGAAAACAAGGGTTGGAAGAAAATCTAATAAGATTTATAAACACATTTATATATATATAAAAGAAAATCGTACACATCAAATCATCTAAAAAATTAAACTACTGATTTGATAGTACAGCAACCTTTAATTTGTATATGGAAATATTTTAGAAAGAAATATGAAACTATTAAACACAATTATAAGGTCAGGAAACGTTTTATTTTGAAGATTTTATAGTTGTTCGAAATTCCACTTTATCATACTTGCTAGATTGATATAATGTTAGTTATTTTCATATTTTCTACTGATGTCATAACGAAGCAGCGAAACACGAAGGATTGACTTGTATTATTTCAGTCATAGGATGACATGACAACATAAAAAACAATTTGTCATATTGTGTCAAACGAATCAAAAAGATTATTCTTTCATATAGAACCTGTAAAGATTAAATTGAATAAGGTTCTAGTTAATATCCATGTAAATAGGTTGAAACCATTTTATTAAAAAAAAAAAACATTTATGATAACAGAAAAAGTAGGATGTCAAAGCAGGTAGTAGATGTCAATTATAATTTCATGTAAACAAACATTATTTTGGTTTGGTAGGTTGAATAACTTATTGAACGAGGTTTCTTTTTCATGTAATATTCGAAGAAGGACATGTACTCGTACGTTGGTCGACGACTTCGAGGGCGCTCCCAGTTTTGAGAAGAGTGCGTCAAAAAAAAAAAATAGTTAGGGTGAACTCATTCCAGTGGTGTTAGAAGTAGAGTTTTCGCGTTTAATTTTACGCCATTGAAGGACTCCATGGGCGGTTAAACTAACTTTGCATACGAGGCATAGCCTTTGCGAGGGGTGGCTAGTTGTGGTGATTGGTTGAACTGATTATGGAGGCAACTGATTTCAATTATTATGAATTATAATCACTGGAGTAAGTTCAAAGTTAAAATTTTAAATCTTTAACAGAGTAGACCTACGATGATCGTCCGACGAGCAACCACCTAGATTAGTTAGGTTAGCTTGTAAACCATATCGACTGTGGTAAAAGTTCGCAGTGTAGTGCGACTTTTACTCCGGTTTTATCGCACTGGGGCTCGGACATGCCTGCGTGTTTAATTAAGCAAAGCAAAAGCATTCAATAACTTTGCAAAGATACTTGTCTACGCAAGGCAAGATTCTAGCTGCATCTAAAGATGTACTTGCATTTGTCTACGGTATCCGGAGATAGGTAGGGACTTCGGGTTAGGAGTAGGTAGGTGCTTAACTCTTCCAAGGCTGAGAATGTATGATTGCAAGAAAGTCATTCTTACTATCCTCCATTCGTCGGGGGGTAGCTCATGTAGAATATCCTCTTTGGAAGGTGCAACCTCAAAGTGATAAGCCTAGAAAGATTTAAGAAGAATGAGATTAAGTTTGAATTCAAATATAATGACATAATAATGTGTTAGTTATTTCCAGGGGATTCTGTTAAATTGCCTCTACAATGAAAAGACGTAATATAATAATTCTTAAAAGTTTCCTCAGTTTTTCTTTTGAAAGTAGCTCCCGCTACGCCCTGAACTTCAATCCTTTACAGTACTCAAGCCAAGCGCTTTCCATTACCTCTCGGCCTCAAACAGGCAATTAGGCATCAATTGATGATTGCGGTTGGTCTTTAAAGTTAACTCATTTTGTTCAATACTACCATTAATAATTTTATTAAAACCACGTGTGTATGTCAAGCTTTACAGTTGCTAACTTATTTTATCTGTCCTACTGAGCAGGACCAGCTTGTTTCAAAGCATTTTTACGTTGAATAATACACATACCCCTCTAATAGTCCCCATGGATACGCCCTACTGGCTTAACGATCGTCCGCGGTTCTGGATTGGCTGCAAGGCAACGTGTTGCTCTGAGGCTACGTAAGAACGCGAGTGTATTTCAAAATTTTTACGAGTCTTTCGTCTCGGGTTAACGCCCCTTCATGTGTGTGGATTAAGGACGATAAACAAACCGTCACAGAAAGTGTTATTGATTTGGTTCGATCACCGAAAAACATATTGCATTCTCCTAAAGTCGACTGCTAGATATTGCTTAAGTTCGCCTTTGTACAGTATTTTTACTAGTACATCAAGTTTTAATAAATAAATATTGTTTATTGCCTATTAAATACGACGGAGAGAACGCTGCACTCCAACATATAAATTCTAAATGGAGATAAAAAGGTTGCCAGCCACAAAGACACAAAATATAGTGCGTGGGACGTGTTTCAGCTGTTTGAACTATGACCAACGGGTAAGAGCTTAAAGCTAGGGGTGCCTGTTGGCAACGCTAAATACTCATAAAGGCTACTACACAATCAGGGTATCTAGACAAAAACGAATTCATCAACGATAATAGTGACTGTCAAAAATGAATATCTAAAACAAAACCATTATACAATATAAGAGTACGTATATATTATTTTTTTAATTTGTGATGGGTTTCCTCTTGACTCTAGTCTAGGTCAGAGTTGACAGAGACAAAGTCTACGATGGAGCGAGCTTAGCCAGAATGAGCCTGTTCGCTCTAAGTTTGAAAAGATTAGGGTTGTAAGCGTTTGGAAACAGACGCAGCCAGAGAGTTCCACTCCTTTGCTGTGAGATGACTTAGCTTAGCTATGGATCATAATAGCACTTTGGAGGTGAGAAAAGCGTAGTTGAAAGTTCCGCATGCCCCGATCAAAAGGAATGGAGGATTCTCCGATCAGTAGGGTTTGTATCTCGTGGTCAACTGACCGATGGATGTGGTCAGGCTGTTGTATTACTTTCCAATCGCAGTCACAACTTTGATAGCGCGAAGTAGGATTTGAGTGACGTCTGTCCTATTTGGTAAGTAGTTCGTATTTGGCCGCATAGATGCCGCTACATTACTCCCCTCCGGAGACGGGAGGTCGATAGTGGATGAGTAGTCCATACATCTTGTGAACAGAGGTTTCACAATCACCGCGTATTTTACGAAATACGGAATCACTTGTATTACAGAAATCAAATTCTTCTTGAGAATTAAATACAATATTTTTACACTAGCTCTATTTTATTTTAAACAAAATAATAAACAGTTCAAACAGATGAATCGATCCCAATTATCTCGTACTAGCCGATCCATGCAACTTCGTCTGGATTCGTGAAGTTATATTCTTGAAAAATGGACTATCCAACACTAATTTAAAGAGCTCCCTAAGATTAGCGCGTTCAACCAAAACAGCAAAATATTTAGCTTTATAATATTAGAATAGATACTAAAATAGAGCATAATGGCTCGTGTAGATGGTGCCGCAGCCGCGTCGACACCGCGTCGCATAGACTGGACGCTACTGCGGCGCCATCGCGCCATCTCTGCTGATTGATTTTGCCATAACACCGTACATTTTAGTAATACATTGCAAGCCACGAATATCGCCCGTATTGCGATCGTATACCGTACAGGCGTACGGGTCAAGTCGTGAGGACAGCCGAAGGGCGCGGTGGCGGCGCAGCACCGCTCCCTTCGCAACTTGTTCCCGTGACATATTGTGTGTTCGAGAAGGCGTGGGTGGCAGCCTGTGATCTGTACGCACGGTGTGATTATCTTCCTTGTAGGGTCGACAATCAATATTAATAATAACATTTATAAACTAAACTACAGTTAAATAATTAATTATTTATTTATTATTCAACTATAATTAATTCACTAAACTCCTAAGAGTTACAACAGGACGTAGCACACTGGCCATTTGGAAAAAAAAAACAATCGGTTGCACTTCGGAAGTGCCGGCAGAAGTGAAAACTTGAATACGTGCTTCTCTCTCTCCGTTTTACGAATTTTCGATCAGGTCACGTGTCCTGTTATAAGATCAATGACTAGTCTTAAAAATATCGACAGTTGTGTTCAAGTGCACCTGTGTACAAATTTGCAACTTTTTACCCTAATGGACGATATTAGAACACGTCCGGGATCTGTTAAATCGCAATATAAAAATCTAATTTACACAGGTAGGTACAAAACAGCATTGTTAAGAAAAAGCTTTTTATCAATGGGGCCAGTCATTTATAATAAAATACCTCATGCGTATAAAGAAGAACCTTAGGTATATTTAAAAAGAGGCTAACATCCTTACTTTTGGATTAATGTTATTATTCTATACAAGACTTTTAATAATAAAATATTATATTATTTAATTATATTTTATTTCAAATTTAATGTAATGTTGTTTAATAATGTAATTTTATGTGATTTAATGTAATGTCGTGTTTTGGATTTTGTAATGGAAGCAAAACAGTCAATATGATCAAAGATTGTTGTTTTTTGTGTTAATAATTTATGTGATTTTTGTTATTATCCAAATATATGTATTTTTTATTTTAATTTTTATTATGTTTGAATTCCTGCAAGCTTTTTTTTTACTTTTGCATGCCGTAAGGTAGAGTGTGTTGATATTTTTATTTATTATAATATCGACATCTCATTTTGTAAACCCACATTCATCGCAAAATAAATGATTTCTGATTTCACGCGATTTTAACATTTTTTACCCATCACAAAAATGTGCACAACGCCGCTAAAGAAGCTTTCACTTCAAATATTAAGTCTCTATGACTTAACTAGGATGTCGACGAAGCCCATTCGCCGACTGTCCTCTGCCGTATTTCCAAGCCAAGTGTCGTGGTCCTGTGGTAGAGCCAACCTATCTCCACTCAGCTCTCAAAATACCAAGCTTGGCCACGTCCTCACATTTTTGCAGAATCGTTTTAAGCGTAATTTTTGTATAATTTCTTAATTATTTCAAGAGTCTATTTGGTTTTTGCTGTTATTTTGAGTTGCTTTTAGAAATCAGTTATTTATTTTAGAATATTGATGAAATATTACTTTCATTGGCGACTGGCTCTTTTCTCTCAATTATTTACCATTCAAAGTACATTTTATGAGTTTATAAGTCGTCCGACCCGATCCGCAGTGTTTAAAAATAAATATAGTTAATATTTTGTTATTAAATACCTAGGAGTAAGTGACAGACACTCACAACAGCACAACTTCGCCTGTGGATTCAGCTGTATGTATATCTACCAGATTGCCAGTACTGTTGCTACATAAAACTAACTACGACAGCTAATACAGGCAACTTACGCTGAAAAAATTAGGCTAACTTTACAATAATTCTTAACTCTGATTTTTTTGCCGTTAACGTATTAAGTATATGCAGGAAAGTATGATAAAATGGATCCCGCAAAAAGTTGACGCCCGCATGTTCGTTTTTTTTTAAATAAATTATCTAATTTTAATAATAACTTGATGGGAAATTATATTGACTGGCATGTTACTTTGTTTGCAGTATTTGTAGGAGAGATCAGTTTTACAAGTATGTCAGTAAATTATTATTTTTTAATCTGTGTCATTATCCTATTTTATTAAAGAATTATATTTTTTATGTTGTACTTCAAGCTAAAAATTAAATACTATAATATATTAAGAAAATTACTAAAATTAAATGTCTTAATAGCTAACCAACATAAGTGATCATTATCTGATATCGCAAGTTATTTATTTCAGATTTTTTTTCTACTTATGTAATTGAATGCTGTTTTTTTGTGTTTGTTTTCGTACTCAGTAGCTAAGTGTTAATACTATTGTTTCGTCATCAACATACAAATGACTACAAATATCGTTTCATTTCTTAACGGCAACATACGATGTTCCTATCGATTTTCTGCAGTGGCAATCACAACTGTTATTACAGTTGCCAAACGTGACATATTCGGACTCGATCGGTGCTACTATCATTCAACTGTCAACAGTCAGTTAACTGTCAATTCATTATCCGTTCTCGCTACCTCTGACATGCACGCGCGACCTCGCGTTCTTTTCGGCAGAGAATCAAAATTTGTTACATCAATATTCTGCTCGGGAATGACCTTGAACACCACACGACCCGCATATAAACTCAATTGTGGTGAAATTTTCGAAAGACAGGTCAAAGTCAGCAGATATGGCAGACCAAGTACGTTGACATCATTCCATTACTAAGTCTCTAACCATGGGATGTCCTCAGGGCTCAGTTATCGGTCCATATGTTTGGAATATTGGCTACGATGACTTCCTCGCGCTTCCGCTCCCATGCGGCTGCTCATTAACCGGTTACGCGGACGATGGCTTGCTTCTCATTCAGGCAAGTACTCGGGCTGGCCTCGAGAATTTGGCTGACACATGCCTATGATTAATATCTCAGTGGGGCGATCGAAACCGTCTTACCTTTGCACCGCATAAAACCTATCAACTTATTTTAAAAGGAAACCTTAAATCCTGGCCTAGTATTAAATTTAATAACGTACCCGTTAAAAGAAAAGAATCCGTGTGCTATCTCGGTATGCTATTAGAAAATAACTTTTCATTTATTGATCATATAAAAACAGTAGGTGAGAAAGCAAAAAAGAACTTCTACGCCTTGACGAGAATATCCAAAGCTACTTGGGGTATATCTTTTCAAACCTTAAAAACTATTTATGGGGCTACCTACTTGGGTTGTATGTGCTACGGGGCACCTGTCTGGGCCGATAGGGCCACCATAGGTGTGGTACGACGTAAATTGCTTCAAAACCAGCTTTTGGCTTTGATATTCTTATGCAAGGCGTATAGAACGGTTAGTACTGAAGCCTTACCAGTGCTGGCGGGTGTTCTCCCGTGCTGCAATGTACTACTACGCTAGAAAGATTACGGACCCAGAGTTCTTACCGCAACGCGGCCGTGCTAAGATCTCTAGATTACTAAAACCCCAGACTGATGTCTGGGAGAAACTTTTATCCGAGTGGCAATGTAGGTGGGAAAATTCCATCAAAGGCCGTCACCTCCACCAGTTTTTTCCATCTGTTCATAAGCGGCTGGACAGGACATGGCTGGAGGTGGATCACTGTGTTGCCCAATTTCTCACAGGTCATGGCAATTTTAAGAGTAAATTATTTTTCTTTAAGCTTGTGGCCTCGCCTTGATGTCAATGTTCTACAGCTGACCATGAATACGAACAATCCGCACATCACATCTTATGGGAGTGTAGTCTTTGGCAAACTGAACGCAATATTATGTTAGATAGTATTAAGGTACATCTGGGGTAGTTTACTATACGGACCTTGTTGAAACCAGAACAAATTTCCGTGCGTTCAAGCGATTTTGCCGTACCTATTACTGGAATCAAAAGTAGCTCACAATTTAGGACCCATTAGTTTAAGTGGTAAGATATAATCCGTGGTGCTTGGCAACTGGGCTTAACCCAGTTGTATTTGTCCCTTGGTGCCTATTGGCCTAGTTCTATTCTGTCTCCTGCTTGATCCGGAGGGAAGTGGAAATTATATTTTTTTTTCCTACTCCTCCGCTGTACTTTTCTGATTAATTTCGTTGCAGGATCCAAGACAGTTGAATCGTTTCTCCGGGACTCGTCGGGTTTCATTGGCTCGGCGTTTTTCTGGTGGTCGCCACTGTTTATTCTGGCTTTCAGGAGTTGCAGTGGTTTGGAATGTGTGGCGGGCTTGTCCCATTAAAAAAAAAAGACCAAGTACGTTACAATACGTAACTAATCAAAATTTTTGTTCCTATGTGGGAAAT
Source organism: Lacanobia oleracea (assembly GCA_950371165.1). NCBI lineage: Eukaryota > Metazoa > Arthropoda > Insecta > Lepidoptera > Noctuidae > Lacanobia > Lacanobia oleracea. The sequence goes on from OX493385.1 coordinate 1,203,885, forward strand.
TGTTTAATTCTGTCAAATATTTATTATGCTGTCATTTACACATTGTAATTTTTTTTTACAAAAATATAAAACCGACTTCCAAAACCAAAACACTTCAAAGTATAAAATAATTTTAACTTCGGATGTCGGTGTTTTTATAGAAAGAAAACTACAAACTAAAACACATCAGTACAATGGGCGGCCTTATCGCATTCCGCGATCTCTTCCAGGCTACCCGGAATGGAGAGTAATTGCTTGGACATAAAATGGGGTTGTCATCGGTGCGACACTACTCAATCATAATATATATATATATACATAGATAAATATATAATTTTAACAACATATCTTAACAACAAATAAATGACAAACATCACAGCGACAGGTAATGCTCCCTCACGAGTCTTTTGAACACCGGTAACGATTGAGTGCGTCTTATTGGGACCGGCAAAGCATTCCACTAACGAGCAACCTGGATTGTAAAGAATTTATCAATGAAATGCATTGGCGTTTTAAGTCGTAAATCATCCGATGACCTCAAAAATCTAGCGTGGAAATCACAGAGAAACTGAAAACGTTTTTTGAGATAAAGAGGTGAAGAAGGAGAAAAGAGCGAGGGGAAGAGAGAGTTGTTTTTGGTTTTTTGACACTGATTTCCGAAATTAAAGTTATTTTATACCGTGTAGTGTTTTTTTCTTGGAAGTCGGTTTTATTTTTTTGGAAACAAAGTCTTTTTATAAACCACAAACAGCGTACCGGCGTGATGTTATGTTATGAACTGGTGTAAAAAAATCAACAGACATGCGATTTCAGAAATTCCGATCCATTTGCTATCATTGATTGAAGAGTTCCGTTGCCTACCTCCGAAGTTCTTCACCAAATTAAAATGAGACTAGTCCGGGAAAATATTTTTCCAAAAAAAAAGAATCATCCAAATCAGTTAAAAATTGGCGAAAATATCGCTGAACAAACATTTTTCATGGGATCCTATCATCCGATCCTAACTTATACCTTCCATCATCAGGTCAGCAACATGAGATTATGATTACCAGGCACAAATATCTGAATTGCGTTAGGAAGTTTATGAAAAACATTGTATGTGCATATAATATTTGAGGGTTTTCATCGATTTTCATAGGATTCCATCATCAAATTCTGACTTGGTGACAATGGGACCAACTCGGGAGTATAGGCTTTTCCTAGCTATCATTAAAATAAACGCGTTATTATTTTATCATGATTTCTTTTTCCTTATTTTTGATATTATTAAAAGAGCTAAAAAATCAAATACACAACCCAAGAAAAAATCGGAGCTAGGTATTTTTGCAAGGTTCAAAGTAATTTGACTGGGCTATATGCACATGCAGCTCTACAGAGCGCTACGTAGGGCTACGTCGTAGCAGCGCTACGGCTACGGTACTACGGCGTAGCGCCGCGTTGGTTTGGCAACGCGCCAAAGCAACTTCTTTCATAACGCGAGGTAATACTACCACAGGACGATTCCACAAATGGCTGGAGTTCACGTATCCTCCCACTACTTATCAGTATCAAAATAAATCCAAGGCTAGCAAGGTTAAATGACAAGGACGTTTATGTATTACTAGCACACACACAACACAACACAACACACAACACAACTTCGTACGCGCATATCCCGTCTTCGTATATTTTTTTTTTCTATTCCCGTAAAAATGTCGGAAAATCATCTGTTAGTACTCTCTTATACTTCCCAAGGAACCTACATGCCAAATTTCAGTTTCATAGAATCGATTTATTGGGTAAGTATTAGTAGGTACTGAATAAGGAGACTGACGGAATAACAGTCGCACGGGTCGATCGACCTGTAGGTATGGTAAAATGGTCACCCATCCTCAGACCGACCTCGGCAAGTGAAACTCAACCTTAAAGATCGGCCCATGCGGCTGTTTATATATGCTTTATTGTACACCAAAGAAGAAAAAAGCAAAGAATACCTTAAACTAAAACAAAATACAATCGGCGGCCTTATCGCGTTCCGCGATCTCTTCCAGGCAACCTGGAATGGAAAGAGACAGCCTGGACATAACATGGGGCTGCAATTGTTGTAAACATAGTAAACAATTTAAACAGAGAAATATACGTAGGTAATAAATATGAACTGAAACATTATAAAAATCATACAATATACAAAAATATATACACAAATACATACTGCTGTTATATTCCAAGGCACGGTGGAATCTCAGTATGTTAAAATGGTCATCCATCCACAGGCCAACCTTGGCAAGCGTAGCTTGACCTCGAAGATCGACCCATGAGACGTTGTAGTCTTAGAGGAAGGTGGTCGGTAATTGCTAAAACACAATTACTGACTTGCGCACCAACAGTAGGTTCCAAAAGTGGACTAGCAATCTCACAAGGCAATAGATTGACACTTCGATTTAACTTACGACCTTCTTTTAATAAGTACCTTCAATACTAAAGACACACGCACTTACATTTCTATGCTTTGATAGTATTTCATAAATTCAACCACTAGGATATATGCTATGATAGCCAAGCGGTTACAGTAGTTAAGTAAGCACGATCATGCGCATTGAGCCGCGGTTTCAAATCTCACGCATGTGAGTGTTTTTTAATGTTTAATGTTAATTGCTCGAATAATAAAGCTATTGAATAGTTCCTTGATACTTTCGTCTAGTTCACAAAACTCGTAAAATTTTATGGTAATACCCTCAGAAAACTGAATTGATAAATGTTGAAGGTAGACGCAACTCGCTCACGGCGAAAATAGAACGTTGTTGGTTAGTTGATATTGTGGGTTAGTGGCGTGTGTTTATTCTAATATCGGTGTAGTAGTACATTTTGAAATGCAAGCAGCATTTCAAAATGTAATAAATTTAAATATTGAAATGAAAGCGGATATTATTGCGCTGCGTAAAAGCGGACTTAACATATTATCATATCACAAATATCTGATTAAACCGGACGAAAAGTGAGTGTTATAAATTAATTATGTTATCAAACATTTATCTTATTATAGTGTACTGCTGATCCTGGTAATGATTTTTTTCAGTAGATTTAAACTAAACAGAAGAAAACATATATTTAATTTCTAAGTAAATTATTTACTTACCTAGATTACTCAATGATGAAAATATCATTATGAATGCGACTGACTGTTTTATTTTCAGTAAGTATAATTTTGTTTCTTAACAGTAGGTAAATTATATTGCTATTTTGCTTAGTAGCCTAATAGTACTCCTATTTTGATTTAGAGAAATACTGTGAGTCGGACGGTCAAAAGACATGAGGAACAGGGTAGCCTTGCCAGTCGAAAACGAAGTGGAAAACCCCAGCTCATACAAGCGGCGCGAACAACGGCACATAGTCAGCGAATATGAAACGAGTGGTTTCATACTGACAAGATATATTCCGCCAGGCGCCAACAGTTCGACTTACGTTGAAGTATTAAGTGATGTCATGTACGCAACGTTCACCCTGCTAATGAGCTTAAGCAGATAACTTTTGTCCAGGACAATTGTCCAATTCATCGTGCGAGTACTGTGCGTGAGTGATTTAATGAACATGGAAATAAAAGATATTCCATGGCCAGCACAATCTTCTGACCTCAACCCTATTGAAAACCTATGGGGTCTGATGATACAGCGATGGGAAGCACGGTATGAGCGATCTGATGAGCAGTTGAAGTTGTATTGCATAGAAATATGGAAAATTTTAAGGGAACACGAGTGGTGCATGAGGTTCATGATAGAGTTGATGTATTGTAATGCAACTTGAGTGAATTTGCAAAAGTTACATTAAATATACTAAGATACTTAAATTAAGAATAAAGTATATTATTTTATAATTTTATAAGATGTATATGTAGGATTTAGTTTGTAAGGCCAATCTATCGCATTGGAAAATTATAGGTATTGTGGCAAAAGTAAGAATAAATTGTTGAATGCATTTTTTTTATGAATAAACACTTTTCATTTCATTTCATTTCATATCCGTAATAAGGATTATTTTGAGGTTTAGTTTCAATCTGTTTTTCGTAATGAAAATGAATACTTAAGCTGTAACCGCAATAAGTCCTAATGAATACGATTTATTTACTTAGAATAGTGGTTCCCAACCTTTATTTGACATGAGACCCCTTTAATTTCTTTGTTGCAAGCAGGGACTAGAAATCAATGAAAAAATTAAACTGCGTTCATCGGAAAATATTAGTATATTTTTTAATATTTATAAATATATATATTTTTAATGAGAACCCCTCTGTTGGGTAAAATAAATTATATTAAAATACACTAATGAAAATTATAAATCAAATTATTAAATCATATTACTAAATAAATAATGAATACAGATTACTTTTGTAACACATGTTAAAAAAATATATAATTTTTAATTGAATTGTAACTGCTGCATGGAAATTTAATAATTTTGTTAAACTGCATGGAAAAATGATAAACGGCTTATTTATTTATAATCGGAAAATAAACTTAATCATAAATATATTCAAAACTGCATAGCGCTGTATTCTTTAAAACCAAAAGTAACGAACAATAATATAAACTTAGTCAGTTTGCATCTACATTTCTATTGACGTAAAAGATTGAAATTTGATTTCTTTCGCGGGCCATATTTTTAGCCTTCCGTACCACCAGTGATCCGCGGACACCAGGTTGTGAACCACTGACTTAGAGGTTTGAAATTTATTTAACACAACTTGAAAGTTAAAACGACCTCACTTGCAGTAGAATAAAAGTATTACTTCTGAGTAATTTAATTGTATTGAGACAATGAGTTCACACTTGTTATATTTACGTGTCCCGTGGGTAGATTTGCGCAAATTTGTTAGTTGTGATTTGTTAGAGTACACACTTAAGATATAATATTATTTACCTGATTGTCATTGTTAACTTATTAGCTACTTACCTTCAATAAATTGTTACTTATGAGAATATAAACTATTTCAACAAGTAGTTTTTTTATTAATACTTTGTTAAATTGTTATGAATAAACGTTTTGCCATCACTTATGTATTTTTTTAATTCTTAACCCCTTTATTCAATAAGAACATAATAATAAAAATAATTAATGCATAATTAATTAATTTATAACTGTCGTTTATTTATTTATCGAATAAAAAAAGAACAGATGAAGATTATTGTTGAAAATAAAAAAGGTCTAATCTGAAGATTCGAACCCAGACCTAAGTGTATTACAATGCGATACGCGATTAGCTGTCTGTACTTGTTTAATAGGTGTGAAATTTACCAATGTAATAAACCAAGGTCATACGTAATTACATACTCTGCGTGTGTGAAAGAGCGACAAGACGTTTTTTATGTTCCGTTCGGTGAATAATATGTTCCATGTTCATACATCACTTACACACACAGATGCAGGTACCTACGGCCTGTACCGCGCGTTCACAACAATACAAACTTAAGCATGCTACTGCGCTTTTGAGCGACGACTGTACATACATTCGTTGCGTCATCGTGATAAAATTATTAGATACGATGATTTAGACCACACATTTGGGACAGACTGAGGGTCTGGATCGATCAAACTAATCGATGTTCTTATGAAATTCAGCAATAACAACCTATAATACGTGACGTTCCTTGGTCTGCTATATCTGCTGTCGCTGACCCGCCCTTCGGTGATTTCACCACAGTTGATTTGATATGAGGGTCGGGTTTGATTCTTCGCCGAAAGAACGCGCGCGTCAAAGGTGGCGCGAATACTATCAATTGACAGTTGATAGTAGAATGATAGTAGCATCAATAGGGTCACGATCACGTCACTTATGACAACTGTAGTAACAATTGTGATTGCCACTGCAGAAAATTGATAGGAACATCGTGTGTTGCCATTTTATAATCATTTGTATAGAAGAAAGAAAAAGAAAAGAAAAAAATGTTTATTTGGGACTTGCACAAAACAGACAGATTTAAATTTAATTAAATTAACAGAATATAATAATAATAATAAGAATCTGTGGTCCGGCTGTCAACTTGACTGACAAGAAAAATTTTCATCCCGATTTTTTATATTGTTTAAATAAAAACTGATTCTCAAAATGAACAAAATCCTAGAAACTTCAAGAAAAAAAAACTAACTACATGTAAACTAGTAAAATTTGTACGAAAACAGTAACAAATATCACAACAATCAATGCTGACAAGAAGCCGGACAAGAACACAAGCCGCACCAACATCATCTTCGGGTTCGTCGCTCAGCTCCACCTCGCAGCCGTCGGGACCAGCGCCAGCCGTGAATCCTGAGATTCCGGTAGCTGCAGTTGCGTCGAGTTCGAGCGACGAATACTTCTCGCCGCCGACGACACCGCCACCGCCACCTGCGCGTCGGCGCGGACGAGGCCGACCACCGGCCAGCTTAGGACTTCGAGGCCCACCGGCCTCTGACAGGGTCCCCGCTACCGGTGGAAGTGTGCAGCGTATGAAATGGTCGCAATCGATAAACGAGAATGTGATACGCTCATACTTCGGGGCTACAGAGGGGGGAACAAACCTGACTGCGTACCGTGGTCGGATGCTCTCTCTGTTTCAGGTACTTGAGCCAGCTGTCAACGTTTCAGCCCAACGATTGTCGGATCAGGTGCGGGTCATCCAGCGTAACCGTATGTTGGATGACGCCGTACTTGATAGACTGCGTCTGGAATCACGGAGCGGCCGCGTCTCACCTGCATCGCCACCGGCCGCGGTGCAAATACAACTCAGTGTTTCACCGCGACCCGACCTTGTTGGTGAGGATGATGACGACGGGGCTATATCCGTGAGTACCCAATGCAATGAGCGATTGAGGAGCGCTTTGGAGGATGCTTTCCGAGAGTATCGCTCCACACCGCCAGAGCTTAGGCCTCGGCTACCTCGTTTGCCCATGCATAATAAAAATAGGGCGCTGGTGTGTGCTCTAGATTTGCAACTAGCAAGTTATTTTGATAGCAGCGAAGACCTTGCCGATACCCACTCGATCTTGTACTGTGCGGCTGCAGCGGCATGTCGTGTAGCTCATGTCAAATTTCCTAGCAGTGACAGAGTTACACGACCAGCAGTTCCAGCTTGGCAGAGCAAGATCGAGCGTCGTATCGGTGAGGCTAGAGCACTCATCGGCAAACTTATCTGTTTCAGGGAGGGCAACACTCGACGCAGAGTGATGCGCTTTGTGAGGCGGGCGTTCTCGGGGACTGACATCCATCCTCGGGGTTATCTCACCCGCGTCACAGAGCGTATTGACTTCCTGAAGCAGAAAATCTATGCATGGGCAAACCGTAAACGTCGGTACAAGTGGCGAGTGGAGCGATATACTCAGAATCGCACATTCCAAAGGAATGAAAGGTGGGTTTATAGGGCTTGGGAGCGACCGGACCAAGGCGTGACTGATACGTGCCTACCGGATGATGAAGCCATGAGTTCATTCTGGCGCAGCATCTGGTCGGTGCCTGTCAGTCACACCGAGGGTGATTGGACTCGGGAGGTCGAACGTGCGTGCGATCCGATACCAGAAATGGGGGCAATTACCATCAGCCCCCAAGATGTAGCTCGTGCAGTTCGCCCGTTGCCTAATTGGAAATCTCCAGGACCGGACGGGCTGCACAACTTCTGGATTAAATGGTTTCAAAGATCGCATGCTCGTTTGGCATCTCAATTCCAGTCTGCCTTAGAGTCAGGGTCGCTGCCCCAGTTCCTAACTACTGGATTAACCCACCTGCTCCATAAATTAGGAAGTACTGCGGAACCTAAAAATTATAGGCCGATCACATGTTTACCGACGGTCTATAAAGTTTTTACATCCATTTTGAGAGGAAAGATTAACCATCATGTATGAATCAAGCGCGCTGTCTGCTGCTGCAGCTTTTTTTGGAGCGGCGTTGTTTGTGGATTTTTACGCGTTTTTGTAGTTTTGTTGAATATGTATTGTTTTATTATGATATGTTGAATAAAGATAATACAATATTTTCGAAGCTGACAAAACGTGTTTCATTTACGAACGGCGAATGAGTGCTGTGGTCTTTCTAAGCCGACGCAGTGTTATATAGTTTTGTGCTGTTGATGTAATACTGGCGCCTGGCAAACGTTGTTCTGTGATGTTCTTGTGGAAAGATGTGCTTACGAGTACTTCTGCCTATTGGTTCTTTGTGGGGACGGCTAGAGTGTTCACGAATTACCGTATGGAGAACATAGAGCTGACTGTCGGTTAACACTTTACATTCAGCATATAATTGTGTTGTGGAGTATCTTCGAGGCCGTGACAGCATAATTTTTAAGACCGCCCGTTGTGCACGCTCAAGCCTAATAAATTCGTTTAAGGTTGCACCCCCCCAAACCGGAATACAGTATGAAAGAACTGACTGACATAGTGCAGAATATACCATATTCAGTATATTACTACCGCAGACCTGCGTAAGTTTTTAAAAACAAAGATAAGTTTACGGATTCTGCTTGTAAAAACATCTATATGCTTATGCCAGTTCAGGTGTTGATCAATATGAGTACCCAGATATTTCACACTAGTAGTCCTAGATATGCTGAGGCAGTCACATATAGGAGGGGAGACAGTAGTACACGTGTGGGCCCTGAGGAGATAAGAGGGGCAAGATTAGACCTAATTGCAAAAGGAACATAAACCGTTTTCTGCACGTTCAGGGTAAGCAAATTGTTTGTTAACAAGCTCATGACATGTTTCAGTGCATTTTCGGCATTACGAAAGCATTGGGCCCAATCTACTCCATCGATTACCATAGCTGTGTCATCAGCATAGGTAAATATTTTGCAATGTTGTAAAGGTATATTACACAGCTCATTTATATAGATGAGGAATAACGTGGGCCCCAATATGCTGCCTTGCGGCACGCCATATGCAATAGGTAATGTTTCACTCTCATTTTGACCGATTTTGACGTATTGTGTCCGACCCCTAAGGTAGTCGGAGAAAATATTCAGTACGGTGCCACGAATTCCGATACGCTCCATCTTTTTAAGTAAAGCTGGGACAGAAACGGTGTCGAAGGCCTTAGACAGATCTAGGAAGATACCCACGCATTTCAACTTCTTATCAAGACTTCTAGCTACATATTCAGAAAGTGCCATCACCGCATCTTCAGTGCTCAAGCCCGTTCTAAACCCAAATTGGTTATTGGACAAGACTTTGTTAGCTTCCAAGAAGCCCACAAGGTTTTTATTAAGAATGCGTTCCAGTATCTTCGATAGGGCAGTAAGTATCGAGATCGGCCTATAGTTATTGACTTCGTCTCTGCGCCCAGCCTTGTGAACCGGATGGACAACAGCTTTTTTAAATGCCTCTGGGAAGGTGCCTGATGAAATAGAAGCATTACAAATATGTGTTATTACTGGAGCCAAAACACGTCTTGCTTCCTTTAATATCAGAGCCGGGATACCATCCCAACCAGTAGCACAATAAGATCTTAGGCTTAAAATGATATCTTCAACGTCTTTTACATTTACCTCATGAAGGACCATCGAGCCGCCAGAATTTAATATAGTAAAATTAGGCGATAAAGAAGTCGCGGTTATTTTTGATGCTAGATTTTTGCCAATATTGACGAAATAGTTATTTATGATATTTAAGGAGGCATTTGGTGTTTCATAAAGATTTAGCAATTCGGTAGAAGGAGCACGGTTTGACTGTATATCAGATACTTTTTTTATCACACCCCAAGTTGCCTTTATGTCGTTCTTAGCCTTGGAGAATTCTTCTTTTTCGTAAGTAATTTTGAGCGTTCGTAGCAAGGATTTACAATGGTTTCGGTAACGAGCGTTAGTTTTTTTAGCTTAGCGTTCATACGGTCACGATTGCGAATGCAGCGCAGCAACCCAGGAGTTACCCACGGTTTCAGAATTAGTTTTCTACGCGATATTGAATATTCCTGTGTGTGCTGTTTAATAATGGAGGATAGATTCCCAATGAAATTATCTGTCGCTTCATTCGGATCCCAAATTTCCAGAATAGGCGACCAGTCACTGTTATTTATGTCATCAATAGCAGTGTTGTAGTTAATTTTGCACTTAATTTGAGCTGAGCTTTTACTACTGTTCCTAGTTTGCAGGAACAATAATAAAGGCTCGTGATCAGTTATAGATGATTCAATGATGATCGTCGTTGCATTCTTATTCGTTTTGAGAAGAACATGATCTAGACAATTTTCCAAGCGAGTCGGAAAAAGATGTGCAGGAAGAAGTCCATGCGATGCAGCACAGGTTAAATACAAGTCAGAGTTCCGGTCATTATTACCTTCCTTGATATCTATGTTTATATCACCAATTACGACTATTGTTTGTGAATGTACATCAAGGGCCTGTTCTAAACTTACAACGAAGTTGCCAATGTCTTTAAAAGAAGGAGAACGATATAGAGCAATTATGACAATATCGTCTATGTGGCATATTAGGCAATTTGCGTCCATAAGTTGTGGCTCCTTTACTTCACATTTGATAGAAGATTTTACGTATATAGCAACCCCGTCATTTTGGTTGCGATTATTTGTAGTGCAGTAAGAACTATAGCCGTCTAAGACTGGTAAATGGACACTTTGCTCAGCCAGCATTCGGTAAATACTAAAACATCGCATTGAAAACCCAAATCCCGCATTAATATATATATATTAATATCAATATATATTAATATCTCATCAAAGTTTTTATTTATGCTGCGTATATTAACATGTAGAATTTTTAATCCGTTGGCAGGTTTGCCGATATATTGCAAACATGTTCGTGGTAGACATTTCATCGACTTAGATACACTAAGTTTATCTAATTCACTATTTATAGTATTTAGGTGAGCCATTAGTTATAAATAGTTTAATGTTTAACAGAATCGATTACATAGGCTTACACAGCTAAAGCCATGCGTAGTGCGAAATAAGTGACTGTGTTTAAATATATTAGGCAAACTATAGATCGTATTAGAGAGTATGTGACTGTAGGAAAGTATGTGAGTGTGAGTAGGCATACAATTGTGGAAGATGTTGTAATTGAAGTAGTTATTTATAATCATGGGATGGTGGTATGGTGATGCAGTATTTGTGTTTAATCTGTAATGATTGTGTGTAACAATATTTAAAACAAGATTAATCAGCAGAATAAGAAGATTCAAAGATGCGTACCGACATTTATTCTTATGACTTCTAAATAGTAATTGCTGTGTATTTAGCTTCTTTACGGAAAAAATATTTCCGTTCGATACCCAGCATAACTTATAATTGTTTTCTTTAGCGTAGCTCCGTGTTAGATAAAAGATTCTTCGCAAAGAAGGCGGTAGGTACTCAGCAACATACACTGGTTGGCGGTTTCCAGGAATACCAATTATCTCGGTATTTAATTTGTCAGCTGAAATCTTCTGTTTATTAAATTTAACTATCGAACTGAGGAAAGTAGAATTACTTAGTTTATAAACATTTTAGTCTGTGCGAGGCCAAAAAGCAGCGCTAGTTTTATGATAGGGCCTGTGATGCTACGGACGCAGTTACTTAACACATACTAAATATAATAGATACAGATAAAATATATCAATGATTAAAAAAACAAAAAAAAACAAGACTATTACATAAAATACACACAGTCAATAATAATTAACAATAAAATCGACCCATGCCCAAAGGCCCAGTGTTCCAAAATCATTTGTGAATGTCACAAATGACGGAACGCGCGGGCGCACTTGGAGAGGGGCAGCTGTCATGTTGGAAAGAAAACCACAAACATTAATAATATTGGCAGAACTTATTTGTAAATATATGATGATATGATGACAAAATATAGGTAAAACGGTAATCGTCTCGATTTTTTCCAAGTGCACATTACCGATTGATGTTTATAACTATGAAAACACTCTTATTACTCTAACGAAAGTATAAGTACGATCGAAGGACTAATTTAACTTTTTAGTTGAAAAATGTTCCCCTATAATTGATTTTTGTTACGGTCATTTTTGATACCTCTTCGCGTTCCTGAGAAAAATGGTCATGACAGACCATCTGAAAGACAAACAGATAGATGGGCCGACAAACAGACTTGCTTTCTGTAAATAATTCTCTTTTGCGGATCTTTTTATTTTTTTTATTTGTGGTGTGATTCTAGTTTAAGTTAGAGATGACAGAGACAAAGTCTACGATGGAGCGAGCTTACCCAAAAGGAGCCTGTTCACTCTAACTTTGAAGAGATAGGGTTGTAAGCGTTTGTAAACATAGACGCAGGCAGAGAGTTCCACCCCTTTGCTGTGCGCATTATAAAAGACGTTTGGAAACGCTTAGTGCGAATTCGTGAATAGCAACAAGGTAGGGTTGGTAAGATGCAGAGCGTCTGGATGTCCGATGGTAAAAGGGGGCCGGTGGTATGAGGTCGTGGAGCTCTTGCAGTAAAAAGACACGCCTGCGTTTTGGTGGCGTTAAAAGTGACCAGATTGTCATCACCCCACTGGGAGACAACGTTTAAGGTCAAATTTGTCCGCTCTACCATGGCTTCTCTCAAGGAACGGACTTCATCCCCGCCGATCGATGCGCTGGACGAGTATCTCTCTGAAACCGTACTGTCATCTGCGTATCCAACAAGACCAGGCTGAAGTAGGTCATTGATGTGTAATCTAAAAAGGCCACTTTACGCAGAATCATAAAACACATCACGCTACCCGTCACTTTCAAATTTTCCCAATCACCCGTGAACCTAACTCGTTAGCGATAGAGACGAAAATGAAAATTGACAGATTGTTGTGTGATTAATATAATGATTCTGCTAAAGTGGCCTTTTTAGACCCGCCGTTCTCTTTCCGTTTGCGTAGCCGGCAGTCTGCTGTAACACTTCTACACCGCCACTACGAGCAGACAAGTTACCTGTGCACTGCTACTACTTACTTTGAGAGACTGCGACTCAGTGTGCTTTTTTTCTCGTAGAACAATTTTTACCTCCAAGTTATTATTCTTGCTCACAAAATTGTTGATACTAATTCTCGTGGCATTTTGAAATTAATAGAAATAACAATGTTTCAGTTAAATTCATATATTTAAATATGTTGCCGGCAGAAAACAAAAATAAGGCTAACTGTCAACTGGAACAGAGAGGAGGGAACGCAGCGGTGCCGTGCCAATATTAACTGATGGAGTTGCATAACATCTCCGTTCCACTTCAGTTGACAGAGATTTGTGTATGAGTTTAAAAATTCGTACAAAAACTGGGAAGCGCCAATCAATTTACGCTTCGCGCGACCTCGCTAACTAGCTCTTCTCAATCCTCATCTCTGCTCCACACTACCTCGCTCCGCTGCCTCACTCTGCATCAATGGATAGGCAGCCGAAGCGTCAATAAGCAATGGCATCCTTTTTTGTTTTAGTGTCATATTTTTTATCAAAGAACAGAACACAAAACTCATTAAAAATAAATCCACGTAATTTCAGTATTTCAGGACACAATCTTTTTGATGATATAATGTTTGTAAACCTAGTCGCCTCCTAAACTCTAACAAAAAATAAAACAATTCAAAAAGTTCCCCTACAGTTCTACAACTACTAATAAAATATCTGCATACGGTTCGTACCTTTCAATCATGACAAGTACATTTTATCGATTACAAGGACGGGACAGAGGGGAAGCAGCAGCGAATAATTATATACTCGTAGGTACGTATGCCTACGAATGTCTACAAACACCCACATTGCCTTCGCTAGGGGTTTTGAGCCCCTACAAAATTTAATTTTCAAATATTACCGTTTTGTTTTGCTGGCATCACTCATACTTGAGTCTTAAGTATTACATTTAGTTGTTATGCCCTTTTCTAATAGTTTAATCGCAGAGCTGGTATATTTTTTTCATATTTGCAATTAACAGTTTTCAGGGAATGCTCCACTGGTAGATCACTGTGTCACCTTCACATTAGCATTCCTTTATTTTATAACTTTGTAGATTCGATGAACCTAAGCGAAAGTATAGTCGACTGTTTTGAATTGAGTTTTTTTTTTGGCTATTGTATTGAGTCTTGGCTAGAGCCTACACAACAAACACGTTGTATGTGGTCACGGGTTTGGTTAAGTACCATGTTAAGACTCGCGTTCAAGTTTGTTTTTCGCAAAAAGTAGCCTACACCTGTCTCCAGCTTGTATCTATGTCTGTTCTAAAATTTATCAATATAGCTTCAGCGATTTAGGCATGAAGGATAATAAGTTAACGAACAAAAAAATAAACAAACAAACGTCGTTGCCGTCTACCATCTCACGCATCCCGGGACGTCGCGCTTAAAGGTTTTGGCACATTATACCGGCACCGCAACTGCACAGCTGCAGCATAGCGTCATCGCCTCGAATTTAAGCTACGGCTAGCCGCCAGCGCACTAACTTCGCGCCGTTTGCAAGATGCAAGCTTGCTGACCGTGCGCTGGCCGCGGTTTACAGAACTATTTATACATTACGCAACGATCGCGTAATGGCGCGATTATTGCTTTTTAATATTCTACAACCCCATTTCATGTGGGATAATTTAACACCCAAGCAAACGAAGCCACTGTAATCAACTAGGTTAACTAGATAAAAATTCTGAAACGCCAATTCAAGAGGTAAAAAATCCAAGTTAGTACAAAGTAGATTTAATCAGATTAAGTCCACCCACTTTCTATTGACTCATTAATGATATTATGTGATTTTTCTAAGAAGTTTTGCTTTTAAATAAAAATTAAAATAAACCCGCCAAGTACAAATCGGATTAGCCCGCAAAGGGTTCCAAAGCAATATCTTTTTTATGTTATTTGAAAACTTAAATTTATTTTTTATCTCAAATAAAATAACTATTTTGTATATTTTCAAAACTTTAGTCTTAAGATAAGATACGGAGATAAGAAGAAGTAAGGTTAATCTTCATCTACAATATGTAGATGAAACTTAACCTTTCTTTATTTTACTTTAGAATAATTTATTTTTAAATAATATGTAAAATATAAGAGTCTCACTTTAAAAGAACCTTTCATGATATTATTAACGATAGACTACTTGCACGTTTGGCAGATAAATGAATTGCGTCGTAATTTATTTGACTGCGAAACGATGTATTCGTCTGCCATGAGTTTTATCAATCTATATATTACTCGCTAGCGACAGAAATTAAAAAATGTACATAAACTTTAAAAAATATATATTTTATTTGTTTAGTTGTTTACTAAAATTTTACTTGCAACTTTCTTGTTTATTATTTAAAAACAAAACAAATTAACTAGAAACTTGATTTTTTAAAAGTGTTCATACATTTTTTTATTTGAAAACTAATAAAATAGATTGTTAAAAGTCATGGTAGACGTACTTATGGAGCAGCAATTTCTCAGAACTGAATGTTCAAGGACTGCATAATTATTGATTGAAAGCTGTAGTTCAGTGAACGCTTTGATGAAATGGGGATTCTAGGGAAAGAGCCCTCAGCGAACGTATTAGAATATAATAGAAACGTTTATTACCACAAATATTACAGTATTACATTTTTTTTATATTGGTCCCAAACTAGGCAAGCCTGTATCTTCGGTACCAATATCGAGGGTTTACCATGAAAAGAAGAATGGTCATTTCAGACCCAGAGTCCGACAGAATTGAGACCAAACGTAGTTTTTTTGTCGTCTGGAGTAGAGTAAGAATATGTAATTTTTTAACGATTTCAATGGCTAACTTATAAATAAATGACCTTGAATATGTCTTCAAATGAAGTCTCGAAAAGTAATTTCACATCCATTCCTACAAGTATGCCGATCGTGTTAGAGCGCATTTGAATTGTCTCGATGGGTATTCTGCATGGTTGATAACGAGGGTCTGATGATGAAGAGCAGAAAGATGGAAAATGTGTTCTGCACCATTTCAGACCCAGAGTCCGACAGAATTGATCCACTATCCACCTTTCTGCTTTCTAATATCAAATCCTTGTTTCCAACAACAGTTAATTAATAGTGCTCATCGAACAGATTCAAATGAGTCCAAACACGATGCTTCCACTAGTATCAACTAGGAAATCCACTGTCCGCCTTTCTGCTTTCCATCATCAGATCCTTTATTGCCAACAGCAATGGATAGTGATAAAATAAGATATCCCTTTCTGCTCTCCATCATCAGATCCTTTATTACCGACAGCAATGGATAGTGATAAAATAAGATATCCCTTTCTGCTCTCCATCATCAGACCCTTGTTCCCATCAATAATAAATAGTGTTCATCAGACGAATTCAAATGAGCCCAAACACGATGGTTATGCTAGCGAGAGTGTATGAAAAACAGCTTACGTCGTTTGAACGAACACTTTACACCAAATATTTATACGTTAGCCAACGAATTGGAAAAAAAGAACGTATTTCTCTCATATTTCAGACGACAAACCAACTAGGATATCTATGATATCTGTCGAAGATGGGTTAATTTTTTATAGGCCGTGACCATTCTACTTTTTACTAAAGTAAACATATTCGATACCTAAAAATTGTGAGTTAAAATAATTATAAAGAATGATGAACGATTATTTTATTCTAAGAATGTTTTTCTTTAAAACACTTAAAAAAAAATCGAAATGAAAAAAGATATAAATACATATATTACATAATTAAGGAAATCAGAGTGAATAATTCGTACAGTTGTTCTTTGAGGTGTCCAGATGAATATGCCAAATGTCCCCGAGGGTGGGAAGTTACCTTTTTTCAGTTTTTGGCTTGTATCTCCAAAATAATTAAAAATGTCTCCTTGTTTACTTGTACATTAATGATCTACATTAAATTTTCAACACATAATGTTTATCACATTTAACTGTAGGATCAATACTTTAGGAGGTAGAGGGTTTCTAAAATTGACGAAATATGTTTTTTTATGAATCATACAAAGACGGGTGGTTATTTTTGACCCAGAAACCGACAGAGATGAGACCTATCGTAGTTTTTTTGTCATTTAAAATAGAGCAAGAATATCAATTTTTATTTTCGATTGATTTCGATGGCTGATGCATAAATACATGACCTTAAATATGTATTCAGTAGACGAAATATCGAAAAGTTATTTTACATCCATTCTTACAAGTATGTCGGTCGTGTTTGGGCTCATATGAATTGTACAGATAGGTACTATCCATTGCAGCTAGTAACAATACTCTGATGATAGAAACCACAAAGGTGAGTAGTGGCCTTCTTAGTTGACTACTCTTATAACCACTGTGTTAAGGCTCATTTAAATCCTTTTGATTAGCACTATTCATTGCACTTAGCAAGAAATATCTGATTATGGAATTCATAAAGGTGAGTAGTGGCTCACTAAGTTGACTAATCTTAAGCCCCTGACATTTATGATTAAAAATTAATAGTACCGCCCCGTACGATTCATATGAGCCCAAACTCGGTTTGAATAAAAATAGGCAAATAAGACAACCACTACTGACCTTGATGATTTCCATCAGCAGACCTTTGTTATCAGCTGCAATGAATAGTACCACCCTGTACAATTCATATGAGCCCCAACACGATGGGTTTAGTAATAATCAACTAAAACAGTCACTACTCATCTTCATGATTTCCATCAGCTGGTCGTCGTAATCAGCTGCAATGAATATTACCACCCCGTACAATTTATATGAGCCCAAACACGATTGACATAGGAGTAGTCAACTAAAAGAGCCACTACTCTTTTTATGGTTTCTATCATCATATTAATGTTATTAGGTGCAATGGATATTACTCATTAAAAGGACTTCTATGAACCGAAACACGACGGGTACAGGAGTAGTCAGCTAATCTCTGAGTAGTCAGCTGCAGTATGATTTCCCTCATCAGACCCTTGTTACCAACTCCCATGAATGGTACTCAACAATATAATTCACAGGCATACTTGTAACGGCATACAGTGCATAAAGAATTTCTTTTCTATACTTTGACTAAACAAATACTCAAGCTCACGTAATGAAATCGAAAAAAAAAAAAAAAATCTTGTTCAATTTCAAATAATGAATTTAGAAATAAGTTTACTGTCGAATAGCCCGTTTATCGAGGAAGGTTATTTGACATAACACGCTAAGACCAATAGGAGCGGAGCCTTAATAAAAAATATACCAATACTAGTTGACCAGCGCAACTTCGTCTGCATCACAATTTTCGTTACTGCTCCGCTCCTATTGGTCTTAGCGTGATGATATATAGCCTATAGCCTTCCTCGATAAATGGGCTATCTAAAACTGAAATAATTTTTCAAATCGGACTAGTAGTTCCTGAGATAGCGCGTTCAAGCAAACAAACCAACAAACAAACAAACTCTTCAACTTTATATATTAGTAGACGAGTGTGAGACGCAGGCGAAATTGCGCGGGTCAGCTAGTGAGAAATGGAGTTCTTTAAACCGAAATGGTGCAGCACAAACTGGTGAGGGGGGCTGCGCTGATCTTTAAAGTACGAGTACACATTAACAAGTTTAATAGGGTTTGCATAGAAAATATTTTAAGCTTCATGCTTTCCGTAGCTTCTTTTTTACTTTCTTAGTTCCTTCAGATTTCTTAACACAATTTCAGGCACTAATTTAATTCTACAGAAAAATTACGAAGTTAATATAAGGGGCAGTATAATGTGTAGGTGGTCTTCTATTGTTTAATTTTCCATTTCTCTTATTCCATAAATAGACAAAGTAAAACCAAGGTTCACCGTTGCTCCTTTGACATGAAGGCGCATTGTATGCTGTCTTTTGTGTGACATTCCTAAGCATTGCATTTTATTCATGCCCTTCATGTTTTTCCATTTTTAGGTATAAAGTGAAAACAAACAGTGAAGTGAGACACGGAAAAAGCGATTGTGTGACCAGTTGTTTGTATATATAAAAAATAAGTCAATAAATAAAACCAAAACAACTTTTAATTATGCTGCTTAATTAAATTGACAGCTGCAATATCATATTCTAATGGTACTCATTTCATACGGATTTTTTTTAAATAATAATAAATATAAAATTAGAACAATATCTTACCAATATTTTCACTATACTCTTTAAATATGTTGTCTCGTTCAAAAATTACTATGAACTTAATCCTACAAATAACTAAAACAACTTGCCTATTCCGTAAGCTTTCTAAAATAGAATACAAGTTAATTTAAAGATACGCAATCCGGGACATGGCATGTGTTTGAATCGGCTCGGGGAGAGAAAATTATCTGTGTTTGTAGTGAAGGATCCTCACCAAATCATTCGTTTTAACTTTCAAAATTCTTTATGATGGGGAGGACCACAGATTAAAAACCGGCTAAGTGCAAGTCGTACTCACAGATTAAGGATTCTGTACAATAAACCTTAGTATTTTTTATTTTTTTGTTATAACGGCAATAGAAATACAAAATATAAAAAAATTTCAACAGTTAACGTATTACGTTTTTTTAAGACACAGTCCGCTGATAGACAGACAGATGAACTGACGGACGGATGGACAGCGGAGGCTTACCCAACTGACACTAAAGCGTTAAAAAAACCTATATAAGACCCGTATATCAGTCCATTTGAGTATAAAAGTGTTAACGCATACCTGTGCAACTGAGTTAGAGCATGCTCTAACTCACTTATAACCACGAAAGAGGCCCACAGTCTTACAGGTAAAAGTTAAAGAAAGCCGGAAAGTACGGTGTCACAATGATATTAAAGTTGCAAAAGAGCGCTTATTCATCGTCAGCTACTACTTTAACCGGTATTATCGTTGTAATACCGCGTTAGTGAGCACTACAGGTGGTAAAAAGCACACGTCAAGATTGAATAAACCTGTAACCTTACTAAAATTAAATCTGTTCGTAGTGGAAGTGTTATGTCATCTCCCAAATAACATTTTGCTGTCAGTTACAGGCTTTTTTATGACTTTAAGTAATATAACAGGGATATAATTATCTCAGTTATAACTAAAGACGATATACTGGAGTTAACAAACAAGTTTCAGCCCCAATCGCAGCACTAAGGCTTTAATGGACGACGTAATATAGTATACTTTGAGAGTTATAATGGTGCTAGTAGCAGCAAGTATACTTAATGCGTTATAGCTTTAACCTTTTTGTGACACTTAAGTCTTTATAAAAGTATTCGCCGACACCTTTTATCACTTATTTGTTGTATAGTTATTGCAATGAACTGTTTTATACCATTTAAGGTGCTATATTGACTACTATTGCAGACATAGGCTATAAAATGGAGTTTGTCGAGAGTTTAGTAACACGAGAAACTAAAGGTATCAAACAACTCCTCTATCTAGGTTTAACCTGTAATAAAGGGTTTAACTAAAGCTTATTGTGTTAGGCAGTACTCTTTTAAAGACGTTCTAAAGGTATTGGTGTCAAACAACGCAAGTATGGGTCGTTTTTAACACTAACTTCACTTTTGTAAAGTTCGCCATTGTTTTGGTAACCTAACAATTAATTTTATTTCGAGTTATTCAACATTTCACTACAATATACAAAATTTCTTACATTATTTGAAGCGTTCCATGAATGCCACTTAATTTTACACACCATTGCTCAGGAAGCAGGAAAGAATAATAATGTTTAGCTTGAGGTACCTATTTTATTATTATAACTTTTCTTTTAAATCTTTAATAAATCCTAGGCGCGTTAAAATTGAGACGAGAAACATGGTATACATTTACCGTGAAATTATAAGGACAGTCATTTTTCACTTCACATACTTAAATAACTTAATATTCCATAATATTATTTTACTGTGTTGTTGTTTTTTAGATATGTAACTTAATTAAAACCGTGAAAAATCTTTCAAGATTTTTTTTATTTTTTTTTTATTTTTACTATTGATAGGCACGCGTTTGACCACTATCTCACCTGATGGTAAGCGAGGATGTGGTCGAAGATGGAGCACACTTGCCTAGAAATAACCTATTCACTCTTGATTTAAAGACTCCCAGGTTGTAGCTATCAGGAAACACAGACTCCGGCAGGGAATTCCACTCCTTAGCTGTACGCACTATGAATGTGTTCCCAAAACGTTTTGTGCGTATGGGTGGGATGTCCACCATATACCGGTGGCGCATTGCCGTTCGTCTTGTGGTCCGATGATGGAACGGGCTTGGCGGAATTAAATTATGCAATTCCGTCGCACATTCCCCAAAATGCAACCGGTAAAAAACCGACAGGCTAGCAACTCGTCGATGTTCGACGTCGTCGATGTTCAAGACTTTGGAGCTTCGACGCGACGAGCCTCTCATTGCCGATGATCCTCTTGGCTCATTTCTCAATTGAGTCAAGGGCATCAAGCTGGTATCTGGCAGATCCATCCCAAAGATGAGAGCAGTATTCCATACACGAACGAACTTGCGCTTGATAGAGTTTGAGCAGCTGTTCCGGCGTGAAGTACCGTCTCACCTTAGCTAGAATCCCCAACTTCTTTGCAGCCACTTGAGCTTTTGCCTCTATGTAAGGGCCAAAATTGAGAGTAGATGTTAATGTAACCCCAAGAAGCTCAAGATGGTCGGTTATCGGCACGGTTTCACCGCGGAAAGATGGAGCTGGGCGGAATTGGCTCCTTTTGGCGGAAAATAGACACGCTTGGGTCTTAGCAGCATTGAACTTGACCAGATTGGCATCGCCCCAATCAGAGACCGCCTGTAGGGACACGTTCAAGCGCTCAACCATTGCCTCCCGGAGAGACCGGACCTGCGACCCACCAGCTCGTGCGTCGGACACGTATCTTTCAGCAACAGTGCTGTCGTCTGCATACCCAAAGGTACCGGGTTTAAGCAGATCATTAATATGCAGCAAGAACAGTGTTGCCGAAAGCACCGACCCCTGAGGAACCCCGGCATTAATATCCAGCAGTCCAGACGAGCAGCCATCTATGACCACTCGGATAGACCGATCCCTCAGGAAATCTGCGATCCAATCACACAAACCGGCGGGCAGACCGAAGGAAGGAAGCTTACTAATAAGGCCATCGTGCCAGACCCTGTCGAAGGCCTTCGAGATGTCAAGGGAGACCGCCAGTGCCTCCCGTGCTTCTCTATGGCCTCACTCCAGATGTGAATGGCATACGCTAGAAGATCCCCAGTTGACCGATTTCGGCGAAACCCGTATTGCCGGTCACTAAGGATATCATTTGCTTCTAGGTACGCCAGGAGCTTATGATTCAGCACGCGTTCCATAGTCTTACAGAGTATGGACGTTACCGAGATGGGTCTATAATTCGACGGGTCAGCTCGACTACCCTTCTTGGGCACGGGCTGCACGTTAGCTTGCTTCCAAGCCTTCGGCACCTTTCCAGTCTCAAACGAAAGGCGAAATAGGCGTGTCAAGATCGGAGACAACTCAGGCGCACAAGTCTTCAGAACAATTGCCGGTATCCCGTCGGGACCACTAGCCTTGTTCACGTCTAGGTTACGCAGTACCCTACGGACGTCCTTCTGATGAATGCGAATGTTCGACATACTCGACTCGCATTCACCAGGAGAGGCGGAGGGCGTCGCGCCACCAGGATCCAGACGTGAAGTTTCCGCAAACAATGAAGCAAACAAGTTCGCTTTCTCCTCAGCGGAGTGGGCCAGCGTCCCGTCGGGTCTCAGCAGTGGTGGTAGTGAGGGGCGGCAGAAGTTCGATTCGACCGACTTAGCCAGGGACCAAAAAGCCTTACTACCTGCTGGGTATGAAGCAAGTTTGTTCCCTATTCGGCTAATGTGGTCAAACCGAGCCCTCCGCAACACCTTCTTGCAGGACTTAGCAGCCCTGTTGAAGGCTCTCTTCTTCTGACTCACGTCATTTGCTTTGCGCGTACGAGCGTCGACCCATGCTAGGTACGCCGCGTGCTTAAGCGCATCGGCGCGATTGCACTCGGCACCAAACCAAGGACGAGCTTCGCCAGATATTGCTATGTTAGAGAATGGAATGTAGTACTCCATTCCCCTCCGCAACACATCCGTCACGGCGTCCGCGCACGACGTAGCATCAGTGGAAGAAAAGCAAGTAGGCTGCCAAGGGTAACATGCGAAGAAAGATCGCATGCCATCCCAATCTGCTGACTTGTATCGCCATACCCGCCGGGTGCCTCTTGGGCTAGGATCGGGCGGAGAGTAGACAGACACAGACTTCACCAGACAGTGGTCGGAACTACCCAGTGGTGATGAAATCGACACCGAATAGCGGTCTGGATCTGTTGTCAGCAGAAGGTCCAAGCAATTGGCAGTGTGCGAATCAACATCCGGCACCCTCGTTGCCCCCTGGACCAGCTGGGTAAGATTTAACGCAAGCGCTAGCTTTCGCGTCTCACGTCCAGCATGATCTGTGCACCGGTATGGGAAGAGCCACTCCTGATGGTGGGCATTGAAGTCCCCCAGTAACACCAATTGGGCAGAAGGGTACCGCTGCTGAGCCGCATCCGCCGCCTCACTCAGGTGCTGTGTAAGCCCAGTTGTCCCCAAATCACCGCTGTGCGAACGGTAGACGCATGCGTAGACAATTTTGTCTAGACCTGTGTCCACCATAGCCCACAGCGTTGAGAACCTGGAGTCTTCAAGGTAGCGGAGACGCCGATAGCAGATGTCGTCCCGGGCGTACATGCATACGCCCGCGCGGAGTCTAAAGTGGTGCTCCAGGGTAAACCCAGGGTAAGACAGGTATGACACGTCCGACGGACATCCGATCTGCGTCTCCGACAGGAACAAGAGCGCTGGTTTCTCGGTCTCAAGATGGTGTTGGACTGCGGCGAGATTTGAGTGCAGACCTCGTATGTTAGAGAGGTGCACTTTATGCGAAAGGACGTGCTGCCGCTGTACAGCTTTTCTCTTTTTATTCCTGTTCATTAAAGTGATGGAGGTTGAGGAGAAGGAAGTGAAATGAGGTTCCAAGCTGCTAACCTTCAGGCACGCCCTGACAGGACGACATCTTTGGGGGACTAGTCTGGAGACTGCGGGGACGCCCGAGCCCCCCCGGGAATGTCCATCGGGCCCTTTCATCTGGTCGCCAACCAGCACGATGGTGCATTCCGGGATTTTTCGTCAGATGGCGGGGCAGCCTTTCATGTGTGGCTAGCACACTACTTGGGCCCCCAACTATCTGCGGTCGGCCAGCGGTGCACCGTGCCTCGGATCCCGCTACCCTCCAAGACTAGTCTCCCGATACGCCCATGCCAGGGCTAGCCTGGCTGGGTCTGCCTGCATTGGAACAACTATTTCGACCCAACTCCTCTGAATTGGCTACACTGAGCATCGTACCGGAACACAGCTAAGCCGCTTGGCGGTACGTCTTTGCCCAGTGGGTGGTCACAAGCCATCGGCCGAAGCCTACCACCAGTTAGTGTCACCTGATTAGCACCACCCGGGGACCACGTGTAGGGTCTTACATTGGGTATTCTCCTACGGACGCGGGTGACTCGGCCCCCAAAGATGTGGTGTTTTAAGGTGTTTTGTATAACGCGTAGGATTGGATCTCTTTTATGTCATTAGGCAATTTGTGGTATAACTCTGCTCCCTCATATAGTATGTTTTTTCTTCGCGATGCAGTATTTTTATTTGAAAGCAGGTTTTCCAGCGGTGGTTTTATCAAAATCGGTTGAGCTATTTGAAGATCATCAGCTCTATTTTAGTTGATGAAGGCATTTAATCAGCTTTAACGGTTCTGATGCGAAATTTGGTATTCTGTTACTTCAATGACATTGCAAAAACATGGTTATATTGATGCTAATAATATAGAGGTATTTAACAAATACAAAGGTCGAGGCCAAGACGCTAGGCCCAAAGAACCGTACCTATATTAAAATAAAAAGATCAACACGTTTTATTTTTTTTCAGTTTTTAAAGTTATTTTTCGTCGGGGTTTTTTATATTTTTAATTTATTTTTTATTGACGTTATTGCTTTTCCTTTTAAGTCATATATGGATTGTTTCGAGCTGTCCTATAGAATCAGCCCAGCCACTTATAAGAATCGTAATTATATGTATAACAAAATATGTAATGTTCAATTGCAAATAATGTATTGTTTAGTTTCCATCACAAAGATAAAAGCGTACTGGCTTCTATCTTTCGTCGAGGGTTTACAATATTGTAACTAAAATAATATTTGTAATATACATTTTTTCTCTTCTAAATTTTAAACACATTAGAATTCTGTCTTTTTCCAAACATTTTCACCATTGCGATCATTGTGTCTTGCATCCACGTCCGCATGCGTTAAGGTGGCTTTGGTTACATCCCTTTCACCCCGTTACCAGTGTACTCTGAGTAAATTTCAGGCAGTATTATCCAATGAGAAAACTGCCTGAAATCTAAAGCGGTTCGCACCAATGTACAATTAGGAATCCCCTGCAGAGGGGACCCGTTTCACAACCGGCACGGTGCTACGATTGGCTCAGCAAAAGACATTAATATTCATGACGACGGTTCTACCCTATACACTCCTACATATAGGTAAACTCCGGAAGTAGGCGGGATCTTTTGTTTTACCCCGTTAACGCAGATAGGTACAATTAGAAGGGAATCTAGAATTACATTCAGTAAATATATATGTATAAAACTCACTAATGTCTGTTACAATATCAAAATATACAAAAAAAAAAACATTTTATTCATTGTTTGACGCATGCACATTGCACAGTATCAGCTCTCAATTTTTAATTACTGTTACTGTCGAAATAAGTGTATAAGCTGTTAAAAACATTTGCCTATGATATCAGATATGTCAGTTAATGAAAATAGGAATGTAAACTTTTTTGCTTAAACTATAAAGAATTGTTGAAAAGTCATCTAATTACCAGAAAAATACCAACCAGAAAAAATCAAGCCAGAAATATTACATTTTATATTTTATTAATATGCACTTATTTCAGACAAATGTCCATATAACAACACACACTGTTTAAAAAAAACTAGCTCTCAATAATATAAAAACAAAACAACTCACACAAAAATACTCACTCACTTAAAAAAGACGTCCCCACTACCTATCTATTTTATTAATTATAAAAAAGGTAGGTAGTGGGCACGTCTGTTTTGAGAAATTGAACGACTATTTAATTGTAAAATTGATGAAAAAAATATATTAGTGCTAAAAAACCACGTTTATTTTCCATCGAGGGTAGGTTTTATTGCACTATTTTCATTATTAAGGACGCTTAATTACTTCCAATCACTTTGGAATTTGTTTCATCACGATATCTCATTTAGTTTAAAAATAACACAGTTTTGTTTACACTGGGTTCACAGTGGTAAACAATTTTATTTCATAAATGTATAAAGAAATAGATTTTTCTTTACTCATACTCGGAAGAAAGTCGGCCTGAAGCTGCATGAGGAGCGGGTTAAAAGTATTACTTTCCAGCCTTAGGGAGAATTGTTTTGCTACTGACAGTCGACAAATTATAAAAAACTCGTTGAACATTTCTGTTGATCCAGGTCCAAATTTTTATACAGCCACTAAACGTTATTATTAACTTAAGATTATATTTTTAAATGACTTTATTATAATTTACTTTAGACTATAATTCTATAAAATGAACATAGATTTGGGCAAAATATTTACCATTATTTCAATGATGAAAATGTAAAATAATGGCTGAGTAGCTGGCCGGTCGCAGCGAAAAATAGACGGGAAAACGGCAGTCCGATCTTCATTTATTTTTTCGATGGAGTTTTATTGACACGTCAACGAGTTCATCAGATTCAGATGTTTTTTTAACTGATTCATGTATTTATTTTTACTTTCCTTGTATTTGTAATGAAAAACACAGTGCTTATGTTGAGTGAAAGACTTATTTAATCCCTCGAACTCTTGGCACCCTCACTATGCTCGGGTGCCAAATGTCGTCTTTCTTTTCACCTTCCTTGCCTTTTCGTTCTTTTCACCCCTAGGATAACAATGTTCTATTTTTAATACGTGTCCGTCTACAAAATTAAGCAAAGTTTCCCTCATATATGGATATTATTAAGACTCACATTGTGTAACGTTTCACTAAAAGTATGGTTATTAATTCAGATATTTAATTGCCAATATTCCTACACTTTACCTGTAAAATGATATTTACTAGATATTCGATGAGGGTTTATAACGGTTCTGTCAACGAACAAACTACAGTGCGCATAGGAAGGCACGTTATGAGCCAGTGGTCTAGGCCGGTGGCCGGATTGGCGGTCGTCAAATAACCATGTCAGAGGCCCTTAAGGCGGTTTAGAAACCCTAACACTAGGGTATGTGGGGTCGTCAGCCCTTACTGCTCACACGATAAGAAGAAGAAGAAGTCGACTAAGAAGTAACGCGCGTGTAGAAAGAGATGCGGTGAAGGTGAATAATATTTTTTTCGACTAAGAAACAACAGTGCGTGTAGGAACAGATACGGTGAGGGTTTAAAATGACTCTGTCGACTAACAAACTACAGTGCGTTTAGGAACAGATACAGTGAAGTTACTAGTTTTAGTTTTTAATTATATAATAGTTGGTATTTTTAGGACGCCTATTTAGCTAAATCCGGTTTGACTGGAAGCCGACCCCAAAAAGGATAGGCAGATGATAGGGCGCCTATGAAAGAAACAAAACCCTTATAGGATCACACGTTTGTCTGTCTGTACTTTGAATTCCAGAAATACTAATAAAAGCTGCTCAGTACTGCATCCAATCCAGATCCGCAAAATGTCAGTCTGAAGTAAACGTATACTTGTTGATCCGGATTCTGTCCGTGTTCAGAACATTTAAAATTCGGATAAAACTCGGAACTCGAATTCGGAGTCAGATCGGATGCAGTGCGGTACTCCTCTAAGAAGTCTACAATTTTAAAGTAACTCGCAAAAAATATAATTCGTTCGAAACCGTTTGCGTCTGGCTCGTTTCTGTCTGCACTTGACCATTTTATTTTTAATAATTATACCACAGTTTTTTTTTTTTTTACTATTGATAGGCACGTGTTTGACCACTATCTCACCTGATGGTAAGCGAGGATGTGGTCGAAGATGGAGCACGCTTGCCTAAAAATAACCTATTCACTCTTGATTTAAAGACTCCCAGGTTGTAGCTATAAGGAAACACAGACTCCGGCAGGGAATTCCACTCCTTAGCTGTACGCACTATGAATGTGTTCCCAAAACGTTTCGTGCGTATGGGTGGGATGTCCACCATGTACCGGTGGCGCATCGCCGTTCGTCTTATGGTCCGATGATGGAACGCTTACATTGGAAGTTTACATGCACTTTGGCAGAAGAAAATTTTAGAGAGTGATAAAGAGCTAGGCGGTTAGAGGAGCTCGTGGCTAGATAATAACAGCCACACGGGTCGATCTTCAAGGTTAAGCAACGCTTGCCAAGGTTGGTCTGTGAATGGGTGACCATCTTAACATACCGAGTTTCCTCCGTGACTCGGAAAGCACGTTAAGCCGTTGGTCCCGGCTGTCATTTGTAGATCTTTGGCAGTCGTTACGCATAGTCGAAGTCAGCAAATCTGACTCCAGTCTTGCCTTGAAGTACCGTGTTACCCAGTGAATGGGTTGTGGAGGTCTGGTAGGCAGCCGCTCCTCGTAAAATACTGGTATTCAGCTAAATCCGGCTTGACTGGAAGCCGACCCCAATATAGTTGGAAAAAGGCTAGGCAAATGATGAAAGAGCTAGGCGGCATAGCTGATGTGTAAGGAGGATAAGTGTCAGGAAGTTCTCTCGAAGCGATTGGCTTCAACATAATTATTAAAAAATTTAAGAACAAACTAGGATATTTTTTTCTAAGATTTAAGGGGTAGACAAAACGGATATAAGCCTACAATTACTAACATCAACTTTATCCCCAGTCATGTAAATCGCATGTATTATTGCTTTTTTAATTTGATTATTTGAAAGCTAGAAGTTTGTTTTAAATTCTGTACATGGCCAATAAACTATTTCGCGGGTAGGTGTTAAAAAGTATGGACGTTCGCTTTTATTTAAAATATAGTTATTGAATAAACTGATTAAGTTTACTGCAGTACGAACTCTACAACTGCTATAACATTAGTACTCACGTTTGTGGCATATTTAATGTGATATCTAAGTACTTCACAAGCACCACCTGCCAGCTGATCACTTAACTGTCATTATATTAGTCAGAACATAACACAAAGAATGTCTCAGTATGCCGAAGTTGTTTCGGCCCAAAAAACCCTGGAGAAGAACTTTATGAAGAAGATGGGAGAACTTGAGGCCCAAATCCAGTGCACCGGGCCTGCTAAAGCAAATACAGTTGCTAAGATAGCCAAAGAGCTTTACACTTTCCGGGAGCTAATTTTTCCCATGCTTGGCCTGCTCCGGAACCAGATCAACGAATGTGCTAAACAAATTGATGGTTTAGAGACCAGGAATCGGCGGAAAGCACTGATTTTCCAAAGACTTGCTGAGGTAGAGAACGAGAACAGCACTGCAGTGATCCTGGACGGTTTGAATTCTAGGCTTGCCCCCAAGAATCAGAATGGTCTAAAACTCGAACGTTTATAATATCGAATGGTTTGTAAATCGAACATTCATTATAACGTAGACCTAATATACCTCGAGTGTTCAAAATATCGAATGTTATATCGAGCGTTCAGTGCATCGCATATTATTTTTTTCGAAAGTTCAATACACTGAATATTTTTTAAAGTTTTTTTAGTTATTTGCACGCTTAAGTTTATAGTGATTGTTTGAACAAGACAACATTTTTTGAAGAGTATAATGAAAATATTGGTAAGATATTGTTCTTAAATCACTCATAATTTTAATAATTATGATGAATTAAGTAATTTTAATTATGTTCATAGCTTAATTGAAGTGCCAGCTACAATATCATATTCTAATGATACCCGTTCCATATGTAGTTTTCTATGTACTTGGAGTTAAATGTCAAATTTTGGGTAAATATCGAAAAAACCTAATTAAAATATCTCGCATTTCGGCCATACATATGGAGGGTTAATTTTTTTGCATTCTGACCCACCTTTCAGTATTTGACAGATTTAAGTCGAATTACAAGTATCCTATATCTGTGTGGCGAATTTAATATTAACTTATTAGAAACTGGCACTTCGCCCGCGACTTCGTTCGAGCGGATTTAGTTGGTACTCCACGAACCTCATCTCCCCTTTATCCCCTTAATAGGGTAGTGTGTAAATTACGTATTAATAGACTAAACGAAGAGCAGTTTGCTCAAACTGCCACATTTTTGTTACTTAGAGTATTTTTATACCCGTCGTAAGTTTTAAACGAAAGGTCCGATTTGTGAAATTTACATGTATGTAACCAACTTTAATTATGAAACAATTTAAATGGACAAGGATAAATATCAGCCGCCTAGCCTATTCTCAACTATATTGGGGTCGGCTTCCATTCAAGCCGGATTTAGCTGATTACCAGTATTTTTATGAGGAGCGGCTGCCTACCATGACAGCCAGGACCAAGGGCTTTAACGTGATTTCCGAGGCACGGAGGAAACTCGGTATTTTAAGATGGTCATCCATCCACAGACCAACCTTGTCTAGCGTTGCTAAACCTTGAAGATCGACCCGTGCGGCTGTTATTATCTAGCCACGAGCTCCTCGGACAAGGATAAATATCATGATACCAAAATCACCATTTTTCCATTCCACCCTGGTGTTTTGAATTATTTCAACTAAAAGCGGTAATTGTGACCATTATACCTTTGAAGACTTTTTTTTAGATTTTGATGTTTTGTATAAATTGTAGTACATCACTTTGCTCTATTGTCAATAGTTTCCGCAGCGTACGCAACACACCTTGGAACACATCATCGAAGTTTTCATACGGATCCCTAATTTTTTGAAAATATTCTATAGCTTATATTCGTCGGGGAGATTGTAGAATGCTAATGGTGAAAGAATTTTCCAAATCGGTCCAGTAGTTTCGGAGTTTATTCATTTAAAACAAAAAAAAAACAAATCTTTGTAATATTAGTGAGACTAAGTTGAATAGTACCAGATTATTGAGTCTATTTAAATCAATTAATTTATCAAATGTTTTAATTGAACCTACCCGGGTAACAGCTTCGTCGGCGAGATTACTTACATAAAGATATTGTAAACAAGTTGTCCTCTGATCACAGTCGGCAAACAATAACGTTTTACACCTACATACATGTAATTTTTTGACTGAATTTTAAAGGATTTGGAAAAAAAATGATTAATTACGAGACTAATGTGGGAAGTTCTTTTAACCGAAAGTCAATGCTACGTAAGATTTCAGTAATTTTAATCAAATTAAAAAATTTAATTTACATTTTAGTTAAATTTTACTTTATGACAATATTTGACTTATACTATATTTCTTTTTTTTGCTTGCAGATACTCGGACTCTTCCAATTAATGTTCAGCTGTAATCCATTACATTTAATGACTACGTAGAACTGAACCTGTAGGTTCAGTTCTCCGTACTCGTTAGCTTGGTAAATACACGTGGCAACTTCATAATAAGCTCGGACAGTTATGTCGAGATAAATGCACTACCTACGTGACTATGTTGACTGGCCCTGGCTGGAGCCTTTTCCAGGATTTCAAATATTTTATGCTTAATTAGGTAGTCAAACAGTGCACACAAATTGGGTTACGAGGACGGAAATGGATGCGAAGTTCCGGGAGTTTTTGTAATTTGTTTTATCGTTTGAATTTATGTAATTTCACAGTGACAACAGCGTAATAATATTGTCTAAATAGGTATCCAACTGAATGGAATGATAAAGATATTGTTAGGATTTTAGTAAAGTCATTACACAATTGTACGTAGTGGATGTAATAAATGCGCTATACATTGTGATACGTTTATCACAATGTATAGCGCTTTATTCTATCAACTACCGCCTGCTTCCTTGAATAATGTAACGGTCGGCGGGTAACGCGAGACTGTTCGCGCGAAAGTTGGCTAATTTAAACGAAAAACCGGCCGTGCGCGGCTCAGTTGTTCCTGCGACGTCGAAGTTTAAACACCATAAAGTAATAACGTGTTACCCTGTTGGACCAAGGTCAGGTCGGTTAATTTTATCTTTAATGTTTGAATATCTGAGTGCTGTTGGGTATTTACATTTCTAAATTTAACTTAATATAACCAGGTAACCTACTTTAAGGCAAAGATAGCTTTAAGATATATAATGTCATTTCTGGTGTTAATAGTATCCTGTTAGATATTGTGTTTTAGTCTCCATTAAATGCTTGTGAGATTATTTATACTTTAATTCCGTGCACTACCCTACATAACCAAAGCTATTTAATAGTTCAGATCTTACAATATATTATGACAAATAGTGTGGTCTGATAAGGCTATTCATGAAAATTAAAAAGTATTTATTCAAATAAGCTTTTGCATGACATGCTTTTGTTACAGGAAAATACGGGTCTAGATCATAATATCGAATGTCACTACATCGACAGTCACTGTATTGAAAACGTTCCATCAACGGGTTACTGAATCGACAGTACCCCAAATCGATGGTATGCTACATCGTCAGTCATCTGTCTAGCCTTTTCCTAACTACATTGGGGTCGGCTTCCAGTCAAAACGGATTCAGCTGAATACCAGTGTTTTACGTGGAGCAGCTGCCTACCAGACCTCCACAACCCATTAACTGGGTAACACGGTACATTTTGGCAAGACTGGAGTCAGATTTACTGGCTTCTAACAATCCGTAACTACTGCCAAAGATCTACAAATGACAGCCGGGACCAACGGATTAACGTGCTTTCCGAAGCACGGAAGAAATTCATTATGTTAAGATGGTCACCTATCCACAGACCAACCTTAGCAAGCGTTGCTTAACCTTCAAGATCGACCCGTGCGGCTGTTATTATTTAGCCGCGAGCTTCTCTCTCAGTCTCTCTACTACATCGACAGTATGCCACATCAAAAAACGTTGTATCTACAGTACACCCTATCGATAGTACGCTGCATTAACTACCGACCACGAGCCATGCATCTAAATTAAATCTCTAATCATACTTTAAATTAATGTAAGTTATCCTTTTTTCCTTCTTTCGCATGTATAACTATTAAGTAACTAATAAGTAATACGTAAGCTAATCGTAATTTTTAAAGCTCTAAGATATGTTGCACAAAAAAACGTGATCAAATCAGTTTATTTTGCTCTCTGCCAATCACAACTCATTTACTGCATTACCTCCTGGGGCGGAGCGTGTAAAACACATTTTCTAATTTAAAGAGCGCAAAGAGTCCTTCTTAAAGACAGTTTATCGTTGCCATTCTATCACCCAACTGTGATCTTTATAAAAAGTGGGAAGTATTGACGGTCTGACAGCTTTTCATCCTTTACACTGTAACCAAACAACATTCCCTGTTAAAATATGAACCTGATAAATTAACAAACATGCGACGTATGATTTTGACGATTGATATTCTTATGCAAGGCGTATAGGACGGTTAGTACTGAAGCCTTACCAGTGCTGGCGGGTGTTCTCCCAGTCGATCTAGAAGTGCAGCGGCGTGCTGCAATGTACTACTACGCTAGAAAGATTACGGACCCAGAGTTCTTACCGCAACGCGGCCGTGCTAAGATCTCTAGATTACTAAAACCCCAGACTGATGTCTGGGAGGAACTTTTATCCGAGTGGCAATGTAGGTGGGAAAATTCCATCAAAGGCCGTCACCTCCACCAATTTTTTCCATCTGTTCGTGAGCGGCTGGACAGGACATGGCTGGAGGTGGATCACTGTGTTGCCCAATTTCTCACAGGTCATGGCAATTTTAAGAGTAAATTATTTTCCTTTAAGCTTGTGGCCTCGCCTTTATGTCAATGTTCTACAGCTGACCATGAATACGAACAATCCGCACATCACATCTTATGGGAGTGTAGTCTTTGGCAAACTGAACGCAAAATTATGTTAGATAGTATTAAGGTTACATCTGGGGTAGTTTACTATACGGACCTTGTTGAAACCAGAACAAATTTCCGTGCGTTCAAGCGATTTTGCCATACCTATTACTGGAATCAAAAGTAGCTCACAATTTAGGACCCATTAGTTTAAGTGGTAAAATATAATCCGTGGTGCTTGGCAACTGGGCTTAACCCAGTTGTATTTGTCCCTTGGTGCCTATTGGCCTAGTTCTATTCTGTCTCCTGCTTGATACGGAGGGAAGTGGAAATTATATATATTTTTTTTTTCCTACTCCTCCGCTGTACTTTTCTGATTAATTTCGTTGCAGGATCCAAGACAGTTGAATCGTTTCTCCGGGACTCGTCGGGTTTCATTGGCTCGGCGTTTTTCTGGTGGTCGCCACTATTGATTCTGGCTTTCAGGAGTTGCAGTGGTTGGAAATGTGTGGCGGGCTTGTCCCAAAAAAAAAAAAAAAAAAAAACATGCGACGTAAGGATAGAGTTTGCACAACCACTGCATTCAATACTAGGTTTGCACATATTTTTTTCTGTTACCAGGGTCCTAACTTATATAATACGTTAAACCGGATCCTATCAATATATTCAGTACCAAAAACTAAATGTAAATATTTGGTTACGAAGTGGTTACAAAAGTTAGATTACAACCTTACAGAAAACCTACTTCGCCAATAAATACTGAGGTATCAACCTTACAAGTAGTAGTCACCTGGTATTGTTTGGAGTAAAAACTAACTGCGGTAAAAATACACTCAACTTATTAAAAACAAATAAATAAATTATTCACTCAAATTTATAACGACGTTTTTTTTTAATTTTTTTTCTTCCATTAAAAAGGCAACAACTTTTAACTTGAACCACCGCCTTATCTTAGGAATGCAGTGAACACGGTAAACTCTCTTCTGATTTTTGTTGACAACATCTGTTATTTGTAATAATTTTTTTCTTCTACCCGCACAGTTGTAACATAATTAATATAATATAATGTTTCATGTAAGTGACGACTGTCTGGATGAGGAATAAAGTTCTTTAAACCAAAAGTTATATTAGCAAAAAAATCATAGGTAAACTACACTCACACAAACACACGTTACACCCACACACACACACAGCTAACATTTTGGTGTCAGTTACAGGCTTTTTTATGACTTTAAGTAATGTAACAGGGTTATAATTACCTCAGTTATTACTAAAGACGATATAGAGGAGCTAACAAACAAGTTTTAGCCGCAATCGTAGCACTATAGCGTTAATGGATGATGTAATACAGCTTTGAGAGTTATAATGGCGCTAGTAGCAGCAAGTATACTTAATACGTTATAGCTTTAACCTTTTTGTGACACCCAAGTCTTTATAAAAGTGTTCGCCGACACCTTTTAACACTTATTGTTGTATAGTTATTGCAATGAACTCTTTTGTACCACTTAAGGTGCCATATTGACTATTACTGCAGTCATAAGCTATAAAATAGAGTTTATCGAGAGTTTAGTAACACGAGAAACTAAAGGTGTCAAACAACTCCTCTATCTAGGTTTAACCTGTAATAAAGGGTTTAACTAAAGCTTATTGTGTTAGGCAGTCCTCTTTTACAGACGTTCTAAAGGTATTGGTGTCAAACAACGCAAGTATGGGTCGTTATTAACACTAACCTCGCTTTTGTAAAGTTCGCCATTGTTTTGGTAATCTAACAATTAATATTATTTCGAGTTATTCAACATTTGACTACAATAAACAAAATTTCTTACATTATTTGAAGCATTCTATGAATGCCACTTAATTTTACATACCACTGCTCAAGAAGCAGGAATGAATAGTAATGTTTAGCTTGAGGTACCTATTTTGTTATCATAATTTTTCTTTTAAATCTTTAATAAATCCTAGGCGCGTTAAAATTGAGATGAGAAACATGGTATACATTTACTGTGAAATCATAAGGGCAGTCATTTTTCACTTCACATACTTCAATAACATAATATTCCATAATATTATTCTGCTGTGTTGAATAATGGATGACATAACACTTCCATTACGAACAGATTTAATTTTAGTAAGGTTACAGGCTTTTTTATCTTGACGTGCGCTTTTTACCACCTGTAGTGCTCACTATCGCGGTAATACCGGTTAAAGTAGTAGCTGACGATGAATAAGCGCTCTTGTGGAGCTTTAAGATCTTTTTGACACCTTACTATAGGATTTATAGCACCTGTAGCGTTTACCAACTCTATTTTACAACGGTAATACAGATTAAAGTAGTAGCTGACGATGAATAAGCGCTCTTGTGCAGCTTTAATATCTTTGTGACACCGTACTATAGGCTTTCTATAACTTTTACCTGTAAAACTGTGGGCCTCTTTCGTGGTTATAAGTGAGTTAGAGCATGCTCTAACTCAGTTGCACAGGTATGCGTCAACACTTTTATACTCAAATGGAACTGATATACGAGTCTTATATAGGTTTTTTTAACGCTTTGGTGCTAGTTGGGAGACAAGCACTCACACAAGCACGAAATCCTAGACACAACACATCACAATTCACAACACAGGGTGTGTTGTGAATTGTGATGTGTTGTGTCACACACACATACATACACTTTATGCTTAGTTAAAAATATTAAAATTATTTAACTACCTACCCTTGTTTCTCCTACTGTAATATTAAAGAATCGCTCCTTATATCAAAAAGTGCCATTATATCAGTACCACTCAAATACTTCTTGTTCCTTCCGTGAATGGGGGGGACCTGGTGATTTGAAATACAGGCATTCTCATGCCTACCTCAAACACCAGCTTTCTCACATATTCTAGACTATACACGTACCTGTATTAAAATAGATATAAGTAACATTGTAATTAAGATGTAAGATCTGTTTTTTGTGAGGAGAAATAAATAAACATTATTATTATTATTATGGGTTTAAACTTACAGTTCTCAGGATAGTACCTGGAGTTTTCTAGAATCTCACGGGTGCGAACCAAGGTGCGATCCTAGTTATTATTGCTATGTGATGGTGAATTACTCTGTACTGTAGTAAAATTGCTATCCAGATCTAGTTGTCAAAATTTTCTAACTATCCGGCAAGTGTTTAGTATGGCAGCTTTTTGTAATGTAAGGTACGTATATTTAGACAGATTGAGTGCATTAAAACTTATTATTATAGTTTTGTATCTTATAATGCCCGATGCGAGACGCTGTTGATGTAGCGTACCATCGATTTGGGGTACTGTCGATTCAGTAAGTAGTCGATGGAACGTTTTCGATACAGCGACTGTCCATGTAGTGACTGTCGATATTATGATCTAGACCCGGAAAACACAGTGCATATATTTGAAAACAATGTTTAACTAAAAAAAGGTAGCAAACACACAAAATGAAAATTAAAACTGATTTAACGGTGGACTGCAATCTATGCAAATTGAAAGTTATATGCCTCCGTATACTGTGCTCATGATTCAACCTACTAGTTGTTTCTCTAGCACTGGAAACTCAAATCAACTCATCATTAATTCCAGTAAATAAAATATTAATAATTAACAAATAAGTACTTCTTTAAGAATCCAGTAGTTGATGATCCTTTACCGGTCATGATTTTTATTTATTCTGTAGGTACTTTACCACTATCTTGTTTTTAAAAACGCCCTTGTATCTATTCTTCAAGTAAAGTTATACATAGAACGCTAAGGCTATTCCCGCCAACACTAGCGCAGTTTCTCCAAGTGAGAGTTCTGAACACTATTTACACGGACGCAGTGACATCTAAGGGAGCGAGCCGAACCTGTTGGTGCATACGCAAATCATTCAGTAAGCCGGCGAGGTCGCCAGGTGGGCTTGCACTGAAATACTTAATACTGCCGGCGAAAATGAGAGGGCAGTATTTCGGTTTTAAAAAAAACAGGCCAAGTGCGAGTCGGATTCGTACACGAATAGTTCCGTACCATAAACCTTAATTTTTATTACTTGTCATTATAGTGGCAATAGAAATACACTATCTGTGAAAATTTCAAGTGTCTACCTGTTACGGTTCTTGAGATACAGCCCGCTGACAGACAGATGGACGGACGGACAGCGGAGGCTTAGTGATAGGGTTCCGTTGGTAAACCTTTGGGTACGGAACCCTAAAAACAAATAAAAGTTTACAAGAAAGAGATCGTCAAACAGTCTTTCTTCCTATTTATATTTACTCGTATCAGGAATTTTATTGTAAATACCAATAAAAATAGTGAAATATTCAACTCTACAACGGACAGTAGGTTATCGCCATTACTATTTTCATACAAATGAAGATTACTCCGAAACAAAGAAGTTGAAAGCTCCAAATTAACTTAACAAGTCAAAATTAGTAGTAAAACTACAAGTAACATCTACAGTACCTACGTTTTATTCATTTGTTCTAATTTTTTTGTTTACACAAAATATTTGCAATACGTTCATTTATTATACCTACGTACATTTATGAATAATGACAATTTTAATGAATGAATTGTTGATAAAATAAAATAGTTCAGTAATTTTTAAAATAGACAAATAATGCTTATGTACCGCTACCCTTAATGGAAGTTATTTAGTAACTTGGTAAGAGTGCTGCTTGCAGCACCTACCTGTTTTTGTTATTTTAAATGAAATGTTTATTTCATTTATGTTTATTTAAAATGAAATATTAGTTTGCAAGTACATTAGTACTTGCAAACTAATATTTTATGATTTTTATAATAACATTGTAATTTTGTCGACTGAATAAATTATTATTTTAATTATTGTTATTACTTCATAATTTCAGCCAAAAGACGTTTTCTGCTGGACATAGGGCTTCGCCAAGTGTCTCCACATTGAACTGTCCTCTGAAAGAAATAAAATTCCTAAAAATGCGACTTGCCATATTTCTTTTCTAATACTATCTCGGCAAGGGACATCTTATCTGAGATAGATTGTCGTAAGGCCAAAACGTTTGGGATTGATGACGTGGCACATCGACAGCGTATGCCGATCCCATACATATTTTATCACTTTTGACAATCTTTATCGACGGTAGAACCACATCAGTAATGGCACTGGCGACTGCGAGCCCAACGGAGCAGTTACATTGATACAAAACATTCATATACAAACATACAAAACATTCAAATACAAACACAAACTTTGTATTGATGTCTGTCTGCAAGTCGACTGAGAAAAATATCAAGATTAAAAGTCAACATAAAACGTAGGATGTAATAGGATAATTCTAAAGAGATAAAGTTTTCCAGTTTCTACTAGTTCCGTGCTCCAAACAACTCCGATGTTACCAGATGGCCAATTCTACATACTGTTCTTTATTTATTTATTACTAGCACTTCACTTCGCTCGTGGCTAGATAATTACAGCCGTACGGGTCGATCTTCAAGGTTAAGCAACGCTTGCCAAGGTTGATCTTTGGATGAAAGATCATCTTAACATAGGTACCGAGTTTCCTCCGGGCCTCGGAAAGCACGTTAAGCCGTTGGTGCTGGCTGTCATTTGTTGGCAGGCAGGCGTTGCAAACTGCAAATTTTTCTTACTTAGAGTCATAAGTCAAAAACGTTTATTTCAATTAGGCTATTTTACCGGCACTTTTGAACGTCATCATTTCATTTAAAATAACATAGTGACTCTACTGACCATTCGGAAGGGTAGATTCTTTTGGAGAAGAACGGACAAGAAATTCCATAGTTACTCTTTTCAAATCCATGTTTTACATGTGATGTGGTACACAAAACTTTTGTTAATATATGTGAGGACCATGATCCTAGAGAATGCTGAGTTAGACTTATTAACTTTGTAGATAAGTATATGGTACTCACATATTTACAAATATTGGAACCATCAATTAGCAGAGTGTGAGTGAACAGGAAAATAAAAACCCAAAATTGAAACAATAGGTACAACTATAAAGTAAATACATAAACCAACCAGTTTAATCTTGTATCCACCATTGATTGTCCTATAGAGCAGGACCAGCATGTTTCCAAGCATTCTTATCCTGAATGTAATCTTCTAATTTTTAGTATACTTGTTTACAAAGTGTGCTTTTAATATAAGTTTTAAATTTGGTTCTAATATGTCACAAGGTACTTTAGTGTAACATTTGACACAGTACCCCATGAAAAATGTATATACTTTAGCTAATCTATAAAATGGTTGATCTAACTTGTCTTTATTTCTAGTATTAATATTATGTCTATACTAATTTTACTAAAAATATGACAATTTATCCGTCCACACATCATATTTTCAAATATGAATTGGCAAGGGACTATCATAATATTAATCTTTTTAAAACAGTTTCCTTAGAGAATTGCGGCGACGCAGATTAAAAAGGGGTCTGACAGCCCTCTTTTGTGAAAAAAATATGGATTCAATGTCAGCAGCCCAACCCCACAGCAAAATACCGTACGACATAATGCTGTTGAAGTAGCTAAAACAGACCAAATGTGCGGTTTCTACGTCTGTTAGCTGTCTTATCTTCCTAACAGCATAAGCGGCTGAGCTTACACGACCCGTTAGAGATGTTATAGGAGTCCCTATTGTAATTTCTCATCTAAAGTGATTCCCACGAAAACCGTGTCATTAATAAAATCCAGTTTTTCTTCATTCAATATGATGTCACATTGCTACTTCTAACATTTGGTAAAGTAAATCTAATACATTTAGTTATTTTTTCATTTCATACTAAGTTGTTTGCCGTAAACCAATTTTGGACCTGAATAATAGAGAAGAATAGTTATTGAGGACGTCAAGATTTTGTGACCGTCGCTCTATTTTAAATATCAATGATGTGTCATACGCGTATAACACCATCTTTGAGTGATTTTGAAATGATTGGGGCAAATCATTTATGTAAACTAGAAAAAGGAATGGACCTAATATTGAGCCTTTAGGAACGCCCATTGTCATTTCAGACCCTAGTGAGTTTACACCGATTACCTGAACTTTAATTTGTCTGTCCGTCAAGTATGACCTATGTAACTCAAGGGCTGTATTTCTAATACCGTAGTGCTCAAGTTTCAACAAAAGTGTATCATGGTTAACGCAATCGAACGCTTTCGAGAGGTCACAGATTCTTCCCAGGAGGTAAAGATGTTCTTTATGAGGGTACGCTCTTTGGTGAAACCGTACCGTTGTTCATGAAAGATGGAGTTTTCATAAAATTGTAGTAACATCACACAAGCATTAACTTTTCAAACACCTTAATGAGGACTGGCAGAATTGACACCGGCCTATAGTTATTGGGTTCATGACTATCACCCTATTTGAACAAAGGAACTACTTTACTGTGTTTCATAAGATCCGGAAATACTCCTTGCTCTACAATAGTGTTAATATGACAGCTAAGTAGGGGGCAATAGTTTCAAGAACAGATCTATAGACTTTGACAGACTTTCGCCAAAGATCTTGTGTTGATTTATTTTTTAGTTTCACGTTGTTTCTTCCTACCTGTTTCATTATTTATTATTTTCCAGGTTGTTTTTATTTTGTCGTCAGCTAATTTTATTGTATTACCAATATGCAGAACTTTTGCTGTTTTAAATACAATTTTATATGTTTTTTTATACTTCACAACATACTTCTGAAAAGCAATATATGAATAATGCAAGCTTGCATTATACATTTATATTGCTTTTGGCCATATAGGTTCATATAGTTTTTCCCTGCTTATGCAAATACCTGGAGATGCCCAGTCGCTAAATTAGAACTTAGTGTAAATACTTTTAGACTAGAGGAAAACTGTTATTAAATTGCGTGTTTAATAATGAAAAAAACTTTTTTACAAAAAATACAACCGACTTCCAAAAACAAAACACTACAAGGTACAAAATAACTTCGGAAGAAAGAAAAAAACTTTAATTTCGGAAGTCGGTGTCGGTGTTACTGGTTATTTTTTCGTTTTTTGACACCGACTTCCGAAATTAAAGTTTTTTTCTTTCTTTCGAAGTTATTTTGTACCTTGTAGTGTTTTGTTTTTGGAAGTCGGTTGTATTTTTTGTAAAAAAGTTTTTATTTTTCACATTTTAGTGGTACCTAGGTACCTGCGTACCCATTAACAGCCTACCAGCGCAACGTTATGTTAAGAACTGGTGTAAACACTAAAAAAACATGCGATTTCAGCAATCCCGATCCCTTTGCTATCATTTATTGAAGAGTTCCGTTGCCTACCTCCGAAGTTCTTCGTCAGATCTTCACCAAATTGAAACGGGACCAGTCCAGGAAAATACTCTTTCAAACAAAAAAAGAATCATCCAAATCGGCTGACAATTGGCGAAAGTATCGCTGAACAAACATTTTTCATGGGATCTTATCATCAGATCCTAATTTACATTCAGTCAAAAAAGTATCGGGAATTGATGATTTGTTTATGGTTCCAAATTCAAATTTTTGTTTTTTTGTAGTTGTTAGATTGGCACAACTGTTTTCCATTTTGGCGCGGAGTTTGAGTTGCATCTGTTATTTACTATATATTAAATACAGTGCTGGTTTTAGTAATATCATATATAGTGTGTATTGCGAATTTCATAATGGACAAAAATATCGAACAAAGAGTTTGTCTTAAATTTTGCATCGCCAATGGAATTTCGTGTTCGGAGTCACTGAAAATGTTACAGAAGGCTTACAGTGAATCGACTTTATCAAAAACTCGTGCTTATGAGTGGTTCAAAGCGTTTAAAAGCGGTCGAGATGTGATGGAAGATTTGCCTCGCTCTGGTAGGCCGTCAACGTCTGCAACTGAAGTTAACATCGCAAAAGTGAAGGAAATAGTGACTGAAAATCCCCATTCAACTCTGAGAGAGATAGCTGCCGAACTTTCTGTATCTCACGAGTCGATCCGTACCATTTTAACTAATCATTTGGGTACGAAACATGTTGCTGCTCGGCTAGTCCCAAAAGATCTGAATTTTCTCCAAAAACTCAATCGCATGAAAGTCGCTGAGGACATGCTAGAACGAGTCAGTTCGGACCCAACATTCATGAAACGCATTGTTACTGGTGACGAGACGTGGGTTTACGAGTTTGACATGCAAACTAGTCAACAAGCTTCGGAGTAGCGCCTTCCAACTGCACCGTTTTCAATCGATAGAAGACATAAAGGAGAATTCGCGGCGAGAACTCAACTCAATTCCGGAAGCAGCGTTTAAAAAATGTTTTGATGAATGGATTATTCGTTGGCGAAAGTGTATCGTTTCTAAAGGAGCATACTTTGAAGGTGATAAAATAAATTTGGATGAATAACAGACATTTTGTGTATTATTGATCTTTTCCCGGTACTTTTTTGACAGAGTAGTATACCTTTCATCATCAGCTCAGCAACATTTGATGATGATTACCAGGCACAAATATCTGAATTGCGTTAGAAAATTCATGAAAAACATTGTATGTGCCTATAAAATTTGAGGGTTGCCCTCGATTTTCGTGGGATCCCATCATCAGATTCTGACATGGTGACAATGGGACCAATCGAGAAGTATACCCTTTCAGATGAAACAAAAAGTTTTCAAATCGGTTCATAAATGACGGAGTTATGAGGTAACAAACATATAAAAAAAAAAAAATACAGACGAATCGAGAAAATTCTCCTTTTTTTTGAAGTCGGTTAAAAATACTCGTTAAGTATTTTTACACCCATCATAACTTTAAAACGAAAGGTCCGTGGTTAGCCCATTTATCGAGGAAGGCTATCATCACGCTAAAACCCATAGGAGCGGAGCAGTAATGAAAATTGTCAGCTAGTTATAATATATGAGTACATAGGAACTGCTTATTTCTAACGATATTTTTCCAGCTGGTCTGTGACAGTTTTAGCTACGCTAGCTCATGTTAACTTATTTTAGCTACGTTCACATTCGCATTTCAGTTTCAATCTTTAAAATTGAGGTTCTTTTTACTATTGATAGGCACGTGTTTGACCACTATCTCACCTGATGGTAAGCGATTATGTGGTCGAAGATGGAGTACGCTTGCCTAGAAGTAATTTAACCTTTTTGTAAGTTGCGAGTGCGAACTCG
Source organism: Lacanobia oleracea (assembly GCA_950371165.1). Classification (NCBI taxonomy): domain Eukaryota; kingdom Metazoa; phylum Arthropoda; class Insecta; order Lepidoptera; family Noctuidae; genus Lacanobia; species Lacanobia oleracea. The sequence goes on from OX493385.1 coordinate 1,247,691, forward strand.
ATCTACCATTTGCGTTCAAAGAATAAACTTCCCTAATTTCTCGTTTTGCTTTGCGACGCCAAAGCTTTTTTTAATTTTCTGATTTGCCTTCAAAAAGTGATAATTACTTTTATCACGGCCAACTGCATCTGTTCAGTATATTTGGAGACAATCAGTTTTGTCAGATAGACAGACAGAAAAACTGAGTGATCGTATTTATAACGTCCCTAGAGGATCGGAACTCGAAAGATAAAAAAGTTCAACAAACAAGCAAACTTTACCCTCCTAAAAATAAAGGTTCAAATAAGTTATTTTAGGAAAACAAACGCGACCTTTTCACTTGACCCGGACATAAACAAATCGATAAAATTTGGTGTCTTTGACCTTGGCCTTGAGGGGTGTTACTGGGGCAACGCTAATATTAGCTCGAGAGGGTAAGAGTGGAGACGCGTCTAGACGGGCACGAGGAAGCAAAAGGGAACATTGGGGAAATGCACAATGATGCTGGTTTACGTCAGGGAAAAGTTTAAGCGGCTGGGATTAGCTTCAAGTTCATTCCGTTTATCAAGTGACGCAAGTATTTTATTTAGATATCTACTGACTAGTCAGGCTGGCTAAGACTATTTGGAAATAGTTTAGAGTCAGCGATTAGTCGACAACGCGTGACGACAAGTCGGCACTTAATAAGCTAAACGAAAACAGGATATTTAGTAAATAAATTTCAGGTACGTACTAAACGTATTATCCTAAAATGAATTAAATCAGTCTATTACACCGTAACTTCGTAACGTGTACATTCTAAAACAGAAAGGAACTACTATTCAACAATATTTGTAGCCGTGTATATTTTTAATGTAAACAGTGAAAACTAGTAATAAACGTAGGCTAAACCTAGTTCTAACCGAAGATAAGTAGGAAGTACATCTAAGTTTAATCGCATGTAGCCAGCTGCCCCTAGTTGTAGCCGGCTAAAACTAGGTATAGCCGCACTTCAGCTATTAGCCGTAACATCCATATGTAGGAGCAAAAAAAAAAAGAAACTGGGCACGTGCAAATATGACTCGCGTACCGAGGGCTCCGTACAAACTCGTATTCTAGACACGGTGTCATTTAAGTCGTCATATTCATTAAAAAAAAAGTAATATTTTGAAAATTTGGATTATTATAGCGTAGAGATGTCGCGCGCAACCATTTTGTCTCATATTCTCATTCTCGGAAAAGCATTTTCTTTTCGTGATTCTGGTACCTTGATATGATAGTTTGTGACTCTTTGCAGTACCTACTTATAGCCCAGGAAAAACTTCTTCGGGTTTGTGGTTTCCTGGTATTTGTGAATCTATAGTGCTCACGATTCCTGCCGAAAAAATAATTTGATATGTTTCTGGTCACCCGGTACTTTAGAATACTAACTGCTCATAATTCCAGCCTGAAAGAAAGTTCGACATGTTTCTGTTCTCCTGGTACTTAATAATCTAAAACGCTCACAATTCCTGCACAGGAAAAACTTCGACATGTTTCTGGTCTTCTGGTACTTTTGAATCTTTAGCGCTCACAATTACTGCACCGGAAAAACTGCGACATGTTTCTGGTCTCCTGGTTCTTTTGAATCCAAAACGCTCACAATTCTTACACCGGTAAACTTCGACATGTTTCCGGTCTTCTGGTACTTTTGAATCTTTAGCGCTCAGAATTCCTGCCCCGAAAACATTTGGACATATTTCAGCTCTCTTGGTACTTGTGAATCTATAGCGTTCACAATTCTAGCCCGGAAAAAAACTTTGAGATGTTTTAGGTCTCCTGGTACTTATGAATCTTTAGCGCTCATTATTTCACCCAAAGAAATACTTTGACATGTTTCTGGTGTTCTGTTACTTGCGAGTCTATAGCGTTCGTTTTCCAGCCCAGAAAAAAACTTGAACACACAAGTTTCTGTTCAACTATTAAAAAAAAAACGAAATAAAAATTCTAGCTCAAAAATACTTTTTCATCGTTCTCCTAGTAGGTACTTGTGAATCTTTAACGCCCATAATTCCTCCAGCCCGGAAAAAACTTTGACATGATTCTGTTCTCCTGGTACTTGTGAATCTGAAGTACTAAGGCAGCAGCTCTAAGTTTTCACTTCCTCCTAAGTCTCTTTTAAGCCAAGCCTATTACCGGGATAAAAAGTAGCCAATATTTTTTTATTCCAGAATGTGAACCATATATGTGCCAAAGGAGAATGACCAAATTGGACCAAAAATTGGTAAAAAAAGTCAAAGTCTGCCCCCAGATTTGCCACATAGCTCATTTGAAAGAAGAGTTCAAATGCAACATTTTATTCTATGGAACCGAAAAAATCTGTCCCACAGAAACATAAATATAACCTAAAATGTGATTTTATGAAAAAGTTGCATATTTTACTTCTTTACACAGGACCTTTTCTTATCGCAGATAATGAGCTTACACGCGAGTTTGCTTTCTTTGAAAATTGTTCAATAGTAGTGTGAGCGAGAAGGCGATAGAGCTACGTTCTCGCTCACACATGTATGCGCTTTGCATTGCAACTGTGCAGTCCTTCTGTAACTCTCTTCGCTTATAGTTGTGTACTGTGCGAATATTTTCTGTGGATATCCTGTGATTACGTGTTTGACCCTTGCATTACGTTACCTGGACCTGATTTTAAGCCCTGTGATTTGGATACAGTTTTAAAGATGTTTCGTGCATCTGCTGGACAAGTGTGTCTAGTGTGTGGTAGATCAGTGCGGTCGATCAGAAGAAGAACACTAACTACGCAGCTTTTTGAAGAATATCCAATCGCTGCAAATAATATAACTGAACGAGTTCTTCCTTATCATGTGAGTACTTACATAAATGATTGCAATAATGACTTATTTAACCATGTAACAATGCATAGAGTGCATATCACGAATGAAAGCCCGCGGAAATGGAACTACATTTTTTTATGCAATGTAATGTAATGACATAGACACTAGCGCCGCGTCAAAGGGACTTCAGTAGCGGCGCTATTCATTCATTGGTATATTCATGTACTGAATAACATTTGTTAAAAAGATGTGTATTTGTGATGTGTAATTGTATCTGAAACTATTTCTTTCAGATACAATTTAACAACGCCGAGTTTATCTGTCAGCGTTGCTGGCGACGCGAGGCGTACCCACCAAGACGTCGTACGTCCAGTGAACGAGAACAAGAACCACCAGTACGCGCTTCTGAGCAGCCAGCAGATCAACCTGTGATAGAACCAGATCAAGCCGAGGTACAACCAGATCTAGCTGTGGTACCGCATGCTGGTGATCAACGTGGAGCAGTAGTTGACGAACAAGACATTCAACATTCTATTATACATTTACCACATATTAGTCGGGCACCGAACACTTCAAACTCTTGCATTATATTCGGATGTACAGGCGAGACAAGGCATCGAATACCAAAGCACATGAAAATCCGTTTGTTGAAAGATTTTAACTACTACGCCCCACCTTTTGCACGCGTTTGTGAAGAACATTTGCTTTTAAATGATTTTGAGATTTTATTGTCAGAGAGAAATGTAAGTCATGACTTTAACGAAGCTCACATCATGGACATGATGCAGATTTTGAAAACTATGCCGCAACAGGGAAGGGTGGATTTTGAAAATATAGAAACCATGGATCCAAATGAAGTTTACTTTCTGACTGGTCGAAGTTTCGAACAGTTCAACAGAATGTTTGTAGAAACGCCATCTTTTGTCTAGAAGGAGCAAAAGACCCAAAACCGCTTTAGCAGCATATTTGATTAAGTTAAGAACTGGTGAACCCAATACAAGACTGGCAGATATGTTTCACATAAGCCGAACAACTTTAGAAAGAGAAATGAAAACCGCAAGAGACTGTATAAAAGAAGAATTTACACCTCTACATTTGGGTTGGGATCACATCACAAGGGAGCAAGTGCTTAGGCGAAACCTTTTTATACCTCAAACTCTGTTCGGAAACCAAGAACAAAACAAGTGTATAATTATACTTGATGGTACCTATGTATACATACAAAAAAGTAGCAACTTCCTCTTCCAAAGATTGACGTATAGCCATCACAAGTTCTTAAATCTACTAAAACCATTCCTAATAGTCTGTTGTGATGGCTATATAATTGAAGTAGCAGGTCCCTATTCAGCGACTACATCCGATGCAAGCATTTTAAATAAATTAATTGATGGTGCGGACAGTGTTTTTAATTGGTTTTTCCTAGAAGGAGATGTTCTCATTTTGGATAGAGGTTTCCGAGATGCCGTACCAAACGTAGAGTCTTGTGGCTATGATGCCCATATGCCTAAATCTGTTTCAAGGGGCGAAACTCAATTAACAACGGCTGACGCCAATAAGTCTCGATTAGTGACGATTTGTCGATGGGTCGTGGAAGTAGTAAATGGCCGCTTCAAGAGAGATTTTAAGATTTTCAGGCAAGATTATTTTAACAGGGCTCTGCCTCACATGCAGGACGATTTTAGGAATGCCGCGGCCATCACAAATGCTTTCCACGACCCAATCACTGATAATGTTAATGCTTCTGGTTTTATGGAGAGAATTAATAATAGGGTCAATATGGAAAACTGTCTCGCACAGTATGTCATTGACTATAATCTTAATAGCCGGCGAATTCCGTTTCAAAGTATGTCTGCCGAGTTACCTGATGTAAGAGGATTTCCAAGGTTGTCTGAGGAAGAACTTGTTATGTTTGCGTTAGGAACGTACCAAATAAAACTAGCCAGGAGTTATTATAGTGAACACGCTCGTAATGGCGTATATACAATAGAAGTGTACAGAGAAAATGATGATTTGAATAATCTTTTAAATAATTATAATATAACTGGTAATAACTTCTGGCTATTAAGAGGTAAAGTCCAATCTAGGCATACCCGAAGCCGAATTTATCATACATATATACTTGTAAACTCAGACCACCTTGGGTTGGAGGCTTTAAATCATTATTATTGTTCGTGTAAGAGTGGCAGACGTACTTTGGGCACATGTGCTCATGTAATGTCTATAGTATGGTTTTTGGCATATGCGCGGTACGAAAATATTGACCATCCAGCACAGTTTTTAGACAGTATTGTAATAGATGAAAATGATTTATAATACGCATTCTATATTACCATCTGTGCAGAATAGTGAGTCATGAATAACATTTAAAATAAATTGTTCGAAAATAAACAATTATTAAATAACTATGTCGTTTTTTTAATTCATTATTCATCTATTTTTATTTAGTGAATCCTTCTAACAACATTTTAACAAGCAGAAATAATATACAAAAAAAAAAATTGGTGCAAGCGAAAGTGTATTGTTGCAGTATTATATAACGTCGAATTACTTTGTAATTGTGGGTTTGAATTTGATTCGCATTTGCACACATAGTTAGTCCAACAGTATTAACCCACCAACAAAGAGTCAACCCTGGGGGCAGCAATTTTTTTTTTGGTCCAGTGCCCATACTAATTTGGTCATTCACCTTTCATCCAAATCCCTTCAGCCATTTTTGCCTGACTGAGGCACAAAAATACAAACTTTCACATTTATAATATTAGTAGGATGCAAACAATTATTATCGTGACGTACTCGTAGTTTGAAATATCCCAGAGTGAGCGTAGTCCGAGACTTTTGTTCCAAGGACGGCGCGGAATAGAACGGTGACATTGTTTAGTTACGTAAACATTATTAACGGGGTGTTTCATTATTCAATTGTATTATTTATTTTTATTGTACCTATACATTACCTGCTGCGGATAAAAACTATGAAAGCAGTCTCATTAAAAAAAACAAGACAAAAAAATAAGTAGGTGGATTTGAGGGACAAACTTAAATTTAAAAATTGCTTTCCCAGACACAGATATTCGTAACGGTTAATTCTTTAACTGCAAAACTAAATTGCAAAAAGTGATATTTTACTGTCATGAAACAACAACATTAGAATTTTTCCTTTATTTGTACTGTAAAACCATGCTTCTTGCCAAATATCATGATTAGACTAGGTCAACGGAAAGTACCTTATATGTTTTTATGTACTTGCGACTATCAACACATGTCGAAAAAATGATGCATAAATAGTAATATTTTTAATGTGTGGTCTTAGAAGCTTGATTTTTCAGAGCTAAGCTTTTTTAAGGCTATTCCTACATAGATATAATTTACGTAATTCGGATTAATTTCAACATGGTATCTCCACGTATTTCTGAGCAACAGGGTCGTGAAAGACCGAAAAACAAACAACGAAGTAATCCTATGAGTGTTGCCGCTGCAGGTGCAGAAAACCTCAAACGGCGCAAATATAACAACTTAATTGGGAGTTACATATTTGAGCCGTTTGGGGTTAAAACATTAGGGCCATGGGGTCCAAGTGCGCATCGAGTCTTTTGGGATATCAGTAAACAACTTGTCGACTGTTCACGTGACCAGAGGGCTGGACTTTTCTTCGGCCAAAGAATCAGCATTACGATTCAACGCGGCAAGGCTGCCAGTGTTCTGGGCACTTTTGCCATTGACAGCGATGCGGATTACTTTTTTGATGCCCAATGATTAATTTTATTTTTTTTATACGCGTTTGTACATAATTTCTTGTTAATTAGAGTAGTTTTGTAAGTCTATAAAAATGTTCAATTTTAATTTGCCACGAATTATAAACTTTATGAGTGATTCTCGACGATTTAAGTTAACCAAGCTACTTCAACTATTTTTGCGATTCCTCTATCATGGGAGTTCGCCACCTGTTCGTGGGTGATATTACGTGACCCTTGGCTCCAAGCCCGTATAGGTCCAGTATTAGGCACCTAAAGCAAAGCTTGGTTGATTTGACATGACCCCTGGCTTCGGGCCTGTAAAGGTTCATTTTTCATCTTCTTTTCAATCGATGGTTTACTCTTTATACTGTTTTGGCCCAGTAGGTGACTACGTTAATTGCAACATCGGTGGCATTAAATAAATCTTCCAAAGTACAGACGTGTTATTGAGCAGCTTCAGCTTATTTAGCTTAGTAAATGTAAGCGCGCGCCTGTTGACGAATATTGTAATGTTAACACCGCGAAAATGAGATCAAATGCATAACGCCATCTATGGAATGTAAAGTTGAACTACCAAAAGATAAACTCACGCTGTCAAAAGTACTATTTGGTCAATAGATGCATAATATATTACACTACTAAGTTGATTGCATCTACATTGCCACAAATTCCTACCAGGTTCATGTGTAAAAGTTATTCACTTTGGTTTTGTACTTTTTATCGTTTTGTGAACAAAAATATTACAGAAAATAGATTCTGTAAATTCTCCTACTAATCCGCACATCAGCACAATCGGTCAATCAGTACTTCAGCACATCTTGTTCCACACATTTTTAAATATACAGACAAACGAAGTCGCGGCCAGGAAAATATTAGAGAGCAGGTACATAAAAAAGTAAAAAGTAATTTATAAAGAGTAGCGAAAACTGGGATTCGAACTTATACCGAATCATTTGGAAGGCAGCCATAGAACCACTGGGTCTATGAATTCAATTGACATTAGATTTAAATAGCAGATCACTTATTATGTTTTGGTTATGGACTGCTTAGCTCCTTGAAGGTATAGCGTGATGATTACAATTTCTAAGAATATGTTTTCAAATCCGGTTTGACTGGAAGCCGACCCCAATATAGTTGGGAAAAGGCTAAGCAGATGATGCAGATGATGATGTTTTCAAAGGCTCAACTGAAGGAATAGTTGAAAGTTGAACAAAACATTTCGAAAAACGATGATACGTAATTTTAAAATCTTTAAATGTCTATTCCTTTTGTCCAGCCACCAATTTTAATGAAAGTATGACTAAATGTTACTCAGAAATTTGCTAAAAATTACTTTGAAAACCCAAACAAAATCTGTTCAGTATTTTCGGAGATTGCCGGAGATTATCGTGTATAGACAGACAGACAGACAAAAAAAAAATTGCTCTTTATCTGTTCTATAGCTTTTTTATAGAGTTACTCGATTTTTGGTATTTTGGTTTAATGTACAGAAATCATGGTCTCCACTGTTTTATTATATCTATATATATAAAACATAGACGGGTTTGTTACAACACTTATAACTCGAGATCGGCTAGACCAATTTTCATGGGATTTGGTTCGTTGGATTTGTCCCCGCCCCGAATAGCAGAATACATCTTAAAAATAATGAAAACTCGACGAAAACATAATTATCCTTTCGTTTGGTCGGCGACGTAAGTACGCACATCACGTCACATGTTGAGACTTTTACACGTTAGGTAAAAACATTGGGTAGGCATTCAGAAACACGAAGATTACACCAATAAACCGATAATAATACAGTATAAATTATACCTTCCCGGAATCCTCATTAGTTTTCCTATCTACTAAAACCGGTACGTAATGAAATAAAACTGACCTGACTTTGCAGTGACGTGATATGTTTTCATTTTGATAATTTTCGTACACATAACCTTCACACTTTATCACAATACGTCGAATTCACAAATATATTCACCAAAACTACACTAGAATACGATGGCACATATGTTTACACATTCATTACATACTTTATATCACTACTAAACGCACTATTTGCATGACAACAACTTTTTCTGTCAACTGATAAAAAGTTTGTGACCGCAAGCGGCCATCTTCGCGTTTAGACTGGCGCGGACCGTACTTCGCAGACCGTACGTGCGGCCAACCGACATGATTTTGGCGCCAATTTTACGACTTTTTTCTCTATGACACACAATTATGATGTCAATACGTGATGATATTAGTACCTATTACTATTATTATGTTCATAGGTAAATATGATCACTACTTATGTGTATTTCAAACTTTTTACGAGAATATTTATAAGAAAAACATGTCATAAACAACGGCCAGTATGGAAAATAAATGTTAAGTCTAAACTTTCGTTACTTTTTTCGCCTGTATAATCATTACTTTTTGAAAAACAATTACTCAATACGGAATCTACACTTATTTCTCAGTAATTCTATATAGATTTTTATAAAAAAACTTATTGTTTTCTGCCACTATTCATCGTTTATTTCTTCTCCGGTCACGCACAAATTTAGGTACACGGCAAATGTCAAGCGGTGGAATGTCAGATGAATTTATTTATTGTTTAGTTCGTTCAAAATAATGTTTCTGCTGTTGAAAAGTCATAAAATAGAGAGTGAATGAACCATTTCTTTCATATAAATGCAGAAAGTATTGCTACTTGCAACACAACCACAGATTTTTACCGACCAATCCTGACCAAGCCCTTATGTGTAACTGTCCGACTTAAGACATTTGGTGCAATTTTTTCTTATGTCGAACTGTGTAACTTAAGACATTTTCACGTTAAAAAAGATGAATCATTTGTTTCGTACCTGTCAAACATTTGTTGTCCATCCTGTCAAATACTATAAGTAAGGCTCAAGTCACACCGAGATGGCAGCGAAGCGGCGAGCAGGTTCAGTGTCATATAATTTTAAACTTAATCCTTATCACAGTAACACATATTATCGCTTGATCGCTTGAGAAACTTGAAAAGGTCGCGCGGCCGCCCGCGGTGCCGCGAGAATTCCGACGACTCCCGCGATAATATGTGTTATAGTAATGAAGATAAAGTTTAAAATTATATGACACAGAAACTGCTCGCCGCTTCGCTGCCATCTCGGTGTGACTTGACCCTAATGGTTGACATGCGTTCAGAAATAATGACAAATGATTAACATTTACGCGTGCGTTCATAAATTTATTAGTAGTCTCTGTTCTAAACTATTGTATTTCTGAAAACAATTTCTAAGATTTATTTTATAGGTTATCGAAAACGTAAATGTCTTTTTTATGTTGTCTATGATTTTTCTAAGATTAATAATTACAAAGGTTAAAAAGTGCACTATCCAAAGTAATAGTCTATGATCTAAACTAATGTATAGCCTGGCCAGAAATATAATAAACCTGTCAGGAGGTCGTTTTCGTGTTTTAACTGTCAATCTTCTATCAAAATGTATGACGAATATTAGTTCTTAAAAATTCCGCAATATGGCGAGGTTTTTTATTTTTCTGGTCAGGCTTAGTCATCGCATCACGCGTGAACGGCTGGACCGATTTCGATAATTATTTTTTTGTTGTGTTCGTTCTGGTCAGGAGAAGGTTTTAGGCTATATATTATCACGCTGTGTGCTTTGGAGGATGAGTAATATTCAAAAATGTCTGTTTTAACGATTGGCTCATGCTTCGATCCCCGGCCAGCAACAGCTATTATTTTTGTTTTTATTTTATCTTTTTAACTGTATTTTTACACCATAATTTTGTAAAAAAACATAATAAAATGGGTTTTTGCGTACTTAAAATAACATTTAAGTTTATAATCCACATTTTTTCCAAACAGTTTAGTGAGGAATTGATTAAAGAAGCCACGACATTTCCATGCTCCGGCATGGCTAAAATTTGTTCAATTTCCAGTGAAGTAACAGCTCAGGGCCAAAAATTATCCGTTGCGGGTGGCACCCTTCAGTGGATCATGAAAAACTATAGATCCCCAAGCAATGACGCCAGAGACAAACTCGCGAAGAGATTTTCCGAAATGATACTGATGGACCGGTACCCACTTCTCCTCTTACCTTTCACACTGATTCGTACATGAATTTGTTAGAGATCGACTGAACTTCAAGACAACAAATAATCACGGGCTACAAATTACAGGCAGTCAAAAATGGCAATGTTAAGCATATACTTGCGAATAACCAAGCGACTTCTCAACCCAAGTCGAAATACCCCCCGAAAACGAGAGGATGGCGCTAGTTGCCATGTAAACATCGTGCTCCCGTGATAAAATTATATAAAATAGTTAAAGGAACAGTATCCGCTTAAGTACACTGTAATAGTGAAGATAATAGTACAATTCGTGTGTGAAAATGTTATCTCAACAAACAATTTACTGTGAACTATATAAACATAACTTATTAATGTGAACAAAATTTTGTGACTAAAACCGTTTTGTGCGTGATATTTGACACTTATTGAAAACAAACAACAACAAATACCTCATCTAAAAACGTTTGACAAACATAATATTAACAAAAACAGTGAATAAACTTAATAACAAAAAGTGACACAGTGGGAAAAAAATTCAAAAATAATTTTAAACTACCACCGACTTTTTTAACGAACTTTTACACAGAGGAGTCTTGTGATTAACAATTTCAAACGACTACGTAACTGATACGGTGGCGTCGAGGTCTCAGGACTAGACTGCACGTCATATGACCCGAGTTCAAAACCTACTATTAGTTTGTCTTTTTGGATTATTTGTAAAATTGTTAAAGCAAACCTAGTTGAGAAACCAAGCTAAAGTAACAACCAGAGCAAAGTTAGTAACCGTTCCTCAATTAACCTCTCGCGCGTTTCTCGTACAGTTCCTGTCACGCAAGCTTGTCTCCGCAAAGTACGCCGCAATCGGCTGCGCAGGACGTCAATTTGACAACAAACATACAACCACGCATGCGTGGGTAGCTCGCGCATGCGTGGATTAGCACAAACGCGCGGGTGTAATGGCATCTCACTCGCTCGTATAAGTTCGATGCATAAGCGTGTCCCGCTTGCTCGATGCAATACGACTGTGGATGCGAAAAGTGTTACAGGTTGTCATTGTTTTTAATGATTTATTTTGTTTATTTCTTACAGTTTGATTTGTTTTCTTGTGGTGTATGTGTTTGTTGTGTTACTTTTTGATATTTTATTGTTACTGGTAGTCTTTGTTACTTGTTTATAGTATAATACGTATAAACAAAAAAATATTTTAGGAACGTAACACTTTTTTACGCGATTGCACCTGCGCGGACTTCACTCAAACCTAACTTCCGAGGGGCAAGCCACGCTAACGCGAACTGTACACCCATGTGTACGAGAAACGCGCGAGAGGTTAAACCAAGAAAGAAACTTCTAATCATGTATTCGAAAATTAAGTGTACCAACAGTGGCCGAAAGGAGCAGCCACGAGTCACTTGTTATAAATGCAAGAAACAAGCGGAACATAGAAATACGCTAATTTGCACTTATTGTAAAAACCACTTTGAATTTGATTGTGCTGGTTATCCGGAAAAAGTGTATCGTTTGAAGAGTTTAGAAGAGAGAAAAAAATTTAAGTGGGTGTGCAAATCATGCTCTCAAAAAGAAAAAGAGCAGAACATACCTAACCCTGGAGTATCCAACGTGACATTGAGAAAAAAACACTCATTACCTAAAGCGGAATCAAGCAAATGTGTGACATCAAACGTGTTGGAAGAGACTACTCCTTGGTCCACCCCAAAGAGCACATATTCTGAAGCTTATGACTCAAATATACTAACAATGGAAACCATGTACGATGAATCAACTGCTATATCCGATAAAACAATGTCAAGAAGTATGGACTATAGTGACTATACAATAATTGATCCTATGCAATACCAAGAGCTCAAAGAATCAATTGAACACCTCCAGATGGAACTTAGAAGTTCACAGAACGAGCTTGATAATGTCATACTAGACAATAATGAGCTCCGCAAACAAAATGAGAAACTCCTTAAAGATAATATTACTTTAAAAGGATTCTTAGGCCAATCCCCTCAAAAAGTTTTTTGCAGCAATGAAGGCACAAGAAGAGCAAATGCGCACTCTTTATTACATTCGGATATGCAAGCATTCTTTACACCACCTAGAAATTTGCCCACAACTACAAATAACACGACAGGTACGAATAAACATCTAAGCGGGAATATCTTGAGTCTTCAAAAAAATATCGCCGACCTAGAGGATCAGTTAAAACAGGCTGGAAATGATATACTGCACCTCAAAGATGAAATTTTAAAACTGCAGAAGCTATTAGAAATGAAAGAGAGGGGTAAAAAATCCAAAGATGAGAAAACTTCTGATAGACTAAAAGAAGAACGCACTGACAGGATATTCATTTTTGGCACACAACAATGTGTTGGACTTTCTTCTGCATTGATGAAATCAAGAGCGGCTACACCGTATGCAAAATATACTGTGACGGCGGAAACAAAACCCCACGCGCTTACTTGTGACATTATTAAGAATTGTCAAAATCTTGCAATGTCAAGTGGCGACAAACTCATCATTTGTGTGGGTGAAAATGATTATGATACAAAAATTTTGTCTACGCAATTACACCAACTTCTCAATCTGTTCAGTAATCATTTTATAATTGTTTTGAGTCCGTTAAAGAATAAGTATATAAATATAAATGATTTGAAACTAACTATACGTAATATTTGCAGCGAATACAAATGTTGCAGATATATTGATTCTGAATACAAATTATACAATGCATGTAAATCTATAAACTATGCTTGACTGTTACAATTACGAAACAAAGTACTTAAATGTTAAAGAATTAAAGAAAATTATATTGCGTAATCAAACTACCTGTAAAAAATCCGATAATAAACATGTAATGGCTGTGAAGGGTACAATCCCTTATTATTTTACACGTCATCAAACAGAATGCCATGCTACAAGTTGTCCTGATATTGAAAATTCTACTAATAAAAAAAAAGGTACTATTCCATACTATTTTAAAGTTAATAATCATAAACCGCTTTTTCGTGAACAACAAAAATTTAACAAGCGCACCTAAAACTTTTAAAATTTTGCACCAAAATATAGCTAGTATTCTTTCAAAAAAGGACATTTTGGAACTAACGTTACTGGAGTTACGAGACATAAATAAAGAACCAGACATAATATGTTTGTCTGAAACCTTTATGCGCTCCGGTAATGAGAAATATTTAAAATTAAATAACTACGCCGTAGCAGCTGCATTTAGCAGAGACACACAGAGAGGGGGGACCTGTATACTCGCTAAACAGGGTATTATTTATAAAGAGCTTTCTCACATTAAAAAGTACTCAACCCCAAAATCATTTGAAGCCTGTGGCGTTGAAGTTCCATTGCACAAATTGCTAATCGTGTGTCTTTATAGAACGCCGAAGTCTGATCCTAACATATTTTTAGATAAACTAGATCAATTAATGTGCGAAACAATTAAAAAATATGGGTCAAGTACAAAAATAGTGATTGCCGGTGACTTCAATATAAATACTTTTAAACAAGGAAAAGTCACCAATTACTTAACAGATCTATGTAACAACTATAACTTGCAGATACACGTTAAAGTTCCAACACGTAAAGACTCTTGTATAGACCACATACTAAGTAACATAAAACAATGTTCTATTGAGGTTCTACCCCTTTTCTTATCAGACCACGATACAGCACAACTCTTAGATTTCCCAGTAAAAGAGAAAAGTTTAAAGGCCGAATCATATTTTATTTATAAAAAAGACTATTGTAGAGAAAATATAAGGAAATTCAAAAAATGCCTTGCAAGTTTAACGTGGTCAGAGGTACATCTCGAATCTGATTTAAATGAAGCATTCAATAAATTTCACGAGTTTTTATGTTTGTTGTATAATTTATGCTTCCCATATATTAAGATTAAAATAAACAATTGTAATGCAAATAAACAAAAATGGGTAAGCAAGGGTCTTCGAAACAGTTGCAAAACTAAACGATGTTTACGGTATCTTTATTATAAAAATAAAACCCTAACGTACAAACTTAGATATAAAAAATATTCATCAATACTGAAAAAATGTATCTTTAAATCCAAAATAAATTCAAACATCAATTACATAAATAACAGTCAAAATAAATGCAGAGCAACGTGGACAGTCATTAACCGTGAAATTGGAAATACAAAATATGACAATAATATTTCTGAACTAGAATTAGATAAGAGAATACTGACTAATCCATCTGACATAGCAAACGCTTTTAATAATTACTTTATTGATTCGACTAGCACTGTGACATTTAACAATTTACATGATAATGATGAATCTTATAAAAACATAACCATGCTCAATTCCATGTTTCTTAGCCCTATGACTGAAGACGAGATTAAAAAAGAAATAACAGCTCTAAATAACACTAACTCAGAAGGTTACGATGGAATTAGTACAAGGATAATGAAAACTTGCAGTACAGAACTGATTCCTATACTGACTTATTTAATTAATCTTTCATTTTCATCTGGAACATTTCCTGATGCCCTTAAATTATCAGTTGTTAAACCTCTGTACAAAAAAAACGATAAAAATGATGTCAAAAATTATCGCCCGATAACCCTTATACCTATATTATCTAAATTATTTGAAAAATGTATGCACAAGAGACTTACCGACTACTGTAGCAAGTACAACATCATAACAAAAGAACAGTATGGATTTCAAAAACACAAGTCAACAACTCTAGCAATTGCTAATCTTTTAGGACATGTTCATAATTTCCTAAATAAAAATTATTTAACGACCGGACTATTCTTCGACCTGTCACAAGCCTTCGACTTTGTGGCACATGGTATTTTGTTGGAAAAATTAGAAAAAAGTGGCATAAGAGGTTTAGCACTGCAGTGGATCGCGTCTTATTTAAGCAACCGAAAACAATACGTTGTTATTAATAAAGTAAATGAAAATTTATTAACCTCGTATTCATCAGACCATAGAGTTAATAATTGCGGAGTCCCCCAAGGGAGTGTATTAGGACCCTTATTGTTTCTATTATACATAAACGACTTACCACTATTGACTAATCATAAATGTGTATTATTTGCAGATGATATTTCAATTATTGTGACAACTGACAAAAAATATAAAACTAAATCTGATCATGAAATGGACATTAATAATACTATTGACGACATTTTAAAATGGTTACAGACTAATAAATTAAAAATTAATTTGGATAAATCTAATTATATGCAGTTTAATAAATCAAAACATAGTAAATACAATTTTAAACTTAATATTGACAGGCTGAAAGAAGCTCAACAAATTAAGTTCTTAGGAGTACTCATAGATCAAGATCTGAATTGGAAAGTACATCTGGATAATTTGTGCAGTAGGATTAATAAGTTTGTTTATGCTCTCAGACAAATAAAGAATGTAACAAACAAAAAAACCGCTATTACAACTTATCACGCCTATATAGAATCCATCTTACGGTACGGACTCATTTTTTGGGGTAATAGCACGGATAGACGCAGAGCATTTATTGCGCAAAAGAAATGCGTCAGAGCAATTTGTGGTATCCGTCCTGACGAGTCATGTAAAGGGTTCTTTAAAAAGCTAGGTATTTTACCACTTCCATCACTTTACATTTATGAAATCTGTAATTATGTTTATAATAATAAGGGATTGTTCAAAAAAGCCTATCAAATGAACTCTCGGAATAGAGATCCATGTAGACTTGTATTGCAAGATACTCCTAAATCAGCCAAGTATGCGAAAAGTTTCCTGGTCATGTGTATACGCATTTATAATAAAATTCCAAAAGAAATAAAATTGATATGTAATATTAAATCTTATAAAAACAAATTATTGAAATGGCTGAAAGAACATATGTTTTATGACATTAAAGATTTTTTTAACAATAGAATATAAAATTTTGGACATTTACGTGGATAATTTTGACAACTATTGTATTATTGTATTGAATTCTTGACATTAAACAATAATTAAATTATAATATTTTGCATGCAATTCATACATATTCTGTATAGCTAAACATGTGGACCTAAGATTAATACCTGACTGTAACAACTTTATACCATGTTTAAAGCAAATAAAGACTTATCTTATCTTATCTTATCTTATCTAATAATAGGTATAATTCCGGGTCATTGCCCCCTAGAAAAATATATTTTCAATATAGGTACTGCGGCACGATGGATCGATTATTTAAAAAAGGTGGATGGCAGCGAATGGACGCGGACTGCACAAGACCGGGATGGTTGGCTCTTTTTGGGAGCCTTACATTCAACAGTGGACGCCAATTGGCTGAAATGATGATGATGATGATAGTTGCTATAGACAGCCCAATGTACAGAGGTTGTTCGATACCGAGAAAACAGTCGCCGACTTCGTTCTGGAAATGAGGTCTTTGCTACTCGACGTGCAAACATCCTCGGAACTACGAGGGCGCTTAGCGAAACCTATATGCGTAGCTTCGCTGGCTAACCTTGCCCAAGAACAACGGAGCGAATGGGAGTCTAAGTGCGGATAACGGAATCTCAACTGTACTCCGTTGTGAAGGTATTCTTTCCTTCTGGATAGAGTTTCCCATTTCAACTTTATGTAGCTCAACCGCGTGTTAACAACTCCAACAAATTTCATCAAAATCGTGTATAGAAAAGCGTTATCATTAAAACGATTCTCATTACGAAAACTTACTAAGGTTGTCCAGCGTTTTGAACAGAAGAGGTGATACAGACTTGCATGCTAAGGAGTCAAGCAAGGCTAGAAGTTTATTGTTCGTATATCTTATCTCACAATGGTTGCTGGTCGCTCACAATGGGCCTCATCAGAAGGCTTAAAATCACTCAAAGGGCTATAGAGAGGGCAATACTTGGAGTTTCCTTGCGTGATCGAATCAGGAATAATGATATTCGTTCTAACCAAGGTTGCCGGACGAACCAAGGTTACCGACACAGCCCGAAGGATCGCCAAACTAAAGTGGCAGTGGGCAAGGCATATTGCTCGCAGAACAATGTCGATTTCGATGGGACCTCAAAGTTCTGGAGTGACGACCGCGTATCGGAAGACGCAACGTTGAAAAGCCTCCCCAAGGTGCCCAAAAGGTCGTCCCTCCAAAAGGTCGTTGTGGCGACGCTTGGCGGAGGCCTTTATCCAGCAGTAGAGGTCTGTCGGTTGATATGATGATACCTTATCTTAGCGATCTTACCTAGCGACATCATATTGTACGTCATACACACAAACGAAGTCACGTGCAACAGCTATCTATCTTTTTCTAATCTTCTAATGTACAGAAATGTGTGGTTTGACCGATTTTTATGAAATTTTTGTGTTTATTTATATGGCAAAACAACGTTTGCCGGGTCAGCTAGTTTATAGATAAATATATAAGGAGAATAACAGTTGCTTAATATATATTTTTTTTTATTATTGATAAACACGCGTTGGACCACTATCTCAGCTGTTGGTAAGCAATGATGTGGTCGAAGATGTAGCGCGCCTGTCTAGAAGTAATCTAGACACTCTTGACTTAAAAACTCCCAGGTTGTAGCTATTAGGAAACAGACTTCGCCAGGGAATTCCACTTCTTGGATGGAAAACAATAATTTTAATATCTAAATTACTTACCTCAAATTCAGGACAGGCGGGTGGCACACTGTAAATAAAAGAAAATAAATGTGTTAAAACAGATAAATCAATTTTTTAAACATAAATTAGCATGTAAGAGAAACAAATAAATAATCATAATCAATTTATGTAAAAACCGCGACTGAATTAATTCAGTCGCTCAGTAATTCACTCTACCAATCAGTTATAATTTACAAATGGAAATAATATTAATCGGATAATTTAATCAACGTTTGGAGCACAAGTATCGGTTATTCCATATTATAAACAAACAGTGGCAATGTATTTTATAAACTTCAAAGAGATTGGGAATAAAGCACTGAATATCATTTGCTTGATGCAATACGAGTAATTACTGCTTCGATGGTCTCGCGGCCGCAAGCGCTGCTGCCGAGCTTGGAGTGGAACGCATTAGGCTCGATTGGGAAAATTTGACAGTGACGGGTGGCGTGAATTGCTTTCTGATTCTGCTCAAGTGGCCTTTTTAGACCCGCTGTTATTCTCATTAGATATGTGAAAAAAGTCTATCTACTAAAATACAATAAATTATTTTTTTGTAAAGTCCGTAAGATTGTTTTATATCACATGAAATTGTAGGCCGAGGTCTGCCTCGAAAGCTGAAGCTAGATGACCTGGATGCACACACATACGAAGGCTGGTTCGAGGTGGTGCACAAATCATCATCATCATCATCATATGCCTAGCCTTTTCCCAACTATATTGGGGTCGGCTTCTAATCAAGCCGGATTCCGCTGAATACCAGTGTTTTACGTGAAGCGGCTGTCTACCAGACCTCCACAACCCATTAACTGGGTAACACGGTACATCTTGGCAAGACTGGAGTCAGATTTACTGGCTTCTGACAATCCATAACGAATGCCAAGATCTACAAATGACAGCCAGGACTAACGGCTTAACGTGCTTTCCAAGGTACGGAGGAAACTCGGTATGTTAAGATGGTCACCCATCCACAGACCAACCTTGGCAAGTGTGGCTTAACCATCAAGATCGACCCGGGCTGTTATTATTTAGCCACGAGCTCCTCGAGGTGGTGCACAAATGAGTGTCTGGAAATATATGGAGAGACCTTTCCCCAGCAGTCTGATACAATAGATTACGTAAAAAAAACTTGCATTAAAAATATGTCTAAAGATTTATTACAATCTTACGAAGTTTTAAAATATTAGGTGATAAACACATCTGGTAGGATTTATTGAGTTTTGTACTTTTATGGATTTCCAATCTACATAGGCCCGTATTCCATAAAGTTAGCTCAACTTCAACTCCAAGATGAGTATCTGAACGTCAGGAAAAGCCTGTCTAATAAAATTGACGTTTTCGTATGCGAAAGTTTTCGGAGTTGAATAAACAAATATCAAACTAATTTTAAATAAACTCAAAAAAACTAATAATAAATAACGTCAAATCTGACATTGGTGTGGCAAAAAAATAATAATAATATGCTTTTATTTCTCCCACCAAAACAAGACTTTATACGATCAAAATTAATAAACATACTAATATTAATTTCAGTCAAGTGTATGTGAGCTGGTGTCTATTATAGGTATAAACCTGTTTTACAGATCACCAGGTCCTCACCCCACGAAAATAAGGTATAACATAACAAAGGAGTTCATTAGAGATACGTATAAAGAAATTTAACTGACAAAAGACATTAATTTAGTATCTAAAAACTACATTCACCTCTTAGCGTGAGGGTTTGTATGTTAGAGGTGTGGTGTGTTCTGGTGTGTATATGTGTTGTGTGAGGGTGTGTGTTAGATGTATGCGTGTATGTAGTGTGAAGGTGTGTGTGTATTTACCAAATTTTCTAATTTTGTTAGTCTATCAGTCAAGTAGGACCTCCGTGGAACTATAGTCTAAATTTTGCAACCAGTCTCTAACTTCCGCCTTACATTTGTTTTTCGGATGAGGGTAAATTGACAAGAACTTGTTAATTTTATTGTACAGATTACAACCTTGGTAGCAGAAGAGACGGTGTGCTAAACTAGTTTTAAATGGTGGTTTAGTGCAGACTATGTCTTTTATATGCCTTTTTTCAGTCAACTTGGGTTCATATGACAATAAGGAATGTTGTTTGGTAACGGTATGCAGAATATAAAAAAGGATGTTTGAAGATTTTATCGACTATGTGTACGATGATAGGCCGCATTATTATATGCACATATTTCTGCCGTCCGTTTACTAAAAGGCCGTTAAGTGACATATTGGCAAATTTGAGTTATATGTACTACGTAAAAGAGCAACTTTTTCTGTATCAATCAGTCTGGGTCTTATTTATCTATCTTCATTGACGCTAAAGATCTGGAGGCTACACACACGGCTAACTACATCATTTTTGAGATCGTTCAACACTTAAATACGGTTATGTCACTTTATAACACTATAATACGGCTACTCGCTTGTAACCGTCTGTTTAAAAGTTTATTTTAATCCACTATGCAATCTTAGAAAACGGTTACATGAAACTACAACAGTTATAAACCGTTACATCACTTTATACGCATTTTAATGATTTATGGTAATATAAGGCACACTGGCATTAACGACATCTAAGACAGTTTTCTTCAATTACCTCTCTACAAAACCGTTATTAACACTTAGCTGGTTACACGTTGGTAAGCCAGTGAGATTCTGGAGCATATACAAATCTAAAAGACAGTGACCGTTATTTAGTTGTGATTGTTTGAAATAAAAGGTCAACGAATACAATACATGAAACGGTTAAGTGACATTCCTACTCTAAGAGACGTCTATGTTCCTACTTTCCTGGTATGCACCGCACCGCACCTAGCACACTCCATGACTCCAAAAACTAACTCTCGCGAGAATATCGCAAGAACGCGAGAAAATCACGAGACACGTTAATGTGGATCGGTTCCACATTCACGTTCTCGTGTTTTTATCTCGTTCTCGCGAGAGTGCGGAGCGCGATTAAAGACTTTTGCGAGAAATATCCATCACAAAAAGTGTCGTATAAATTTTACAGAAATCATATAAAGAGCATTAATATATCTTTTGCTACAATTGGTAATAAGAAGTGCGAAGTTTTGAAACATATGAGTTAAATGCTAAAGATACAGCTCATGATTGTAAAGTTTTACGATTTATGACCGATAGATATATTTAAAACACACGGATGTTTTAAAACCAGACTTAGAAAAGACGCAGTTATCAACGCGTTAAAAGATATTAGCGTACTACATAAAATGCAATTCTGGTACGATATGCCTGAATGTGAGGAATGCGTGAGCACGGCTTCACTTCGAAATATTTACAGAATCGCACTGCAGTAGTGCACATGCTGTATCTGATCTGCTGATCTAATCTGTAATATTTAATCTTGGTGACTGTTTCTTTAAATACCAATATAAAGAGGATGCACTCTTTTTATATTGAGTACTTGATTTATAGTGTAAGGATTTACCTACAATGCTGATTGGGTTCCTAAGTAACTAAATAAATATTATTTAGGTACATTGTTTACGAGCAAGTAAACACAATATTAATTTAAGTAATTATTGATCTCATTACGAAATAACTATATCCAATTCTTAGATTTTTTTTTATACATTTTAATTGGTTTGCAAGACTAGGGGGCTCTGTATAACGATGCTTGTGACAACTTACAAAAGTGTATTTATTGTAATAATATATAACGATCAATACTGTTTAAATGATAGCAGCATTAGTGCGTCACTATTGTGACGTCTCTAACCTACGGCATACGAGGCACGCCTTTTAAGTTTTGTCGTTTGAAGAAAAAAACACAACTAGAACCTTATAGTACTTCTTATTGTTTTTCAAAGTATTCACCACGTAGCTTAATACACTTTTCCATTCGCTCAAACCAGTTATTATAACATTTATTCCACTCTAAAGTGGGGGTGTTCAAAATGGCTGACTTGAAAGCGTCGACTGCTTCTTCACCGGACTGGAACCTTTGAGCACGAAGACTTTTCTTAATTTTAGGAAATGTAAAGAAATCTTTAGGGCTTAGGTCAGGACTGTGTGAAGGATGGTAAAGAATTTCTACTTTTTCCTACTTTAAATACTCAATCGTTTGACGAGCGCTGTGTGAGCTTGCGTCGTCGTGGTGCAGGATGATGCGTCGCTTTGAGTTAGATTTTCGAAGTTCAGCGATGACTTGTGGTAAACAAACTGTGGTATACCACTCTGCGTTAACCGTTCTACGATCTTAAGTGCAATAGTCGCAACATGGCCGGTTTTTCCAAAGAACGTGGCCACCATCTTCTTTGAAGTGCTTCGAGAACAAACGAATCAGAATCGTAGGCATACATTCAGTCAAAAAAGTACCGGGAATGGATGATTTGTTTATGGTTCCAAATTCAAATTTTTGTTTTTTTGTAGTTGTTAGATTGGCACAACTGTTTTCCATTTTGGCGCGGAGTTTGAGTTGCATCTGTTATTTATATTAAATACAGTGCTGGTTTTAGTAATATCATATATAGTGTGTATTGCGAATTTCATAATGGACAAAAATATCGAACAAAGAGTTTGTCTTAAATTTTGCATCGCCAATGGAATTTCATGTTCGGAGTCACTGAAAATGTTACAGAAGGCTTACGGTGAATCGATTTTATCAAAAACCCGTGCTTATGAGTGGTTCAAAGCGTTCAAAAGCAGTCGAGATGTGATGGAAGATTTGCCTCGCTCTGGTAGGCCGTCAACGTCTGCAACTGAAGTTAACATCGCAAAAGTGAAGGAAATAGTGACTGAAAATCCCCATTCAACTCTGAGAGAGATAGCCGCCGAACTTTCTGTATCTCACGAGTCGATCCGTACCATTTTAACTAATCATTTGGGTATGAAACATGTTGCTGCTCGGCTAGTCCCAAAAGATCTGAATTTTCTCCAAAAACTCAATCGCATGAAAGTCGCTGAGGACATGCTAGAACGAGCCAGTTCGGACCCAACATTCATGAAACGCATTGTTACTGGTGACGAGACGTGGGTTTACGAGTTTGACATGCAAACTAGCCAACAAGCTTCGGAGTGGCGCCTTCTAACTGAACCGAAACCGAAAAAACCACGCCAAAGTCGATCAAAAGTCAAAGTCATGTTGACTGTTTTCTTTGACTATCGCGGTGTTGTGCACTCTGAATTCTTACCGGAAGGTCTAACGGTAAATAAAGAATATTATTTGAGCGTTATGCGGCGTTTAAGAGAGTAAATTCGACGAAAAAGGCCAGATTTGTGGAAAGAAAATTCTTGGATTTTGCACCACGACAATGCGCCTTCGCACAAGGCTATCATTGTGAACGAATTTTTAACCAAACACTCAACAAATACCATCCAGCAACCACCATATTCACCAGATATGGCTCCTGCTGACTTTTTTCTTTTTCCTAAACTCAAATTACCACTTCGTGGCACCCGTTTTCAATCGATAGAAGACATAAAGGAGAATTCGCGGCGAGAACTGAACTCAATTCCGGAAGCAGCGTTTAAAAAATGTTTTGATGAATGGATTATTCGTTGGCGCAAGTGTATCGTTTCTAAAGGAGCATACTTTGAAGGTGATAAAATAAATTTGGATGAATAACAGACATTTTGTGTATTATTGATCTTTTCCCGGTACTTTCTTGACAGAGTAGTAGATCCAAGATTTGTCACCACTGATGATGTTGTAGACGTGATTTGACTGTCCTCGGATGGTGTAAGAAAACTCTGCAAAGGTTCAAATCTTACGCGGGCCGCCTGGTGATCGTCGGAAAGCAGATGCGGTATCCAACGGCAAACTAGCTTTCTCACACCAAGCACTTCATGCAAGATCTTCTGAAGATCCTGGAGATGCCTAATAGAGCCTCTATCTCTCGATACGTCACATGAAGATCTTCGAGAATTATTTTTCTCCCAGCAATGATGTTATCTTCAGTGAAGGCGGATCTTGGGCGTCCTTCGCGAGATTTGTCACTAACACTAGTATGTTCACGCTGGAATTCTAAATACCAGCGTTCGACAGTCCGCAGACATGGGACTTTATCACTGAACACTGATGTTAGCTCTTCAAAACACTGAAGCCGTGTCAGGCCTCTTCTAAAGTTGTAGAAAATTATTGCACGAACATTTTCCTTAGAAAGATTCATTTTCGTACGTAACCTGACAGATTTTTGAGATTTAAAATTTATACACATTCGAATGTAGAACATTTCCAAATTCAAAATTGCCGGGAAATATGGAAACGACAAAACTTAAAAGGCATGTCTAGTATAATATTAATCACACACTTAAGAAACAGGTGCCACCATGTAATGCCCCTAGTTGACGTCTTTTATTTATAATTTTCATATTAGTTATTGTTTTACAGTTGATTTCTGTTTTTATGTTCCACAAAGGTTTGTGACCACTTTTTTACAATAATTATTGTAACTTTTTATTTTATAACAAAAACTGAAACGAAAAAGCTATGTTGTTACATTCTAATTACCTACCTAACTGTCACACGTAACACGCACACATATTTTTTAAAAGCAAAAAACGCTAGCCTAAAATCTAACACATAGTTGTCCATTTGACTTTAGAGCAATATGGGTTAGCCAGTAATTCCTAAACTAAAAGACAGTTATTGTGCACAGATTATTTAGAAACTGTATTTTAGACCATAAAACTGTATAATATCAGTATCTCTTAACAATAAAATAGTCAGTTAAAGTCTAATAACGCTTTCTCACAAGTGCAGTTCGTTGAATTAATTTACAATTCGAAAAGAAGGTTTAGTGATTTAACTGTTATTTAGCTTTGGAATTGCATTAAACTGTGACTCAAAGTAAATATATAGAGGTAACAATTCTATTACAACTCTATAACACGGCTGTAAGAGGTTCCTTAGTGGAATAGATAAACATGACAAAAACACAAAACCGTAATTTAATACAATATTATTTTCCTTAGCAATCAATAAAACCCATAGAAAGAAAGCTTAACAGCTATCAAGTATTTTAGTCTATTAAACATAGCTGTATGTTTAAACAATTTCTAGGGACATCATTTCCCACATTTTAGACCATAGCTCAAAATCAGGTTTATTCATTTAACGGCCTTTAAGTAACCGGGCGGCAGATTTCATGACATCTTTTACAAGATGCTCAGAACCCAATAGAGTTTTACGATAGTGAGAAGTTCCGAGCAAGATATAAATTGTCCCACATATTTTGCAAAGTCGAATGCATGAGAAATATGGAATAAACACCTGAAACTATGCAGGATGGTGCTCAGATGGTCGGTGAGGCCTGCCTGACCGCCGCCGCCTGTTCATGAGAGATATGTGCAAAACTATGCAGGATGGCGCTCAGATGGTCGGTGAGGCCTGCCTGACCGCCGCCGCCTGTTCATGAGAGATATGTGCAAAACTATGCAGGATGGTGCTCAGATGGTCGGTGAGGCCTGCCTGACCGCCGCCGCCTGTTCATGAGAGATATGTGCAAAACTATGCAGGATGGTGCTCAGATGGTCGGTGAGGCCTGCCTGACCGCCGCCGCCTGTTCATGAGAGATATGTGCAAAACTATGCAGGATGGTGCTCAGATGGTCGGTGAGGCCTGCCTGACCGCCGCCGCCTGTTCATGAGACATATGTGCAAAACTATGCAGGATGGTGCTCAGATGGTCGGTGAGGCCTGCCTGACCGCCGCCGCCTGTTCATGAGAGATATGTGCAAAACTATGCAGGATGGTGCTCAGATGGTCGGTGAGGCCTGCCTGACCGCCGCCGCCTGTTCATGAGAGATATGTGCAAAACTATGCAGGATGGTGCTCAGATGGTCGGTGAGGCCTGCCTGACCGCCGCCGCCTGTTCATGAGAGATATGTGCAAAACTATGCAGGATGGTGCTCAGATGGTCGGTGAGGCCTGCCTGACCGCCGCCGCCTGTTCATGAGACATATGTGCAAAACTATGCAGGATGGTGCTCAGATGGTCGGTGAGGCCTGCCTGACCGCCGCCGCCTGTTCATGAGAGATATGTGCAAAACTATGCAGGATGGTGCTCAGATGGTCGGTGAGGCCTGCCTGACCGCCGCCGCCTGTTCATGAGAGATATGTGCAAAACTATGCAGGATGGTGCTCAGATGGTCGGTGAGGCCTGCCTGACCGCCGCCGCCTGTTCATGAGAGATATGTGCAAAACTATGCAGGATGGTGCTCAGATGGTCGGTGAGGCCTGCCTGACCGCCGCCGCCTGTTCATGAGAGATATGTGCAAAACTATGCAGGATGGTGCTCAGATGGTCGGTGAGGCCTGCCTGACCGCCGCCGCCTGTTCATGAGAGATATGTGCAAAACTATGCAGGATGGTGCTCAGATGGTCGGTGAGGCCTGCTTGACCGCCGCCGCCTGTTCATGAGAGATATGTGCAAAACTATGCAGGATGGTGCTCAGATGGTCGGTGAGGCCTGCCTGACCGCCGCCGCCTGTTCATGAGAGATATGTGCAAAACTATGCAGGATGGTGCTCAGATGGTCGGTGAGGCCTGCCTGACCGCCGCCGCCTGTTCATGAGAGATATGTGCAAAACTATGCAGGATGGTGCTCAGATGGTCGGTGAGGCCTGCCTGACCGCCGCCGCCTGTTCATGAGAGATATGTGCAAAACTATGCAGGATGGCGCTCAGATGGTCGGTGAGGCCTGCCTGACCGCCGCCGCCTGTTCATGAGAGATATGTGCAAAACTATGCAGGATGGTGCTCAGATGGTCGGTGAGGCCTGCCTGACCGCCGCCGCCTGTTCATGAGAGATATGTGCAAAACTATGCAGGATGGTGCTCAGATGGTCGGTGAGGCCTGCCTGACCGCCGCCGCCTGTTCATGAGAGATATGTGCAAAACTATGCAGGATGGTGCTCAGATGGTCGGTGAGGCCTGCCTGACCGCCGCCGCCTGTTCATGAGAGATATGTGCAAAACTATGCAGGATGGTGCTCAGATGGTCGGTGAGGCCTGCCTGACCGCCGCCGCCTGTTCATGAGAGATATGTGCAAAACTATGCAGGATGGTGCTCAGATGGTCGGTGAGGCCTGCCTGACCGCCGTCGCCTGTTCATGAGAGATATGTGCAAAACTATGCAGGATGGTGCTCAGATGGTCGGTGAGGCCTGCCTGACCGCCGCCGCCTTTTCATGAGAGATATGTGCAAAACTATGCAGGATGGTGCTCAGATGGTCGGTGAGGCCTGCCTGACCGCCGCCGCCTGTTCATGAGAGATATGTGCAAAACTATGCAGGATGGTGCTCAGATGGTCGGTGAGGCCTGCCTGACCGCCGCCGCCTGTTCATGAGAGATATGTGCAAAACTATGCAGGATGGTGCTCAGATGGTCGGTGAGGCCTGCCTGACCGCCGCCGCCTGTTCATGAGAGATATGTGCAAAACTATGCAGGATGGTGCTCAGATGGTCGGTGAGGCCTGCCTGACCGCCGCCGCCTGTTCATGAGAGATATGTGCAAAACTATGCAGGATGGTGCTCAGATGGTCGGTGAGGCACCGCCGCCGCCTGTTCATGAGAGATATGTGCAAAACAGCAGTAGATGCAATTACGTATCGATCATATAGACGTCAGGACGCTTTTGAAAGATATCGTTATTCTAAGAAACGAGATTAAATTGTTTACATGCTACTGTCTGAACATCAACAGTAACCGTAGTGTTTGCGACGTACCGGTTGATAGTTTCAATGAAACTGTTGAGCAGAATAATTCAGACATATTAACTTAAGGTAAGGTGCGTAATGTGTGCAAGCACTGTGATTCTGTAAGACTTCATTCTAAACTTCGCATCTGAATCCGCTGTGAGTTTTTTGATTGGCATTCTAAAACTCGGTTGATAATTCGAATCTACACTAGCGCTACTCTTGCGAGCGTGTTTGCGAGTTGAACTAAATTGACCGCGTGAGATTTTAACATAAAGTATGAGATGACGTAAAAAGTGGTATTCTCTACGGAAATTCCTCCGTCAGTTCGACGCTCACTTCGTACTCGAACCCGATTCAAAGTGTCAAATTAAAAGCATCTATTTTACGAGTGTAAATAGAAGAAATCATAGTTATATAGTGTTTAAAATACAGTTTTTAAAGTGATGCCTATCTACTTAAGCGATAACGATGGCAAGAATGTTTTTGTTTAAATCTTTATTAGAAGAAGCTCATGCTTTGGATAAACTAGAAAAGCGTCGACAATCTACCAAAATTCGAAGTTTATCTTTATTAACCCGCGATGACCACTATGTGAGCGTGTATAGATTGTCAAAGGAGCTAATTGACCAACTGGAGTATGAGTTACTGCCTCTGATAAAGCCCACAAAACGTCGAGGCAAAGGACTTTCAACTCGTGTAAAAGTAAGTGTTTCATTTTACTAAGTATAGAGTTAATTTTGTAAGTATTTACTTACACAGTTTATAGCTAAAAGATTTGTAACCAAGCACACCATAATAAGAAAAACACTTCATAATAAGGAGTATTCCCTTTAGGTGGTTTCCCCGCTAGCTATATATGTTTTCATGTTAGTCTAAGAACCCTGTACAGTTATAATATTGGTAGGTATTCTATTATGCATAACGAGTTTCCTCCGTGCCTCGGAAAGCACGTTAAGCCGTTGGTCCCGGCTGTCATTTGCAGATCTTTGGCAGTCGTTACGGGTTGTCAGAAGCCAGTTAATCTGACTCCAGTCTTGCCAAGAAGTACCGTGTTACCCAGTTATATAATGGGTTGTGAAGGTCTGGTAGGCAGCCGCTCCGCGTAAAACACTGGTATTCAGCTGAATCTGGTTTGACTGGAAGCCGACCCCAATATAGTTGGGAAAAGGCTAGGCAGATGATTCTATTATGCTTGAAAATAACCAAATTGGTCCCTATTTTGTTTTGAGTAGATCTAGATTAAGTAGATTAATTTAATTTTTTTATTGATTTATTGTTTCACAGTTATTATGCACCTTGTCATTCTTGGCTAATGGCAGTTATCAGAAAATAATTAAAGAAAATATAAGAACATATTTATCGCAACCATCAGCATCTCGTTGCATAAATGAAGTAGTGGAAGCTCTAAATAATCCGGCAATAATAAAAAAATATATAAGGTTTCCTCAAAATATACAAGAAAGACAAATGTTAAAAGAAAGGTTAGTAGGTATATTATAATTAAAGTGACCCTTTGATTTTTACATTTTTTGTGATAGTTGATCATGTTAGTGGTTACTGTAAATTACAGGTTCTACAAAAAGTTTGGCTTTCCAGCAGCTCTTGGGTGTATTGATGGCACTCTGGTGGCAATGAAAAGACCAGCAGAGAATGAAGAACGTTTCTACTGCCGCAAAGGCTACCATGCAAGAAATGTGCAATTGGTAAAATGGATTCCAATGTTGTAATCGATTATTATTAGGTATTCAATTAGTATTTTTAATATATTTTTTTTCAGATAACAGATGCAGATCTAAATATTTTAAATGTGGATCCAACATATGGTGGAGCTACTCATGATAGCTTCATTTTTAACTATGGTGTTATAAAAGCCCACTTAGAGGCATTAACAAATGCTGGTGAAGAAGTTGTTTTGCTTGGTTAGTTAATCCCTCCCTGCCCCTACTTCAGAAAATAAATCTAATTACTACGTATAAAAACTACATAGTTATTTGATATTTATTATTTTTTTCAGGTGATTCAGGATATGCTCAGCGCGCCTACCTTATGACACCAATTAGTGGTGCTGAAGCTTTTTACAATGACCGTCATTTAATTTCTCGCAATTCAGTAGAGAGAACAATTGGCCTCCTAAAAGGACGATTTAGGTGCTTGTTAGTACACAGAGTGCTCAACTATCATCCAGACGTAGTTGCAAAAATAGTTATTGCATGTTGTGTTTTGCACAACATCTGCAATCGCGCAGGAATGACGGCATGCACAATTTCAGAAGAAGAGCGACTAGAAGAGCTCCAAACAATTGCTGAAGTTCAAAGGAGGCAAACTAGGGATTTGCCATCTAACGCCGATTTAGCTCTAGGGCAATTACGTAGGCGAAACATAGTGAATAAATAGGCTTTGGCGTTCACGTCATAATTAATTGATCGGTGGTGTCGTTTATTGTATGTATTCTGTGTTATGTGAGGCGGATCTTTCAATAAAACTGCGTTAGTATTCGTTAAAAGTGTTTAATTTAAATATAAAAAAAACCGACTGAAAAATTATAGCTTAAAAACTAAAACACAACTCTTACTAAAAACGAAAAAACAAGTTCCATCAAATCGCATCATCGCAGTCAAGTTATATTGCTACAACCTATCTCTATTCATGGCCTCTGCCAATGCTTGTAGCCCTTTCCCGACTGCAGCCACAGCTTCAGCTAAAATTCTATCTCTCTCTGCACTCCTCTCCAGAAAGGACTGCAAGATCTGTGCGTTTAATCTTTGTAACTCCAGCTGCTGTTCTTCCACCCTCAGGAATCTCTCGGTGGTGGTGGAGAATTCCGTTCGCCGTTGTGATGGTGGAGGAGCAGCAACTGAAGACGTGTGACGTGATGCTGAAAAGAGAAAACCTATTACTACGATGCGTCAATAAAAACTCTTAAATAAATAGCAGCTTTTTGTTGTCATTTGTTTAAAAAATGAAGTTTTGATAGTTATTTTTAGTTTGTACTTACACACAGCACCACCTCGATTACCACGAACTGTCCTAGGGCGGCGAGAAGGTGAAGCAACTGAAGCTGTGTGACGTGAAGCTAAAAAGATATATATTTACATAACTTACATAAAGGTTCTTTAAGTTGGCAGCTCTGTTCCTAATAGTACCTTTTATTTCAAGTTTTTTTCCTAAATCAAATACTTATAGTAATTAATAAATTAAGTAATAAATCTAAAAGAAATTTTTTGTATGAAAAATGCAACTTCTTTAAAATTCTCGATCTAATAGTAGTGAAAATTGTTTAACGTTATTGGTCAATTACATGATGAAGCAGCAGTTCGATGAATCACTGGGGAGGCTACTTGGGTGGAACCACGGCGTGAAGGTGAAGGCGTGGGTGTGTGTGAAAGTGTTACAGTTGGAGGGGACAGGCTAGGATGATATACATGAGGATTTGGAGGAGGAGTGTGTTCTAACTGGTTATTCTGAAACAACAGAAACAATCTTAAAAAGGAAACCCACTTCCTAATATTATAATTAAATATTGACAATTCCAAGGAAAGTTGCTAGTGACACAGTAAATAATATTACTTGAAATTTCAAAAATAAATTAAAAAAAATCTTATGTATACTCCTTAGGTTTAAGTAGTTAAATAAAAGTAAACAAAAAAAAACATGTGACATGGTTACCTGACTAAAGCCCTATAACTTGAGTCAGAGTGTAGTGGATCTGTTCTCAAGGTATGATTTGAATCATCACAGTCACAGGATACATTTGCTGTGACAACTCAAATCTGTCTCTACTCAGATACATACCCGTAAAATGCTTTGACTTGTTCCAACAGTTGAGCTGAATGAGGAAGCAAACAGTTTTCTCGAAATTGCATGATCTGGTGGTCTGTAATTACGAGTGTGTTCTTGACTATCCTCAATCAGGTTGGAATCCTGAATAGTAAATTGGATAAAATGTTACTCCATATCTTCCTTGTGGGATAAAATTAGATTAAAATATTTTGACTGCAAATAGTACCCTACCGATAAATTACTAATTTAATTATATTAGTTATGAATTTGAATATTTATAGGTACTAATAGAATAGACACATCAGATTTATAATAGTGGGTCATATACGTATATAAATCTGATGTGACTAGGTACTACCTACCTAGTATTTAGTACAATATAGCTTACATAAAATACAATAGCTGGTGATTCCTCTGTAGGTGCCTGACTCTGTCGTTGTTGTCGTACATGAATCTATAATAAGTAAATATAAACAGAAACATGCTAGATAAGAGTATATCATTAAAAAAAGAAAAAAAAAATTTAAATATCATACATTGTCAGTATCAGCATCTTGTATGTGTTGCACTTCATGTGATGGAGATGGAGTATCATTTTCCTGAAACAAGTAGGTAAATGTACCAAAAAAATAATTGGCGCTATAAAAAACGACAGCAAACCTTGCAGGTACTACTTACTTACCTATTGTATTTCTAAATTTCTTACCGGAAATGGCTGCATGCCTAAATGTGCATCTCCTGTTGAAAAGCTTTCACCACCACATAAAGCAACAACTCTTTCTTCAAGCTCTGATAGCTCCACTTCATCCTCCACCCCACCACCAGTCCTACGCCTAGCAGCAGAGCGTGCTGCAACTTTTTTTTTTATGGCGCTTTTTTTGTCACACCAATACTACAATCAGACATTTAGTTAAAGAAATTATAAAAAAATATAAAAAAATGTTATTAAATACACAAATGTATTATGCAAACTATATTCAAATCTCCATTTTCTTATTATTAATAGTCAAGCATTGAGTAAAATTAACGTTAAAATAAGATATTTTATAAAAACAAGGAACACACTTCAAACCAAGATTCGTCGTACATTTTAAGTGGTTTACCTTAGTCCACTGTTTGTATGTTTTGATAGTGCCACCTATACTATTTAGGCGCACGGCTAGTTCCTCCCACTGGCGTCGACTTCGCTCTCTGGCATTTTGAGTTCTCAAGAAACCCTTCGCCATGCCAGGGTTTCTTTCCATAAACTCTACCAGAGTTTCAACCTGAGCCGACGATGGGTGAGAAGAACGTGTTTCATTTGGACTGAAACATTATTGTTGGATTAGAAAACAAAATAAACACTTCTTTAATTAATATTATTTTTGAACTTTACAACCAGAAATATAAACTTACTTCATGATTATTTCACAATTATTATCGGCATTGAATTATTAGAAAACGTAAACAAAACCAATGCAACGCACTATAAAACGTCAACAGATTAATAATGACATTGTCTGTCAGTAATTTTTTTTCGTAAGGTAAGCATAGATTATATTCACGGCACGAATTTAGAGTTTTTCTGTTTTTTTCTACTTATTAGCTGCCACAAATTCCTTAAAATAAGAAATTTTAATTTAAACATCATAATAGCTAAAATTCTGTGTCAAAAACTGGTAAAATAAAAAACCGATAAATCTCAACTTACATTTTGTTGAGTGTGGTACTACACTAGTACAGTATTGGTCGTTTTGGAGCTCACTTCACTTCGCAAGTGCCTAGGTGATGCTTACAGAATGCAAAATCAAGGTCATTTTGAACCTTATGCGAAGTGAGAGCGAATAGCGAAGTGAAATGCGAGTTGTTATTTGAATTTTACAGAATCGACGTGCAGTTTTGCCCATGATAGCGCTGCGGTCCAATGGGTCTTCCACACATGTTGTCAATATCGCCGTCCTCTTAAAAAAGAAATAAATGGTGCGGATTTTTGGCCCGATATGCATGAGTTTGATTTTTGCACAGCTGCAAGGGGCCAAAGACTTGATGAGTAAATGGTTTGCTATCAACTCGACACCTCCACACGTTCCCGAGATAAACAGTCTTGACAGACAGACGGACGGACAACCAAGTGATCTTATAAGGGTTCCGTTTTTTTCTTTTGAGGTACGAAACCCTAAACAAACCCATTGAATTGAGAAACTACTCCTGTATGAACCATTAGCTTCACCTGCTGACAGTTTGACAATACCGCATTTGTTTATTTTCGATTTATTTAAGGACAACCAACAAAGCGTTCACCAAAATACATGTTGAAGTACCCATGCTTGTAAATTTTATGGCCCACGGCATGCGGTAATAGTTACAAAACAGCTTTGACTTATTTAGATAGGTTGGATGAATCAAATCAGTCAATTTTGTTCGACATTGTACCAATAAAAAAGCAAAAACAGTCATTTTCCTGAATTATTACGTAATTGATAACGACAAAAGAAACTTACAACATTCTTTTCATTATACTCGCAAAGTAGACCTGAAGTTGCCTGAGGAGCGGGTTCAAAGTATTACTTTGCCGAAGCTGATAGCCGTCTAATAAAAAAAAGAACTCATTGAACATTTCAGTTGATTTTTGTGCTGTAATGGAGAGTGCTAAAGATTCACAGTACCTGGTGACCAGAAAGTTTTCAAAGTATGTTTTGGGCTGGAATTGTGTGCGCTAAAGATTCAAACGAACCACGAAACCAGAAACATGTCAAAGTATTTTTTATGGGCTAAAATTTAGAGTGCTAAAGCTTCACAAGTACCAAGAGACTAGAAACGTGACAAAATATTTTTTGGGGTGGAATGGAGAGCGCTAAAGACTCACAAATACCAGGAAATCAGAAATATGTCGAAGAATTTTTGAGCTGGAATTCAGGGCGCTAAAGATTCACAAGTACACATGTAGTTCACATCCTGGAGTAACATATAGGCTACTTTTTACCCCGGTAACTTACTAATTATAACTTAATAGAGACTGAGGAGGAAGTGAAAATGTAGTGCCGGAGAAGAATCATATTGAAGGATTTCCGAAACTTTCTTGAATTGCAAGCGGTTAGGATTCAAAAGTAACAGAGGGACCAGAAAAATGTTGGAAGTATTTTAATGTTGGAATTTTTAGCGTTTAGGATTAAAAAGTGACAGAATAAAAGAAACATTGAAGTATTGCCGGGGCAGGAATTATTAGCGCTAAAAAGAAACCAAGAGCCCAGAAATTTATCAAAGTATGTTTTCGGCAGCAATTGTAACCGCTAAAGATTCACAAAAATGTACTAGCCCCGAAATTACTTCTACATTTTTGAATAAGAACAGCAAAGAATGAGAATATGAGACAAAAAAGTTGGGCGCTGACTCTAAAGTCTACGCAAAGGCGCAGGCAGAAGAAGTTAGTGTAAAATAATGGCTGAATAGCTGGCTGGTCACAGAAAAATAGACGGGAAAGCGGAAGTCCGATCTTCATTTGTTTTTTTATAAGATTTATATTGACATGACGACGAGTTCATCACATTTAGATATAATAATAATAATAATAATAATAATAATAATAAAGCCCGTTTATTTCCAATCTACAATTGTTATTTACATGTTTTTTTTTTTTTAAATATATATTACAAATATAACGACGTGCAATGATTACTTTTAAATATAAGTTTAAGTATATATAAATTTGTTTTTCTTCTACTCGCTATCGTTACTTTCTTCAGTACCATTGATCGGAACCCCTTCACGGGTAAAGGCCTCCTCCAGCGTCTTCCAGAGCTCTCTATCCATAGCCTTCTCCCTCCATTCACTTCCCGCTACCTCTTCTATATCCTCTATCCACCTCTTTCGAGGGCGCCCTCTTTTCCTTTTTCCTCTTGGTCCCTTCCATATAATCGTCTCTAGAGTCCATCTTTTGTCTGTATATCTCGCTATATGTCCTGCCCACTGCCACTTCTGTTTTAGGGCATATTGTAAGGCGTCTATAACTTGCGTTTTTCGTCTTATTTTGTCGCTTTTCACTTTTTGTATCCTTCTTATTTTCAGTATGCTTCTCTCCATAGCTTTTTGACACACTACAAGTTTAGTTTTTATTTTAGTGTTGTATGTCCACGTTTGGCATCCATACGTTAGAGTGGGTAAGATACAGGTATCCAAGACTGTTTTCTTTAGGTGGACTGGATATTTTCCTTTTAAGATTTCCTTCAGGGACCAAAATTTCTTCCAGCTCATGTTAATACGCCGGTCTACCTCTAGTTCTTCACTTTTGTCTTCGAATGACAGTTGTTTTCCTAGGTATATGTAATTGTTCACGTATTCTAGCGGCTTCCCGTTTAGATTTATAACGTTTATGTGGCTGTTTGTCATTATTTTAGTTTTAGTCTCGTTCATTTTGAGGCCCACTTTTTCACTTTCTTCATTTAAGGTGCTTATCATTTTTTCTAATCTTTTACTTGTTTCGGCGAATAAGACAATGTCGTCCGCAAATCTGAGGTGTGTAAGTCGATCTTGATTAACTTGAATCCCTTCTGACTGCCAGTCTAAATTGTCAAAAATGTGCTGCAGCACCATTATGAACAGCTTGGGTGAAAGAGGGTCTCCTTGTCTCACTCCTCTACAAATCGGTATGACAGGTCCTCGTGTCTCTAGTTTGACTTGGCTTACACTACCCTCATAGATGTTTTTGAGTACCCTTATATAATTTTTGTTTATGTGGCATTTATTCAGGGCTTCCCAAATAGCGTCATGGGAAATTGTGTCAAACGCTTTGGTATAGTCTATGAAAGCAATATATAGTGGTCTGTTGAATTCCTTGTATTTCTCCATTACCTGTTGCAGTACCTGTGTATGGTCCAATGTAGAAAAACCGGAGCGAAAGCCTGCTTGTTCAACTGGTTGATAGGTATCAATGTACCTGCTCAGCTGGCTTTGTAGAATTGTGGTAAATAATTTATAGATACTTGAAAGAAGACTAATGGGGCGGTAGTTAGAGATGTCTTGAGGGTCTCCTTTCTTATATAACAGAATGATGTCGGATCTTTTCCATTGTACGGGTACCTGGCCTGTGCTCAGAACCTTGTTGAATAAATATGTAAGTGGGTGAGTTAGTAGGAAAACACCGGCTTTCAGAGCTTCATTTTGTATACCATCAGGGCCAGGGGTTTTATCTGCTTTCAGTTTTCTGATGTAGTCGATAACTTCCTTCTCATGTATTAGTGGCAGATCGTTCATGTTATGAGAGTTTGTTCTTACTATGTCAGTTGTAGAGGTGCAAGAAATTATTTTTGCATATAATCTTAATATATATAAATCTCGTGTCACAATGTTTGTCCTCAATGGACTCCTAAACCACTTAACCGATTATAATAAAATTCGCACACCATGTGCAGTTCGATCCAACTTGAGAGATAGGATAGTTTAAATCTCAAATTATAGTCGCAATTTTAATTTATTGCTAATTATTTGTCTGTTATTATTTGACAGCGGGTAGGGTAGGTAGGGTAGGTAGGGTAGGTAGGGTAGGTAGGGTAGGTAGGGTAGGTAGGGTAGGTAGGGTAGGTAGGGTAGGTAGGGTAGGTAGGGTAGGTAGGGTAGGTAGGGTAGGTAGGGTAGGTAGGGTAGGTAGGGTAGGTAGGGTAGGTAGGGTAGGTAGGGTAGGTAGGGTAGGTAGGGTAGGTAGGGTAGGTAGGGTAGGTAGGGTAGGTAGGGTAGGTAGGGTAGGTAGGGTAGGTAGGGTAGGTAGGGTAGGTAGGGTAGGTGGGGTAGGTGGGGTAGGTAGGGTAGGTAGGGTAGGTAGGGTAGGTAGGGTAGGTAGGGTAGGTAGGGTAGCCAGTTGACGGGAGCGAAGCCGCGCGGGTCAGCTAGTTCTTTATAAAAATCTGTGGCGCAGTTCATGATATCATTTCTAGTTTTTGATTCTTCTGATTTTGATTTTAAGTTTTGAATCCAATTTTTGTGTGTGATCAATTTCTTATACGCTTTTTTCGTGCTTCTGTAAGTGTTTAGATTATTTTCTATTATTTTGTATCTATAGTCTTTGTAATCTTTATCTATTGCCTTACTTGTAGTTTTAAATAATATGCTCAGTTCTTGCTTCATTTCTTTAGTCTTTTGTTTCGTTTTCAAAAGTTCAGTTCGTCTTGTGAGGAGAGTTCTAGTAGACTCACTAAGTATTTTGTTAGTAGTCTTCATTTCATTATCCTTTAATCTGCGTACAAGGCTGGTGTTGATGATGTTGGCTAGTTTATTGTAAAAAGTTTGAATGTCTTCTTCTTGCTTTGTTTCTAGTTGATGTATGTTGATCTCTAGGTTTTTTAAGTATGTTGATTTATCCTCATCCGTCTTTAGTGGCTTAGGTTGTGATTTGAATGATGTTCTACTCTTTTTTCTTTGGTCAAGCATGTACGTAGCTCTAACCAACCGATGGTCAGATCTGAATCCGAAGCCATGTAATACTTCTACGTTCCTGATCCTGGTGGGGTGGCTTGACAGTATAAAGTCAATTTCGTTTTTAAAGTTACCACAAGGGGAGAGCCAGGTCCATTTGCGGTTTTTTCGAGCTTTAAAAAAAGAGTTCATGATTGTCAACTTATATTCCAAGGCGTGTTGTATTAGTTTCTCACCTCTTTTATTTCTGTTTCCGTATCCAAATTTTCCCAGAACAAAGTTTTCACTGTCTTGTGTTGTGTGTTGGCCAACTTTTGCATTAAAATCACCGATAAGGAATACGTTATCTCCTGCTTGGCTTTGAGCTACCTGCAGATATTCATAGAAAGAGTTAATTTCTTCATCTGTAGCGTTTGCAGTAGGCGCGTACACTTGTATTATTGCAAGCAGTTGGTTGTTGTATTCCATTTTTAGTAGTGCAACCCGATCTGAAAAAGCTGTAAAGCTGACAATGTTATTTTTATGTTCTTTTTTTATCAGAAATCCAACTCCATGTAAGCCGGGTGTTTCGCCTTTGTAGCAGAATATATAATCTTCATGTTCTTCAATTGCATAGCCCTTTCGTCTCACTTCTGCCAAACCAAGTATGTCGATTTTAATTTTTTGTAGCATATATGTTAATTCTATAAATCTATTTATTGTTGCTAGTGATCTTACGTTGAGTGTTCCAATTTTGAGAGTTTGTTGTGGTTGTGGTGTTTTTCCAGTTGTTTTTTCTAACCTTGCTGGAGGGTTGTGGTCATTTTCCCCCACGGGGACCAGCCGGCTTGGGGGAGAGTAATTATTTTCTGTTTCTTTAAATATTTTGTGTTGTTCTTGTTTTTGTTTCCGATCGCTGGTACCTAATTGTTATTGCTTCGTTGTTACCGAGGTTGTTGAAAGCGAGTGAGATCTCCCTCTCATTACATCGAATGCATTTATTCTATTATTTTTAGACATGTTTAGAGTTTGCTGTTTCCTTGGCTGTATTAATTCAGCTTGCGGTGAGGTGGGTTCCTCTCTCTTCCTTTTGTCTATGGGTCTTGAATTTTCTTTAACAATAAGTTTATCGTATTTTATGTACGCCAAGTTTCCTTTTTGCCTCTCTTCGATTAGTTTGGGTTGCAATGACTTCCGGATTACTAATGTTTCTTTTGAGTAGTCTTCTGTTATATATAAGTCTTTTAATTTCTTTTTGTTCTTCATTATTTCGATTTTCTTCCATCCCGTAACCAATGAAAGGAGCGTAGGCCTCGGTTTCTCATTTTTATTTTTTGAGCCAATGCGGAAGATTTTATTTATTTCATAATTTTCTATAGCTATGCCGAGTTCACCCAAGAAACATTTTTTAATGAGTTTGATTAAATCCAGCGTAGTCTGCTCACCTTCTGGTAATCCATGAATAATTATATTATTGCTCTTTTTTTCTCTCTCTAGAAGTTCCACCTTCTTTTCTAATTTATCTACTTTTTGTTTCAATCTTTGGTTTTCTTCTAAGACGGGTTTTAATTTTTCATCCATTTTTTCAAGTATTGTATTAGTAACTTCAATTGTTTGGTTTTGCATTTCAATCCGCATCTTATCAAATAGTAGTTGAAATTGTTCGTCCATATTTTAAGTGTAACGGAACGTATTTTATTATTTTTAATTGTTGGCAACACTGAAGTGGCGCTGTGCGATGCTGTTTGACTTTTGGCGACAATGTGACAGTGACAGTTATGATGACACTGACAGATTTCCACAATAGTTTGATGATATATGGATATAATAGTTCTAACCTCAAAGTTTTGCCAATGTTTTAGTCCAATCTTCTGTGCAGATCCAGCAAATATTGCGATGTTTATTATCGAGATCACTCAATCGCAGTTAGTTTTTGGTTTGGGTGGAGTATTTTTGTGAGAATTGTGGCCACAAAATATATAAATGAAATAATTTTTCGGAGCACTGACACTGTGATGTTTGTTGATCGAGTACCGGAACCGGAAAAACCACATTTAGATATAAGGAAAAGAAAGAAAGAAAAATAGTTTATTCCGCCCAAATAAACGCACATTAAAATTACATAATTTTATAATATACAAATCAAAACAACAATCAAAACAAATGAGAGGCAAAAATATGTCCGTAAAACTACTGCCTGTTTCAGGGACGGGCATTACAAAAAACTCATTGGATTGGATTTTTTCTTTAGCTGATTCGTGTTTTTATTTTTACTTTCCTTGTATTCTCAACGAGAAGCACAGGGTTTACCTCGGGTGAAAGACTTAGTCCCTCGAACTATTGGCGCCCTCGCTACGTTCGGGTGCCAAACGCCGTTTCGGAACTAAATCAGTGGCTTTCACCCCTAGGATAACAATGTACTATTATGATAATGGCTATGCAAGACAGACTTGATTTTATGTAAAGAGTAAGAAATATCACTATTTACAATGGTTGAGGGTGACAAGCGACTAAATTGACCCTGCGTACTGTTAATGGTGGAAAAATTACCCAGATTAGTTTTAAAGCTCTTAGCGCAAAACAAGTGATATTTAGACTTACGAACAAGATCTTAAGGCACGTTTATATTTATCTGACTCAGTAATCGCGGACAATCAATGTGAGTGTTTATTATTTTGTATAAGAATAGATGATCTAGGATAATACGGCGTTTTTCCAGACTCATGAGTTTGAAAGGCATACAAGACATTTTAGGTCGCAGTTTTTCAACAATCCTTATATTTTGGTTTGTTATTAGGGTAGGTGTCAGTAGTATACAACCAATTTTTCAACCTCGAAAGATTTGTTTTAACGGCGTGGTGCTCGGAAAACATTAACATTTTCAGTCATTTTTCAGAGAGTTTGAGTTTTGAGAACTTCTAAACGGTGAATTCTAAATAAAAAGTTAGTCAGTAGACTATTAAAGTAGATAGCAACAATTACAGTGCAAATGCAGTTGTTTTGGTTTTACAGGTATTGAGATATAGCACATCAAACACGACCCACTTTTCACAAAAAATCGAAATTTTAGTTTAAAAAAATGGAGCTCTGTGATTTACTGGACTTACGAAATTGATATGTTAGATAGTTCAGTGGAAAATGATTCTTATCATATAAAATGAAATCAAGTACAATTTAAGGGGTAGGGTAGGGTAGGGTAGGTAGGGTAGGTAGGGTAGGTAGGGTAGGTAGGGTAGGTAGGGTAGGTAGGGTAGGTAGGGTAGGTAGGGTAGGTAGGGTAGGTAGGGTAGGTAGGGTAGGTAGGGTAGGTAGGGTAGGTAGGGTAGGTAGGGTAGGTAGGGTAGGTAGGGTAGGTAGGGTAGGTAGGGTAGGTAGGGTAGGTAGGGTAGGTAGGGTAGGTAGGGTAGGTAGGGTAGGTAGGGTAGGTAGGGTAGGTAGGGTAGGTAGGGTAGGTAGGGTAGGTAGGGTAGGTAGGGTAGGTAGGGTAGGTAGGGTAGGTAGGGTAGGTAGGGTAGGTAGGGTAGGTAGGGTAGGTAGGGTAGGTAGGGTAGGTAGGGTAGGTAGGGTAGGTAGGGTAGGTAGGGTAGGTAGGGTAGGTAGGGTAGGTAGGGTAGGTAGGGTAGGTAGGGTAGGTAGGGTAGGTAGGGTAGGTAGGGTAGGTAGGGTAGGTAGGGTAGGTAGGGTAGGTAGGGTAGGTAGGGTAGGTAGGGTAGGTAGGGTAGGTAGGGTAGGTAGGGTAGGTAGGGTAGGTAGGGTAGGTAGGGTAGGTAGGGTAGGTAGGGTAGGTAGGGTAGGTAGGGTAGGTAGGGTAGGTAGGGTAGGTAGGGTAGGTAGGGTAGGTAGGGTAGGTAGGGTAGGTAGGGTAGGTAGGGTAGGTAGGGTAGGTAGGGTAGGTAGGGTAGGTAGGGTAGGTAGGGTAGGTAGGGTAGGTAGGGTAGGTAGGGTAGGTAGGGTAGGTAGGGTAGGTAGGGTAGGTAGGGTAGGTAGGGTACTTACCTTTTTTTTTTGTTTTTAAAAAATAGTACTCAAAAACGCATGAGAATTACATCAAAATATATTTCTTAGTTATTAGTGGTACTTTTAAAACGTGAATCTTTACGGGCCAGGGGTATACCACCCGCAAGCAGCTGGCGAAGTCTCATGATAGAGGAGTCGCGATAAGAGTTAAATTAGATTGGTTAATTGGATGTCTAACTGAGTTCTAATTTCGAAATAAATTGAGAATTAACTTGATTCACCAAGTAGTTTCTTAATTTTGCAGTTTGAAGAATGGCACCATTCAA
Organism: Lacanobia oleracea; assembly: GCA_950371165.1. Classification (NCBI taxonomy): domain Eukaryota; kingdom Metazoa; phylum Arthropoda; class Insecta; order Lepidoptera; family Noctuidae; genus Lacanobia; species Lacanobia oleracea. Next base: position 1,289,976 of record OX493385.1, read on the forward strand.
ATAGCGCAAAATAACATCAGCATACTAAAGATCAAATATGTAAACATATGGCCTTTAAAGGACTAGGACTGTTAAAGGTAGCATGCACAGAGTGGTCCACGCAGCAGAAGACCACATGGATACGCGTCGTGTGCGGTCGCGATCCTCAGCATTGAAGAAATGAAGGAGAAAGAGTTCTGCAAGAAGGTGTTGCAAAGGGCTCGGTTTGACCACATCAGCCGAATAGAAAACAAACTTGCTTCATACCCAGCAGGTAGTAAGGCTTTTTGGTCCCTGGCTAAGTCGGTCGAATCGAACTTCTGCCGCCCCTCACTACCACCACTGCTGAGACCCGACGGGACGCTTGCCCACTCCGCTGAGGAGAAAGCGAACTTGTTTGCTTCTTTGTTTGCGGAATTTTCGCGTCTGGATCCTGGTGGCGCGAGGACCCCTGCTTCTCTTGGTGGATGCGAGTCGAGCATGTCAAAAATTCGCATTCATCAGAAGGACGTCCGTAGGGTACTGCGTAACCTAGACGTGAACAAGGCTAGTGGCCCCGACGGGATACCGGCAATTGTTCTGAAAACTTGTGCGCCTGAGTTGTCTCCAATCTTGACACGTCTATTTCGCCTTTCGTTTGAGACTGGAAAAGTGCCGAAGGCTTGGTGCAAGCTAACGTGCAACCCGTGCCCAAGAAGGGTAGTCGAGCTGAACCGTCGAATTATAGACCCATCTCGGTAACGTCCATACTCTGTAAGACTAAGACTATGGAACGCGTGCTGAATCATAAGCTCCTGGCGTACCTAGAAGTGAATGATATCCTTAGTGACCGACAATACGGGTTCCGCCGAAATCGGTCAACTGGGGATCTTCTAGCGTATGCCATTCACATCTGGAGTGAAGCCATAGCATTAGAGGCATTAGCGGTCTCCCTTGACATCTCGAAGGCTTTTGACAGGGTCTGGCACGATAGCCTTATTAGTAAGCTTCCTTCCTTCGGTCTGCCCGCCGGTTTGTGTGTTTGGATCGCTGATTTCCTGAGAGATCGGTCTATCCGAGTGGTCATAGATGGCTGCTCGTCTGGACTGCTGGATATTAATGCCAGGGTTCCTCAGGGGTCGGTGCTTTTGGCAACACTGTTCTTGCTGCATATTAATGATCTGCTTAAACCCGGTATCTTTGGGTATGCAGACGACAGCACTATTGCTGAGAGATACGTGTCCGACCCACGAGCTGGTGGGTCGCTGATCCGGTCTCTCCGGGAGGCTATGGTTGAGCGCTTGAATGTATCCTTACAGACTGTCTCTGAATGGGGTGATGCCAATCTGGTCAAGTTCAATGCTGCTAAGACCCAAGCGTGTCTATTTTCCGCTAAAAGGAGCCAATTCCAGCCAGCTCCATCTTTCTGAGGTGCAACCGTGCCGATAACCGACCAACTTGAGCTTCTTGGGGTTACATTAACATCTACTCTCAATTTTGGCCCTTTCATAGAGGCAAAAGCTCAAGTGGCTGCAAAGAAGTTGGGGATCCTAGCAAAGGTGAGACGGTACTTCACGCCGGAACAGCTGCTCAAACTCTATCAAGCGCAAGTTCGATCGTGTATGGAATACTGCTCTCATCTTTGGGACGGATCTGCCAGATACCAGCTTGATGCCCTTGAGTCAATTGAGAAACGAGCCAAGAGGATCATTGGAAATGAGTGGCTCGTCGCGACGAAGCTCCAAATTTGGTCTTGAGCATCGACGACGAGTTGCTGGCTTGTCGGTTTTCTACCGGTTGCATTTTGGGGAATGTGCGACGAAATTGCATAATTTAATTCCGCCAAGCCCGTTCCATCATCGGACCACAAGACGAACGGCGATGCGCCACCGGTACATGGTGGACATCCCACCCATACGCACAAAACGTTTTGGGAACACATTCATAATGCGTACAGCTAAGGAGTGGAATTCCCTGCTGGAGTCTGTGTTTCCCGAGATCTAGGCAAGCGTGCTACATCTTCGACCACATCATCGCTTACCATCAGGTGAGATGGTGGTCAAGCGCGTGCCTATCAATAGTAAAAAAAAAAGAAAAAGAAGAAAAATGCGAACTTGATGTAAGAAAGATCACTCAAATGCGCATTAATTTACGAATTTTGTTAAAAATTGACGATGGCATACACCACAATCAAGAGATGGTTAGGTTATTTTAGGAGATAGCCTGTGTTGTTCCGTTGCTTCTGCATTAAACCATTACTTCTGTGAACGGGGAGCCCACCGACCAAGCAGACCATCAATACGTATAATATTGACAAATGATTTTGGGGAAAATAAGGAAATTGTTACCATGAAACGCAAAGGAAGAAAATGATTGATACCATTTTAAATACGTAATTTCTAAAAACTTTGCAAAGGCACTCGGTTGAAAGTCACACATATCCAACAAACTGTCATAGTAGCCGAAATAATATTTCGGCTAGTGCTCCGGCACGGCTAAAAACTGTGCAATTCCCAGTGAAGCAACAGCTCAGGGCAAAAATTATCCGTTGTAGGTTTCTCCTCCAGTGTATCATGGGAAACTGTAGATCCCCAAGCAATGACGTCAGAGCCGAACTCACGAAGAGAGTTTCCGAAACAGTACTGCTGGACCGGTACCCACTTCTTCGGTACCTTTCTAACTGATTCGTACATAATTTTTTAAGAGATCAACTGTCGCCGACTTCATTCTGGAAATTCAGACTTTTGCTACCGGACGTGCAAAATACTCGGAACTCTCATTGTTACGAGTATTTTTACGAAAACTATATGTGTAGCTTTGCTGGCTAACATAGCCAGGACTCCTAAGCACAATGGCGCGAATTCCACCTAAGTGCGGATAACAGAATCTCCACTGAACTCTCTCCGTTGCGGGGGCAGTCTTTTCGTCTGGATAGAGTTTCTCATTTCAGCTTTATGTAGCTCTATCGCGTGTTAACAACTCTAGCAACTTTCTTCAACATCGTGTATAGAAAAGCGTTATCATTAAAACGTTTCTCATTACGAAAAATTACTAAGGTTGATCGGTGTTTTTAATAGAAGAGGTGATACAGCCAATGCCTTGCATTTTAAGGGGGTCCAGCAATGCTAGAAGATGACTGTTCGTATATCTTATATCACAATGGTTGCTGATCGCTCACAATGGGCCTCATCAGAATGCTTAAAGTCACTCAAAGGGCATTGGTGAGGGTAATGTTTGGAGTTTCCTAGCGTGATTGAATCAGGAATGATGATATTCGTAGAGAACCAAGGTTACATCCCAACTAACATTTTGGTGTCAGTTACAGGCTGTTTTATGACTTTAAGTAATATAACAGGGTTATAATTATCTCAGTTATTACTAAAGACGATATAGAGGAGTTAACAAACAAGTTTAGTCCCAATCGCAGCACTATAGCGTTAATGGATGATGTAATACAGCTTTGAGAGTTATAATGGCGCTAGTAGCAGCAAGTATACTTAATACGTTATAGCTTTAACCTTTTTGTGACACCCAAGTCTTTATAAAAGTGTTCGCTGACACCTCTTAACACTTATTGTTGTATAGTTATTGCAATGAACTCTTTAATACCACTTAAGGTGCTATATTGACTATTATTGTAGTCATAAGCTATAAAATAGAGTTTATCGAGAGTTTAGTAACACGAGAAACTAAAGGTGTCAAACAACTCCTCTATCTAGGTTTAACCTGTAATAAAGGGTTTAACTAAAGCTTATTGTGTTAGGCAGTCCTCTTTTACAGATGTTCTAAAGGTATTGGTGTCAAACAACGCAAGTATGGGTCGTTATTAACACTAACCTCACTTTTGTAAAGTTCGCCATTGTTTTGGTAACCTAACAATTAATATTATTTCGAGTTATTCAACATTTGACTACAATAAACAAAATTTCTTACATTATTTGAAGCATTCCATGAATGCCACTTAATTTTACATACCACTGCTCAAGAAGCAGGAATGAATAGTAATGTTTAGCTTGAGGTACCTATTTTGTTATCATAATTTTTCTTTTAAATCTTTAATAAATCCTAGGCGCGTTAAAATTGAGATGAGAAACATGGTATACATTTACTGTGAAATCATAAGGGCAGTCATTTTTCACTTCACATACTTAAATAACATAATATTCCATAATATTATTCTGCTGTGTTGAATAATGGATGACATAACACTTCCATTACGAACAGATTTAATTTTAGTAAGGTTACAGGCTTTTTTATCTTGACGTGCGTTTTTTACCACCTGTAGTGCTCACTATCGCGGTAATACCGGTTAAAGTAGTAGCTGACGATGAATAAGCGCTCTTGTGGAGCTTTAAGATCTTTTTGACACCTTACTATAGGATTTATAGCACCTGTAGCATTTACCAACTCTATTTTACAACGGTAATACAGATTAAAGTAGTAGCTGACGATGAATAAGCGCTCTTGTGCAGCTTTAATATCTTTGTGACACCGTACTATAGGCTTTCTATAACTTTTACCTGTAAAACTGTGGGCCTCTTTCGTGGTTATAAGTGAGTTAGAGCATGCTCTAACTCTGTTGCACAGGTATGCGTTAACACTTTTATACTCAAATGGAACTGATATACGAGTCTTATATAGGTTTTTTTAACGCTTTGGTGCTAGTTGGGATAGCCCGAGTGATCGTCTAACTAAAGTGGCAGTGGGCAGGGCACATTGCTCGCAGAACAGATGGGATCGTTGGGGCCGAAAAGTTCTGGAGTGGCGACCGCGTATCGGAAGACGCACTGTTGGAAGGCCTCAAGGTGGACCTATGACCTGGTGAAGGTCGCGGGTAGTCGATGGATACGAGACGCATAAAACCGTTCGTCGTGGCAACGCTTGGGGGAGGCCTATGTCTAGCAGTGGAGGTCTTTCGGCTAATATGATGATATCTTATCTTAGCAATCTTACCAAGCGACATCATTTTACTATACGACATACACGCAAACGAAGTCGCGTGCAACAGCTATCTATCTTTTTTAATCTTCTAATGTATTAAAATCTCGGATCACAGTTTTTGTTGTCGAACTGGCTTGATCGATTTTTATTAAATTTTTATTTATATGGCAAAACAACGTTTGCCGGGTCAGCTAGTAATATTATAATTAGAAAGGATTTTACTGACTTGTTGATTTAACTTATGCAAATACTTCACTACTCGGAAACTCAGTCCAGGAGCGATCAATAAAATCAGTTAATCCCACAGCCGTGCAGCAAAGTGTAATCACGACTGCGGAAATAATTTATCAACATTTCAGTGGTATATTTTCCAGCTTTAATTACAAAATAAATCGAGTATATTGAAAGTTTCCAAATAAAATAAATTGTTGGTATTCGTTTCGTTTGTGTAATTATTGAGATAGCATGGTTTTACTGAGGTATACGTGTGTTTGTTACGGCTCAGTGAAATCCATTGGCATGAAAAGCTGGAAAACTATAACTAAAGATGTTTTATTATTCGCTTTAAGTACTTGCAGTTCTCATCACAGCCATATTAGTTTGAGCGTTCCTTAAGATAATAATGTGATTCAATAGGAAACAATCAATATTGGATTTTACCGACGATTTTATGATTTGACGCCGTTTGAGGAAAAGCATAGTTATCGCCTACGATGCTTTTCCTTTACGATGATTTCCGGGTAAGGGTTTTTCTTTTGGAATTAAAAAGTATAAATGATGTTTTTTATGAAATTGTAGAATCTATCGTCATAGATTAGTAAGTAGTATGAACAATCAATAAAACAAAAAAAAAAACAAAAAAAAAGAGATATTTTTAAGAAAGAAAATTTAAATACTTTTTAGTTAGGAAAGTATAAAAATCCCCTCCTGTTTTGCTGTCGGTGTTCTTCTGGGAAAGGATTGATTTGATGACAAATATAGGTTCCTAACACACGCGCCTGCCATATAATTAGTTTCAAGAAATCGGTGCATTACTGTGAACTGAACAGTTTAAAATAATTATGAAATAGTCCGTCATTTGTTAATTAGGAGTTAGAAAGGCAGTGTTAAGGCATGCTGAGCAGATCCCAATGTAGATTAAGATAAGAGCAAGAGGCTGATGATGAGCAGCTTCTCTAAGAGCAATTAATTTTTAAGTCCTCAAATTTTCTAATTCCGTACATTTTGCCATTAATAAACTATCGCTGAGATGGTATTGTATTTGAACGCTTTTTACAGTACGCGAAATTGTCGTACTTATTTCCGCATCCTTCGGTAACGGTATTTTTGTCCTTCAAGATTATTGAAAATTAACCGCGCCTCTCATTATATATACATAAACCTAGCAAGATAGCATATCTATCAATTACTTAATATAAGATAAGTACCTTCGTACGTCCTTGACTCACAGCACCGTTGTGCTTAGAGACATTCACACAAATGCAATGTCGGTAGCACATTTCAATAAATGTAAGACTCAAGTAGTAGTAACATAACATATATTATGTTTATATTTATTTACTTTTTTTACAAAAGTACCTTTCAGATTACAATATAAGTAGATCATCATTCACATATTATTCATGTGTGGGAGGCTGCTACCTGCATTAGGAAGGCCTGTCTCACAGATTATCATTAATTTTTTTTTTATATGAATTTTATTTTATTTAGTAAAAACACAGATAAAGAAAAGGAAAAAAAAATAAGCAAGCAATATACTCGTATTTATTGCTAGCTGACACGTGCGGCTTCGCTCCCGTCAACTGACTACCTCCTTACCTATCCTTCCTACCCTACCTACCTCCTTTCCTACCTTCCTATCTACCCTACCTACCTCCTTACCTACCTACCTACTGTAGAACATCCTCCTTGGAATTTAAATTGAGATCCAGTATGTGGTCGCAACTCCAGAAGTTTTCAGTCCCATCGACCATCTGTTCTGCGAGCAATGTGACCTGCCCACTTTAATTAAGTTACCGACGTAGCCCGAAGGATCGCGAGATCCTTCGGTTCTCTTGCGGACATCAACATTCCTGATTCGATCACGTTAGGAAACTCCAAGCATTGCCCTCCCCGTTACCCTTTTAGTGACTTTGAACGTTCTGATGAGGCCCATTGTGAGCGACTACGTTTCAGTTCCATTCCAGTGTCATCACTGGCAACACGTACTGCTCGTAGATTTTCGTCTTGAGACACTGTGGTATGTGGGATGAGAAGATACCACGCAGCTTCCCAAACGCCGCCCATCCGAGTTGGATTTGACGGTTGACCTCTTTCTAGATGTTGGCCCTGCCTAACTGGAACGTTTGTCCTAGGCAGACGTACTCATCAACAACTTCGAGTGTAGTTTTGCCACTTCGTGGGGTTCCGTTGACCGGGTCCGAATGAAAAGTTTTGCTTAATTAGAATTTACTCGCATTGTTTTTGTGAACGTGATGTTGTAATTTTATAGGAGGGTATGCATTTTGTCAAAAGTTTAAAATTTTCACTCGATAAAATGTTTTTCATGGTAACAAGTTTTATGTTAATTACTCAATATGAGGATTAATAATGTTTGATTTGATATTCTATGATATGATGAATATCGAAACAAAGTTTATTTGTAACAAAAATCTATGATTTTAATTTATTCGTAGTAAGTATTCTGCGTATTGATTATTCTATGAAATGATAATACGAGAAAAATGTTATGTGAAACGAAATTCTGTGAAACTACTGTCTTCTATAAAACGACATACAAACGAAAAGAAACAATATATTATAAACAATACATTATAAAACCTAAACCCTAATATATTGGAAGGACGTCGCATCAGTAAAAAAATATCTATCCTACTAGACGCATCAAATGACACTTATTTCAAATCTTTTGGAAGGTGGGGACGTTTCTTCTCATCATCCTTTGTCGATCTTAAATATTATATCTACTTATTTTGGGAGTATTCAAATATGGAAGAAAATTAAGGGAAATGATTTACGTTACGTGATGACGGGACCTCAGCTTACTTCTGCAACAGTAAATACACGGCATAATATAAGTGATAGATGTGGTGTGTGTGTGTGGTGGTGTATGATGGTGTGTGTGTGTGTATAGATGTTCAATAATCTAAGAGAATGGTTCAATCCAACTCTGGAAAGAAACCCGAATGTTCAATTTAGTTAGAAATTTACCGTTAGAAAGCCCTTTTCAAGAAGATCATTTACTACGTATTCGACTTTTGTCAATTATGAATTCGTTTGAGTTAATGAATGAAATTAAACCTGAACGGACAAATAATTTAGAATGCTGGAGTTAAGCAATTTTAATAATTGTTTGTTTTTTTTAATGATTGTTGACAGACCCGACTGCCCCATCCATAGACAATGGGTGGAAGTGGCGATAGGGTTATGTACCTAATAAATAAGCTAGTAATTAAAATACCTACTAATAATACTAATATAGCATATAAGCATAATTTGTTACTAAATCATTACTAACAACTTATGGGCCTATTATGTCTGAAATAAAGATATTTTATTTATTAATAGCATCATTAAAGTCATCGTTGGAAAAAGCTATTAATAAAAAACTTTTTTACAAAAAATACAACCGACTTCCAAAAACAAAACACTACAAGGTACAAAATAATATTGTTTTTGGAAGTCGGTTGTATTTTTTAAAAAAGTTTTTTATTTTTCACTTTTTAGTGGTACCTAGGTACCTGCGTACCCATTAACAGCCTACCGGCGCAATGTTATGTTAAGAACTGGTGTAAACACTAAAAAAACATGCGATTTCAGCAATCCCGATCCCTTTGCTATCATTTATTGAAGAGTTCCGTTGCCTACCTCCGAAGTTCTTCGTCAGATCTTCACCAAATTGAAACGGGACCAGTCTAGGAAAATACTCTTTCAAACAAAAAAATAATCATCCAAATCGGCTGACAATTGGCGAAAGTATCGCTGAACAAACATTTTTCATGGGATCTCATCATCAGATCCTAATTTATACCTTTCATCATCAGGTCAGCAACATGAGATGATGATTACCAGGCACAAATATCTGAATTGCGTTAGAAAGTTCATGAAAAACATTGTAGGTGCCTATAAAATTTGAGGGTTGCCCTCGATTTTCGTGGGATCCCATCATCAGATTCTGACATGGTGACAATGGGACCAATCGAGGAGTATAACCTTTCAGATGAAAGAAATTTTTTCCAAATCGGTTCATATATGACGGAGTTATGAGGTAACAAACATAAAAAAAAAAAACATTTAATATAACCTAATTGAGAACCTCCTCCTTTTTTTGAAGTCGGTTAAAAAGGACTTTTGCTGTTAATATAACTAATTCTAATTTTAGGTCCGTTTGGAGATAATAACCTTAAAATGAGAAAAGTTACACTCCAAAGTTAAGGTTTTTGTTCCGTTCATAATAACCATAAGTTGCTTATATATTTTTGAAATTTGTATGTTTGTTAAAAGATATCTGCAAATGTTCCCATTGTATGTACAAATTTCTAAAAGAGTTAAAAGCAGAAGTTCAAATAAATTACTTGCACCTAGCCAGAGACTACATTTGCATAGCAGGAATTCCAATTGCATAGCTGTCGAAAATTTTTATCATTTACCTCCATGCATTAGTGTTGCCCACTAGTAAGTTCAAGAAAGCTCTATTTGCCAGGCTTTTAGACCACTGTTTCTATTCATTTGATGAATTTTTAAATTATAAATTTTGACATATAAGTAGGTACTTATTGAGTTGTATTGTATTTTTTTTTTTTTTTTACATTATATAATTGGTAAGTTTGACATTTCATTCAAAAATATACATTATTGTCCTTATAAAATTTGACATTGTATTAAAATCACCTATTTTAACTAATTTATAATTGTATTATTGGGCATGTATTTCTACTTAGCGTTTCAATAAAAATTGTACTGTACTTGTAACTTAATTTAATATTTCTACACCGGTAACGGCAGTGTACGTAAAACTTTTTATCTTTAAGACCTCAATGTACCATATGCTCAGAAATAAATTATCATTTATCGTTATTTATCATTTATTTATAATTTATCATTACAACAGTAAAACGAGCTTCCCAAAAAGAACCTGTGGTAGTGAATTGACTTGGTAATTGTCAGTATGTTCGGAGTTAATGACGTAGTTAGGTGACTAATTTTGGGAATCAAAGTTAAAGATTATTAGCGACCTTACAAATATAATCCCCTAGCAAAATCTACTAATACTAATATTTTTAGTACAAAGAAAGTAACTAATTTACTTTCTTTGTACTAAAAATGTTAGTACTATGAAATACAATTCAAAATTCACATCGATTTTTACTGTAGTTAATTTTCTGAAAAAAGAAGAAAACCGCCTGAATCAACTAGTTTATGACTTTATCTCTTGCGACTTTCCTTGTAGAGTTACCTCTGCATACTCTGGGTTCATGGTTCTCACATAATTATATTAGCAAAAGTTTTGTATACCACAGCACATGTAAAACATTGATTTGAAAACAGTAACTATGGAGTTTCTTGTCCGTTCTTCTCCATAAGAATCTACCCTTCCGAATAGACAGACAGACACACTATGTTATTTTAAATGCAATGATTACGTTCAAAAGTGCCGTTAAAAGACCTAATTGAAATAAACGTTTTTGACTTTGACTTTGAGTGAGACTTTTAATATAAAAACGTGTTTAAAAAGGTAATAGATTCTAAAGTAGAAATTAACCGATTTCGACGTCACCAAAAAATCATGTCTCTTAATTATAAAATTGCATCGCCATATGTGGTATATTGAAAATATATTGATACGCCTTGCCCGTGAAAGTACTTACAACATCGTGTGCGGACATCGGTGAGCAGGGACGGAATTCAAAATATTTCCTCTAGATTTACCTATCATTTCACGACGAAAAAGTTTACATGAGTAATTTATACGTCACCGTGTAGTCATTGAAGTGTTCTTAGATTTTTTATGCAAAAAAAATAAAAACATGAAAATGTAACGATTTTGCCTACTCCGACTTTAAAACTAAATCCAATTTTGAACTATTTGAAAAAAAATAGCAATGTTTGAAGTGCTGTAAGTCAACACGTATTAAATGTACAGAGCAACCGTTGGAATAAAATTGTAGCAAATTTTGACAATTTCAAAAGTATCCCGATTGACTTTCTCCGTAGAACGCATTGTTTAGGAGAATTAAGCTTAACTCTTAAAAATGACCGAAAATTAAGAAGTTGTCAGAGCACTACGCAGTTAGCATAGGTCTTTCGAGGTTGAAAAATTGGGAGGACACTACTGGTATCTACGAGAAAAAATCAGGATGGTCCTTTTTTCTGCGAACTAACGCGTTTAATCTATCTATGGTGACTGGCCTAATCTTAAACCCTTTAGTGGCAATTTTATCAACGTGAATATTAAACCGAAGCTTATTGTAAATATAAACACCTCAATCTCGAATTGATTCTTACTTGTAACGCGTCGCGTTTTTTCCTATCATTGTAGTAAATTATCGCAATTATTTAAATCTATTGTTTTAAAATTGTAAAAATTTTAATGGGCCTCTTTCGATTTGAAGTACAATTTACTCGTAGCTAGGATATTTCATTATTTTTTGTCCATTTTAGGCATTGTTTTATAGCTAATGCTCCCTTGGCATTATAATAGAATATAACACTAATCAAATTTAAAATCCTCAACTAAAAACACTTTCAACTTGATAATGTCAACGTAACAATAACTTGACGCGTATTATTCAGCTTAATCATCAGCTCTCTGCCTGGTACAGGTGTGCACGTTGAGAGCCAAGGTCAGCGCCGAGAGCCAGGGCGGCACGGTGTCGAGCTGCGCCACCGCGGCCTGTGACCAGTTGCTCCTCGCACCTCGCCGCCGCTGGCCGCTCGTACCTATACGCGCTCCGTATTCCCGCGATCATTCGTAATCTGCTACTACTGCATAACTGACCTAGGCTGCTCGTTGAAGACAAATCGAAGGTAAAATAATTATAATATATTAAATTAAAAGTTTTCATCTAAAAATCATCCATGTTAGATCATTTCAATCTAAATGCAAGTACATTTTGCGTAAAACAATTTTGTTAGTACTTCTGGAACGGTTCGACAAAGTTGAGCATTTTAAGAATTTCTTTTCTAGTTTTGGTATACTTACTTTATCAATTAAAAAACAAGCACTTTTATTTATTCTTTGCCTCTACAAACTTAACACTCTCTTCACCCCGTTTAAAGGGAGTTCAGAAATATTTAAGGAAGAAAAGTAATAAATATTCACTGGCAATCCTGTACAATCATTATAATATAAGGATTTCTTATGAAATATCGGATTGCAACTAGATATTCTGAGAAGAAATTTTTAATCTTCAGTAAGTTCTGCTGGGCCTTATAAAACGGATTCTCCTAAGTATTTATTTTTATATAAGTCTGTTGCTCCACTCTAGGATCTTTTCCTATATCGTGTGAGCATTCACAAACATACAAACTCACATACACAAACAGCCAGACCCGGAAGGCCATAAACATATTTATTCCGTGCGGGAATCGAACCCATGTCACGCAGCGCAGCAGCCGATCGCTCAACCACTGCGCCAACCGTGTCGTTGATCTAAGGTGTGACATAATTTCGGAACAAATAGTTAGATTTTGTAGTTAGTGTGTGTGTGTGTGTTTCTAAGAGGATCTTTTGGTGAAGTAACAACAGCCGCCCGGCGGTGCACGGTTGGCTATGGGTTGAGCGTTGCTTGCTTAGTCCAAGGATGGGTTACCATTTATTACCAACCGTGACCAACTCACGGCTGCCATTTGTAGATCTTTGTTGATCTTTACGGGTAGTTAGCGGCCAGAAGATCTAACACCACTGTTAAAAAGGAGATGTTTTGTTACCGAATTGCTGTTTTCCGGAGATCAGACTGGCAATTGCTCTGTTTAAATACTATCATAATAACATATATAAAATGCAATCCAGCTAAATCCAACTAAAATGGAAGCTGACTTCAATATAGTTGGAAAAAGGCTATGCATTTTCTTTGAAGTCTCGTTTCTGAGGTACAACGGTTATTGTTTGTGGGAGGGTAACTACGGAATCCTTCACTGTGCGTGCCACGACACTCACTTGACCGGTTTTTTTGTTTTTGTAGGAGTGACGAAGCAGTCAAGTTGTGTAGTTGTTGAGGCTTCTATCAAGGCTTTAATTAACCTTACTTTACTTTGTTTTTACTTGGTATTGGAACTTTTAAATTTTCATGGCTTCCTCCTTTATCCAGTTGAGAATTTGTTTCTTTATATGCGTTCCAGTTTACAGCCTTTTCCTTATTTTAAATCGATGGACAACTCCCTAGATCGTTAAGAGTCGGTAGGTGGCTACTTTGATTGCAGCATCGGTGGCATTCATTAAATTCCCCAAAGTACTTGGGGAACTCTTACATGTTTTGAACACCGCCACAGCACTTTTCACCAAGTTGTGTTGGCTGCAGCCTACTTGGCTGCGCAAACGGTTCAAAGCTCTCCAATACCAGCCACTGTAATTCACTACCTGGAGGCAACTGCTCTTTGGGTTTCATAAAATGGTGAGGCGGTGGATACCTGTCTTCCCAGTTTGCCTTTCTCTTTAGGTAGCCTATCGTGTATTGCCTCTGTATGTCGAAGGAAACTTTTGCGACTTTTTTGTCTACCCAGGGTTGAAATGTGGCCGAAAAGGGGATGTCGGGAATCGGTTTCCTGATCCTGTTATATATTGCGTGGTGCAATGCCTGCAAGCTGCAAGAAGAGTTTCTTGAGTGGAGTTGGTTTTAAGCAGCCTGATATTATGCGACACGTTTCAATTATAGTCTAATCAACAAGTGCTTTTTTAGTAATTTTTTTTAGCAGTCTCGGAAAAATATGAGTGAGGTGTCATTCGATTCGGTAGATGATTTTTTTTAAAAAGTACCGCTCGTAAATATTGCAAAAGTTGTAAGCATTTCACTGAAAAAAAAGGGTTTGGTGTTTTGAGAATACTACGAAATTTGATCAATATTTTTGAAATCTAAGAATAGATTAAAAAGAAAAGAAAATTTTCTAAAAAAAAAATCGACACTTTCGGAACTATAAGGCCAATTATAACTTTCCCAGAGGGGAGAAATTAGCACCGAAAATTGGTACTCTGGCTTTTGCAAGCTACTCCCGCTTCGGCTACTTTAACAATATTAATTTTTTTCATTTTATATGTATAGTTGTATAAATCAATTTTACCGTGAGACTGAATAGATTTTGTTGGAGTTTCCAAAATTGTTTTAAGCACATTTCTGAGCATCATTTAGTCGTAGTTTCATTAAAATTGGTGGCTAGAAAATAAAGTTCTCTAGCTTCATTTAAAGATTTTTAAATTACGTATCAACGTTTTTCGAAATGTTTTGTTCAACTTCCAACTATTTCTTCAGTTGAGCCTTTAAAAACATATCCTTAAAAATTGTAATCATCACGCTATACCTTCAATAAGCTAAGCAGTCCATAACCAAAACACAATAAGTGATCGGCTATTTAAATCTAATGCCAATTGAATTCTTAGACCTATGGCTGCCTTCTGAGTGATTCGGTATAAGTTCGAATCCCAGTTTTCGCAACTCTTTTTGAATTGTTGTTGAATTATTTTTTCCTTTTAATGTACCTGCTCTCCAATATTTTCTTGGCCGAGACTTCGTTTGTCTGTAGGTTTAAAAATGTGTGGAAAAGAATGTGCCAAAGTCTGTCTGTCTGTCTGTCTGTAAAAGATTTCAAAAATAAAACAACAATAAAATATAAAATAACCAAAACAGTTAAATTAAATGCAATCACTCGATAAATTAAAATGCCGTCTTCACATGTAACTGCACACAATGCCATAGTATTGGGCAGTCAGTTCGGGACACGACTTAGCGGCTCTTTTTCGGAGGATGGCATGAAAGCTATCGACACACGCGTTGGCAAACATGGCAGATGCACTACAGTGCCGTGGCAGCCATATCAGCAACCTAAAAGCGTTGTTATATTGAACGCGCAGGGCGTTGATTGTCTTTTGAGTATATTTGACCCATAAACTGCACGTGTAAAAAGATTGGCAAAACGCCCGGTAATTAAATTAAAAAGCTTAGACCCACTTTTGCTACGCTACGTTCGTAGCACGGAGCTACGGCGTAGCGTGCAAACAAAGATCACAAAATGTTTCACGCGCTTTCGATAATCTTTGGAATGCTTCCTATGTTCTTCGTTTGCTATTGCCTATTAAAGTGGTTGTGAGTTTATTTGTAAAAAAAAACTCTACAAGGAAATAGTCTCTACAAGCACTGGCAAAACCATTTCAGATTGACAATCAATGTATCAAAATGCGAATTCGGAATGCAACAACTCGATTTTCTTGGATATGAACTCACCAAAAGTGAAATACAACTGAAAATCGACAGTAAAAAATTAAAAAATCTGGCCCAAGTGCGAGTCAGACTCGCATGTAATGGGTTCCGAATAATTTTTTTTTTGTTAAATATTACTTTTATTCTTTACACTTACTTTTATGGTGGTTTTCCGATAATCTATAAGCAAAGAACTATAATTGTCACTTTTCAAAATTTTAGACTCATTAAGGGGGCAATGGACATTTTTCATGTAGTATCTTGAATGACTTAAAATAATCTATTTTAAAATTATAAAAAGAAAACATATATCCGAAGTCTAACACCATTAAATAGACCCATTCATTTGGTATGTCACATGATACAGATGGAAAATCTGTTTTTTTTATTTCCAATGTACCCCCAAAAAGTGACCCCATTTGCAAACTTTATTTATTTTAGTTACACGTCTGTATTTGGGTCACAGAAGATTATTTATGTGTACCAACTAAATCGGTCAAGTACATTCGGAGAAAATCGGTTGTGACAGATGGTGTGAGTGACAGCGAGGAATATAATTATAAAAGAAGTGCATCAGATATAGATTTACTATCTTAAATCCTGTAAAGCTTCCAAACTGTCGGATAAGTCAGTAACGTTTTAATGTCATCATCATCTATACATATAATAAAATCGTAGACTTGCCGTGTCTGCAATGAACATTGAATATTTATACATAAAAATTCATAGAAACGTTAGAAAAATGACATAGAAAACAAAAATGCAGTTTTTGAAATTTTTGTCTGTTTTTCTGTGCGTTTGTGGGAGCATCACGCATAAACCACTTATCGGATTTAACATCTAGGTACTAGGTAGATAACCCGAGTAGCATTAACCGTTTATTTCATCAAAATCGACCCACAAAATGAAAAGATATTGAACTTTTAAAGTTTAGTAAAAATCTTCATCTAAAATAGGTGGCTTTTTTTAAATAAGTACAGAGATTCCTCCGTGCCTTGGAATATAACAGCCGCACGAGTCGATCTGTGGATGGATGACCATTTTAACATACTGAGATTCCTCCGTGCCTCACGATATGTCAGCCGCACGGCTAAGCTATGACGGCCGCACAGGTCGATCTTCAAGGTCGGACTGTGAATGGGTGATAATTTTTAACAGACTTCTTCAAAAAGGAGGAGATTCTATGTTCGGCTATATGTATGTATTTTCACCGATTCCTCCACCGACCGATTTACAAAATTATTTTTTTATTCGAATATGATGATGTATCACTCAAATACTATAAGCACATACAATGATTATCATATATTTACTTGCTTAACGTGCTTTCCGAGGCACGGAGGAAACTCGGTACGTTAATATGGTCACCCATCCACAAACCAACCTTGGCAAACAAGGCTTAACCTTGTGGATCGACCCGTGCGGCTGTTATTATCTAGCCATAATACAACATAATATTTTCAATATAAAAGTCGGCTTTTACCAATTCATGCTACGAATTCTCGTAGCGCTACGAAGAGCTACGTCGTAGCGACCCACATGTGCAATATCACGCCAAGCTTAAGTCATTTGATTTTGCTGCTACAGTCCGTTCACAATTAAATTAATTTACCTCCGATTGAACAATACTATCAAAGCCTTGTGATCCTTATTTTAGTTGCTGTAACGTTGCAAGCGGCTTGTTGCTTGGAATACTAAAAGAGAAACTAACTGTGTACGGACAATATTTATAGGTGCCGAAAACCTAAACAAAGTCACTTCTAGCAACAGGTTGTCAAACTTTATTTTTATTTATTTGTTTCGCGTTTCACAATGTTCATAAAAGATGGTAAAAAGGCATACATCTAAGAAACACTTGTAGAGTCTGTTAGGGCACAGCAGCATAATAAAATCTATACACATTTTTACAAAATTAAACTTTACAATTATATACTTTTATTACACAAAATGCTATGATCCGCATCTATTACAATCTGTCGTATTGTACATTATACTTACTGAGATTTTTTTATCTATGGCAAAACAATTGTTAGTAATAAATAACAAAGTAATAGGTCTCGTATTTTTAATAATTCTTTAACTTGATTGTGCATTAGATGACATTAGACAACAACGTGACAAAGAAAAGACAAGGTAATAAAGGTATATATGTCTCTAACAACAATAGTCAAGGCACTTTGTACACATTTTGTACAGACTCTTTATATTTGAAGCTCTTACAGCCCTTCTTCCATTCTTTCCTATCAGCTATCACACTATCACTAACTCCCTTTTCTTTCATATCGCTCCTCATACAATCCATCCATTTTTAATTTGGCTTTCCTCCCCCTCTCCATGCATTTGTATTCAAAAGTAGTACTAAAATAAAATACATAAAAAATTCGTCCTCAACACTGTCAGCTGGTTCTTCAATCAGATTAGATTGAAGAACTTGGCACAGGGTAGCAGACGTGCTTTGCTACGCGATTTTCGACCCAAAGTACACATTCAACCCAGCTGCAAGGTCAAACATTCACACTCGCATACACACACTGGTAACTTCACTTGGTGGACACTTCACTTTCATTCACTGGTAAGTAATCAGTATTCCAGGTGTGACTGCAACCCTGGTATCATCGCACTGCTGGGCACAGGCCTCTCTGCTTGACTTCCAGCTTCTAAAAAATCCTGAGGTTTTTTCTCCGTAATTAATATTTAGGATATAGTGAAAAATTTGAATACATATTTTTAAACAGAAACAGCTTAACTGGTAAATAAATGTACGAAAGACAACTATTTGATATTAGCTTTTTTGTACTTCATGTGATACCTATTCCATACACAACGCTGGAAAAACGGAATACTAGTTTAGTTTCAGATACGAACGCATAATAAAGGCATAAAATGATTAAAATAAAACAACACAGTTTCAAACGAAAACGCGACCACCGAAATGTACTCTCTCTCGATGCTTCATTCCTGCGAAAATCGATATCTTGGATTTTGGGGAAAAATACAAACCGTTTTAACTCTGTGAAATGCAGCATGATACTTTTTTTGAATTTAGAACATTTTGTCCCCTGCTGAGACTACCGATGACCATAGTTTAAGTAAATTGGTGCTAAAGGAACTTGAGCCTTAACTGAATACAGAAACCTATACTGTTTTCAGAACTCCACTAAATGCAGTCTTGGTTTGAACCAACACAGGTCAAAAGCAGATTCAATGTTAGATAGTTGTTGAACCACAGAACTCATCAGTTTATAGTAGACTGAAATACAAACCAGTCTACCTTTGTATTAACATTGGTTTGTATTGACATTGATTCTATGTTGACGTCATCCAGTCAACCGGTGTCGCTTTAAGGCCCGGACTCCACCAAAGCGTGGAGTCCGGGCCTAAGTCAGCGCTTTGATGGCACGACACGATCTTAGCATGATGCCGAGTGGTGATCCTTAATGCCTGGACGTGACATTTTTTTTTCCATTAGAACACATTTTTGATGTAAATTGTTTTCGCTCGGTCTTTACTTAATTAAACTCAAATTCAATTATTATATTAGTATCTTCGTCAATGTTGGGTTACTTAACAAGAGAAAAAAAAAATGTGTCGATGGGGACTTTTCAGTTTCATCACAATGGTATCCCTAACGATCATGTAAATCTTCAGCTTCTTGGGAATTTATGCAAGAGTAAATGTCTATTTTGACCGGACTACAAGGTTTTACTACCAAAGTTGCTCTGAAAACTCCTTGATAACCTTTTCCTGGAAAGATCCTCACTGAAATATTATAATGTGATTACTTTTATGATAATGTGAATTTATTTCTCCAAATCACGATGTTATTAGTCAAGCGACATGCACCAAAGAGCTTACTTCAATATCACTGACGTCGTTCTATGCTTATTAATCTTTCCATGCAAGGCATAAGGCATACAAACAATACTTTATCATTCGCTAAAGCTGCAACCTCATCAGTAAGACTGACAGTGACAATATTACAGTAATTAAATAATTACCCAACCAAACAGCATATCATATCAACATTGGTAATAAGAAAAGTCTCACTTGGACGAACGTAAGGCGTAAAATACCAATAAATGTTTTAGTCTTCGTTAATTTTTTTTTAATATTTTAATCCTATATAAAATTTTGTCGGCTTTCTGTATTTGTATTTGTCATGCATACTGAAGAAGGCGGAGCTTTCTTGTACATGACTTGTTCCGACCAATGAGGAATTACCCGATGGCGACATTTCTAAAGTTATCAATTTATAGAAAAATAAAAAGCACCATACCATATATAGTGTCTTGTATATTTCACCGTCAAACCCATTTCTTGCCATGGACCACACCTGGAAACCTCCTGGTAATAGAGATATTCAAGGTTGAAATCTTAATTTTTATAACGCAGATTTTTTGTGATTGTACGTAACACAGGGTTATAACAAAATGTTGAACACGGTCATGATACCACGGTCATTCGTATGCGTTAAATTAACGAACAAGATGCAATCAGTTTTCAAATTAAAAAAATTAACAACCCTTTCACAATGTCTTCAAAGTCACTAAGTTTGATGCCCATAATCTGTAGATTCCGGGTTGATGATGGGTTGACTTACACCATATTTACTTAATTTTACATTATTTATCAAATTAAAAAAATTAATCAGCACCAATTGCCAAAAACTCAAATACAGACAAAGCTATTGAAATCACATGATTTCCCTGCAATTAGGAAACGCAATAACAAAACTGTCATTTTATATTCCATGGTTGAATCTACTTCAATCATCACGTTATGTGGAATTTTTTTTTATATTATAGATTTCATTCGGGGCTGAGGTAGGAAAGTTGCGTGGCCAGGTCGTGAGGCGTGGCCAGGTCCCCGAGTTATCCAGCTCTCAGGCATTTCAGAGCTGTCACCTTTGACGTTCACACGCGCGTGAGCTGAACCGATCGGCATTTGTCCCCTATAATACAGGAATTTCCTAGCATAGGGGACATCATTCATAAAATAAATTAAGTGTAAAAAACAAAAAGCATGGAATGTAACACGTCATGCATTTTCCTTTGTCAATAAACTTATTATTATTATTTATTTTAAAAGTATTTTCATCACAAAATTAAATTAAATCAATATTTAGCATAACTAAATATTTAAGCAATATTTAAAATTCAATATTTAACTATTTTTTGTTAAATTACACTGATTTTTAAGGCAAATTCCGTCTCAAATGAATTACGTGTTAATTGCGTCGCAGATGTGTCGCAGTTTTGCGAACTTTTCAATTTGAAGAGAATTTGAATTATTTGTCGTTTAAAAGAGATATTTATTTATATCCTGCTAATATTATAAACTAGCTTCTGCCTGCGACTTCGCCTGCGTATACTTTATATTATATATATCCTCATATTCTCATCCTCGGAGAACCTTCTTCGACCACATCATCGCTTACCATCAGGTGAGATGGTGATCAAGCGCGTACCTATCAATAGTAAAAAAAAATCCTCGTTTGTGAGACTTTTCTGTTCTCGAAATTAATTCCACATGTTTGTGGTCTCCTGTTACTTGTGAATCTTTACAGCCTATAATTCCAGCCCAATAATACTTAAACATCGTTTTGTTCTCCTGGCACTTGTGAATATTTATCGATTTCAATTTTAGCTTCGGAAATATTATATTTCTGGTCTCCTGGTACTTGTGATTTGAAGTACTTAGGCAGCAGCGGCTCTGGGTTTCCACTTCTTCCTCAGTCTCCATTAAGCTTTTTACCGGGATAAAAAGGTAGCTTATCTCTTACAAATCTAGCCCCGAAAATACTTCGATATTTTTCTGGTCTCCTGGTACATAACGAATCTTTAGCGCTCATAATTCCAGCCCGGAAAATACTTCGACATTTTTCTCTTCTCCTGGTACTTTTGAATCCTAACCACTCACAATTCCAGAGCCAGAAATATTTCGACATGTGTTGGTATTTGTGAATCATAGCGTTAACAATTCCAGCCCGGAAAAAAAACAGCGAAACATAAATCTGTACGACTATAAAAAAAAAACAAAATTATTCTAGCCCAAAAATACTTTAACATTGTTCTGTTTTCCTGGTACTTGTTAATCTTTAGCGCTGACAATATCCCTGGAAATCCTAATAATATTAAAAATGTGAAAGTTTGTTTGTCCGTCAATCACACAAAAACAGCTGAAGGAATTTGAATGAAATTTGGCAAACATGTCCCAACTAACACTAAAGCGTTAAAAAACCTATATAAGACTCGTATATTAGTTCCATTTGTGTATAAAAGTGTTAACGCATACCTGTGCAACTGAGTTAGAGCATGCTCTAAACTCACTTATAACCACGAAAGAGGCCACACCAAAATGTTAGTTGGGGTAGTTAACATACTGAAATATAGGCCACTTTTCATCCCGATAATTTACGTGGCTTAATAAAGACAGACATAAGTGGAAATCTAGAGTTGCTACTGCCTCAGTACTTCAGATTCAGAAGTGCCAGGAGAACAGAAACATGTCGAAGTATTTTTAGGGCAGGAATTATGAGCGCTATAGATTCACAAATACCAGGAGAGCACAAACACGTGAAAGTATTTTCAGGGCTGGCATTGCGAGCGCTAAAGATTCAGAAGTACCAGGAGACCAGAAGCATGTCAAAGTATATTTGAGCTAGATTTTTTTCGCCACATTATCTCTGTTTGTTCTCGTTGAGGAGCTCGTGGCTGAATAATAACAGCCGCACGGGTCGATCTTGAAGGTTAAGCAACGCTTGCCAAGGTTGGTCTGTGGATGGGTGACCATCTTAACATACCGAGTTTCCTCCGTGCCTCGAAAAGCACGTTAAGCCGTTGGTCTTCCGACTGTCATTTGTAGATCTTTGGCAGTCGTTACAGATTGTCAGAAGCTATTAAATCTGACTTCAGTCTTGCCAAGATGTACTGTGCTACACAGTTAATGGGTTGTGGAGGTCTGGCAGCCAACCGCTCCACATAAAATACTGGTATTCAGCTAAATCCGGTTTGACTGGAACCGGGGTCGGTTCAATGCCATTCAATCATTGCTTTCTAAAAATATGATAATTTTGTTAAAGGTATTATTTATGTCTGACTCGTAAGTTTCAATGTTTTTTCAATCTAAGAAAACCGTTGTTATTTTGTTTAAATATTTCGGTCATTAGATGGCACTGCCTGTATCTGCATATCGTAGAATAATGCGTATATATTCCTTCTATAAAATTGCTACAATTCCTATCAGGTTTATGTGTAAAACTTATCTACATTGCTTTGGTACTTTTTTAACGTGATGCAAACAAAACCGAATACAGATAAAGGAAAAATAGGTTCTGTTAATTATGCTTTAAAGGTCTGGCTTATTATATTTGGCATACTTGGATAAATGCTAAAAATATATCCGAAATACAACAATAACATGTTATGAATGTTTCTTTTTTATTATGAATATTTGAAAGTATTAGGTAAAATAGGAATCATAAAAAGGAAAATAAATGCATAAGTTAAATAAAAAAAAAAAAAATGACACCTGCTTAGATTCGAACCCTCACCAACTCTTTCGGCTGGCAAACTTTAAACCAATGGTCTATGACTTCTGTTAAAAATTGATTGAAATAGCCAATCTTATTTATGTCATGGGTTCTCGCTGCTCAGCTCCTTGAAAGTATAGCGTGATGATAAACATTGCTAAGACCCATAACTATCTGCAATATTGTTATCTGTTGTGGCTTCGTATAACAATTCTTCACTGTTTTAGTCAATCTCAAACGCATTCCACAGTCAAAACCAATGGTATGATCCGTGGATTGCGTTTGAAATTTACTGTGTACGGACTTAATGACCATATTTGGTTGCTACGCGATCGTTATCTAAGTCGAGACTGCATCGGCAATCGGCCTCGGTTCGAATTAAATAAAGTAGTTTCTTAACTTCGTGATTTGAAGAAAAGCATCATTCATACAGCGCAATGTAATATCAAAACGTTATAGCAAGCAAACATATGGTCTTCTTTATGGTCCAACTTTACGGTAAATAAGGCTGTTGGAAGTAGAATTACAGAGCAATCTACACTGCAAAAGACTGAATGGCTTGGAGACGCGACGTATTTGGTCACGATCCTCACTAGTGAGGAAACGACGAAAAAGAAAAAGGCCACTCAAATGCTACTGTCGGCAATCACGAAGGCGCTTAGGTTGTCTTATGAAATAGCCTGTGTCGTCCCGTTTTTTCAGCATTAATTCATTTTTTCTATGAACCGAAAACCTGCCGACCTAGCAGTAACCATCAAAATTTCAGGGAAAATATTTCCATGAAATTGACCATGAAAGAAAAAGTACACTTCATCCGATTAAGTGTAATGGCTTTTATTATATTTAATTTCGATACTCGTCCTCCATTTTGGGGAGGCCTATGTCCAGCAGTGGACGTCTTCCGAATGTTATGATGATGATGAAATTTTGCAAAGGCACTCGGCTGAAAGTCACACATATCCAAACAACTGTTATAGTAGCTGAAATAAGATTGCTGTCGTTGTGATCATTCATAGTTTTGTACAAATGAATTAGCCAGAGATCAACTAAACTTCATGAGAACCAATGGTCACGAGATACAAATTACAGGCAGTCTAGCCTACGCACGCGACGAACTAAACGACTTATCAGCCTAAGCAGAAATACCTTCCGAATAATAAATAGGTATAATCACGGGCCATTGCCCCCTAAAAAACATTTCTACAAAAAAGGTGCCATAGACAAGTCATTTTACAGGTGTTGCTTCAACGGCGAGAAATCAGTCGTCCACTTCCACTCCAATCGTGAGAACTCTTCGGAACGTTAAGACCGCTCATCGAAACCAGTGGAGCACCCAAGAAGCTTCTGTGCATTCAGGCGGAGCTAGGCTGGCTAACTTAGTCAGAACACTTACGCGCAATGGACCGAATGGGAGTCTAAGTACGGATAACGAAGTATCTACTCTACTCTATCCGTTGCAGGGTTAAACTTCTTCTCGGGTTGGCATACCGATGGTCAACTTTATGTAGCTCTGTCGCGAGTTTACAACCCTAGCATCTTTCTTAAATATCGCAAAACCAAAGTTTCTCATTAGGAAAAATTACTAGGGCGGAACGGCATTTTGAACAGAAGAGATGATATACCAAGTGCCTTGAATAATGTTAGATACGAGTATTAACTGTTTGCATATCTTATCTTAGCGATCTTACAAAGCGACTTAATTTAGCTGTTGCCCTTTCATGTTTGCTTTCGCGTGTATGTCGTGAACGAAGTCGCGGGCATCAGCCTACAGCTAATAATAATATATAATTATAGTTTATTGAAAAAGAATAAGAAATAGACGTGGACCTTCCTCAAATGGACTGTTTAAAATTACATTATGACCAATAAACCAAAAGTTTTTAAAGATTACTCAATTTTATAAGTGTAAATTTTAACTCGAACCATAAAATGATTCGCGGTACATTACGAGGGACACACAAAGAAAAGAAAGAAAGAATTACAAAAACAAGGAAGATGTAATACAAAAAGATCAGATATGTTTAATACTAGTTGAGCCGCGCAACTTCGTCTGCGACACAATTTTCATGACAGCTCCGCTTCTATTGGTCTTAGCGTGTTGATACCTCGATATATGTACTATCTAACACTGAAAGACTTCTTCATATAGGACTAAGAGTTCCTGGGATTAGCGCGTTCAAGCAAACAAACAAACTCTTCAGCTTTATATATGTATGTTAGTAGTAGATTGCTACGGAACATTATAAGGAGCTACATAAAATATATAATAACCTCCTATTCTAAAAGAAGGAACAGAAAGAGCTATTACTTCGCAGAAGTTTGGTAAAAGCAGCTAATCCCTATCAAATCACCAATGAACTTCTTAAAATGTCCATGCCGGTAATAATTGTCCGTAAATCAGCCAATTTGTTCAACAAAATAATAACAGCAGAAGTGCACAAAAAAGGAGACAAAGGAGATATAAAAAATATTGGCCAGGCAGCTTAATCTATATAATGTTCTTTGTATGACGTAGACATCCACTAAAAATCTTTCCCTATGGGGGTGAATATGGGTTGGAGGTTTGTATGAAAAACCTTTTTCCTTGAGCCAACTTTTGAAAAATTCTATAAATGTTGACTAAAATAAATAATAAAGAATGTCGTTATTAGATTTTCACAACTACCCCTAACTAACTTTGTCATCATCATGATCATCATCTGCCCAGCCTTTTCCCAACTATGTTGGGGTCGGCTTTCAGTCAAGCCGGATTTAGCTGAATACCAGTATTTTACGAGGAGCGGCTGCCTACCAGACCTCCACAACCCATTGACTGGGTAAGACGGTAGCTAAAGTTTTTCATTTATAATGCGTACAAGGAATATTATAGCATATTTTGCAAATTCAACAGCATCGCGGTCCAGTATGGTAAAGTATGAAATTTTTTTTTTTCATTTTTTACATTTTCATGAAACATGATCTATGAGTACTAATAATAATAATAAATCCACAAGGCAGTTTTGTGGCGAACTGTTGGGCACTAGCGACCCCACGGACCTGATCTCCAGAGAGAAGTCTTGTTCCTCATTTCCGGCTTGCCTTTATTGGCTGGTCGGAGTGAACACTGACGAGTAACAGAGCTCCCACCTCTTTCTTGCCTTAATCGGTCGGTCTGAGTGGAGATCCGCAAGAGCAAACATGCTCAGGAGAAGGATGTATAATCCAGTAAGATGCTGGTAGGGATCTTGACCTTTACTTCCGGGATTGTCCTGATAGCCGTGGTATACCTCTCCACTCCTCTATCACCTCAAGATATGTTGCCCCCTTGGCGCTACGTCACTTTGTGCTAGCGACCCTTTTTGGGGGGGCCATTTATTGAGTGTGCAAGTCACCCCCTGCCATTTTAAAGCCGTTTAATTGTCATTGGTCAGGCAGGGGCCAATAGTTCTTCCATAGTAAACGATTATCAGTTCACTAAACCAGTCAAACCCATAGCGTTTCATCTTTTGTTTCCATATTCTGCAATAGTCCTGCTCTAACTGGGGATTGTATTTGGGTATATTTTCACAGTGCATACAGGAATAATCGTCGGTTGGTGTCCCATTCCATTTGAAATGTCTAAAGGGGCCTCTGCAAGTTGGTTTTGGCCCCACGTACGCCTACCAATGGACCGGGTCTCTATGGACCGAAGAAAGTAAAAAATATAACAATAAATCTTTATTTCCGACAACATGTCTATAAATAAATAGAGATTATAAAACTTAAGCTCGAATAAAAGTTTTCAGGATACTTCAGTCCTGTTTATCCGCGATAACCATTAGGATACTATTAGTGCTACCCCGGACTCTGCTTAACAATGACGCGAGCCGCTTGCATACGATGGCATGGAAGTCATCTACCCTGGCCTCCGCAAACATACCGGAGGCACTACAAAAGCGGGGCAATCCTAATAACATCCTAAACCCATTGTTATATTGGACTCGTAGGGCACTGAGCGACCTCTGCGTATACCTGAACCACAGGCCACACGTGTAGGAAGTCTGACAGTAAGCTCTAAATAGTGTAACTTTAACTTGGTCACTACAACGCGCAAACCTGCGGGCCAGCATAATGACTTCTGACCGCCAATGCCCTACGTTCCTTTTCTATGTCAACATGGTCGTCAAGGCCGTCAGTAACGTAAAATCCGAGGTATTTGAACTGTTGTACCCGCTTAAGTTCAGTACCATTCAGCTTTATCGCAAGCACATTTGACGGATACTTACCTGAGGCCTTGGAAACTATGTACTCACTCTTCTTATAATTAACTAACTTCTTATATAACTATATGTTTCACATATGGCTAGCAACTGTCTCATTGCGCTTACAGTTGGGGTCAGCAGCACCATGTCATCCGCGTAACTAAAGTTGTTCATACATACATAATCGACCCAGCATCCTACTTGTGTGCTGCTGAGCCCAACTATAAGCTCATTCACGTACAAGTTGATGAGCTTGAGAGAACTCAAACCACCTTGTCTTACTCCGCACTCCAACCTGTACGTGTCAGAGAAGCTGTTCGCCCATCTAACAATTTTTTTCTGGTTTTGGTGCCAGAAATGAAAAATCCGTTGCACCTGTGTAGGCACGCCAGTCCTTTTGAGTTTCTACCATAATACGTCATATGAAACAAAGTCAAATGCTTTGGATAGGTCAAGAAAGCATGCTTACACAGGTGTACTTCTTTCCGTATAGTATTGAACAGTGTGTTTGAATTGAGCGTCATGAATATTTAGGTGTTTGTCAAGTTCTGAGTCAAGTACACCGTCCAACACCTTAGCCTGGTGGCCAATGTTGCTAAGGAAAATAGCCGGTAGTAATACGTATCGGACAAATCGCCAGTTTTATTTTTAACCATCGGTACAACAACCGTTTTCATAAGGTCCATTGGCAGGTAGGTGTGACTCAGACATAAAGTGAAGAACATCGCGAGCACACGTGGCAGATGGACACCAGCGAACTTCAAATGCTCAATACTACTCACAATTTGACGCACTCGTAGACTCCGGTTCTCCAGATGATGGACCCAGCGGTGACTTCCTAGTAAAATGTTCTCTAAACAGTTCAGCTATATGTTTGCTATCACTCGCACCGCCCACGCTCACAGTGAGACCAGACTTATGGGTTTAGGTTGCTAGTCGCATTCCAAAAGTCACTAAAATTCTTTGAAGCTCGACATTCTGAAATTATTTCCATTTTTAACTAATCTTTAGTATTTTGACACCGTTTCAGTCTATTTTTAATATTTTACGACTCTCACACATCTCTTCATTATGTTCTGTGATTCAACCCGATCGAGGCCTATCCTGAGAAACTCAGAGTAAACTTGTTCTCCTGGCCTCCCTGTGCGCTTCACATGCATGCTTATTCCAACCTGTCACATGCATATTCTTCTTATGCGCGCCAAACTGAGTTTTACATGTGCTAGCTGAGTCTGTTAGGGCCGTTATGATATCTTTATACATTTTATCTAAATTATATCTATGTTTCTTACAATTACAAATATTATAACTACATTGCCTTAATTCAGTCGGAAAATAAATTAACTTAAGTTTACTATTGCACATTTTAGTATTGTTTTTTATCTGTTCCTTGGTTATTTAACCCCAAACAACTTTATTTTTTCTATTGTTACTACTTGGTCTGGTTTAACATATAATTATTGCCCTTAATTCACACTCAATGACTACTGGCTAATGGTCTGACCAAAATGTGTCATATTAAATAAATATATTTTTAATAGTTTGCCTAGCAGATTGACTAGTAACGCAGTTACCGAGCCATCTCACACACTCATGGGCATCGCTAATAAATGTATAGTTACTTGATACGCTTCCTAGTATATCCATATCCGCACAGGTCCATTGTTGATCCATACACAAACTAATTAGTTCATTAGCGAACAATTCTCCCGGATGAGCATTAAAGTCCACTAACACGTAGATCGCTTCTATTGAATAGTTATCAACTATAGCACATACCTCTCCGAAGCACATCGTAAAATCTTCCAAATTGTCTAACGCATCAGTTGGCGTATAAACAAGAAATGTACGGTTATTTAGTGACATTTTTATTGTACTGATCCTTGGATTCTTGCACTCGATAACAGTCACTTCTATAAAGATACTTTTTCGCCACAATATGGCCACACCTCCGTAAGGTCGTCTTTTACAAACACCGCCCGAAATATCCATCGCTGACGTGCCGGTGCAGGCAATATCCTGGTCAATAGTATCCAGTACAGGAATTTCATAAGGGAATAACCACGTCTCTTGTAAGGCTATGATATCTGCGGAACAACACAATTTTCTAACACAGTCAATCGATCTTTTAACTGACTTACAGTTAAAACTAATACATTTAGATATAACTTTCGTACTTGTTTGTTTTTTTTTTACTCTTAATAGGCACGCGCTTGACCACTATCTCCCCTGATGATAAGCGATGATGTGGTCGAAGATGGAGCACGCTAGCCTAGAAGTAACCTATTCACTCTTGACTTAAAGACTCCCAGGTTGTAGCTATCGGGAAACACAGACTCCGGCAGGGAATTCCACTCCTTAGCTGTACGCGTTTATATAACCATTATTTATTATTTTGCTTCGACTCACTAATCCCGTTATTACTATTGGCGCAATCCTTAGCTTTATTCATGTTAACAAAGCGCCTAAATGACACACCTCGGCCCATAGGCTATCATTTAAAAACATTGCAAGCTTGTATTGTGGTACAAAGATTTTATAAGTATTATAGTTTCTTTCTTTTTTCATCATAATTTTCTTAATCGTTACTGACGTCTGTGTTTAAGATAATATTATGTAATCCATAATATCGCTGTTAGTCACCTCTTTAGCAACGCGAGATATAAATAATGGAATACTAATTTCTGCAGCTTTAAATTTCATCTCTGATTCCGAAGCAGCTTTCCCTTTACTTCCTGCAAACACGTACTTTGGCTTATTTCTCTGTACAACTGTCCATTCATTATTTTCTTGTTTATCTGGTTGTAATTTCCCGCTCTCGCTTATCGCTCGTGGCATAGACCGCGCCGGGGGACTTGTCGCCTGTGTCGAAATCGCGATGGGTGCCTCCAAATCCGTATTAGTTTGAGAGAGTGAGACGCAGTAATTGATACTTTCTCCGAACGATAAGGATGGAGTATCTTCGCGTTGCACACTAAAACACGCTAAAGACTTCGTCATCGCGACTTTTTGCTTTTCGGTGTTGTGAGGTTGTTAACTTATTATTATTGTTGATTGCAAAGTAACAGCTGTTTGATATTTGCACTGATCAATTTGTTTTTTCAAGTCTTCTAACTGATTATTAGTCACTTAGCAATCCTTTATAATTTTTAACTCGTTTTGCAACAACAATATATCCTTTAAAAGTTTGGTTGCATCCAGATGATCAAACGATATTGGCGGTAGAATATGCAGTACCCAAGCAACGAATATGTGTACTTTTCCGGATCTGTTTCTTTAAATATTGTTATAATACCGGTAAGATCTCTCTGAGACTTTCTTTCTCTTTTACGCAAAGTTTTGCGTGTTGTAGTGTTTGGTGTTTTTCCCCGCTTCGATCTCTTCTTCCGAAAAGCTTGTGACACACAATCTCATTAAGCTTTCCTCATCCATAACTTCCATTTTATTTTAGACGTAAGCTAACAACGTAGTCTCACAACGAATATCGCAACGAAAATGCTATTACAATTAGTTATCAGCTGCTATAATATGTAAGCGAATACATTTATTTAGGCCAATTAGTGCCACCAACAGAGAGTATGCAGTAATAAATCGAAAGAAGAATAGCAAACACTTGGATAAGATTCTGGTCGCTGAGCTTCACTCAGCAATGGAAATAAAGAAATGCCGATGGCGGAGAATCGAAAAATCTTTAATGCTTGCATACTGCCATGTCTTACATACGGATGCTAAACTTGAGTCTTAACTGAACAACAACAAAATAAATTAAATATATGTCAGAATAGGATAGAGCAAAGCGTATTGGGAGTAAGAAGAAGGGATAAAATACAATTTTAAAAAATCAAAGGAAAGACTAAGTTTGGAAGAGTTTAATCAGTATGCAGAAAATTTAAATGGCGTTGGGCAGAACGTATGTTGAGAGAAAATGAAGAGACATGGACCAGAATAATAACGGAATGGTAACCTAGGGGAAGCAGAAAAGTAGAGAAAGATAGCCAAAGCGATGGGAAGACGATTTGAAATAAGTAACTGGGCTAGAATGGTTACGTACAGCAAAGGATAGAAACAAATGGAAATCCTCCTCTAAGGGTTTCCATTTGTTTGTCAAAAACAAGCTGTTAAGAGGGGAGATAAGCCGAATACCGTTTGAGTATTGTATAAATAATATGTTTGAGTTTAATTTAATTTATAGTTTTCTTACCTCTATTGTTATTTTTTTTAGTAACTTTGGTCAAATAAGTAACAACAATAAAGGCCTTTTTTTTTTTTTTTTCTTTTTTTTTTGTTGTAGATTTCTCAAGTAGTTATTCTTTTGTTTCAGATTCATCATTATCCTCTCTTCATTGTACTTTGAAGTTATCCTACCTTCTTAACTTCGTTCGTCATCAGGTAAGTGACAAGAAGACATTATAATCCACCTATACACATATAGTTTAACCACAGACGTTTCAGATGGATAGCAAATCGCTTTACGCTTTAGTTCACAGTACTATACTGTGAACTAAAGCGTAAAGCGATTTGCTACAGACATTCTCATATATAATGAGGTTTTACAAGAATGCCTGTAGAAACAACGCTTATAAAGTTTGATTTTTTTTTTAAATAGTTATACCTAACATTACACACCCCAGATAATTATGTCAAGTAATCCATCATGTTGTAATCACAATGGTGTCATGTCATTGAAATGACAGCGAAGTGGTAAACTTACTGTCACAGTAATATTAAATCGATAACTAGGCTGACAAAGAGGAAAAAGAACTGGGCTGTTGCTAAGGAAATATACTTCGTTAAATACAATAACGATATGATTTCGTTTGATATAATTTTCATAAGTCCGTTTAGTATCCCTATTATTTTTTGTGTATCTTCCTTTTGGATCTAATTATCAATTTATGTAATTGTCATTTTATCTAACCACTGAACAAAGAGCGACTGCGCCAGCTCGTGAACTTAACTTCCATGCTCCCCCATTCTTGTTAGGTTCCTTTAAACCCTGTAAACAAAAATAGGACTATGACTAGGGTCAACTTAACTTGGTCACGACCGTAATTTAAGCCGAATGTACTTTCGATAAAATTAGAGATCCTTAGATCTGTGCAGTTTCCAAATGCCACATCTTAATCGAAACGGTAACTTGGCGTAAAAGCGGGAAAGCACGCACAATAAGCTTTTGAAAATGCAGCATTAATGTTCATAGACTAATAATGAACGGCATCCAATTATTTAAATTTTGAAATATGCTTCAGCAAACTAAACATAATAGTTTGCAAATGTTATTAAAGTAATGTACTGTTCGGTACTTCTCTCTAAAAGCAATCAATTCTGGCCGAAAGTTTATTCCAAATTCAAAACATAACCCCCGCGTAAACATGAATAATACTGCAATGGATGCTTCTTAGGTTTCCGTACCCGAAGGGTGACTAACGGAACCCTATTACTAAGTCGATGGATCCCGTCGGGCACAGCTAAATTAGGAGAGAGGAAGAGGGCTAAGTAGCACTTCATGTAAAACAGGGTATTTTCGTAAAAAATCTAATTAGTACGTCAGATAGATTTACAAAAAATATTGGAAAAATATTTTTTCTCTTTTCACGTAAACAAATAACAAAGAGGATACAGCGAGTTGAAGACACGCGTGACGTTATCTGGCTTGGTAAATTTGGTACTAGTTTACCAAGCCACATGACGTCATGCGTGTGTTTTAATGTGCAACTTTTGATAGTTTTTCGTATAGGTATGGGATTTTCAATTTAAGTACCTACTTGAATTGAAAATCGCAGTCAATGAATTTATTCAAAAAAAAAAGTTAATAAATTCATTAACTTAGTAAGTAAATTCATTGAATTGGTCCAGTTTTGCATTATTAAGAAAGAAATTTATTTTTAATGGGGATGTTTGACGGGGATGGAAAAAAAAGAGAATTTTGTTTTAGTGTAGTTAATTTCCAGATTATGGTTATCCATCCAGTTAAAAATTTAGAAAGAAGAGAGTTTAATTTGGCGATTATATTGTCATCGCTCTGGCTGAGAGATATCGTCCGCAAATAGAAAAGAAAAGAAATAAGAAAATACGTTTATCCCGCCAGAAACGACGCACAAAAACACAAAATTTAAATAAAACCATTTACTAACTAAAAACTAAATTAATAAAACCTTTCACAATCTACAACTATGTCAGGACCAGACATTAACTACCACGACCACGAGGCTGTGGTCACACCGCAGACAAAATAAACTTAGTTCAATAGTTGTCTATGGCGTGACGTCCGGCACTGACTGACAGTAACAATTAAAAATAGAACACATAGTCCATTTATTATTTAAGGGAAATCATTTATTTGATTAGATAAGAAACAACAAGCAGCCTATTACACTGTCTTGGGGAATTGACGCGTTAATTGCTTTACTGTTGGATCTCATTTTAAGTTTTTAATTTCTGTTCTTATCAAAATATTCGATTTCTACTTCTACTTCACGGAAAGTAATTTTTGTTTTTGAATAATAACAAAACTACAAGTTTTCTATATCGTATATATTTCAATATTTAGTTTAATAATGCGAAATACGACGGCTGAAGCAGGACTTAACCAAATAGAGAGAAAGAGAGTCTAGCTAGAATTGACGGAACTTGCGGTAATTTACTTAAATTTGCCCGCGTCTTCAAATTCAAATTTCAAAGCATTTTCTTATTTATTTATTTATTTACATAAATACAAATATCCTTACAGGCTAGACCCAATGCGATATTGTAGCACACTTAAAACTTAAATAGTTCCCTGTTTTTTATAACAAATTGTATGAGTAGCTATTCTTGTAAAATCACCCAAAGTGCAACAGAATATGTCTATGTCCTCAGCAATGAGGTTGAGACTGCGGAGCGCGCTCGTTAGCGGCGCCTCGCGCAGTAAGTTAGTACGCGCGCGCGGTTCTGCCAGCAACCGTGGTTGTCGACGACGCCCCACATACCCGTCTGGCACGACTAGTTCCACCTTTTGCAATATATCCGCATTGTGTATCTTCCCTCTTATTATCTTAAAGATATAAGTCACTAGTGTGAGTTGCCTCCTGACCCTCAGTTCATAATATCCGACCATACCCAAGACAAATAGAGTTGGATACATCAATGGATAAAATGGATATACGCCAAATTCCCTCATACATAAGACTATATTTAGTTTCATGTGGAGCCCAGATAACTGCGTTACATTCTAGTTGGCTTCTTACTAAAGCATTGTATAACGCCGTTATAGCTTTCATGTTTGTGAAGCCTTTAACCATTCTAAGCACAAATCCTAGGTTTCTATATGCTTTTTTACATATCTTAACTAAATGATCACGAAAGGTGAGCCCAGTGACGAAACTAACTCCCAAGTCCCTCACTTCAGTAACCCTATCCATCGGCACTCCGTCCACCGTTATTTCAAATAAACCATGCATCATGTATGCGCATATCCCGTTTTATTGCGTTCTCGTAGGGATTTTAGACAATGCTCTCTTAGTGCTCCCAACCACTCCCCAAGGAACCTACATGCCTAAATTCACTGTTGTTATTGTGCGTTATCTGCTAGTCACATATTGATTAGGTAATTTTGTTTATCAAACCTACCCATTATTAAATAGAGATTTTAAAACTCAAGAATTTAGATTTCCGTGGCAATGTAAGTGTTTGTACTAAAATTATAAGTTCTTTTTGGGTCCTAAGGTTCTAGATAAAGTGAACACTTTAGAAAGTATATGCCATGTGCTACCAAAATATCACGTGGTACATTGTGCTGGCGGTAGCAAACGATTGTTAAAAGCCCGTTGACTCTGTCATGTAGCATGCTGCTTGTAAAGTTGTTTCCAGTTAAGCTAGGACATTACAGGCTGAAATTACCTGATTGTTTGATAAAAAGATGATTCCGTGCTTCGATAGGCCGGTGGTCCCGACCGCCAAATGGTGGTCGTCAAATACACCATACCAGAGGCCCTTGAGGCGGGTTGGAAACTCTGACACTAGGGTGTGTGGGGTCGTTAGACCTTACTGCTCACAAGATAAGAAGAGAAGAAGCATGCTGCACCTGCGGGCGACTGAATAAATACACGTATCCGCGACAGACAACACCTACTCGGGGCCATGTCTAGTCCATCATCCATCGAAGTCAAGTAACATGAGGTCGCGGCAATACGACAGCAAACCCACCTATACTACTTACAGCATCGGCATAGTCAGCTTAAAATGTTCCCACTGCTGGGGTCCGGCCACTTCTCTGGCAGAGCGATGGACCACAAATTACTTAAGGGTGACTTAGTTCACTCTTTAAATCGACAAAAATACTTAAGTCTGTCCAGAACTGAAAGTTGTCCATATTAATATTTCCAATGCTAAAATACAGTGTTAAGTCAGATCCCTTCTAGATTAATCTTTATTTTCGAGTATTATAAATAAACTATCAAGTAAAAGCCTATTCTTGGCTTTTTAGCGCGACGCTAATAAAATTTCTAATCTTGTTCAACACATTTAATTCATTTAAGGCATACAAATACCACAGAAAAATTAACTGTTAAAAATGTACTCCAAGTACCTGTTCTTTTGCTATTTTCTACCTGAACATTTTTCTCGGGGTATAGTAAAAATTCCTGACCAGTCTCTCCATACTCCTGTGTCGTCATTTCATATTATATAGAACACTCAGTACACACTAAGCACAGTTGACTGGACACAAACATACGCAAGTAAAGGCTTGGTCCCAATATTAGACTCTATTCAATGAATGGGTAGCTTTAGGCCTTTGACAAGTACGTGTACGAACACGTGCCACGTTATCAAACTTTGTTGGTAATGTGCAGGTGTCCTTGTCGCAGTCAATCGTCTTTTCGACTGCTGGAGTTTTTGAGAGTAACGCCGAGCCGCTCTGGCTTCAGACAGGTGCAATTTAGATACTAATTGTTATATTTCAAAAGAATAAGGTAATATTTTCGATGAACGCCCTCAGTCGGACATCTTGAACAATTAATCGTCCTTTTTCAACAAGTCACCACAAAATAATATTAAAATATACGTATGAGTATAATCGTCTCAGATCATTGGGAGTCGGTAAAACCCGACAAGAGTCAATCCGTAAAGGTTTAGACTTCAATGCAATAAATAATCATTTTACGGCGTCATCCAATTTTAATAGGACTATCAAATTATCTTTCTTCTCTTCCAACTCCCAGATATTCTCCATTCGTTCTTAGTCAATTCTCCGCATGTGAAAAAGAGCATACTATCGATTACTTCTATGCAGTAGGAAGCGACTGTATCAGCCGTAAATTGTTACTCCCAGTGCTGGACGTAATTCTTCCCGTCATTAGTCACATTCTCATCTTTTCAGCGTTTAGCGGTGTCTTTCAATGATCATGGAAAGATACTCAAATTATTCCTTTACCAAAAACGTCAATTCGCACATTTCTGAATTTCGTCCAATATCCGTCTTATCATTCCTGGGCAAAGTCATAGAACGGTTAATCCACAGCCAATTAAGTACTTTCATATCCAAAAATAATTTCCTCGACCCTTTTCAGTCCGGCTTCTGTCCTGGTTATAGCACTACTACAGCGCTTTTGAACATTACTGAAGATATTAGAACTGCCATGGAAAGCAGTAATTTAACGGTCCTGGTATTGCTCGATATCAGTAACGCATTTAATACTGTTGCTTGGCATTCTATGCTCTCTTAGTATAAATCTTCATCGGTAGTTTACTGGTTTCGTAGTTACCTGTTTAGTCACCAGCAACTTATATGTTTTGGAGAGACCTTGTCCTACTGGCGTCGATCTTCTGCCGGGGTTCCACAGTGTGGCATTTTATCCCCTTTACTTTTCGGAATTTTTATTAACTTAATTTCTAATTAACTAACTTCTTCCTACCATCTATATGCAGATGATGTACAAATACACTCGCGTGGCTCCTCTAGGGAACCTGCCCTGCCATCGTCACTATCATCCGTGATCTGGCTTGCATATGCCAATAGAGCAAGCTATAGGGATTCATGGTCAACTCCGCAAAGACGCAGATAATCATCATAAGTAGTTCCAGGATGGTTTCAAAGATCGACTGGACATCAGTTCCAAAAGTTTTCATTGGGGACTCAGTTATTCCATTCTTAGAAATAGTAAAATCTTGGTGATATTAATTGACAAAAACATTTCTTGGACTGCCCAACTGCAAGAAGTTAGCCGGAAGCTATTTTGCAGTCGTTGAGGAAACTGCAAAATTTTCTTCCTATTGCCACCAAGATTTCACTTGTACAATCACTTCTTCTTCCCATATCTTGACTTAACTCAAGAATTGTTTATTGTGACCACGTTTCATCATGGTCATCAGGTAACATATACGACTGAAAATGCCAATGCATACCACAAAAAATTTCTTGGATAAATGTTTTACTGTACAGGCTGCCCGTCTGTGGAATGTATTGCCAGTTCCAGTAAGACGCGCTCAGTCGTTACCAGCTTTTAAAAAACATGTCAAAGAACGTTGTAATCTGTTGCTGTGATTATGTTGATAATAATAATATTTTTTGTCATACCAATGAGAGCTCCAATTTCATGTTCAGGAAAATACTGTCCATCCCAGAGATCGCGGAATGCGATAAAACCGCTCAATGTATGTGTTTTAGTTCCTTTTGTATTTCATTTTTTATGTACAATAAAGTATTTAATAAATACATAAATAATAAATAAGTAAACCTAATTATTAAATCACTGTATCTATTTATAAAAAATATTTTTAAATCCGTTGCGCAGTATAAAAGATCAAAGCGTACAGACGAGAGGGAGCGGCTTTGTTTTACATACTATGCATGTAGAACTTGCTAGGCGCAGAATGTTTAATGTCAGATTAATTACATTTATACAGAGGGTATTAGTACTTACAGTCCGAGCCCGAATACCAATTCAATAGGAATTCTACTAATACGTTATTGGTGCATATATTTCAATCAGATAAAGCCTTTGTTATCGTTTTAAATTTGCAGAAATACTCCACATTGCTATGCTGGGGAATTGACAGTCCAGCCGACGTATTTAAACATTTATATTTCGAAAAATGCTTTTCACGTTTTTAATTTATTGAACATCAAACGAACTGACAGGTATTCGCACCGCGTTTCGAAAGCTGCATTTTAATAAATTTCTTTGTAAGTTTGTATGAGTTTCATATTAATGAAGTAACTACCTACCCGGCTTCGAAAAATTTTTTCACCAGTAATTTAATTTTAATTTGAGGAGTTCGAGCTCATCGAAAGGTATGACTACAAACTGAAGTTCACCTACACTTGTGGAATACATTTTAATGTTGCGGTTATTATTTTCAAAACTACTTTATTGCTTTAACCACGATTTAATTTTCACTATTATTTCGAAAATGTAATTTTGCGCTAACTCTTACACTCCTAGTTTACCTCAGAATAATAAAGACTGATACAACCTTTGTGTTCTGCAGCTTCGAATTTTAAATCAGGTCCTGAAGAATTTTCATTAGTGTCCCTTTCCTAATTGCGTGTTGGATAATAAAGTCACAAATTGATTAAAATATAAAACATCGCGCTTGCGTAACTGCTGGTTTGACAGAGGGTATATAAACTAAGTACGTCTTAATTTCACGTTTAACGGTAATTAATGAAAAATATATAATATACTAAAAAAAATATTTAGAGACACCCGAAATGAGAATTTCTCAACATCTCGGAATTATTTTTAATTTGTAAAAATAAATCCGAGCTGTTGAAAAATTCTCAAAGATTACCCCGTGGCTATATTGCAAACTTAAGCAATAAATTACGTTCAACGTTTAACGGTATCGTACGTTCGGATGACTATCCAGTATCGGTATTCTCAATGAGTCAATCGTTTGTTTGATATTTAAATGCATAGATCAAATCATACTCAAGTTCGACAATATCCACACCGCCACCGTTTAACTAATGAACCGTTCAATTAACAAAATCACTGCCAGGCTTATTGACTTTGACGGTACACTACACAACACAACAGTATAAACAAAGGGGCGGGTTCCATTCACCACCCTAAGAGGATTGAACTTGACATACAACCTATTCAACCTCTGTTTGAGATCAGTCATACTTACTTTTAATTTTAGTTTTATCTAAATCATCATATTAGATGAAAAACGTCCACTGCTGGAAATAGGTCTCCCTCAAATTCATTTTAATGATACATTGAATATACGAGTAATATAATTTTATAAAAGATATAATTTCGACATTATTTATTTGAAAGGTTGCTTTTTCAGAAATAATTATTATCTTCTATAGAGGGATCAATTCTGAAATTATTGGCATGTGAAGTGCATTGTTATTGTGTTATATTGAAAACAATTGCATTTTTGTACTGACCTTAGATCTAGGACAGTGGGACATTAAACAACAATTAACTAGTAATTATTATACATGCATTTGATATATATCATATATAGCTTCCTTGTGGACATCGGTCAGGTCATTAGTTATTATACCTGACATATCTGACTGTAACAACTTTATACCATTCTTAATTCTTTACTGTTCACCCTATATATTACAGTGAAGAAAAGTTCATGTACAAAGGCGAGCTCAACTCAAAGTTGAGTTTTCTTCGAACAAACCTTTGAGTGATGTAGAGAGAGATGAGAAATAAAAGAGGGTAGGATCCAGTGCACATTTAAATAATATAAATTTAAAATATATAACACCATCTCCACACTTCCACAGAATAAACTCGCAAGTACAAAAAGTCAATTTTGCAGGAAAAATAAAAATCTAAATTATTGATCTATATCTTTATGACTGCACCGAATAGAAATTTGTTTTTTATAGCGTTGAACATGCAACATGCAGCATGCAAGCAAACATGCGTTATGCAAGCAAGCATGCAGTATGCAAGCGAGTATGCAATATGCAGCAGGTTGTTTCTGTTACGGCTTCGGTGCTGCGGGGCTCCGGCCTTTGCTGTTGCTTATCAGTTCATTTTTGCTGTCATACTGTATATCAGGGAAA
This sequence comes from Lacanobia oleracea, assembly GCA_950371165.1. Classification (NCBI taxonomy): domain Eukaryota; kingdom Metazoa; phylum Arthropoda; class Insecta; order Lepidoptera; family Noctuidae; genus Lacanobia; species Lacanobia oleracea. Next base: position 1,330,056 of record OX493385.1, read on the forward strand.
ATATACATTTATACGCCAAAACTACTGATATCCACCAACCAACCAACCAATCCAACTTTAACACCAGAAATAAGCACAAACTACATGCTCCTTTCCAACCATCTTCGTAAGGCCGAGGACCACTTTGTAGGGCTCGGTATCCGCTTTTATAATAAGTTAGGTACCTGTTTCTTTTCTAGACTTACCTTGTAATGCTTTTAAAGCGAAAGTGAAATCTAACCATATTTTGAAGGCATACTTTACTATAAACGACTACTTAGACGATAAAAATAGTTGGTCGCTGCGTTGAACACGAAACAATGCTAAATGTTCTTTCATAGAATCTTTGCTTGCTTATAAAGACGTTGTTTATTATTCATTTTTGTTTTTTTTTCCTTTTTATATTGACCTTATCTTCTAATTAACATGTTTTTTTTACGAGTTGTATTGAATTAAGTGGTTAACTAGTGACCTCGACAAATTGATAAAAAATAATTTTGTCTGTGCATCCGGTAGCAGGTTTGTCATGCTCCCTTAGACGTTGCTGCTTGCGGTAGCGTCGGAGATCGGGTTACCTTCTTCCCTCTAGTATGGCTGATCTTTGCGTTATGCTCGTGAACGGGTGCTGCGTGACTGGTCGTCTTGCTGACCGTGATTTATTATTTTTATATCTTTTAAGTGTTATAATTTTACTGCGATGGTCCTGCTTATCACTTGTGACTATGGGTCATAGCTTATGGTTAAATTCCATTGTTGCACGTGGCAGCGGGCACGCTATTTATCCCTGGAGGCTCCTTTTGAAGAGTATTGTATGCTTGAGTTTACTTATTTAACTACCTATATAATTAGTTTTATCATTGTTCATATTTAGTTGTTGGGATAATATAGTGCGCTAGGTGACATGTGTTATTTAATTTAATGTTCGATATCTATCATAAAATATTTAATAATACTGTTATATAAATTCAAGTTGTTCAAATTTAACAGACAGTTGTGTTGCTGGGGAGTTTGTTGGCCACTTCTTCTTCCCAGCTAAAACACTAGGAAGTGGTGACGGGCGGGCGATTTGGGGGACTGTCTTCATGTAAATATTGACGTTCAAAAAGTGCTAATTTTTAGCCTAGTTTGAATAAATACCTTTTGATTTTGATTTTGAGTGAGGACGGTGCAAAGGAGTTACAGAACACAAAAAGAAAGCCATGTTCGCCTGTAGCTTAATCGCGTATTAACAAGAACAACCTGATCAACTTGTTTGTGTGTCCAGGTGATTCTACCGCTTACATTTAAAAATACCAAGGCTGGTCGGTATTTAAACAGAAGAGTTGATACAACCAATGTCTTGCATAATATTCTTCCGAATTCCTTTCTAAGAGGGGTCAGGTAACGCAGGAAGTCAACTGTTTGTTTATCTTATCTTAGCGATCTCTTTCAGGGAAATCTTTTTGACCGACTCCTTCAAAAAGGGTAGATCCTATGTTTGGCTGTATGTTTGTTTTTTGATCTATGTTCACCGATTTTTCCGTCAATTGTGGACCGATTAAAAAAAATTTTCGAAAGAAGAACAAAAAAAAAACTTTAACAATTTTTATTTCCGTCATATATGACGGAAAAAGCAGCAAAAAAAAACACTGATATTCAGCTGAATCCGGTTTGACTGGAAGCCGACCCCAATAAAGTTGGGAAAAGGCTAGGCAGATGATGATGATGACGGAAAAAGCAGCTAGTGTAATTATATAAAATGAAATAAGAACTAGCTAAGTGAGAAGGAAAAGTCTAATAAAAGTCAAATTAAAAAAAAAACAAATACTCAACTCCTAATAGACTACAAAACATCAACGTAAGCTTACTTTATAAAAAAACCATAACGATAAGTGATAAATGTAACCCCAGCTATTAGCTATTAGGATCGGTGTCTCCCCTCCGACTTTCAGCGTTTAATTAATCCGTTGACAAATTTAGCGTCGGTTCGTTTCATTGCTAGTCGGTATTTTGGAAATACATTAACAGCTACATTACGATTTCAATTTTTTGTTCAAAAATGAATCATAGAGCGATTTACGGGACAGCTAAGTTTGATTGAAATTCTTAGACGTATTTGAATGCAGTATATTAGATTAGATTAATAGGCGGCTAATGATTTTTTTAAGTTAAATGTAGTAGTGAGCTAGTGAATTGCGACGTTTTTATTTAACTTTATTTCAGACATAAGTCCATCCGTCCTGCCGTAACAGGCAGCAGACGCCCGGTAGATGTAAAACATCTATGTTAAAGTCAAGACAAACCCATAAAAAAGTATTAGAACTGTCTTTAGGCGGCGTCGTAGGAGCGTCACGACGTGACAGTGTAGTTTCCGTCACGGCATACGAGTTGTTTTAGGGCTTCGAACAAAAAACAGAACTCTTATAGGATCACTCGGGTGTCTGTCTTTCTTTCCGTCTGTCATATCCAGTTTTCTCCAGATCCACTGGACCGATGCTGTTGAAATTTGGTACATATATGAACTTTTGTGACCCAAACACGGAAGTTTTACATGGTTTTTTTTATAGGGGTCACTTTTGGGGGTCAAACTAGAAAATTATAAAAAAAATAGTTTATAGAACAATATCGTGTGACACATTAAATGAAAGGGCTTACCTTGAGGGTTTTTAAATATATTTTTTTCATAATTTTAAAATGAAGAACTTTAATAACAAGTGTAAGTAATTTTTTACTAACCAAAATAAGTTTACACAATATACATACTGTTTTGATTAGATATCTGATTCATAAATACAAATAAAAATATGTAGTCCAATTTCCAAATTGCCCATGACAAAACCATAAAAAAATGAGCAAGCACTTCATGTAATACCCAAATCATGTCGAAAGAGATTATTAATCTCGTCAAAGCGTTGCTCTTGAACTTTATAAAAGCTCCCCCCACCCGCGGGGTATTAAAATGGCATGCGAGGGTTCTCTCGTGTCGAGAGGGACACCCTAATTGCACTATGCTTTACAAGCTTTGATACAGATGTTATTGCTGTTAGGGGTTGTGTTTATTGTTGTTGGCATAGGCGACATATACATATTGTCAACTAGTTATGTAATAAGTCCTTTTAATACCTGTCGTCTTTGTTTTAAAATCTGTAGGCACTTACGAATCTCAATATTGGCTGCTGATTAAAACAAACCACTCCATGACTCCTTGGCATCTTTCTACTTTAGTTTTTGAAATACCAGCAAAATCAAATTTAGTATGAAAACTGGAAATCCGTTAGAACCTTTTTTTATGATAAATAATTTAATAAATTAAAGGACCAACAGAAAAGCAGACTCAAAGAAATGGAAGGACCAACAGAAAAGTAGACTCAAAGAAATGGAAGGACCAACTGAAAAGCAGACTCAAAGAAATGGAAGGACCAACAGAAAAGCAGACTCAAAGAAATGGAAGGACCAACTGAAAAGCAGACTCAAAGAAAAATGGACAATTAGTATTATTTTGTGTCATTCTTTATGTAATAAAGCAAAGTGCGAGTTAGGATTTTTCCAAACGACACATATTTTTAAATGTTACTTTAAAATCATAGAATTGAAAGGAAAAATTATTTGCGGTATTTATTTTAAATTTCTAGGCTCGGTGAGATAAGAGGTAGATTTTAAAATTATGAAAAACAAGAAACCCTCACCATAAGCCACTTCATTTGACATGTCACAATTTGCATTTATAATAAAACTAGTTGGCAATATAATTTTATTTTTTATAACATCGTCTGCGTCACAATTTTCATTACTGCTCCGCTCCTATTGGTCTTAGCGTGATGATATTTAGCCTAAAGTCTTCTTCGATAAATGGGCTAACTAACATTGAAAGAATTTTTCAAATCGGACCAGCTAGTCTATTCTTTAAGTAACCATTTCGATATCGAGCTTCACCTGAGTGACAAACCTCACAAAGTGAGCTTTATTGCACTCAACATTGTTCGCGACGGAGCATTTTGATTTATATAACTCGCATAAACGGCCTTATGTACTTATATTCGTAAGCTTATATGTTTTTTAAGTTAGAAGCTTATATACTTAAATAGTAATAGAAATGTTCGCGGAGACGCATTTAACATTGTGTAACTCGCATAGATAGTACCTATGTACCTATAGTCGTAGGCCTATGTACTGAATTTAGAAGCTTATGTACTTGCATAGTGATAGTTTGTAAGCTATGTAATCAATTTAAAGTCATATGTTTGTCGTTTTCCCCAAACACGTAAAAGATGTTCTGGGGAAAACATATTTTCAAAGAAAATTATAGTCAATAGGTAGGGCTACACAATTCCCTTACACATTCCCAATAGCACCCTGAGGGCGTGTTCTGATTGGCTGATGGAAATCAGCCTAATCGAAGGTATACACAAAATAGTCATTTCATATTCGAACATAGTAGGGTGGTTGAAGAAAACCACCATGCACACGCACCTTCAGTGCTAAGATTTTAGGGCATCTAGGAATTTAGGTCTTAAACCATAGGCACTGGAAAGCTGGCACTCAGCCCTATCCAGATATGTACACATCTTCATGGTCAGGCAAGGCATAAAGCCACAAAATAGATAAGAAGATAAACATAGTTTTTTATCCTCTCCCGGGTTCCTGACCTATAGTACCTCCACCCTTGGAGGGGTGGCTTGGTAAGTTGTGTAGCTGGATGGAGGGATGATGCACCTACCCGAATATAGATAGTTTCATAGCCCATGGGGCACAGTTTTTCGGGGAATCAACCCCAAATAGTAAGCAAGCTCAAAACTTGTGATATTTTTGATAGTTAAATGCAACAAGCCCACTAGTGGGCAGGGTTGAGGGGTTGATTTCCAACCCGTTCAACGGGGAATTTCGGGGGATTTGAATAGAGGTGCGTCAACCCCCATCCAGACCTAGAATAGACCTAGATATAGCCGAAAATGTCATAGAACCATAGTAAAAATTTGCAGTTAAAATAAACTGAAGCAGTTAGTGTTTTTTGGGCCTCGTTACGGTAAAGTATCCTCGTACCTTAGTAAATGGTTAAAAATAGCCAATTCGTAGTCACCGGCAGAAGAAACCCTAGAATCTATAAATAGAATCACAGTACTCGCGACTTTGCCCTTAAACCATTAGCTGCAGTGTTGTCAAAATTCCTGCCTATTATTTAACCCTGGTAAGCATTCACCCTGCACCCCAATCTACCCCGAAGACAGCAAGTATTTGGCAAGATAGAAGAACGTTGTACGTGTGGTGCGGAGAACCTTAGTTTTCGGTACAGGACGTCAGCGCGGCTGGACGTCGTCGGTCGGTCACAGTTCACTTCGGAGGAGAAGAAAAAGGATAGACCTACCCCATCACAACCCCGTTCCAGTCGATCACGCCCGTCCGGTACAACATAAAGGTGTCGTAATTTGATATTCACCTCGGATTCAGCTGTCGAGACATAAAATAGGGGTACAGTCAAGCACACAAACAAACAAACTCTTCAGCTTGATATATTAATATAGATATAGATAGTATAGATAAAGAGCAAACGTTTATTTGGGACTTGTACATGAAAAATCTACGTACCTATATAAAACAATCTTTGTTTTATATATCTTTGTTAGTTACACCATTTATAAATCAGGAATGGCCTTAAGATCCTTGGTTTGTTGGATTTGGCTTTGCCCCAAATAACAAAATAATTAAAAAAGCAACGCCATTTCTGATACAACTTGCAAACAAAACACGTCAAAAGTTAATTCTGAGGCGGTACGAAGTTTGCCGAGGTCACAAAATAAATGACAACAAAAACTAGACTAACTTAGACTTAGATATTTTTTTCCATTAAAGTCCCTCCCCACTCGCTTTTTCGTCAGAATGTTCGGAACCCTAAAAATATAATGAATGTACAGAGCTGTATAGCGACTATTTTCGGACATTCGATCGGAAAAATGTTTTCGCAGTCGCATTAGTTCCCGCCACGCCAGGAGCGTAGGTGAGCGATGGAACACCGGGGTGGTTTTCAATCGACAGAGCCCTCCACCCGCCACAGGGTGGAGGACATCGATGAGGATTTCCCCCGTTATAAATAAGGGGATGCCGACTGTTTGTCCAGCTTCGTAATTAATACCCGATACGCATGTAATTGAGAATGCACGAATGTAATTGCAAGTTGCAATAACAGCGCCAAATCAAAGGGGTTCGAAGTGATATCAAGTTCCAGTTTACCTATTATATTAAAATCTGGTAGGTACTTGTTTACCTATAGTTCGAAGGGGTTTATTTGCTTTCGCGGTGTAGGTACAGGGTGAATTTAATCCTTTAGCTATTACTTAGGGGGTGAATTTGGGGTGGCAAGCTTGAACTTGTAGGACGTGGAAGCACAATTTTGCCACTATATTGATTTGGGGTGAATTAATGGTGTAGTTGTTTAATGATGACGTATTTGATTTGTTGCAGTGGTCAGACGCAACAAATCTTAGACTTTCGCTGTAGTAGTAAAATATATTTCTAAAGATTATTGGTTGATTGATTTGTGGCCAGCTCTTTAATTTTTGAGTTTTTTTTTTGGGACAAGTCCGCCACACATTCCCAACCACTGCAACTCCTGAAAGCCAGAATCAACAGTGGCGACCACCAGAAAAACGCCGAGCCAATGAAACCCGACGAGTCCCGGAGAAACGATTCAACTGTCTTGGATCCTGCAACGAAATTAATCAGAAAAGTACAGCGGAGGAGTAGGAAAAAGAAAAATAAAATTTCCACTACCCTCCGTATCAAGCAGGAAACAGAATAGAACTAGGCCAATAGGCACCAAGGGACATATACAACTGGGTTAAGCCCAGTTGCCAAGCACCACGGATTATATCTTACCACTAAAACTAATGGGTCCTAAATTGTGAGCTACTTTTGATTCCAGTAATAGGTATGGCAAAATAGCTTGAACGCATGGAAATTTGTTCTGGTTTCAACAAGGTCCGTATAGTAAACTACCCCAGATGTAACCTTAATACTATCTAACAAAATATTGCGTTCAGTTTTCCAAAGACTACACTCCCATAAGATGTGATATGCGGATTGTTTGTATTCATGGTCAGCTGTAGAACATTGACATAAAGGCGAGGCCACAAGCTTAAAGGAAAATAATTTACTCTTAAGGTTGCCATGACCTGTGAGAAATTGGGCAACACAGTGATCCACCTCCAGCCATGTCCTGTCCAGCCGCTCACGAACAAATGGAAAAAACTGGTGGCCTTTGATGGAATTTTCCCACCTACATTGCCACTCGGATAAAAGTTCCTCCCCGACATCAGTCTGGGGTTTAGTAATCTAGTGATCTTAGCACGGTGGCGTTACGGTAAGAACTCTGGGTCCGTAATCTTTCTAGCGTAGTAGTACATTGCAGCACGCCGCTGCACCTCTAGATCGACTGGGAGAACACCCGCCAGCACTGGTAAGGCTTCAGTACTAACTTTCCTATACGCCTTGCATAAGAATATCAAAGCCAAACGCTGGCTTTGAAGCAATTTACGTCGTACCGCACTTATGATGGCCCTATCAGCCCAAACAGGTGCCCCCTAGCACATACAACCCACGTAGGTAGCCCCGTAAATAGTTTTTAAGGTTTGAGAAGATAGACCCCAAGTAGCTTTAGATATTCTCGTCAAGGCGTAGAAGTTCTTTTTTGCTTTCTCACCTACTGTTTTTAAATGATCAATCAATGAAAAGTATTTATTTATTTTCTAATAGCATACCGAGGTAGCACACGGATTCTTTTCTTTTAACGGGTACGTTATTAAATTTAATACTAGACCAGGATTTAAGGTTTCCTTTTAAAATAAGTTAATAGGTTTTATGCGGTACAAAGATTAGATGGTTTCGATCGCAACACGGAGATATTAATCGTAGGTAGGTCAGCCAAATTTTCGAGGCCAGCCTGAGTACTTGCCTGAATGAGAAGCAAGCCATCGTCCTCGTAACCGGTTAATGAGCAGCCGCATGGGAGCGGAAGCGCGAGGAAATCATCGTAGCAATATTCCAAATATATGGACCGATAATTGAGCTCTGAGGACATCCCATGGTTTGAGACTTAGTAATGGAATGATGTCCAAGTTTGAGTTTCACGGAGCCGTTTAGAAAGTAAGAAAGAATCAGATAATAGATTTTTTGTAACAACCACGGTTTTTCATTTTAAGTAGTAGCATCAGCCACAATGCGTTATCAAAAGCGCCAGAAATGTCGAGAAAGATTCCAACCACATATTTATGTTCCGATAAGTAAATAATTTTACGGACAGAGAGCACCGCGTCGACGGTAGATTCACCAATAGTGAAACCAAATTGATTATTATGAAATTTAGGTCCATTCGGTAGTAAGCGCGGATCAATTAGTCGCTCTAAGAGTTTTCTCAAAGATGGAAGTATAATAATGCGTATAAAGCTTTGTCGCCATATTCGAGGAAAAATACTTTCCGCAATGCATCGGTTATATACTGATAAGATCGCGTCTTCCGCTATATTACACGCTTCTATAATCATTCTATTAGATATTTTATCTTCACCGGATGATTTGTTGAGAGGTAGTCTCTTGACAACGTTTATGAATTCGTCAGTGGATGGAAGATCTGACTCCGGTGATTCAAGTGGCACCGTGGCCCACGCTCTGATCTGTTGGTGGTATTTATTATCATTTACTGATGAATCTTCTGGTATAAGAGAATCAAACAGAGCATCAGTTGTTTCTTCAATTCTGGTTGATTGTTTATTATTTACTTTAATGTTTTGAACGTATGCAAGGTCCACAGATCTATTAGCTTTGAACGCGGGGTACAAAGGAGACCACGGACCCTCCTTATCAAGTTTATCAACAATTTTCCGGACCAAATTACCCTTAGATTTTTCAACAAATGCTCAGTAGCGTGACTTGGCAACTCTAAAAATACTTAAACCAAGATTAAGGACGTTCCCGGTAGCCTTACGTTTTTTTAGCTTGTTGAGCTGTCTACGAGCTCTACGAAAGCTTTTACGTTGTTCAACAAGGGTAGTTACTCCACCAATCATATCTACGAAAATTAGTCATGGATGCGCGACCAATAGCAATGTCGACATTATCTCAGCACTTTCCTCAGCTGACAGTTCATCGCGAGTGAAGTCTTTTACATGACCAGAAAAAATTGAGCCAAAAAAATCCCAATTCGTGCCCTTACTATAAAAGTAAGTAAACATAGGAACAAATTTGTACACGATCAGGCGATGATCACTACAAGACGCGTCAGGAAGCACACGCCACCTATCCAAGCGTACGTTTGCACTAGAAAATGTGACGCCAATACAAGATTCGCCCATTTAGCTACTTTACATTACATTTATTTACCATTTAGCTGGGGTGTTATGAATTGATAAATTCATCTCAGCAATAAAATCTTCAACAGCACAACGTCGTTCAGAATCAGTGGATCGAACTTTGCCATACCACAGGGAAGAAGATGCATTTACATCAGCACCTACTATAACTTTGCAGCCCGCGAGCGACCGCAAGACGTGACGGAGATTATGTATATGTGGAGTAACTGTGTCTGAGTATTGAAAGTAGTAGCTCACAACGTAAACCTTAAAGGTAGGCGATTATACTTCCGCCACGGCGCAATGAGGCGTCATAAGATTACTTATAGATGTTGCAGTAAAGCCCGAAGAACGCGCTACAGAAATTCCGGCTCGCGCCCTGCAGTCCAGCTGAACCACCCTGTGACGTAAGCGCGCGTTTTGGTATTAATAAGTACTATGTCAAGATTATAATCCACAATCAATTTATCCAGCTCAGATGCCGCCACCCTATCGTTATGGAGATTTAATAATTAAATCTCCTATGGATATTTTAACCATAGGACAATTATTGTCCTATGGTTAAAATATCCATTATTAGTAGTTAGTATCTAGGATTAACTGTTCGAGTTTCAGTTTGTAGAATAGAATAGAATACTCTTTATTATGTACACCATATAAGTTACAGAAAAGATAGATGTAGAAAACATTACATAGGGTGACACAATGGGCGGCCTTATCGCTAAAAGCGATCTTTTTAAGACAACCTTTGGATGGATTTCAAAGATAACGGAGAGACAGTACTGCATGTAGTCTTAGGTGTACGATTTATATAAATAAATACATAATAGATAAATATATACAATTATAATTATGACTGTAACAAATAAATAAAAAGCATAGGAACCGAGTGAAAACGATCAAACAGAAAGGTAGTGATTTTTGACCATTGTTTTAAAAATGGACAAAGATTGAGCACGTCTTACTGATACAGGCAAAGCATTCCATAACCACACCGCTTGAACCCTAAAAGATTTGTCGTAGAAGCTGGTGGAGTGCATCGGCATCTCTAATCTCAAGTTTTCCAACGACCTCAGACATCTATTATGTGTGTCATGAAGAAACTTGAAGCGTTCTTTAAGATAAGAGGGGGTTGTAGGATTGAACAGAATACTGTAGAGCATAAATAAAATAATATGAGAATCCCGGCGAAGACGTATGGGAAGCCACTTGAGCTTTGTGCGAAATTTAGAAATGTGGTCATATTTGCGCAGGCCAAATGTAAATCTTATGCATAGGTTTTGAAGACGCTCAAGTTTATCTAGTTGTGCCTGAGTAAGATCGAGATAACTGAAATCAGCATAGTTAAGGATGGGAATCAGAAGAGACTGTGCAAGCGCAGTTTTAGTGGCAGTGGGAAGAAAGTTCCGAACACGTCTAAGCGACCTGACAGATGCAAAAATTTTGCGGCTTAGGACGAGCTGCGGACCCCAAGATAGATATTTGTCGATCCAAACCCCAAGGTTCTTAACCTTCTCACTTATTGGAATAGTAGTTCCGTTAAATTGAACATGGGGAAGCTGTGACCAATTTACTTTTGAAATCATCCTAGAGATGCCAACAACAATGACCTGGGTCTTCGACGGTTTAACCTGAAGCTGATGCCTCACTCCACTCACAAACTGCAGCCAATTCTGTAAAGGCAGCTTGTTGGTAGATTTGTAAATCGTCTGCATACAGATGGTAGGAAGACAGAAGTTTTTTTGAGATAGCGTTTATAAATATTGCGGAGAGTAAAGGAGATAAAACGCCACCCTGAGGTACACCGGCAGTTGTATCACACTAGGAAGAGTTAGATTCTTCGATGCATATACGTTGCCGGCGGCCATACAGGTAACTGCGAAACCAGTCAATCGCCGTTGGAGATATGTTAAGCGAGCGAAGCATGCCAAACAGGATATCAAAATCGACAGAATTGAATGCATTACTAAAGTCTAGTAAGCAGAGAACCGTTAGATTTCCTCGTTCCATGCCTAACCGTATGTCATCGGTTACGTTCACTAAGGCTGTAGCGGTGCTATCACCAGGATGAAATCCGGATTGAAAAGGGTTCAGCAAACTATTTTTGCAAAGAAAAACACTAAGCTGATTGTGGACAAGACGTTCAAGGACTTTGAAGAGAAAAGGCAAGATGGAAATAGGACGATATTCGGAAAAGGAAGTAGGATTTGCCTTTTTGGGTAAAGGAGTGACTTTGGCCTCTTTCCAAGTTGATTGAAAGACCCCATGGGATATTGAGAAGTTTAGGATATGACAAAGGATAGGAAGGATTTCGTCAAGGACAGGGAGTATCATTTTTCGACTGACGCAATCACTCCCAACTGCGTTAGATGTGATTGAAACTACGCTCTTCTTAACATCACAATCAGAGAATTGAGTTTGTAGGTAGTACACTCTTGAGATTCGCAGCGATGATCACATGGTTTTTTAAAGCGTTTGGACGCCACGCAAGTCGGTTTAAAATTTAAGTCGTCCTTAATCAAACCAAATCCAATCATTTGTTTCGTGTGCCTCCGAACAATTGGCACAGGTCGGTTCCTTACTAGCGCAGTGTTTCTTAACGTGACCGAACTGTTGACAATGTAAGCACCGAACTACTTCTACATCTATATATATAAAAATGAATCCCTATTTCCCTTGGTCATCGCATCACGCTTGAACGGCTGGACCGATTTCGATAATTCTTTTTTTGTTGTGTTTGCTATGGTCAGGAGAAGGTTTTAGGCTATATATTATAACGCTATGTGCTTTGGAGGATGAAAAATATTCAAAAATGTCTGTTTTAACGTCTGGCTCATTCATGGTTCGATCCCCGGCCAGCAACAAATTATTTTTGTTGTTATTTTATCGTTTGAACTGTATTTTTACAGCAAAGTATTGTCAAAAAAAATATAAAATGGGTTTTCCGCACTTAAAATAGCATTTAAATTTATATTCCACATTTTGCCAAACAGTTTAGTGGGTAATTGTTATAAAAAACCACAACTTAATACAACTTTGCAGATACTTATGCGCCTAACCTTAACAATGTTTATCATCTAGCTATACTTTCAAGGAGCTGAGCAGCGAAAAACCATGATATTTATAAGATCGGCTATTTCAATCATTTGTCAACAGTAATCATAGACGATCGGTTAAAACACTGCCTTTCAAAGTTATTAATGTGGGTTCGAATCCAAACAATCATGATTATTTTTAATTTTGTACAAATTTTTAAATTATTCATTTCCTTTCTTTTTTATTTTTACTTATATTTTTATAAGTTGATAACATGTTATTATTGTATTTAGTTTTTTTTTTAGCATTCATCTATGCCAAAATATAATGGTCAGGATGTTAAATGATAATAAACAGAACGCATCGCATTCAAAAGTACAAAACCAATGTAGATAACTTTTATACATAAACCGAATAGAAATTGTGGCAATGTACATGAACACAACATAATGTAATGCAGATACCCATAATGCCATCTATTGATCCAAATAGTACTCAACACAGCGGAGCATGAGAATTACATCAAAACATATTTTTAATAATTAGTGGTACTTTTAAAACGTCTTAAAAAGTGAATCTTATGATATCTTTAAAATACATAGTAGTTCTGAATAAATTCCTATTAATAAAAATAACTCCGAAATAATATAAAGACAGTTCAACTTCAGATTCCATAATTGTAATTTTTTGAATCGTCAACAGGCATGCGCTTACATTTGCTAAGCTTAACTTGAGTAGCTCAAAAATGAATTTTTACGGGCCAGGGATCACGTCATACCACCCGCGAGCAGCTCTTTTCACGAGAGGAATCGCGAAAAGAGTTGAATTAGATTGGTTAGTCGGATGTTCATTTGCGTTCCTGATTTGAAATAAATTTAGGATTAACTTGATTTATTAAGTAGTTTCTGAAAATTGTAGTTTGAAGGAAAGCACCATTCATATAGCGCAAAATAATATCAGCATAATAAAGATCAAATGCAAACAATTTTTTTTTTTAATCTCCCGACGCCATAAAGAAGGCTGTTAAAGGCAGCATGCACAGAGCGGTCCACGCAGCAGAAGACCGCATGGATACGCGTCGTGTCTGGTCGCGATCTTCAGCATTGAAGAAACGATAGAGAAGAAGAAAAATGCGAACATGGCCACTCAAATGCGAATTATTTTACGAATATTGTTAAAAATTGACGATGGCATACACCACAATCAGGAGATGGTTAGGTTATTTTAGAAGATAGCCTGTGTTGTTCCGTTGCTTCAGCATTAATTAACTATTTCTGTGAACGGGGAGCCCACTGACCAACATCAATATGTATAATATTGACAAATGTTTTTGGAAAAAAAGGAAATTATTTCCATGAAAACGCAAAGGAAGAAAATGATAGATACCATCGAATAAATTTTATGATTTCTATTTAAATATGTCACTTCTAAAAAACTTTGCATAGGCACTCGGTTGAAAGCCACACGTATTCAACAAACTGTCATAGTAGCTGAAATAAGATTTCGGCTGATTGCTCCGGCATGGCTAAAATTTGTTCAATTTCCAGTGAAGCAACAGCTCAGGGCCAAAAATTATCCGTTGCGGGTTGCACCCTTCAGTGGATCATGGGAAACTGTAGATCCGCAAGCAATGACGCCAGAGACAAACTCGCGAAGAGATTTTCCGAAATGGTACTGCTGGACCTGTACCCACGTGTTCTCTTCTTACCTTTCTCACTGATTCGTACATGAATTTGTTAGAGGTCAACTGAACTTTAAGACAACAAATAATCACGGGCCACAAAACAGGCAGTCAAAAATGGCAATGTTAAGCCTATACATGCGACTAACCAAGCGACTTCTCAACCCAAGTTGAAATACCCCCCGAATTATAATAGGTATAATTTCGGGTCATTGTCCCCTAGAAAAATATATTTTCAACATAGGTACTGCGGCACGATGGATCGATGATTTAAAAAAGGTGGTTGGCAGCAGATGGACGTGGACTGCACAAGACCGGGATGGTTGGCGCTTTTTGGGAGGCTTACATTCAACAGTGGACGCCAATTGGCTGAAATGATGATGATGATGATGATGATAGTCGCCATAGACAGCCCAATTTACAGAGGTGGTTCGATACAGAGAAATCAGTTGTCGACTTCATTCTGGAAATGAGGCCTTTGCTTCCCGACGTGCAAACATCCTCGGAACTAAGAGGGCGCTCAGCGAAACCTATATGCATAGCTTCGCTGGCTAACCTTGCCTAAGCACAACGGAGCGAATGGGAGTCTAAATGTGGATAACGGAATCTCATCTGTACTCTCTCCAATGCGAAGGGAGTGTTTCCTTCTAGATAGAGTTTCCCATTTCAACTTTATGTAGCTCAACCGCATGTTAACAATTTCAGCAACTTTCTTGAACATCGTGTATAGAAAAGCGTTATCATTAAAACGATTCTCATTACGAAAACTTACTAAGGTTGTCCAGTGATTTTAACAGAAGAGGTGATACAGCTAATGCCTTGCATTCTAAGGAGTCAAGCGATGCTAGAATTTTATTGTTCGTATATCTTATCTCACAATGGTTGCTGGTCGTTCACAATGGGCCTCATCAGAAGGCTTAAAGTCACTCAAAGTGCAATAGAGAGGGCAATATTCGTAGTGAACCAAGGTTGCCGGACGAACCAAGGTTACCAACATAGCCCGAAGGATCGCCAAACTAAAGTGGCAGTGGGCAAGGCATATTGCTCGCAGAACAGATTCCACAAGGCGGACCAATGAAGATCGCGGGTAGCCGATGGATGCGAGACGCGCAGAACCGGTTGTTGTGGCGACGCTTGGGGGAGGCCTTTGTCCAGCAGTAGAGGTCTTTCGGCTGATATGATGACATCTTATCTTAGCGATCTTACCTAATGACATCATACTGTACGACATACACGCAAACAAAGTCACGTGCAACAGCTATCTATCTTTTTCTAACCTTCTAATGTATAGAAATCTCGATCACAGATCACACAATTTTTGTGTTTATTTATATGGCAAAACAACGTTTGCCGGGTCAGCTAGTCATCAATAAAAACGAGTGTTGATCAATTTAAATTTTTGAGTGTTGATCAATATTCTCATCACCCGCCATTCAAAAAACCGGCCAATTTCTAGTCGGACTCGCACACGAAGGGTTCCGTACCATAAACCTTAATTTTTATTATTTGTTGTTATAGTGGCAATAGAAATACACAATCTATGAATTTTTTTACAGACGGACAGACGGATGGACAGACAGCAGAGGCTTAGTAATAGGGTTCCGCTGGTTACCCTTTGGGTACGGAACCCTAAAAATGACATGAAATGCATAACGCCATTCATGGAATATGATACTTATGATATAATATGATTTAATACAATAATTAATGTCATTTATAATTTAAATAATAATTGTGCATGCCTAAATTGGTAAAACACAGTGAACTGCGCATTCACCTAACACCTGGAATGTATAACTATGTACTGTGTTTCGCAATAAAGTTTGAAATTGAAATTGAAATTGAAATGGAATATGGAGTTGAACGTTTAAAATATAAATCTAGAGTTTGTTTTAATTTTTCACCGACTTTTTCAAAAAGGACGAGGTTCTATGTTCGGCTGTATTTTTTTTTTTCTATGTATGTTCACCAATTTCTCCGCCAATTCTGGACCGATTTTAAAAATTCTTTTTTTATTCGAAAGCCTATCCTCCTGAAGTAGTCCCACTGTCACCAAGACAGAATCTGATGATGGGATCCCATGAAAATCGAGGGAAACCTTCAAATTTTATAAGCCCGTACACTGTTTTTCATAAACTTTCTAACGCAATTCAGATATTTGTGCCTGGTGATCATCATCTCATGTTGCTGAGCTGATGATGGAAGGTATAAGTCAGGATCTGATGATGTGATCCCATGTAAAATGTTTGTTCAGCGATATTTTCGCCAATTGGCGGATTCTTTTTTTGTTTGGAAGAGCATTTTCTCGGACTGGTCCCATTTAAATTTGGTGAAGATCTTCGGTGGTAGGCAACGGAACTCTTCAATAATGATAGCAAATGGATCGGGATTTCTGTAATCGCATGTCTGTTGATTGTTTACACCAGTTCATAACATAATATCACGCCAGCACGCTGTGCTTGTGGTTTCACTTTTTAGTGGTACCTGCTTACCACTAACAGTGAAAAATAAAAAACATATATCAAAAAAATAAAACCGACTTCCAAAAACAAAACACTACAGAGTAAAAAATAACTTTAATTTCGGAAGTATGTGTTCAAAAACGAAATACTACTCTGTCAAGAAAGTACCGGGAAAAGATCAATAATACACAAAATGTCTGTTATTCATCCAAATTTATTTTATCACCTTCAAAGTATGCTCCTTTAGAAACGATACACTTGCGCCAACGAATAATCCATTCATCAAAACATTTTTTAAACGCTGCTTCCGGAATTGAGTTCAGTTCTCGCCGCGAATTCTCCTTTATGTCTTCTATCGATTGAAAACGGGTGCCACGAAGTGGTAATTTGAATTTAGGAAAAAGAAAAAAATCAGCAGGAGCCATATCTGGTGAATATGGTGGTTGCTGGATGGTATTTGTTGAGTGTTTGGTTAAAAATTCGTTCACAATGATAGCCTTGTGCGAAGGCGCATTGTCGTGGTGCAAAATCCAAGAATTTTCTTTCCACAAATCTGGCCTTTTTCGTCGAATTTGCTCTCTTAAACGCCGCATAACGCTCAAATAATATTCTTTATTTACCGTTAGACCTTCCGGTAAGAATTCAGAGTGCACATTGTGCACAACACCGCGATAGTCAAAGAAAACAGTCAACATGACTTTGACTTTTGATCGACTTTGGCGTGGTTTTTTCGGTTTCGGTTCAGTTGGAAGGCGCCACTCCGAAGCTTGTTGACTAGTTTGCATGTCAAACTCGTAAACCCACGTCTCGTCACCAGTAACAATGCGTTTCATGAATGTTGGGTCCGAACTGACTCGTTCTAGCATGTCCTCAGCGACTTTCATGCGATTGAGTTTTTGGAGAAAATTTAGATCTTTTGGTACTAGCCGAGCAGCAACATGTTTCATACCCAAATGATTAGTTAAAATGGTACGGATCGACTCGTGAGATACAGAAAATTCGGCGGCTATCTCTCTCAGAGTTGAATAGGGATTTTCAGTCACTATTTCCTTCACTTTTGCGATGTTAACTTCAGTTGCAGACGTTGACGGCCTACCAGAGCGAGGCAAATCTTCCATCACATCTCGACCGCTTTTGAACGCTTTGAACCACTCATAAGCACGAGTTTTTGATAAAGTCGATTCACTGTAAGCCTTCTGTAACATTTTCAGTGACTCCGAAGACGAAATTCCATTGGCGATGCAAAATTTAAGACAAACTCTTTGTTCGATATTTTTGTCCATTATGAAATTCGCAATACACACTAAATATGATATTACTAAAACCAGCACTGTATTTAATATATAGTAAATAACAGATGCAACTCAAACTCCGCGCCAAAATGGAAAACAGTTGTGCCAATCTAACAACTACAAAAAAACAAAAATTTGAATTTGGAACCATAAACAAATCATCCATTCCCGATACTTTTTTGACTGAATGTAACTAGAAACACCGACTTTCGTAATAAAAGTTATTTTTTACTTTGTAGTGTTTTTATTAATAGGAATATTATGTGCATTCAGAACGATATTGTTTAAGGTATTAAAAAAAATACTTTTTTAAGACGTTGTAAAGTCGAATGTCGGTTAATAGATGACACAGCGTGTTTTCACATTAAGTGAGATAACGCGTTGATTTTTTCTAGAAAATTGCCACAATTCCTATTATTATTCCTAATATTCCAGTAGATTTTGAGTTAAATCGTAACAAACAAACGAACAAAAAAAATCTTTACTCTATTCAATATTAGTTAGTGCCTACAGTAAAAAGTATTTTCCTTTTGTGTGTTTGTTCTTACATGCTTGACATCCAAACTAAACGCACAAAACGTTTTGGAAATACTTTCAGTGTGCGTTCAGCAAAGGCAGCAACTCAACCTGCGGCCCGCCATAGCTTGTATGATCCTATAGCCTAGTATAAATTATATCGTTGGTCCTTTATTTACTCAGCGTCTCAGTAACATTTATTTAGTAAGTGTAAACTGCGACAATTTAATTATACTTTACAGGTTTCGGCTTTCTAGTACACTTTTTGATGACGTGCTGAGACTATTCACGCGCCAACTTTTTCTTATTATTAACCAAAAATTCGGCCGATGTCATAGCTGTTATAGAATAATTTTATCGAAAACCGCCCAATTTTTAATCAAGAATTTCATTTATGTAGAATTGTAGATACTGTTAAATGTGGAATTATATTTTACTGTAGGTTATTGCGGCCAATCATGACAAAAGTAGAAGTGGTATTCAGCCTAAGAAACAAAACGGTTGAGTATGGCTGAGCTAAGGAGGAGGATTCTCTTCCGGACTATGTGTTGCAAAACCGTTATCTTTCCTCATCGTCGAACACAATATCATCGCTTACCATTAAGGTCATGGCACACTATAACGCACCGCTACGGCACCGCTTCAACTCTTCATTCAAAATAGAGCATAAGATTGTGTGTGGTATAATATATTTCGTAATTTCAATTTGAGAAAGCCAATGGCAGGCAGTCAGCGCACTTGCTGCTACTATACGACTCTACTCGCAGCCTGCGCGCTGAAAACGGACCGCGTGCTTACTGCGCTCCGATTCCCAATCGCTTTATTACATTATGAATAGGTATAGGTAAGAATTGGTGGTAGTGAATGGATATCAGATTGATTATGTGCCTATAACATCTGGAGTTCCACAAGGCTCAATCTCGGGTCCACTCTTATTCATTATTTATATAAATGACATTGGGAAATGCTTTAAAAGTACAAAATTTCTCATGTATGCTGATGATCTGAAAGCCTTCAGGGTTATTAACATCAAGGAGGATTGATTGTTGTTTCAGGAGGACCTCATTAGACTCACAGAATACTGTCGTGACAACAAATTACAACTCAGCATTTCCAAGAGTCATTGTATAAATTTTACAAAAAAATACCTGTCATCGGTTTTGGGTATAAGTTTTATGAAACTGCATTGAGTAACACATCCATTGTTAGGGATCTGTTCGATTATAAAATCTCCCTTAATCAACAAGTTGAAAAAATAGTGAATAACTCTTTCAAGATGTATGGTTTCGTTATGAGAGCATCCGACGAGTTCAGACGTCCCTCTACCTATCTTTATTTATAAAAAATGTTAATACGCTCACAGCTTGAATATGCCGTTCAGGTCTGGAATCCGTTCTATCAAAAATACGTGGATGAGATAGAGAAGGTCCAGCGTAAATTGTTTCGTGCCATGTATGCCACAAGACATATCTATCATACCAAAAATAGCTAAAGAAGTATAACTTGTTAACTTTAGAACCTATAAACTACTTGAAGCCAATATTCTGTAAAATATCGTCTACAATAACTTTGACTCCATTAATCTTACAAGTAAGCTATGCTACACGGTGCCCCGCACTGTCAACATACGTAGTGTTCGAGCTGGAACACTGTTTGCTGTAAACAGTTGTCGCACTAACTCGGAATTACGGTGCCCTACTTGTCGAATGGTTGACACTTACAATTGTAGTTTCATAAACATTGGTATTTTTATGTGTTCTAAATCTAAATTTAAATATAATGTACTCAAAATTTTATCTGCGCAGTCAAAATGTTAATAATATTATAATAAATAAATTTCTCCTTTTGGAATTCATTAATATATAAAAATTGATTTAAATGTTTTTAGTAATAATTTGTGAGTCCCTCTATATTTTATGGTTTAATTTAATGTACTATACAATTTAATTTAATGTAAAATTTAATTTACTGTGTAATTTGGTTTTATTTAATGCATGCTTTTTCTTCTTCTTTATCATTTTAATGATTTTAATATCATTTTGATTTTATATTTGATTGTCCAGCGGCATTTACTACCGGTATTATTCTACGTGAATACGCGGATAGTGCAGTGGGCTGCAATACTGTAAACGTTCACTTAACGTAATTTTTTGTAAATATGTATATTGTAGCTGTTTTTTGTCCCAATAAATAAAATGAAATAAATAAATAAAATAAAAATGAAACAAATGCTTTTTAACAGTAAAATTGTGTTCGTGGTAACAGCAAGCTTGCACCTCGCAGATGACGCTTAGTTAGCGCATCGGTGGCTAGCTGTAGTCTAAATTGAGAGGACGCCGTTCTGCAGCTGTGTAGTTGCGGTCCCGATATAATGTGCCATGAACTTTATACGAGATATATCGCGAACCTGTCACTAGTAAAAAATTTCTTCTTCACTTCACAATAAGTTTCACGATGAAAGTTAATTTTTATAGGTACTTACGAATTATTTATAAAACTTAGATGATCAATAATAACACTAACGGCTTCTGGAAGTGCCACCGCGACGGCTCAGCGTTTTGACATTATTTTGAACAATTGCAACGTATTTGTTATACGAGAGAAATACATTCGTATACAATCTTGCGACTTATATGTATTAAAAATCAATAATAATAGTTAATTTACAAAAAATTGTCATATCCCATCAAAAACATAAAAATTATAATAATGACCGCACTATTATTACAAACCAAACTATATATAACAGAAGACACAATATAACACTAGTTAAAAGAGAAAACAAACACACGTACATGATAGCCGTACCAAACACTAATCACATACTGAAAAAAAAAACAGAAAATACATAGAACTACAAGAGAAAATCACTCGAGTTTGAAAAATGAACAGGATCACAATAGTCCCAATAGTAATATCAACAACAGGCGTTGTTCCAAAACAAATATTAATAGTTTTAAAGTCCTCAATCTAACGAAACACACATACCTTACATTACAAAAGCCACCATATTGAACACTTGCCGTATAGTTAGGAATTGCTTACAACTGAACTTAGATAATGGTAATAATTTCAACCCAGTACAAAGCCATTTACCATCTTATTATGAACTAGGATCTCACCTTGGATCACACTTGAGATTCTAGAAAACGCCAGCTAACCTGAGAACTTTAATTTCAAAACAATAATAATATCTATTGATCAGAAAAAAAATAACCAGTAAGTAAGTATCACACAAAAATTATAAGTAAAATCAAATGTAAGGTAACATGTATGTATAAACTAGCCAAGCCGAATTTTGAACGTTTTATCTTATTTCAGAATTATTAATAGAACTTGGCACCCATTTAGATCTCAATTCTTTTTTGAGCCAGTTTAAATTTCGACAATCACGGATATTATTAACATTAAACTCTTTGACTCTCTTTTTCACATTTATGTTTTTGATGGAATACAAATATTACACCGACGCGGCTGAAAAACCTAACACAAAAAAATCGTTATTACATTTCAATTTTAGTTAGTAAATAAATTCCGTTCCTATCCAGTCACTCACTCGTGAAAATAACTGATACAACACAAAAAATATATACGTCATGTTATAAAAATGGGATATGCGCGTACGAAATCGCAGGCAAAAGTATTCATAAATTAAATTAGTTCCCAGAAAGCATAGTTAGTTGCATATAAAAATATGCAACTAATAAAATGCTTTCTGACAACTAATTTAATTTATGAAAATTTAGTTTTCATTCGCTTGTTTCGTGATGAATAAAATTTTCCTGTATTGCATCTGTACGTTCTATATTATGGTTAATTTACGAACAGTCATTATGTTGCTGGTTTATCCCAGGAATAATTTTATGCAAATTTAGTTTTAATTCGCTTGTTCCGTAATAAATTTAATTTTCATGTATAATACGAGTACATACGTTCAGTATTACCTGCGTTTCATTGCAAAGAAATAAGTAAAAAAGTCAAAACATAATATTTAATGTTACAACTGATGCTTATATTCGCATCTGCTCGTAGGCCTACTAGCCACAATGAGAATGATTTTTAATTTATACGACATTTCGCAGACAACTATAATAATTTAAATCGCTTTGCCACACGCCGCTTTTTTATTTGCACGCTTACAAAGTTCCAAAATGTACTTGAACATAACCATCTCAGTCGTGTTCACCCACGCACAGGCAAGATACTGCTAAAACTTAACAATAATCATTATAATATTTATTCCATACCTGCTTGACCACCGACCGCTTCATTTCTGCAAATCAGATTTGTAAAACAGATTGGTCAGATAATAAAACTTTGCTCTGTTTCACTTCGTTAACAATTCACAGAAAAACTAAATTAGCAGTTAGAAAATAAAATTCGTTATAAAATCTACGATTTTTAGTTAATGATTTCCGGCAAAAATAATTGGTATTTTATTGCTGCTACGGATTTCATGTTCGCGCACTGAAGTCGGCAACAGCGTGTAATTTTTGAGCACGGAAAGGTGAGGCCTCATTCACCGCCCCGGCCAAAGTCGGAAAGGGGACTGATCGGTGAGAGCACCCTATCTCTAAATGCAAATCAAAATAAAAATGATTCGCTCATTTTTTGGAGAAGTCAGAAGTCCTATAGATTTCATCGGAAAATTTTCATGGGATTTAATCTTTTTCGAGCGAGGTCGTGTTTTGTCGTCCCGGGTATTTATAGCAATTAGCAACATTGCGATAATCAGTTCTAAGAAATGAGAAAATAACAGAAGCCAATTTATTATGAGTAATATTTTTCCTGTTCGATGTCCCTCTGTACAACGTTATTAAGGTGAGAAGCTTAATCAGTGGAGTGTGTTTGCGATTTAGTATAATGAGAAATGGATTAAGCTTTAAAGCGCTGCTTTCCACAATCTTGGGCGAAAGTTGATTACATTCTTCAGAAAAATTGTTAGTCATATAAATCAATTCAATTACTTGAACTCTCAGAAAGTTATCTCGACTTGAAACATTTCAATCAAATCGAAGTAAACCTTCTGTAGTTGCTTGTGAATGCCACATTATTGATCAGTCTATGATACGTTTTCGGTTTAATTTGCGCTTTGTTGCTCCTGCCTACACAACAGTCTGGATACGAGGGTCGAGGGTCGAGGGTAGCGCGGACAGGTATTTATTAAAATGTCTGGCCATATTCACGAGCGAAGTGCATTGCACATTCGGTGTTCGCAGGTGAGATGAATTCATTTGTATGATATTTTGATGTCATGTTAGGATGATTTTATCATATTATGATTGTTAAGGTTTGTTTTGACCAAAAATACTAAGTACCATCATTTTAAATTTCTTTTCAAATGAAACTACCCAGCTACTACCTACCTACTTATTCTTTTTTGACTATTTGGTATTGAACCTACACAGCTTAAAAAAGAAAGAAAATAATTTATTCGTGTACACCCACAAAAAATGTAATATAGTAAAGCTAAAGAATTTGTTTGTTTGAACGCGCTAATCTCTATTATGGTTACTATAAAATGTTGTTAGTTAGTTAACAAGGTATATTTATTAATTTATAGTAAAGTGCTTGGATATCTGTTTCCATAGATAGGTAGGTAATGAATTAACCGACTTTGTGTGAATTCTATTTTAGGTACGTATTTGAATATCGAAAATTAAAATACATACGCTTAAAATGTCAATATTCAAAACATCGAAAATGGAAATATCGAACGATCATAAAACTGAAAATTTAAATACTGAAAGTTTATATTATTTATTTAAATAACCTACGTCCAATATATCTAAAATCTTAATATCTACAGAAGTTACATCGATAGATCTAAATATTAAAACACAGATAATCGAATGTTTTAAATATCGAAGTGCAAAGTATTGAACGTCCTAAATATTTAGAAATTAAAATACCTACGTGTAAAACTGCGTTAAATTTTCAACATTTAATACATTACTTATTTATATTCATGCTAAGAATACCCACAAGTTAAAATGTCGAATAAATTTTTATATAAGTAGTATGAGTGGAAAAAAGTTGCTTCTGCGACGTCTCCGGCGCTGCGGTAGGTGCAACCCCTTCGCCCTTGCGTAACAAAGGATAGGCACCCACTGTCACCTCCGCAACTTCGGCTTGAATACACTCATACTTCCTATATGAAGTTCGATATTTTAACTATTAGGTATTTTTAACGTAGATATTGTCAATATAGATGTAATAATTTAATCACTCGACATCTCAATCTTCGATGTTCTGAACGTCGGTATTTTAAGCGTAGGTATTTTAATCAGGGATGCTCCGAGGAGACGGCACGCTCCGAGGAGACGGCTCCAAGGAGGCACCTCAAGGGGGGCGCAAGCGCGGGCAAAGCCAGCCCGTGCCTGTGGAGGAGCAGGTTCTGGACCTGGTGCGGCAGGAGTTGGCTGCCTTCGCAGTACGGTTCTCTGTACTGGAGGGCATCGTCCTGCGCCCCCCCCTGGCAGCGAGCCAAAAGGCGACGGGCCAGCAGAAGGCGGCCTCGTATGCGGCCACCGTGGCTGCCAAACCGGGGTCATCCGGTCAGGCCAACCAAGGGGCTGGACTGGCAAAGACCAAGCCGAAGAAAGGTGGGGTGGCTGCACAGGCAGCGCGAGCTCCAGCTCCAGCTGTGCAACAGGCGCTTCCGTCTTCAAACTCTCCGGCGGCCGAAGCTGGATGGCAAATAGTTGGAGAGTTGAAGAAGGCGAGAAAGGCAACCAAGGCGGCCAAGAAACGCGAGAGGAAGCGGCGACAAAAAGAGCGAAGCGTCGCAGGCAGGCTCCGTGCCCCAAAGACCGCAGCTGTAGTGATCACACTACAGCCGGATGCTGAGAAGAGGGGCGTGACATACAGCCAAGTGCTCATGAAGGCAAAGGAGGCGGTGAACCTCCAGGAGCTCGGCATTACTGGGGGCCTCCGACACAGGATGACCATGACTGGGGCCCGGATGCTGGAGATCCCCGGTGCAGCCAGTGGCCCGACCGCTGACGCTCTGGCTGAAAGGCTTAGAGCGTCCTTAAATGCGGACGAGGTCCGAGTGTCCAGGCCTACCAAGTGCGTTGATATACGCATTATAGGCCTGGACGACTCCGTCACGGAGGAGGAGGTGGTGGCCGCCGTCGTCAGGACTGGGGGGTGCTCTGCCGAGCAGGTGAAGACAGGCACCATACGTCCTGACCGCACGGGCATGCGAACCGTCGTGGTGAGCTGCCCCGTGACGGTGGGCAAGAAAATATCGGAGGGCCGAAGACTCCTGGTGGGCTGGGTATCTGCGCAGGTCAAATTGCTGGAACCCAGACCTCTGAGGTGCTTCCGCTGCCAAGTGGGCAACCACGTGGGTGTCCAGTGCACCTCGGAGGTGGACCGCAGCGATCTTTGTTTTCGCTGTGGTCAGCCCGGACACAAGGCCGGCTCGTGTGACGCCAAGCCGCACTGCGTTGTATGTGCGGCAGCTGGCAAGCCGGCCGATCACTGGGTTGGGGGCAAAGCCTGCGTCCCACCCGCCAAAGCCGGGGGCAAAAAGAAGCCCTCCACCACCGCCGTCCCTGCCGCCGCCGCCGTCCCTGCCGCCGCAGGCGCCACTGCTGTCGCCGCTGCCGCGACCACCACCGCCGTCACTGCCACCGAAGTCGCTTCAGTTGTCGCGAGTGAGTCACAAGGGACTCAGGAGGAGGCAGAAATGGAGTGCCAATAACGGCTCCATTACGCCTCCTTCAGGCGAACATCAACCATTGCGCCGCCGCTCAGGACCTATTGGTCCAGAGCATGGCACAGTGGTTGATTAATATCGCTGTGGTCGCTGAGCCTTACTTTGTCCCGCCCAGGGACATAATACAGGTTGATAAAGGGGTTACATATAATGGTCGATAGATACACTGTATCATTACCTGATGGTGTGCTAATTATTAGAAATTTAAACTTACAATAAAAAATTTCAATGTTACAATAAGTTCAAGTTACAATACACCATCTAAATTGAAATAATTTAATATGATATGTATTTATAATAAAATTGATTTATTATAAATACATTTCATATTAAATTATCATGGAATGTCGTTATGTCAGATTCATAAAATGTTATACTAAATTGTAAACTGATAAAATGAATACAGGTCATAATCAATTGTTATAGGATGTCAAAGACAATTATAATTGAATAAATTAGTGTTATACATATCAGCAAGATCAATTAAAATATTTAAAGATTCAAACATTTTTTTCCTGCACATACTTTTGGACATTGTAGTAACATCTGTCAATTAGGAATTTGTGTAATTTTGGCTTGAACTGTGAAATGGGTAACTTTTTTAAATCGTCAGGCAATTTGTTGTAGATCAGAGAAGCCATACAAAGATCACTCTTATTGACCAAGGCTGTTTTCCAAACGGTACTACTATTTTAATTGCTTTTTTTGGTCACGTAACTGTCTATAATGACTTTTAAAATCAGTCTTGAAATATTTAGGATTTGATTTCACAAACCTATTCATTATAATCTTCGATATTCAAATACGTACGAGTACCCTCTATTTTACACCTTTTCCTGGCTGAAAAACTGCGTTGTGAGATTTGTGCATTTTTGTACATGTTATATAATATATATTTTTTTGATAGGATCTCATTCTTTTTTGTACCTACAAAAAGGAATCATATCCCATCAAAAATAAGATATTTTTATGAGATCCATAAAAAAGGGGGACTAAGTACCTAGTCCTCCTTTTTTCGGGTATTACTCGTATATCTTGTGCCTTTGCTGCGGACTTTCTCAAAACCCACTCCCTGTCTCTGTTGGCTTTTCTCAGAGAGTTTGATGTGTTGATTATTGTCAACTCTGGACGGTAAAGGCATCCAAGTCTATATTCAGAAAATATATACATATTATATTCCGAAATTGCAGACTCCTGCGCTTTAATAAAACCAGTTGATATTTAATAAATGAATTAATTAAAAACCGCCTAGAGTTGCCTCTTTAGAAAGTGACACATGCGCTTGTCCTTACATCAGTGACTGACGCGGAGCGAAGATTTTATGCGATTTCATTGGTTAATTTTTCTCCGCTCCTCTCCTCTCCGCTCCAGTGGACAGTCAGCCTTAATGGTTGAGCGATTATTAGAGTTGCCATTATTATTGAAACGGACTTATTAATGCCTAATAAATATAAATTTGAAATGACGGAAGCAACTGTTAAAATTATAAAACAAAAACTTATGAAAATCAACAGCAACAAAAAATAATTCACTGCAAATAATACATTCTGTATTAATAAGCACTTTGACCTAATTGAGTAGCCATTACAGGTAATGGCTGAAGAGTATACATTATATCCGGATATATCACTTTGACTGTAACATGTAATTATAAATAGTTGAGGCACTCATCTGGGAAATATGGGGTCCGTTACCATCTTAAGGACGCCAACCTTACCTGCTAGCGGTGCACCCTGCTGTCCAACGGACGAGGCTCTGGCGAAGCTGGTTTCCCTCTCGTAGGGTTGTGGGAGTCAGATGGCTGGTCGCTCACGTAAAACCATCTTCAGTCATATAATAATATGGACAAGGACAATAGTAAGGATACTCGGTCTAGGGCGTCGCCGCTCAACGACGCGCAGGCACTTCGCCCTAAACCTGCAATAAGTGGGCAAGGGCTACCATGTCAAGTACGGGCACGGCTAAAGAAGTTAGTACCCAAAAGGAAGTTCCGCTTTGCCACCTGGAACATTGGCTCCCTAACTGGACGTTGCTTGCAGAGAACTCGCGGACGTACTTGCGAAGCGTCGGGTCCAGTGAGCCTTCCTTCAGGAGACGCGCTGGAAGGGAAATAAGTCACGTGACACCGGGCAGGGGTACCGGCTAGTGTACAACGGATCATCAACGGGCAGGGGCGGAGTGGCCGTGGTGCTGTCTAAGGACCTTCGGGATGGACTCCTTGAAGTAGACCGATGCAGCGACCGGTTGATGCGAGTTAGGGTGCTGATCGAAGAGTCGATAATGAACCTAATCAGCGCCTATGCTCATCAAACTGGTTGCTGTGAGTCTGAAAAGGAGGTCTTCTGGGATGAGTTCGAGGACGTATTACGCGCTATTCCGAATTCCAAAGGGGTTTTGGTTGGGGGGGGATCTCAACGGTCACGTAGGTCAGTTTGCTGGAGAGTACGGACGTGGTCGGTCGCGGTGGTTTTGGTTATGACTAACTAAATGCTTGATTCGGTGGAACGCAGAGCTAAGAGGCTCATCGGTGACGTAAAATTGGTGGATGCCAAGCTACATAGCTTGGCTCATCGCCGTAAGGTTGCCTGCTTGTCGCATGTCGGTCTTCTACAGATTGTACTTCGGTGAGTGTGCCCAAGAACTCCACGACCTCATCCCACCGGCCCCCTTCTACCATCGGACATCCAGACACATTGCATATTACCATCCCTACCTTGTGGCTATTCCACCAATTTTATAATGCGCACAGCAAAGGAGTGGAACTCTCTGCCTGCGTCTGTGTTTCCAAAAGCTTACAACCCTAATCTACTCTCAAAGTTAGAGTGAACAGGCTCCTTCTGGGTAGGTTCGCTCCATCGTAGACTTTGTCTCTGTCATATCTGACATAGACTAGAGTCAAGAGCAAAACCATTACAAATAAAAAAAAAATATGCAGTGGTAGTCAGTATACTCAGGACCTGCGCTGTGTCAGACCTAGCCATCGCGAACACATTCTTTCAAAAGAATCCCCAGCATCTTACTACGTACCGTAATGGTGCCTCCTCAACCCAAATAGATTACCTGCTGGTGCGACGGTGCCACATTGGCAAGGTTACCAACTGTAAAGTCATCCCAGGCGAAAGCCTAACGGCTCAACACCGCCTCCTTGCCCTGGACTTTGCGGTTATACCAAAGAAGAAAGTGATCGAGAAACGCAAACCTCGCACTAAGTGGTGATTGCTTGATGGTCCTAGGCAGTCGGACTTTATCGCGGTCGAGCATTCCGAGATCAGTGCTCCGCATGAGTCCGCTCAGGAGATCTGGAGTGGGATCCATTCAGCAATCATCGCTGCGGGTAAGCGCGTCTTTGGCACTTCTCCTGGTGGCCGCACCATAGACAAGGAGACGTGGTGGTGGGATGACGGGGTGCAGGAGGTGACTCGGAAGAAGAAGGGTTTATTTAAACAGTAGCGTAATTGAAGGTTATGATTTTATCCTAATTTTAATTTAATTTTGGGAAGTTTTTATTTTTATAATGTTATGTGAGCCTAGTTATAAGTGCATGCTGTGGTCTCCTGTAACTGAAGGAGCGAGCACACTTAAATGAAACTTGTATAAATGTCTTATAACTTTATAAATGTGTATCTTTAGTTAGAGATCCTAATAAACAAATAAATAAATTTGTTTCGATAGTCTATTTTATTTTGGACAACAAACAAATTACACATACACTTACTAAGGAGTTAGAGAGGCGATGAAGTTCGTTGAGTACCAACTAAATCCGCGCGAAAAAAGTCGCGAGCGAAGTGCCAGTTAGCGATAAAAATGAAAATAATTTTTTTGCGTGATTAATATTATGATTCTAATATGATCCTCTTAAAGTGGATTTTTAGCCCCCCTGAACTCAAGAACAAAATATTAACGTAATATATAATTTAGTAGTCGCAGAGTACAGGAATATTAATAAAAACGTCCTTCAAAGAGAGCTGAAAGATATGTGGGCTCTACTAAGTCTCTTTGACGAACGGGAAGTGCTCATTCAGTGCGGCGGCGGCGTAATTTATATCAACCAAGTTGAAATTCGGCTGGAGGTGAGGTAGCCGCATTACTCAATCTGGAGTGCCTATATGAAAACGGCGTGTTATAAGATATGTTTGCAACTAAAACTCAACTTCATACATTCCAAGAGTTCCATACAGTCAAGTGTACAATCGAGACGACAACTTTTGGATGCAATGATGCTCCATGGTTTGTGCCTCAATATATTTGATTGCACTGAAATGACAAATAAAATATGTTACACGTGAATTATGTGCCTATTCCACGTGAATTAATGTAAGACCAATAACGGGGATGACTACCTCTTCGACTCCTTGTGGAAACTTATAACGCACACTTTATGAAAATAGATATTTTACTAGTAAAAAATTTAAACTCTCGCTGTAACTTTATTAGCACCAACATTTTAAATTAGCACTTAATTTAATTTAAAAACGCTTTTCACTTATTTATTTGATTAATCCGTGAACATTGTGTGTAGATACACACAATGTTGGCTCAACAATAACCTTGATTTCTTTCTTTCTTTTATCATGAAAATACATACATACGTACTTAAAAAACCGGCCAAGTGCGAGTCGGACTCTCACACTTAGGGTTCCGTACCATAAACCTTAATTTTTATTATTTGTTGTTATAGCGGCCATAGAAATACACAATCTGTGAAAATTTCAGCTCTCTACCTATTACGGTTCTTGAGATACAGCCCGCTGATAGACAGACGGACGGACGGACGGACGAACGGACGGACGGACAGAGGTTTAGCAAAAAGGTTCTGTTGGTTACTCTTCGAGTACGGAACCCTGTAAAATATATATTAACCTTAGCTAGTCATGCTAAAATACTTACACTGTTAGTCGCGTGGGGTCCACATGAACCCCATAATTAATTGTGAAAGATAAAAAAGTACAATGAATTCAAATATTTATTTTATATAGGAACTTGAAGAACAACACCTTATTTAAACAATAATTGTAAACTTCCAGAAATAACCAAATATATACTTCTAATCAGACTTGAATCATCATCTGCCTAGCTTTTTCCCAACTATATTGGGGTCGGCTTCCAGTCAAGCCGGATTTAGCTGATTATCGGTTTTTTACGAGGAACGGCTGCCTACCAGACCTCCACAACCCACACTCTAAACAGAATTGAATGATAACTAGTAATTACTTAGCATAGGAATCCCAAACTTTGGTTTGGTATTCGTAACACATAATATATCTATCTACACCAAATTGTCATAAAGAGGAAAAATTTGTTTGTTTGTTTGAATCGAATAGGCTCCGAAACTACTGGACCTTTTAGTTTTTTATGTATACGTAAATTACACTTTGAATTATGCAAATCGGAGCTTTCGTTTAAAAAGTATAGAAATACTCTAAGTAAGAAAAATGACTCAGTTTGAGCGAACTGCTCTACGTTCAGTCTGTCTATAAGTAATTTACACGTTATCCTGTATAAACGAAGGACTAATGAGAGATGTTTGTTGACTAAACCCGTGCGAACGATGTCGCGGCCGAAGTTCTAGTTTATTACAATCACACACACTAGGTTCTGGGTTTTTATTTATTTGGACTTCACGCACGACAACGGCCTTTGGAACCAATAGAATTGCTTCTAGAAGTTGACGGTACTAGTATACTATTAGTCGCACGGGCTCCGCTGGACCCCAGACATCTCCGTATCGCACCTGCGGTTGTCGCCGTGCCTAGTGAAGCACTGAGGAAGGAGGGACGTCTGCTGAAGCTACTAGGACCACAGTCGCGTACCTGTAGCACTTGCGGAATTATGACGCAACAACACTCGACTAATTAAGGGTTAAAAATAATGAACATGTTAATGAGCTTGGTGCGGTCAAAACTAAATTTAAAATAAAATTATTAACTAAGCTTATTATGTTCGTCGGGAACAGTTTCCAATATGTATAGCTACGACATAATTATCTCCCACCTATATTGTACAACAATAAAGATATATAAGCTATAAATATCGCAACCCAAATTCAGCTGTCCCTGTCCTTGAGGTAGCAGCATTACATTACAGCGGCGTTTTTCAATCTTGTAGTAAAGCGTGTTGTACGATATGGCTGTGACATATATTATGGTGATGCCTACGTCCGTGGCCACCGGTATTGATAAGTGCTTCATGACTTCATAGATAGGCGATCAAGTTATTTCTATTTCAAGAAATTCCGTTGAAGTAGCGAGTTTTAAATGAGTTTGGTACATAAATAATGAGCCAGAACTTTGTGTTCGTTTTATTAGCACGATATTATACGATTCCCAATTAATGGTGGTTGTGAAGAGCACTTTCGCTGCGCAATACTAACCACACTCCCCACTCCGCAGTTTTTTTTTAAATAATGTTGCCCCACACTTCACATACACACAAAAATGAAAATTCATAAATACAAACAGTCAAATCTGGAATAATTATCTGTAGGCCATACAAGGTTTCTATCGTGCGGGAATCGAACTCGCGACACGCAATGCAGCAGCCAGTCGCTCAACCACAGCTCCAATCGTGTTATGTATTTCTTTTTTTTACAATTGATAGGCACGCGTTTGACCACTATCTCACCTGCTGGTAAGCAATGATGTGTATGCATTTCTACTGCACGTTATGCAACACAAAAATGCACAAAGGCGGACGTTATTTTTTTAGCGAACTAATTGTGTTAACTTTGAATCGAACTATGTATATTAGATATAAGAACTTTTGTCAACTCAAAACTTTACCATTTATCTATGCCCCAGATCTTGCAGCCATTGGGACCTTTTTTGCCGAAAACCCGTATTATTCACGCATGAATTCTGGTTTGATCTGCTGCCAATCTCGAATCGGCACGGTACGGTCGGGATTTTGCTACCGAATAGCAAAGGAATTATTGAGAGTTATCATTAAATCCGTATAGTGGCCACATGTGGCCAGAGTGCCTTGAGCAAAGTTAGGTGCCGCCTAGGGGATCCGGAGTTTAAGGCATTTAATGTAAAGCAAATATTTTCAGTCGCATTGTTCACTGCATGCGGTAAGATGGATCGTCAGCTTTGACTGACATTTCACTTAAACTTGCGCATTTTAGTTGAAGAGGTTGGTTGATTCAAAAACATTCTTGCGTTATTAGTTATATTTTGAGTTTATTTATGTAAAAGTACGAAGACGAAGTCACGGAAAGCCGCTTTAATTTTTGACGCCCTTTGTTATTGAACGTTTTCGATAACTCATTAAATTATATCTTTCATCTTATTATGATATAAAATTAATGACACAATTTAATAAGTTTCTAGTTATAGTACAACAGCCAGTCAACATTACTCACTTTATTGGAAAACTACAATGGTAAGTTAGCTGCAAAATATATAAAAATGTATAAAAACACCTTTACTTCGGTCTTACTATCACCACAAACAGAACTTAACATGCTCACTCATATTGTTCACCGTTGTCAGCCCACCTCTTCCTTCACGACCTTCAGATGTGTCATGATCTTTCTCGACACCATAGCTTTCTTTTCGTTTGACCTTAGTTGTCCTATATGGACCTAGGTACTTCGGCTTCAGTTTTAGTCCTGGGCTAAATTGCGTTCTTTGTATTGCTACTCATTCTCCTACTTACTACTTTCCTTTCTTTTTTATTATAAGTACTTGTGTTTTCATCCTGTATTTTTATTATTTGTTCTTTAGCAGTTTTCCTTAATTCTTCTCTTTCTATATTGAATTGTTCTAGACTTTTATGCTGTAATAAATTAATTAAAGATACCTACAT
Source organism: Lacanobia oleracea (assembly GCA_950371165.1). Lineage (NCBI taxonomy): Eukaryota > Metazoa > Arthropoda > Insecta > Lepidoptera > Noctuidae > Lacanobia > Lacanobia oleracea. The sequence goes on from OX493385.1 coordinate 1,363,871, forward strand.
CTTCTTTGGACTTCATGTTGACGCCTGTTAATAGCTCAAATGGACTTGTTCGTGGTAATACTCCTGTGGAATGTGCTATTTATTACCCGTTGCAATTGACACACATGTTTGTACCACACTAATGGATCGTCTGCACATAACTTTGTTAGAGTTGTTGTTATTTTGATGTGTTGTATATTCTTACTCTCACCATAATCCTTAAAGTCATGCCTTGTAAAAGCGGTCCTCCGGTCAGTTACAATTCTTTCTGGGTTCCCAAACATCTCTTTGTGGGGAAAAGCCACACGGATTTGGTAAAGGCATCAACTGCTACTATTGTTAGAATGTGATTATGCCTCTTTCTGGTCTCAGTCTTTGGTCCGATGTAATCCTTGTGGAGGGTATGCAGAGGGCTTCCTTCCTTTTGAATAGGGTTGAGAAAACCTTCCTGTTTTTCTTCAGAGTTAGTGCAAATCTGTGACAATCTTAAAATGATGAAATTTCTTGACAGCTTCTATTATTGCTAAAGCTTTTAGTTCATAGCTGGAATACCTTTGTTCATCATCACTTGTCTTACTACTCAAAAATTGGACTGGATGTAGACCACTATCCAGATGCTGCTGTAACAGTATTGCTGAATATGCAATGCTAGATGCGTCTGTATGTACTTCTGTGAGCAGAGTTATGATTGTATATCTTCAACATTGGACTACACACCAGCTTCTGCTTCAAAAGGTTAAAAGCATTGCGTTGATCTTCTTCCAAAAAAAGACAGCATTTTGTTATAATAAATCATTTAAATGTTTTGCTACTGTAGGATAATTTACTGCATATTTTCTGAAATAAGAAATAAGTCCTATAAAACTGTGTACCTGCTTAGTTGTTCTTGGTTCTGAGTATTTACCATGGCATCTGTATTTTCTAAACTCGGGCTTATTTCACTATTTTGTATGCACAAAATGATATATAATATAATGAACAAGATATTCAGTTTCATTGCATAAGAACTTTGCTATCTTCCAATTTATCTGTAGTCCATATTCTGAAGCGACTGATATAAACTTCTTTCAATCTTTGCATATATGCAATAAATTAATTTTTATATGCAATACAAATAAAAATTATGCCCTTATTAATTAAAATCCTGAAAATTGTTGACACAAATCGCATAAAATACTTAAGGCAGTTTGACAGACCAAACATTGGCCGTAAAAGTGACCATTATGGGTCACAAATGAGCTGTAATGCATTGATTCTTCGCTGACCTTCAAGTAGAAAAAAACCATTTTTCAAATCAATAACCCAGTGTTCGGCACTTTTGCCATTGCCACCGATGTGGATTATTTTTTTGATGTCAATGATTTATTTTGTTTTTATACGCGTTTGTAAATAATTTCGTGTTAATTAGTGTATATAGTTAGGTATTTATTACCTATAGCAGCTGTAAAAATCTTTAAAAATAACACTATATACTTCTAAGTTTATCAATTAAATCTTCAAGTGCGTTTTATATTGGTTGGGAAACTGCTTCCCACCTGATATAAAACGCGCAATCTACGTCAAGTCTGGGTCAAATGATTGCAAAGATATCACTGACAGATTTTATCCTGATATATAAAACTATTCCATTACTGAGTGGTTGACAGACAACGCACAGTTGAAACTACTGGTTTTAGGAAGCTGTAAGGGGTATGGGAGTTGGCATAGCCCCATGTCGCCATTTTGATATTTTTTCAAAGTTGCGTAGCTCGATCTAACATGCATTTATGGTTAGAAGACACTTCAACAAACAAAACGTGTTGGGTACATGGTGGCCTGAAGTGTCACGTTGACGAGATATTTCGAGGTAAAGTCACTATATGACATAATTATATGGTTCTATGCACTTTTGCATGTAGGTTCCTTGGGGAGTGTAAGGGAGCACTAAGAGAGTATTTCCCGAAATTCCAGAAGCTAGTATTAAATACATCGTCGATTTTAGATTTTGAATATTCTATCCTACTTTTCAACTATACTTTGTGACATATCGAATCAAAGGGCTCATTGTCAGGGTCCCAACTTTTTCTTTTATAATTTTCAAATTAAAGAGAAGAGAATTTATTAAAGAGAATAGATGAAAATTTACCTTATCTTCGAAAGTAACAAGCCTAAAATTAAAAAAAAAGAAATATGGATCTTTACAGGACTTTACGATATCAAGGAAAACCTATAAACAGTCTATGATTTTAAAGTAACATGTTAAAAAAATATAATTCGTTGTAAACCCTTTGCTCGCGAGGCCAACTCGCATTTAAATAAATGGATTGAAAATTTGGATTTAATGTTGGTCATGATTGTCACATAATGATTTAACCTCGAAATATCTTGGCGACGTGACATTTTAAAGTACCATGTTTAGTTGGTTGGTTTAGTTGGTTTTTGCATTTAAATAATTGGATTGAAAATTTGGATTTAATGTTGGTCATGATTGTCACATAATAATTTAACCTCGAAATATCTTGGCGACGTGACATTTTAAAGTACCATGTTCCTAACATTTTTTGTTTATTGAAATGTCGTCTACGTGTCATTACTTCGTGCGCCGCAACTTTGAATAAAATCAAAATGACGGCGGCGGAGTATGCCACAGTGGTTCTGTACCCTTATGCCAAACAACACGATAAATTAGTTTAAAACACAACAATACATCATTAAAATACGCGAATCTTTCTTATGAACGCACACCTACCACTGACTAACTTATTTTATTATAAAAGCAATGTTTTATTGACAATTTGATATTTTATGTTGTAAACTAATAAATGACTAAATACTCATTATGAGTCAATTATTACAAATGGAACTCGTAACTTTAGTTGGTTAATTGATAGCTAAAATGTCTAAAGTGTTTTAAATATTTATTAACAGTATGTTACACTTAGTAGCCGTGAATAACTTGACATCTTGACTTCTCAAGATATGTTTAACGGCTTTGAAAAATTAATAAGTGGATTACTTAAGGTGTAATTTACTTTTCAAATTCTAATCATGGCGCATATTATGTTAATAAGATATCACATCATTTTTGTTTTTTATTTTACACTTGATATATGATTTTGACAAAATAAACACTTTATTAAAATGATAGATGTCAAGTTACTTATGGAGGAAATTTCTACAAAGTAATGAAAATTCCAAGTTTTTTTTTTCTTGGAAATTCATATACGCAGAAAGCGTTTGAGTAAATAAAAAATGCAAGTCAAATTGTCAAGTTATTTACCCCAGCCACAGATTTAAGAAAAAAAAACAGCAAATAATAAAAAAAAAAAATGTTTTTGTTCATTCTGTAAAAAATACAAACTTTTACTAGTGACCCTTTTGTATTTAAGGAGCAAAATGTATGTTTGTGTCTCTTTTACTCACATATGATCTACATAATTATGTCTTTTGTCCGTTTCCTCGGGGGGAAAATAGTCAATAGTTGATCGCTTCCTCTTTGGGGGTGAGACAAGTGCCACGGTCAATCTTATGTCAATGGGCCCACTCTTGACAATAGCCCTTAAAGTGTTACGGAATATATACATTGCCCATTTAAATCATTTGTTATTTTTTGTTTCAGAATGTGGCGTATGTTGCTGTTTTTAACGGTAGTGACATGGAGTTGTGAGATGTCATCTTGTGCGCCAACCTACAAACCCACGACGGAAGGCAACCCCATTCGAAGGATGGACCCGCGCAAAGTAAGTAAACAATAATACATTACTGCAGTGGCCAGCAAAAGAAGCATTGATGGATGAACGTGCCAAGTCGTGGTCAAGGCTTGTACAGTAGTTTTCTCAAATAATGCACGGAAATTAAAATGCATTTCAAAATAAATGACGAACTACGAGCAACAATGATTTTTCCCGCGTTACATACAGTGTTCATTTGTTTATTTCTCAACATACAGCTTTCTATTCACAAGCCAGTTCGAAATTTAAATAAAACCTTTGATAAGTTACCTTATTGGTTGCCATGTTACGGAGAAAAAGATCGTTCTATTTTTAAATTATTACTATTTAGTTTATTTGTCCGCTAAGCCACGACAGATATGTATTTTTCATTCAACTTTTGCCGGCCCCTGCTCGCATGTATTTGGCCAATACAGTACTTTCGATTTATCTCGAAGAAGGTTGTCAAAATAAAGCTCAAATGTCCAATCATGTTTGAGAAAATATTATTTAAAACATTTTATGTCCGGTTTCTGAGGTTTAAATCGGTCGTTTATTTGTCTGTTAACGCTATTTGTCTAAACGCCATTGGTTGGTTAGTTGTTAAGCGACAAAGTATCTCAGGAACCAGGCATATTAGTGAATTATTTATTTTTTAATCTTTCCTCAAATCCTTTTGTTTGTGCCTATCTACCACTTTCACTAATTCGACACTTGGGACGAATCTCATGATAACTTATCTTTGTTAAAATCTCACCAGCTAGGCCACAAGGCGTGCCAAATTTCAAGCAAAGGTCTACATAATATAATATGATAAGATAAGACATGATAAGAGTTAAGATCGAGTTTCTTAAGTTATCAAACTAAAGTATAGTCAGGAAAACACTCTACTTCAAAATTCTGAATTCAGAAACCAGCGTTAGACCAGAACGGACTATGGTGAATCAGCACAAAAACATTGAACGCAAGCTACACACAGAGTATACATCGTACCTACCGTGGCAGCAGGCCGGAGTAGGTCAACCCCAGAGTTTTCACAGAGCAATCGCAGCAAGCAACCACCAGTTGCGTCTGAAGTGGGCGGTGCTTGCTCATTCAGCGGTGTTACGCCGCTTTAGGATAAAATCGCCCAAACTTTTAGTCGTTTTTCTTTGGGAAACCCGAACAAAAACTGCCCAAGTGCGAGTCGGACTCAGGTGCAACGGCTTCCGATTTAACTTTTTTAACATGTTATAACAAGAAGAAGAAAATGTTATTTAAAAACTACAGACTTCTTGTAAGTTTTCCTATATTTTTAAATATAGAACTAGTAGTTTTATCTGCATTTTTTTCAAAATTTTTGCTCATTATTTCGGAGGTAATGGTAATTTTGGTCTAATTTATGAACTAACAACATACTTTTTATTTTGCAGTACTATATTAGAAGTAGAACGCTGGTCCATCCGGGTCCGCCAATACCAGCCACAAAGAAAAAAGTGAGATATGTTAAATTATAATAAATATTTATTATATGGATATTGATATGAAGACTATAATTTTGAGTTATATAATTTACTGTAGGTACATTGTTTCACGACAATACATTAGTGGCTTCAGTATGGAGTTTGTCTGATAAGTTCCCTAATTTCCTAATTCATATTAGATTATATCTCTGTTTGGCCCCGTAAGTATCAATTGTCACACGTCGAGATCAGCAACATCGTATGATTCAGAACACTTTAAAATACTCAAAATTAACTCTCTAAATAATTTAAAAATACTCTCTTCTATTAGTGAATCAGTGTTGATCCTGTAATGTTAAATAAAGTAGAGTGCCTACCCTACTAATCACTGTAAGAGCCATCGGCATCGCATATCTTTCGCAGGCTTTATCGCACGTCATTCTCAGCATTATGCTGAACGGTGACCTATCTCTGAAAATATTATTTTACTTTCTATTCATGATGATTCTCACTTTTATTTATTGGTGACCTATCTCTGAAGATGTTATTTTACTTTCTATTCATAATGCTGAATTCTCACTTTTATTTATTGGTGACCTATCTCTGAAGATGTTATTTTACTTTCTATTCATAATGCTGAAGTCTCACTTTTATTTATTGGTGACCTATCTCTGAAGATGTTATTTTACTTTCTATTCATAATGCTGAATTCTCACTTTTATTTATTGGTGACCTATCTCTGAAGATGTTATTTTACTTTCTATTCATAATGCTGAAGTCTCACTTTTATTTATTGGTGACCTATCTCTGAAGATGTTATTTTACTTTCTATTCATGATGCTTAATTCTCACTTTTATTTATTGGTGACCTATCTCTGAAAATATTATTTTACTTTCTATTCATAATGCTGAAGTCTCACTTTTATTTATTGGTGACCTATCTCTGAAGATGTTATTTTACTTTCTATTCATGATGCTTAATTCTCACTTTTATTTATTGGTGACCTATCTCTGAAAATATTATTTTACTTTCTATTCATAATGCTGAAGTCTCACTTTTATTTATTGGTGACCTATCTCTGAAGATGTTATTTTACTTTCTATTCATGATGCTTAATTCTCACTTTTATTTATTGGTGACCTATCTCTGAAAATATTATTTTACTTTCTATTCATAATGCTGAAGTCTCACTTTTATTTATTGGTGACCTATCTCTGAAGATGTTATTTTACTTTCTATTCATGATGCTTAATTCTCACTTTTATTTATTGGTGACCTATCTCTGAAAATATTATTTTACTTTCTATTCATGATGATTCTCACTTTTATTTATTGGTGACCTATCTCTGAAGATGTTATTTTACTTTCTATTCATAATGCTGAAGTCTCACTTTTATTTATTGGTGACCTATCTCTGAAGATGTTATTTTACTTTCTATTCATGATGCTTAATTCTCACTTTTATTTATTGGTGACCTATCTCTGAAAATATTATTTTACTTTCTATTCATGATGATTCTCACTTTTATTTATTGGTGACCTATCTCTGAAGATGTTATTTTACTTTCTATTCATAATGCTGAATTCTCACTTTTATTTATTGGTGACCTATCTCTGAAGATGTTATTTTACTTTCTATTCATGATGCTTAATTCTCACTTTTATTTATTGGTGACCTATCTCTGAAGATGTTATTTTACTTTCTATTCATGATGCTTAATTCTCACTTTTATTTATTGGTGACCTATCTCTGAAGATGTTATTTTACTTTCTATTCATGATGCTTAATTCTCACTTTTATTTATTGGTGACCTATCTCTGAAGATGTTATTTTACTTTCTATTCATAATGCTGAATTCTCACTTTTATTTATTGGTGACCTATCTCTGAAGATGTTATTTTACTTTCTATTCATAATGCTGAATTCTCACTTTTATTTATTGGTGACCTATCTCTGAAGATGTTATTTTACTTTCTATTCATAATGCTGAATTCTCACTTTTATTTATTGGTGACCTATCTCTGAAGATGTTATTTTACTTTCTATTCAGGATGCTGAATTCTTACTTTTATTTATTTATTTCGGTGTTGAAAGTTAATTAGTATTTTCTCTTTTTTTAGCATCAAAGAAAAGCTAACAACCTGACGTCAGAGATAACGAAAACGGCGATGACGTTTGAAAAAAAGGTACGTTTTTTAAATAAATAAAAAAAAACATCATCGTTGCGTTAATTTACCTCTAATTTCAATTGTAATTTTTTTAACATTATATAAGTATCTAGTGTAATGTTATAAATTGTATAATATTTATAACATTACACTACTTATAATATTTTTAATTTGAATGTTACCTACTACATTTTTAGGGTTCCGTACCTAAAGGGTAACCTACAGAACCCTATTACTAAGCTTCCGCTGTCCGTCCGACCGTTTGTTTGTCTGACAACATGCTGTATCTCAAGAACCGTGAAAATTATGTTAGGAACATAATGCCCTAAAGTGTCAAGTTGCCGAGATATTTCGAAGTAAGTCACCATATGACAATCAATAAGTTAAAATCAAATAGTAAAAATATTATTTTATGTGGAGATTTTAATGTTAATATTCCAGAAGACTTCTCAATCTAAGTCCTTTTATTTAGTTAATTTGTTTTTTGAACCTACTATAATCACAGCATCTTCATCAGCTTGTTTAGATAACATCACAGTAATTGTGATGCCGATAATAAATTGGTGTTAAGTGACTTAACGTCTGACCACTGTGGACTACTAGTTAGCAATCCTATACCACTAAACAAAAAGCCACATAAAATAGTATGCAGGCCTTATACAGTTACCCGTTGCAATAAGTTTAAGCACATATAACTAAAAAAATTGTATCATCCACAGTAGAACATGAAAATCCTAATGAAATCTATGGAGCCTTTTTTGATGTTGTGCCACTTCTTCTTCCCAGCTAAAACATAGGAAGTGGTGACGGGCGGGCAATTTGGGGGACTGCCTTCATGTAAACTAAAACGTTCAAAAAGTGCTGATTTTCAGCCTAGTTTGAATAAATATCTTTTGATTTGTTTTAATTCTAATAATAGTTCTTGACTTGATTTAATTATTTACTGGAAGAAAGTAAAAATAAGAATACCTGAAAACCACTTTATTAAGAACTTCGCAAAATTATAATGTTTAATTTATTTTAATAAAACCGAGAACTATTATAAGAATACAATCTACTGCATATGCTCACGTGATAAGTTATTTTTCATTGTTCTGACATTATCTTCAAATATCTTGGCACCTTGTCACTTTAGAGCACCGCAACTTTGGAAAATAAAAACAACATAGCGGTAGGGGTCTATGCTAGCTTCCATAGAAAAAAGTTAGAACCTTTTTTCACATTATTGTGTACTAACTTCTGCCAGCGGCTTCGCCCGCATGGTCCCTGGAGAACATACTCTTGAGATAAACATTAAGTAGCCTATGTCATGTACTGTCGTGTACCAATTTTCATTTAAATCGGTACAGTAGTGTTGGCGTTAAAGCGCGACAGACAGACAGATATACAGTTACTTTCGCATTTATAATATTAATAAGGAAGTAAGAATTTCCGCTATAACAAAAAATAATAAAAACGAAGTTTTATGGTAAGGAACCCTTCGTGTGCGAGTCAGGCTCGCACTTTGCTGGTATTTTTTTACTTTAGTCTTCTTACCAGAGGACATTTCTCACGTCCCATTATCAGTTAGAAAAGAGCGGATTTAGAGACAGCAGAACAGGTTTTCTTGATACGTAGCAAACAGGCACATCGATACGCTCGTCAATCTAACACCCCTCTAGTAATGGTTTGTAAAGTGTTTGCCCAAACGCCAGCGCAGAAAGCAAAGGGTAACTACCTTGTTCTCAATTCTTGACTCTCCCAATTCCCCTAGTTATCAAGCCCCTGATGTTAAATGCGTTTGCGCCACAACCACTATAGAAATCTAAGCTCATCACATGATAGTCTGCTTTACTGTCCGTCTCACCAAACTGACTTCATTCACTGTTCTATCTTCATTCAATTTATTTGTCTGTGAAATCCGCTACCCCAGTAAATCAGGATGGCAATCTACCGATTAACCTTCAAAGAGCCTAGAACCATTGTGGAATAGAACGTGGAACATTTCCACGATACGCTTTGTTACACTTCCCAATTGTTTTACTTTTATCCTGTTTGTGCCATGTTACACCTTTTTCTTACTATATCTATTTAATATTTATACTTCTTAATAACGTGCCAAACTCGTTTAATGAACTATAAATTCACCCCTAAAAAAATAAAAATAATTGGGTGGAAATCGGGTGTTTATCCCAAAACACACGGTTTATACCCACCTGGGTTTAAACCCGGGTAGGTGGATTGCCCATCTATAGTCAGAGCTGGATATCTCAAGAACTACTAATGCTATGAACTTGAAATATGGAATAATTTAACCTGTGGTCACCGGTCACAATAGCCGTCGCGACGCCACAACAATTGAATAGTTTTATTGTTTAAAAATTCGGCGGATGCCATGTTTTTTGGTCGATCAGCGGCCATATTATACACTACGTTTTAAATAGAAAGAAGTTTAAACTGCGTGATTTGGTATAGCATGTTGGATGCCATTATGTGTCGATTTCAGTGGACGTCCGACGTGGAGGTTTTATGAATTACATTGCAAATTAGAAAAAAAAAAAATATTAATACATAACGGGGCATGCGTTAAGTTAGCGGCTCAGCCGTCATCAGTGGGGTCTTCTGGTAGAGAGTTCATGGCGTAGATTTCAAACGAAGTTTACACTTCTCACAATCACTTTTATTTTACAGTAGTAATATCACAATTACAGACTTTCTGAGGTACATTGAGCAGAGTGAACCAGCGATCCCCTTAGGAGGGTCCCACTCCTAACGTCACTCATCTCGTATAATGAAATCAATTAACAATCTTATATTCTATGTGATAGAAGTTTATGTAAAGATTACAGGAAAAATAAAAAAAATGTCTGTAAAAACCGCTCATTTTCAGAAATCATCAACAAAAATTACATTAGTTCCACTAGCAGGCAAGAATTTAAGACTGCAATAAACACCGCAGTGCACATTCTCAACGAATAAAGGCCTCGCTGATGAAAATTTAAGAACATTTCGCCCAAGACCGGTTTTGTTTTTTAAGTTTGGGAAATTATCAAATGGCTCCTTCCGCTCTGGTTGGAAAACAACTTGTTAAAAAAATACGATTAGTAAGCATAAATCCGTTGGGGCGGATATTAGTTTGATGTTTTTGATACATATGTCTTCTTGTTGACTACAGCCACTGACACAATAGATCAATCATATATATACACATAATATATTAAATTAAAAGCGGCTGGTCAGTGGTCGTTGGTCATTGAGCCGTCTGCTATTTTTTATATTTTCGTCATTCCAACACGATCCTATTCTCATTTTGCTAAAAGTCGATCACTGGCCGGTTAATGGTCTCATAATAGAATCGTGGTATAAAGACGATTTTCGTATTGCCTTTATTATAAAACCCGTTAGTAGAAATTACTTTCCAAAAACTACTACTAAATTTGAACAAGATTTCTTTTATTTATATTTTTACATACTATTTATTCATTTGTCATTATGTACGAGATTACCATTATATGCCATTTATGTCAATGTAGTCTCAGTGGTTGCCCATTGGAAAGTCATAATGACGCTTTTATATTAGTAGATTACCAAACTTGTCAAAATCAACAATTATGAAATCAATGATAGACCATTCTGACACTATTATAATAGCAGACTTTAGGCCCTGGTCTGGTTGTTAGACGACAGAATCTACAATAATGCTATATTTCTTGTTACAGAAAATACGAGACTGGACTGCGCTGAAACATTTTTTTGTTTATCTACCAATTGTAATGATCTGGGTGAGTAAAAAAGCTAACTGAATAATTTTATGTCTAAGCTTGAAGCATCGTGTTTTGACACTAGTAGTGATACTTCGCCAAGTGCCGTGAATTTATTCGGCAAATTGGTCAGATTGCGACTGAGATGCGAATGCGAATGTTTCTTAAAAATTAATAGTATTCGCAAATGAACGTGACAATTGCTTTCTATTAGATCGACGCGCGACGCCCAATATATTGTAGCTTTGAACCTTTCAAAAATTCCCAACTCTGATTTTATTCAAACATCATATGTTTGTTTTGTCTTTTTTTGGTAATCATCTATAAATATAATAAAATCGTAGACCAACCGTGTCTGTACATTGAATATTTTTGCACAAAAATTACATAGAAAAGTTAGGAAAAAGATACAAAACATAAATATGCTATTTTTGAAATTTTTGTCTGTTTGTCTGTTTGTCTGTTTGTCTGTTTGTCTGTTTGTCTGTTTGTCTGTTTGTCTGTTTATCTGTTTGGCTGTTTGTCTGTTTGTCTGTGCGTTTGAGGGAGCATCACGTATAAACTACAGATTGGGTTACAAATCTAGGTACTTAAAAATATTAAGTGATAACCCGAGTAACATTTAGCGTTTATTTCATCAAAATCGACCCACAAAATAAAAAGATATTGAATTTTTAAGTTTAGGAAGAAACTTCATCGAGCGCTAAAATAGGCAGTTTTCATTGAGACTCCAGAGACTTGCAATGCCATCTATTGAGAATAATAGTAGTATTCAATGTGTGAAACGAACTTCAAAACATATTGTTGAGTTATTTGATAAACTCTTAATATTATGTAGCAAGCAAAAGAAAAGTGAACATGTTATTATCATAATATTATTATTTATCGTAACACATGTGGGCTCCTAAGTTCAAGCCCATTTTTGACAGTTTAACTACATTGTCGATAGATGGCGACGTACTGATGACGCGTTTTACTGAATCGCGGTGTTAAGATTCTCCTCAGGAATATGACTTCAGCCCATGGGCATTAACTTTTCTTTCGTATTTGACTGAATTTGTTATCCCACGGGTCGATCAAGGTTAAGCTACGCTTGCCGAGGTTGGTCTGATGGATGGGTGACCATTTAAATTTAAACATTCTGTTTCTGAGACTCCGAGATTTTAGGCGTGCCTTGAATATAACAGTGAATGAACCGGTCACACGGGTCGATCTTCAAGGTTAAGCAACACTTGCCGAGGTCGGTCTTAGGATGGGTGACCATTTTAACATACACACAGGTCGATTGACACTCGAATATAATTATGTGGATGGATGGAGAAGGAGAGGAAGGCCGAAGAAAAGATGGATGGATTGTGTGAGGAGCGATATGAAAGAGAATATGGGAGTGAGTGATAGCGTGATAGCTAATAGGACAGAATGGAAGAAAAACATGGGATAAGTGCAGGAAGATGATGATGACGGGTCCATCAACCCGTGTGACTGTTATAAGTAACTTAGCTACGAGCTCCTCATTCAATGAGTCTCCTCATTCAGTACCTACTGAATATCTTTAAAAAAATCGATTACACCTACACAATAAATAGATTTTATGAAACCGGTTAAACTGTAATTGTAATACATAAAATACGCCTCTACTGAGTGATTGCCAGAAATGCCTTGCCAGACAACGCACCGCCGAAACTACTGGTCGTAGAACGCTGATATTTGGCATGTAGGTTCCTTAGGGAGTGAAGGCGAGAACTAAGAGAGAATTTCCCGATATTCCTACAGGAATGGGAAAAAACGGTATATGCGCGTACGAAGTCGAATTATAAAATTTAATACTTTACATAACCAGGTCATTTTGAAAAAAAAAAAACAAAGACGCGTTTATTTTAATATAAGCTAGGAAAATCAAGTTATTTCTAATTTTGTCTTACAGTTTGTAAAGAATAGGTAAAACTAATTTATTTTGTCAGAATTTAAACATTTTCGTCCTGAGGAATATACATTCAGTCAAAAAAGTATCGGGAATGGATGATTTGTTTATGGTTCCAAATTCAAATTTTTGTTTTTTTGTAGTTGTTAGATTGGCACAACTGTTTTCCATTTTGGCGCGGAGTTTGAGTTGCATCTGTTATTTATATTAAATACAGTGCTGGTTTTAGTAATATCATATATAGTGTGTATTGCGAATTTCATAATGGACAAAAATATCGAACAAAGAGTTTGTCTTAAATTTTGCATCGCCAATGGAATTTCGTGTTCGGAGTCACTGAAAATGTTACAGAAGGCTTACGGTGAATCGACTTTATCAAAAACTCGTGCTTATGAGTAGTTCAAAGCGTTCAAAACCGGTCGAGATGTGATGGAAGATTTGCCTCGCTCTGGTAGGCCGTCAACGTCTGCAACTGAAGTTAACATCGCAAAAGTGAAGGAAATAGTGACTGAAAATCCCCATTCAACTCTGAGAGAGATAGCCGCCGAACTTTCTGTATCTCACGAGTCGATCCGTACCATTTTAACTAATCATTTGGGTATGAAACATGTTGCTGCTCGGCTAGTCCCAAAAGATCTGAATTTTCTCCAAAAACTCAATCGCATGAAAGTCGCTGAGGACATGCTAGAAGGAGTCAGTTCGGACCCAACATTCATGAAACGCATTGTTACTGGTGACGAGACGTGGGTTTACGAGTTTGACATGCAAACTAGTCAACAAGCTTCGGAGTGGCGCCTTCCAACTGAACCGAAACCGAAAAAAACCACGCCAAAGTCGATCAAAAGTCAAAGTCATGCTGACTGTTTTCTTTGACTATCGCGGTGTTGTGCACTCTGAATTCTTACGGTAAATAAAGAATATTATTTGAGCGTTATGCGGCGTTTAAGAGAGCAAATTCGACGAAAAAGGCCAGATTTGTGGAAAGAAAATTCTTGGATTTTGCACCACGACAATGCGCCTTCGCACAAGGCTATCATTGTGAACGAATTTTTAACCAAACACTCAACAAATACCATCCAGCAACCACCATATTCACCAGATATGGCTCCTGCTGACTGTTTTCTTTTTCCTAAACTCAAATTACCACTTCGTGGCACCCGTTTTCAATCGATAGAAGACATAAAGGAGAATTCGCGGCGAGAACTGAACTCCATTCCGGAAGCAGCGTTTAAAAAATGTTTTGATGAATGGATTATTCGTTGGCGCAAATGTATCGTTTCTAAAGGAGCATACTTTGAAGGTGATAAAATAAATTTGGATGAATAACAGACATTTTGTGTATTACGATCTTTTCCCGGTACTTTCTTGACAGAGTAGTACTTAAAAATAAATGTTTAGTTAGGAAAAATTTATTTGATGTATTTATTATTTTATGATTATGTCAGACACGCCCTTAAAATTAAGATCAAACCCAAATTATCCGTTACATTTTCGCCTAAACTGCTATCACAAAAACTGATATAATTAACTTGCGCTAACAGATAATGTACAATTTTGGTTTCTTAGCGAATTAAGCATTTAATTGAGTAATTTTATGAAAAAAAAAGTAGTCAATTTACAGCCAGAAGTAAAAAAATTAACATTCTTTAATAAAATTGGATAGCTGCACGGATTAAAGATGTTTAATTTACTGACCTACTTGTAAAACTCGATTTCTTCTACAAATGTTTCAAACAAACATGTAGGTATATTATTACCCATCGAGTTACTATTGAAATTATTTTATTTATTAAAAAAAAACGATCATCCAGAGGTTGACATTTAACAAACTTTCCTGCCTATACTCTATACGTTAAAGGCAAATCAGAGTTAAGAATTATTGCAACGTTTGTCTAGTTTAGGGCGTACTTCGCCTGGACTCTTTGCCCTTTTGAATTAAATTTGTATTATTATTAGCACTTTGCCCGTGACTTCGTCCGTGCTGCAATTTTCTTATGTATCTCAACTTTTTCGTTTAGAAATAAATATCTATAGCTTATGTTATTATAGATATTGTGGCATTCCACTTATTATTAAATTATTATTATTATGAAGGAATTGAGGTAACTTCGACATTCACGCGGTTGGAGCCGCGGTAGGCCGCTAGTTTTTATAAACTCTGTCTAGCTATTGTCTGCGACTTTTCCCGGGATAAAAAGAATCCTATGTATGTTATTTTCAAAGTCTATCGTGGTGCCAAGGTTCATATATAAATATTGATATCTTTCGAATGTAATATAATTAAAGCTGTGCGTTTAATGTGAAGTTGTAAAATTTCTAAATTAGTATAGCTTGACAATTAATTTGGTCATTTTGTTTATACCCGTTGATTATGGGTACCTTAGTCACCGTTGGAAAATTAGGTCGAAAACCTTAGAACGACCAGTATTGCTAGTACCCCTTCGTTATATATGGTTTTTGCGTCTGCAAAGCAGTTGTAGTAGTTGTATTTTTTAATATGAATCCTATCAAAAAAATAAATGTTAAAAAGGGAGCTAAAGTTCAATGATAATAATATCCGTGATTGTCGACTTCAGCGAAAACAAAATTGAGATCTAAATGTGCGCTAAGTTCTGTAGATAATCCTGAAATAAGGTAAATGAAGGTTCAAGATTTGCCTTGCTTAGTTTTTTTACATAGTTTTTTTATTTTTTATTATTAATACGAAAAACTTTATTCCGTTAGTCACAAATACGAATTTCAAAATACCGATTTTCATGTTTCTGCTTGGTTCAAAATTAATATACTCGTAACAACTCCGATTTATCATTCGTCCTACTTTATAATTCCGAAATATCAATATTTCTAACGTTTATACTTGCTATTCTCAAAATAACGAGTTTTAATAGATTGAATAACAAAAATTCCGACTATAAGATAATTAGAAATATCAAAAATACGATTCCAATTATTAAAGTACCGATTAATTAGAATTCCAAAATAAAAACACCTTGTAAAACTGAATGGCAAGACAAATAAACAGCAAGACAACTGCTCATCAGAGAGAAGTATAACAATACATAATTATGTTTAGTATGAGGAGTTAGAATTAAGAAACTTATGACAGATGCGTTTTGCCATTAAAAGACAAAACTATGCACACAAGCATACCCCATACATACAGGAAGCATACAGAATGCAAGCAAGCATGTAGTATGCAAGTGAGCTCAGGCGGTCCCTCGCGAACTTATCGTCGCAGATGGTTTTAACGCTCACCACCGCAGCATCGGCTTGCTGGCTGGATTCAGCCGCGGCGGAGCGCATTACAATGCCAGCTCCTCAGCTCGCGGACCACCTCGCCCCTCCGCGCCTACACGGGCTTAAATTACACTCTAGGGGTAGGGCAGACCAGACAAGGTGAGTCGGTTTTACAGCGATTCGTTTCTGTCACTTGCTTTTGTAGTACAACATATTGACTGATTAAGACAATTTTTAAATACATTTAAGGTTGAAAATATTTACAAATATTCGTTTAAAGAATATTATTCCAAGTGTGTTATGCCAAATAAATTTTGGAGTATCTAGCTTCTGCCAGATAGAGCAAAAGTCGAAATCTTGAAAATCGGAATGTCGTTTTTTGAACCGAGAACCCTTGCGCATTTGATTCTTCGAACATAACATTAGGCATAATAATTCTTAGGTATTATGAAATTCGGACTTTTGAAAATCGAAAGTGTTTCGGAGTATTTGGGTGTTCCCTTTTACATAGGTACATGTTACCTTATATCTGGCTTTACTTATCATCATTATGTTATACTTACGCAAAGAACAGTTTAATATCTTAACCTTCTAAAATTTGGTTTGCTGATGAAAACTAGCCGAATCTAATCTTGAAACTTATTTAACTTATTTCAGGATTATCTAGAGAACTTGACTCCCATTGAAATCTAAATTCTTTCTCTTTGGCTCCCTTTTTCACATTTGTGTTTTTGATGGGATATCACTACTTTTTGTAAAGAAACTATTTTATTCATCTTTCAACTCGTATCCCCGCGTTCATACACATATGTTACAATAATGATCGCAATGATGTCAAAACGCTGAGCCGGCGCTTCCAGGAGCAGTTAGTGTTATTATCGGCTATCTTATTTTTGTTAATAATTCATAAATACCTTTAGGAACGATCTCATGGAACTTATTCTCTTGCGAAGAAGAAAGCAGTTGCTCTTAGATTGTTACGAGTACTTAACAAAATCGATTGATAAGGAAAATTTAAAAATCTTACAAATTCTCGATTTTAAATTTTTTTTTCTTCGTTTCACACAGTTACCTAGCTGCATGCCATATTTCAACTTTCTAAGACATCTGGAAGTGGTTAGGTTTTTGATCTATATGTCAGTGAGTCAGTCAGTCACAAAAATAAAAAGTTATAAAACATTAATATATCAATAATTGTTAAAGCTACGTTTATGACATGGACAAGGAGTTTTTAATAAACGTGCAAAATTTCATATGGGTTGAATAGGTTTTGAGTTCCGAAGGGGTCAAAAGTTGCTCGAAATGGTTCGTGTAATATTGCACACGGCTGCTGCATCACCAGTGCCTTTTTTCTTTGAACTATTGGCTGAAAACGCTGCCGCGTGTCTAGATAACTTTAAGAAGATTTTAAAAGGGCCCAAAAACCAGTTCCAGTTTCAACAAAACACTTTCACAAATTATATATATGTATACTAGTTGACCCGCGCGGCTTCGCTCCCGTCAACTGGCTACTCTACCTACCCTACTCACCCTGCCCACCCTACCTACCCTACTGATATGTAAATCTATACCATGCAAGGTGCCACCCAAACGCATACAAAAAAAATCATTTAAATCAGTCCAGCCGTTTAGGAGGAGTTCAGTGACATACACACGTTCAGTATAATTTTATATATATAGATAGCAAAATAATAATAATTGAAAGCGAACCGCTTGTCTTCGTATATGTGAAGAGGAGAGATGATCAAAGCATGTAACTAAGAAAGTTATGAATATAAATGTAGATTTCCAGAGAGGGGAGGTTGGCCAAAGAAAAGATGGATGGATTGTATGAGGAGCGATATGAAAGAAAAGGATGTTAGTGATAGCGTGGTAACTAATAGGATATAAAGGAAGACAAATATCGTGTTGTGCCCACCGCAAGTTACATGGGATAAGGGCAGGAAGATGATGAGAGATTTGAATGAAGATAGAGTAAGTAATTTTAACCACAAGCGTTCTTTTTTTAGGTCCAATTTCAACAAAAAATATATTTTATCTTTTTCGCGAACGAATGAGCTTGCATTGATTAAAACCTTATTTTATGCATTTTTGTTTACATCACCACTTCAATACCTATACGCTTTGCGTTCAGTAACTCAATAGGTATGTCTTACTTATTTGTGCAAACAACTTAAATTAGTATTGCTATTGGACGTCTTAAACCAACTCCTATACGAATGCTGTAACCGTAAATTGGCAGTATACAAGTACTACCTTTTAGAAAGAGTAAAACTGGATAACAACCCAGTCCAGTCTATGCACAATCAGGTCAGCGCTAAAAAGACTGAACAGTAGAAAATGTTATCTTGGACGCGTGAGTCCTGATGGCTGATGCGACCTTTAGCGAGAATAGTTAGCCAAAGCCATGGGCTGTAATAACCTACATATGGGGAGATAATCAGATGGCGTCTACCACCGCGTGTCCTGTTACCTGTACATATGAGGACTTTACGACTGCGACTGCAGCCGTATGACCCGTAGCTAATTTTGGGCTTTTCAACTTCACACATTCACTTATGAAAAACTTTATATGCCACGCTAAGTTGAATAAAATTGCTTACCAAAACTACCTACTTATTGCAAATTTAAGCGAAGTTTGTCGGATTTAAGCAGTATCTGGCGAATATAAATTCACTATACGTTTTTTTGTGACTAACATTATACTTAACTGGATTTTGATTTAGAATTTGTCTAATTTGTACGATTTGTTTTCGTTTGACATTTTGTGATATACATAAGTAGGTATTAGGTAGCTCAACTGTGTCGCGACCTCTTTGAATTCTCATAGGTTGTGAGGCATAGCGAATGAGTTCCAGCTCCAATTTTGTATATACAATCTTCAATTTGTATATACAGGGTGAGCGTGACTTGTCCTTCTTTTATAAAAAAATACGTTGCCTCTCACTAGGAATTTCTCCTGTATCGTGGGTGCAATAACATACATATAATCTTACATAAACAAACAGCCACAACTATTTGTAGGCCATACAAATATTTGTTCCATGCGGAAATCGAACCCGCGATACGCAGCGCAGCAGTGAATCGCTCAACCACTGGCCAACTGTGCCGTCGTCGACTTACTTTGTACTTCAAGTGTCCTACTTTTATTTCGATTAAACTGCCTCAAGATTTTAACAAATGTTCATTGCTTGAACTTCAAAAGTTTTTTACATAAATTTTTATTTTAGGGACAAATAACCCAATATGGACCCCAACTTTGGCGTAGCCTATGCATTGCGGTGATTTGTTGGAGGCAAAGAACATCCTTTGCTGATCCAGGCAAGATCCTTTAATCCACTCGACTGACTCATCTGCCTAGCCTTTTCCCAACTATATTGGGATTGGCTTCCAGTCAAGCCGGATTTAGCTGAACTACCAGTATTTTACGAGGAGCGGCTGCCTACTAGACCTCCACAACCCATTAACTGGGTAACACGTTGTGGCGTTGGTCCCGGCTGTCATTTGTAGATCTAGCTTAACATGCTTTCCAAGGCACGGAGGAAACACGGTATGTTAAGATGGTCACCCATCCACAGGCCAACCTTGGCAAGCGTTGTTAAACCTTGAAGATCGATCCGTGAGGCTGTTATTATCTAGCCACGAGCTGCTCCTCAACTGACTAATTAGGTGTATTTCACCATTGCCGGAGCGCTGCTTGTCACGTGTTCGATTTCCACACGAAACAAATATTTGTATGGTATTGTGTAACAGGAGAAATTCTTTGTGTGGGTTGCCCAATAATAAGAATTACTCGTACTGAAAAAAAATATGTCTTTTCACAGGGCAGGTGCTGTTACTTTGGCGGGTGATAGGTACGTTATTAGAATTCCATTTTTAGAATTCCGCACCCGAAAGGTAACGAACAGAACCCTATAACTAAGCTTCCGCTGTCCGTCCGTCCATCCGTCTGTCTGTCTATCAGCGGGCTATATCTCGTGAACCTCAATAGGTAGGCAGTTGAAATTTTCACAGAGCATGTATTTCTGTTGCTACTTAACAAATAAAAATACGATGGTACCGAGATGGGGTGGTTTTTTATTTCATCAAATTAATAAATGTGGTGTTAAGAAAACCAATGGATCAAAAAATATGGCGCCGCTAGCCATGACTCATAATTACAGATCGGCTATTCGGACGCATAGGTATTTGCCTAGAGTTAAGCTACTCTTGAGGTGGTCCCATTGTCACCAATTTAGATCTGATTATGGGATCCCATGAAAATCGAGGGAAACCCTCAAATTGTATAAGCACATACAATGTTTTTCATAAACTTTCTAACGAAATTCAGATATTTGTGCCTGGTAATCATCAACCCATGTTGCTGAGCTGATGATGAAAGAATCCCATGAAAAATGTTTTTTCAGCGATTTTTCGCCAATTGTTAACCGATTTGGATTATTCTTTTTTTTTGTTGGAATATTTTCTCGGACTGGTCCCATTCAAATTTGGTGAAGAACTTTGGAGGTAGGCAACGAAACTTTTCAATAAATGATAGCAAATGGATCGGGATTTCGTAAATCGCATGTCTGTTGATTGTTTACACCAGTTCATAACATAACATCACGCCGGCACGCTGTGTTTGTGGTTTCACTTTTCAGTGGTACGCAGGATAAAAAAACTTTAACTTTAACTTTAACTTTTATAAAAATCTTTTTTACAAAAAAATAAAACCGACTTCCTACTAAAAAAGTTTTTTTTTTTTATTTAAATATTCTATGGCTTAAGTACATACCTAAGCATTATAAACAGTATTTTGTCAGGTTTTATGCACTTCCTGTAGTTGTGTCCGTTTTCGTAATTTTAGCACAAACATTTTCTAAAACGTTTTCTTTGTATTCGTATTCTTGTATAATTATACAATCTGACTAGAAATTTCCCCACTTCACAGTTAAAGTGATGTAATTCTCCATCGTCATCATCAGTCCACTGCTGGATATGTCCAGCCGTGACTGTTATAGGCCTATGGGCCTCTTCAAGAGAACGCCATTTGGCTCGATCTTCGGCATCTCTCATCCAGCCGCTGCCAACCACCCTGTGAAGATCGTCGCTCCACCTATCCTGAGCTAGGCCTAGCTAATATGGCCAGCCCAATGGCACTTCAGCTTGATTCGATCTCTCAAGGAGACCCCAAGCATAGCCCGTTCCATAGCTCGCTGAGCGACCTTGCATTTATGGACTAGCCGTAACGTGAGGGTCCACATTTCGGTTCCGTAAGTCATAACAGGCAGAACACACTGATTGAAGACCTTAGTTTTTAGGCTCTGTGAAATACGTGACGAGAAAACTCGGCGAAGCTTCCCAAACGCTGCTCAACCCAGCTGAATTATTTTGGTAGCCTCTCTCTCAGTTGTTCTTACCAAACTGCAGAGATTGTCCGCATTTGACATCACCGCCATTGACAACAATGGGTCCCGGGGTAACGTGATTGTTGAACATAAACTGGGTTTTGTCCAAGTTCATCTGGAGACCAATGCGTACAAAAGAATCAACTAGGTCGTTCAGCATCTGATGCAAGTCCTGCAGCGATTCAATCATGATGTGAATCTCAAGTGTGAGACATCTCAGCACTTGAATATATTGCCAGTCTACTTGGCATTGCTGCAGAGATTCCAAAACCGACCAGAGTCTCGATAGGGTCAAAAGCATACTTCTCCAGAAACGATACACTTACGCCATCAAATAATCTAGTTATCAAAACATTTTTAAACGCTTTTTCGGGCATTGAGTTCAGTTCTCACCGCGAATTCGCGAAGTGGTAATTTGAGTTTAGGAAAAAGAAATAAGTCAGCTGGAGCCATATCTGGTGAATAAGGTGGTTGTTCGATGGTTTTTGTAGAGCATTGAGTTCAGTTCTCACCACGAATTCGCGAAGTGGTAATTTGAGTTTAGGAAAAAGAAATAAGTCAGCAGGAGCCATATCTGGTGAATAAGGTGGTTGTTCGATGGTTTTTGTAGAGCTTTTGGTCAAAAATTTGTTCACAATGATGGCCCTATGCGAAGGCACATTATCGTGGTGCAAAATCCAAAAATTATCTTGTCACAAATTTGACCTTTTCATCTAATTTGCTGTCCTTAACGCCGCATAACGCTCAAATAATAATCTTTATTTACCATTTGACCTTCCGGCAAGAATTCCGAGTGCACAACATCGCGATAGTCAATGAAAACAATCTTCAGTATTGACTTTATCAAAAACATGTGCTTATGAGTGCACATGCACAAGCTTTTGATAAAGTCGATTCTCCGTAATCCTTCGGTAACATTTTTAGTGACTCTGAACGCGAAATTCAATTGGCGATGCAAAATTTAAGACAAGCTCTTTTTTATTTTTTTACCATTATGAAATTCGCAATACTCACTACATAGAGACAAGCGAGTCGTGTCCTATAAAAAGGGGCTAATTTAAAAATCTAACAGTTGTCAACACCGATATAGTACGCTTTTAACTTGTTTGATACTTGAGTTATTTTTGTAGACAAAAAAATGCATTTCAATGTAGGTTAATAGTCACAATCAGAACTAAAATTAGAATCTTACAATACTTGTTTTTTCGCAGCAATTGACGTCAGATAGGTACTCTGTTTCATTTTTTTCTGTCTTCTATGGCTACGAGTTGCTTAAATAAATAATCAATTGTGCTTTCTATTACTATTATAAAAGTCCAAGAAAATTAAAACAAATTGTCTGAATATCACTCACACAATATTTATTTTGATTTCTACAATATCACTTAATACTTGTGCGCGCTTCAACTGCTCGATGTCGAATGCCCAACGATCGTGTGCACTACTTCCCACCACGTGTTATTTCTATACCGGAAACGGCCTAGGTTGACATTTATAATAAAACGTGGGGTACAGCCGGAAGTAGTGCATGCGATAACACTTAATTTTATTATTAATGTTAACAGTTTTTAAATATTGTTATTAATTTTAAATACACGTTTAAATTATATAAATGTCTATGATTGATTAAATTAAATATTCTAAATTGTTAAGCGATTCCGGAAATCGGACTACAGAAGAAAGAGTTTCTAACAGTCGGCCTTTCCTGATACATTTCCCGTCCCGGGAAAATTAATTCTCAACAAAAAAAAATGGACATAATTAAAATTGAAAAATATACTCAGCTTATTTGTGTATTTTCTTAATCTATCTAAACTTAAGAACTACCATTGAGATTTTAATATCTCTACATATCATTCATGTTTATCTTAACTGAAACCTCATATATATTCTCAGTTATGCCACTTAACTTAAGGTATTAAGGCCTCAAACATATCCTTAACACCTGTCTTAGCCGAGACCTCAGACATATTCTCAGATAAGCCACTTAATTTAAGATGTTAAGGCCTCAAACATATCCTTAACACCTGTCTTAACTGAGACCTCAGACATATTCTCAGATAAGCCACTTAATTTAAGATGTTAAGGCCTCAAACATATCCTTAACACCTGTCTTAACTGAGACCTCAGACATATTCTCAGATAAGCCCCTTAACTTAAAATGTTAAGGCCTCAAGCATATCCTTAACACCTGTCTTAACTGAGACCTCAGACATATTCTCAGATAAGCCACTTAACTTATGATGTTAAGGCCTCAAGCATATCCTTAACACCTGTCTTAACTGAGACCTCAGACATATTCTCAGATAAGCCACTTAACTTAAGATGTTAAGGCCTCAAATATATCCTTAACACCTGTCTTAACTGAGACCTTAGACATATTCTCAGGTAAGCTTAAACTTTTATTATAATAAAATCATTTCCCATCAATCTTAAATTAATCTGTGTGGTCACCCACCTCAGACTCTGAGTCTGATCTATTAAAAACTACACAGGGGTGAATTTTGTCTACTGAGAAGATACCACTAAATTTTCTGTTCCCTTTTTTTGATAGTGGTGTATCTTCAATTATGTATCGGTCGTTATCAAGAACTTCTGCAATACGATAAGGTCCTCTTAGTTTAGGAACGAGTTTCCTAGTTTTTCCTATTGATGGAACGTCTCTTTCTACCCTTACAAGTTCTCCTATCTGATAATTAACTACTTTTCTAGCTTTATCAAAACGTTCTTTTTGTATGTTTTGATTCCCTTTAATATGTTCTGAAATTTATTTTCTAGTGTGCTCTAACGGAGTGGCCAAACTTTCTGTGTCGTTTGTAACGTTAAGCTGTAATA
The DNA here is from genome assembly GCA_950371165.1 of Lacanobia oleracea. Taxonomy (NCBI): domain Eukaryota; kingdom Metazoa; phylum Arthropoda; class Insecta; order Lepidoptera; family Noctuidae; genus Lacanobia; species Lacanobia oleracea. Next base: position 1,388,271 of record OX493385.1, read on the forward strand.
ATGCATTTGAGGTACTAACTAAATTAAGACCAAACAGTGCCTGAGCAGGGCTTTTCCCGGTACCTTTGTTCAGTGTGTTATTAAGACCCCACTGAATTTCTGAAATATTTTCATCCCATTTATTTTCAGATTTGCCATAATTGGTAGCTGTCAATGCTGTTAAAACAGTTCGATTATATCGTTCTACTTCGCCATTGACCCGCGGAGTTGCTACAGCGTTCATTACATGTTTGATACCTAATGAACTTAAGTAATCTTGGAAACTTTTAGAAGTGAATGACGTACCTCTATCGGAAATAATACGTTTTGGAACACTAAATGTGTGAAAATAATTTTTCATTGCTCTGATAGAATGGACAGACTTAGTACTTTTAACGGGAACAATTATTACAAACTTCGTAAAAGCGTCAATAATTAATAATAGGTATGTATTTTTGTGCTTACTTCGAACAAAAGGACCTAAATGATCAATATGTACAGTATGGAATGGTTGTTCAACCTTCTCAATGGGATGCAATTTACCTGACTTTCTCCCAGTTGGTATTTTAGAGTGGGCACATTCTAAACACGACTGAACATACTTTTTGGTGAACCGTCTCATCTTGGCGAACCAGTAATTATTTTTAATTATTTCTAATGTTTTATCAAGACCGAAATGTCCAATTTCATCATGGTTCGACTTCAAAATTTGCCATCGAACGCCTTTCGGTACAACCCAACGATCACCACTATCCGTTTTTCTGTATAATAATCCCCTTTTAACAACAAAATTATTTTTAATTTCTATAACATTGTCATTTTCTTTATCATTTAATATAGCAATAATTCTTTGTAACTCAGGATCGTTTTGTTGTACCGTGGCTACCCAATCTGTATCAATTCTTCTCACTTGTAACTCTACCATTTCTGACGAAATGGGATTTCGGCTCTGAGCATCTACATGAGCCATGCCTGTACCTGGTTTATAAATTATTTGAAAGTCGAATTCTTGTATGGTGCCACCATCTTGCAACTCTTGGCAGTATGTCCTTTTTTTCAAAGGTTGCACGTAGAGAATTACAATCGGTTACAATTGTGAAATGAATCCCTAATAAATAAACTCTAAATCTCTGAAGCGACGTTACTACAGCCAGGGTTTCTAAATCATCATCATCTGCCTAGCCTTTTCCCAACTATATTGGGGTCGGCTTCCAGTCAAGTCGGATTTAGCTGAATACCAGTATTTTACATGGAGCGGCTGCCTACCAGACCTCCACAACCCATTAACTGGGTAACACGGTACTTCATGGCAAGACTGGAGTCAGATTTACTGGCTTCTGACTATCCGTAACGACTGCCAAAGATCTACAAATGACAGCCGGGACCAACGGCTTAACGTGCTTTCCGAGGCACGGAGGAAACTCGTTATGCTAAGATGGTCACCCATCCACAGACCAACCTCGGCAAGCGTTGCTTAACCTTGAAGATCGACCCGTGCGGCTGTTATTATCTAGCCACGAGCTCCTCAGGGTTTCTAAATCATAAGATGTAAATTTAGATTCTTCAGGAGATGTCTGTCTACTATAAAATGCTACGGCATTAAAAGGAACCTCTTTATTTGCCCTCTGCATCAAGATTCCGGCAACCCCGACAGACGCGTCTGTATGCAACTGTGTTTCGAATTTGGGATTATAAAACGCGAGAATGGGTCGTTTAACAAGTTCTGTTTTTAGATTTAAAAATGCAGATTCCTGCGCGTCTCCCAACACCATTTAGAATCCTTTTTCAAAAGCTGTGTTAATGGTTTCGCGATAACTGAAAAACCTCTTATAAATTTTCGAAAGAAACTCGCTAATCCCACAAACTGTCTAATCTTATGTTGGTCTGGGAAATTGATCCACGGCTTCGGTTTTGTTTTTGCCTGGTTTTACTCCGGACTCACTTCAAAACCTAAATAATCTATGGACTGTTTTAGAAAATTACATTTTGATAAATTTAGTGTGATCCCGGAAGTTCGGAAAAGGCTTAGTATATCATGTAGTCTTTGCAACCCTTCTTCTATTGTTCTGGATGGTATAATTACATCATCCATATATGCAAACGCTTCCTTGAATCTCGCGTTCCCCAAAACACTATTAACAGATCTTTGAAATGTTGATGGCGCATTAACGAGCCCAAATAGCATGCGGTTAAATTCGTAATGACCATCTGGGGTTACAAAAGGGTCAAATGCTTTACCGATTCTGCCATTGGTATCTGATAATAACCGGATGCGAGATCCAGAGAGGAAAAATATTTATGACCTGATAGGTTATCTAATTGATCATCTAGACGGGGTAGAGGATAGTGTTCTTTGACAGTCTTTTTGTTTAGTGCCCTAAAGTCAATGCAAAGACGATAGTCACCGGTCTTTTTGCGTACTAATACAATTGGGGATGCGTAACTTGATGATGACTGTCTAATTATTCCTGAGTCAGTCAAATCTTTTATCATTTCGCGAACTACGTGCCTTTCTGAATGGGATAATCGATACGGTCTATACACCACTGGCGTGGTATCACTAAGGTTTATGTTCACTTCTGTACCACTAATACACCCTAACTCTTTAATCGAAAAAGGCGAAACAGTCCCTAAACTCATTTAGCAACTCAGTTAATTTGGTTCTTTTGAAATTCTTAAAATTGTTTTATTATTAGTAGAATCTTTGGGGCCTGGACAACTATCAGCTAAGTGCCCTACTTGATGACATTTATTACAACGCTTGATTGGTAGTTTGCACTTGAAATATGGATGCCCCTCTTCACCACAATTATAGCATTTAGTAAGCCTATAGTTCCTATTGTTTCTATTATCATGATCATTTTGAGGTACTTTTAATGTCTTAGACTGTTTGCTATCAACGTTGCCCGCCTGCTGGGATGAATTTGGCTTGTTAAACTTCTTTGTCACTTATGTTTCTGAGATAAACTAATAATTTGTCAGGTTCCGTGAACTGTGTAGCTTCTGCACTTGTTCTGACCGACCTGTCCTCAATCCCAAACAAGATACAATCTATTGCATTTTTACCGTGTATATTACAACGATTCAATAAAACAACCTTTTGGTAAAAATATTCTTCTAAAGACTCGCCAAAATCAGCCCTACAGGCAAGCATTTCCGTTAATAGCTGACCATAGTTCTGATCACTTGGAAATGCCAATTTTAATTTACGCTGCCATTCAGCCCATGAAAACAGAAGGCTGGGTAAGCCTTGATACCATTTCTGAGCCAATCCCGCTAATTTAGGAAGAGCATAGTGGATTGTCTGTCTTTCAGTCCAATTGTAAATCTGAGCACATTCATTTACTTTATTTATCCATGTTTCTATTGTTTGAGTTCGTTTACTGGGATCAAATTCTGGTATCACATTCAAAACCGGAAAACGTTCACTACCTCCGTCTGCTTTCATGGTCTGCATGAACTCTTTAAAAACCGAAACTAAAATGTTTGTATTAGTATCTGTGTTTTTTAAAGAATCAAAAGGAGTAACCACTGCCGCTGGTGTTGTGCCCGAACGCGACGCTCCTGCTATATCATGACTATGTCTTTGCAGCATGTCATGATTGCAGGATGCTTCGCGACCATGAGCCACCTCACGACCTGGCGTAACATCACGCGTCGCAGCTCGACCCGCATCACGCATCCACGAAGCATGGCGCGATCGCGACGCATCACGCGTCTCATCACATGATGCATCACGCGTCGCATCACGCATCCGCGAAGCATGGCGCGATCGCGATGCATCACGCATACGTGACGCACCACGCGATCGCGACGCATCACGCACACGCGACGCATCACGCGATCGCGACGTATCACGCACACGCGACGCATCACGCGATCGCGACGTATCACGCACACGCGACGCATCACGCACACGCGACGCATCACGCGAACGCGACGCATCACGCACACGTGACGCACCACGCGATCGCGGCGCATCGCGAGACACATCATGCGTCCCATCACGTGACGCATCACGCGCCTCATCACGCACTTGCGATGCAACTTGCACCCGTGACGCATCACGCGATCGCGACGCAGCACGCGTCTCACCACGCACCCTCGACACATTACACATTTGTGTCACATCACGCGTCGTGGCATGCGGTGTATAACGCGTCGCATCACGCGATGCATGTCGCGTAGCCGCACGCGTAGCTTCACGCGCTGCTTCACGCGCTGCCTCACGCGTTGCATCACGCGTCGCAGAATGGTGCCTTGAACCACGACTGCTGTGATATGCCTTGCGATCCCTCGACTCGCTCGTTCTTGATTCACTCGACTCGTCACGGTTGCGGCGAGTTTTGCGACGTCTCCGCACAGCAGGCTCCGAGCCACTTGGTGAAGAGTCGTATGACTCTCTTGTATGTTGTCGAGACTTTCTTTTGCGAGTCATGATTGCTGGAAATATATAATTTACAAAAAGTTAATGTTCTTTAATTTTATATTTACCTAAGAAAATCGTTACATAACCATATTTCTAATATTTTAATAATCTTTAATTATTAGACAACAGGAGAAAAGAAAAGAAAAAAAAAAACACAGCATACAAAAATAAATGTTGAACCAGTTCAGCTGGAATGCTATTAATCACTCATTCATCAGCAATCAAATGTTCTTCTTTTAAACCATTGTTCAGTAAAGAAAAGCATTTTCATTTTCTAGAGGAGAGAGAATAAAATTAAGCAAATGAATTTAATAATTTTAGATATTTCTACGTACCTTTTATGGGCGTTCAGTTCTTCACCGAGGGCGATTATTGATCGCTATCCCGATTATATACCACTTCTGAACTACAAAAGTCCAAGAAAATTAAAACAAATTGTCTGAATATCACTCACACAATATTTATTTTGATTTCTACAATATCACTTAATACTTGTGCGCGCTTCAACTGCTCGATGTCGAATGCCCAACGATCGTGTGCACTACTTCCCACCACGTGTTATTTCTATACCGGAAACGGCCTAGGTTGACATTTATAATAAAACGTGGGGTACAGCCGGAAGTAGTGCATGCGATAACACTTAATTTTATTATTAATGTTAACAGTTTTTAAATATTGTTATTAATTTTAAATACACGTTTAAATTATATAAATGTCTATGATTGATTAAATTAAATATTCTAAATTTTTAAGCGATTCCGGAAATCGGACTACAGAAGAAAAAGTTTCTAACACTATGTTATTAAAAATGCAGAAAAACAGTTAGTTTCAGTTCAAACAGCAATCTTTTAAAGTGGCTGTTAATATTATGTGCCCCAGTAAGATTCAACGTCATGACTAAAAGACGGCTGAATCTAAATCCGAAATCGTGATCAAATCACAGTAAAATAAATACATTTTAGATAGTTGAGCTAAAAGTATCAAAATTTTCTAGCCAACATATCTGATATTGAAACGAATTTGTTACAATCCGTTTGACAGATAAAAGTATTGCTAATTATATGAAATCAGCTAAATGGTCGTGAACGCGACTCGCTTCACTGACTCTATGATATAACTGAAATAGCACTGTATTAATTTTAAAAACAAAAGAAACTCAAACTCCGCGCCTAAATGAAAAACAGTTGTGTCAATCTAAAATCAACAAAAATCGAAACAAATATCGAATTTGGAACCATAAACAAATCATCCATTCCCAAAACTTTTTTGAATGAATATAATTAGGTATTGTCTCTTTTTAATATATGAGAAGAATAATTCTCAAGGAGACTGACACTGGTCAGAAAAATCCATAGCGGTGTACACACATTAAAGAAAGTTTGTGATCACTAGCATAAGTTGACATATTTAAAAAAAATTAAATTTATCAAAAAAAAAATGTGTTTTCTTTAATAAATCTGTGCTCTTGGGCTTGCCGTCGCGGCAAGCCCAAGAGCACAGATTTTTGTAATGATAATACATTTTTAAGCGCTAAAAAGTGCAGTGTATAGCCAAGCCACCGTTTCGTGCTATAAAAACAGTTGGTACTTTTAGCGCAAAATTCAAGCAACACCTACTGCGCATTCAAAAAGAAATTACTTGAACTTACCCAGGGTATGCACGCAGCTAGTATTGGTGATTTTGTCCCATGTTTTCAGTATAACACTTTTTATGACATAATAGGTACTACAAACAGTCCTCAACTATTCATTAATATTTACTATAGCTTCCCTATTCTAGATGCTACACTCTATAAGGCTTTTGTTTCCTTTTGAGTCTTTGGTTACACTGTTATTTTGTGTTTCTGACATTATTTTGACAACCAACCATAGCCTCCCACAGTGCGCCCGCGCGTTCCGTCGTTTGTCTGTGACACTGAAGCACTGGGCCATTGGGGTTTGGTTAATTTCTAGATTATTTATTGTATGTACGTATTCCACATTTTTTTTTTTTTTTAATGAAACTATCATACTCATTATTTTATTTGTTTTTATATATTACTGGTGTGTTTTGTATGTGTATCCGTGGCATCACATCGGGCTCCGTCATAAGACATTGATATTTATTTTTTAATTATCGCAGCATTTATGCTGAGACAGGGACCTTTTTGGCCTCGCACATATTAATTTTGTGTAAACATATGTTTGACGACAGTTTGTTTTATTTTATTTTATGCGTCTTGTGCGAGTCCCAAATAAACATTTTTATTTCTTTCAAATCTTTAAAGTTAAGCATTTAATAAAGATATTATGCAAACAAGGTGCAGAACATTGAAAAAAGACGTCACAAGAGACACAATTACTACAATTTTTCGTCGCGAAATGCTCAAAATTTTGAGTTTTAACTACCATATTTTTTTTAACTATTCAATAGGCAATTTAATTAACTAAATTATTTTACCATAAACAATAAAAAAATCTATGTAATTTTGGTTTTATAAAGATATTTTATCCGAAATTCTCTGATTTTTGCGTTCTGTCAGTTCAGAGTCCTGCGGGACTTGATTGGGACCAGACCTATGTCAAAATTATTCAAAATTCGTTCCGATTGCTTTTGATCAAAAGAATTCACATAAAATACGAAAGTGAGAAAAACATATTAAATATTAAATAACGACAGCCTGGGTAGAATATCTTTTACTAATATTATACTTTTAATTCATAAAATTGAATGAGAAAATGAGATTTTTAAGCGGCATGTTGACCTCTCATTGTCATCTAATAATAGGGTTAGACAAAATTTCAAATGTATCGAAAAGAAAATTGGTCAAGTATGAGTCACAGATAAATTGTGACCAACTATTGCATTTTACATAACTTGTGAAAACTCATCTTTATAAAGGAACTCCGTTGGTAGGAAAATAGGTAATTAAAATTGGGCGATGTTTACACTAATTTGCAATGCCGAAAATGAGAGGTCTTGGGAACACTCATGATCATATCAGCCTAAAAACGTCCACTGCTGGACATAGGCCTCCCCCAGATATTACCACAAAAACCGGTCCTGCGCGTCTCGCATCCATCAGCTACCCGCGGCCCTCACCAGGTCTAGGTTCATCATGTGAGAGGCCTTTCAACTTTGCGTCTTCCGATACGCGGTCGCCACTCCAAAACATTTCGGCCACATTTTTTCTGCGAGCAATGTGCCTGCCCTGCCCTACCCACTGCCACTTTGCGTACACTCTCACTTAATAGTATAAAACAAAGTCGCTTCCGCTGTCTGTCTGTCCCTATGTATGTTTAGATCTTTAAAACTTCGCATCGGATTTTGATGCGGGTTTCTGTAATAGATAGAGTGGTTCTCGAGGAAGGTTTTACTATATAATTTGCACCTGTGCAAACCCGGGGCGTGTAGCCAGACCCGCCACGGGTTTCAGTTTTGGGTCAAAAATCAAAATCATTTATTCAAATTAGGCTGAGTGCTAGCACTTTTTGAACGTCAACGTTTACAAATAGCTAATGCTTTTCTAAAGAGTACTTATCACCTGTTATAATGAAGTACTTATTTAATTATATAAACCTCTGTTGCTGGGCACCTGTTTTTTTGTATAAATACTCGAGAGGAATGGTGCTGATAGCCGAAATACAGGCTTTGCCTAGTTTGGCTACAGACGCTAATCTCGCTGCCTAAATCGAAATTGTTGCCACACATTGTAAATTAGTACGTAAGTTTATGGAAATAAAATATTATTCGTTCTTCATTCTTATACCCACCGTATTGCATGGAATAACAGAGCTAATACTAGAATATTGTACCTAATGGCGGCCACTCTAAAATTAAAATAAGGACTTTGTAACCAGGTTTCGTTTGAGCAAAGACGCAACTTTGTCTTTGCTAACTTGAAATATGAAAACTCTGTTTGAAATTAGAAATATAAAATAGTTTTATTTTATAATTTTAAATCATTACGTAATCTACCGTAATAAAAGTTATCGATTTTGCAAAGTGATCGCTTTTTTTATGTGTGTAGGTACGTAGACAGGCACGTCTTCTTCGTATTACGAAACAAATGCCTGTGCACGGCGCCACCGGTGCCAGTGTCATGATTTTTTTCCCTCCCCACAAGTGCGCTTACGCTGTTTATTATATCGGCCCGTTTTGTAAATTCGAAAATCGCATAACGTGTTTATTTTAGGGTTTGTAATGCAGGAAAATTAAGGAAATCAGAGTGAATATATCTTGTAGTTTGAAAAATTGGTACAGGTTGTTCTTTGAGGTGTCCAGATGAACACATACTAAAGCAATGGTGGAGGGGGGAAAGGTTACCGTTTTGTTCAGTTTTTTGCATGTATCTCCAAAACTATTTGAAAATATCTCCTTGCTCACTTCGACATTAATTCATCATCTGCCTAGCTTTTTCCCAACTATATTGATTACCAGTATTATCACTTCGACATTAATTATTTGCATAAAATTTTATGTAAATTATGTTATTTACATTTAGCTGTAGGATCAATACTTTAGGAGATAGAGGATATCCAATGTTGATAAAATATTTTTTTTTATAAATCATACAAAGACGAAATATGTTAATTTCTGACCCAGAAGCCGACAGAGTTGAGACCTATCGTAGTTTTTTCTCATCTGAAGTAGAGCAAGAATATCTATTTTTTTTTTTTTCGATGCCTAGCGCGTACATACATGACCTTAAATATGTCTTCCGTAGACGAAATCTCGAAAAGTTATTTTACATCCATTCTTACAAGTATCCCTGTCGTGTTTGGGCTCATATGAATTGTACAGATGGGTTATAGAACCCATCAGGTATAAGTAAGTCAACTAAGTAAGCCACTACTCACCTTCATGGTTTCCATCATCAGGTTGTTACTGGCTGCAATGGATATAACCCCAAGGAACCTACATGCCAAATTTCAGCTTCCGACGACCAGTGGTTTTGGTTGTGCCTTGTCTGTCGGTTATTTAGTCACTCAGTAACGGAATAATTTTATATATTAGTATTAGTTACGCTGTCCCGGAATTCTGGGATTTTATTTTTATTAAAAACTATCTGCTGCCGATTTCGTTCACGATATACACGTGAAAAAAACAAAAAAGGGCAAAAGCTAAATTAAATGGCTTTGTAAGATTGCTTAGATAAGATATGCAAACAGTTAACATGTAATATTGCTTGACCTCTCTTAGAATTTTAAAGACTTTTATTCAAGGCACTTAGTATTTCATCTCTTGTGTACAAAAAGATTTAAAATACTAGGGCAGAAAGGCATTTCCTTCTTCAACTTTCTAAAGTTCAACGTTCTAAAGTTACTAGGGTTGTTAAAACGCGATAAAAATACATAAATTTGACCATAGGTGTGCCAACTAGAGAAGAACCCCTGCAACGGATAGAGTAGAGTAGAGTAGATATTCCGTTATCCGCACTTAGACTCCCATTCGGTCCATTGCGTATAAGTATTCTGGCTAAGTTAGCCAGCCTAGCTCCGCCTGGATGCGCAGAAGCTTGCTGGGTGCTCCACTGATTTAGCTGAGCGACCTCAACGTTCCGAGGATCTATTCACGATGGGAGTGGAAGTGGGTGACTGATTTCTCGGCGTCGAAGCAACATTTGTAAATTGAACTGTCTATGGCACCTTTGTTGTAGAAATGTTTTTAGGAGGCTATGGCCCATGATTATACCTACTATTTTTCGTAGGCTTGGCTGCCTGCAATTTGTATTTCAAGACCATTGGTTCTCATGAAGTTTAGTTGATCTCTGGCTAATTCATGTACAAAACTGTGAATGATCACCACGACAGCAATCTTATTTCAGCTACTATAACAGTTGGTTGGATATGTGTGACTTTCAGCCAAGTGCCTTTGCAAAATTTCATCATCATCATAACAGCCGGAAGACTTCCACTGCTGGACATAGGCCTCCCCCAAATGGGGGGCGTTTGCCATAATCGCTACGCTTGGCAGGCGGGTATCGAAATTTAATATAATAAATACCGTTAAACTTAATCGAATGATGCATACTTTTTCTTCCATGGTCGATTTTATGGAAATATTTTCCCACAAACAGTTGTTAATATTTGTTACATTTTGATGGTTACGTACATAAAAAAATGAATTAAAGCTGAAGCAACGGGTCGACACAGGCTATCTTTTAAGACAACCTAACCACTTTCGTCATTGTGGTGTGTGTCGTCAACAATTTCTAACAGTACGCGCATTTGAGTTGCCTTCTTCTTTTTCGTCGTTTCCTCACTAACGAGGATCGTGACCAAATACGTCGCGTCTCCAAGCCATTCAGTCTGCAGTGTAGATTGCTCTGTAATGCTACTTCCAACAGCCTTCTTTATGGTGTCGGACCATAAAGAAGACCATATGTTTGCTTGCTATAACGTTTTGATACGTTTTAACTACGATGTTAAGAAACTACTTTATTTATTTCGAACCGAGTCATGCAGTCTCAATATAGATAACGATCGCGTAGCGACCGATTTTGGTCATTAAATCCTATAGTCGCCCGTGCACAGTAAATTTCGAACGTGATCTACGGGTCATACCTGGTTTTGACAATGGAATGCGTTCGAGATTGACTGTGTATGGGTGACTTTAACGTATTCGGTGGCTAGGCGATCAGAAAGTATGTCGAGACTTCCCGCCCAGGAACGTAAATTATAACGATGTTAAGTTAACCGAGTTACTTCAACTGTTTTTGCGACTCCCCTATCATGGGAGTTTTCCACCTGCTTGTGAGTGATATTACGTGATCCTTGACTCCAAGTCCGTATAAGTCCAGTATTGGGCAACTAAAGCAAAGCTTGGTGGGTTTGACATGACCCCTGGCTTTGGGCCTATGAAGGTTCATTCTTCTTCTTCTTTTCAATCGATGGTTTACTCTTTTTACTGTTTTGCCCAGTAGGTTAATTGCAACATCGGTGGCATTCATTAAATCCTCCAAAGTACAGGTGTTATTGAGCAGCTTTAGCTTATTTTGCTTAGGAAATGTAAGCGCGTGCCTGTTGACGAAAACTGCAATGTTTTAACACCGTGAAAATGAGATCAAATGCATAACGCCATCTATGGAATATTAAGTTGAACTATCAAAAGATAAGGTCACGCTATCAGAAGTACTATTTGGGTCAAGAGATGACATTTCAGGTATCTGTATTACACTACTAAGTTGATTCAATTCAACACTAATTTATTCTCTCTTTACAATGGTTGCCTTATAACTTAACTCACTTATAACTAAATTGTGTAAACAAGAAAAAAAGAAAATCATAAAAATATTTAAAAACAAAAAAAAGAAACTAAATAAGTAGCAAAAATGAGTATTTTGTGATGTCACGACAGAGTGCAACTTTCATACTGAATGAGTACTGTGTACAAGGGCAAGTATGACGTGTAAGTTGTATATGGGAATGAAAGAGTGTCAGAGAGCGAATATGACCTGTGAGTTTGTGAACTTGTATGTGAATGAAAGTGTATATGAGAGCGAGTATGGGGTAAGGCATGGGAGATGAGGACTTGAGAACAGATAAAAGATTCTCAGTCTTTTCATAGTTTTCAGGGTTTTGAGAAATATTTTGACGGCTTTGTTACAATTTGATTAAGTTTTAGGATGTATGTTAAGGGTGATGTTTAATTTGTTGTATAAAAACTGACCAAGCAAGCAAAAGAATTTCTGAGGGAGTACCGATTTAAAGTGGAATGAGGGGCATATCCTTCCTTTACGCCATTTGTTTATGATGAGCTTAGGGTCAAACTTTAGCTGGGAGTATTTTTTAACAACAGTAAGCAAGACAAACGGTTGTCTGACCGAAATAATGTCCCTTTCTTTGTATAAGTCAACAGTGGGGAAACGAAAAGGAAGACCAGCACCAACCTTGAGTATAGCACGCTGCGCTTTTTCGACCACAATGAGGTGGGTTTTGGCGACCCCTCCCCATGTTGTTATGCAATACTCAATTAATGACTGGCATAGAGCATAGTAAATCATTTTAATAGTTCTTGGGTCTACAGTGTATCTAATGGTTTTAAAAATGTAGATAAGTTTACGGAGCCTTAGTGCCAGCACATCAATATGAGGTTTAAAACTAAGATGGGAGTCAATGATAATTGAAAGGTATCTTATATTATCAGTCCTTTCGAGGGTGGAACAAGTACACTCTGTTTTAGCAGAGTAACAAGTGTGTGCTGCAATAGTGAGGGATGACGGAGAAAGAAAGTTAGCTCTATGTGCAAAGGTTTAATATTTCATTTTCGAGACATTTAGTGTCAATAAGTTGTGCTGCAACCACTCGCCAACTGTGACAATGCCCTGTTGGACAACATCAAAGACCTCATCCCAGCTATCGCCACAGAAGAACAAGGCGGTATCGTTTGCAAAAGTTAAGATTTTTCCTTTGGACAGAGAAAGCTGGCAGAGGTCATTTATGTACACCTGAAAGAGCGTTGGACCGATAATACTGCCCTGTAAAACACCGAAATTGACAGTTAGCTCGTCACTTAGTCTATCATTTATTTTCACTCTTTATTTTCTCCCAGTAAGGTAACCCTCCAATAATGTAAGAGGATTCCTCTTATTTCCTCAAATTATCACGGTTTCTCATACAACGTAATAACCTCTTTGTGAACTACGGTTTAGTAATCAACTTTCTTTTTAGTTTTAACTATTCTAGTGTTGTTTTTAATTTTCGTAGATAAATATGTTACAAGAAGCTCGGTGGCGGTGTTTGCGTCTTGTGAGTCAAAGATAGGCTGAAAATTTATGCCTAGCATATCTTTATCAAGATTTTTGTAATTTATTAAACTACATGTTTCGTTTAGGTTATTACACGTGATTTAAGTTTAGAACTAATGGCTACGCTTCCTTGACCAACCACTCGCTGATATTACTTTTTATTCACAATGTCCGAGTCACAAAAAATATTATGTCTTACCAAAAATTAACAATCCTTAATCATGTTCTAGAAGAAATATTATTACCTGAAGGTTGGGATAGTCTTTACGTTGCTACCGATTTAAATATTGCTTGTGAAATACTGACTATAAAGCTCTTATCACTAATTCTATAATCTTATCAATAATAATAAAAATTCATATGGTAATCTAATTAAAAATCTTATAACGAAATATTATCAGGATAAATTAACTAGCTGCGATGGTAACTTGAGGAACACTTTGAAAATAGTTAAAGAGGTTTGTAATATGAAACAAAATAAAGTATCTTCGGAGGAGCTTCTTTGTATTAACAACTGACCGACACAGTCGCTTAACACCGTTAACTCCTACTTTACATCAATTGGAGGTATTCTGGCAAGCGACATTTTAAAACAAACAGGCACATCCGAACATGTTTTGGCACAACAAGCGGTAGTCCCAAATTCCCCGTCTAAGTCAATGTCATTCACTCCAACTGACCTTTATAAGGTGAGAGGAGTTTTTTCGGGACTCAAAACTCATAGTGCATCAAGATGGGATAAAATATCTACAGACATCCTTAAGCGGAATGTCCAGTCCTTGGCGATGCCTATCGCACATCTCTGTAATTTGAGTCTCCAAACCGGTACCTTCCCTGATCTGTTTAAGAGTGCTGTTAATTGCCCAATTTATAAAGCTAGAGACAAAGAAATCCCCTCCAACTACAGACCTATTTTTCTCAAAAATACTCGAGAAAATAGTTAACAAGAGGGTAATCAACTACCTTGAAAAAAAAACAGCTTACTCCCTAGAAACCAATACGGTTTTAGAGTAGGAAAGTCAACTAAGGACGCGGTGTTCTTGCCCTTACCACGGCTTTAACAACTTACCTGGACAAGGGAGACAAATGTGTAGGAGTCTTTCTAGATCTTCAGAAAGCCTATGATATAGTTTCGTTCCAATCTTACTTGCAAGGCTTGAAAACGTTGGCATCAGGGGATTACCTCTTGAATGGTTCAGGGACTACTTGCCTGGTAGAATATAGCAAGTACGTGCTAATAAACATGTAAGTGATGATGATATATGCAAATACGGTGTACCACAAGGCAGCACCCTTGGACCCACATTATTCCTTCTGTACATCAACGATTTGTGTGGTTTGGCGGTGCCAGTAGGAGACATATTTATGTTTGCGGATGATACGATTCTTTTGCTGCTGCCGAACGGGCTCAACGGGCATTACTCAAAATGCTCATGTACCTGCCATTCTGGCATGGAACTACGTCGCTGTACGAGAAGGCTAATGTGCTATCTGTTAGGTAACTGTATATTTTCGAACTAATTAATAGATACCACAAAATAATCGTTCCTAGCCTTCTGTACTGTCCAAGAGAGTTAAATAAAACATAGCCTGTGCCCCGACATAAAACATCAGTTGCACAAAGACATTTTATTGTACTAGCTCCTCGCATTTATAACATTACTAGTTGACCTGCGCAACTTCGTCTGCGTCACAATTTTCATTACTGCTCCGGTCCTATTGGTCTTAGCGTGAAGTGGGCTCAAGATTCTGCCATGTGGGATGCCATACTTGATAGAAAGTTCTTCACTCTTGTGGTTACCATAACAAAGAATTGTTTACGACCAGTGAGGTAACTTTTGAAAAATTCAAGCGGAAGACATCTGACACCAAGATTGTCTTATTTATTTAGAAGGGTAGGGATGGGAACTGTATCAAAGGCTTTTGTAAGGTCGAGGCAAATTGTTTGCACCTATTTTCTGTTGTTTACACTACCAACTATATGATTGGCTAAGTCATTAACTGCGTCACAAGTAGATTTGTTTGAACGAAAGCCGAACTGCTGTGGTGATAAAAATTAAAAATGCTCAAAATAGCGTATGAGTCTTTTATGCAGTAAACGTTCAAGTACCTTGGACAGAGCACTTAAAACAGCTATGGGTCAGTAGTTACTAGGAACAGCACCATGCCCGCCCATAAAGAAAGGGTAAATTATTGCGGTTTTAAAATAATTAAGGAAGATGGCTGACTGGAAGCAAAAGTTATACAAATAAATTAGCACAGGGGCAAAAGTTTGTGCGTATCTTGAAGAAGATATTCCGTCCTATCCTGTAGCAGCATTGACTCTCAGTGAGTTTATAGTAGATACGACTTCTACCGGGTATGTTTGTTCAAGCACAAATGACTTGTCATAGGTGTACATAATTGGGGGTGCCAAAGCAGATTGTGTTCGGTTCCCAGGAATTTTGTCTGCAAGGTTCTTTCTAAAGCTGGCAAAATATTGATTAACCTTAGTGTAAGACTGAATAGGTGAGAGTAATTTTGTAACTAAATCAGTAGAAGTATTTTTAGTTTAAGTCATATTAGTTATGTTTTTTATAGTATCCCATAGTTTTAGTATTGTTTGTCGCCTTGTTTAAATCCTGTGAATCATATTTCCTTTTAAATTTCTTTACAAATATTGCATAAAAAATTCTGTATCGTTTGTAGGTGATGGATTTGGAAGGGTTCATTTATAGTTGCAAGTTTAAGCTTCCTATGCATAGAATCACGATTACGTGCACCGCAGTAAGCCCGAAGTGATCCAGGCTTTAAGTATTTTCAGGGTTTAAGGGATTTTTGTTATTGTTGTGTGTTGATTTATAATAGTGGTTAATATTTTGACAAGATTTTAGGCTGCTGAATTAGGATTAGCTATTCAAAATCATCATCATCTGCCTAGCCTTTTCCCAACTATATTGGGGTCGGTTTCCAGTCAAACCGGATATAGCTATTCAAAATATTGAAGAAAAATCTAGATTTTTCATACAACATTACTAAGGTGGATTACGTAAGCCTTAGTATTGGTGTTCTGAGGGGATTTTATAGGATGGTAATTAAAAATACATAATAAAGAAGAACAATGGTCAGTCACCATAGAATCATAAATAAACGTTATGGTTTTAAACTTACAGCGGAGCATGATATGGGTAAGAAGGGATAGCAGGTCCTCCAATCCATGAAACGGATTGGAGGAGTTCGATAACAAACACCGTGACACGGGATTTTATATGCTAGACTAGAAGACTTAGCTGACTTGGAAACGTTTTTTTGCTAAATAATAAAAAAAAATAGTCTGCCACCTATTCTTAGACCTAACCAATACATACGAAAACTTACATAAATAAAAATCGTTCAAGCCTTTTCGAAGGAGATCGATAACAAACACTATTATATTGCATTTTTGGCAGTAAAAATAATTATGGCTAAATCTGTGTAATTTATTTGTTTCAGGTTCTATTGCTGAAAAAATGCTGCGCTGTAAATTATGAAGGTACGTGAGTATTTGCAAAAAAAAAGTTGAACCGATAGAGATTGTTGTATGTTAAGCCGGTGCCAGACATAGCGTCAATGATTTACATACTTCTTTAAACTTTGAACACCTCAGAGCATCACGTAAATATTTAATACGAGCTGCTGCCCGCGATTTCGTTCGCGACATACACGCGAAAGCAAACAAAAAAGCTAAATTAAGTCGCTTTGTAAGTTCGCTAAGATAAGATATGCAAACAGTTAAAATCTAACATTGCTTGACCTCTCTTATAATTTGTAAGACTGTTATTCAAGGCACTTGGTATATCATCTCTTCTGTTTAAAATGCCGTTCCACACTAGTAATTTTTCTAATGAGACACTTCTGTTTGCGATTTTTATGAAAGTTGCTAGGGTTGCTAACACGGCCGTTGGGTTTTCACAAGAAAACCCAACGGAACAAATCTACGTTGCAACAAAAAGAACCGTAACGCCATCTATCCAACTAGCAGCGAACTACTTTGTCGAAATCCTGCATGGCGCAAGCGAGTTTACCATGCGATTTGAACATATACATCAGCCCGAATATCAACTATAGGGCAGTAGCCCGCCAGGCACAACAGCCACCTGTTTGGAGGATCCACCTTTTGAATTGAGGTGTGCGGGACTTTACCCTCTGTTCCGCATCCCTACAAAGGTCCATTGCGTGTAAGTGTTCTGGCTAAGTTAGCCAGCCTAGCTCCGCCTGAATGAACAGAAGCTTCTTGGGAGCTCCACTGGTTTCGCTGAGCGACCTCAACGTTCCGAGGATTTGTTCACGATGGGAGTAGAAGTGGGTGACTGATTTCTCGGCGTCGAAGCAACATCTGTAAATTGAACTGTCTATGGACCCTTGTTGCAGAAATGTTTTTAGGGGGCAATGGCCCTGCCTCCTAAAAACATTGTGATTATACCTATTATTTTTCGGAAGTTTGATAAGTCGTTTAGTTAGTCGCGTGCGTAGGCTAGACTTCCTGCAATTTGTATCTCATGACCATTGTGTCTCATGAAGAATAGTTGCTACTGTAACTATTTTAAATTATAAGCCAACTAAGTAGACGCGAAACTTTTGAAGAGCGGCTACTACCGCTAATGTTTCCAAATCATACGATGAGTAATTCTGTTTTTCGGGAGTCGTTTGTTTACTAAAATAAGTGATTTGTCTGAGAAATAGATTTTCATTTCTTTGTAAAAGAATTCCAGCTATGCCTATTTTGCAAGCATCGGTATGTAATTCTATTAACACGTTAGGATTGTATAATGTCAAAGTAGGTTTTTGAGATAATTATTTCTGCAAAACTCTAAATGCGGTGTCTTAGTCTGGACCCCAGTGCCACGAATGTTCTTTTTTAAAAAATGAGTTAGCGGTTTTACTAAAATAGAAAACTTGGGGACAAATCTCCTAAAGAAACTGGCAAGTCCTAGAAATTGACGGACGTTATGTTGGTTTTGTGGCACAGGGAAACATACCATTTTCCAATACTTCAAACCCTAAGTAATCTACTACGCGTTGGAAGAAAAAGTACTTAGATGGTTTGAGAGAAAGTCTAGCGTTTATAATAATATACCCATCAGGCGTGACAAATGCGGTTATTGTGTTTATCACATTCAGCAATAGGCACCTGATAGTATCCGGATGCCAGATTTATGTAGTAAATAACTTATTCCCTGTTAAAATATCTAATTGATCATCAATAAGAGGCATCGGATAATTATCATTAACTGTTTTTTGTTGAGTGCTCTATACTGCCCAACTAAGCGCAAAAGCGATATCTAACATAAAGTGAGTCTAGAGATAATTGGACTTTAGTAAAAATATGTTTTTTTTACTTTATATATTGACATTTTGCTTATTACATAGAATTTATATTTCATATTGGATCTATTTGTTACTACAATAGTTAAAATATCAAAAATGTATGTGGATATACCTTTTTCATGAGACACTGCTACACCGCTTAGTAATTATACAATTATAATTTAAGTTACCGCTTTTTTGTTAGCTTTTCTCTTACATGTACGAATAAAAAAAATATGATTTATCTATCGAATAAACTATGTATTATTTAAAGGAAAAAAACAATCAAAGTATATTTATTGTCTTTTATTTTTCAAAATAATGGCATAAAAATATTCGAAGAAAAACCGATTCTATGAAATTAATCTAGTCAAAAGTAGGGTTCTCTCCAAAAGGACATTCTGTTTTGAGGTATAATACTACTCTGTCAAGAAAGTACCGGGAAAAGATCAATAATACACAAAATGTCTGTTATTCATCCAAATTTATTTTATCTCCTTCAAAGTATGCTCCTTTAGAAACGATACACTTGCGCCAACGAATAATCCATTCATCAAAACATTTTTTAAACGCTGCTTCCGGAATTGAGTTCAGTTCTCGCCGCGAATTCTCCTTTATGTCTTCTATCGATTGAAAACGGGTGCCACGAAGTGGTAATTTGAGTTTAGGAAAAAGAAAAAAGTCAGCAGGAGCCATATCTGGTGAATATGGTGGTTGCTGGATGGTATTTGTTGAGTATTTGGTTAAAAATTCGTTCACAATGATAGCCTTGTGCGAAGACGCATTGTCGTGGTGCAAAATCCAAGAATTTTCTTTCCACAAATCTGGCCTTTTTCGTCGAATTTGCTCTCTTGAACGCCGCATAACGCTCAAATAATATTCTTTATTTACCGTTAGACCTTCCGGTAAGAATTCAAAGTGCACAACACCGCGATAGTCAAAGAAAACAGTCTACATGACTTTGACTTTTGATCGACTTTGGCGTGGTTTTTTCGGTTTCGGTTCAGTTGGAAGGCGCCACTCCGAAGCTTGTTGACTAGTTTGCATGTCAAACTCGTAAACCCACGTCTCGTCACCAGTAACAATGCGTTTCATGAATGTTGGGTCCGAACTGACTCGTTCTAGCATGTCCTCAGCGACTTTCTTGCGATTGAGTTTTTGGAGAAAATTCAGATCTTTTGGGACTAGCCGAGCAGCAACATGTTTCATACCCAAATGATTAGTTAAAATGGTACGGATCGACTCGTGAGATACAGAAAGTTCGGCGGCTATCTCTCTCAGAGTTGAATGGGGATTTTCAGTCACTATTTCCTTCACTTTTGCGATGTTAACTTCAGTTGCAGACGTTGACGGCCTACCAGAGCGAGGCAAATCTTCCATCACATCTCGACCGCTTTTGAACGCTTTGAACCACTCATAAGCACGAGTTTTTGATAAAGTCGATTCACCGTAAGCCTTCTGTAACATTTTCAGTGACTCCGAACACGAAATTCCATTGGCGATGCAAAATTTAAGACAAACTCTTTGTTCGATATTTTTGTCCATTATGAAATTCGCAATACACACTATATATGATATTACTAAAACCAGCACTGTATTTAATATAAATAACAGATGCAACTCAAACTCCGCGCCAAAATGGAAAACAGTTGTGCCAATCTAACAACTACAAAAAAAACAAAAATTTGAATTTGGAACCATAAACAAATCATCCATTCCCGATACTTTTTTGACTGAATGTATTTTGAAAACTTTTCAAAATATTTTCGTTTTCGCTTTTAGAAATGCCTTCCATTGCAGTTTTCTTCTTCGGTGGTGGCAAAACATGAGTTTTCAAAATTTTGAAGCCGATTAGGCTCGCTGTGATAGGGTCTTTATTAAACATATACATATTTGCCGCTTATTGGCTTAGAAAAATTGCTGTTCTTCGTATAGAGATTTGGCGGTATTTAAATATGCGGCTGTTTGCCTACGTAATAATGGCATAATATGTCTAATTCCCTTAGTGATTTAAGGTAAAACTGAGATAGGAAAATCTTTCTTCAGGGTATTTTTATATGTTTTAAACAAGATACCGCTAAAAGGTTTAGTTTATTAGATGCGTATTTTTTAAAGCTATCCGATGGCATAAAAATCAACTTAACGATTTTTTTGAGATACCGCTTTTGCGCTTAGTAGGGCAGTATAGTCAATTCAAAGTCGGAATTCCCCAGTCTTTTTTCTAACAAGAACTATGGGACTCGCATAAGACGAAGTACGTATAATATTAGTAATATTTCTTTGATTATTCCTCTGACTACTTCCTTTTCGGCAATTGCCAGTCTATAGGGTCTATAAACTACCGATTTATCATCATTTAATTCTGATATATCTAAGAAATCACTTGTTTTTTTAATTATTATTTGCGACTGTTCTGTAAATGTCTGACCTATTATAATAGGAAAAGGCATTACATCATCTGGAACTATGAGCAGATCTACATTGGTGGCAGCACTGTCTATGATAATATGAACGTTAAATCTACCGATGACACTTACAATTGAATTACCGAAACCTCTCAGGACTGGTAAATTGTTCGTGTCAAATTGATTACTGATCTTTTGAAACTCATAATCTTTAATCATAGTGCATTTGCTACCTAAATCAATGTAGGCCTGCATAGAGACCCGATTCTTCTTCTTTTCGAGTCCATAGTGACCCTTAAAAATTTTGTGCCCAGTAGGTGGCCACGTTCACAGCGGCATCATTGGTGTTCATCAGGTCTTCAATGGTGCAGATGTAAGGACACTTGGGACATTTCAATAAGTGGGCCATATTCTGAACGGGAAATCCGCACTCACACTTAAAAGTGGATCAATGAAACCCCATTTTGACAAGTTGTATTTGCAGCGGCCTACTTGAGTGCGCAAACGATTGAGTGCTCTCCATATTGGCCACTGCAGTTCGCGTCCAGGTGGCAGGTGTTTCTGAGGTTTCAAGAAGTCAAGTGGTGGAGAGTACAGTTCTGCCCACAACTTGGCTCTTACCTTGGGTGGCTTGTCTTGGACAGCCCGTGTGCAGCGAAGAAAACTCTTCCGACTCTTAAGTCTACTGGGGGCCGCTGTATGTTCGTAGAGGGGATGCCGGGAATCGTATTCTTGGTTATATTTTTCCACCGCGCATGCAACATACCTTCGTACAGCTGGAGGCGCTATATCAGTCAACGAGTAAAGTTTATTCAGTGGAGTCGGCTACAGGTATCCCGATATAATTCGGCACGTCTCGTTAAGGGCAATGTCAACATGCTTCGCATGTACGGATCGGTGCCACACTAGATGGCTGATGATGACTGGTACTTGGGGTGCTTGCAATGCTCCACCTTTGTTCCTTGCCACGATGGAAAGCGCATGACTGGGTTTTAGACGGATTTGGAGAAGAGCATTACCGTCATAGTACCTACCCAGTGTCTCGAGTGCTATTTCCAGTTGAATTTTAACCTCTGTGAATGAAGATGATTGCACCGCCAAAACCAAGTCGTCCGCGTACAAGAACCGTTCAGTGTGCTGTGTAGTAGGCTGGTCGTTGGTGTATATGTCTTTACCTATGAAATTGCCGTTCTGCAGTACTGGCCATTTCAAATCAAAATAATTTTTGTTTGGCTAAGAATTCTAATTTCAAATTAATTTTATTTAAAAACATGTTTTTTTTCCAAAAGTAGTCATTTGTTTATTGATTAGTGTTACATTTTCATCGCATTTCAATCTTTTCGTCATCATGGATACGTTAAAAATTCGAGTAATTATGGAATATGAATACCGTCGTGGCACTCGTGGCAGCAACGCGGCACAAGTGGCACGTAACATCAACGACGTTTACGGAGCTAACACTACAAACCAACGCACCACCTGTTATTGGTTTGCTCGCTTCCGTTCTGGAAATTTTGACCTGAAAAATGAACCTCGCGGTCGTCCGAAGACTTTGGTCGACAATGACGAATTAAAGGCGATTGTGGAAGCTGATGATACACAATCTACGGCTGAATTAGCAGCAGCTTTCGACGTTAGCGTCAAAACAATATTGGTTCATTTGCGTCAAATTGGCAAGATAAAATAGCTTGACAAATGGGTGCCCCACGAACTCAATGATCGCCAGCGCGAAGTGCGCGTCGAGACGTGCCTTACACTGCTCAACAGACACACAAATGAAGGAATTTTGAACCGCATTGTTACCTGCAATAAAAAATGGATTCTGTTTGATAACCGCAAGCGCTCAGCAAGTTGGTTGGATCCTGGTTCAGCACCTAAACAATGCCCTAAACGAAAACTTACCCCTAGAAAAGTGATGGTCACTGTTTGGTGGTCTAGCGCCGGTGTGATTCATCACAGCTTCTTACCAAACTTTATATCTTATCTTTTTTTTTTTATGTGTTTTCACCGATTTCTCCGCCAATTCTGGACCGATTTTAAAAATTATTTTTTCATTCGAAAGCCTATACTACTGAGGTGGTCCCACTGTCACTAAGTTAGAATCTGATGATGGGATCCCATGAAAATCGAGGGAAACCCTCAAGTTTTATAAGCAAATACACTGTTTTTCATGAATTTTCTAACGCAATTCAGATATTTGTGCCTGGTAATTATCATCCTATGTTGCTGAGCTGATGATAGAAGGTATAAGTCAGGATCTGATGATGGGATCCCATGAAAAATGTTTGTTCAGCGATATTTTCGCCAATTGTTAACCGATTTAGATGATTCTTATTTGTTTGGAAGAATATTTTCTCGGACTGGAAGAACTTCGGAGGTACACAACGGAACTCTTCAATAAATGATAGCAGATAGATCGGGATTTCTGAAATCGCATGTCTGTTGATTGTTTACACCAGATCATAACATAACATCACGCCGGCACGCTGTGTTTGTGGTTTCACTTTTTAGTGGTACCTGCGTTCCACTAAAAAGTGAAAAATAAAAAAAACTTTTTAACAAAAAAATAAGATTGACTTCCAAAAACAAAACACTACAAAGTAAAAAATTACTTTAATTTCGGAAGTTGGTGTTTTTGGTTTTTTCGTTTTTGAAATTTTTTTGTTAAAAAGTTTTTTTTATCTGGTCGAAAGAGCACCATTGACAACAGCCCGTTTAAAATATTTTTGATTGGACTTTATTAAAATAGGGGCATTGGATGACAAGTCTACTTCGCTACTGGCAACTGTTAAAACGGTTTTATATGGGGCTGAAACGTTCGAGTAGCAATTTCAGTTTCATGGCTAATTTTATTGCATTTACTGAATTTCTTAATTGGACGCTGACACTGAGCAACGAAATGACCTTCTTGTTTACAATTTGAACAACGGGATGGTTTGCTATTGCCTGATGTTCGAGACTGTGTATTATTGTTTTTATTCAGAGGACCTTTAACGTTTTTGCGGTCGTTAAGCGGTTTTATATTTCTTACGTTACGCAATCACGATTATAGTTTATCTGGATCTAAAAACTTTACAGCTTCGGCGCCCAGCCTTACAGATCGGTCGTCAATACCGTGCAAAACGCATTCTACTGCGTGTGTACCTTATATACCACATCGATTTATGAAGCCTATTTTGTCATAGAAGTTTTCTTCTAACGAATCGTTAAATCGATCCCTTTTAGCCAACATATCACTGTGCATCTGCCCATTTTTATGACGGTTGGTTTTACTTTATTTTATGTGTCTTGTGCGAGTCCCAAATAAACATTAATCTTTCTTTTCTTTTAATTTTCCTCCGGAGGGAATGCAGTTGTCAAAATAGGACTTGAAGTACGTATGAGGCTGAACGAGCCATGTGTATTTGATTGGGCCATAGAATGCCGCGAGGAGCTTGGGCCCGCAGCAGTACTAACTACTACATTCCTCCATTTTATCTGGAAATTAGGAGAACACGGAAGCAAGCTACGCAGCCATTAACAATCTAAAGCAATAAAAAAAAATGTCACGTTTGAATCCCACGTCTGATATGTAAGTTTAATACACCCTTTTGTAGGAGCACCTTATCCTATTTACTTTGTTTAAATTGTGAGAGACGCACGAACTATAAGGATATTAATGTAAGCGTGAAATAAATATGTAAAACTAGGTTTCATGAAAATATATTAATACATTAAATATTCAAATCACAACGACCATCATAGTGACATAGAATAAATAATAAATCGTACTTACACTTGTTTAGACTTAGAGCTGGTGCACTCTACCAAAGCTCGAATCCGACTGCCCCCGGCCCCGTTTGCTTGTGCTACAACCGTTTTTGTACACCTATCCACTGCCGGGGGTTATGGTGGTAGTTAGACGACACGTGTGTTTGCAGACGCACGTTTCATTTTACGGTAAGCATAAAACATACTAGGTTTACATTTATTAGTTTAAGCATTTTACATTTAGTTATAAATCACTCTATTGATAATATACGTAGATTATGACATTTATTTAATAGAAACATTCTCATGCAGTATGTTAGCGCAGAAACTAAACTTATTGACGTACATACCCTTATAATAAGTAATATCCGATGAACTTAATTTTAAAATCATAGAATACACGGGTAACACAATACAACGCGATAAAACTTCGAGCATATTGTGGTAGGCTAACCCAGTATATTAATAACAATAGATCTAACGAAGTAGTAAAAAGAGTGGAAGTTATATTTCAAAATATGGCTACCCACACTAGACACAAAACTGACAATAGAAATCCGGAAGAGTTCTTAGATACACTTAAACAGAAATTAGCTTTAAAAGTCCATAGATTGAGAAGGTACAAAAAGCTCAAGATCGTAACAATGCCAACTCCCTATTTGCTAAGAATGAAAATAACTTTTACAGAAATTTACAAACACCAACTAGTATAAAGACACCAACAACTGAAAACAATATAGAACTACCAACTGGAGAACAACTAGAATCATTTTGGTCTGGGATATGGGATGAACAAGTGCAACATAATGACAGAGCTGACTAGGTAGCAGACGAACTAACTAAATAGAATTCAATAGAACAAATGGAATTCGCCGAACTAACTGAGTCCGATATAACTAGCATTACCGCCAAATTACATAATTGGAATTCCCTGGTATGATATCGATAAAATACATAAATTAGTTCGGAACCCTTTGCACGCGAGTCCGACTCGCACTTGGTCAGTTTTTTTGGGTTCCATATACATGGTTCCCCTTGCAGTAACTCTACAAACTCAAGGACGTATTCGTTGCTCCAGTCCACTTTGAATAATTGCACGCAGTGTCACACACAACCGTTCCGCTCAACAACGCTCGCACAACTGGACTTTGCGCAAGTGTGGCAGGGTACACAAACATGTCGACGGCGCGCTATGTTCCACGCGCGCTTCAAAGAGCTGTCAGTGTAAAAGACGCGGCCCGCTAGGGCCAGTGCTTGCTGGGGCTGCGTACTTCGTTCGAAAGAGGCACCGAACCCTGAAACGCAAAGGGCACTGGGAGGAACACGGATGGGTTTTAGTCAGTAAGAGTCTGACACTCCCTTCTGCTTCACCCAGGGCGGGAGGAGTCATTTGATGATTTCACATCCTTAAAAAATAAAGAAAAGCGTTAACAAACATTTGAACGCTTGGATGTGCGCTACAAAACTGACACCGTATGGCAAAGTACAAATCTTTGTTCAAACTTTGAACACATATTCAAATTTTCGTGCCAAACATAGCAATCAAACAAGTGTTCAAACAAGTGACGCTATATTTGGCATTAGAGATGGCAGATTTTCTAAAGAAAAAACTTGCAATGAGTATTAAAATTATTTGTTTAAATAAATCCCATTCCTTTCAGTAATTATAAAAACTACGGTCTTCTTTATCGGTTTAACCCTACAAAATAACCAATAACAAAAATATATAAGCTTCTTACATGACTGTTTTTTTTACAGAACGCGTTTTTGAAGAACATGAGCCACGGATAAGAAGATATTAAAAATGGAAAAGTTAATCACCGACCAAAATATCGAAGACTGTTTTTGTAAGGAAAAAAATAAGCTCACAAAGGTATGAAATTAAGGGTTGAAATTATAATATATTTTTTTAAGAATATTAATGTTTATCATTATTTTTATCACGAATTAAAAAATAGAAAGAACTATTTCCTGTTTTTAAACATTTACGAGTAGCTGAATCCGGCTTGACCGGGAGCCGAACCCTATTTTGTTGGGAATAGGCTAGGCAGATCATGAGATTAAACATTAAATCCTACTATGTTTTGTATACTCAGCGGCATGGAAACTGGTCCAAGTGCTTATCTTGTAAATATTCGCGGTAGCAAAAGCTATCAGTGTTTCCAATGATTGTTTCTTTTGAGGATACGTCAAACATGTACTTACATGTCATTTTCAACGCTAAGTAGAAGCTCTCAGTTTGGTTTTGCGCAAACAGTAGAAGCGCTACACCATCGTAGCAATCCCAGTAGCATACAAAAAATGTATGCTATTGCGATATTGCTATTGTGTATGTATTGTACGCGTAGGTCATCCAGCGTTCTTTTGGTATAGTTGACCCAAAGATTCCCCGTGTTACTTTCACTAGATTGCTACACCAAGCGAATCTTCGGGCCATCATGTTACCTCGGAACAGCAACGCCCTGGATATTTGTCCCCATTAATATAATTATAAACTAATTGAGACGAAATAGGTGATTTTCGATGAGAAATCTTCTTTAGGCGCGTTGAGCACTTTTTGGGTGAGGAAAAATCATTAATTTGGCGTCATCGTAACCCAACGCTTTCGATCTACACTAATATTATAAAGAGGAAAGATTTGTACTTATCTTAAAAATTACTGGACCACTTTCAAAAATTATTTTGTCGTTCAAAGCTACATTATAGGCTATAGAATTTTTAAAACAGTTACAGGTCTGTATGAAAACTTCGAAAATGTAACCCAAGGTGTGAAAACAGTCGTGTAAAAATAGCAAAAATTATCCTTATTGAAACAATTCAAATGAAAAGATTGTTTTTTAATCTTATTTTAAATTTACAGACTTGTTATAGGTTTCCCTGTAATCTTTAGGTAAGTATAGCCTTATTATCTGCTTTATATTTTAGGCTCAGAAGTTTTGGAGATCAGGGGGGAATTTTTGGTCTAATTTCTATTCAAGAAATTAGACCAAAAATTTAAAACTTCAGATTTTGAAATTATGTGAAAAAATATCATCAAGTCCTGAGTGCAGGTCTTGATAATATTTTTTTACATAATTTGTTTGTGTGTAATAATTTTTGTGACATATTAAATGAAAGACACACAACACACAGTTCAAAATCTTTTTATTTTAATTTTCTAGTTTGACCTCCACAAGCGATTGAGTAATACACCTGTGTTTGGGTTATGAAAGTTCATATGTGTACCAAATTTCAACAGAATCGTTCCAGTAGATTCGGAGAAAACTGGGTGGGTCAAACGGACAGACAGACAGACAGAAAGACAGAAGGACACCAGAGTGGTCCATTAAGGGTTTCGTTTTTTACGGATGTTCGGAACCCTAAAAATGTATTTTTTTATTACAGAAAGTCGATACCAGATACCTAAACGGTCGGTAACATCCCTAGCACGTACTGGCCACCTACTGATCGATAGTGAATTTATGAAAAACAGACACTCCAGTCTAGAAAAAATGCTTTCGCAATATTACCTTACGAGGAAGAAACTGATGTTTGTGGCTGTTGTATACATAGAAGTTAAGGTGCGTAGCTAATTACTAAAACTCAGGTTTAAAAGTGGAGTTTTTATTTCTTTCTTATTTGCAAAATAGTTGAGTAAACGACCGTCATCTAGAACTATTGATACTTGAACTGTAACTATCCGATGAACCAGAAAAAATACTCGCTCTCTTGTCAAGTCGAAGCAAAGAGTATAAGAACTAGTTGAAAGCTTCAGGATGGTAGCACCCCACTTCTCGGCGTGATGTAAATGAGGACAAATTGAAGTTGTTTATTTTTTTTAAATTTAATTTTTCCATTACTTGCAACTTTTTATTTTAATGACGTACAGTTTATTAGAAATACAATTTTGTTTTGAAAAAAAAAAACAAATTTTGGCCCCTTCAATCTATATCTATATTATGAGTAATATATAAAACTGAAGAGTTTGTTTGTTTGCTTGAACGCGCTAATCTCAGGGTCCGCTTTGAAAAATTATTTTAGTGTTAGATAGCCCATTTATCGAGGAAGGCTATAGGCTATATATCATCACGCTAAGACCAATAGGAGCGGAGCAGTAATTTAAATTGTGACGCAGACAAAGTTGCGCAGGTCAACTAGTTTTAATATATATAAAGCTCAAGAGTTTGTATCTTTTTTTGTTTGCTTGAACGCGGTAATCTTAGGAACTACTCGATTTGAAAAATTCTTTTAGTATTAGATAGCCCATTTATATTTATATTTCATAAAGCAGACAAAGTTGCGCGGATCAACTAGTTAAGCAAAACAAATTAAAACATTTTCTACTCCAAATTTTGTAGGGCAAAAAGCCCTGCAGACTGCACTATGACTGTTATATTTTTATAATGGGGACCGATTTTCGATACAAAAAAGATTATAAAACAAAAATCGGTTCTTGGTCGTCCTGATCCGATTAGTGTGTTGCGCGTTAAGTTAATTGAAACTTTCGGTATCGATACTAAAGTAAATGTAAAAATAATATGTATTAAAGAGAACAGTACCTACCTACTGAGCGGGTGTCCGAACATAATTAGATATGTACGAATCAACTGGTGAATGTCACAGACAAACCTTTAGCCACATTTAAATTGGCTTTATAAATTAAAGCAAAATTATAATTATATTTTGCGTTAATTTATAAAGCTTATGAGTGTAAACACTCATTCTTCTAATTATAAGATTTTTTTATTAAATTAGGTATTACCTATTAGTGTTCATAACAATTATATTTTAATTTGTTCATAGTAAAATCCGTGAAATAATTTCATAAACGGTTCATATTGTAGCTATTTAATCTCGACATTGACCTAATGCGCGACGCATGACGCGAAAACTGTAATAATGATGAGTTTATTATTAACTTCACCGTCTATTTCAAACTCGCGGCGTTAATGATACTAACCATATTATTTAATTGTCCACTTTTAAACCCGAGTTTTAGTAATTACGCAAATCTGAGCAGAAAAACTGTCCAGTGTAAAAATAAAACTCAGCAGTCTGTGACTGTGGTAGGACGCGCTTCGTAATCCAGGAATACTTTACGTACTCCGAAAATATTTTAAGATAGAGATTGTAAGAACGCGCGTCCACGCGGACGCAGAGCTCGCTCCGTCGGAAAAAATACGCGAAAATATATAAACAAACCGGCTGTGGTTGGAGCTCAAAGGTAACCGTTAACTTGTCTATCTCAACAAAGATCCAGTATTTGTGAGTGTTGGGTTGTATTGTGTGTGTAGTGTTGTGAGTGTAGTTTTGTGTTGTGCCATCAGCGAGTGTTATCAGTAGTGTTATCAGTGGTCAGCATGTTCGCGGGGGGTGGCGCCGGCTTCCAGAAGCAGTCCAAGCCCCCATGGGACGTGGCCACTTCCGGAGCTGAGATCCCGTACAATCGGTGAGTCCTAGATTATAAGCAAACCAACACTTAAATGTATGTTCTTGTAAAACTAATTTGTGCTTAATATACAAAAACCAAACCAAATGTTTTCATTTTTACTGCCGTCTATGGTTTGACAACAACATACTTTTACGGAATAATGTTTACAGTGTGTCAATGTGAAATACCAGGTCTTTTTTGTTGGTATAATAAAGATGTTATTGCAGGAAATATTGAATTTAATGTTGTGGTGCGTTTGTGTGTTGTTTTCAGTGTTGGTCAAGAAGGATACTTGATTGTTTTAGGTAGTGAGGTAGACTTTAGGTGAAAATCTTCAAACATTGATACCAGATTACCAGCATAGTGTATAACGTTAACCGTATTTCATCGGTATTACTGGTTACAGAAAATCCGAGAATGTTTCAGGTTTTATCATACTTTACCTCTGATATTTGACTTTCAACAGGTCGACTTGTTTATTTAATTCTGTATTTTAATGTTTCTTACTAAACGCGGTATAAGCACTTTGTTCAATATAAAAAAAAAACTCGCGGTACACTTTCGATAGCTGAGGTTTCGTCTGACTGTAGGAAATAATGTAACCCTATCACTATCTTATGAATAGGATCACTCGTCTGTCCATCTGTCACCGCAAGTTGCTTCCGTGTGTACGGGACCCATTCAGCTGAAATTTGGTACACATGAGAACTTTTGTGTCTCAATGACGGACATGGAACGTAAATAAATAAATTTTAAACATGAGGTTAGTTTTTGCGGGAAATACAATAGACCATATCAATATCAATGAAAATAGCTTAGTGTAATAATAATAAATTAGGTTTAAACGTAGTGCCCAACGTCTACTTTTTCAAACTTCAAAAAGAAGTGAAGAGTCGTCCGGTAGCGAGATGGGCAAACGACATTGTTGCTTTCGGCCCTTCGCGGCCTTCTTTTCGACGAAGTGGAAGCACTTCGTTGTAAGCGAACACCACGGTGCAGCAGTATGAAGTAGGCGTTCAGTTTTGTTAGCATAGTAGGTACTATTACAAAATGTATGATGTATCACCAATAAAAATCATCAAACGCTATTCAAGCCAAGGACCACACAGTTCAGTCATGATAGATTTTGCAATCTACTGAACTGTGTGGTCCTCAATCATAGTTAGACCCACAGGCTATATCTATAATTGTATTGGCTAGAGAAACTTTACTCCGTTAGCATAGCTGATGGCGGCATATTATGATAAGCACCTGATAAATGCGCAATAACGGTCATTGACCCATATACATTTATTTACTTCATCACTATCACTACATATTATAAAAAAGTCCTGCGCTGCGTCTGTCTCTCTGTTCGCGATAAACTCAAAAACTGCTAAACCAATTTTCATGCTGTTTTCCCCAATGGAAAGTGGTTTTCGAGGAAGGTTTTAAAAAAATTAGAGATTCTTAAGAAAATTGCATCGTGAACGAAGTCAGAGGCAAAGTTCTCAATTTAAGATGTCCTGAATTGGTTTTAATTGTGATCCTATACGTTCTCTTGTAATAAAAAACGGTTCATAATTTATTGGTCGGGTATACGAAGGGATATTAGAGAAAGGTCAACGTTTTTCAATGCAAGTTCATCAGGTGCCTACCATAGACCCAGTGGTGTCCCCGCCACCAAACGAGAGCAATTAAGATTTATAGATTAAATCTAGAATCTCAGAAATAACACTTAACATAATGTCTTTTATAACTATGAATTCTTAAATCTTATTTACTTACTTTAGAAAAGGATAAGAGATAGGGACATGAAGATGATGATTGACTATTGCTTTCAATCCATTGCTTGTCCTGTCAATATAGCTGAACTCCTTTACTTATGGGACGAGCTCTGCACGATCGTAGTCATTCTCTCAGGAGAAACCTACCTTAACACGAATTTCAGCATCCTCGTAGTGAGGGAAGATAATATTTTATCGTGCGCACCAGAAGACGCAGCGGTGATGCGGCTCCCCAAGGTGTACCGATGTCGTGCTGCAGGCCACCGGAACACGCTGATTGCGAGACGCACAGGGTAGCTGTTATGACACTTGGGGGAGGCTATGGCCAGTGGAAACCGTTTACTTCGACAACTCAAAACCTTAGACCACTAATGTACAGACACCAGTTTCATTGTTCGCCATAACTTTGCAGACAGACCAAAATGGTATTAGGATATGTTTTTTTAGGGACATCCGAAAGAAACGGAACCCTTATAGAATCACTCGGGTGTCTGACTGTTTATCTGTCTGTTTGTCTGTTTGTCAGTCTGTCAGTCTGTCTGTCTGTCCGTCTGTCACAGCCAGTTTTCTCCGGAAGTACTTGACCGATTCTGCTAAAATTTGGTACACATATGAACTTTTGTGACCTAAACTAATCTTACTTTTGGGGGTCAAACTGGAAAAAATAAATATAAAGTTTTTCAAACTACATCGTGTAATTATCAAATGAAGGGACTGGACTTACGGTTTTAAAGGTTTTTTTTTTATAATTTCAAAACAGGTTGTTTTGAATTTATTCAAATTCTTTACCTTCAGATTACAGAAAAAACCTATTAGAAGTCAAAACAAAAACAAACAAATAACGTGTTACAAAATAAAATTGGTTCTGAACCAATTAGAACCCATTACCAAGATATCTGTTCTTAGCACGAGAGTGTGACTCGCGCTTGGCCAGTTTTTTTTATTATTTAAGATAGGTTTGCTCTTGACTCTAGTCTAGGTCAGAGGTTACAGAGACAAACTCGACAATGGAGTGAGTTTCCCCAGAAGAAGCCTGTTCGCATTATAAATGTGGTGGAACAGGTAAGAATGGTAACTTACAGTGCGTCGGAGGGTAGAAGGAGGCCGGTGGGGGAGCCGTGGAGTTCTTGGGCATACTCATCGAAGTGCAATATTTAGGATGCCTGTGCATTATAGCGGAGCGAGGCAGCGGAGCAGAAAAACGGAAAAATTTTAACCCATGGAATTGGTTCACGTGAGTCACTGACTTTTTGACATGATTGGTTAATATTTCTCCATTTCTACGCTCTGCTGCCTCGCTCCGCTGGAATGGACAGGCACCCTTATAAGACCGATAAGCAGGCAACCTTGCGGCGATGACCAAGCTGAGAAGCTTGGCATCCACGTTACATCGCTAATGGACCCTCTTAGCTCTGCGTTCCACCGAATCATGCGCAGCAAGTTATAAAACGGCAAACAATGCTCCATGTGGATTTTAAATTTTGCCCAATTGCATAAAAACTTTAGAACTTACACAGTTACATACTTATAGACTCTATTCTCTTATCAATACAAATACTCGTATTATAAAGATTCAATTTTTTGTTTGCAACCTTTTACTCACTCATCAATAGCGTAAACTACTTCCAATTTAGTGCCTAAGGGATGTGACAATACAATTTTTACTGACGACTGACAATAATATTGACATGGAAGGTACACAGGGTGAATTTTAAAGTGTGCATGGATGACCAAATAATAAACTATGAGGAATATCGAGAAATTTTTCCAGTGTACAATAGGATCCTCTGCCTTACGGGAAGTATACCTAGGCGTGATGATAGATAAATTATGTATCGTTAACTAATATTGACCTAGATTTTCGTATCGTCAAATAATATCGTCGACGATACTTACATTAACCGTAGGACCGTAGCTTAGTAATCTACGGCACTTCTAAGGTGAATATTTTCCGAATTTTCCGTACTACATCAACCGCCACCTACCGCAGGGTTGTGGAATCACGCGTACCGTGCGATGGAAGCGCCATCTTTTATATAAGTATCGGATTCAGTGAGGTTCCCGTTTTGTCCGACACATCTATAGGGTTCTACTGGCTTCGTGGAGCGACCTCTATTTTCCGAGGATTTATAAAGCGCCATCTATGTACGGCCAAAGACTAGGCTGTCGGCTATTCTGCAATAATGCTTAATGTTGTAAATGTGGCCGCTGTGAAGCTTCCAGAAACCGTCCCTAGATGGAGTGCGTTGTAACCAGAATGTCATCTAATTAATTAAGGATATGAATAAAGTTTACTTGTTCAATGTCACATAAAAAGATTAACCTAATTGCGTAATTATAATAACTGTAACTAAGTGTTTAGTATCAGGATTAGTGAACGGTGGGCCTCAAAGTAGGTAGAACCTTTATCTTGGTGTCCTGAGTTGTATTACATTAAATATAAATTACAATTGGGTGGACCTATTTTGAGTCGATTAATAAGTAGTTAGGTTTTTGTAAACAATGATACATGACAAGTATAAAAATAAGAAAAAATATTATAAAAAGAAATTAATTTACAAAATAAAGGTTTGTGTAGAGATGTTTAGTAGAATTTTTACTGTTTTAATAAAAAATTTAACAGGAATGTTGTTCTCAATTAGTTTAAAATTTCCTTTGTCTGTTCGTACGATAAAGGGGTAAGATATTTAATTAAGATTTTATTGCAAGAAAAATTCTTCAGGTCCATAACGTCGCAGTTTTTGTTGTAAAAATTAATATGCGGATAGGAGGGGGCATCGCTTATCCGGGAGACTATCTGCTCTGGGAAGAAGAATGTGGAGGACGCGTTTAGGTTTTATACTATTTGATGGTAATCAGGTCTATTTTTTATGGTTTTATATACGTTTAGGATTGTGTTTGAAATAAATAGTTGTCGTACTGTTCTAGCTGTGAATTAAATCTGTTGGGTAGTAGAAGGGCTTTCTTAGAGTAACTTTAATAATAGCTCTTTGAGCTCTTTCAATTCCTATCAACGTACTTTTCTCTGACTAACTTATTGTTGAACTTTACTTAACTATTTTATTTAACCAAATTACGGTGGATAACCGTCCCTCAATTTTGAAAGATTTGGGTTTTAAGTTATTTTCAATCAAAAGCGCTTACTTATCTGAAGTTGGTACCTACATGCGGGTACTATGTACGTACAAAGATATTTTCATATGAGTTAGAGAGAGAAAGGTTCGAAAGAAAAATCTGACTGACGACAATCTGATTATTCGACAAATTTGTACATTTACTTTATATATTCTCTGCTTTATTAGGGCTAACGCACACTCAGACGGAATGGCAAAGGATTTAATATTTTACCAAAGGACATTGAAACTTAGGTATCTAGTAGAAGTATAACATAAATGCTAATGTTATAAATTGATTCCATGGCATCGAAAAGAATTTCTTGACACGACATTGGAGAGCTCGCCAAGGGATCCCGCGGCGGGATGCCGCGGCACGTCGCGGTATGTCTCGGTGGGCTGCCGGAATTCTACAGTTAGCATAGACTGCCAAGACACCCTCCGGGATCTAAGCTGCTAGTGTGAGCTGACCAGTGGCAAAATCCTCTGCAATTTCGTCGAGTTCTATTCAGTGTAGGCCTGTCATGAAATCATGAAACCTTTACCATAAATAAGTAGGTACTAGGTTTTTGTTATAATTGACATTCGAAATATTACAATAGAGCGGACCCTTCATAATTGCAAAAACATTTTAAAAAGTTCGGTCTTTACCGCGGCACCATTATTTTTAATTTTAATTTGACATTCTGAATAAGCAAATGGTCAAATTGTAAGAAAACACTTTCAGCGTTTGATCTATGGTTCTTAGCCTCCTTTTATTTACAAACAGAATAAAGCAATTGAAGCGCTGTGTGACACGAGTAACACTGACACCGACAGTCGATGAACTGACTGATGAAACTTTGGCAATTTGCAGATAACCCTTTTAGACTGAGGTCTCAGAGCTGCCAGACCTCTCTTATTTTCTCACTAACAAAATAGGTGGTATAGAGTTAGTGTTAGTATATAAGAGTAATGATAATATGTACGTCAACCTCTATCTGTCCTCCCGATGACAGATAGTGAACTGCCTCCGTGGTCCAGTGGTGTTTTTTTTTTGTTTTGGCAGGAGTGGGAAATCCTCATGGACGTACCTACCACCCACACTGTGAGACGGTCAGGCAGTGCCGGACTCTTACCGGCTAAAACCCACTTCTGCCACGCTGTTGTCCTCTGAATTAATCAGTCTGTTTTTAGCGATTTTATTTTTCTTTTTACTACTTTTTGGGTGTGACAGTAAATAGGGAGACAGTTTTTATAGTACAATTCTTACAATATATTTACAATAGTTTAGGAATGTATCCAATTTTTAAAAGCTTTTATTTTTTACTTTTTATAATCAACTTTGCATTGTCCTGTGTTATTTTCATGTTCAATGTTTTCTCGGCGTTAATGCGGTGTTTTGCGAACTGTGGGCATTCAAAAATAATGTGCGAGACCATCTCGTTCGCACTCGGGTCACAGATGCACGATGGACTCGCCTTGCACTTGAGTCGAGTGGTCGAGTGGTTCAAGTTAAGGCAAACCCTTGTGACCCGGTGGTCGTGGGGTCGACTTCCACTGGAAATGCTTACTATGTAAAGTAGTTTTCTAGTTAGGCTAGGCACCTGATTATCTGATAAAAAAGATGATTTTGCGCTTCGGAAGGCATGGCCGGTGGTCGCGGCCGCATAGTATCATAGTATCTGGAAGAAAAGCTAGGTCGGTTATAGAAAATGGCTGTAAGTCAACGTAATCTAAAGATTACGGAGCATGTTTTGACGCTTACATGAGAATCAAAACCTATAGGATACCTTCTCGTTGACCTAGAGACATGAATATTTGGAAAGAAAATGGATTTTACAGTAGAAGTACAGTAAATATTCTTAAAATTGGGAATCTGTAGTTTGTTTATATAAACAATATTTTTTTACGATGACGAACTTATATTTTAGGTTGACGAAATGACCGTGACGTATATTGATGTATGGGAGAAAATTTTGTTCAACAACAAGGTAAAGTTTGTCTTTCAATCTTACCTGCTATATTTTGCTCTGTTGGTGTATGGTGTGCTAGTGTCCTACATTGTGTTTATAGAAAATGGCACGGTGTATGGTGTGCTAGTGTCCTACATTGTGTTTATATAAAATGGCACCGTGTATGGTGTGCTAGTGTCCTACATTGTGTTTATATAAAATGGCGCCGTGTATGGTGTGCTAGTGTCCTACATTGTCTTCTTCTTCTTCCACCTGGCGTTAATCCCGGCTATTGCCAGGGTCCGCCTTCCTACTTAGCTTCCTCCACTTTGCCCGATCTTGAACATCCTTCTCAGTTAGGCCATTGGCTCTCATGTCGGACTTGACGACGTCCAGCCAGCGCTTGCGAGGGCGACCACGGGAACTAGCCCCAAGAACTGCCATATTCATGCAGACCAACGTACTCCATAGGGCAGCGCATGATGTGGCCATACCATCGCAGATGACACTCTTGCAGTTTTTCCCCCACGTCACGGACACCAAGACTACTTCGGATGAAAGAGTTGCGTATGCGATCGGATCGCGTTACGCCACTCATCCACCTCAGCATCTTCATCTCCGTGACGCGAAGCTCCTGGGTGTGTCTGCCTAGTGCTGGCCAACACTCGCCGCCGTACAGTAGGACGGGCCGTATGATGCATTTGCCCCTTGAGCTTCGGAGGCATTTTGCGGTCGCATACAACGCCCGTTACCTCGCGCCACTTCGCCCAAGCCGCGCCTATACGTGCTTGGACATCGTCGTCCACGTTGCCAGACTCGTGCAGCACGGATCCAAGATACCTGAACGTATCAGACTTTCTGATCAGGTCCGAACCTATTCGGATGGTGTTTGAATCCGTGCTGCCACAAAACATGTACTCAGTCTTCGCTACATTTAGTCTCAGACCACCGTTTTCAAGCGTGTCCTTCCAAATGTTGACTTTGTGCTCAAGATTGGCATTGTTCTGATTCACGAGGGCTATGTCAGCGGCCATGGGGGCTTATCTTGGATGTTTGCCGTAACTACATCGAGCACTACATTAAACAAGAACGGGCTAAGAGCCGAGCCTTGGTGAACGCCAACAGATATTGGGAAGTCATTCAATTCGCCAACAGTGGTCTGGACAAAGGACACGGATTCGCGGTACATGTCTCTGATAATGTCAATATAGGCCTTGGGAACGCCCTTGAAGCGCAGTGCCCACCAAATGGACTGCCGAGGTATACAGTCGAAGGCCTTCTGTAGGTCTAAAAAGGCCATATGCAAAGCTCTCCTTCTCTCTCTGTAAGCCTCAGCCAGAGTCCGTAAGGCGAACACATGTCCATGGTGCTGTTACCCGCCCGGAAGCCATATTCACACTCAGAGACAGTACACTCGTGCTCATCCTATGTGTATGGTGTGCTAGTGTCCTAAATTGTGTTTAGATAATTTCAGATCCTTTTGATTTCTTTTCTTGTCTCGGTTTTCTTTATGTCAATGTTCTAAAGCTGACCTTGAATACGAACAATCCACACATCATTCTTATGCGAGAGTATTTTTTTGGCAAACTGAATGCAATAATATTATATCAGATGGTATTCAGGTTACATCTGGA
Source organism: Lacanobia oleracea (assembly GCA_950371165.1). Taxonomy (NCBI): domain Eukaryota; kingdom Metazoa; phylum Arthropoda; class Insecta; order Lepidoptera; family Noctuidae; genus Lacanobia; species Lacanobia oleracea. The sequence goes on from OX493385.1 coordinate 1,426,744, forward strand.
GTTGTTTATTATACGGACCTTGTAGTAACCAGAAAAAAATTCCGGGCGTTCAAGCGATTTTGCCATTTCTATTACTGGAATTAAAAGTAGCTCGCAATTTAGGACCCATCAGTTTTAGTTTTAATATATAATCCATCCAATTATAATATAATCCATCGTGCTTGGCAACTAAGCTAAGCCGAAATGGAAATTAATTGTTTTCCTACTCCTCCGCTGTACTTTTCTGATTAATATCGTTGCGGGATCCAAGACAGTTTAATCGTTTCTCAGGATCTCGTCGGGCTGCACAGGCTCGGCGTTTTTCTGGTGGTGACCGCTGTTGATTCTGGCTTTCAAGAATTGAAGTATTTGGGAACGTGTGGAGGGTTTGTCCCGTAAAAATAAAAACTTTTTCTTATTTCCATTTCTTTTTTTTTTTATCACTCGGTTTCTTATTTTATTCTTTCAAGCCTACAGTTAGGTGAAGCTCTACAGGAGTATGCGAGGAGGGGCACATTCCTTTCCCCTTTTGAGGGGATGCCGCATTTAACGTAGAGATTTAGTTTGTTTATTTTTTACTTTTTTCACATTTGAAATGATACTACAAATTATAATTTTTTAAGTGTGACTGAGCAGTGGTGGCCCGGTGGCAATGGCTGCGACTTACGATTTGTAGGTCGTAGGTTCGAACCCAGGCAGGCGCTTTACTTTGTGTAAATTATTTCATCACCACTGCTCTCGAACGATGAAAGAAAACATCGTGAGGAAACCGGCATGTCCTAGAACCAAAAAATCGAAGACATGTGACATCTACCAACCCAGCCATCTGTAGTCTACTTCACCAGTTTCTCTTAACCGAATTATACTTTTTGATAATTTGCTTGACTTGTTGATGGAAACACTAAAATTTCCATGTTTGCTTATGACATCTGAGAAGTTCCCTCAATTTCTAATGAGTCCATCTAGCAGAACTAGATTTTAATAAATGTGGAAACGAACTTAAACCCTTTCAAATAAAAGAAGAAATTTCCAAACGGTTTAATACGAAGTATAAATAATCCTTCTCTTTTAAGGCGTTTTTAAAGTGCCTTCTTTAATCGTCCGCAAACACTTGGCCACTTTTTTAACGGTAGATTGGTCATAAATTTATGAATAGGAACTTTGTAAACTTTGTAACTGAATTTGACAATACAATTACTACTCTTATACTGGCGGCTCCAATATGTAACACTAATTACAGATGGTCAAAGGCAGTGGTGACTGCTTATCAATCAGATAGGCCACCTGCTTTCTTGTCTCTTCATCATGAAGAATGTCTCTCTTGTCTTCCTACATCATCACAATTTATTTCAAAATTGTGTTCTTTCCTATCGGTGGAAGAGTGTCAATCTCTACAGGACTGTTGCGGTACTGGTGTGGCGCAGTCCCTTCCCTCTTCGGGAAGCCGATGGGGTGCTTTCAGAAAACCTCCTCGTGTGCTCACGGGCTGCTGATCCTCTTCTGACTCGTGTCCGTGGGGATGAGCAGTCGTCGGGCCGGTGCACCCCGGGCACAGGCAATAATCTCCTTGTTGATTAACACAGTAGTACCTAAACATAGAAGCACAATTCAGAACTTGCGGCTAGGAGACACTGATACCTGTAATTGTTATTGATTTTAAAATTACTTGACCAAAAAATATTTTCATGCACTTATAAAAAGCTAAATTGATTACAGGTTACAAAATCAAATAAATTAAATGGCGTTACTAATTAAACATATTTAATGTAATTTTTTACAAAAATTCTAATCACAGGAGATTATTACTTGTGGCGAATTTCTGTCGAAAGGGAAAGGGCATGGATCAGTTTAAAAACACATAACTTATTGGGTTAGAGGAGTTAAGAAAGACAAACGTCCTGTTTATTGGGTCAGCTCAAAGCATTGTAGTATTCCTCGATGGCCACTTTCAGCAGTGGCACCCACAAATCTTTCCACAATAACTTAGCGTGTCAGTAAGTGTAAGCGTTTAACTACAGAAGTTGATGGCCCGTGTCGATGACGATGATGTCTGGAATATTATGACGTTTCTTATCTCTGCCGGCTCGGCATCCATTTCTGTGTGCTGCCCTGCTACCAATATAGGGTAAACTTAAATGTTACCTACTCTCTTTAGAAAAACATGGTTCTTATCATTATCTATTAAATCGGCTTAGTAGCTAATATAAATATAACATATATTTTTAATTATTTCGTTCAATCGGTGGAAGAGTTTCAAGTCGAGGTCGAGCTCTACAGGAGTGTGCGGGGCGGGGCACATTCTCTTTCCCCTTTGAGGGAAAGCCGTAGTTAACGTAGAGATTTTGTCAAAAAACAAAACTTTGACTTTTTTCCCTTTGAAATGTGACTTAATTACGCCTTGTTTCTATTGTTACCCTTTTTTTTTGTTTGCAACAACTAAAATATTTTTACTGTTTATTATAGAGGTGACGTAAACTGTTATGTTAGTCCATGTGAATAAGCCATAACAGGCAGAAGTCTCAATGAGATTCTTTTGTTTCCGTACTGCGTGATTTTGTGACCATTTGAACACTACCGTTTTTACGTTCTAATCCAAAATGAAATAATCTTCTCTGAAAATCTACACAGTCTCCTTATTTGCATGGTCTCATTGATTTCACGAACAAACTTGTCAAGGTGGTTTTGAAAAAGTTTTTGGTACTTTTTTCCCATTAATGTTTTATTAGTTTAACGCCGTACCACAGTGTACTTCTTTTTAACCCAAAGGTTGACTGGTAGATAATGCCCCGTTGCATGAAGACCGCCTATGTACCACTATTGTACATCATCATCTTCCTGCCCTTATCCCATGTTACTTGGGGTCGGCGCAACACGTTTTATTCTTCCATTCTGTTCTATCAGTCGTCACTCTATCACTAACTCCCTTTTCTTTCATATCGCTCCTCACACAATCCATCCATCTTTTCTTTGGCCTTCCTCTCCCTCTCCATCTATCCACATTTATGTTCATAACTGTTCTAGTTATATGCGTGTCATCCCTCCTCTTCACATGACCATACCAAGACAAGCGATTCCCTTTCAACTTTTCCGTCACCGGCGCCACTTTTAAAGCGCCTCTAATGTACTCATTTCTCACTTTATCCACTCTCGTTACTCCACACATCCATCTCAACATTCTCATCTCCGCTACATGCAATGCGACCCGAGATACCGAAAGTCGGAGCAAATCGGTAAAGGCGTTCCGGTGAGAGCTATAAATATCGGACTGGAGAGACCGCCGAAATCGCAGAACAGGTACTCTGTTTTGGTTCTATTCAATTTGAGGCCAACACTCTCCAGTCTATGCCACCACGTCTCCAGTTTGCTCTGGACCTCTAGGCCGCTTTCTGTAACCAGCACAATATCATCAGCAAACAGCATGCACCAGGGAGCCTCTTCCTAGATGTCCGACGTCAGAGCGTTCATTATCATCGGGAAGAGATAAGGGCTGAGGGCCGAGCCCTGGTGTAAACCGACTGCTACACTGAAGCTGTCAGTGGTGCCCACTGTAGACCGGACTTGAGTACTGCTTCGACTGTACATCGCTGCAACTGCACATACTTCCCAGGCACACCTTTCTCCTTAAGGGCCCACCACAAAACCTCACGAGGCACCCGGTCATATGCCTTTTCGAGGTCAACAAATACCATATGCAGGTTTTTATGCACAGCTCTATATATCTCGCACAGCTGGCGGATAGCGAAAATGGCATCCGTTGTACCCCGACCAGGCATAAAACCGAACTGGTTCTGTGAGATTTCACTCTCTTTCTTACCACTATTGTATATTAATAAATAAACACAAGTTGAGCCAAAAAGCAAAGAAGTAAACTTAGAACTCTTGGCAAGCGTAGCGTGTGGCGCCCCAAACTTGGCGGATAGATCACCTTAGACAGTGCACAGAGATGGACTGGCTCAGGGCTGGGAGTTGTGGCGCAGCGTGGCTGAGCTCTTGGCCCATCGGGGGGCTGCTAGAGGCTGATTTTGGCCAACTCAGCCGGCAGGCTTAATGTTTGCTCGGAGACTATAATGCACACAAACTGTTTGACAATAATGCCAGTTGTGAGTGTTTTATTGTCTATAAGCTTGCATACTCAGTTCCACATCGACGAATTTAATTTATTTCTAATACAATTTGACCCGCGCAACTTCGTCTGCGTCACAATTTTCATTACTGCTCTGCTCCTATAGCCTTCCTCGATAAATGCGCTATCTAACACTGAAAGAGTTATTCAAATTGGACCAGTAGTTCCTGAGATTAGGACTGTGGACCTTTGTTGTCTTACAAATAAATAAATTATTATTATTGTTTGATATTTCCATATTTTCCATAAGGCAGGCAGCGCTGTAGGAAATGAGCAAAGGCAATATTATTAGGTATAAACTAATTCAGTAAAATATACAACGTGTAACAGAATATTTACCTCTTAAGGGGTCATTGTACTCATCATTATGAACATCTTTTACTGTTGGACGAAGCCTGAAATCGCGAAAAGAAACTAGCGGTTCAGTACATTTTGTCGAGTTATGCGCACAGAAAGGTACGGCGGAGTCGATTTTTTTCGCAATTTCGGTGTTGTATATATTTATAAGACAAATATTCAACACACGGAATATCTGCTTTTTATGGACGACTCATTGGCAGATAAAGAGCCAATGGAGTGTTTGGTTCTAATCTGCCTCCTATTCAAAAAAAAGTTTGCTTACTTGCATCATAATGACTTTTTACAAAGAAAAAACTCACTTGTTTCTTTTTTATTTGACACCGAATTCCGATGTAAAAGTTATTTTGCAATTTGTAGTGATTTTATTTGGTTCGTTTTTTCTGTGATGTATTTTATTTGTGCTAGCTACATCACAGCAAAATATGCACAATGCGAGGTCTGTCTAGACACGCGGCAGCGTGTCCAGCCAAAGTTCAAAGAAAAAGGAACTAGTGACGCAACAGCGTGTGTAATATTACACGATCCATTTAGAGCTTCTTTTGACCCCTTCATACCTCGAAACCTATTTTACTTACGTACATGGAAATTGTCGTATTTGTTCAAACCTACTAGCATATCTAGAATCCAAAATTAATAAATGTTCCTCAAACCGACTTTGATTTTGAATTTGGCATCCAGCTAGGTAATTGTGTGTACACAAAGGAAAAAATTGAAAAACTGGGAATGTCTACATTTTTAATTTACCCAATCAATAAAATTTTGATAGGTAACGCTGATCACCTTCCAAAATTAGGTATAGGAGCAAACATTTCTGCTTTCTTCTTCCCAAGAAAATAAGTTCCAAGATGAAAGGTAGTAAGGTACCCACGACCCAAGTTCAATGTTAATAATATCCGTTATTGCCGAAATCTGCAAAAAAAGAATTGAGATCTAAATGTACGCCAAGTTCTATGGATAATACTGAAATAAGATAAATTAAAGTTCAAGATTTGACTTGGCTAGTTTACAGGTGCTTGTCTCTCTCTATGGCATATAGAATGTCTCTCTTGTCTTCCTACATCATCACAATTGCTTTCAAAATTGTGATCTTTCCTGTCGGTGGAAGAGTGTCGATCTCTACAGGACAGTCGCGGTACTGGTAGGGCGCAGTCCCTTCCCTCTTCGGGAAGCCGATGGGGTGCTTTCAGAAAACCTCCTCGTGTGCTCACAGGCTGCTGATCCTCTTCTGACACGTGTCCGTGGGGATGGGCAGTCGTTGGGCCGGTGCACCCCGGGCACAGGCAATAATCTCCATGTTGATGTCAAAGTAATTGCATATTGTACCGGACGGGCGTGATCGACTGGAACGGGGTTGTGATGGGGTAGGTCTATCCTTTTTCTTCTCCTCCGAAGTGAACTGTGACCGACCGACGACGTCCAGCCGCGCTGACGTCCTGTACCGAAAACTAAGGCTCTTCCGCACCTAACGTACAGCGTTCTTCTATCTTGCCAAATACTTGCTGTCTTCGGGGTAGATTGGGGTGCAGGGTGAATGCTTACCAGGGTTAAATAATAGGCAGGAATTTGAGGACACTGCAGCTAATGGTTTAAGGGCAAAGTCGCGAGTACTGTGATTCTATTTATAGATTCTAGGGTTTCTTCTGCCGGTGACTACGAATTGGCTATTTTTAACCATTTACTAAGGTACGAGGATACTTTACCGTAACGAGGCCCAAAAACCACTAACTGCTTCAGTTTATTTTAACTGCAAATTTTTACTATGGTTCTAAGACATTTTCGGCTATATCTAGGTCTATTCTAGGTCTGGATGGGGGTTGACGCACCTCTATTCAAATCCCCCGAAATTCCCCGTCGAACGGGTTGGAAATCAACCCCTCAACCCTGCCCACTAGTGGGCTTGTTGCATTTAACTATCAAAAATATCACAAGTTTTGAGCTTGCTTACTATTTGGGGTTGATTCCCCGAAAAAACTGTGCCCCATGGGCTATGAAACTATCTATATTCGGGTAGGTGCATCATCCCTCCATCCAGCTACACAACTTACCAAGCCACCCCTCCAAGGGTGGAGGTACTATAGGTCAGGAACCCGGGAGAGGATAAAAAACTATGTTTATCTTCTTATCTATTTTGTGGCTTTATGCCTTGCCTGACCATGAAGATGTGTACATATCTGGATAGGGCTGAGTGCCAGCTTTCCAGTGCCTATGGTTTAAGACCTAAATTCCTAGATGCCCTAAAAACTTAGCACTGAAGGTGCGTGTACATGATGGTTTTCTTCAACCACCCTACTATGTTCGAATGTGAAATGACTATTTTGTGTATACCTTCGATTTGGCTGATTTCCATCAGCCAATCAGAACACGCCCTCAGGGTGCTATCGGGAATGTGTAAGGGAAATGTGTAGCCCTACCTATTGACTATAATTTTCTTTGAAAATATGTTTTCCCCAGAACATCTTTTACGTGTTTGGGGAAAACGACAAACATATGACTTTAAATTGATTACATAGCTTACAAACTATCACTATGCAAGTACATAAGCTTCTAAATTCAGTACATAGGCCTACGACTATAGGTACATAGGTACTATCTATGCGAGTTATACAATGTTAAATGCGTCTCCGCGAACATTTCTATTGCTATTTAAGTATATAAGCTTCTAACTTAAAAAACATATAGGCTTACGAATAAAAGTACATAAGGCTGTTTATGCGAGTTATATAAATCAAAATGCTCCGTCGCGAACATTTCTCCCGCCGTGCAGCGCAGTGACGACTCGTTGCGATGTCGGCGCGGCGCTGCATCTCGCCGGTGAGCGACGACTGTAGTTGCGTCGCCCGTTGCCACGGTGACCGTTGTCTCGACGCGACGCTCGCCGCCCCGGCGACCGTTGCCTCGATGCTCGCCGACGCGACGCCCGTCGCTCCGGCCCGTAGCTCCGACGCTCTGGATCATTTCGGCAGCGGGATCAGCTTCTTCGCCGGACGCTTTAGAGTGCCGCCAGATGTGCGCACCTCAGCGGTCCGGACCTCTCCATCCGTCCCAGGGAAGACTGCGGTGATGCGGCCTCGCGGCCACGTGTTGCGAGGCAGCTGGCCGTCTGCGATGAGCACAGGGTCGCCCACCTGCAGACCAGGGCCACGGCTGTGAGGCTCCCGCCGGTGTTGGAGCTCGGGTAAGTACTCCCTCACCCAGCGGCGCCAGAACTGGTCGGCGAGCGCTTGCGAGCGCCGCCAGTGCTTCCTGCTGTCGACGTCTTGCTCGGTGAACACGCCGAGTGTTGGCAGTCTGGCCGAACCACCGAGTAGGAAGTGGTTCGGCGTGATGGATTCGTCGTCTTCGCTGTCGACTGACACATGTGTCAGCGGGCGGCTGTTTACCGTATACTCTGCCTCACACAACAGTGTGGACAACACCTCTTCGTGTGGGTGTTTCTCTGTGAGTACGGTGTACAATGCGGACTTCACGCAGCGGACTAGGCGCTCCCAGGCGCCTCCCATGAATGGCGCGGACGGAGTTATGAAGCGCCATGTGATGCCTCGACGACTAGCCTCTTCTCTGCAGGCGTCTCGAAGCTCGTTGTCGGCGCCGTGCATGTTGGTGCCGTTGTCGGAGTATATTTCTGTTGGGCAGCCCCGGCGCGCAGCGAAGCGGCGCAGAGCTAGAATTGCCGAGTCTGCGCTGAGGTTGGCAGCAATTTCGAGATGTACTGCCCTGGTGGTGAGACACGTGAATAGGGCCACGTATCTCTTCTGGTGCTGGCGACCGACGGTGACGGACAGTGGACCAAAGTAGTCGAGTCCAGTGTACGTAAATGGTCTCTGGTGATGAGCCAGGCGAGTCTTCGGATGGTCGCCCGTGGCGGGCACAGGAGCGTGTGCCTTTCGAATGCGACACTGCAGACAGCGTGTCACCATCATCTTCGCTGTGGGCCTCAGCTTGACAACCCAGTAGTGTTGACGTACCTCGTTGATTGTCATCTCGGTTCCACTGTGTTGCAGACTTCTGTGTGTCCAATCTATGTACAGCTGAGTGATGCGGTGATCGCCGTGTAGTATAGGCGGACGCTTGACTTCGTCGGCTATCTCGTCGGTTTTTTCTATGCGAGTTTCTATAGAGACAAGCCGCTTGTGGGCTGTCTCATAACTATCGGGCATTTCAATTGCGGTTTCTATATGCCCATTTTCTATTTGTTTGGTGTGTCGTTTCAAGATGTCTTCTGTGGGTCTATGTGGCCTTCGGCTCCAAATTGTCTGGCAAGGTCCTCGTTGATCAATGCTATGGTTGATCCATCGTCGGGAAGGGCGAACGTAGATGCCTCTCCCGCCGGTCCAATCACCCGGACCGGTACCATCTTGAGGTAGGCATGACTCGACTATGTTCGCGAACTGGCAACCACTTCTTGTGGTTCTTGCTTCTGTTCGAGGACCTTCGGCTTTTCGGCAGTCGCTGCAGCGGGCTTCTTCTCGAAATGAAGTAGCCGGTTGTGTGTGGCTGTACACTCCTTGATGCCACACTTCTTCGGTTTGCACTGGTGCCGCTTACGTCGAAACTTCATGCAGCGATAGCACAAATTGAGCTTCTTTGCTAGCTCCCATCTCTTGTCGCTGTTGCCTTCTATGAATTTCCGACAATCGCGTTCTATGTGCCCATCTTTCCCACATACACGGCATCTATCGGCCGGTTTCTCTGTTGCTGTGTGGGTTCTCTGTGCTGTACGTCTGTTTGATGGGCCCTCTGTTGCGTTGATGTTCTCAGCGGGAGCAAATGCGCTGCAGAAGCGAGCTTGTTCAGTGATGAATTCGCTGAACAACGAAAGGTCAGGTAACGACTGATACTGTCTTTGCCTTCTGAATCTTGCTGTATTCTTGACATCATTGAAATTTTTTCGAGTTGTTACATAAATGGCTCGAAACGACAACCATTCTGTGTGTGCACCACTGAAGTTCGGTAAAGTCATGATGACCTTTGACGGTGAGGACGAATTCTGTTCTGTTTTCCTGTCAGCTAGCGATGCTATAGCTGCTGTTAAGTCCGTTATGAACGGCTGTAATCTATTTTCCCCATTGTCTTCTATTTTCTTCGGTGGTGCTATCTGTTTAGTCACTTCATCGACTTTCGGCTCTTGCTCCGGTACTTGCGCTCGACGAGAGTCCACTATCGGTACGGAGTCCACGGGGGGAGGCAATTGCTGCTCGCAGCTTCTATCTATTCTATTCTGTATGTCTCCCTCGGCGGCGTTGGTCTCTCTCTGATCAGGAACAGGTTCCGGTGCCTCTTCCAGCCAGGAACGCACGTACTCGTCGTTCGAGTTTCTGTCTTCTATGTAATCGTCGTCCGATTCTTGTTCGGCTCTCTGAAGTGCTAACTGTGCAAGCTCCAACTTAATCTTGAGTAAGTCTTCGCGTGCCTTTGTGACTCTTCTATAAGACCGCGTCGTCCTTCCCACGGTCGACGGCGGCTTGTCACATTCGATACGTTCGATACGGGCGTAACCCCGGGTAGTCACCGGCAGGTTTCGACTGTATTTTCTATCTGTCGGCTTCAGTGTACTGTCTGAAGGCGCTTCAAATCTGGTTCCCTTTCTTGAGGTTGACATGATTCAAATCCTCAAGTCGATTCTTCAAAACTGTTCTATGTCCCTGGATAAGGCTTCAGTAAAACTTGAACTAAAGTTTTTTCTTCAAACTATTTCTATATTCTCGGATAATTCTTCGAAGTCCCCAATCTTCAAAGTCCAGAGTTGCTCTGAATTTTCTAAGTGTAAAATTTTCAAAGTCCAAAATCTTCAAAAATTTTCTAAGTTCCGAATCGATCTATATTTTCTAAGTGTAGAATCTTCTCATAATTTTCAAAGTCCAAATTCTTCAAAAATTTTCTATGTCCCGAATCGATCTATATTTTCTATGTGTAGAATCTTCTCAAAATTTTCAAAGTCCAAAATCTTCAAAAATTTTCTATGTCCCGAATCAGTCTATGTTTTCTATATGTAGAATCTTCTCAAGATTTTCAAAGTTCAAATTCTTCAAAAATTTTCTTTGTCCCGAATCAGTATGTTTTCTATATGTAGAATCTTCTCAAAATTTTCAAAGTCCAAATTCTTCAAAAATTTTCTATGTCCCGAATCGATCTATGTTTTCTAAGTGTAGAATCTTCTCTAAATTTTCAAAGTCCAAAATCTTCAAAAATTTTCTATGTCCCGAATCAGTCTATGTTTTCTATATGTAGAATCTTCTCAAAATTTTCGAAGTCCAAATTCTTCAAAAATTTTCTATGTCCCGAATCTGTCTATATCTTCTATGTAGATGATCAAAATTTTCTAAGTCCCAGTATGAATCTTCGAAATTTTTCTAAGTGTCGGGTTCAATCCTCAAATTTTTTTCTAAGTCTCAGGTTCTGTCTTCAAAAACTTTCTAAGTCCAGCTTCTATGTTCGAAAAATTTTCTAAGTGTCGGGTTCAATCCTCAAAATTTTTCTAAGTCCCAGGTTTGGTCTTCAAAATCTTCCCAAGTCCAGGTTCAACTTTCAAATTTTCTCAAAGTCCAGGATTCCTTAGAAATCTTCTAAGTCCAGACGCAATCCTTCAGTGTTTCAGGAAAATTTTCAAAGTCCAAAGTTTCGGGGTGAGTCCTTAAGGGTGGCTCCCGAAGGGTAGTTTTCTCCAAGGGCAGTCCTCACGATGAACCACGATGCTGAGCTTGAGGCTTCTTAACTGGAACGTATGTTGACGGATAACTTCGGATCCGCCTCAGGGTGAGTCCTTAAGGGTTGGTTCTTGAAGGGTAGTTTTCTCCAAGGGGTAGTCCTCACGATGAACCACGATACTGAGCTTGAGGCTTCTTAACTGGAACGTATGTTGACGGATAGCTTCGGATCCGCCTCAGGGTGAGTCCTTAAGGGTTGGTTCTTGAAGGGTAGTTTTCTCCAAGGGGTAGTCCTCACGATGAACCACGATACTGAGCTTGAGGCTTCTTAACTGGAACGTATGTTGACGGATAGCTTCGGATCCGCCTCAGGGTGAGTCCTTAAGGGTTGGTTCTTGAAGGGTAGTTTTCTCCAAGGGGTAGTCCTCACGATGAACCACGATACTGAGCTTGAGGCTTCTTAACTGGAACGTATGTTGACGGATAGCTTCGGATCCGCCTCAGGGTGAGTCCTCAAGGGTTGGTTCTTGAAGGGTTGATTCGGGAACGGATACCAATTGACATACTGTTAAGAAACAAGATACGGGGTGCGTATGTTTGGCTCTTGTGCCAAACTATATCGCAGGGCTTCGGTTTGAGTCTTCAATGCTTGTTTCTTCGAGGGTTGATTCTTCAAGGGATGATTCGGGAACGGATACGTTTTGACATACTGTTAAGAAACAAGATACGGGGTGCGTATATTTGGCTCTTGTGCCAAACTATATCGCAGGGCTTCGGCTTGAGTCTTCAAGGCTTGTTTCTTCAAGGGTTGATTCTTCAAGGGATGATTCGGGAACGGATACGTTTTGACATACTGTTAAGAAACAAGATGTACGGGTGCGGAGATCCGGCTCGAAGGACCAAAAAATGTACCGGACGGGCGTGATCGACTGGAACGGGGTTGTGATGGGGTAGGTCTATCCTTTTTCTTCTCCTCCGAAGTGAACTGTGACCGACCGACGACGTCCAGCCGCGCTGACGTCCTGTACCGAAAACTAAGGCTCTTCCGCACCTAACGTACAGCGTTCTTCTATCTTGCCAAATACTTGCTGTCTTCGGGGTAGATTGGGGTGCAGGGTGAATGCTTACCAGGGTTAAATAATAGGCAGGAATTTGAGGACACTGCAGCTAATGGTTTAAGGGCAAAGTCGCGAGTACTGTGATTCTATTTATAGATTCTAGGGTTTCTTCTGCCGGTGACTACGAATTGGCTATTTTTAACCATTTACTAAGGTACGAGGATACTTTACCGTAACGAGGCCCAAAAACCACTAACTGCTTCAGTTTATTTTAACTGCAAATTTTTACTATGGTTCTAAGACATTTTCGGCTATATCTAGGTCTATTCTAGGTCTGGATGGGGGTTGACGCACCTCTATTCAAATCCCCCGAAATTCCCCGTCGAACGGGTTGGAAATCAACCCCTCAACCCTGCCCACTAGTGGGCTTGTTGCATTTAACTATCAAAAATATCACAAGTTTTGAGCTTGCTTACTATTTGGGGTTGATTCCCCGAAAAAACTGTGCCCCATGGGCTATGAAACTATCTATATTCGGGTAGGTGCATCATCCCTCCATCCAGCTACACAACTTACCAAGCCACCCCTCCAAGGGTGGAGGTACTATAGGTCAGGAACCCGGGAGAGGATAAAAAACTATGTTTATCTTCTTATCTATTTTGTGGCTTTATGCCTTGCCTGACCATGAAGATGTGTACATATCTGGATAGGGCTGAGTGCCAGCTTTCCAGTGCCTATGGTTTAAGACCTAAATTCCTAGATGCCCTAAAAACTTAGCACTGAAGGTGCGTGTACATGATGGTTTTCTTCAACCACCCTACTATGTTCGAATGTGAAATGACTATTTTGTGTATACCTTCGATTTGGCTGATTTCCATCAGCCAATCAGAACACGCCCTCAGGGTGCTATCGGGAATGTGTAAGGGAAATGTGTAGCCCTACCTATTGACTATAATTTTCTTTGAAAATATGTTTTCCCCAGAACATCTTTTACGTGTTTGGGGAAAACGACAAACATATGACTTTAAATTGATTACATAGCTTACAAACTATCACTATGCAAGTACATAAGCTTCTAAATTCAGTACATAGGCCTACGACTATAGGTACATAGGTACTATCTATGCGAGTTATACAATGTTAAATGCGTCTCCGCGAACATTTCTATTGCTATTTAAGTATATAAGCTTCTAACTTAAAAAACATATAGGCTTACGAATAAAAGTACATAAGGCTGTTTATGCGAGTTATATAAATCAAAATGCTCCGTCGCGAACACATATAATTCAAATCCTTCTGCTTGAGTAGCAGGTAGTAGACACTTAAACCTGTAACAGGTGTTTCTACGTAGCTCAGAAGTCAAAGCTTCATTTTGTTTGATTTTTTGAGGTACATATATCAATTTAATTACCTGACAGAAAAAAAACAGCCATTTTAAATTGATTGCAGAAAACAAAATAATTTGAATCGCTTATGATAGTTGCGTTAGAATGGCCATTAAAAATAAAACTGCAGCATCTTAAGTGATTACGCATTATAAAATAAAACAAATTAAATGGCATTTTTTACAGTCAATCAATAGTAAATATTTTGAGCATTTGTATAAATATCGTTTCCATAATTATTTTAAAAATCACAATCCCAGGAGATTATTGTTTGTGGCGAATTTCTGTTGAAAAGGAAAGGGCATGCAGGGCACCTTTAAGGGAAGTTAATGTGAAAACTGAGTATTTGGGTTCGAAGAGTCTAGAAAGATAAAGATGGTGATAGAGATAGTGTTGTCGAAACTATCCATAAAAACCTAGAGATTCAATCTATTTAATAAAACTGACTTGTGATTAATGACAATTCTACAATTTTTAACGTTTATTTCACACATTCTTTGCTTTATTATTCTTCGTGCCATGCACGAAGTGCTTACGTACCAAGATTTTATGCAGAGTTGCTAAAGCATTACAAAATATTGAGATTGGACTTCAGATGTTTTTTGATTATAGTTGTACTGTATTTGCAATAACAAATTTTATTGTACTGAGCTGTCGAATAGATTGTGTTACGTAGTACCTAGGACTATTATTCGGAGGAAGGTGGCGCACCAGTGTAGAAGTACTGTAGAATAGTCGATATTCTACACTGGGCGTTGTAGAACGAAGGCTGGGGTTTTAGAAACCTATTACTCACAATTCTAAGATTTTTGCCCCGTCACAATCTAATGGTTTCACAATTACTCGCGAGTCGCCCAGACATTGATTCGTACCTGTACTGTGTTTTACTTCTATATATATTTTCATTTTTTTCTTTTCGTTTTACATTCGTTCGTTATCATCATACTCCGATGTCACCTCATCGACAGAAGTATGGGTATACGTGATACGTTTACGTGACAACACGTTTTTGGCCGACCTGAAGAATTGAACCAACACTCAAAAGTGGCTTTCACAAACATAGCGCATACAATTAAAATATTTGCTGTTTGTATTATTAATTTAGATATAAAATGCCGACACCCAATGTCGCTTATTAATTAGGTTAATAACTAATAACTATCATAATCTCGAACAGGCTTCGAATGCACGTCAGCTCTGGTTTAGGATCGTGACCGAAGGACGCGAGAGAGGGTGCTGGGGGGTAGTGGGCGGTGGAGAACAATGCGACACTGTACTTAATCACGCGTTTTTTATGTGCTACTATTGTTATAATACATAGTGCCTAATATTAGATTTTGAAGTGTTAAATTGAAGAAGAAAACATGTTTTTCTTACTCCTCCGCTGTGTTTTTATTATTTCGTTTTGGGATCCAAGACGCTTGAATTGTTTCTCCGTGACCCCTCGAGCTTCATGGTCTCGGCACTTTTCTACTGGGCGGTATCGTAAATTCTGGCTTTCATGAGCTGAAGAGGTTAACGTTGGACTGGCAGGAGTCTCTCTAAAATAAAACGTTGTAGAAACAACTAGTTCCTGTCAAAGAAGAAGAAAAGCTTATCTTGTTTGGATCCCCGTTACTCGCTTTTTACTCTGAATAACTCGTACAATCGGATTTTTTAAAAAGAAACCATATGTTGCATAGGAACCTGAAAATGTAGCTTAGCTCAAATACGGTGGCAAGTGCTAGTTTTGCGTGACACTGGTTCAGAGAAGCTTCACAAAGTCGAGTATCGTACGTCGCTGGTGGGTGAGCCCGCCTGGCGCCACAGGGTCATGGTCACAGACTACTCGCGAACTTTAAATGAATTTTAATTATACCATTAGATTTGGGTGGCAGGGGCTCGTGGCTCGAGGTTTTGTTGTAAATAATAGCCGAGCGGTACGATCTTCAAGGTTAAGCAACATTTGTCGATGTCGGTCTTTGGATGGGTTACCATCCTTTAATTTAGCCACCTCCGCGCCTCGAAAAGCACGTAAAGTCATGTTTATGTAGATCTTTGACAGTCACTGTGGGTAGTTAGAAGCTCGTTGCCGTAGAGTATCGTGTGACTGAATTGTAGAGTTCAGAAAGAGTTGCTTTATATGAAATATATTTTTTTTTTTGACTAGGCAGTTCGGGGTTTTGT
Organism: Lacanobia oleracea; assembly: GCA_950371165.1. Taxonomy (NCBI): domain Eukaryota; kingdom Metazoa; phylum Arthropoda; class Insecta; order Lepidoptera; family Noctuidae; genus Lacanobia; species Lacanobia oleracea. Next base: position 1,442,459 of record OX493385.1, read on the forward strand.
TAGATTTGTAGCAAACCGTTCAATCTAATTTGTCAGCTGGTAGTCGTCATTTTTGTTGGCTATAATGGTATAGAAATATAGTATATTTTTTTGGTTTTGGCGTTTTTTTTTTGAGAAGGTTTGCTTTTGACTCTAGTCTAGGTCAAAGGTGACAGAGTTGACAATGGAGCGAGCGGTTTTAACAACAAATATAATATTTTGCTTTGAAATTCTAAGTTTAACGCCACGTTTGTTGTTCCTTTATGTGAAGTCTTGAAACCGCACGTCATTTCAGTGGATTTTAATGTTATAAACACGTCTCCATTAGAGTCCAGTTGATGACATAAGGCGCGCGTTTCGTAGACGGAGTTATTACTATATATTATATATATTGACTGGCCTGTTGGTCTAGTGGTTAGTGACCCTGACTGCTATGCCAGAGGTTGTGGGTTCGATTCCCACCCAGGACAAATGTTTGTGTGATGAGCATGATCATTTGTTCTGTGTCTGGGTGTAGTTTATCTATAATATGTATGTATTTAGAAATATATAAGTATGTTTATCAGTTGTTTAGTACCCATAACACAAGCTCTGCTTAGCTATTGGGACTAGATGGCGTGGTGTGATAGTTGTGTGGAATATTATTATATATTATTATTATTATATAGACATACTTGCTTGACGAGCTGGATACCTATATTTAACAAGTTGGCCACATGGATTACTAAGGTCTTTGACTGTCGCATCCATTGTAACATCCTAATTTTAAGGTTCCGCCCCAAAATGGTAAAAAGAAAACCAAATGATGCTCCGACTTTGTCTAATATGATAACGATTTGGAAAATTCAGACAGAAAGCTACTGAATCCTTCCTTCTCCTATCTTGAAAAATAACGGTTCCTAAGGGAACTTCCACTGAAGTGAAGCCGAAGCATTGTTGCTTTGGCTTCACTTCAGTTGAAGTTCCCTTAGGAACCGTTATTTTTGCTTATATGTTATGAATGGCCATCATCTACGACTAACAATTACTTCGACAAAAGTAATTGCCTGTACTAAAACAGACAAATGGTTTCTTACCAATTTAGTTACATGTGAGTTAGTAGAACAGTTAAATCGAACGACATTTTATTTTTGTACTTGCGGAAAAAATATCTGCATATTACTGGTTGCGATTGCATGGCAGAATGGCCTCGGGCCTGGTGTCCCTGACACGGTTCCCCGGCAGACAGCCTAGGACATCGTCACACATTGCCTGCCTAACCTAGGACACCCGTAGTGACGCAAATGACAAGTACGTTTTTAATCGTATGCGCCACTGTAGGAATGAAAAGTTAATTTTTTTTCTAGAAACTAATTGCATTTAATGATTTTATTGTTGTTGCATGGGTTATTTATTTACTATATATTATAATAATTATTTTTTATTAATGCACTACTTTCAAAAGTTGTTGGAATGGGCGCTAAGAATCCAAGCTGAACTTAAGTTCGTTTCTATTAAATAGCTTACTTATTTGAGTCATAGATTATGTACTAACTGGTACTTTATTGAATCGTTATCAAATAACACATTGTATACGACTTCAAATTGCATTATTTTATAAATCAATTCATTTGAGATGAATGTTTCTCCATTGGAAGCGACCAATTCGAACCTTTCAATAATTTTCAACGGCTCCCTTGTAGTCAGGTAACATTAATAAATTTAATGTTTTGATTTTGACTTGGTTGTTTTTTTTTCAAATATGTATAAAATTGTAAGTTTTTCTAATTTTATACGACGAAAACGATAGCTAGCGGGTGTTTTGACGTTATTTAAGGGTTGCTTTTGAGTAGCTATAGTTAGTCGACTGCGGTAGACCGCGTCCTTGTAACAAATATAACTAGCTACCGACGACTATTGTGTTGCCATAGAACGTTTAAAACTAACAAATATTAGCTGTAATATTTATAATTTTCTTCAAAACGTGAGCGCTTGATGACATGACGTTTGGGTAGTGCATGTCAAATTCAAAAATTTTGGACCGTTTGACCATGTATTTAACCACTTTTTTTTTGTAATTAGACTTTAGTAATACAAACATTTTATGTGCAATCCATTTACGTGAATAAACGGTTTTTCTTTCTTACTTTCTTTTTTATCCACCAGAGGCTTTGACTGAGGAGCTTCAGGTATATAGGGTCACTGGTGATCGATGTATTCGTGACGTAACATGTTTAGCCCAGCAGTGGGTCATTTTTAGGCTAGCTATAAAAACGATAACATGTTTTGAGATGAATTGATACCTTTGGTAAATGTTTTGTGGCGTTCTACTATCTTTGAACGGCTTAGCTCTGCCCCCTACTCGTTTCGTCGTATTTATAACAAATAAGGCTGATTGTTAAAGTACTAGTTTGCTAAAGGTCAGCTTTGGTTATAATTTTGGGAATGTGGTAAAATGTGAATATATATGGGTCCTGCATTTTTTTTTAATTCACAAAATATATCATGTTTTTTGCACCATCTTAATCTTATAAAATATACGTTTGTTTGTGTGTTAGCTGTAACTTGAAAACAATGTATCGAGAAATCCCATCAAAACCATAAGATTTCTCGATACGATGAACCAAATACAAAGAAAGCCGATCAATACACGAAGTAAGTTGGTTTTCTAGTAAACTGTCATACATATTGCATTGTTTAGTGGAGTGCAAGTGGATAGGCGTACCTCTAAGGCCGCATTCAGCGTGCGCAACTTGCGCGAGGGCTTACATATGAAACCATCGTCCGCACTGGAGTGACCATGGAGTGTGACGCAGCAGCCAAGCTAGCGAGCGATCTCAATTGTTTTTCCCTAAGTAAATGCTTTCTGTAGTGCTCATTACAGCAGAGAGACTTACTTCAGACAACGTGCCGATATAAACGATGTTGAGTGTTGGATTAACAAACTATAAGAGTTAGATCACGTGATATTTCCTCAGCGTTTGTCAATCCTATACAACTTTAAGTTTTGACAACCACCTTCACCACGCTACCGCTGACAGAATGTCAGTTGTGTAGAGGCTCTTGTCGAGCCCGCCATCACGGCCGCTCCAGCGTCCGCGCGTCACTCTGGTCAACGCCCAGCTGTTTCATGCATGCATGCTACGATAATTACGTAGTAGCTGGTTTGATTTCTTGAACAATTTAATAAGACTAAGCCGCTCTTAGAATAATAATTTTCGGGTATTCCTTGCCTGCCTGTTATTCATATTACTAGGAAAACATAGTGAATCGCCTATCGGAAGGATTAGCGTTTGAAGACCTAGAACAAGTTGGAACAGTTTATCGTGGGAACCGCACAAATTTTGCTTAAACTTGTGACGGAGTAACTAACGCTGCTCTTTAGCGGGTTATAAAAAAGTACATCCACTTTCCTCAGTTATTTAGCGTCAATTCCAGAAGACAGGCTGATCAGTACTATCGACAAAAAGCCCTGCTGCCAAAATTATTTATCCTGAAACACGATTAACCGCACAGAAATTGTGACAAATAGACCAATAATTACTCTTCACTTATTATTATAAAATATTAATATAAAGTGACATCTTTGTTGGTTCATTTATGTTTGCGTGTAATCTCCGAAATTACTTACCCTTTACAAATACGGTTTAATAGAAATCGTTGATTTGCCTTTTACTTTTTCTCGGAAAATGCACGGTTCCTATCGAATAGGCTAAGTTAGTAAGCCGCAAAAAAGTGAATGTATTTATTAACGGCATTTTTTGGAATTTCTCTCCCATAGCCTTTTTGTAAATAACTTTGATCATGGATTCGACAAAAATGCGAGCCTGTCAACAACTTTATAATCTCCGAAATATGCTCATCAGTTAATTTCTTTCAAAGGTCGTCTGTATATGTCCGCTTTCAGAGTGGAGGTCGACCGTAGTTACTATTATTATACTACTCTATAATCCCGGTACTTCATTGTGGTTTGCATAATCGTACTAGCTTCAGCAAGCCCCTCCCTATGTCCTCATCCATAGTTTCTTCCAAATCATTTGAGCCATAAAGACAAGCAGAGGTAACAAACTGACACACAGAGATTTTCTCATAAGTACCTATTATTGATATCGATTCAATCTGTGTTCGTGTATTCAAAACTCCGGACTATGTAGAGAGATGCATAAAACTTCTGTTCCACTGGTTCATTGCCATAATAGCTGAAAGTGGTACAAAAGCCTGAATACGGCAGCGCAACAGCTGCCTGAAGTAGGCCACGGTCGCCTGGTCGCGTAGTGCTGGTGCGGTCGCGTAGCGCCGGTGCGGCCGCAAGGTTGGCGGGGGTTCGCGGCAGACTCGTATTGTGCTTTTAGGGATCAATGTTTTAAATGTCGTTTGTAAAGTTAAAAGTTGGCAACAACTGTGGAAGTTGGTCCATGGATGGGCTACCAATGGTCATTTCTCACATTGTCAGTGGTTGCCATAATTATTTAGTAACAAGCTTCTCATGGATTTGCATTTCTATCACAAGCCCTTCATGGATTTGCGTTTCTGTCACAAGCCTCTCATGGTTTTGCGTTTCTGTCACAAGCTCCACATGGATTTTTATATCTGTTTATTAAAATCTTGTCACCGTTCTTATGGCCGAACACTCACGTTTTAAATACCTATGTGCGCGTGCACGTAAGTCACGCTACATTTGTGTTTGGTTATACTTATTAAACATCCCTTTCATTATACCTATAACTTGCTTGATTTTTTTAATTCGTATTTAAACGGTATTTTAAATTGCAACTGTATTGGCTCACAGCTGCTGTGCTAAGGTTTCCCCCCCTTTTTCAGAGAAACAGTTTTGGCTATTTACGGTTATACGTAAAGAGCACTGCAAATTATTTAATATTGGTCATAAATGAAAATGAAAATTATTGAAATTGCAAAAAAATTATGGTCCGCAAATAACAAGACTTGCATCAAAAACGTGCAGAAAAAAATACAGCTTTATTGGATTCGAACAAAAACGTCTATTACTATTATTTTTTTATCATAAACAAGTTCCAAAAAAAAACTTTCTTATAACTTTGCCCCACAAAACTGTTTACACGGTTTGTCTGCGGGAACGGAACAAACTGTTGTTACAAACAAAATATTTTAAAACTAGTAGCGAAATGCTAGCGAAATGCCACGAGAATCAATAAATACCTTTTATTTTGCTGCATAATTTTAACTCAACTCAATTCCGGAAGCTGCGTTTAAAAAATGTTTTGATGAATGGATTATTCGTTGGCGCAAGTGTATCGTTTCTAAAGGAGCATACTTTGAAGGTGATAAAATAAATTTGGATGAATAATAGACATTTTGTGTATTATTGATCTTTTCCCGGTACTTTCTTGACAGAGTAGTAAATCATTTATCATTCGATGCACACGAAAAAAGATTTAAGCCGCAAAAAAAATATCTCATAAATAAGACTTTTTATATTCGATTACACGTGCGGATTCCCCATGAATACGAGTATAACAACTACTCCGAGATTTCTTTGGTGACAACAAAGATAAAGAAAACAAAAAAGATAAAGAAGACCCAAGGTGGTTTTATCTGTTTTTGTATTATTGTTCTATGTAGATGAATAATGTCTCAATACTCACTACATATTATGCGAAAATGAGTTAGTTCATTAGTCACGCCTTCATTGCTATACCGATTTCGATAGCTTTTGGTTCAAATATAGAGTGAACCCTGAAACAAATAGTTTCAAAAAAAATAAATGCTAAAGCGAATGAAACAGCGGGTGAAAGCCAGTTATAATCAATCAGAAGAATAATAATAGTTTATTACTTAAAAAATAATATCAATAAGAATAAGAATACTTTATTACTTAAGAATAAATACTATTTTTATAAATTTTAAATGTTTTAGCCAGTCCAAAGACAAGTTGAGAAAACAGGGTGGTTGGCTGTGACAGGAGTACATTGTAACCCCGGTTGAGAAAGCTAATATTTGGTAATAGAGTGCATTCATCACCGGAGATAAAGAAAGTACACTAACGCCGAGAATGAAAGACAAAAGAAAAAAACTCGGGAACTTTTTGACTATCCGTAACGGAAACTCACTACAATTTATAACCCCGATGAACTAAATGGTAAAAGTCATTGGGAAAACGGGTAAGTTTCAAATGAATGAAAACGCATATAATGTATACTGTATGTGTTATTTTGTTACCAATCAATAATACGCTTGCAATCAGATCGACCTTTGCTGTACCAAATTATCATCGATTCCAAATAAAAACATGAAGCATGTCTTATTAACACACGACACGCACTTGGCCAGTTTTTATTTTATAGTCTCGTTAATTTTTCATTAGGGACATAGTCAATACTCAAAAAGTTTCCGTTGCGCTTGTATAATAGCCAACAAGTTTGAACTAGAACTTTAATGATGCAAATATTTTGATGTATATAAAGAAAGAAAGAAAACATGCTTTTATGCCACACTATTTAGGAACACAAATAAGGAGTCTTCGTTTTCAACAGAACCTTACTATGAAAAGGGCTTCATATCAAAAGTCAAAATATTTTCAGTGGATATCAATAAGTCATTGTTTTGGTCCTCAGTTGTTTTGACTGCATGAATACCAATCGTGTTTTGACAGGAAAGCTGCAATATTCGCGGGTACAAACAGAATGATGGGATCATGCACTTGTGTCCGGTACATTATTATTCTTTAACCTGGGCACTTGGGCAGCGACTAAAATGAAGAAGCTTATGTAAACAAACACCTGGAACTCGTATTCGTAAATAACGCGAAATGTTATGTTTTTCATACAGTGAATACAACTACGAAAAAGAAAAGTAAATGGCGCGAAACAAACGCGAAAATAATTTATTGATCACATATTCAAAAATGTCAGATATTTGAGGTCAAAATGGCAAGTTCGACAAAACGCCAATTGTATTTCAACCTAATATTATCATTACTTAGATAAAATATGATTTATGTAATCTTACAAACATAATATCTGGCAAATCAATGAGGATGTGCAGACTCCATCGTAGCCAGTCTACAACCCGGTTGAGAAAGGAATATGGTTAACTGTGAAGAGAATTCAGCATTGGACGTGAAGACAGTCGTAAAATACAAGGCCCTAAAAAGTCGAGCATGGGGAGAAGCTTATCCACGAGAGGCTAGCGAGCGAAGCGAACGCACTGAAAATAAAGCGTAATACTGTAGCCAGACCACCGTAGAGAAGAGCGTGCTTGCTCGCCCGATTAGCAACCTGTCTGACGAGCGAGCGAAGCGACCCCGGCTGCAACTATTGAGTCACTCGAGTGCGCTTCATGTTACACATGAAAATTGATAACTTAGTTAACTACTCGTAAAATACGTATATTCATATAATTTGATGATCCTTTAAATTACTTAAATGTTGCAACCTATCTGACTTTGGCACAGGCAAAGCCACTGGCAGGAAGTAATGTAGTCATTATTAATTGCAAAACTGTTGCGTAATAAAAATCATAATTACCAAATATTGTCGCTAAAATTTGCTGAATTGTATGAAAGTATATTAAGTAACGACTTACAGTTATTATTCCACATCTAATGGAACCAGAACTTCAGCAGTGATCGGCCTTCGACGGAGCTGATGTTGTCAGTGCAGATCGGTTTGTTTGTTTGGCTGAAATTCTGTTTAAAACTAAGAAAAAAGACGAACAAACAAACCAGTCTTTGCTGTCCCAAGTATCCACGAGGGAGAAGAAGACGAGCCGCGCACGTGTCTCGACAGTGGAGAGGAAGCACTACCAGATACTCAGCACACCACCTGGCAGACCCTAGGTCGGTTTGCCATTTACCAATTCTCTGTTGTGTGATTATTCAAAACGAGGTTCGGTCGGATAAGTGTATGTTGGATCAACATTGTAGTTGGAATGGATTTGAAGATTCGACGCTGAAATTCTAATATCCAAAAAATGTTTGTTATTTAATATTGTACGTTATTAAAAATATCCATATTTGATGTTGATTGTGGTCAAAAATGTATGAAAAAACGTGACCAAACACTTTCCGTTACGCTGAAGCTTGCTAATTTATTATAGTTTTTAGTTCAGTTTTTGCTTTGCGTAGAAGTATAAAATTATAAAAACCAAAACAAAAGACTTTTAGTATGCGAACAAAGCTGAAAATCAGCACTTTTGAACGTCAATATTTGCCGAAAGACAGTTAGCAAATTGTCCAGCTGGTCACCACTTCCTAGATCGAAAATTCAATGTCATTTTTTATTGCATTTTATTTTATTTAACTAATTCCTTTTTTTTAATCCAATCCAATGTTGCTAAAATTTGCTGAATTGCATGTACGAGTATGTATAACGACTAAAGGTTATTTTCCCATATCTAATATGATCAGAACTTCCACCTTCTTTAGATTTGAATTAGTCAGTTTTAAAAGCGCGATTCAAAATTCCAAAAACATAAACTTCATGTAAATAAATAATATATTGAATAAAACGATGGATAGACCTGAAACACGTATTTGCACATAACGTGATTTTTTAAGTTTCCTATATTGTGAATATGGAAAACTTAACAATGTCAAGGAAAACACGAAAGAAATTTATTTCTCTAAAAAATCAAAACGGAAATACATCCAACATTGTATATAATTAATTTGAATTTCCAAACAAAACGCCTGATATTTGAGATTAAACTGGCCAGTTTGATAAAAAGCCAATTTTATTCGAACCTAATATTATCATTACTCAGATGGAATATGATTTAACAAATCTTACAAAAAATTATAAATACCTTGCAAATCAATGAGGCTATTTGACTGAGGAGCGAGCTAAGGGACTCCGTCTACAATTGTTGAGTAAATCGAGTGCGCTTCAGTTCACACAAGAATTTTATTTTTAATATAGTTAACTTTTCGAAAAATACGTATATTCATATAATTCAGATGATCCTTTGAATAACTTAAATATTGCAATCTTTTTGACTTTGGCACAGGCTAAGTCACTGGCAGAAAGTTATGTAGTCATTATTAATTGCAAAACAGTTGCGTAACATTATAAATCATTATTACCAAATAATGTAACTGAAAATTTGCTGAATTGTATGAAAGTATATTAAGTGACTAGCTACAGTTATTATTCCACATCTAATAGAATCAGAACTTCAACAGTGATCGACCTTCGAGGGAGCTGATGTTGTCAGTGCAGGCCAGTTTGTTTGTTTTGCTGAAATTCTGTTTAAAACTAAAAATAAAGCAGAAGAAACAAACCAGTCTTTGCTGCCCCAAGTATCCACGAGGGAGAAGAAGACGAGCCGCGCACGTGTCTCGACAGCGGAGAGGAAGCACTACCAGATACTCAGCACACCACGTGGCAGACCCTAGGTCGGTTTGCCATTTACCAATTCTCTGTTGTGTGATTCTTCAACACAAGGTTCCAACGGACAGGTGTACGTCGGATCCACATTGTAGTTGGAATGGATTTAAAGATTGACGCTGAAATTCTAATTTCCAAAAAATGATTGTTATTTAATATTCTACTTGATTAAAATTACCTATGTTTGATGTTGATTGTGGTAAAAAATATATGAAAAAACGTGACCTTCCTAAGCTGAAGCTTGCTAAATTATTATAGTTTTTGGATCAGCTTTTGCTTTGCGCGGAAGTATAAAAATATAAAAACCAAAACAAAAGACGGTTAGCAAATTGTCCAGCTTGTCACCACTTCCTAGATTGAAAATGTAATGTCATTTTTATTGCCTTTTATTTTAACTAATTCATTATTTAAATCCAATCTAATGTTGCTAAAGGAGATGTTTCAAAATGGGCCATGTCTATGTACATTACCTCATAAAAAAGAGAAAATTCTGTATAATTCGGGAAAAATACATTTAATTCATTTAAATGTTAACTGTTGTGGTAGTTAATTGATGTTCATAAATTACTTTTATCGGTTTTCAACATGGCGTCGCACCGATTTAGTTACAGATCATAGAAAAATAACTGTCAGCTGTCATACTAATGTCACTTTAGTCACTTTCGTCTCGTTGCCGGTAAATAAATATGTCAGAAATAAGTGTCAAACGTCATTAATCAATCAAAATGACAGCTTACCGCCATGACGAGTTTTTGTTGCGTGTTGCAATTGCAAGTGTAATTTCTTTTGTTTTACAAGACAAAGCCATTTTAAAGAAATTGGACAATTGAGAACTGTTTAAAATGTATTTCTCTATTTTTAAGTATAGTGTACAAGAACCTGGCCCAGGCCCAAATATATTATCATTATGGAACATCTCCTTTGCTGAATTGCATGTACGAGTACGTATAACGACTTAAGGTTATTATTCAACATCTGATATCATCAGAACTTCCAAGATGATCGATCTTTTTATATTTGAATTAGTCAGTTCTTAAAGCGTGATTTTAAATTCTAAAGACATAAACTTTATATAAATAAATAACATATTGAATAGAACGATGGAGGGACCTAAAACACATATTCGCACATAACGAAATTAATTTATTTCTCAAAAAATTCAAAACGCAAGTACATACGACATTGTATATAATTAATTTGAATTTCCAAACAAAATGCCAGATATTTGAGATCCACTTGGCTGGTTTGATAAAACGCCAATTTTAGTTGAACCTAATATTATCATTACTCAATTAAAATTTATTTCAAAATAACAAATAAAAATAGCTATGTACATTATGAATATACAAAACCAAATACAATCAGGCGTCGAAAAATTCCTCCGCATCGCTGTCATCCGGAAACGTGCCCAGAAGACTGGCAGCATTGCCACGTTGAATGGCAATGCTAATTCTTTGAGCAAAGAACGAGCCAGCCCTCTGGTCACGCATAGTGTCGACCAGTCGGCGAGAAATTTCCTTAAAAAGGAGACGCGCACTCGGACCCCATGACCCTAGCGTTTCGACCCCAAACGGCTCAAAACTGTAATTACCAATAAGTTTATAGTATTTGCGCCGCTTGAGGGCCTCAGCAGCCGCAGCAGCAGCGCCGGCACAGCTCGCCGTACTTGTAACATGTAATGGCGCAAGGGTGTCGACACATATTGCGTCCCACTAAATCAATCCCAAATCATATTCCATCATTACTTAGATGGAATATGTAAATCATATTCCATCTAAGTAAGAACTAAGAACCTAATATTATCATTTCTTAGAAGGAATATTAGATTTAACAAATCTTACAAAAAATTATAATACCTTGCAAATCAATGAGGCTATTTGACTGAGGAGCGAGCTAAGGGACCCCGTCTACAATTGTTGAGTAAATCGAGTGCGCTTCAGTTCACACGAGAATTTTATTGTTATAGTTAACTTTTCGAAAAATACGTATATTCATATAATTCAGATGATCCTTTAAATAACTTAAATGTTGCAATCTATTTGACTACCACAGTCGAAGCCACTGGCAGGAAGTAATGTAGTCATTATTAATTGCAAAACAGTTGCGTAACAAAAATCATAATTACCAAATATTGTCGCTAAAATTTGCTGAATTGTATGAAAGTATATTAAGTAACGACTTACAGTTATTATTCCACATCTAATAGAACCAGAACTTCAGCAGTGATCGGCCTTCGACGGAGCTGATGTTGTCAGTGCAGATCGGTTTGTTTGTTTGGCTGAAATTCTGTTTAAAACTAAGAATAAAGACGAACAAACAAACCAGTCTTTGCTGCCCCAAGTATCCACGAGGGAGAAGAAGACGAGCCGCGCACGTGTCTCGACAGCGGAGAGGAAGCACTACCAGATACTCAGCACACCACCTGGCAGACCCTAGGTCGGTTTGCCATTTACCAATTCTCTGTTGTGTGATTATTCAAAACGAGGTTCGGTCGGATAAGTGTATGTTGGATCAACATTGTAGTTGGAATGGATTTGAAGATTCGACGCTGAAATTCTAATATCCAAAAAATGTTTGTTATTTAATATTGTACGTTATTAAAAATATCCATATTTGATGTTGATTGTGGTCAAAAATGTATGAAAAAACGTGACCAAACACTTTCCGTTACGCTGAAGCTTGCTAATTTATTATAGTTTTTAGTTCAGTTTTTGCTTTGCGTAGAAGTATAAAATTATAAAAACCAAAACAAAAGACTTTTAGTATGCGAACAAAGCTGAAAATCAGCACTTTTGAACGTCAATATTTGCCGAAAGACAGTTAGCAACTTGTCCAGCTTGTTACCACTTCCTAGATCGAAAATTTAATGACATTTTTTATTGCCTTTTATTTTATTTAACTAATTCCTTTTTTTTAATCCAATCTAATGTTGCTAAAAGCTGAATTGATTTATTGATTATTTGAGATCATCTTGGCTAGTTTGATAAAACGCCAATTTTATTTTAACCTAATATTATTATTTCTTAGATGGAATATGATTTAACAAATCTTACAAAAATTTATAAATACCTGACAAATCAATGAGGCTATTTGACTGAGGAGCGAGCTAAGGGACCCCGTCTATAATTGTTGAGTAAATCGAGTGCGCTTCAGTTCACACAAGATTTTTATTGTTAATATAGTTAACAAATTCAAATTCAAATTCAAAGCATTTTATTTCAAATAAACCATTCACAGGCACTTTTGAAACGTCAAGGTCGGTCAGTCAAAAACATGGAAGCTATTTGCACGTTCCAAAGCGTAGATCTCTATGGAGAAGAACGTGCAAGAAACTCCACGGACACTCTTTTAAATCATGTTCTGTTTTACAACATTCCAAGTTACATATACTTGTTGCTTCTGCATGTGAGGACAATGCAAAGGAAAAAAAAAGGGCTTATTATAAGAATTTTAAATATAAAGATTAAAATAAGCCAATGGCAGTTAAGAGATGACCAGTCTCAACCGACGGCGCCTGTTCACGAACATGACGCGTGAATCGGCACCTTTCAGCTCAACCATTTCGAAGGGAACCGAATGATCAAACCCACGCGCCGCCATCAGCGAGACATTTGAGTGAGCATGACATGCTCTCAACCACCATGCTCGTTCATGTCCAACAAGTAAAACTATAACTACTCACATAAAATGTAAATGGTTTCATGGTACTCACATTTACAAAATTTGAAAAATATGCTTCTACTTTACACAAAACTATGGTTGTCAATGACCAAATAATGAAAAATAAATTAATAAAGAGAACGATTAAGTTCTTACATCAAAAAGAATAAATAAGTATTTAATATAATAATATAATTTGTATGTATATAAGAATAAATAAACGAAATAATGTAAGAACCTCTAAAAGGAGCGAGCATCTCTTCCAAATATAAAAACCTAAAAAGTGGACCTAAGCAGCTGTGACTGTGGAGCAGGACCAGCATTTAGCCAAGCGTTTTTATCGAGGATATAATCTTCCAGTTTATAATACGCTTGTCTACATAGTGTGCGTTTTATGCATGCTTTAAATTTTCTCTCATTCAGTTCGAGAATATCAACTGGTATTTTATTATAAAATTTAATACAGTACCCCATAAAAGAAGTGTGTACTTTGGCCAATCTGAATCGGGGTTGATCTAATTTGTTCCTATTTCTAGTATTAAAATTATGCCTGTCACTAATCTTGCTAAAGAGATGAAGATTTTTCCGAACATACATAATATTTTCGTAAATGTATTGACAAGGTACCGTCATGATGTTGATATCCTTAAACAGTTCTCTTAGGGAATCACGCCGACGGAGATTGTAAATGGCTCTGATGGCTCTTTGCTGCAGGATAAATATAGACTCGATGTCTGCAGCACGTCCCCATAATAAGATACCGTAAGACATGATACTATGAAAGTAACTAAAATAGACCAGCCTCGCGGTATCTATATCGGTAAATTGACGGATTTTTCTGACAGCGTATGCTGCTGAACTTAGCCGTCCCGAAAGAGATGTTAAATGAGGACCCCATTGTAGCCTTGAGTCAAGCGTAATCCCCAGGAAAACCGTGTTTTCGACGAATTCAAGTTTCTCCTTGTTCAATACTATGTCGCAATCATTTCTTTTAACGTTCGGTAAGGCAAATCTGATGCATTTAGTTTTTTTCCCATTTAATACTAAATTATTAGCAGTAAACCAATTTTGGACCTGCTGTAGGGCGTTATTTACGTCTTCAAGATTTATGGAACGTCTATCTATCTTAAAAATTAAGGACGTATCGTCAGCAAATAATACCATATGAGGTTGATTTTTTAAAAGATGGGGTAGATCATTAATATATACTAGAAAGAGGAAAGGACCCAAAATAGAGCCTTGTGGTACCCCCATTTTGACTTTTAAACCCCGTGAATTGACACCATTTATTTGAACTTGCTGCTGTCTATCATTTAAGTAAGATTTTATTAGACTGAGTGCAAGTTTACCTAGTCCGTAATGTCCTAGCTTTAGGAGCAAGGTTTCGTGATTTACACAATCAAATGCCTTGGAGAGGTCACAAAAGATTTCTATGGCATCTTGTGCCTCTTCCCACGCTGAGTATATGTGTTTTAACAACGTGGCACCAGCGTCAGTCGTACAACGACCCCTGGTAAAACCATACTGTTGATCGTGTAAAATTTTATTGATGTTAAAATGATTGAGCATCTGATTGAGCATTACTTTTTCAAACACTTTGCTAAAAACCGGCAAAACAGATACAGGTCTATAATTATTGGTGTCTTTGCTGTCGCCCGACTTAAATAGTGGTATAACCTTACTATATTTCATTATATCCGGAAAGACTCCTTGGTCCACACATAAATTAAATATGAAAGCCAAGTATGGTGCTATAGTTTCAATTATGGACGTGCACACTTTAATAGACATTCCCCATATGTCTTCGGTCAATTTGATTTTGATTTGCCGGAAAGCTTTTATGACTGTCACAGGGTTGATATGTTTGAACTGGAATTCAACCGTACAACCTGGAACGTTAGCTTTTAATAAATTATATGAGACCTCAGGTGAAGAATTTAAATATTCCGTAGTTTTAGTTGGTATATTGGTGAAAAAATTTACAAATTCTTGAGCTACTTCTAAATTAGAGCTTTTGGCACCATGTGTAGTCTCCAGTAAATAATCAGTGTTTCGTTTTTTATTTCTATTAGTTTCATTATTAATAACTTTCCAAACTGTCTTTATTTTATTTTCTGACGATTTGATCTTCTTACTAATATATAGGGCTTTAGCTACCTTGCAAGTATTTCTGAACACTTTAGAATATTTGTTTACAAACTTATTAAAAGAATCAGTGTTTATGACAGGCTGAAGGCCATATAGCTCATATAGTTTTTCCCTACTTATCCTAATGCCTTTAGTCGCCCAGTCACTAAATACATACTTAGGGAAAGTATCCTTAGACTTCTTTTCAAAAGTTGCATTGAATTCCTTAAGAACCACTGAAAAGAAATTATCATAAAATTTATTAGCATCTTCAATGTTATGGCCTACAAAATTTTACTTATTTTGTAAGGTACCATTGAATTTAGCTAGTTTGCCAGTTGTAATTGGCCTATATTGTATATGAATTTTTTCCAAGGCTGCTTTAAACTGAAATGTAACCAATTGACCACTATGATCAGAGGGAAGGTAATTAACTATGGCTTTATCTAAATATTCACAATCGCAGAATACATTATCAATACAGGTTGAAGAAGTTGGTGTTACCCTAGTCAGTAACTTTTGGAAAAATACGTATATTCATATAATTAAGATGATCCTTAAAATACCTTAAATGTTGCAATCTATTTGACTTTGGCACAGGCAAAGCCACTGGCAGAAAGTAATGTAGTCACTATTAATAATTAAAAAAATCTAAATTATCATATTAAATGCTGCGGCTGTGAACGTGGCCAAAATATTTAAGGTGAGGAGAAGATCAAACAGTTTTGCCAAAATTATTGAATTGTATGTAAGTATAATAAGTAACGACATAGTTATTATTCCACATCTAACAGAATCAGAACTTCAGCTGTGATCGACCATCGATGGAGCTGATGTGGTCAGTGCAGGTCGGTTTGTTTGTTTTGCTGATATTCTGTTAGAAACCAAGAATACGGCACAATAAACCAATCAACCTTTGCTGCACCAAGTACCCTCGAGGAAAATGAAGACTACTCGCGCACGTATCTCGACAGCGGAGAGGAAGCACTACCAGACACTCAGCACACCATCTGATATACCCCAGGCTGAACCATTCCCTGTTTGTGTAATTCTTTAAATGCTGGGGGGGGGGGAATACGTATCCATAGGTTTATGGATACGTATTTTTCACCTGATTGTGTACTTAAAATAAGATGTTTTAACAAACTTGTTTTTTATTATTATTATTTTACATATAACAGGATCAGCCGGTAATGATCGACCGTCATTGCGATTAATGTTGGCGGCGAATGCTTTCGTTAATCAGGCCGAGACGTAGCAATGATATCTCAGCTGATTAAACAAAAGCTTATGCTTTAACTCATGTTAAAGTATAAGCTCGTTGACCCATGTCAACGAGGGAGATGAAGTCGGGAAAGTCGAGAAGTTCCACGATAGCGTGGAAGAAGCGTAACCAGACACTCACCACACCATCTCACAGCACTACATCAAACCATGTGAAACTTGTGTAATTATTCATGTTCGTATGCGTATGATGTAGTGTATGTTAGATGCACCTCGTGGTTGGATGGATTTGAAGATTCTTCTCAGAGGTGGTTTTTTTAAGTTTTGCTCCTTCTCCTGATTGTGTACTTGTAATAAGATATTTTAACAAACATGTTCTTGCATAACTTTCTTACATCTACCAGGATCAGCCGATATTGAATGACCTGTTATATTTATAACTATTAATAATTTTTTTTTGTACTTTTTATTTTCCTGTATTCTAATATCTAACAGGATCAGTCGGTGAAGATCGATCGGCGATGGTGTTATTGTTGGCGACGCAACTCGACGTTCAACAAGCAGTGAATTGATTACGAGGCAAAGATATCTCTTCACGATGAGCGTGGAGTTACACTCCAACATGAGTTAATGAGGGATATGAAAACGAGAAGCGCTCGTGTCACGATAGCGTGGAGAACGAACAACCAAACACTAACCACACCGTCTGTCAGCACCCGAACGTACCAAACTGGCCTTTGATTAATTTTTTCAGTTGATGTCGGTATGTTGCAGTGGATGTCAGATGCACCTTGCGGTTGGATGGTTTTTGAGAATTTTCCGGAATGTTATTTTAAGGTGAAACTATTAAGCTTTTTAATTAAAAAATATAGGAACTATTCTTATAAAGGGTGTTTCAACAAGAACTTTGTTTTCTAAAACAAAATAAAACAAAGAATTCAGATGAAAATAATTCAAATATTTAATGTGTTACGAAGAGAAAAGTTTGGCAATTATGAATGAAAAAATATATCTGGCAAATGTCCAACAAGACCACCTTTTCATTCTGCTGTTAAGTGGCCAGCCAGATCGTGCGATTCAACACCACTGGATTATTTTTTGTGGAGTTATGTTAAGGAAAGAGTCTATTCGGAGCCAATTGAATCGATTGCAGCCTTAAAACTCAAAATTCGTGTTGTGATTAACGAAATAGGCCCGCTATTTTGCCAAAAAGTGATTATAAACTTTGATGAAAGAAGTCATCTGTCAGCGTGGTCGTGGTGAACATTTGCCAGATATCATTTCTCATTCATAATTGCAAAACTTTTTTCTTTGTAATACAATAAAAATTTGAATCATCTTCATCTAAATTCTTTGTTTTTTTTTTATTGTTTTAGAAAACAAAGTTCTTGTTGAAAACCCCCGTACCTGCCTGTGTATATATAACAATGTAGATACTTTTAACGACACTACTGTTGTGTTATTTTTAAATATCTTTCAGGACCAGTCTGCATTGACCGGCCACCGATGGGGTAATGTTAACATCGCAGGTCTTCGTTTCCAAAACGGAGCCAGTTTGCTCGATTGGCAATTGTGAACTTCCAACTACGAAACCCAAAACTGCGCGTACCCCGACACGCACTTGGCCAGTTTTTATTTAAATGTTTCGTTTATTTATCATTTAAAATGAAGGTCATGGTCAGATACTCAAAAAGTTTCCGTTATGTTTGTATAATAGCCAACAAGTTTTAGGTAGAAGTCACTGCTTTAACGATACAAATATTTTGATGTTTATGAAGAATGAGAAAAAACATTTTTTTATGCCACACTATTTAAGAACACAAATAAGGAGGCTTCGTTTTCAACAGAACCTTACTATGAAAAGGGAAACAGCTAATAAGCCTTCATATCTAAAGTCATAATATTTTGAAGGGAAATATTTTCCATAAAGTGAATACAACTACGATAAAGAAAAGTAAATGGCGTGAAACATGTGCGAAAATAATTTATTGATCACTATATTCGAAACAAACAAAAAAATACGACTAATTTGAAAATTAATTTAAAGTACCGAATCAAACGCCAGATATTTGTGGTCAAAGTGGCAAGTTCGACAAAACGCCAATAGCATTTGAACCTTATATTATCATTATTTAGATAAAATTTGATTTAAATAATCTTGCTGTCAGTGTTCTGGGCACTTTTGCCATTGACAGCGATGTGGATTATTTTTTTGATGCCCAATGTTTGTTTTTTTTTTATACGCGTTTGTACATTAATTCTTGTAAATAAGTGTAAGTTTTTAAGTCTGCAATCTGTGATTGAACCATTATATAAGTAAATAAATTACTATCTAATAATCTTACAAACATAATACCTTGCAAATCAATGAGGCTGTGTTGACTCCACCGTAGCCAGTCTACAGCCCGGTTGAGAAAGGAATATGGTTAACTGTGAAAAGAATTAGAGGTGAAGACAGTCGTTAAATAGAAGGCCCTAAAGAGTCGAGCATGGGGAGTAAGCTTATCCACGAGAGGCTAGTGGGCGAAGCGAGCGCTCTGAAAATAAAGCCTAATACCGTAGCCAGACCACTGTGGAGAAGAGCGTGCTTGCTCGCCCGATTAGCAACCTGTCTGACGAGCAAGCGAAGCGACCCCGGCTGCAAATATTGAGTCACTCGAGTCCGCTTCAGGTTACACATGAAAATTGATAACTTGGTTAACTACTCGTAAAATACGTATATTCATATAATTTGATGATCCTTTAAATTATTTAAATGTTGCAATCTATTTGACTTTGGCACAGGCAAAGCCACTGGCAGAAAGTAATGTAGTCATTATTAATTGCAAAACTATTGCGTAATGAAAATCATAATTACCAAATATTGTCGCTAAAATTTGCTGAATTGTATGAAAGTATACTAAGTAACGACTTATAGATATTATTCCACATCTAATAGAACCAGAACTTCAGCAGTGATCGGCCTTCGATGGAGCTGATGTTGTCAGTGCAGGTCGGTTTGTTTGTTTTGCTGAAATTCTGTTTAAAACTAAGAATAAAGACGAATAAACAAACCAGTCTTTGCTGCCCCAAGTATCCACGAGGGAGAAGAAGACGAGCCGCGCATGTGTCTCGACAGCGGAGAGGAAGCACTACCAGATACTCAGCACACCACCTGGCAGACCCTAGGTCGGTTTGCCATTTATCAATTCTCTGTTGTGTGATTCTTCAAAACGAGGTTCGGTCGGATAAGTGTATGTTGAATCCACATTGTAGTTGGAATGGATTTGAAGATGCGACGCTGAAATTCTAATATCGAAAAAATGTTTGTTATTTAATATTCTACGTGATTAAAATTATCTATATTTGATGTTGATTGTGGTAAAAAATGTATGAAAAATCGTGACCAAACACTTTCCGTTATGCTGAAGCTTGCTAATTTATTATAGTTTTTGGTTCAGCTTTTGCTTTGCGTAGAAGTACAAAATTATAAAAACCAAAACAAAAAACTTTTAGTATGCGAACAAAGGTGAAAATCAGCATATTTGAACGTCAATATTTGCCGAAAGACAGTTAGCAAATTGTCCAGCTTGTCACCACTTCCTAGATCGAAAAATTGCCTTTTATTTTATTTAACTAATTCTTTTTTTTTTTAATCCAATCTAATGTTGCTAAAATTTGCTGAATTGCATGTACGAGTATGTATAACGACTAAAGGTTATTTTCCCACATCTAAAATACAATCAGAACTTCCACGATGATCGACCTTCTGTAGATTTGAATTAGTCAGTTCTTAAAGCGTGATTTTAAATTCTAAAGACATAAACCTCATTTGAATAAATAATATATTGAATAAAACGATGGAGGGACCTGAAACACGTATTCGCACATAACGTGATTTTTTAAGTTTTCCATATTGTGAATATGGAAAACTTAAGAATGTCAAGGAAAACACGAAAATTATTTATTTCTCAAAAACTTCAAAACGAAAATACATACAACATTGTATATAATTAATTTGAATTTCCAAACAAAACGCTAGATATTTGAGATCAAACTGGCCAGTTTGATAAAACGCCAATTTTATTCGAACCTAATATTATCATTACTTAGATGGAATATGATTTAACAAATCTTACAAAAATTTGTCATACCTTGCAAATCAATGAGGCTATTTGACTGAGGAGCGAGCTAAGGGACACCGTCTACAATTGTTGAGTAAATCGAGTGCGCTTCAGTTCACACAAGAATTTTATTGTTAATATAGTTAACTTTTGGAAAATACGTATATTCATATAATTCAGATGATCCTTTAAATAACTTAAATGTTGCAATCTATTTGACTTTGGCACAGGCTAAGCCTGAAATAAAAAGATTTTATTTATTTATTTATTTAGCTACTGGCAGAAAGTAATGTAGTCATTATTAATTGCAAAACAGTTGCGTAACATAAATCATAATAACAAATAATGTCGCTAAAATTTGCTGAATTGCATTAAAGTATATTAAGTGACGAGCTATTTCATATCTAATAGAATCAGAACTTCAGCAGTGATCGACCTTCGAGGGAGCTGATGTTGTCAGTGCAGGTCGGTTTGTTTGTTTTGCTGAAATTCTGTTTAAAACTAAGAATAAAGCAGAAGAAACAAACCCGTCTTTGCTGCACCAAGTATCCACGAGGGAGAAGAAGACGAGCCGCGCACGTGTCTCGACAGCGGAGAGGAAGCATTACCAGATACTCAGCACACCACCTGGCAGACCCTAGGTCGGTTTGCCATTTACCAATTCTCTGTTGTGTGATTCTTCAACACAAGGTGCCAACGGACAGTTGTACGTCGGATCCACATTGTAGTTGAAATGGATTTAAAGATTCGACGCTGAAATTCTAATTTCCAAAAAATGTTTGGTATTTAAAATTGTACGTGGTTAAAATTACCTATGTTTGATGTTGATTGTGGTAAAAAATATATGAAAAAACGTGACCTTTAAATTACTTCTTCTTCCACCTGGCGTTAATCCCGGCTATTGCCAGGGTCCGCCTTCCTACTTAGCTACCTCAACTTTGCCCGATCTTGAACATCCTTTTTGAGTCAGGCCATTGGCTCTCATGTCGGACTTGACGACGTCCAGCCAGCGCTTGCGAAGGCGACCACGGGACCTAACCCCAAAAACAGCCATATTCATGCATCTCCGACCGACGTACTCGATAGGGCGGCGCATGATGTGGCCATATCATTGCAGACGACACTCTTGCAGTTTTTCTCCACGTTCCGGACACCAACACTACCTCGGATGTAATAGTTGCGTATGCGATCGGATCGCAAGTTCGGAATTGGTTTTTTCGTAACCAGCCGTCTGACCCCCACAACCCTACGAGAGGGAAACCAGGTTTGCCAGAGCCTCGTCTGTTGGACAGCAAGGTGCACCGCTAGCAGGTGATGTTGGTGTGGGTTTTTAATATGGCAACAGACACCGTACACCCCACGGACACCGTACACCTCCAAATTACTTAAATGTTGCAATCTATTTGACTTTGGCACAGGCGAAGCCACTGGCAGGAAGTAACGTAGTCATTATTAATTGCAAAACAGTTGCGTAACAAGAAATTCTAATATTCAAAAAATGTTTGATATTTAATATTCTACGTGATTAAAATTATCTATATTTGATGTTGATTGTGGTCAAAAATGTATGAAAAAACGTGACCACTTTCCGTTACGCTGAAGCTTGCTAATTTATTATTGTTTTTATTTCAGTTTTTGCTTTGTGTAGAAGTATAAAATTATAAAAACCAAAACAAAGGACTTTTAGTATGCGAACAAAACTAAAAATCAGCACTTTTTAACGTCAATATTTGCCAAAACACAGCAAATTGTCCAGCTTGTCACCACTTCCTAGATCGAAAATTTGCCTTTTATTTTATTTAACTATTTCTATTTTTTTAATCCAATCTAATGATGCTAAAATTTACTGAATTGCATGTACGAGTATTTATAACGACTAAAGGTTATTTTCCCACATCCAATACGATCAGAACTTCCACATGATCGACCTTTTTTAGATTTGAATTAGTCAGTTTTAAAAGTATAAATGTATAATAATGTTACATGTAAATAAATAATATATTGAATAAAACGATGGAGGACGCACTTAACGTGATTCAAGTCAAGGAAAAAACGAAAATAATTATTTCTCAAAAAATTCAAAACGCAAGTACAATACAACATTGTATATAATTAATTTGAATTTCCAAACAAAACGCCAGATATTTGAGATCAACTTGGCTAGTTTGATAAAACGCAAATTTTATTTGAACCTAATATTATCATTAATTAGATGGAAAAATATTTAACAAATCTTACAAAAATTTATAAATACCTTGCAAATCAATGAGGCTATTTGACCGACGAGCGAGCTAACCCCGTCTACAATTGTTGAGTAAATCGAGTGCGCTTCAGTTCACACAAGAATTTTATTGATAATATAGTTAACTTCTCGCTCCTTCGTAGACGTTGTCTCTGTCATCTCTGGCATCACTGGCAGAAAGTAATGTAGTCATTATTAATTGCAAAAATCTAAATGATCAAATTATGCTGCGGCTGTGAACGTGGCCACCTACTAGGCAAACAATATTTAAGGTGAGGAGAAGACTAAATAATGTTGCCAAAATTGTTGAATTGTATGTAAGTATAATAAGTAACGACATAGTTATTATTCCACATCTAACAGAATCAGAACTTCAGCTGTGATCGACCATCGATGGAGCTGATGTGGTCAGTGCAGGTCGGTTTGTTTGTTTTGCTGATGTTCTGTTAGAAACCAAGAAAACGGCACAATAAACAAATCAACCTTTGCTGCACCAAGTACCCTCGAGGAAGATGAAGACGACTCGCGCACGTGTCTCGACAGCGGAGAGGAAGCACTACCAGACACTCAGCACACCATCTGATATACCCCAGGCTGAACCATTCCCTGTTAATGTAATTCTTTATATGCGGAACCTATGGATACGTATTTTTCACCTGATTGTGTACTTAAAATAAGATGTTTTTAACAAACTGGTTTTTTTATTACTATTATTTTACATATAACAGGATCAGCCGGTAATGACCGACCGTCTTTGCGATTAATGTTGGCGGCGCATGCTTTCGTTCATCTGGCCGAGACAAAGCAATGATATTTCAGCTGATTAAACAAAAGCTTATGCTTTAACTCATGTTAAAGCATAAGCTCGTTGACTCATGTCAACAAGGGAAATGAAGTCGGGAAAGACGAGAAGTTCCACGATAGCGTGGAAGAAGCGTAACCAGACACTCACCACACCATCTCACAGCACTACATCAAACCATCTAGGCTGAAACTTGTGTAATTATTCAACTTCGGATGGGTATGACGTAGTGTATGTTAGATGCACCTCGTGGTGTGATGGATTTCAAGATTCTTGTCAGAGACGCTATTTTGAGGTAAAACTTTAAAATAAATGCGCAGAACCAATGAATACGTATTTTTTCACCTTACTGTGTACATAAAATAAGATGTTTATAACAAACTTGTTTTTTATTATTATTTTTTAACATATATTAGGAGCGGCCGGTAATGATCGACCGTCATTGCGATTAATTGGAAGAAGCGTAACCAGACACTCACCACACCATCTCACAGCACTACATCAAACCATCTAAAACTTGTGTAATTATTCATGTTTGTATGCATATGATGTAGTGTATGTTAGATGCACCTCGTGGTTGGATGGATTTGAAGATTCTTTAACGAAAGATATTTTAACAAATATCTTCTTGCATAACTTTCTAACATCTAACAGGATCAGCCGACACTGAATGACCATCGAAATGGTTAATGTTGGCAGCGTAAGTCAAAGCTCTGCATGCTCGGTGGTGCTACGAGATAAGACTTTAAAATAAATGCGCAAAATTCCTGATTACATTTCCCTTCATCTGATGGTGTACTTATAACTATTAATATTTTTTTTAACTTTTTAGTTTCCAGTATTCTTATATCTAACAGGATCAATCGGTGAAGATCGATCGTCGATGGTGTTATTGTTGGCGACGCAACTCGACGTTCAACAAGCAGTGAATTGATTACGAGGCAAAAAGATATCTCTGCATGATGAGCGTGGAGTTACGCTTCAACATAAGTTAATGAGGGATATGAAAATGAGAAGCGCTCGTGTCTCGATAGCGTGGAGGATGAACAACCAAAAACTCAGCACACCGTCTGTCAGCACCCAAACGTACCAAACTGACCTTTGAGTATTTTTTCAAGTTGATCCAGTATGTTGCAGTGCAAATCAGATGCACCTTGCGGTTGAATGGCTTTCAAGGTGAAATTTTTAAGCTTTCTAAGTAAATAGGAACTATTCTTATAAAGAGTTTTTCAACAAGAACTTTGTTTTCTAAAACAAAACAAAGAATTCAGGTGAAAATAATTCAAATATTTAATGTGTGACGAAGAGAAAAATTAAGCAATTATGAATGAAAAAATATATCTGGCAAATGTCCAACAACACCACTAGTCCATTGAAATAATACAATTTAAGGACCAAACATTGCATTTTTTAGAGAACGCAATTTTATTTTTGGGACATGTTTTGGGGGTCAATAGAAGCTTAACCTCAAGTTTGTGGAGTCGCCACCTTTGTCCCCCGGCCGCCATCTTGGAAAAAGGGGTGAAAACACTTTTTTCGCGATTTCTCAAAAACTATACGTCTTACAAAAAAATTTGTGAAATCATAATTTGTAGAAAATTATTTCGCCTACAAATATTTTTTTACAACTTTTTGCCCTAAATTAAAAATTAAAGAAATTAGAAGCAAAAAAGTGAGAATTTTTTATAAAAATTTTCTTTTCTGCTCTGTAACTTTTTTTAATACATTTTCCAAAAATTTTACTCCAGACCAATCTTGTTGGTAATCTTTTGAGGACAAAGGAACATTGCCTGCAACGGCTATTATTATTATACGTAGGGTCAGCTGTTTCTTCTATCTCATTTTATTTTCTTAGTTGTGCTATATATTTTGCCACGTGTAGAAAATTAAAAAGTATTGAAAATTGCGGATATTATTTTCAGTTCAATCAATTAAAATGTGAGTTTTGTGTGGTGAAATGGTGGAACAAGGGTGGCGACCCCACAAACCAAACAACCCAAACAACCCAAACATGTCCCAAAAATAAAATTGCGTCCTCTAAAAAATGCAAAGCTCATGTTACTTTTCAATGGACTACACCTTTTCAATCTGCTGTTAAGTGGCCAGCCAGATTATGTGATTTAACACCACTGGATTATTTTTTTGTGGAGTTATGTTAAGGACAAAGTCTATACGGAGCCAATTGAATCGATTGCAGCCTTAAAACTCGAAATCCGTGTTGTGATTAACGAAATAGGCCCGCTATTTTGCCAAAAAGTGATTAAAAACTTTGATGAAAGAAATCACCTGTCAGCGTGGTCGTGGTGAACATTTGCCAGATATCATTTCTCATTCATAATTGCAAAACTTTTTCTTTGTAATACAAAAAAAAATTTGAATCATCTTCATCTAAATTCTTTGTTTTTTTTTATTGTTTTAGAAAACAAAGTTCTTGTTGAAAACCCCCATACCTGCCTGTGTATATATAATAATGTAGATGTTTTTAGCGACACTACTGTTGTGTTACTTTTAAATATCTTTCAGGACCAGTCTGCATTGACCGACCACCGACGGGGTAATGTTAACATCGCAGGTCTTCGTTTCCAAAACGGAGTCAGTTTGCTCGATTGGCAATTGTGAACTTCCAACTACGAAACCCAAAACTGCGCGTATCCCGACACGCACTTGGCCAGTTTTTATTTAAATTTTTCGTTTATTTTTATTTAAAATGAAGGTCATGGTCAGATACTCAAAAAGTTTTCGTTATGTTTGTAGCCAACAAGTTTAAGGTAGAAGTCACTGCTTTAACGATGCAAATATTTTGATGTTTATGAAGAATGAGAAAAAACATGCTTTTATGCCACACTATTTAATAACACAAATAAGGAGGCTTCGTTTTCAACAGAACCTAACTATGAAAAGGGAAACAGCTAATAAGCCTTCATATCTAAAGTCATAATATTTTGAAGGGAAATCAATAAGTCATTGTTTTGGTCCTCAGTTGTTTTGACTGCATGAATACCAATCGTGTTTTGACAGAAAAGCTGCAATATTGGTGGGTACAAACAGAATGATGGAATCATGCACTTGTGTCCGGTACTTTATTATTTTTTAACCTGGGCACTTGGGCAGCGACTAAAATGAAATAGCTTATGTAAACAAACACCTGGAACTCGTATTCGCAAATAACGTGAAATGTTTGTTTTCCATAAAGTGAATACAACTACGATAAAGAAAAGCAAATGGCGTGAAACATGTGCGAAAATAATTTATTGATCACTATATTCGAAACAAACAAATAAATACGACTAATTTGAAAATTAATTTAAAAACCGAACCAAACGCCAGATATTTGTGGTCAAAGTGGCAAGTTCGACAAAACACCAATAGCATTTGAACCTAATATTATCATTATTTAGATAAAATATGATTTAAATAATCTTGCTGTCAGTGTTCTGGGCACTTTTGCAATTGACAGCGATGTGGATTATTTTTTTGATGCCCAAAATTTTTTTTTTGTTATACGCGTTTGTACATTATTTTTTGTTAATAAGTGTAAGTTTTTAAGTCTGCAATCTGTGATTGAACCATTATATAAGTAAATAATTTACTATCTAATAATCTAACAAACATAATACCTTGCAAATCAATGAGGCTGTGTAGACTCCACCGTAGCCAGTCTACAGCCCGGTTGAGAAAGGAATATGGTTAACTGTGAAAAGCATTAGACGTAAAGACAGTCGTTAAATACAAGGCCCTAAAGAGTCGAGCATGGGGAGTAAGCTTATCCACGAGAGGCTAGTGGGCGAAGCGAGCGCTCTGAAAATAAAGCGTAATACCGTAGCCAGACCACTGTGGAGAAGAGCGTGCTTGCTCGCCCGATTAGCAACCTGTCTGACGAGCGAGCAAAGCGACCCTGGCTGCAAATGTTGAGTCACTCGAGTCCGCTTCAGGTTACACATGAAAATTGATAACTTGGTTAACTACTCGTAAAATACGTATATTCATATAATTTGATGATCCTTTAATTATTTAAATGTTGCAATGTATTTGACTTTGGCACAGGCGAAGCCACTGGCAGAAAGTAATGTAGTCATTATTAATTGCAAAACTGTTGCGTAACAAAAATCATAATTACCAAATATTGTCGCTAAAATTTGCTGAATTGTATGAAAGTATATTAAGTAACGACTTACAGTTATTATTCCACATCTAATGGAACCAGAACTTCAGCAGTGACCGGCCTTCGACGGAGCTGATGTTGTCAGTGCAGGTCGGTTTGTTTGTTTTGCTGAAATTCTGTTTAAAACTAAGAATAAAAACGAAGACTGGTTTGTTACCAGTCTTTGCTGCCCCAAGTATGGTATATAAGGAGAGGAAGCAATACCAGATACTCAGCACACCGCCTGGCAGACCCTAGGTCGGTTTGCAATTTACCAATTCTCTGTTGTGTGATTCTTCAAAACGAGGTTCGGTTGGATAAGTGTATATTGGATCCACGTTGTAGTTGGAATGGATTTGAAGATGCGTCGCTGAAATTCTAATATCCAAAAAATGTTTGTTATTTAATATTCTACGTGATTAAAATTATCTATATTTGATGTTGATTGTGGTCAAAAATGTATGAAAAAACGTGACCACACACTTTCCGTTACGCTGAAACTTGCTAATTTATTATAGTTTTGGTTCAGCTTTTGCTTTGCGTAGAAGTATAAAATTATAAAAACCAAAACAAAAGACTTTTAGTATGCGAACAAAGCTAAAAATCAGCACTTTTGAACGTCAATATTTGCCGAAAGACAGTTAGCAAATTGTCCAGCTTGTCACCACTTCCTAGATCGAAAATTTGCCTTTAATTTTATTTAAATAATTCTTTTTTTAAAATTCAATCTAATGTTGCTAAAATTTTCTGAATTGCATGTACGAGTATGTATAACGGCTAAAGGTTATTTTCCCACATCAATGAGAACTTCCACGATGATCGACCTTCTTTAGATTTGAATTAGTCAGTTCTTAAAGCGTGATTTTAAATTCTAAAGACATAAACATCATTTAAATAAATAATATATTGAATAAAACGATGGAGGGACCTGAAACACGTATTCGCACATAACGTGATTTTTTAAGTTTTCCATATTGTGAATATGGAAAACTTAACAATGTCAAGGAAAACACGAAAATAATTTATTTTTCAAAAAATTCAAAACGAAAATAGATACAACATTGTATATAATTAATTTGAATTTCCAAACTGGCCAGTTTGATCTCAAATATCTGACGTTTTGTCAGATATTTGAGATCAAACTGGCCAGTTTGATAAAAAGCCAATTTTATTCGAACCTAATATTATCATTACTCAGATGGAATATGATTTAACAAATCTTACAAAAAATTATAAATACCTTGCAAATCAATGAGGCTATTTGACTGAGGAGCGAGCTAAGGGACTCCGTCTACAATTATTGAGTAAATCGAGTGCGCTTAAGTTCACACAAGAATTTTATTGTTAATATAGTTAACTTTTGGAAAAATACGTATATTCATATAATTCAGATGATCCTTTAAAGAACTTAAGAGTTGCAATCTATTTGACTTTGGCACAGGCGAAGCCACTGGCAGAAAGTAATGTAGTCATTATTTATTGCAAAACAGTTGCGTAATAAAAATCATAATTACCAAATATTGTCGCTAAAATTTGTTGAATTGTATGAAAGTATATTAAGTGACGAGCTATAGTTATTATTCCACATCTAATAGAACCAAAACTTCAGCAGTGATCGGCCTTCGATGGAGCTGAAGTTGTCAGTGCAGGTCGGTTTGTTTGTTTTGCTGAAATTCTGTTTAAAACTAAGAATAAAGACGAATAAACAAACCAGTCTTTGCTGCCCCAAGTATCCACGTGGTAGAAGAAGACGAGCCGCGCACCTGTCTCGACAGCGGAGAGGAAGCACTACCAGATACTCAGCACACCGCCTGGCAGACCCTAGGTCGGTTTGCCATTTACCAATTCTCTGTTGTGTGATTCTTCAAAACGAGGTTCGGTCGGATAAGACAAGTGTATGTTGGATCAACATTGTAGTTGGAATGGATTTGAAGATGCGACGCTGAAATTCTAATATCCAAAAAATGTTTGTTATTTAATATTCTACGTGATTAAAATTATCTATATTTGATGTTGATTGTGGTCAAAAATGTATGAAAAAACGTGACCAAACACTTTCCGTTACGCTGAAGCTTGCTAATTTATTATAGTTTTTGGTTCAGCTTTTGCTTTGCGTAGAAGTATAAAATTATAAAAACCAAAACAAAAGACTTTTAGTATGCGAATAAAGCTAAAAATCAGCACTTTTGAACGTCAATATTTGCCGAAAGACAGTTAGCAAATTGTCCAGCTTGTCACCACTTCATAGATCAAAAATTTAAGGACATTTTTATTGCATTTTATTTATTTAACTAATTCTTTTTTTTAATCCAATCTAATGTTGCTAAAATTTGCTGAATTGTATGTACGAGTATGCATAACGACTAAAGGTTATTTTCACACATCTAATACGATCAGAACTTCCACAGTGATCGACCTATTATAGATTTGAATTAGTCAGTTTTAAAAGCGGGATTTTAACTTCCAAAAACATAAACTTCATGTAAATAAATAATATATTGAATAAAACGATGGAAGGACCTGAAACACGTATTCGCACATAACATGATTCAAGTCAACTAAAAAAACGAAAATACTTTATTTCTCAAAAAATTCAAAACGCAAGTACATACGACATTGTATATAATTAATTTGAATTTCCAAACAAAACGCCAGATATTTGAGATCAACTTGGCTAGTTTGATAAAATGCCAATTTAATTTGAACCTTATAATATTATAAATACTTAGATGGAATATGATTTAACACATCTTACAAAAATTTATTAATACCTGGCAAACCAATGAGGCTATTTGACTGAGGAGCGAGCTAAGGGACCCCGTCTATAATTGTTGAGTAAATTGAGTGCGCTTCAGTTCACACAAGATTTTTATTGTTAATATAGTTAACTTTTGGAAAAATACGTATATTCATATAATTAAGATGATCCTTAAAATACCTTAAATGTTGCAATCTATTTGACTTTGGCACAGGCGAAGCCACTGGCAGAAAGTAATGTAGTCACTCTTAATTAAAAAAATCTAAATTATCATATTAAATGCTGCGGCTGTGCACGTGGCCAAAATATTTAAGGTGAGGAGAAGATCAAGCAGTTTTGCCAAAATTATTGAATTGTATGTAAGTATAATAAGTAACGACATAGTTATTATTCCACATCTAACAGAATCAGAACTTCAGCTGTGATCGACCATCGATGGAGCTGATGTGGTCAGTGCAGGTCGGTTTGTTTGTTTTGCTGATATTCTGTTAGAAACCAAGAATACGGCACAATAAACCAATCAACCTTTGCTGCACCAAGTACCCTCGAGGAAGATGAAGACTACTCGCGCACGAATCTCGACAGCGGAGAGGAAGCACTACCAGACACTCAGCACACCATCTGATATACCCCAGGCTGAACCATTCCCTGTTTGTGTAATTCTTTAAATGCGGGGGGGGGGGGGGAATACGTATCCATAGGTTTATGGATACGTATTTTTCACCTGATTGTGTACTTAAAATAAGATGTTTTAACAAACTTGTTTTTTATTATTATTATTATTTTACATATAACAGGATCAGCCGGTAATGATCGACCGTCATTGCGATTAATGTTGGCGGCGAATGCTTTCGTTAATCAGGCCGAGACGTAGCAATGATATCTCAGCTGATTAAACAAAAGCTTATGCTTTAACTCATGTTAAAGCATAAGCTCGTTGACCCATGTCAACGAGGGAGATGAAGTCGGGAAAGTCGAGAAGTTCCACGATAGCGTGGAAGAAGCGTAACCAGACACTCACCACACCATCTCACAGCACTACATCAAACCATGTGAAACTTGTGTAATTATTCATGTTCGTATGCGTATGATGTAGTGTATGTTAGATGCACCTCGTGGTTGGATGGATTTGAAGATTCTTCTCAGAGGTGGTTTTTTTAAGTTTTGCTCCTTCTCCTGATTGTGTACTTGTAATAAGATATTTTAACAAACATGTTCTTGCATAACTTTCTAACATCTACCAGGATCAGCCGATACTGAATGACCTGTTATATTTATAACTATTAATAAATTTTTTTTGTACTTTTTATTTTCCTTTATTCTAATATCTAACAGGATCAGTCGGTGAAGATCGATCGGCGATGGTGTTATTGTTGGCGACGCAACTCGACGTTTAGCAAGCAGTGAATTGATTACGAGGCAAAGATATCTCTGCACGATGAGCGTGGAGTTACACTCCAACATGAGTTAATGAGGGATATGAAAACGAGAAGCGCTCGTGTCACGATAGCGTGGAGGACGAATAACCAAACACTAACCACACCGTCTGTCAGCACCCGAACGTACCAAACTGGCCTTTGATTAATTTTTTCAGTTGATGTCGGTATGTTGCAGTGGATGTCAGATGCACCTTGCGGTTGGATGGCTTTTGAGAATTTTCCGGAATGTTATTTTAAGGTGAAACTATTAAGCTTTTTAATTAAAAAATATAGGAACTATTCTTATAAAGGGTGTTTCAACAAGAACTTTGTTTTCTAAAACAAAATAAAACAAAGAATTCAGGTGAAAATAATTCAAATATTTAATGTGTTACGAAGAGAAAAGTTTGGCAATTATGAATGAAAAAATATATCTGGCAAATGTCCAACAAGACCACCTTTTCATTCTGCTGTTAAGTGGCCAGCCAGATCGTGCGATTCAACACCACTGGATTATTTTTTGTGGAGTTATGTTAAGGAAAGAGTCTATTCGGAGCCAATTGAATCGATTGCAGCCTTAAAACTCAAAATTCGTGTTGTGATTAACGAAATAGGCCCGCTATTTTGCCAAAAAGTGATTATAAACTTTGATGAAAGAAGCCATCTGTCAGCGTGGTCGTGGTGAACATTTGCCAGATATCATTTCTCATTCATAATTGCAAAACTTTTTTCTTTGTAATACAATAAAAATTTGAATCATCTTCATCTAAATTCTTTGTTTTTTTTTATTGTTTTAGAAAACAAAGTTCTTGTTGAAAAACCCCATACCTGCCTGTGTACTTATAATAATGTAGATGTTTTTAACGACACTACAGTTGTGTTATTTTTAAATATCTTTCAGGACCAGTCTGCACTGACCGACCACCGATGGGGTAATGTTAACATCGCAGGTCTTCGTTTCCAAAACGGAGCCAGTTTGCTCGATTGGCAATTGTGAACTTCCAACTACGAAACCCAAAACTGCGCGTACCCCGACACGCACTTGGCCAGTTTTTATTTAAATGTTTCGTTTATTTATCATTTAAAATGAAGGTCATGGTCAGATACTCAAAAAGTTTCCGTTATGTTTGTATAATAGCCAACAAGTTTTAGGTAGAAGTCACTGCTTTAACGATACAAATATTTTGATGTTTATGAAGAATGAGAAAAAACATTTTTTTATGCCACACTATTTAAGAACACAAATAAGGAGGCCTCGTTTTCAACAGAACCTTACTATGAAAAGGGAAACAGCTAATAAGCCTTCATATCTAAAGTCATAATATTTTGAAGGGAAATATTTTCCATAAAGTGAATACAACTACGATAAAGAAAAGTAAATGGCGTGAAACATGTGCGAAAATAATTTATTGATCACTATATTCGAAACAAACAAAAAAATACGACTAATTTGAAAATTAATTTAAAGTACCGAATCAAACGCCAGATATTTGTGGTCAAAGTGGCAAGTTCGACAAAACGCCAATAGCATTTGAACCTAATATTATCATTATTTAGATAAAATATGATTTAAATAATCTTGCTGGGCACTTTTGCCATTAACAGCGATGTGGATTTTTTTTTTGATGCCCAATGATTTTTTTTTTTATACGCTTTTGTACATTAATTCTTGTTAATAAGTGTAAGTTTTTAAGTCTGCAATCTGTGATTG
This sequence comes from Lacanobia oleracea, assembly GCA_950371165.1. Lineage (NCBI taxonomy): Eukaryota > Metazoa > Arthropoda > Insecta > Lepidoptera > Noctuidae > Lacanobia > Lacanobia oleracea. Next base: position 1,475,968 of record OX493385.1, read on the forward strand.
AACCATTATATAAGTAAATAAATTACTATCTAATAATATTACAAACATATTACCTTGCAAATCAATGAGGCTGTGTAGACTCCACCGTAGCCAGTCTACAGCCCGGTTGAGAAAGGAATATGGTTAACTGTGAAAAGCATTAGACGTGAAGACAGTCGTTAAATACAAGGCCCTAAAGAGTCGAGCGTGGGGAATAAGCTTATCCTCGAGAGGCTAGTATGCGAAGCGAGCGCTCTGAAAATAAAGCGTAATACCGTAGCCAGACCACTGTAGAGAAGAGCGTGCTTGCTCACCCGATTAGCAACATGTCTGACGAGCGAGCGAAGCGACCCCGGCTGCAAATATTGAGTCACTCGAGTCCGCTTCAGGTTACACATGAAAATTGATAACTTGGTTAACTACTCGTAAAATACGTATATTCATATAATTCGATGATCCTTTAAATTATTTAAATGTTGCAATCTATTTGACTTTGGCACAGGCGAAGCCACTGGCAGAAAGTAATGTAGTCATTATTAATTGCAAAACTGTTGCGTAATGAAAATCATAATTACCAAATATTGTTGCTAAAATTTACTGGATTGTATGAAAGTATACTAAGTATAACGACTTATAGATATTATTCCACATCTAATAGAACCAGAACTTCAGCAGTGATCGGCCTTCGATGGAGCTGATGTTGTCAGTGCAGGTTGGTTTGTTTGTTTTGCTGAAATTCTGTTTAAAACTAAGAATAAAGACGAAGAAACAAACCAGTCTTTGCTGCACCAAGTATCCACGTGGGAGAAGAAGACGAGCCGCGCATGTGTCTCGACAGCGGAGAGGAAGCACTACCAGATACTCAGCACACCACCTGGCAGACCCTAGGTCGGTTTGCTATTTACCAATTCTCAGTTGTGTGATTCTTCAAAACGAGGTTTGGTCGGATAAGTGTATGTTAGATCCACATTGTAGTTGAAATGGATTTGAAGATTCGACGCTGAAATTCTAATATCCAAAAAATTATTGTTATTTAATATTCTACGTGATTAAAATTATCTATATTTGATGTTTATTCGCAAAAGAGTTGTCTCCCTAATGAGCCGCATACGAGGCAGTTCCAACAGCTACCTTCAGCTGTTCGCATGGAGGATGGATCTGGATCTGGATTGCCCAATAATGCGGTACTGGACAAGGCTGCATGTTGAGCACTCCGGATCCAGACCTAAATATAGACTGAGATGACAAGAGTGTGTGTACACACACACACTCTTGACATCTCAGTATAATCTTTTTGCTAATTTGTAATAATCGAAATGTATAATGTTAATTGACTCATAATTAATGATTTTTGTGTTATATAATGTTTTTAATTGTATTCATTTAAATTTATTCTTGCTTGTAAAAATGGACTTGTTCTGAATTAAAATGATTTATTATTATTATTATTTCCTTTATTCATTTACTATACATATAAATTATATTTTTAAATATTTGATTAAAATAAATAAAAAAACATTTAAAAATATAAAAATAGTAGCCCACCGATATCGGGAACAGGGTCCAAGCTACCGGTGGTCAGGGCTCCAGAGAAAGGAACCTCCTGATAATGCGAGCCGTGTCCAGAAGTACCGCTTTCTGAATCAAGCCCTTGATCCAGCCGCCCAACGAGAGCCTCGTGGGCGAGGCTCGTGGCTATTAAGCCATTGGCCGATACGACTATCGGTACAATGATTGCGGAGTCCACTTCCCACATGTCGACAACCTCGCGAGCCAAGTCAATATACTTGATTTGTTTGTCTTTCTCGGCTTTCACGAGGTTCTCGTCATGCGGGACGGTTATGTCTACAATCATTGCACGCCTCACAATTCGGTCCACCACCACTATATCAGGCTTATTGGCAACAATAGTCCTGTCAGTGATGATGGACCGATCCCAGTACAATGTGATATTGCCATTATCGAGAACTGGGTCGGGCGCATACCTATAGTATGGCACCTCCGACTCCACAAGAGAGTATTTCAGAGCAAGTTGCTGATGGATAATCCTGGCTACAAGGTTGTGCCTGTGCAAGTATTCTCCGTTAGCTAGACGAGAACAACCAGAGACAATGTGGCGAATTGATTCTCCCGGACGATGACATGCCCGACATATGTCGACCGTGCCGTCTTTCACAATAAATCTCCGGTAGTTATTCGTCATGATAACTTCGTCCATAATTGCACAAATAAAACCTTCGGTTTCTCCAAACAGATCACCGAAACGCAGCCAGGCTACGGACGCTAGTTGGTCTACGTCAGGCCCATGTAGGGCCCGGAAAAAGCGTCCGTGAAGCTCCTTACTCTGCCATACCGCCCTGCGATCTTTAGTGTCAAGCACTGCAGGTTTGCGCCAGTTCTCATTTGCCAAGGAGAGCGGGGTGAGTCCCTTGTCCACCGCCACTACATCTCGATGCATACCCACGTCGACAGCTAGGAAATATTCCCTAAGACTGCATATCTCGCGATTGTGGAGAGTCTTAGCATTTAAAAAGCCTCGACCTCCACACTTTCGCGGGATATACAGTCTCATTACCGACGACCGTGGGTGATGCATTCGATACGCAGTAAGCAGTGTACGGACCCGCCTATCCAGGGCGTCAAGTTCCGTTTGAGTCCATTTGAGTACGCCGAAAGAGTACATCAATACTGGCATGACCCAACCGTTGAAGGCGCGCACCTTGTTTCCGCCCGATAGAAAGCTATTGAATACCTTCTTCAGGCGGCCAAAGAAGCGCTCCTTCAACGATTGCTTCATGACAGTAACATTGATACCTAACGCTTCCGACATACCCAAATACGATACGATAAAAAGTAAGTTTCAGTTGGAGAGAGGGATCTCAGGTTTATGGAATCCGAGAGTTGAGTTCCCACGGATTCCATAATCTCTCCATGCTTTACATGCATGACCGCACATTTGTCCACACCAAACTCCATCCTGATGGCGTTACTGAATGTTTCAGTTACCTTCAGTAGCTCCATCAGTTGCAGATTAGTGGGGGCAAAGAGTTTCAGATCATCCATGTAAAGGAGGTGAGATATAACCTGACCACCTCTCTTCAACCGATAGCCTAGCCCTGAATTCTCCAGCAGTGTGCTAAGAGGATTCAAGGCTAGACAAAACCAAAGTGGACTCAAACTATCGCCCTGAAATATACCCCGCTCGATCCTTACCGGTTCGCTATTCCTCTGGATATTTCGACATCCTGGATAGCGAAGGACTGTCCTCCATTGCCCCATACACGACATCAGGAAGGTGCGTAGCGTTGCATCAACTTTATACAATTCTAGCACCCTCATGAGCCATGTATGAGGCACCGAGTCATAGGCCTTCTTATAGTCTATCCAGCATGTCGACAGATCCTTTCGGGAACGCCGAACCTGTTGGCTAATGGCCATATCAATAAGGAGTAGCTCCTTAGTACCGCGGGACCCATTCCTACATCCATTTTGAGAGGCAGACATGATGTTGTTGTTGTTAATATGACTATTAATCTTTGCCCTCAAAATGGATGTAAGAACTTTATAGACCGTCGGTAAACACGTGATCGGTCTATAATTTTTAGGTTCCGCAGTACTACCTGATTTATGGAGCAGGTGGGTTATTCCTGTAGTTAAGAACTGGGGTAGCGACCCAGACTCTAAGGCAGACTGGAATTGAGACGCCAAGCAAGCGTGCGATCTCGTAAACCATTTAATCCAGAAATTGTGCAGCCCGTCCGGCCCTGGAGATTTCCAGTTAGGCAACGGGCGGACTGCACAAGCTACATCTTGGGGGCTGATGGAAATTGCCCCCATTTCTGGTATCGGATCGCACACACGCTCGACCTCCCGAGTCCAGTCACCCTCAGTATGACTGACAGGAACCGACCAGATGCTGCGCCAGAATGAACACATAGCATCGACATCCGGCAAGCGCGTGTCAGTCACACCTTGGTCCGGTCGCTCCCAATCCCTATATACCCACCTTTCGTTACTTCGGAATGTGCGATTCTGGGTGTATCGCTCCACTCGCCGCCTGTACCTACGAATACGGCTTGCCCATGCATACACCTTCTGCTTCAGGAAGTCGATGCGCTCTGTGACACGAGATATATAATCTCGGGGATTGACATCAGTCCCCGAAAACGCCCGTCTCACAAAGCGCATCACTCGAGGGCGTGTGTTGCCCTCCCTGAAGCAGATCAGTTTGCCGATTAGCGCTCTGGCCTCACCAATACGACGCTCGATCCTGCACTGCCAAGCTGGTACGGCTGGTTTTGGTCGTGTAACTCTGTCATTGGTTATTTTTATTTTGACATGAGCTACACGACATGCCGCTACAGCCGCGCAGTACATGATCGAATGTGCATCGGTGAGGTTATCACAGTTAGCAAAATGGCTTGACAACTGCGAATCCAGAGCAGCCACCAGCACCCTGTTCTTGTTATGCATGGGCAAACGAGGTAAGCGTGGTCTAAGTTCAGGCGGCATGTAGCGGTATTCCCGAATAGCACACTCCAAAGCACTCCTCAATTCGTCATTGCACTGGGTACTTACGTTTGTAACCCTGTCATTACTCTCCTCGTCAGCGTAGCTGGGCAATTGGGTTGTATGTGCTGGTGCCACAGTCTGCGACGGAAGAGCAATGACATGGCTACACATTTCAGTGCGGAGGCGATCAAGCACACTATCATCCAACATACGGTTACGCTGGATGACGCGCACCTGATCCGACAGTCGTTGGGCCGATACGCTGACAGCTGGTTCAAGTACCTGAAACAGAGAGAGCATTCGACCACGGTACGCAGTCAGGTTAGTTCCCCCCTCTGTAGCCCCAAAATATGAGCGTATAACATTCTCATTTATGGCTTGAGTCCATTTTATACGCTGCACACTTCCACCGATAGCGGGGACCCTGTCAGAGACTGGTGGGCCTCGAGGTCCTAAGCTGGCCGGTGGTCGGCCTCGCCCGCGCCGACGCGCAGCTGGTGGTGTCGTCGGCGGCGAGAAGTACTCGTCGCTCGAGCTCGACGCAACTGCAGCTACCGGAACATCAGGATTTACGGCTGGAGCAGGTCCCGGCGGCTGCGAGGCGGAACTGAGCGACGAACCCGAAGATGTTTCTTGTGTGGCTAGTAATTGTGCCCGGCGTCTTGTCAGCATTTTCTTACAAGTGGGTGTAGTTTGTGTTGCAATTCAACTGTATATTGTTTTTATTAATTTTTTCCTGGATGTGTCCTGGATTTTTATCATTTTGGAGCTTGGTATTTATTAAAATTAATATAAAAAATTCGGGATGAAAATTTATGCTGTCAGTCAACTTGACAGCCGGACCACAGATTATTATTATTATTTTTTTTTACTTTCTCGGGTCCCTTTTCTTAGAGACCCGGTCCTTTGGTAGGCGTACGAGGGGCCGAAGCCAACTCGCAGAGGCCTCTTTAGACATTTTAACAGCTTCGCTGCCAGCTCCGCGAATTAGCGGGGTGCGGGGTGAGCCCCAGGTGCCGGCCCCGCTAATATGCGGAGTAGCGCCGTTCGGTTTGTATGAATTAGTACTCGCCCGGCTCTGCGCTTGGCAACACGTTTGGAGGCTGGCCCTGCGCTTGAATAATATAAAATACCGCTACAAGTTATGGTTTTTGAATATTGACTTTTATTGCATTACAAATAAGGTTCAAATATGGATGATGAAGCCAGGCGGAATTATTATATAGAAGATTAAAAAAGAAACATTATTTTTTATGGTTAGGAAACTGTAATTATTTTAAGAAGTTTTTTTTGTATTTATTTTTAATTAGACTGAGAGAAATGCAGCTATTTTTGTTGTAATTGTAAGTTACTTCCAGATTTTTTTTTACACATTTTTTGTAATATTATCCTATGAAAGACTTTAGTAAATGTTACCAAAGGTATTAGAATTAAGCAAACTACGATTATCTTGTGTTCAAATATCATAAACAGTTTTAAATAAACCAAAATACATTAAAGAAACTACTCCGCATAATTGCGGACTTGGCACTGGGGTTGAAACTTTCAATCTCAGTGCCAGGTCCGCAAATTCGCGGGATTTATTTTTTTTGCTTTTTCTTTACTAAAACTCCTAAAATGAGCTAAATATATCCAAAATAACAATATTGACACATCCCTCATGCATATATTACAAAAAAAAAACTTGGATTTTTCCATGATGTCACCATATACCAGCTGGCAGCGAAGCTGTTAAATGGAACGGGACACCAACCGACGATTATCCCTGTATGCACTGTGAAAGTATACCCAAGGACAATCCCCGGTTGGAGCAGGACTATTGCAGAATATGGAAACAAAAGATGAAACGCTATGGGTTTGGCTGGTTTAGTGGACTAATAATCGTTTACTATGGAAGAACTATTGGCCCCTGCCTGACCATTGACAATTAAAACGGCTTTAAAATGGCAGGGGGTGACTTGCACACTCAATAAATGGGCCCCCCGAAAAGGGTCGCTAGCACAAAGTAACGTAGCGCCAAGGGGGCAACATATCCTGAGGTGCTAGAGGAGTGGAGAGGTATACCACGGCTATCAGGACAATCCCGGAAGTACGGTCAAGATCCCTACCAGCACCTTACTGGATTATACATCCTTCTCCCGAGCACGTTTGCTCTTGCGAATCTCCACTCAGACCGGCCGATTAAGGCAAGAAAGAGGTGGGAGCTCTGTTCCTCGTCAGTTTTCACCCCGGCCAGCCAATAAAGGCAAGCCGGAAATGAGGAACAAGAATTCTCCCTAGAGATCAGGTCCGTGGGGTCGCCAGTGCCCAACAGTTCGCCACAAAACTGCCTTGCGGATTTATTATTATTATTATTATTGTGGTCAAAAATGTATGAAAAAACGTGACCAAACACTTTCCTTTACGCTGAAACTTACTAATTTATTATAGTTTTTGGTTCAGCTTTTGCTCTGCGTAGAAGTACAAAATTATAAAAACCAAAACAAAAGACTTTTAGTATGCGAACAAAAATAAAAATCAGCACTTTTGAACGTCAATATTTGCTGAAAGACAGTTAGAAAAATTGTCCAACTTGTCACCACTTCCTAGATCGAAAATTTGCCTTTTATTTTATTTAACTAATTCTTTTTTTTTAATTCAATCTAATGTTGCTAAAATTTGCTGAATTGCATGTACGAGTATGTATAACGACTAAAGGTTATTTATTTCTCAAAAAATTCAAAACGAAAATACATACAACATTGTGTATAATTAATTTGAATTTCCAAACAAAACGCCAGATATTTGAGATCAAACTGGCCAGTTTGATAAAACGCCAATTTTATTCGAACCTAATATTATCATTACTTAGATGTTTATGTATATTGAAATTCTTGATGTTATTGTATATGTGTATTAGTGACAAGTGTCTGTGAATGTAGTGCGGAGAAAAATGTTCCATCATGCTTCTGTAATGAAAAACAGGATACAATGGAATGTAAATTATGACAATATATTTTATGCTTATCATTAGTAAACCATTTTATTTTCATGTCACAATTGACATGAAAATAAAATGGTTTACTAATCAAATTACAAATGGTTACAAATGGTTTACTGGTCAATACCCGCAGGGTTAAAAGTAAAACCATTCACCAACCAACCAGAGACTAATGTAATTATTCAAGTTCAGTTTGGTATAATATTACCAAAGTTTATGATGTCAGATAAACCTTGTGCTTGGATGGATTTGAATATTCTTGTCAGAGACGCTATTTTGAGGTAAAACTTTAAAATAAATGCGCAGAACCAATGAATACGTATTTTTTCACCTGATTGTGTACTTAAAATAAGATGTTTATAACAAACTTGTTTTTCATTATTATTTTTTAACATATAATAGGATCGGCCGGTAATGATCGACAGTCATTGCGATTAATGTTGGCGGCGCTCGTGTCACGATAGCGTGGAAGAAGCGTAACCAACACTCACCACACCATCTCACAGCACTACATCAAACCATCTGAAACTTGTGTAATTATTCATGTTCGTATGCGTATGATGTAGTGTATGTTAGATGCACCTCGTGGTTGGATGGAATTGAAGATTCTTCTCAGAGATGGTTTTTTGAACTTTTGCTCTTTCACCTGATTGTGTACTTGTAATAAGATATTTTAAGAAACATAATCTTGCATAACTTTCTAACATCTAACAGGATCAGCCGATACTGAATGACCATTGAAGTGATAATGTTGGCAGCGTAAGTCGAAGCTCTGCATGCTCGGTGGTGCTACGATATAAGACTTTATAATAAATGCGCAAAATTCCTGATTACGTTTCCCTTCATCTGATGGTGTACTTATAAGTATTTTTTTTAACTTTTTATTTTCCTGTATTCTAATATCTAACAGGATCAGCCGGTGATTATCGATCGTCGTTGGTGTTATTGTTGGCGACGCAACTCGACGTTCAACAAGCAGTGAATTGATTACGAGACAACGATATCTCTGCATGATGAGCGTGGAGTTACGCTCCAACATGAGTTAACGAGGAATATGAAAACGAGAAGCGCTCGTGTCACGATAGCGTGAAGGATGAACAACCAAACACTCACCACACCGGTTTTTAGCAAAGTGTTTGAAAAAGTAATGCTCAATCAGATGCTCAATCATTTTAACATCAATAAAATCTTACATAATCAACAGTATGGTTTTACCAGGGGTCGTTGTACGACTGACGCTGGTGCCACGTTGTTAAAACACATATATTCAGCGTGGGAAGAGGCACAAGATGCCATAGGAATCTTTTGTGACCTCTCCAAGGCATTTGATTGTGTAAATCACGAAACCTTGCTCCTAAAGCTAGGACATTACGGACTTGGTAAACTTGCAATCAGGCTAATAAAATCTTACTTAAATGATAGACAGCAGCAAATTCAAGTAAATGGTGTCAATTCACGGGGTTTAAAAGTCAAAATGGGGGTACCACAAGGCTCTAATTTGGGTCCTTTCCTCTTTCTAGTATATATTAATGATATACCCCATCTTTTAAAAAATCAACCTCATATGGTATTATTTGCTGACGATACGTCCTTAATTTTTAAGATAGATAGACGTTCCATAAATTTTGACGACGTAAATAACGCCCTACAGCAGGTCCAAAATTGGTTTACTGCTAATAATTTAGTATTAAATGGGAAAAAAACTAAATGCATCAGATTTGCCTTACCGAACGTTAAACGAAATGATTGCGACATAGTTTTGAACAAGGAGAAACTTGAATTCGTCGAAAACACGGTTTTCCTGGGTATTACGCTTGACTCAAGGCTACAATGGGGTTCTCATTTAACATCTCTTGCGGGACGGCTAAGTTCAGCAGCATACGCTGTCAGAAAAATCCGTCAATTTACTGATATAGATACCGCGAGGCTGGTCTATTTTAGTTACTTTCATAGTATCATGTCTTACGGTATCTTATTATGGGGACGTGCTGCAGACATCGAGTCTATATTTATCCTGCAGAAAAGAGCCATCAGAGCCATTTACAATCTCCGTCGGCGTGATTCCCTAAGAGAACTGTTTAAGGATATCAACATCATGACCGTACCTTGTCAATACATTTACGAAAATATTATATATGTTCGGAAAAATCTTCATGTTTTTAGCAAGATTAGTGACAGGCATAATTTCAATACTAGAAATAGGAACAAATTAGATCAACCCCGATTCAGATTGGCCAAAGTACACACTTCTTTTATAATAATAATAATAAAATCCGCAAGGCAGTTTTGTGGCGAACTGTTGGGCACTAGCGACCCCACGGACCTGATCTCCAGGGAGAATTCTTGTTCCTCATCTCTGGCTCGCCTTTATTGGTTGGCCGGAGTGAACACTGACGAGGAACAGAGCTCCCACCTCTTTCTAGCCTTAATCGGCCGGTCTGAGTGGAGATTCGCAAGAGCAAACGTGCTCGGGAGAAGGACGTATAATCCAGTAAGGTGCTGGTAGGGATCTTGACCGTACTTCCGGGATTGTCCTGATAGCCGTGGTATACCTCTCCACTCCTCTAGCACCTCAGGATATGTTGCCCCCTTGGCGCTACGTCACTTTGTGCTAGCGACCCTTTTCGGGGGGCCCATTTATTGAGTGTGCAAGTCACCCCTGCTATTTTTAAGCCGTTTTAATAGTCAATGGTCAGGCAGGGGCCAATAGTTCTTCCATAGTAGTAGTTATTAGTCCACTAAACCAGCCAAACCCATAGCGTTTCATCTTTTGTTTCCATATTTTGCAATAGTTTTGCTCCAACCAGGGATTGTCCTTGGGTATACTTTCACAGTGCATACAGGGATAATCGTCGGTTGGTGTCCCATTCCATTTGAAATGTCTAAAGAGGCCTCTGCGACTTGGCATCGGCCCCTCGTACGCCTACCAAAGGACCGGTTCTCTAGGGACCCGAGAATGTCAAAAACATACAAAAATAATAATAACATTTATTACAAGTACCAAGACTCAAAAGTGTTAGTAACAAAAAGCTTACAAACTATGTTAGTAATACATCAACAACACAAAATTGCGACATCACTGCTGCAAGGCGACAGGCCCAGCTGATACCCAGCAGCAGTGATTCACAAACGCACAATCTAGCCTACTTGCTATCATGGACAGGATGCTGTTGGCGCTGCCCCGCACCCTTCTGACCAGGGATGCGCACCGCTTCCGCATCACAGTATAAAAACAGTCAACGTGCGTTTCAGCAAACATCCCCGATGCAGTACAGTATCGGGGCAACCCCATCAGCACCTTGAAAGCGTCAATGTACTGAACTCGAAGGGCGCCGTATGATTTCTGAGTATAATGAGTCCACAGACTGCAGGAGTAGAAAGACGTGCAGTAAGCACTAAATAAAGTGCGCTTAACTTCCTTAGAGGCCCGCCTGAATCTGTGGGCAATCATGTTAGCTCTCACACACAGCGCCCTCCGCTCCCTGTCAATATCCTCATCGTCTTTGAGGCCAGTGGTCAATAAGTGACCCAGATATTTAAATTTATCCACCCTTTCAAGGGGTATACCGTTCAACTTCACTGAAGGTACAGCTTCTGGGTACTTACCCCTGGTCCCAAAGACCATAACCACACTCTACTTAACATTATATGCCAGACCATGTAGCCTTGCATATTGCTCGCAATTGGCCACGAGTGCTCTAAGCCCGCAAACAGACGCGCTCAGCAACACCATGTCGTCGGTGTAGCTTATGTTATTAACACACGCGCCATCAATATGACATCCGACACGCATGCTGCTAAGCGCGCCAATCAGGTCATTTACGTATAGGTTGAATAGCGTAGGCGAGCATAACCCACCCTGCCTCATCCCGCACTCCAACCCATACGACCTAGATAGGGCACCAGCCCACCTCACACTATTGACCTGGTTTCCATACCAGTATTTAAGGATTTGTCACCTCTGGTGACAAATTTGCCTCTTCCATCTTCCTCCATAAAATGTCGTAGGAAACCAGGTCAAAAGCCTTGCTTAGATCAAGGAAACAGGCGTAAACTGGAGTTTGACGATCCGTATAGTATTTCACAGTGTGCTTCACACTCAATAGCGCTGTCAGTAGATAAACCTGAACGGAAACCAAATTGGTTATCGTGAACACGTAGATGTCTGCTAAGTTGCGCATTTAGCACACTGTCAAACACCTTTGACATGACTGTGGCAAGAGATATTGGCCTGTAATTATTTTTATCACCCATGTCACCGGTCTTATTTTTAACGATAGGCACCACTGTTGTCCTAATCATGTCACTCGGCATATAAGCATGACCCAGACAAAAAGTGAAAAGCATAGCCAACACTCCTGGCAAATGCGGACCAGCAAATCGGAGATGCGCAATGCTGAGCCCGTCATGACCAGATTTTCCTCGACACATCTCGTTAATTCTGTTCCAGATCATTTCAGCAGTAATTTTAACTCCTAGGTCTTTCCGTGGCTCAACATTGAGCGTCGACCTAGATGGGCCTAATGGTGACTGCACACTAAAATGTTCTACAAAAAGGTCAGCTATTTGTCTAGCATCACTCACGCCATCAACGCAAACAGGGAGGCCAGGCTTGCCCTTCAATCTATTTGTATGCTTCCAAAAAGAACGAAAATCATTTTTTGAATGCTGTGTATCATGTTTTGTGTGTATGGGGTACTGTGTTAAATTTTATAATAAAATACCAGTTGATATTCTCGAACTGAATGAGAGAAAATTTAAAGCATGCATAAAACGCACACTATGTAGACAAGCGTATTATAAACTGGAAGATTATATCCTCGATAAAAACGCTTGGCTAAATGCTGGTCCTGCTCCACAGTCACAGCTGCTTAGGTCCACTTTTTAGGTTTTTATGTTTTTTATATTTGGAAGAGATGCTCGCTCCTTTTAGAGGTTCTTACATTATTTCGTTTATTTATTCTTATATACATACAAATTATATTATTATTACTAGCTGACCCGCGCGGCTTCGCTCCCGTCAACTGGCTACCCTACCTACCCTACCTACCCTATCTACCCTACCTACCCTACCTACCCTACCTACCCTACCTACCCTACCTACCCTACCTACCCTACCTACCCTACCTACCCTACCTACCCTACCTACCCTACCTACCCTACCTACCCTACCTACCCTACCTACCCTACCTACCCTACCTACCCTACCTACCCTACCTACCCTACCTACCCTACCTACCCTACCTACCCTACCTACCCTACCTACCCTACCTACCCTACCTACCCTACCTACCCTACCTACCCTACCTACCCTACCTACCCTACCTACCCTACCTACCCTACCTACCCTACCTACCCTACCTACCCTACCTACCCTACCTACCCTACCTACCCTACCTACCCTACCTACCCTACCTACCCTACCTACCCTACCTACCCTACCTACCCTACCTACCCTACCTACCCTACCTACCCTACCTACCCTACCTACCCTACCTACCCTACCTACCCTACCTACCCTACCTACCCTACCTACCCTACCTACCCTACCTACCCTACCTACCCTACCTACCCTACCTACCCTACCTACCCTACCTACCCTACCTACCCTACCTACCCTACCTACCCTACCTACCCTACCTACCCTACCTACCCTACCTACCCTACCTACCCTACCTACCCTACCTACCCTACCTACCCTACCTACCCTACCTACCCTACCTACCCTACCTACCCTACCTACCCTACCTACCCTACCTACCCTACCTACCCTACCTACCCTACCTACCCTACCTACCCTACCTACCCTACCTACCCTACCTACCCTACCTACCCTACCTACCCTACCTACCCTACCTACCCTACCTACCCTACCTACCCTACCTACCCTACCTACCCTACCTACCCTACCTACCCTACCTACCCTACCTACCCTACCTACCCTACCTACCCTACCTACCCTACCTACCCTACCTACCCTACCTACCCTACCTACCCTACCTACCCTACCTACCCTACCTACCCTACCTACCCTACCTACCCTACCTACCCTACCTACCCTACCTACCCTACCTACCCTACCTACCCTACCTACCCTACCTACCCTACCTACCCTACCTACCCTACCTACCCTACCTACCCTACCTACCCTACATACCCTACCTACCCTACCTACCCTACCTACCCTACCTACCCTACCTACCCTACCTACCCTACCTACCCTACCTACCCTACCTACCCTACATACCCTACCTACCCTACCTACTTTTTTTGTTTTTAAACCTTCCCTGTATTCTAGCGAAACTAACAAAAAAAGAATTATTCAAATCGGCCCCGCCGTTCTCGAGTTTTAGCGAGACTAACGAACAGCAATTGATTTTTATATATATAGATAATTACTTATTTATTCTTTTTGATGTAAGAACTTAATCGTCGTTATAGTCTTTATTAATTTATTTTTCATTATTTGGTCATTGACAACCATAATTTTGTGTAAAGTAGAAGCATATTTTTCAAATTTTGTAAATGTGAGTACCATGAAACCATTTACATTTTATGTGAGTAGTTATAGTTTTACTTGTTGGACATGAACGAGCATGGTGGTTGAGAGCATGTCATGCTCACTCAAATGTCTCGCTGATGGCGGCGCGTGGGTTTGATCTTCCCTTCGAAATGGTTGAGCTGAAAGGTGCCGATACACGCGTCATGTTCATGAACGGGTGCCGTCGGTTGAGACTGGTCATGTCTTAACTGCCATTGGTTCAATTTAATCTTTATATTTTAAATTCTTATAATAAGCCCTTTTTTTTCATTTGCATTGTCCTCACATGCAGAAGCAACAAGTATATGTAACTTGGAATTTTGTAAAACAGAACATGATTTAAAAGAGTGTCCGTGGAGTTTCTTGCACGTTCTTCTCCATAGAGATCTACGCTTTGGAACGTGCAAATAGCTTCCATGTTTTTTACTGACCAACCTTGACGTTTCGAAAGTGCCTGTGAATGGTTTATTTGAAATAAAATGCTTTGAATTTGAATTTGAACACCATCTGTCAGCACCCGAACGTACTACGTATAGTTTTTCAAGTTTATGTTGGTTTGTTGCAGTGTATATCAAATGCACCTTGCGGTTGGATGCCTTTCAAGAATTTTGCAGAATTATTTTTAAGCTGTTTAAGTAAAAAACTTCGGAACTATTCTTATACCTGTTTTCGTACTTATAATAATTTAGATTTTTTTAACAACATTGCTGTTGTGTCTAAGTCAGTGATTATTATACTAACTATAAGGGTTTGTTAGTAATCGCTTAAACTATTTAAGCGATTACTAACAAACCCTTATGGGATATTAATTGTCCTGATTTAAATACCTATAAATAATTAAATATTGTGTTATTCTCAAATATCTTTCAGGACCAGCCTGCACTGACCGACCACCGATGGGTAATGTTAACAGCGCAGGTCTTAGTTTCCAAAACGGAGTCAGTTTGCTCGATTGGCAATTGTGACGTGCAACTACGAAACCCTACACTGCGCGTGGCCTGAGTATTGCATAATAAGCGTCACGATACGCTGCAATGTGAGTCAACGAGGGAGATGAGTGTTTGTGACGGTGGAGCAAGCGCAACCAGACACTCACCACACTATCTGGCAGCACCGAACCTACCAAGTTGTGTAATTCTTCATGTTCGATTACGATGTACGGTATGATGCACATTGTGGTTGAATGGAATCAGTGCGATAGGCCTATAATCTTCCATTAACTGTCTATTTTCCTTCTTAAATATTGGTTTTATAATGGATTTTCAAAGCATCTAGGAATATGCCATTACTTATACTAAGAATGTAACTTAAATGCACACATATCTTTAGCTACAGGTTTAAAATATTGTCTGTATAGAGGACATTTACGCTGTTTGTATTTTTCAGTGACATTATTATTTTATGTATATCATCTGGTAAGCTTCATCGGTTGGCAACCGATGATGAAGCAGTGCGTCAAGACCTGAGGCTGCAATATAGGCAGACCCGCAAGCACATTCACCGCAGTATCCGTCGTCATCGGCGAATATGGTCGGATAGTGTGTCAGATTGCGCCCAACGTGTTGCTGACTCCGGTAATCTTAGAGAAATGTACAAGAGAATGTACACCGAAGATCTTGGCAGGAAATCGTAACCAGAGGAAGAAAAGGCCATTGAAAGACAGGGACGGCCAACTAATCGTGACATCGGCGGGGCAGCTTCAACGCTAGCGGGATCACTTCCAGGTTATCTTCCGAGTCCCAGTTGACCCTACTATCATGAACTCACCAGTGGCCAGTTTTCCTGCACAATGCCTAGACACTGATTTGTCTTCTCCCACCACAGACGAAGTAATGAAAGCTCATTTAAGAACGGTAAAGCTCTAAGAGTCGACCTCATCATGGCAGAAATGCTTAAAGCTGACGTGTGCACCACCGCAAAACGTGCTGACACCCCTCTTGCAGAACATCTGGTCAGCCGAAGAGTTACCCGACGACTCCGAATAACATAACATTACAGATTATACATAACACTATTATGATGAGGGTAGAAATTGAGATTGTATCAAGGGCCTATTCCAGATCTAGGAAGACGCCTATAACACACTCTTTATTTATTTTTATTTTTTTTGACATGGCAGGAGGGGAAATCCTCATGGACGCCCCAACCGCCTCACAAATGACACGGTTGGGTTAGTGCCGGACTCTTACCGGCTAAAACCACCTCCTGCCTTTCAAGGTGTCCTTTTGACATAATCAGAGTCCTTTTTTACATTTTGGATGAGATGCGTCTGCAGGTGTTTTTATCTTACTCCAATCTTTACTCAATGATTTATCTTCTATTTTTTACTTATCTATTCTTATGCCTATCCTTATAGTCTAAGTTATACTCTTCTCTATCTTAACATTTCCTATATTTTGTACTTACTTCTATTGTCTTAATTTTCTAACGCCTTACTTTTGAATTTTACATCTATGATTATAATTATTATGCTAATCTTATATATTCTAGATTAATATACATATAGCATAAATTTACTATACTACTTATTTCTTTTTAAAACTATTTTTGCAACATCTATCATATACTCTATAAATAACCCTCTAGTTTTTCTGTTGGCCATAAATTCTGGAAAGTTTTCGACTACCATTCTCTGGTCTAACAGACTTTCTATTTCATGTCGTTTTAGGGCGTGAACCGGGCATTCGGTTAATATGTGTCGCACCGTTTTGGGTGTCCCTGGTTGGCAGATGCACGATGGATTCTCCTTGCACCTGAACCGATTCAGGTACTCCGAGATAAGATATAATAGTAGCTTGAATGTTAGAATTTGAATGATTGAGTTGACTTTCGGTTTGGGGCTGATTACCCTGTTGGTTGGTCTTGGATTTAGTAAGTTGACCTTTCATTTGGGGCTGGTTACCCGTGTGGTCCCCGGATTTGGAAGATTTAGGAGGATGACAGGTATCGGCTTTTGGACACTGTCTCGTGCGACACCAATTCGAGACTTTTACTCGTTGAGTGAGACTTGATTCATCGGATTGATCAACTGAATTTACCTGAGCAGGCGTTTTGGCTTTTGCGATTTTTGAATTCCATACAGTTGGATTATCATGACCTGGATTTTTACAGTAGCGACACACGACATAAGAAGAAGTTTGAGAAACACTTTGTGGTTTCTGAGAATTATTTGGATTCGGTTTGGCATTGGTTGATTTACTGGTTTTGTGTTCCAGTTGTGGGCGTTTATATAACGTTTGTTTCCGTTCTTCAGATACGGATAAATTGATGGCTTTATTTAAATTTTTAGGTGACGTACATCTCACATTGTTTGAAACTTTGGGATGCAATCCCATGAGGAAATGATGGAGGGCGAGATCCTCCATGGCTGTTGTACGACCAGGTAGTTCCTTGGCTTTATTATTAGATAAGGATATTTCAGTAAGAAGTTGTGAGAGGTAAGTTTCCACGCGTAATGCGTATTGGCTGTATTAGCCAGGAGATGGGACTAATGTTTAATCTCACTAAATTGCGTTTTTAAGAAGTCTTTAAGTTGCTCCTATGTAGCGAAATCTTTAGTTGAGCAGGCAGTTTCTGCTTTGCCCTTTAGTTGGCTGAGAATAAATTTGAAAAGAATTTGCTTCTGAGATTCTAAAGCGAGGTCGTAGGCATTATTGCAGTTCACTAGAAACAAATTTAGGGTTTGCCGTTTATCGTCATAGGATTTTATAATTTTGATTATGATATTTAGATCGATTTCTGACATCATGAGATTTGCTTTGGTTTGTCTAGTTACACGAGGAGATGTGACGGGTGACTTCACGATTTGGCTATCAGTTACTAGCTTTTCAGGTTCTGGGATATCTAAAGTAGTAAGTAGTGATTTACTGTCTGCTGCTTTGAGTGATTTTTTCATAATAAATCGTTCTAAAACTAGTTTTAAAGCGACGGAAGACACAATATAACATAAATTTTAGTTAACAAATTGTCAAAAGATACAATATTATATTTTAAAACAAGAAGTTGTGAATCATAGGTATTTAAAAAGTAGACTAAACGTAGACTAATGACACGTAGGCGACGGCGATAATGGCGAACAGGAACATTCCGATTGATAAGGTGATGCGACTGCGCACCTGGAAGCGACGAAATAAGATTTGATGTAAATCTTGGATGACCTTGGATGCTCTTATAAACTAGCCCTTCAGCTCGTTCACAGGACGCATGGTGACACGACAAGAAGCCAACGAAGTGAAGTGATTGGTCAATTTTGCGGGAATCTTCCAACAGGTATACACTTTTGGTGACAAGCGCGACGGAGGAAACGGGAGTAGTCGCGGTGAGGGATGCGACACTTCCTTTTCGGGTTAAGTTGCACTTCACTATGAGCACAGGATTTCGGTAAGCACTTAGCACTTAGTTTTTAGAACAGCACTCATTACACTGAATAGGGTTCACAAAGTTTTCACGATTTGTAATAAGAGTTTGTTGATTTACGGGCTCCGGAGTCCACGTAACGGTTGACAGGCACTGGAGATTTTCGGATCCAACCGCTGCCACCAAAAACGTGTGGGTAAATGTCTTTTAAAAAAAGAGGATTTAGTTAAAGGAAGGGTTTATTGTTTAACCACTTTCAGATTCGCGGTTGGTCGTTGTCGTCAGCGCACGTGTGTGTCTGTCCGTACTAAGTAAATTCAATTTTATTTCCATTTTAAATTCCTATTGGCTAAACTATCAAATTTTTGATTCCTGCTCTCTCTTGTGTAAAGTTGCGGTATTACTCCTCCCACTGAGCGTATTAAGAAAGAGACAAATTACAAAATCAAGTTTCGTCTAATTTTATCGTGGAGTGAAGTGAGTTTTGAACGTGCAACCGCAGGCGCGACAATCTACTGTACGAGCTATTGCGCCAAGCGGCTCGTAGCACTGTTAACGAAATCAGCGACAACTACGGCACACGCGCTCCGCGGCAGAGTCAAGTCTTTTCGTCACGGCTACGCGCTACGAGACCCGCTACGATCTTGCTACGGAGGTATTTATGCGCTACGAACTAAATAACAAGCTCCGCTGTCTACTCATTGCTTACGGTATAATTACGCTGTTTTTTGCACGACTAAGAGGTTTATTGGCTAAGATCCCTACTGATGGAGCGGAAGTTAGGGTGCAAAATATATCGATTCAAGATACCTTCAGTAATATCCAGAAGAGAAATGAGGAAATTAAAATTTCTATACAGTTTGTGACTAAAGAATATGACGAGATTAATTAATTTGCCAAAACTGAAAATTACACATTTGCATGGACTGCTAACGGTAAGATATACTTGGGCAAGAAAATTGGAGACCCCCACTTGATTGTTAGATCAGAAAAACACCTGGAGTCTCTAAAAGAACGTAAATGACGAATAATAATAATCATTTTTTATTATATTATTTTGTATTCTAATCTGAGTCTTTGTTACAAGTTGGTTTATATTAACGAAAGTATTACAAGTCATTCTGCTTTCATTCTAAAAATGTTCATAAATGTACGTAAAACACTACTTTACACAAATAACTATCTATCACATACAATGACATTTACACACCTAGTCATACAAAGAACACATGTATACATCCCAGATGCAAAACAATCACAAAACCTTGACTTGATCGCATTAATAAATTCATTAGTAAACAATTTGATTAAAAAACATAAATTACAATCGAATAGGGCTATAATTACTATAAAACTAAACCTCCAGTCGTGACACATTCCTTATACTATTTTTATGAGTTCTAAAAAAGAAATAACAGATGAGATTGATAACTATACAGTCTCAAAAATAATGTTATGTAATACACAAGAGGCTAAATCGCATTTAAACTCTATATAATTTCAACATAATAGCCCAAAATATCAGGAGTATTTTTTGTAATACTATATGTCTCAATTTGAGATACTTTTAACACAAATACAGCTGGATTTCGACTAACCGAATGTTGGCTAAAAAATACTAGCACTTTACCAATACTAAATAACTATACATACTCGTATTATTCCACAAAGGATCACGATACTCAACCGAAGGTGTAGTTGTGTATACAAAGAGTTGTTTTCAGTGTTCCGTTTTAGAGCATATTTTGGATGACGATAACTGCTTAATTATTAAAATTAAAGCTGATATCGTTATTGTTGCAGTGTACAGACCTCCTATCTACAGTATTGAAAAGTTCCTTAAATCATTGGATACTCTATTGAGATCACTGTCTTATTTTACAAACATTATTTCCATAGGCGATATTAATATAAATATTGAAGAAATTGGAAACGAGCGGCGGTCTCACGAATATCTAAATTTAATGGCATCACATAGATTACTGCCCGGTCAACTGTTTCCAACAAGAAAACAAAATTGCCTGGATCAGGTTATGATAAAATCTGATTTAAGCTGTAATACGAGAGTAATAACCACTACTGTAACGGATCACTATACTGTTTGTCTGTCGTTGGGCAAGAAACTATTAGAATATTGTAACAAGCATACAATGACCCACATTAACTATCCTAAAGTCATCTCGGAATTTAAAAAATCTAACTTAAACTATATTTACAGTTGTACTGACGTGGATATTGCATAAAAATTCCTTATAGATCGTATTACAAAAATAATAATTAGCAATACTAAAACTATAATAACTAGTCATAAAAGAAAGATAATTAAACCATGGATTACACTGGGTTTGTTACGCTGCATTAAACACAGGGATGAACTCCATATGAAAGTTAGAAAGAACCCAAATAACTTATAAATAAAACTTATTTATACCAGATACAGAAACTTCTGTAAAACCTTTCTAGAAAAAGTTACATGTGCATATGAAAACCTAGAATTCAAAAAGGCTAAAAATAATTTACAAAAACATGGAAATTAATAAAAACAACAGCATACTTAAATAAACAAAAAGACAAAAACAATTCCCTTTTATAAATTGACCTAAACCCCCAAAAATCTGTTAATGTAGTTAATAGATTCTTTGCAACCGTAGGACAGAAACTAGCTGAGAATATCGACATCATGGATACTAATGAATTATCGAACCAAATCCTAGGTGAACAAACAACAAATTCCTTTGTTCTGCTTGACACTGACGAAGAAGAAGTACGATCTATTACAATGAACCTAAAAGATGATTGCACGGTGGGAATAGATGGAATCTCAAATAGGTTACTAAAGGCTGCAAATAGTGTGTTGACTCCTGCTATTACATACATATGTAACCTGAGTTTCCACTTGGGAGTATTCCCCAAGCTCTTCAAAACAGCGCTCATACATCCTATATTTAAGTCGGGGAATAGAGACAGTGTCAACAACTATCGACCCATATCGGTCCTTCCAGCGATGTCCAAGATACTCGAAAAGCTGTTAAACAAAAGACTAACCAATTTCTTAAGAACGTTTGATCTGTTGTCTAAAAATCAATTTGCATTTATTCCTGGTAAATCCACAGAAGATGCTTTAAGAACTATGACTGAAACTATTGTTAAATCACTTGATATTAAATTTAAATGTATTGGAGTATTCTTGGACCTCGTGAAGGCATTTGATACTGTTTCTATTCCCAAACTACTTGCTAGGATGGAAAATATGGGAATACGGGGTGTAGCCTTGGATATGTTTACTAGCTACTTAAACAAAAGAACTCAACGTGTAAAAATTGGCTCGTATGTCAGTGAAGAAGCTCAAATAACATATGGAGTCCCACAGGGAAGTGTACTTGGCCCCCCAATGTTTTTGATGTACATAAATCTACTGTGCAACTTATATCTTCACAATGCAAAAATTGTAACATTTGCAGATGACACGGCAGTAGTCTTTCACGAGAAAACTTGGGATGAAGTATCTGAGATTACAGAAAGTGGCATTAAGCAGATAATATACTGGCTTAATAAAAATACGCTAACTATTAACCTTAATAAAACTAAATTATTTCACCTTCTCTATTACAAAATCAGGAGCGCCAGCACCAGATAAAATTAAAATAAGAGCCCACACCTGCCATAGTAACAACAGCGCTCTGTGCCACTGTACTCAGCTCGATCGAGTTGACAGGCTTAAATATCTAGGTGTCTGGGTTGATGAAAACCTTAACTGGCATCACCATATTGAACTTTTGACAAACAGAATTCGGAAACTAATGCCCATTTTTAAAAAGGTACGCAACTTATACGATTTAAACATTATGAAAATAATTTATTACTCACTTTGTCAATCAGTGATGGGATACTGCATTTCTGTCTGGGGAGGATCTCACAAGACATTTCTTATAAAACTAGAAAGAGTTCAAAGAACGGCTATCAAAGTCCTTATGTCAAAACCTAGGTTATACCCTACTGCCAGACTTTACAGGGAATTTGATGTCCTCACTGTTCACCAATTGTTTATTTTACGCAATCTTATTTATGCACACACCCATTTACCGACTAACAGTACTCAAATAGATAATAGAAGAAGAAACGACTTTGTATTCAAAACCATTCCACACAAAACAATATGTGCAAAAAGATTCCCTTATATAATAGCTCCCTATATTTACAATAAAATGAGTAAAAATGTGTCCCTGAAAAAATACGGCATTTTAAATTTTAAAAGTAGTAGCAAACTTGTTAGTTGTATTAAATTACGAAGAAACTGAAAATCTCTTCAGTGTTCCTGGGTTACCTACAATTACTGAGCAAGTTCTATATCTACATGTCCCTAACCTATCTATCTACGTACATACCTGCACAGACATACATACACAGCCATACATACATAAACACACATTATGATACACACGCACATACACGTCTCATACTAACATTCTACTTTTAATTTCTTTTATTGTTTTATTTTTACTATTTAATTGTAAAGTTAATTAAGTAGACATACTTAGTTAACTTAATTATAATAATAACGGATTGTTGCACAAAACTATTTTTAAAGTAAATAGATCAACCACGAATTGTTACTGTTGCTTATAGCACAGGTATCTACCTAGTTTAACGTTATTTATTATTATTATTACTTTACAAACACTTTAGTCAGTAAAGTGGTTAAACACTGAGGTCGGGAATGGACTGAGGCGAGCAACTCTGGGAGCGTAGGGCAAACTGCTTACTGATGACCTAAGCATGATGGTCATGTATGAGGGTGCTGAGCTGGTCTTAAGAGTCTAATATAGCAGGGATATAACACAGCACGTTACGTTTTCACGCCTTTATCGTCGTACTAATATTGATGCTATTTAGTTCATAGTTAGATTTGATAAGACCTTGGAAAAGGACATGAACAATTTTTGTTATTCTTTTTTATTCCTATAGAATTGGCAATCTAACTTTGACACGGGCGAAGCCACTGGCAGAAAGTAATGTCCAGTAATATTATTATAACTGACTTCATAAAAGGAGGAGTTTGTCATTTCGAATGTTTGTTTTTATTTTTTTTAATGTATGTATGTTCGGGAATAACTCCGTTATATTTAGACGAATTTGCATTTTTTTTTTCAAAAGAAATTAATTCTATGATGGTCTCAATTAAATTTCTTCAAAATCGTTTTACGAAGCCGTTTACTTTGATGACGTATTTTGTCACTCAAGTAAACGAAGTTGCGTATTTTGCTTTCTTGCGACTTTCGAGTGGTGTTGCTAATTGTGAGGTACCACGAAAAAGTGAAAAATAAAAAACACCGACTTCCGAAATTAAAGTAATTTAATACTTTGTAGTGTTCTTCTTAATTGGAATTCGGTTGTATTGATTTGGTAAAAAAGTTTTATTTTGCAAAGCAGTTACGTAACATAACTCTTAATAACCAATAATGTTGCATTAATGTGCTGAAGTAACATCCCAAATAACATTTTGGTGTCAGTTACAGGCTTTTTTATGACTTTAAGTAATATAACAGAGTTATAATTATCTCAGCTATTACTAAAGACGAAATAAAGGAGTTAACAAACAAGTTTTAGCCACAATCGCAGCACTAAAGCTTTAATGGACGACTTAATACAGCTTTGAGAGTTATAATGGCGCTAGTAGCAGCAAGTATAGATAATACGTTACAGCTTTAACCTTTTTGTGACATTCAAATCTTTATAAAAGTGTTCGCCGAAACCTATTAACACTTATTGTTGTATAGTTATTGCAATGAACTCTGGTGCAACATTGACTGTTATCGCAGACATAGGGTATAAAATAGAGTTTATCGAGAGTTTAGTAACACGAGAAACTAAAGGTGCCAAACAACTCCTCTATCTAGGTTTAACCTGTAATAAAGGGTTTAACTAACGCTTATTATGTTAGGCAGTACTCTTTTACAGACGTTCTAAAGGTATTGGTGTCAAACAACGCAAGTATGGGTCGTTATTAACACTAACCTCACTTTTGTAAAGTTCACCATTGTTTTGGTAACCTAACAATTAATATTATTTCGAGTTATTCAACATTTGACTACAATAAACAAAATTTCTTACATTATTTGAAGCATTCCATGAATGCCACATAATTTTACATACCACTGCTCAGGAAGCAGGAATGAATAATAATGTTTAGCTTGAGGTACCTATTTTATTATCATAATTTTTCTTTTAAATCTTTAATAAATCCTAGGCGCGTTTAAATTGAGATGAGAAACATGATATACATTTACCGTGAAATCATAAGGGCAGTAATTTTTCATTTCACATACTTAAATAACTTAATATTCCATAATATTATTTTGCTGTGTTGAATTCAGCTGTGATCGACCATCAATGGAGCTGTTGTGGTCAGTGCAGGTCGGTTTGTTTATTTTGCTGATGTTCTGTTAGAAACCAAGAATATAACACAATAAACAAGTCAACCTTTGCTGCACCAAGTACCCACGAAGAAGATGAAGACGAGCCGCGCACGTTTCTCGACAGCGGATACGAAGCACTACCAGATACCCACCGCACCATCTGGTATACCCCAGGCTGAAGCATTCTCTGTTTGTGTGATTCTTCAAAGGGGGAGTGGGTCGGTCAAGTGGTTGTTGGATCCACGTTGTGGTTCGTATGGATTTCAATATTCGACGCTGAAATTTTAATTTCTAAAAGACGTTTATGATTTTATTTTCTACGTGATTAAAAAGACCAATGTTTCATATTGATTATGTTTGAAAATGTATTAAAAACGTGACCAAATACTTCCCGTTACGCTGCGATTTGCCAATTTACGATAGTTTTTTTTAGACCAAAAACTATCCTATATCTAGTCTCTTGCCAGTGTCTTGGTTTGCATGAAAGTAGAAAATTATCTTTGGGGAATGTCATAATGCCACGATAAAAATACTACGGCCATAGTTCATCTCTGTTCACCTAAGTTCATTTAGTAATTGAAGCGTGATATTTTAATATATATAATACAAAAACCTGGAATCTTACGTTCGTATTAGTTTTATAATTAAAAACTCATTTCCGATGAGGTAGTCAAAGCATCTTCAAAGACTTTGCTGATTCGCGCACCTACATTTTTTCTGCAAAGGAATCTAAAAAGTACCGACGACCGTAGACTGGCGACAGTGTTATATACCTCCAAATATTACAGATTATAAACTGGGTTAAAAGTATTTTCCATTCACTAACCAACCAGAGACTTGTGTAATTATTCAAGTTCAGTTTGGTATGATATTATTAAAGTGAATGTCAAATGTAAGATACCAATATTGCAACAACCCAATATTTGCATTTTATAGACTCAAATTATTTAGCATTGTATAATTTCATCCATTTTAACAGCTAATGTGTGAGTACTGTGTACTTTAGACTTAAGCTATAGCTATCAGTTTTAGATTTGTTGTTGACTTTAACGTACCCTGGCGGCTGGGAGATTCATACTCACTCAAAAGTCTAGCTAATGGTGGCGTACACGTTGGATCATTTGGCTCCCTTCAAAATGGTTGAGCCGAATGGTGATAGCGCATGCGTGATGTTCGTTTCGTAAACGGGCACCGTCAGTTGGGTTTGGTCGTTTCTTTGTGACAATTTATTATTTTTAAAAGAGTGTCCGTGGAGTTTCTTGCACGTTCTTCCCCATAGAGATCTACGCTTTGGAATGTGCAAATACCTTTATCTTTTTTGGACCGACCGACTTTGACAATTCAAAAATGCCTGTAAATGGTTTAACCATGATAACCCATGAATACGTATTTTTTCACCTGATTGTGAACTTAAAATAAGATGTTATTAACAAACTTGTTTATTTTATTATTTTATAACATATAACAGGATCAGAAATGATTGACCGTCATTGCGATAAATGTTGGCGACGCATACTTTCGTTCATCCGGCCGAGACGAAGCACTAATGTCTCAGCTGATCAAACGAAAGCTTACGCTCTTACATGATTCAACGAGGAAGATGAAATCGAGAAGCGCACGTGTCGCGATACTGTGGAAGAAGCGTAACCAGACACTCACCACACCATCTCACAGTACTACATCACACCCATCTGAAACTTGTGTAATTATTCATGTTCGTATGCGTATGATGTAGTGTATGTTAGATGCACCTCGTGGTTGGATGGATTTGAAGATTCTTCTCAAAGATGGTTATTTCAAGTTTTGCTCCTTCACCTGATTGTGTACTTGTAATAAGATATTTTAACATACATGTTCTTGCATGACTTTCTAACATCTAACAGGATCAGCAGAAACTGAATGACCTTCAAACTGGTTAATGTTGGCAGCGTAAGTCGAAGCTCTGCATGTTCGGTGGTGCTACGAGATAGAGACTTTAAAATAAATGCTCAAAATCCATGATTCTGTTTTCCTACATCTGATGGTGTACATATAACTGTTAATATTTTTTTTTACTTTTTATTTTCCTGTATTCTAATATCTAACAGGATCAGTCGGAGAAGATTGATCGTCGATGGTGTTATTATTGGCGACGCAACTCGACGTTCAACAAGCAGTGAATTGATTACGAGGCAAAGATATCTATTGCATAATGAGCGTCAAGTTACAACAAGGGAGATGAATGTTCGTGACAGTGGAGGAAGCGCAACCAGACACTCACCACACTATCTGACAGCACCGAATATATCAAAGTGTAATTCTTCAAGTTCAATTTGGGATGTTACTGTATATGTTAGTTGCACGTTGTGGTTGGTTGGAAGTGAGATAGGCCTGTATAGGGTGTATTTCCCTTCTTAAATATTGGTTTTATAATGGACTTTTTTAAAGCATCTAGATACATGCCAGCATTTATACTAAGATTAAGAATGTAACTTAAATGCACACATATATCTTTAGCTACAGATTTAAAAATCTCTGAAGAGAGGCCATCGTAACCTACGCTATTTGTATTTTTCAGGGACATTATTATTTTATGTATATCATCTGGTACGCTTGGTGTCATGAAGAAGCTCGTGGCTAAATAATAACAGCCACACGGGTCGATTTTTAAGGTTAAGCAACGCTTGCCAAGGTTGATCTGTGGATGGGTGACCATCTTAATATACCGAGTTTCCTCCGTGTCTCGGAAAGCACGTTAAGCCGTTGATCCCAGCTGTCATTTGTAGATCTTTGGCAGTCGTTACGGATTGTCAGAAGCCAGTAAATCTTACTCCAGTCTTGCCATCTATTGAGAAAATACAAAATGCACGAAAGCATGAAAATAACACCTTAAGAGTTGAGTTATTTGTTAAATTTTTAATACGTACCAAAATAATAGTGAATATTTGAAAACCTTATCGTTATTAATCGTAAAATACTTACTTTTAACGTATCCGCAGCCAAATACTTTGTCAGTTTACAAAATAGTCGATAGATGGTGTTGCACTGATGACGCTTTTTTCTGAATCATGGATATTTCTGATCAATCCGTTGGAGAACAACCCTCACACGATTTTTTTACAGTGCAGGTTTGTAATTCGTTAGGTTAGGTTAGAAACCGAACCTATACCAGGTTCGGTTTCTAAAAGGTCTTAAAAATTATCTGCTAGGGTCCAAATTCGTAAAATGTCTGATTTGATCTGGTTCCTTAATCGTGCATTAAACATTTATCGTAGAACTGTCTTTTAACTAATTTGGTACTTGTGAAGTACTGGACGGTTCGACTTGCGGATCAGGCCTGTAGGATTCCGTACCAAAGGTGCTGACGGGACCCTATTATATTAAGCCTCCACAATAGATTCTTAGCTCGGAAAAAAATGCGAGACTTGATCCCTGAACTATTAATAATACGTATCTACAAATTGGTACGTAGCCCTCGGTGCGCGAGTCCGACTCGCTATTGACCGGTTTTTTTGTTTTTTATTTTCTCGAGTCCCTGGAGACCCGGTCTTTTGATAGGCGTACGAGATGCCGAAGCCAACTCGCAGAGGCCCCTTAAGACATTTCAACTTACAGGCGTAAAAATTTTTACCGTCAGAGACTCAATTGCAAACAAAGACTTTCCGTAATGCAGTGATTTATTTATATAAACAGTTTTTGGCTTTTATACTAGAGCTTTTGGTTGTTTGTCGTAACAGACTTAGTGTGTGACTTTAGTTGGAGTAGCATAGTTTTCAGAGAACCATCTAACCGACATTTATTATTCCGTGTAAACCAACGAAGCTATCTAAAGTTTGATAGTATTTAACTCCGCAATAGCCGGTCTACAGCCTATTTGAGAAAGGAAGATGGTTGACTGTGAAAAGCATTCAGCATTAGACCTGGAGACAGTCGTAAAATATAAGGCCCTATCGAGCCGAACATGGGGAGTACGCTTACTCAGAATGACTGCCAACTGGTGTGGAGCCTCACCCAGAGGACAAAGTCTCTTTTAGTTATTAGGTACTAACATAGTTTTTACGTTCATACTTACGATATAAATGTTATGTAACGGAAATGGAGCAATGGTTGTCACAAAATATGAAATTCAATAAACAGTCATCCTGAATGTACCAGACATAAAACTTTTCACCGTCTGAGACTCAATTGCGAACAAACACTTTCCGTAACGCACGCTTTTGCTTGTGGTTTGATTCTCGTAAATGGCTTAGTGTGTGACTTTAGTTGGAGTAGCATAGTTGTTAGAGAACAATCTTACTGAAATTTATTATTGCTTGCAAACCAATGAGGCTATCTATAGTTTGATTGTATTTTAACTCCGCCGTAGCCGGTCCACAGCCCGGTTGAGAAAGGAGGATGGTTGACTATGAAAGGCATTCAGCATTGGACGTGAAGACAGTCGTAAAATACAAGGCCTAAGAGCCGAACATGGGCAATATCACGAGAGGCTAGCATGCGAAGCAAGTGCAGTGGCAAAAAAGCGTAGTATCGTAGGCAGACCACTGTAGAGTAGAGCGTGCTTGCTCCCTCGATTAGCAACCTGTCTGACAAGCGAGCGAAGCGACCCCGTCTGCAACTATTGAGTTATTCAAAAGCGCTTCAGTTTACATATGAGTATTTATAACTTCGTTAACTAAAGTACGAGAAAGAAGTATTTATAGGCAAAGGAATAATTGATAGATCATGAAGAGTTGACGATTTAACAAAGTTGTCGAGTACAATTGGAGACTTAGAAAAGTGCGACTCATCAAAATAACTCTTGCTAGTGATTTTACCAATACCAAGAGACTTTTAAAATTGCCGTAATTGTGTTTGGTTGACGATTTTAATGGAGTTGTGAATGTGGCGCCTTTTTGAATTCCTACACAAATGACTGCAGCAATGTCGTAAAGTTTTATAAAGCTCCCAGTTTTCCTCAGTGGAACGCTTCCTGTATAAACGCTTGGCCTTGTCACGCTTAGCTATCTGGTTTTTTATTGCTGGGGATAGCCATGGCGCAGGAAGGTGCTTCACTCTTACCTTTTTTAAGGGAGCATGTACCTACAACTCCAACATAGTACTGCTGAAAATTGACATCATAGTATCCACATCCTTGCAGTTGTACCCAAAAGACCAGTCAGCGCCACCAGCGTCAGCTCTTAAACGCTCCCAATCAATGTTTTTAAAAGAACGAAGAAAGAGAAATTTGGCCTTGCGCTTAGGAGCTTAAATCTTATAAGAATGGTAGATGAGGTCATGATAGGAAAAGGGGGCAGGATGCTGTCTATGTGTGGCTACTTTATTAGGGTCAGATACTAAAATGAGATCTAAGAGAGAAGGAGTACATTGAGGAGTCCTGTGAGTAGCATTGAGAGAAAGTACGTACATATTGGCAGAAGATACAAGTGATTGGAGTTTACGGCTGTGCGAGTCTCCCTTCAGCAGACAAGTGTTGAAGTCTCCGAGAATTAGCGTGTGGTCATATAGTGGGGAAAAATTTTCTAATTTCGTTTCAAACGAGGAAAAGTTGTCAATTTGACAGGAAGGACTATAATAGACTGCCAAAAGTAGCTTTGTATGCTGAAAGTCTATTTCAACAAATAGGTGTTCAGCACACTTTGAGAAGACACTCGGAGGCTGGTCGACAACCCTGTAGGTGATATCATCACGGAGATGAATGGTAACCCGTTCACCTCCCTTTCGTCGTTGCGCACGATTTTGGAGCCACGTAGTGAATACTGCGTGCAAGGAAGTGCAGGCTTGAGAAAAGATTCGGATACAAGGACAGCGTGAACTAGATCTGAGTCGAAGGAAGACAGCAGATCAGAGTAGTGAGCTGGAATACCTTGAGCATTTATGTGGAAAACGTAAAACAATTTGGTACAACTTGAAAAATAAAGATAGGAGAAGTGTAATCGCTAAAAGGACTGGCAAAACTCTGATCTGACGTACAAGCGGATGAACATGAGAAAAAAGTGGTATCAAGCAAATCTTCAGTTAAAATAAAATAAATCAATAAATACGTTAAAATTATATGTAACCTAATCTTAAAGAATAAAAACAATCTTATACTATAACCTCGACGCACTCGCCGGTTAACAATACATATTGATCAAATATGATAAAAAGCCATTTGGTCAAAGTAAACGTAAAGTTTCCGAACGAAACTTTAAGTGACATATGGACATTAGTGACAATACATTTACATGGGTGTACCCTTGTTTCGTCGACAGAAATTTCATAGAATATCAAATATTATTATTTCAAAGACTATTTACTTGAATAAAACCTATTTCACAGAAACACAATTCAATGAATTTCATGATCACATTTTTTTATTTAACAAACTTGTCATACAGTAGAATAATTTTTTAACAAATATTGTTTGTCCGGTGTTTTTTCCACACTATTTTATATTTTAGTGAAATGTACTTATAATTAAATTTTATTGTTTTATAATATGTCCATGGCATACTTTTAAGATGGCAGAATTTTATTCGGAATAATTTAACTACACATATTGCCATTTTTATAAAATAGCATTTAACCAAAATAAAATATGATCTTAAAAAAAATGTGACAGAAAATGAATCGCTGTAAAACCGACCCCACGTAGTCTTGACTGCCCTACCCCTAGAGTGGACCCTTTAAGCCCACGCAGGCGCGGAGGGGCAAGGCGACCCGTGAGCTGAGGAGCAGGTGTTATAAGGCCCGCCACCGCGGATGAGGCTGGCCGGTGGAGCCGGCCAGCAAGCCGAATCTGCAGTGGTGAGCGTTATAACCATCTGCGACGATAAGTTCGCGTGGGATCGCCGGAGCCCCGCAGCGCCAGAGCCGTGACAGAAACCATGCCGCCTGCATGTTGCATGCTGCATGTTGCATGCCGCATGATTGCTGCATGCTGCATGTTGCATGCCACATGATTGCTGCATGCTTGCTGCATTCATGTTGCATGCTCGCCTACATACTACATGCTTGCTTGCATTCTGCATATTGCATGGCCGCTTGCATGCTCGCCTGCATACTACATACTTGCTTGCATTCTGCATATTGCATGACCGCTTGCATGCTCGTTTATGTGGTGTATGCTAGCTTTGTTACATGCTGCATGTCGTTTCTTGCCACATGCTTGCTGTATGCTTCCTGCATGCTAGCTGTATGCTTGCTGCATTAATGGTTTTGCTTGTTTGCATAGTTTTGTCTTTTATTCCCATCCCTTTTGCCACCATTGCCGCTTTGCGGGGTTCCGTCGAGCGGGCCCGAATGAAAAGTTTTGCTTGAGTAGAATTTACCCTCAATTTTTTGTGACTGTGATGTTGTAATTTTATAGGAGCGTATGCATTTTGTCAAACGTTTAAAAACTGTCAGTTGATAAAATGTTTTTCTTGGTATCAAGTTTTATGTTAAATACTCATTATGCGGATAAAGAATATTTGATTTGTAATTCTATCATATCATAAATATCGAAACAAAGTTTATTTGTAACAAAAATCTATGATTGAAATTTATTCAAAGTAAGTATTCTTTGTATTGATTATTCTATGAGTGATAATACGAGAAAAAGTTTATGTGACACGAAATTCTATGAAACTATCTTCTATAAAACAATGTACAACCATTTACATGGCATATGTCAAAACAACTGCAAAATATAATAAGACTACAAAAAACAAAAAATAGAGCGACCGACATTCAAAAACAAAATTATAACTGTGCACATACAGATTCTCCTGTCGGGCACTTACTTCGATATTATGGCCGTGGTCTCGGCAACGGGGAACTTAGCTATCAGTTCCCAAAAATCTAAGGGAGACTCGATCTTCCGCCACGTACCATCGAAAACCTGGATGATAATCTTCCCTTCTAATGTTCAACACTTATGTATCCCGTAATACTTCCGAGCATTCATAAAAATGTCGTGCTTGGGCTTGGTAAGGAACTCGGAAATTGTTAGACCAGACCCTTTTAACTTGGTCTTACTTCGCCACATCTCATTCCGCACTATGCGTCTTTCGAAAAGTCGAAGAGGGGTCGAGGCTTACTGCTGTTGCTACCGAGGCGGTGACAGGCTATTATGTCTTTCAGGTGGACATTTTTATTTCCAAACGCTCCGATATTATTTTAAGTATACCAGTGCTAGGATCAGTAATATCCTTTTCCTCTTTTAAGCTATGTAGTAGGATAACCTTAGCCCGAGAAGCAATCTCCAACTCCATCTGGGACTTAAGTGCACTCAAGCTTTTCCACATTAGTCCCTTGAACTCAGTGAAATCTTTGGACAGGCTGGCTATTGACCTGTGTCTTCTTCATACTGTGACATCCTCGAAGCAAACGTAGATGAAAGTTCCAACAATAGTTCTGTCAGTGATGATACTGATGATGGACCGATCCTATTACAGTATGATATTGCCACTAACGAAAACTGTGTCGGGTACATACCTGTAGTACTTCCAACTCCACAAGAGAGTATTTCAGAGCAAGTTGCTGATGGATAGATCTGGCTACAAGGTTGTGCTTATGCAAGTATTCTCCGTTAGCTAGACGAGAACAACCAGAGTTAACGTGGTGAACTGATTCTCTCGGGCGGTGACATACCCGACGTATGTCGACCATACTAACACTACTGCACTACACACTACACTACTACATACAAACTTAGCAGTAAAATTAAAGATACAATTAATTAAATTTTATTTGATTTAATTGTATCGTTAATTATTTATATATTTTAAGCTTCGAAATCACATTATCTCTATTAATTTACTTTAATTCTTTTCACAGCATATTGACGCTAATTTTTCATCATACAATATTATCAATATCTATAGGTTAAATTTTATATGATCTAGAAAATCCGCAAGTGCATCAGTTTGATCTTAATATCTAGCCCATGATAAAAAATAAACCACGCTGGCTATATTTGCGCAGCTTCCAATGGTGCGGCGGCCGTGGATGCAAAAACAGTACTACCCTTCTAAGCTCTGTCCTCTGGGTTCGGTCGGGTTCACCAATGTGTAACACTGTTTGCTTCTCGTATGACTTGATTGGATTTTTCCTCTTGTTAATCTTTATCATAACCAACCAATTCGTGGTGCCGATATAGTTCCACAATATAGAGACCGTTTGGTAGTAT
This sequence comes from Lacanobia oleracea, assembly GCA_950371165.1. Lineage (NCBI taxonomy): Eukaryota > Metazoa > Arthropoda > Insecta > Lepidoptera > Noctuidae > Lacanobia > Lacanobia oleracea. The sequence goes on from OX493385.1 coordinate 1,509,882, forward strand.
GTGCTCATCATGGCAGTATGATCTCGCGATCTTTAAATAATACGTCCCCAATTTGAATAAGATCAAATCAATCTTATAATTTTAACTTTTGAACTGAATAAATTTATTATTATTTTGATGTTTTTCACTTTCTCGGGTCCCTAGAGACGGTCCTTTGGTAGGCGTACGAGGGACCAAAGCCAACTCGCAGAGGCCCCTTTAGACATTTCAAATGGAATGGGACATCAACCGACGATTATCCCTGTATGCACTGTGAAAGTATACCCAAGGACAATTCCCGGTTGGAGCAGGACTATCGCAGAAGGTCATCCGGCCAGTGCTCGACCCGTGGCTCGGGAGAAGGCACGGCTCCTTGTCGTTTCGGGTGACGCAGGTCCTCTCGGGGCATGACTGCTTCGGGAAGTTCCTGTGTCACATAGGCAGGGAGCCGGACGCTCGGTGTCACCACTGCGTCGACTGTCGGGAGGATACGGCGCGGCATACGCTGGCAGAGTGTGCCGCTTGGGAGGAGCCGCGCCGTGCCCTCATATCTGTGGTAGGCAGTGATCTCTCGCTACCGACCGTAGTACGTGCTATGGTCGACGGCGAGGAGTCCTGGGACGCGGTGGTTTCCTTCTGCGAAATAGTCATCGCGCAGAAGGAGGCTGCGGAAAGGGAGAGGGAGATTTCGACCTCTCTCCCGGCCCGCAGCTGTCGCACCGGGCGTCGGAGGAGGGCATACGCTGCCCTCTTCCGGCCCCCTTAACTGGGTCCAGGGGCGGCTGTCCTGGGGATGGCCGTCGCCCCCCATTCATACGGACCCGAGGTGGCAGCGCGTAGTATTCCCATGCGCCCCTCTTTGACGTCGCAGGGGGAGTCAAACACCTCACTCCCCCCGCTGACCCGAGGTGGCCTGCAGGGGCGGGCCGGCACCAGTTGGGGATCGCGGAAAGCTAATTAAGTTCTCGCGATCCCCGGCGTTGGTAAGAGATGGAACACCGGAGTGGTTTTAGTCAGTAAGAGTCTGACAGACCCCTCCGCCCGCCCCAGTGTGGAGGACATCCATGAAGATTTCCCTCCAGAATATGGAAATAAAGATGAAACGCTATGGGTTTGGCTGGTTTAGTGGACTGATAATCGTTTACTATGGAAGAACTTTTGGCCCCTGCCTAACCATTATTACAATCCACATTTTGGCAAAGAAACATTAAAATAGACGCGACGAAATATTTTAAAGTCTTTTTAAATCGACCATTAATGGTTTTAACTACCCACCGGACCATGTGATAAGTCTCAGATTATTCGCATTTGCTGTTGTCAACTGTTTTCCCCTGGCTCTAATTGGTGGCATATGAGGATTGTAGCTACATTCTTAAATACTAGAAATCGAGTCCCTAAAGCCAGGGTGTAGTAAAATACGTCGTTAGTCCTAAGAAATCCATGCCATTCATAGGTTTGGTTTTCCATCAGATTGTTGCTGCAAAAGGTCCCACAACATCTAAAATGTAACTATCTGTACAAAAAACCAAGAACTTATGTAGGCTGTATGTAATCAATACAGGCAATAAATCCCCCCTTTGAGGTGTAGCTAGAGCGGCGCCACGGCGTCTTCACCTGCCGCCTGACGCAGGTACTCACCAGAAACGGATGTTTCGGGAGTTAGCTGTTTCGGATTCGGCGAGTGAACACGCACAGGTGGCAAGACTGTGAAAATCGCCCGAAGGATACAGAAAAGTTCTGCCCTACTTTAGGCGGAGCACCGCTGTGTTGTCATCGAGGTGATCGGCAGCGGCGACCTCTCGCTTCCGGCCTGGTTCATTCCATGGTCCGCAGCGAGGAGGCATGTGAAGCGATCACCTCCTTCTGCCAAGCAGTAATGCTAGCGAAGGAGGAGGCCGACGCTCCGGGCGTCGAGAGTCGTGGGAATCACCCGGCCACCGTAGGCGCGAACTTGCGGAGGGTTCACGTTGGGTGGGTCGCTATCCGATCAGGACCAGGCTCGGATCGACGGCACTTAGTGTTCCACGTGCGCCTCAAACAGATGTCAGCATAGCTAGGGCTAGGCCAGTGCCTGCAAGGGTTGCGGATGTTTTTTGAAACAATCACCGCAAAAGGCATCAGGAGGAACTCGGATGGGTTTTAGTCAGTACACAGTCTGACACTACCTTTCCTCCCTCTTTTTCCGCCCAGAGCTGGAAAAACAATTTATAATGGACTTACAAAATCTATAGTATTCTGATTATTTCCTATGCTTGTAGTATTATTACAGTATTACTTGCCAAATTTCATAGTTCTAGGTCAACGGAAAATACCCTATAAAGTTTGATTCCCTTGAGAGTGTAGAAATACATGTTTTTTGCGGCATTAAAGGCCGAATCTTTTTTCACAGCTTCAAAAGACTGTTGACTTATGTATACGGCTTTAATTTTAACTCGATACCTTCACGCGATCCTGAGATAAAGAGCCTTGACAGACAGACGGACGGACAACAAAGTAATCCTATAAGGATGCCGCTGTTTGCTTTTGAGGTACGGAACCCAAAAAACATAAAATAGTATATTTACTGTTTAGCAATGTCCGTACGTTACTTTTTAATCGTTGAACTAAGTTTGATGCTATTTGGTAAAGAATAGGCCTTGGAAAAGGACATGCACAATTTTTATTATTCATTTTACTTCCTATAATACGAGTATATATTATGTTGTTGTTGTTGTTGTTGTGTGTGTGTTGTGTTGTTAATCTGACTTTGACACGGGTGACGCCACTGGCAGAAATTAATGTACAGCAAATATTGATTGCAAAACAGTGGAGTAACTGAAACAGTGGTGTGCTAAAATGCGTGTTAGGACCTTTTGTTATTTTCCCACATGTAACAGGATCAAAACTTCAGCAGTGATCATTTTTTTTATAGATCTGATGTGGGCAGTGCTGGTTGACTTATTTTTCAGCTGAAATGTTAGAAAAAAACATTTCAGTGATATCAATAAGATAACCTTAGCTGCACCAATTATCCACGAGGGAGACGAAGACGAGCCGCCTACGAGTCTCGACAGCGGAGAGGAAGCGCAACCAGACACTCAACACAAACTCCCACTTTCTTCGTTATTAAAATTACCAATGTTTGATATTGATGGTGCCTTAAAATTAATTAAAAACTTGACCAAATACTTCCCGTTTGCTGTGATTTCTTGATCCATCTTTTGCCAGTGACTTGGTTAGCGTAGAATGACTGATTGTGTAGACTTATTTTTTTTTGCTTTTTCTTTGTGATACGCCAATTTCATATTATGTAAGGATTTAATATTTACAAATTAATTCGTGCAAAAACTTTGTGTTCCTTTTTACGAAAATTAGGCAGACGGAGGAATATGATATTTGGCACAGTTAAAGTTTATGTGAAGAAGGAGTGCAAAAAGCTTATATTTATTGTGTAGGACGCTACTAGAGTACCCGGACCATCAAAGGTTCCGTCATCATGGAACATCTGAACGTCGGATGAATTTTAATAATCAATATATTGACTGTCTAGCACTATTAAACCCTCGACTTCGTTTGCGAGGGTTTAGTTTGTTCTCCACGAACTTTAAACGTAGAGCAACCTTTTTCTCACTAAGAGCATTTTTAAACCCGTCGTAACTTTTACACGAAAGGTCTGATTTGAATAATTTCAAATATAATTTACATGCTACCAACCTTAATAATTATAAAACCATTTAAATGGATTCGAATTAATATCAAAACACCAAAATCACGACTATTCCATTCCGCCCGGAAAAATATGGGATAGTTAAATTAAAAAATCGTTTGTCCTGACTGGCTATCAACGCATAGCCAAGTCTACTAAATGTAAAAAGCTAAAATTTGGAATATAATATGTTTATAACGGGGTTTGAGGGAAAAAATGGGAAGGGGATCTATTTGGGTATTTCTTTGAATTTTGATGCGGTTTTCACTAATATAAGTAGCTATAAACGAAAAATTGTAAACGTTTGTGTGTATAAGTTGCACCGTTGCAAAACCGGGGATCAGGAATGGTGATCTTAATTTCTAATCCAAGCAAATATTATAAAATGCGAAGTGAATTTTTGTTTGCTTGTTGCATTTCCTTGCCTAAATATTTTAAGTTAACCAGTGCTAGGATCAGTAGTATCCTTTTCCTCTTTTAAGCTATGTAGTAGGATAACCTTAGCCCGAGAAGCCCTCTTCAACTCCATCTGGAACTTTAATACACTCAAGGTTTTCCACATAAGTCCCTTGAACTCAGTGAAGTCCTTGGACAGCCAGCCTGTCCAAGGACTTCACTGAGTTCATTGACCTGTGTGATGATTCACCGCTGGCATTCCTCAATAATTCTTCATACTGTGACATCCTCGAAGCAAACGTACGTTCTGTCAGTGATGATACTGTTGATGGACCGATCCTTTTACAATGTGATATTGCCACTAACGAGAACTGTGTAGGGTGCATACCTGTATTACGGTACTTCAAACTCCACAAGAGAGTATTTCAGAGCAAGTTGCTGATGGATATTTCTGGCTACAAGTTTGTGCTTATGCAAGTATTCTCCGTTAGCTAGACGAGAACAACCAGAGCTAACGTGGTGAACTGATTCTAACGGACGGTGACATACCGGACGTATGTCGACCGTGCCGAACTTGGCATTAAAATTAAAGATACAATTAATTGAATTTTATTTGATTGAATTGTATCGTTAATTATTTATATATTTTTAGCTTCGAAATCACATTATCTCTATTAATTATTGCTTTTATTCATTTCACAGCATATTGACGCTAATTTTTCATCATTCAATATTCTCAATTGCGGCGGCCGTGAATGCAAAAACAGTACTATCCTTCTAAGCTCTGTCCACTGGATTCGGTCGGGTTCACCAACATACTATGTTTAACACTGTTTGCTTCTCGTATGTCTTGATTGGATCTTTCCTCTTAATCTTTATAATTAATTAATACGTGGTGTCGATATAGTTCCACAATATAGAGTGCGTTTGGTTGTATGTGCTCATCATGGCAGTATGATCTCGAGATTTTTTAAATGATACGTCCCCAACGTGAATTAGATCAAATCAATCTTTTTCAATTCAATATTAATTTCAAAATAACTTATAAAAATAACTATATACATTATAAATATACAAAACCAAATACAATCAGGCGTCGAAAAATTCCTCCGCATCGCTGTCATCCGGAAACGTGCCCAGAAGACTGGCAGCATTGCCACGTTGAATGGCAAAGCTAATTCTTTGAGCAAAGAACGAGCCAGCCCTCTGGTCACGCAAAGTGTCGACCAGTAGGCGAGAAATGTCCTTAAAAAGGAGACGCGCACTCGGACCCCATGACCCTAGCGTTTCGATCCCAAACGGCTCAAAACTGTAATTACCAATAAGGTATTAACCCTGGGCATGCCTGGTAGGGTCTGTCAGACCCACCCTTCAACTTAAACCGTTGTATTTATTTAAAATATGATGTTTCTGCGTCACCACTCTCAGTAGCTGAACATTATCAACCAACCGACGCCATATAGCCACTATTTTAGTCCGGCGTCAGCTGGGATGGTGAAAAAACACAAAAAACTCCGTGCGCCGGTGTCAAATTCAGAGGTAATACCTTACATCTCTGCCTACACCCGTTGATAGGAGTGAAAAGGACTGACTATTATCTATAATCTTTGTCTTGTGCCACCTATTTTCTAAAGTTTAGTTGAGATTTCTTTTTCTTTTTACATAAGAGTAAAAAGGCCTGTTTTTTTGTTAAAAGTTGAAATGGTGGATTTGATTTCTTCATTTTTCCCCTACTATTTACCCCTAGTACAGATGAAAGTATGTTTAGATACACTAGTTACCACAGCTAGTACGAAAAATACTCACTTTAAAGACCCAACAGACATATCGTGTAACACTTTGCCACCAGGCATACCGAGGCATATCAATCTTTTAATTTTAATAAATAATATCTCAGTTAAGTACTGCATAGTTTTAACTTTTACTGTCATATTATTAAGTATTTTGTTTCTTATTGAACTGAATTAATTTATTATTATTTTGATGTTTTTCACTTACTCGGGTACCTAGAGACCCGGTCCTTTGGTAGGCGTACGAGGGGCCGAAACCAACTCGCAGAGGGAATTCCTTTAGACGTTTCAGATGGAATGGGACACCAACCGATGATTATCCCTGTATGCACTGTGTATAAAGTATACCCAAGAACAATCACCAGTTGGAGCAGAACTATTGCTGACTTTATGGAAACAAAGATAAAACGCTATTTGTTTGGCTGGTTTAGTGGACTGATAATCGTTATCTATGGAAGAACTATTGGCCCCTACCTGACCATTGACAATTAAAGCGGCTTTAAAATGGCAGGGGATGACTTGCACACTCAATAAATGGACTCCCTGAAAAGGGTCGCTAGCACAAAGTGACGTACCGCCAAGGGGGCTTAAGACTATCAGGAAAATCCTGGAAGTACGGTCAAGATCCCTACTAGCATCTTACTGGATTATACATTCTTCTCCCGAGCACGTTCGCTCTTGCAAATCTCCACTCAGACCGGCCAGTTAAGGCAAGAAAGAGGTGGGAGCTCTGTTCCTCGTCAGTGTTCATTCCGGCCAGCCAATAAAGGCAAGCCGGAAATGAGGAACAAGACTTCTCTCTGGAGATCAGGTCCGTGGGATCGCTAGTGCCCAACAGTTTGCTACAAAACTGCCTTGCGGATTCATTATTATTATTAAAATTCACATATTGGCAAAGACACATTAAAATAGACGCATCGAAATATTTTAAGTCTTTTTTAAATAATAATAATAAAATCGACCATTAATGGTTTCAGCTACCCACCGGACCATGTGATAAGTCTCAGTTCATTCGCATTTGCTGTTGTCAACTGTTCTCCCCTGGATCTAGTTGGTGGCATATGAGGATTGTAGCTACATTCTTAAATACTAGAAATCGAGTCCCTAAAGCCAGGTCTAGTAAAATACATCGTTAGACCTAAGAAATCCATGCCATTTATAGGTTTGGTCTTCCATCAGATTGTTGCTGCAAAAGGTCTATCTGTACAAACAACCAAAAAATGGCTTCATTGGGTTTCAGAACTTATGTATGCTGTATGTAATCAATACAGGCAGTAAATCCTCTCTTTGAGGAGTAGCTAGAGCGGCGCCACGGCCTCTTCACCTGCCGCCTGACGCAGGTACTCACCAGAAACAGATGTTTCGGGAGATACCTGTTTCGGATTCGGCGAGTGGACTCGCACAGGCGTCAAGACTGTGAAGATCAAACTACAATTTGGAACCCAATTTGTAGTTTATGTTTGCCCTCATACGCACAGACAAACAGATAAACAGACAAAAATTTCAAAAATAGCAAATTTGTGTTTTGTCTCTTTTTCCTAACTTTTCTATGTAATTTTTATGCAAAAATATTTAATGTACTGACACGGTTGGACTGCGATTTTATTATATGTATAGATATAGATGAAAGAAAATGTAAAACGTATGTAAAAACACACTTTGTAAACAACCATTTTACAAACAAGATGATTATATTCAAGATGCTTGGAAACATGCTGTTCCTGCTCCATAGGACAATCAAGGGTGTAGTAGACATAGTCAAACTGGTTGATATGTTTGTGTTAATATAGGTATTTACTATATACTACTCTGTCAAGAAAGTACCGGGAAAAGATCAATAATACACAAAATGTCTGTTATTCATCCAAATTTATTTTATCACCTTCAAGGTATGCTCCTTTAGAAACGATACACTTGCGCCAACGAATAATCAAAACATTTTTTAAACGCTGCTTCCGGAATTGAGTTCAGTTCTCGCCGCGAATTCTCCTTTATGTCTTCTATCAATTGAAAACGGGTGCCACGAAGTGGTAATTTGAGTTTAGGAAAAAGAAAAAAGTCAGCAGGAGCCATATCTGGTGAAAATGGTGGTTGCTGGATGGTATTTGTTGAGTGTTTGGTTAAAAATTCGTTCATAATTTTTTAAAAGCCTTGTGCAAAGGCGCATTGTCGTGGTGCAAAATCCAAGAATTTTCTTTCCACAAATCTGGCCTTTTTCGTCGAATTTGCTCTCTTAAACGCCGCATAACGCTCAAATAATATTCTTTATTTACCTTTAGACCTTCCGGTAAGAATTCAGAGTGCACAACACCGCGATAGTCAAAGAAAACAGTCAACATGACTTTGACTTTTGATCGACTGTTGCGTGGTTTTTTCGGTTTCGGTTCAGTTGGAAGGCGCCACTCCGAAGCTTGTTGACTAGTTTGCATGTCAAACTCGTAAACCCACGTCTCGTCACCAGTAACAATGCGTTTCATGAATGTTGGGTCCGAACTGACTCGTTCTAGCATGTCCTCAGCGACTTTCACGCGATTGAGTTTTTGGAGAAAATTCAGATCTTTTGGGACTAGCCGAGCAGCAACATGTTTCATACCCAAATGATTAGTTAAAATGGTACGGATCAACTCGTGAGATACAGAAAGTTCGGCGGCTATCTCTCTCAGAGTTGAATGGGGATTTTCAGTCACTATTTCCTTCACTTTCGCGATGTTAACTTCAGTTGCAGACGTTGACGGCCTACCAGAGCGAGGCAAATCTTCTATCACATCTCGACCGCTTTTGAACGCTTTGAACCACTCATAAGCACGAGTTTTTGATAAAGTCGATTCACTGTAAGCCTTCTGTAACATTTTCAGTGACTCCGAACACGAAATTCCATTGGCGATGCAAAATTTCGACAAACTCTTTGTTCGATATTTTGTCCATTATGATATTCGCAATACACACTATATATGATATTACTAAAACTAGCACTGTATTTAATATAAATAACAGATGCAACTCAAACTCCACGCCAAAATGGAAAACAGTTGTGCCAATCTAACAACTACAAAAAAACAAAAATTTGAATTTGGAACCATAAACAAATCATCCATTCCCGATACTTTTTTGACTGAATGTATACTGGTGTATTTACTGATTTTTCATTTAATTTAATACACACTGATCCATTGTAGTTACTAATCAATAGTTGCAAAATTTGTATGTATGTGAGTACTATGTCCTCATACTAGCAAACTTATTAATTTTACCTCTGCTGGCATTTCTTGTTTGTAGTATATAAGTATTATTTTGGATAATATATACAAATTGAATAATGTATACAAATATTGTAAAGCTTATTTTTGAAAAGAGTAACTTTGGAGCTTCTTGTCCGTCCTTCTCCATAAGAATCTACCTTTTGCGAACGGACGACTAGAGTCACTATAATATTTTATATTAATTTGACGTTCAAAAGTGCCTTCATTGGTCTAATTGAAATAAATCATTTGACTTTGGCTTTGATTGCGACTGATATGCAAAAGCGAACAAAATATAAAATTCGTACAATTGGCACTCACTCATTAGAGACAACACGTACTCAAAACCATTACCATTTCACCAATAAATTAGTAATACAACATGTAACAGAATAAATGAAATACCTCTTAAGGGGTCATGTTCTCATCATAAAGAATAAATTTCACTATGGGCCCAACATTGAAATCGCGAAAGTAAAAATCGACTGCTCGATCGACAAAATGTTTTTTGACAGCTGATTTTTTTACGCGATTTTGGGGTAGGTCCCGCAGTGAATCATGATGGCTATTGCCCATAGAATGTTAATTCGCGTGCGACTTTCCGTTCATGCCAATAAAATTATTCGTGAACCTACTGCACTTCTGGTTTTTCTGTATTGCGGGGCAGGGCGCACTCGCATTCGGCCATCGTCGAACAAGCTCATCTCCCACTAATGGATGCACACACCAGTTACCACCGTTCCATGATTCTATTGTAATCGGTTTTATTTTTAGCGGCAATACACTATCTATTAGGTAAAAAATATCCGTCTAGTACGACGATACTGTCATTTGTAGATCTTTGGCTGTCGCTACAGCCAGTCATCGGAGATTTTAGATAAGTGACATTCTGTCAGTGCTAGCGCGGCGAAAGAGATTGTCAAAACGACAAAAATGTACGAGCGTCTATGGGATTGACACCCGCTGTCAAAATGTCACGTGATCAATACCTTATGTTATAACCGCCACCGCTAACAGAGCCGCTGTGACTTCTCGTTTTCCATACATTTTTGTCACATGACGACTGAGATGCGAATACGGACGTTTCTTGAAAATCAGTGAAATTGGCCCTTCGACCTTCGTCTTCTTGTCGAAAGCCCGCAAGTCTGACAACCAGTTGTGCGAAGAACCATGTTACCCAGTAACTGGGATGAGGAGGTCTGGTAGGCAGTCGCCCTACTTAAAATACTGGTCAGGTCAAATAATTCAGCTGAATCCGGTTTGACTGGAAGCGTACCCCAATGTTGTTGGAAAAAGACAGGCAGATGATAGTTCCAGAAAAAGTGGAACAAGGCAGTTTTCTGCCTGATTATGAATACCTAAATCCATATAAAACGCTCAAAGATTAGGAAGGAACATACTACCGGAAACAATTTTATGAACAAGATATTCTTCATCAACTAGATTACGATCATTTTCTTTTAAATTTTATAATTGTGAATGTCAATAAAGAATGAATTAGTCTTGTAAAGATGCTATTGTCTTCACCAGTTTCACCACATTAATGGATAGTACTGGAAACGGAATGCGGTAACAATTCGATAATATGTTAGCACTTTAAATATGTCTACTACTAACTATAAGAGGTATAAGTAAGTACATTCATTGCTTGCTGCCAGTAGCACCTAACTCAACTGTTTCGCATTGCGTCCAATATTATACACGTCTGGCTGTTAAGAGGACTCGTAAACTAAATCGAAGTGAATGTTCTCTGTGCGACCTTGAGATCGCACGTCTGACCCAATAAGAACATTACTGCTAACTCTCCACGGTGTCGATGTCGGGCGCTGCGGCTAAGTTACGATCACTGCAATACATGGCGGCATCTCAGTAAGGGTTAAAAACTAATATTGTCGGAACACTTTGACCAAAAAATGATTTAGTAAGGACAATAAGCGCGGTAACAGGTAGAGGGGGTGAAGTGGCGGGGCGGGCGGCGGCGGCGGTGGGCCCCCCTAGCAGGGCGGGCGGCCGGCAGACGAAGGCTCAGCGCTCACTCGCGCGCTCGGCGTCGTCGCGCTACCACGCAGTGCGCCGGTACGAACTCGTTACGTAACGTCCTCGGCTTGCTAACTGTTGAGTACGAGCTCGCGCGCACGCTTGCACCGCTCCCAGCGCGCACGGCATGCCTCCGCGACTGACCAAGCCGTCGCCATGGCTACCCCAGAACACAGAAGCGACGACACGTTAAAATAATGTAGCAACTACCACCAACTTACTGCCACACATTCCTGCCAATTTTTATAAGTTTTTACAACATACCTAGTAGTGAACGCTTTGCTTAAATTGTGATAACAAATTTACGTGAAAATGATTCCGTGCCAGTTCATTCGATGGGTACACCGCAAGAATGCCTAGCTGTCATAAAGCAATCATCGCTTATCGTCGCTTACACTGCAGATGCCTTCGTTAGACCTAAGTTAGGGTATGATGAGAACCAAAGACTGAAACGTTTTGAAATATAACAACTAGATACCGCGGACGTGAAGCCGTCGATTTCTCCGAAGCTGGACCGTTCAATTTCAAGATTCGCGATAACATCAGCTCGTGGGTGCTGTGGTGGCGACAACGCCATCTTCGGATGGGCGCACCGCAGACACCAAAACCTATCGAAGAAGATGAGTGCGTGCCTCGAGTGGCCGTAGTAGAAGATATAGGGGAGGGCACCGACCGCAAGCTGGAGCGGCGCCGAGGAGCCCCCGGGCCGCGCCGCCGCGGGCTCGACAGCGAGCTGGAGGGCGAGCGCCGCCGGCCGCGCCGCCAGCCTCGCAAGCGGTGAGTACCACACCACTACCACCACCACCACACACCACCAACACCACACACCACCAACACCACACACCACCAACACCACACACCACCAACACCACACACCACCAACACCACACACTACCACCACCACACACCAACACACACCAGCACACAACAAACACAAACCGTTCAGACAATAAATTACGGCTCTGCGTGCCAGCTGAGCTTAATATTGTGACCAATTTAGTTCTGCGGTGGTTCTGACATTGAACAATTTCAACGTAAAAACGCTCATGTAGTGTTCACCTTGGAAAGCGAGCTGTTTGCGAAATCGCTGGGTCTACCGCATCGCCTCCGACGACGATCGATCTCACGGAGACCTCATTATACCCACACCTTAGCTGTTCCCAAGTTTTTATTACAACTAAATTATCATACTGAACAATCTAGGAGACGCCTTTGAAATTTAACACGCGAACCGAACTTTTTGCGAGTTATAAACTTGTTGTACTTTGTAAATAACGTGCCGAACACTAGTCGCGATTATTTTAATTTTAACGTCTTTGATGTTTTAAGTCAACCTTAGCCCCGTGATGGGCTTAATTGATTAGTTAAATGTTCACGTAACTTGTTGTTAAGTTTTGTACAGTTAAGTTAATTGCTGCTACTTTTTCCGCGGCGGGACAATGCCCTCACCGACAGACTGTTGACGCTGCGGCTTTTCTTCTTGAAAGAGACTTAAACTGTGGTTGGACACCGCTTTTTTTGTTGGTAATGCTTACAATGCTCTATCAGCTTGTAACAATTACTCATCGCACACCGATGAGTAATTGTTCATCAGAGTTCAAAGTGTTGCGGTGACAAATATAGCTCGGCGACAGTTAAGAGTGATAAGGAATATTCTATACCTAATTGAATGATTATTATTAATTCGATATCTTGGTAGTCCGACTGGTGGTTTAGTAACTTACTTGTAACCGATTGGCTGAAGATACCTGCCTAGAAAAAACTTTTGCCCCTTTGAGCTTTGGTTGCGCCAAAACAGTAGTGTGAAATTAAAATAATTCGAGTAGATTACGCTGCAAATTCGCGAACTTTAACGCGACTCAAAACTTTACTAGTCCCTTCACTTTGGTATATTAATATACAACGTTCATTTGTAACTAATATTAATTTCAAAGGAATCGTTTTCAAGGAAATAATTTTTAACATATTGTATTCGAAAGCACAGTCGGTAAGTCAGAACAGGCGTAAAGTTATATCTTAAACTATTATAAGGTGTCAACTGGGTCAACTGGTACATATGAGTATTCACGTGTATCTGCTCGTCCGTTATTGTATTAATTTATGGAGTCACTGAAAATTTTGTAGAAAGTTAGGCAGGTATAACGTATTTATTTAAACTTTGTATAGTATTAGTATATTTGGGATGTAGGCGGACTAAATGCAAATGTGGCCAAGTGAAAGTCGGACTCTCGTACGAAGGGTTTCGTACCATAAACCGAAAAAAACACGTTTCTTGTATGCGAACCCCATTAAATTTTAATTAATCCTTACTAATATTATAAATGCGAAAGTAACTCTGTCTGTCCGTCTGTCTGTCGCGCTCTCACTCCAAAACTACTGAACCGATGTTAATGAACAGAAATAGTCCAGAGTAGAGTCTGAGAAAGGACATACGGTACTTTTATTCCGAGAGTATGTTCCCTAGGGATAACGCAGGCGAAGCCGCTGGCAGAAGCTTGTATAATTATATAGCGGTAATAAAAATACTAAATGCGCTCCGCGAAAAATTTCAACTGTCTACCTATTACGGTTCTTGAGTTACGGCCCCCAAACAGACAGACGGACAGACGGAAGGACGAACGGACGGGTGGACGGACAGACGGAAGGACGAACGGACGGACGGACGAGCGTATGGATAGACGGACAGATGGAAGGACGAACGGACGGAAGGACGAACGGACGGACAGACGGACGGGTGTACGGATAGACGGATAGCGGAGGCTTAGTAATAGGGTTCCTTTAGTTACACTTCGGGTATCGGGCTGGTTACCTTTGGGGTAAAAACGCTACACTGCTCCTACTACAGGTCCAAAGCTTTTATGTTTTTCAGAAAATCAGATAAACTGTTTGATTTCGTCGCAAGGGCTACGGTGCCGGTCTTGGCTTTGATTCACCGGTCAAGCAAAAGTTTGTTGGGTATTTGCATCTGAGATTTATGTAAATGGATATAGACTCACCTCCTACGCCACGGGACTTAAACACAACTATATATAGTATAACGGGACTTTTACATTGAATTTATCTCATTTTTATTATTTGCACCAACAGAACTATACACTCTGTGAAAATTTCAACTGTCTACCTATTAAATTTTTGAGATACAGCCCGCTGACAAACAAACAGACGGACGGATCGACAGAAGAGGCTTATTTGGTTACCCTTAGGTAAGGAACACTAAGAACTAAGATGACAACTTTATCCAACAATTGGTTTATAAATGAAGGGCTCAACTTGCACAAACACGACGCTGCTATATTTTCAACTTTTTGAATTTTCTCTGTTTTTTCTAACGAATCATTATCTATCATTATCGAATAACTAATCATACCTCAAAAGTGGTTATGTAGAGAAATAAAAATAATCACCACCCTTGACTGATTAAATGGTGATAACATAAAATAAAATAAACTGGAGTCAACAGCAAACCCATCAAAAATAAAAAAAAGCTGATGTAGGATATATCCCAACCAACCACCAACCAACCAACCAGCTCGTGGCTAAATAATAACAACCGCACGGTTCGACCTTCAAGGTTAAACCTCGCTTGCCGAGGTCTATGGATGTGTGACCATTTTAACATACCGAGGCTCTTCCGTGCCTTTGAAAGCACGTTAAGACGTCATTTCAGAAGAAAGAAAATCTGGCACCAGTCTTGCCGTGTTACCCAGTTGATGGATTACGGCCGCTCTACGTGAAATACTGGTATTCAGCTGAATCCGTTTTGACTGGTAGCCGACCCCATTATAGTTGGGAAAGAGCTAGACAGTTGAATATTCTTATCAGAATGTTAACCATAGTTTTGAACGACAAAGGAAACATATTTATTTGAATAGGAGTCGAACCTGGGACAATAGTGTCTCTCCAAAAACTCACCGTACCTACATTCAAGGATTTTCTCAGTCGAACAATTTCTAAATCAAATAATGTTGATTCGAAAACTTAGATTGTATGAAAAGTTGTCCAAACAATATTGTTCTAAGTTTATATAGTTGTATTTGTCTTGCGAAGGACTTGTATAAAACTTTGGAAATTATATTTATTACCTTTGATTCTTTTTTTTTTTTTTTTTTTTTTCCTATTAATAGGCACGCGCTTGACCACCATCTCACCTGATGGTAAGCGATGATGTGGTCGAAGATGGAGCACGCTTGCTTTGAAGCTCTTTCCTAACACATAGTTCACTTTTTAGGATTGGCTATCATCAAATGACTTCTTCCGTTCTGGGCAGAGGGAGGGAGTGTCAGACTCTTACTGATTAAAACACATGCGTGTTCCTTCTAATGACCTTGGCATTCCAGGGCTGCGGTGACTCTTTCGAACAAATAGCAAATTCAGTATACTTATTAGGAAAATAAGTCTGAAATCACCATAGCAGGTGATTGGCGTTCTATAGTTTCTGCTGGAGGAGTGTGAAACTATACAGGAAAAAGGCGTAACTTTATGTCTGTCATTTAATTCAGGACCAATTTGGCCTCCCTTAAAGACATATATTGCGTTAGGAATAACATCCAACTTCTCTTGACCAAAGACTTCTTGTTTTAATTTATTCCCTAATAATATTAGCAGGTTTCTATCCTAAGGTTGCTGTCTTTCTCTTTTTTCATTGTTTAATTTTTTATTTAATTGTCCTTTCTCTTATCCAAGACGCCTTTAAGTCGTCGCCTTTTAAAATATACGCGCGAGACAGGAGTCGGCAAAAGGTCCTCATTTGAGCCCTTTCAAGTAAAACAAACATGACGGTGCTGCAACTTGTCCCACATACAGCCCTTTGGTATGCAGGCTTTGACATACTGCCTATACGTTGTTTCTTTAGCAATAGGAAGCGGAGACAAATTTATACACTCTAAGAAAATATTTTAAGTACGAGAAACTAAAAAACCGGACAAGTGCGAGTCAGACTCGCACACGAAGGCTTCCGTACCAAATTGGAAAAAATAAATAATTATAATACGGAATTCCGCTTAGTAATTACTGATGTATCGATATCTTCATACTTACAAGAAAAACGCTCAGTACATATAAATTTTGACTACGATGACTTTGTGAATAATTTTGCGAGTGTTCGTTTTCAGCCAGCCTTGAGCCGTAGTCTACAAACAGCCTTCAGAATTTTCAGTTCATGATTCCTGAATACCTAGGTGGCGTGAGGTTTACAGACGGTTGTCGGCCATGTTATTTTCGGTTTAAATTCCCCAGATTATTAGGTTTTTTATACGAAAATTTAGCAGTTCTGATAAACATTTCACATAAAAAAATTGTGGACATTCTACATCCTTTGAAAATACAGCTACGACGTGATGTCATCACAACCTGATCCTGATCTTGTACCTTAGTAACGTAGCATTAGATCATATGTTCAAAGTCTATTTTTCAAAGAAAAGCGAACAGCCAGTAAAAACAAACTCCGACCGCACTATTTGGAGGCACCTAGTCGGGTCTCCCACAACCGCGAACCTCCTTGTTACGAAGTCGGCAAACTTATGTTCACCTCGACTTTGAAATTGTAAAACACGTTTTCGTCTGGCTCCTGCATAATTAAGAAGAAAAGAAGTTTCAAGGCTAAGGTGGGCAATAATAAGGACTGGATTTTCTTGGGATTTATTAATTTACTTACCGGTATAGCTATGAATTTCTTAGGATTTATCTTTGGCGTGCGGATGAAAATGAAACTACGCTGTCGAGTGTTTTCGTAGTTACAAAATATGTGTTTTATAATACACTCACATTCTGCCAGTTACGATGTTTTATTCAATAAGATATTAAAATGGATGAGTCTTTCATGTTCATGCTCTTAGAGACAACTACTATCACTACTCGTACTATCACTGGCAAAATGTGAGTGGTATGGTTATGATGAAACGTTAAAGAAAAAATCAGTAACACAAAAGACAATAGTAGTAGGAGTACGGATGGGTTTTAGTCAGCAAGAGTGTGCTGAATGACTCCCCACCCAGAGCGGGAGGAGTCATTTAATGATTTTCCATCCTCAAAAAAGAAACTCATTTTCCACCTACAAATCGACCAGCACCCCTCACTCAACAGTAGCACTTGTAACGTTTGAACCAAATACAATCCCTATTCGGATTACACAATTTATTAGTCACAATGTTGTACACAGTTCTGACAAACCTCAGTAAATAATAACGATTGACAAGCTGTCAACTGTCAAGTCAGTCGTGTCGCTTACGAAGTTAGCCAAATTGTGACATAACCGCGTCGCTAGAGATTCAAGTATGATTTCAGCGAATGATAAATCATCAAATATTAACGACAACAAATTAATACACTCGTTCATAGATCTGAAGTACAATTTTTTAAAGAATAATACTTCGCAACTCTGTAGCTTACTTTAAATTTATACAAGTAAAACTCACAAATAGAAACTACATACGTAGATATCATAGCTGGTGTCAAAAGCAGTTACTCAATAAGACTTGTTCTTCATTTTATATATTCTTTCGTATTAGACCGTACCTTTTAACTTAATGTTTTCTCGGATATTGCGAAAGTAATTCTTTTTTTTTATTGTTTTTTTTTCTATTTAGTATCAGCCATTAAGCTTTAATTAAATTTGTTTGCCGCCATAGAGGCAGTTTTTGAGATTTAACACATCGATTGATGTGTCATCTCTTTAATTTGAATAGCTTCAGATTGAAGCAAGTCTTGTCCTTCTCAACCAGAATACGCTATGATCAGTGGTCATGGGTGCTATCGCCAATTGGTTTTTGTGACGTTTCAGCCTTTGTTTGTAGACATCACAGGACCTGTCTATCTGCTCCCTCACAGTAGGCATTCTAGAATATTCGTGGACTTCTGTGTTCTTTACAAACCATGGGGCACTGATCAATGACTTAAGAATTTTATTTTGAAAGCGCTGAAGAATCTCGATATTGGAATAGCTTGCCGATTCCCAGAGTTCGATAGCGTAAGTCCAAACTGGTTTGATTATGCTTTTGTAGATCAAAAGTTTATTTTCCAAGCTGAGTCTAGATTGTCTGCCTATGAGCCAGTGCAACTCTCTGAGCTTTATGTTTGCTTGATCTTTCTTAGCCTTGATGTGGTCTCTCCATGTGAGTTTCCTGTCCAGATGCATTCCCAGGTATTTTACAGTTGTTTGCTGAGGTAGTTCAGTTCAATCAAGTTTCACCGGTGGAGAGTCTCCACGCTTTAGAGTGAACGTCACGTGGGTCGATTTTGCAGCACTTGCTCTTATCCTCCACTTTTTAAGCCATGTTCCAATGCGAAAGTAAATGAATTAATACTTTTTGGCCTTTGCAAATACAAGTTTACTTTTAGATAAATGACATGATAAATGTCCCACGGCCCTTGTAAACTTGCTAATACATAATATTTATTAACAAACACAATGTTTTGCGACAACGGTTACATTGTGCTACAGTAAAAAGGTTTGTAATGGGTATTTTACACCCTGCAGGTACAAAATAATAAGCGTGAATATTTTCTAAGTCTAGCCATTTGACGAACATTCAGGGAGACGGACGCCATGCTGAATTAAATAACAAATTGGAATCAAACGATCGGTCCGGAGCTTTTATGGTGCATATTTATGGACTAATTTCTTGGCCATAATAATTAATGAGAAAATTCAAACTATAGGTAGAATGTATTCGATCAAAGGGTTGACGTGAACCCGGCTGCTATTGTGGATCCCGGTATTCAGTAGAAATTCAGCTGCATTAGTCTGGGGTGGTAGCTGGAACTGGATTGTTTTCACATCTTTTTGACATGGTTCTCGGTATAATCTTTTGTTTAGGAAAAGAGCTTTGTTCCTTTGAGCTTTGGCGTCTGATTGAAACACCCTATAGAAACGTTGAAATTGAGCTGCATCGTACCGGGCTGGTAGCTGGAGCTGGAACTAGAGACTTGACTTTTGTTTGACTTGGTTCCTGGTATAATCTCGAGGACTTTGTTCATTTGGCGTGTGCCTGAAACCAATATTGCTTTTGAACAGTCCATTTTGTCGGTACGTTTTAACATATTTATATTGGAAATCCGCAAACAGATGCAAATGACTAGCATTTGGTATTTGCTGCTTCTTATTAAGGATGTAATAAAATGTAATGTAATAAAATAGACAAAAAGGAAATTCTTTCGACCTTTCATTTTCTGCATGCTCAAAATTGAATAATTAAATGACTTATGACTTAATTAAGGCATAAAACAAGTATGAAACCAAATAGCTTATAATTTATTTTTTAAATCAAGCTAGGAATAAGACATTGAAAATTAATAAGACGTGAAATAATACACAGACACTGTTCAGTATACCAATCTTCATTGCTCGCCACATTTAGTTTTAGAAAAATAGACGATGAACTTAATAATTTCGGATTAAGTTTAATCAATATGGAATGCAGTCACGCCTGTCAACCGTTTGTCACCCTGTGTTTGATTTGAAGGTATCATCTTAACTTTTTTTTATAATGCCATCTCACTGGTCATTCGTCTTTCTTATAATTTTTAGAATGATAATATTAAATTACATTACATTTTACTATTTACATTATATTATTAATACTTTTAACATAAATATAAACGTATTTTATTGTAAAAAATACAAATGCCAACAAAAAGGGGAAGTTAATTATCAAGTTAACAGCACACCTAATTATTTAAAATTTTCCTTTGTGACCCAAACCGTGTGCGATGTAGTTCAAACTGAAATTCGGCCGAACAGTCGCACAATGCATCATGCATATTGAAGAGCGTGTGAAACGAGTGCTTGAAAAACATACCGAAAGGTCCCCTTGAGTGCAATATACGTTATTTGAATTTTACACTTTTTTCTTATTTAGGGACATGACGTTACGGTTCTGTTCTCCTCGGGGGGTATGCAGAAGTGCTTTTACAGGTTCAATTTAAATTAGCAATCATGATGAGTGTCATATCTGATAGAGGAGCTCGATGCTAAAGAATAACAGCCACTCAGGTCGATCTTCAAGGTTAAGCAGCTTGCCAAGGTTGGTCTGTGGATGGGTGACCATCTTAACATACAAAAAGAAAGAAAAGAAAAAAAAAAGTCAGTCGGCAGTCGTTACTGGCTTTCGGCTGACTCCAGTCTTGCCAAGAAGTACCGTGCCACCCTGTTAATGGGTTGTGCAGGTCTGGTAGGTGGCCGCTCTATGTAAAAAAAAGTTAGGCTAATGATGATGTGTGTCATATCTCTCTCCTCTGCCTACCTCTCTCTAGACTTATCTCAACTATGTCGGGGGGTCTGCCAATCAGACCTTTACAACCCAGTAAGTTGCCCCATGGCGAGACGCGTGTCAGATTTTTGGACAGATCGTGAATGACTTTCGGGTGAATAGTCACCATTATAGTTGTCTTCGAAAGGGGATAGAACCTTTGTGGCGTAGCCCCCGTCACATGCACACATACGTGAGTAGTACACTTTTAATGATTGTCATTGTTCTCAATTGCTAACTTTACCTGATATTTCGGCAACATGGTACTTTAGGACACCTTGTTGCAAACATTTTTCTATGTTTAAGTGTCCTGTACCCATATATACCTGATTTATCATAATGGAGACGGGGCTAGGTCCCATAGAAAAATATCCGAACCCCTTCAAACACATTAATAAATCATCTGCCTCGTTGTTCTAGTAGTGGCTACTGTTCATCTGGAAATATTCAATAGTAGCTATCAAGCATAGGACTTCATGAACTCAGTAATAGTTCGCTTGTTTGCGAGGCTATTTCACAATCCCGGGTAGTTTGAAGCGGCTGCCTGCTCCTCTTACGTAATATCTAACAGATACTAAGCACTTATTGTTCAACTGCTTTGCCATATTGCAAAAGCAAGTAGATAATTATTGATTATTGAGATAAGTGATAGCTTTATGGAGTGTCGATTTGTGCCCGTTTTGATAACAGTAGACTCGCATCCTCTAACATGGAACTTACTCGTTCATATAGCTGGGGATATGTGACTACATTAAAGGCACAACTCAGCCTGACCCTATAAGGAATAAAGGTGTGATGACAATATAAATTAACCACCAGCTGCCGCCCGCAACTTCGTACGCACATGTCTCCCGTTTTTCCCGTTCCCAAGGGAATAACGGCAAATCCTTCTTTAACTCTTCTACACTCCCCAAGGTACCTTTTTTCCGGTACAAGCCAAACAGTGACCAGTTTCGGAAGAATATAATGTATTACGATCAGGAATATCTCAGGCTCTTTCTGGGTAGGCTCGCTCCATCGTAGACTTTGTCTCTGTCATCTCTGATATAGACTAGAGTCAAGATCAAACCCATTACAAATTAAAAAAAAAATCTTTGCCCTATGTTTATTTTTGTGGGTTCAGTGCAACTTAATCTTCTCCTTCTTCTTCGATATTTCTCTATTAGTCGTCATCTGGGTATTCACGCCCTTTCTAGGCACATCATCCTTCACATAATTCATATTTTTCTTCCGTCTCCCCTCCTCTTATAGCTTTCATAGCGTGAAGATATTATCATCAAAAATTGCAGACTCCAAGCATTTTTCCGGTGATACTGACAAGTCCTACAAAAGATTCAGTTGGCTTTATTACCATTGTGTAAGTAGTTACTAAGTCTTCGGCCGTTTATCGACATCACAGTGCATTTTTCAGCGTATCAAAAGAAAGTAGCCCCGAAGTCACCACTATTATTCGGAGTGCAACCGCAAAGCGGTCGATCGGGAACACGGAAAACACATTTTTAACTCCTACCGGTCCCTAACTACGTGCATACCTATTTTTTTCCTTGCCGCTGCGTAAAATGAAAAATGTTATTGGTTATGTCATTTTTAAAAAGGGTTTCGCTGGCGGCTGGACTTCGTACAACTTTATTTTTGGTGAATGATGATAATGTGAAAGATATTTATCGTCAAGAAAATAACATGTTAAAGCTTTTCTCTGAAATGTAACACCGACGTACTCAGAGACTACATAATTCTATAAAGTCTAGATTTTTTCCTGGTCAGACGGATTAAGTATATGAGGAGAATTTAATAACACTGGTCAACAAAAAACACTTTTCGTTTGCAACAAGTTTTTTAATGAATATGTTTAAATATCATAAAACTGAAATTAGAATTATTGAGACATATGTAAACAGTTTTCCTGTAATATTATTGTGAAGTCGTGCTTTGAGGCGGAAACTGAAGTTTTGCGGTGGTTCTAGTACAGGCCTATTATAATTTAAAAAACCGGCTAAGTGCATGTCAGACTCGCACACGAAGGGTTCCGTACCATAAACCTTGTTTTTTTTTATATTTGAATTGATTGAATGAAAGGTAAATTGTGGTTTCCGATTTATGACGTATTAAATAAAAACTACTGACTAGATCTCGTTCAAACTAATTTTCGGTGGAAGTTTGCATGGTAATGTACATCATATATTTTTTTTGTTTTATCATTCTCTTATTTTAGAAGTTCCAGGGGGGGGGGGGGATTATAAGTTTGGAAGTGTCTCTCGCGCAAACTATTCAATTTATAAAAAAAAAATATATTAGAAACCTCAATATCATTTTTGAAGACCTATCCATAGATATACGTACAGGTTTGATGATAAAAAAATTTTGAGTTACAGTTCCTCAAAAACTTGTCTTTTTATTCTCTTTTTGGGTGAAAATCTTAATGCAGTTCTCAGAATACATCTACTTACCAATTTTCAACAGTACAATTCTTATAATTTCGGAGAAAAGTGGCTGTGACATACGGATGGACAGACAGTCAGACAGACATGGCGAAGTCGTAAGGGTTCCGTTTTTTGCCATTTGGCTACGGAACCCTAAAAATTGGTTGTATGTCAGTTGGCACATCAAGATACACTTAACTATTCTTTTACATTCAAAAAAGCCAAAATAAATCTCACTTTTTTAACTTGTAATGTATGTATGTACGTTTGTTCGAGAGTGGAATCTTGCTGCCCAATTTTGAAGCAGATAATAATATCTTCAACCGATTGAGCTGAAATTTTGTATACACGTTTAGTTTTAATTACAATACATGGTAAGCTGTGTGACGTCATTCTAAATTCAATATGGCGGACCATCCAAGATGGCGGAATAGTTATTTTTAATGCGTTTCTACAATATGGGTATCAAATGAAAGGACTTGTTGAGAGTAACTTGAAAAATAATGTGACGTCATTTTGTATCCAACATGGCGGAACATCAAAGATGGCGGAATAGTTATTTTTTATGCACTTCGACAATACGGGTATCAAATGAAAGAGCTTGCTGAGAGTAACTCGAAATAACTAAAAAGTAGTAGTAGTAAAAAACGAATTATAAAAAAAAAGCTTAAAACTTTAAAAAAGCTTAAAGCTTAAAGCTTTTTTTTATAATTTTTTAAATCACTTGGTTTTCGTAAGTACCTATAAGTATGTAATTAATCAAACCTCGCGACAAGCTTTTATGATCAATTTTAAAGTAAAGTTTTATTTTCTTCTTTTTAGAGCATTTAAATAAAATCTTTTTAAGAAAAGTTTTAAAATGGTTGTTTGTTGGTTCATATTATATAAGAATAAAAAAACTCAGTAAACTGAAAATACAATTACTTTTTTGAAAAATAATCAAAATTAGTAAGCATTCCTTGTTGCAAAATCTTGTTGACTATACTTATTCATCTGCCTAGCCTTTTCCCAACTTTATTGGGGTCGGCTTCCAGTCAAACCGGATTCAGCTGAATACCAGTGTTTTACGTGGAGCGGCTGCCTACCAGACCTCCACAACCCATTAACTGGGTAACACGGTACTTCTTGGCAAGACTGGAGTCAGATTTACTGGCTTCTGACAATCCGTAACGACTGCCAAAGATCTACAAATGACAGCCGGGACCAACGGCTTAACGTGCTTTCCGAGGCACGGAGGAAACTCGGTATGTCAAGATGGTCACCCATCCACAGACCAACCTTGGCAAGCGTTGCTTAACCTTCAAGATCGACCCGTGTGGCTGTTATTATTTAGCCACGAGCTCCTCGCTGACTATAGTTATTGTCTGAGATATTCTTGGTGCATTAGCGTAAATATCTGCCTTACTTTTTTTGTTAAAAATTAACTTGATCTCGATGATTTTAGGTTACATTTTATTTAAATACACCAAGTGAAATCTTTACAAGAAAAATAACACTCCAGTAAATGCAAGCGTTTGTCGTTGATCGTCGGTCGTTCAATTTAGATGCTTAATCTTCTTCTCTCAGCTTGGCTCGAAATATACTTAAGGGGTAGGCAGTTACAGCCTAGGAAAAGTTGGACCGATATTAAAGTACCTAAGCAAAGACAATGGAGGTCTCCAAATATTGAAAAGTATAGATCTTTGCTGTTTTTAACCCACTTAAAAAGAGGGTTATTGGCAACTGCGATTTGCGTGAGTTATTTGAATTTTGACCAAGTAATGTGCATCTAATTCGTACAAATAATCCCTTGAAGAATTATATTTTTATACTACTACAACAAATTTTAAGCATAACAATACTAGATGTTGTCAGTAAAATAATGAGGAGCTCGTGGTTAAAGAATAACAGCCGTACGGGTCGATCTTCTGGGTTAAGCATCGCTTGCCAAGGTTGGTCTGTGGATGGGTGATCATGTTAACATACTGAGTTATCTCCGTGCCTCGGAAAGCACGTTAAGCTGTCGGTCCCGATTGTCATTTGTAGATCTTTCACACCAACACACAATCCGACTCCAGTCTTGCCAAGAAGTACCGTGTTACCCAGCTAATGGGTTGCGGAGGTCTGGTAGGCAGCTGCTCCACGAAAATACTGGTATTCAGCTGAATCCGGATTGACTGAAAACTGATCCCAATAAAGTTGAGAAAAGGCTAGGCAGATGATGATCAGTAAAATAATGATGTGACATGTCAACTTCTGTCGATGATACCCAGTAAATTTTTTTAGTTACGATCATAAGTTATTTCAAAACTTAGATATTTATTACTAGATACACTAACAGAATATTTGACAGTCGTGGACTTTTGCATTCTCACCTATCATAGCATATCCTCAATTATGGCTTGTGACATTTTATTAGAGGTCGAAGCTCGAGGTTGCTCAAAGAGCTTAGGACAAAGAAGCCTGTAGGTATCACCCTCCCTCCTTAATCCCACTTGGGGTACTATTTGGGGTAAGTCAAGTCAAGTCTAGACGATTATTTGAATTTAAAAGACACTTTTGAACGTCAACAATAGGGTAGGTTATCCTAAGTCAACTACTTTGTAGTTAAATCAGTACCAATTCTATTTGAGCAACATTCACATTCGCATCTCACTCGCCATATGTCATAAACACCTGTAATTAAAAACTTTAGATTTGATAGATTTATTTGTAGACCCTAACAAAGGTGAGACGATACTTCACGCCAGAATAGCTGTTCAAACTGTATCAAGCGCAAGTTCGATCGTGTATGGAGTACTGCGAGATACAAGCTTGATGCCCTTTAGTCAATTGAAAAGAAGGCAAGAAGATCATCGGCAATGATAGGCTCGACGCGACGAGGATCCAAAGCCTTGAGCATCGACGACGAGTTACTAGCCCGTCGGTATTCTACCGGTTGCATTTTGCGGAATGTGCGACGAAATACCATAATTTAATTCCGCCAAGCCCGTTCCATTTTCGGACTACTAAACGAACGGCGATGCACCATCGGTACATGGTGAACATCCCACCCACACGCACAAACCGTTTTGGAAACACATTCATAGTGCGTACAGCTAAGGAGTGGAACTCCCTCCTGGAGTCTGTGTTTCCTGATAGCTACAACTTGGGAGTGTTTAAGTCAAGAGTGAATAGTTTACTTCTAGGCAGGCGTGCTACATCTTCGACCACATCATTGCTTGCCAATACGCGTGCCTATAAATAGAAAAAAAAATATTTATTAAACCTTCATCCACCCTGAACCTCGTAAGTACCAAACTTGAAGACTTCTAGCATTTGTTCCATCATAATCTTAAGTAGCTATACTCGTATAATGACAGTAATATCTTCAACATATTGGTTGTCAACCGCTCCGCGACATGATTGTGTTTCCGCAAATGTAGCGTCTGTGTCGCTACGAACTTTAATAATTATGAGATGTGCTGTAGTTTTATGATGTTATTTAAGTTTTAGATTGTTATTTTACAAGCGAACTATTTGAAATGTAGACAATATGTTAGAACAGAATAAAGAGAGTATGTGAAACTTTAAACTTTAGTATCCAATATTAAGGGCCTGTTTGTGAATAATCAGCCTCAGACCTGAGGAGTAATAAGCCCTTTAGTATAGACAATACACAGCATTTCTTTATCTAAAAGCTTTAGTATAGACAATACACAGCATTTCTTTATCTAAAAGCTTTAGTATAGACAATACACAGCATTTCTTTATCTAAAAGCTTTAGTATAGACAATACACAGCATTTCTTTATCTAAAAGCTTTAGTATATAGACAATACACAGCATTTCTTTATCTGAAAGCTTTAGTATATAGACAATACACAGCATTTCTTTATCTAAAAGCTTTAGTATAGACAATACACAGCATTTCTTCATCTATGTGACCATTGAAAAATTAGCATGACACAGTTTCGTAAGCGAAAAATTAGAATTTTTCGCTTACGAAACTGTGTCAGTACGTGGTTCTCGTTGTAAATCTTTGTTGTTTGTCCTATGCTCTCAATAAAATAAAATCTAAGGTCGAGTTTATGCTGATGGTCATCTAAAATTTCACAAAATTATCTTCCCATCATTAATATTTCGGTGGTTTATAATCAAAGGCTTCACCCACTAAAGCCAATTTAAAAGTAGTCCTGCTGGAAAGTTCTCGTAAGATATTTTTACTGCGGGGATGAAAAGTATTTATGTCGTAATCGTATGTCTCATTCCAGGGGGGTGAAAAGGCCACTTTATTCACAAAAAAAAATGTCAAATAAAATTTTCATCTTTACAGCAAACGAATAAGGTTTAAGGTTGATTGGGAAAATTTGACAGTGAAGGGTAGCGTGATTTACTTTCTGATTTTCCTGAAGTGGCCCTATAGGCACTTGTTGCAGTCTACCCCTGAAACGAATCATTAAAAAGAAAACAAAAGTCACATGTGTTTTGTTTTATTTTGACATTTTTGATTCAAACTAGATTGAAAACAAGCACTTTTCCAGCCGTTGGTTTTCTAGACGATGAACAAACATCAAAACAAACAGATTTTCCCAGTTGGATAAGTACAAAAACCAGTTGTACAAATTTGTTATAAGTACTTTAACGCTTTATTATTGCGTGGCTGTTGGCAGACGTTCTCCTACTGTGCTCACTGTGCTATGAAAGGCGATCTCTAAAGAATGTTCAGTAAGTAAGTGGTATGGTTCCACGTTGATAAGATTCTGAGAAACTCGTTCTTCCTGCTCATTGCAGTATTCCACGGAATTGTTTATTTCGTTCATTCTGGAGACCCTGAACAAGACGTATTCTGTTCAGAAAGTATTCCTTTCGTGTCCCATCATCTTTTTTTTTTTTTTTTAAATAATATGAATTTGACACTGCCTTCACTCAAGTTTTATTAAAAGATAAACAGACAATATTTGTCTGTTTATCTTTTTAAACAGTTATTATTACAGGGCAATACATTTTTATGCATTGTACCTATATACACATTTGCTACCATACTATGTGTATATGTACTCGTACATACGATGATTTAGTACTTTATTATTGATCAATATAACTCGAGAAAAGAAGATAGATCCATTCATAATGTTTTCCGTTACCAGTTGTCTTAATTATCTATGCCTGTTTAGCTACTAATGAATTTTCAAACAAGATGTAATAGTATAACTATTCCTATTCAAAAACAATTTGCGACAGTGTTGTCTAAGACGTTTTAGCTATAACAATGACAAGAGCGCTACCGCAGTGCATCAGGGGAGCAATTTATAATGCACCACGTCATTCCGGGTTCACTTCCAAATATACAGGAATATTTAAGTCTTATCCTTCGCTTGCATAGTCTACGTAGAGCGGTACTATCCTGCATTTCTATTGTCTTGGAATATACAGATACCTGCAAAACTAATTTCCTGTAGAAGCATGCAGGGATCGAGTTTAACCATCTGTATATTCAAGACATTGCCTGAATATACAGATGGTCAAACTCGATAAATGTATTCTTTTGCCGTGCGATCGTTCTGGCTTATCTTCAAAACTGGAAACTGGATCGTTGAAATTTCTTACTCAGTATCTTAGTTTGAATTAAATAATGTATGTAGAATAATTATGTGCCTATTTGACTGGAAGCCGAACCAATATAGTTGGGAAAAGGCTAGGCAGATGATGATGTGCCTGTTTAGGGCTGCGGATAATACAATATGCTGCCGTTGTTACTTTCTTGCATACTTTACTTAACGCTAATTGAAAATCGCTCATAACAGGAATAATATTATGATCAATCAAATATTTAGGATCGGCCTCCGCCCTCCACTCTAGTCCGCCGTGGCTGACCAATATAAGACACTAGCGGACGCCACGCGGTTTCACCCGCATTCCCGTGGGAGTACGGAGATAAAATATAGCCTATGTTATTCGCTGATAATGTAGCTGTCCATTGCTGAAATAAATTTTCAAATCGGTTCAGTAGTTTTTGAGTTTATTCGTTACATACAAAAATATTTTCTTTTCCTTTTTATAAAATTATTATTAGTATAGATATAGATGGGGAGATTTACAACCCATTTGTGATTAGATATCCATTGGTCAAATGGGTTGACAAGTTCTCTTAATTCTAACTACGCATAATGGCTGTTCTCAGGATCTTCGCCTAAAATTTTTATATCATGATCTCAGCCGAAAGACGTCCTCTGCTGGACATAACCCTCCTCCAAGTGTCGTCGCAACAATCAGTCCTAAAATTATGTATACCTTATGTCTCAAATCAAAAGATGAATTTTTGGCACTTTTCCCCATTGATAACGAAGCGGACTTACTTCATGATAGCCAATGAGTCCCCTTCCTCTTTTATATCAGATGCTACACAACTATATTAACTCAAATTGCCTTGAATTTGAATAAAAGACGGCAATATTTAAAAAGACAAACAATATACGTCAACTTCCTAGCTTCAGCATATTTTTATAAACTGTTCCGATTTCCGTCCACATTTTCAATTCAGTTTTAATGTGTTGGACGGCGCATAATGGAACCTTATTCTACGAGGGAGTATTGAGTTGCGCATGAATAGCGCTGACAGGAAAGTGACACTGAAGGTAAATCCATAATCCTTTGTTAAATGGAAACAGTATCAGTGGGTTCGGACGGCGGCGCTCCAACTAGGTAGGAGCTGCAACGTAGGGACCTGAGTTGCCTGCATTGTTGTTGTTGACATTATAATAATACATTCAAAGTCGTGTGAAAAACTAAAAAAAAAACTTCTAAATGAACCTTTTTTGGCTTATCGAAAAAGTTTTAGAAAGTTCATATGTTGTGCCGATGAGGTTTAGTACCTCTAAGCCTCATTGGTACAACATATGCTACCAAGTAAATTTTAACGAAAAGATGAACTACATTCCGGAGTCAGAATGGCTGGCTACTATCCACGTAATAGTTTTCTCTTTAGCGAGGTACTAATTATTTGGTGCCTGGTACCAAATACAACCAAATAGATACAAAAATTCGGTATTGCTGAAACTTCCAAAATCTCTCTTGGTCCAATCATCCTGACGCAGACAATACAATTTCGATATAATTTCCCATGTACGAATACGATGTTTCTCTTCTTTTTAATTACATCTTAGTTTAGTCCAAGCTTTCCAAGCAACCCCACTCTGCAAGCTTTGTCAATTCAACTCTGGTTTTTGCATGGAATAAACAATTCTATTTCAAACATCGAAAAAATGCATCATCATCTGTTATTAAAACACAATTGTGACAATAACAACAAAACCTAATCAACTGCGCTCTAGATTACAATAAATCATTATCCAATAGTTTTATTTCTTAAAGAATATCGACTCGACCCCGTCCGTCGATACGTCGCTCACAGTTCACATCAATTCCTATAATCCGACTAGAAATAAAGAATTTCTACTTTAATCATTTCTCCAGCAATCTTAATTTGACAGGAAAAACTAGATCACAACAACAAAAAAACTTAATCGCCAGCTGCGTTCTTGAATTCAATAAATTACTGTCCGATAGTTTACCAGCTCTACATTGTCCGGTTTTTCAAAAGTGTTCCAATTTCTAAAGTACCTAGTCTGTAGTACTTAGTAAGTAGGATTTGACCCCGTCCTTCAATATGACTTTCACAGTTTCAATCCAACTAGAAATAAGGAAAATCTATTTTAATAAATTCTCCGAGACTGTAATATATTACATCATCAGCTCCTTCACCATGATTGGGGCTAAAACTTGTTTGTTAACTCCTCTATATCGTCTTTAGTAATAAGTGAGATAATTATAACCCTGTTATATTACTTAAAGTCATAAAAAAGCCTGTAACTGACACCAAAATGTTATTTGGGACACTAAGCTATAGTGTACCGTCTACCAATTTCCGTCATCGGGTCAGTACTTCCAGAGATTACCTTTGATAAACAAACAAGTTTATATCTTCACTAAAATAAGTTTAAACAAAATATTTTGAACATGTAAAGAATTTAGCACTACATAAAATGGTTGCGTCACATCACTACCCCTCCCTTCCCCAGGTATTCTATCATCGCAAATACTAGAGCATCGTACTATAACTATGGTCAGCGGGTCAAGGCGCACATTCCAGTACTTGGAATCTGATCGCCTTCCTCCGAAGCACGGGGTAGTATTGAAACCTAATTATATGGGCGGCCTCACGACTGTACTCAATGAGTGCATAGCGTGCTGGTGAAAGGGAAAGCGGCAAATGGCTCCCAGTTGAAATGAAAACCTGTGTTGCAAGTTGAATATTAAGTTCTGTTAGTATGTTTTATATTACAACCGCACGCGTGTCTTTCTTGAAAGGGTTGGCGGATTAGTAATAGATTCCTATTTAGCCAGATATGTTAAAGGCCCAAGTAGGTAATATCTGTTCTATTTAAAGATCTATCTAGTTCTTAATGGCGCGGCATATGGGACAGGCCTATATCTAGCAGTGTAACCAAGATTTTTGTAATAAAAGTTTCTTGCACGTTCTTCTCCATAGAGATCTACGCTTTTGGATATGCAAATAGCTTCATGGTTTTGACTGGCCAACCTTTACGATTCATAAGTGCCAGTAAATGAATCTTGAAACGAAGAAGATTATAATTTTTTATTGATAAATTCGTTACGAAAAAACCCAAAAGCAATTCAAATGGAAACCGACTAACAACGCCTAGCAAGTTTTTTTTATCTTTATGATACAAGTTAATCAACTTCAGTTATTAAATAACTAAATATTCCCACAAACATTTACATTTTTGCTATCAGAAAAAGCGAAGGCAGTAAAGTTCATAGCCGGGGCTTCTTTATCCGGTTATAATAAGAAGGGAAGAGGAGCGCAAATAGCCGGATAATAGCACTATAGATGAATAAATTGTCGTAAACAGACTTGTCTTCCGCAGTTAGAAAGTTTATTTACCTATTTGTGATTTATTTTATGTCGGCGATGAATTTCAGGGTACATGTTGCTTCTAGCCCATTTTGCTCCCTGCTATGTGAGTCTGGATCTAAACCTTGTTTATTTATTGGATTACCAACAGAGGAGTCATATTATTTATGCATGATAACAGATACAGTGACAATTAATACAAGTGTGCGCTTCCATATTATGTACACACTACATGAAATAAAAAAAAAAACAAAATGAAAAGCTAAATAATAAAATCAAAACACAAAAATTAAAAAAATAATAAGAATAAAGAACAAAAATAGAAGTCAACCTATCCTATATGGAGAATAATGATAGTTTTTATGTTACTAAAAGGTAAACTCTAGATAATGACTCGATTATGTAATTTCGTTCTGTTAATGAAAGCTTCTGTTTCGCAGTGTTTTAGTCTGTATTATTCCGGAAAAATAACTCTGCTGCTCTGTCGCTTGGTCTGTTTTCTGATAGCTACAACCGGGGACTTTAAGAGAGAACTCAAGAGTGTATTTGTGGCCGAGCGTAACTGTATTAATAACATGAAAGATCATGAGCTCATTAGGCTTTTGTTTCAATTTATTTATTTATAAATAAGGCACACCAACAACTTATTTACAAAATTTATTTTATAAATTGTCACATCAAAAGGTCCTGCGTACATAAGCCACTTACAGGCTTGCACAACTTTCACAAAACCAGTTGACATTATTATTATAAATGATAATACTAGATAAAATATTTATATTGACAGAAAGATAAATTGATTCAATTAGTTGTAACGCATGAAACGCTTACAACTAATTGAAACAAAAGCCTATAGATCTCACTTTCAACTCCATCACAATCTATAACACTTTATTTCGATACCGCTAAGTAAGAGTTGGAACACTTACTTAGCCGTCTTGAAACAAGTGTAACTAAAAGGTTTCAGGTTGGAAGTCTGCAATCAAACCAACCTGTAGCGCTGCAGCCAATCTCTCAGCCACAGAGCCAAACGACCTGTCAAACTGTCTTATGTGGAAATCTTGAGTTTATTCCATCTTTTGTAGCTGCAGTGCCGTCGCCACCGCATTATGAGGAGCGACTGTTCGTTCATTGGCAATATTTCAGCTGTAAAAGTACTTTGTGAACGAAGCCACTTTTGCTATGAATTTATCTCTGTATTTAAGTAAGCCCGAAGTATCTCACTGCTTTACTTTCCTACTTTTAACGTTGGTCTATCTAAGCTCAATTTGGGTTCAACGAGATCAACTCCGAAATATGACAAAAATGTCACCGGTTCAGAACATTCATGTTTGTTGTGTTTTATAAAATTCTTTTTTTTTTGTCACTTCAGCGTTTTACCCATTTTCTTGCGCTCATTGGTCGTTTTTTATTTTTCTTCGTCATTTTAAGGTTTTTCCATAGTTAATTTCCTTGCGTTATAATCTTTTGAATATGAATTATTCTGTCTAAAGTCGGTAAAATTGGACTTCAGCTATGTTAGCTCACCAAGGCATTGGTAAATCCCTTTGTATAGAGCCACGTGGTGTCTTTACATGACGGAACCACTTACCGTCTGCGCTCGCAACGTCAGCGGCAGTCAGCGGTCAGGTCTTTAGACTTCTAAAATAGAAATAGACTCTGATAAAGTCTATGTTACACATATAAAAGGACGGAGTTGAAAAAAAAAAGTTTAATCCTCTTAATAAAAGAATAATAGTTCAATCCTTTTAATAGACGCACATTTCTCATTATTAAAAATATACTTAGATACAAAAATAAATAAGAAAAACGTGACAAGATTAGCAACAGCCCCATTTCTTGAAAGCCACCCGCCACCATGGTCAGACCAAACATTAATCAGAAAATTCACTAGAATAAAATTATATTGTCGGTTAGAATTCATACGAGTAGCCTTTCTCTGTCACTTTCAGTCGATATTATGCTAATCGAGGTAATATTTTGGATCTGGCCCAATTTTCACTCAGACGTTTGAGGCATACCAATACGTCCTGCTGTAGCGGGAATTGCAGAGTCGGTGATTCTGGTATTCTCTTATTTCTAAATGACTTTGTCTCGGGCATTTTTGACGTGATAACATCTTATAAATCGATGAACGCCGACTGCACGTACGTAAAAGTGTAACGTTCCGCCTGCCGAGCGTGCAAGCGAGAGCGTGGAACAAGCGATATAGAGGCACGATCGGCCTAAGCGTTCGGCTTGTTTGTTACAAATTCAATTGTTTTCATGTGACATCACGTAAAATTATCGTCCGTAATCTGACTTTACACACACTCAATTTTTCCACGTAGCCTATGTCACGGGAACTGTACATTTTCTAAATGAAAATAACGCTCAGAGGTTGTGAGAGTCCTGAAGACTTCCTGGAATCAGCGCTCGAACAGCGAGACATTTCTATCAGAGAAACAATTTCGTAATAGCATTAGTACTTACTCAGATCCATCAAATAATTCTACTTAGTCAGAATCAGAATCAGAACTTTATTTGCTCAATATAAGATAACTTACACAAAAACATAAGATCAGCTACATTTTACCTTACGGCATGCAAATCATTAGGTACAATAATAAAATAAATGTCCATAGGTGTCCCATTCCATTTGAAATGTCTAAAGAGGCCTCTGCGAGTTAGCTTCGGCCCCTCGTACGCCTATCAAAGGACCGGGTCTCTAGGAAGAGGGACCCGAGAAAGTAAATGTCAACAAAAGAAAAAGAATTAATAGTAAAATAAAATAATAAAAAAAACAAACGTAAAAAATAAGTCATCACATTGTAACAAATTATATTATTTAAATTATAATTACTGTTTTTATATTATTTTTAATTTTATTATATTATTTATTGTTTTATTATTATTATTAGTAAGTTTATAAATTTTATTTGCTAAAATGTGGTCAAAAGATGTTACATACATTTTTGGTGCAAGACACATTCCGCTATACTACGAGTATACCTATAGCATGAGCATGCAAATATATGCATAAATTGTTGCATAAACAGCACTGAACCAAGGTTGTATTAATATTTCTTGATAATGATGAGATTTTACAGATTTTAGCCAATATGCTACCTGGAATTTAAGTCTAATTGACCTATTCGCTATCAATAAATAACCACACCGTCATTTCCTCGAATTTTCTTTCAAACATCGGTCTAACTAAAAAGCAATCACCTAAATCTGTTCAACCCAGTTATTTTCACGTAACGCCGCCATATTTTGTGATAACACTGAAATAACTACCCCCAATAACTAGCGAGGCGAACGCTGCGATAGCGATCACACTTGACCTTGGGCGGTGAACCAAGATGACCTTGGACCGTTATAATTACCCGAAGGAAACATTCGTCAACAATTATTTCTATTGCCATTTCGTGTGTACAAGTGATGTTGTAGTGATTTACTTTGTTCATGTTTTGTTATTTATGTAATGTACTTGTTTGGGTGTTTTGGGACCCATGAATACAAAGCACTGTTTAAATAAAAATTTCAAGGTTTTGTTTGGACCGTAGCCAGGGCTAACTACATTTTCGTATGTATTTGTGCAAGACCATTCTGCAAAGTTGTAAAGTTAGTCCTGGAGGCTGGACTAGACCGTCAGCCCAAAGGACGTACTAAGTGGAACAGCGCAAGTGGGCTTAGTGAGAACTACAGAAGAGTTTCAACAAATCCTGCTCGTTTTGAATAGATCAAATTACGAAAATGCTACTCATAAATCACCCGTTATATGATTGAAGATAGTTATTACCAACTTTGAGTCGGATGTAGCCTGGGGCATGGCATCCGATCGAAGTAGTGTTATTACTGGTTACATAGTTCAGTGTGCTTTTGGTTAAAACAAACTAAAAGTAAGCAATGCAAGTGCAAAAGCTAGTTTAAAATAACACGTCTGAGTTCTTCAGTTACAATTTTGAATGTAAATGTTACTAATCAATACCTCTATATATAAAACAAGCTTTTGATCTCGGCTTCGTTCGCGCATATCGCGTTTTTTCCCGTTCCCGTAGATATTTCGGGAAATCGTCTCTTGGTGGTCCCCTACACTAAGGAAGTTACTTGCCATTTTTTCTGTTAACTCACACACTG
Source organism: Lacanobia oleracea (assembly GCA_950371165.1). NCBI lineage: Eukaryota > Metazoa > Arthropoda > Insecta > Lepidoptera > Noctuidae > Lacanobia > Lacanobia oleracea. The sequence continues at coordinate 1,545,690 of OX493385.1, forward strand.
TTAATTAGTGATTCCAATATTTGTAAATGTGTGAGTATAATGAACCTACTTATTTAGAAAATTGATAATAAGTCTACCTCTGCATATCCCAGGTGCATGGTCCTCACATATTAAAAAAAAATGTATACTTACCTAAATATTGTAAAAGATTTATTTGAAAAGAGTAACTATGGAGTTTCTTGTCCATTCTTCTCCATAAGAATCTACCTTTCTGAATGGACAGTAGAGTCACTTCAGAATTTTTATATATTTGAAATGTGAATGACGTTCAAAAGTGCCGTTTAATGGCCTAATTGGAATAAACGTTTTGACTTTGACTTTGACTTTGCCATATTTCAGCTTTCTACGAGTAGTTTTGGCTGTGCGTTGTCTGTCAGTTACTCAGTATTGGAAGAACTTTAAAGACATGGTTTTTGAATTTCCTATGGAAATGGGAAAAAATGGGAGAGCTTACAAAGTCGCGGGTAAAAGTTAGATGACAATTTCCTTTATTAATTCACCTATTTATTTAATGTTGAAAAGCTTGCCATAAATAAGTCTTTCTGAAAACAAAATATCTTTAAACTCTTTGTGCCCGAGTACGGCGACGGTTCTTTTTTGACGGTCTGCGTATATGTATGTGTGTGGATGTCTGTTTCTATGTAGCTCCTAAACTGCTCATAAGATTTGGACAACAAGGTGTTGGATTTGTATGTATTTTAATATTTTACAGCTTATAAACAATTGAATAGCTCTAGTTTCCAATTTTAGTCAAAAATGCGGCTTGCGAAGTAATGATCAGCTTTAGATTTACTAAAAAAAAACATTTGTCGTAGTTCTTTTAGCACAAATCAATCATTTTTTATTATTGCGGCGTAGTACCAAAGGATAGATTTCAACTTTAATAAATAATGCTTAAAAAATATCAGCTTTAGGTTAACTTGAAAAATCATGTGTGCACAAATCATGTTTCACGTTTTATAACACCTCTGCGGCTAAACCATTGTTGGCACATACCAATCACTTTTTATGGTTGCGGCTTAATAAAATTAGATAGCTGTACATTTCAGTTTTAGTAAATAAGTTCGCTTATAAATCAAATGATCAGCTTTAGATTAACTTAAAAATCACGTTAACACAAATTACTTTTCATGTTTTATAACATTTTGGAGCAGATGCCACAAGTAAACTGCCGTAGATCAACTTCAAATACCAATGCTGAAACAGCGAGTCTAGAAAGGCCACTTTAGCAGAATCAAAAAGCAAATCACGCTACCCGTCACTGTCAAATTTTCCCAATCAAACTTGAACCTTATTTGTTAGCGATAAAGATGAAAATGAAATTTGACTGATTGTAGCGTGATTAATAGAATGATTCTAATATGATTTTCCCAAAGAGGCCTTTTTAGCTCCCAGATCATCATTTTTTATGTATGCGGCTTAGTAACAATTGAAAAGCGATATATTTCAGTTTTAATTAATAATGCAGCTTAGAATACGGCTTATTAACACCGGATCAGCTTAATATTAACTTAAAACCATGGTGACACTACTCACATTTCATATTTTATAAGTAGTGGCTTTTTAACTCTTTAAAAATCATCTAACAGATTTATAGATGTGGCTCAGTAACAATCGAATAGCTGTAGATACACTTTTTATGACATCTTTGACACATTATAATATTGTTCTCACAACCATAGTTTAGTTATGCTTCTTTCATGCATTCTATATTTTGTGTTTTTTTTTTTCAGGAATGCTCTAGAGTAAGTACAAGAACATATTAGTTCACAAACCGCCGTCGCTGCAGTCACCTCAAATGACATGACATGGCTGAGGCTGCGATCAAAGGTAATTTTAATTAAATTCATAGATCTTTCCATGATAAATTCTGATCATTAAATCTAACTCCTCTTGCCAAGAACTACCATATTACCCAGTTAACGAGTTGTGGAGATCTGGTAGCCAGTCGCTTCGCGTAAAATCCTGTATTTAGCTGAATCCGGTTTGACTGGAAGCCGAGCCCAATATAGTTGGGAAAAGGCTAAGCAAAATGATGATGATGAAATTCTGATCACTAATGTTTTCAAAATACATTTTTACATCTGAATAGAATTTAATATTCACTGGATTATAATATTATGTTACTCGTCGGAACTCCGCAGTCGTGATAAATATTGACATGAAATGGCGAAACAAAATATCTTAACGATCCATTCATTTCTAGTACAGTTCAATGAATTTCGACGTTCAATAATCAACATAATTATAAAAAAAATATGTAAGTATGTCAAATATGTTTTTTGTTACATTAACCAAATCAGTATTTGATTATTTTTTTATGTAATGGGTACCTACTTTATTTTTTTTGACATTTTTAGCTATTGCATAGCTCCACTTGTTCATATCCTATCCTTTAAAACGACTCAAAAAATGGTATTGTTAGCTATGAGAGGATAGTGTACACCAGTCAACAACTACACTTCCACTATCTTGATAAGCCCGCAATCAATTGTAGTAGCATGAAATAAAATTAAAATAGATTTCTAGTTGGTTTTGACGTATAAGTTATCGATACCCATACGTCTACGGAGTTTCGTTTCATTTAACATTCAAACAGGTTTTGGATTATTTATAGTGTACAGTTCAAAAATCTTACTTCGTAAATAAATTATAATAAGCATGTGATTTACGATAATACAGTTACTCAAGCAACAAAAAGCTGCTAATAGAATGGTGATGCACGTACGAATACTGTTAACACAATATTAATATGTTAATCTCATTTTTCATACCTCCGTGAGCTCTTAACCGTAGGCGCAAGAGCATTTGAATGTTAAAGGATTCTCGCCTTTGTTAACACCAGTTACGTTCGTCTCGACACTGACTTGTAACGAAGGCCTCAATAACGTTTAGTAACGGTTTTCAATTCGGATGTCTAACTACTGAATACTTTAAAAATCCGGACATAAGCGAGTATGGATCACGCTCCGAGGGTTCTGTACAAACTCGTATGTATCGTATGTATGTATCGAGTGTCGTTGTCCGAGTGTATATTACGTACTGAACATTGATTAACTATGAAAGTACCAAACATTACTTTAATGAAAGAAGAGTAGCATTGAAGGAAAAACTTAACTTTGTAGTCGAATAAATGTTTTTATACGTCTCTGTTAATTTTTCAACTGTTTAACATATTTATTTTGATATTTGCACTGTTGCTTTACATGTGCCGTGAGGCCTTCCTTCTTGACAAAATATATGATTCTCAGAACGGTATGGTCATAGACTTAAAATTATATGCTAGTATCACAATGTGTCGTTATCAATATTACCTTATCGTGTTAACTCGATACCTAAATGTTTTAAGTGCTCCAAGAGACCGTACGCAGGTACGTATTCGAATTTTTTTCAACTTGATACCTTTCCGACTTGGTACGGAACCCTGAAAAAATCTTTGTAAGTTGTTTGAAATAATTAACGTTTCTAGTGGCAGTCTAATGTTTGCCTTTTGACTAACATACTAACAAGGAAGTGATTGACTCAGTTAGTTGGATTTTAATGTTTTGTAAAGCAGTGTAGAGATTTTACATCGAGTTTTATACTGGAAATCATGAATAGGAGAAAATATAGCTCGAGAGTGATGTTCGAGATGCGCAATAGAATAAGGTATGTGGGATTTTTTCATGTATACCTCTAAGTACTCGTGTTATTTAAAAATTTACATTTAAAACCAAATTAATATTTTACTGTTCTCTTTTTCTACAGAATTTTTAAAGTAGTACTTTAAATATTACATTGTAATTTGGGCCCGTATATTCTTTTGACATGTAGTTCTGATGGCGCCCACACTAAAATTAGGTAGGTGTCTAAATAATATACATAAAGGAACTTCGTGGGTATATGTGACAGATACGAATATATAATAACAATAAAATATATGAATAGTGCTATGAATAACCGTAACGCTATAGGTAAAAAATAAACTATCGGTGTAGTTCAGTTGGTATTGCATCAAAGTTGATAAATTCTACTAGCTACTGCAGTCAGACCGGATCAAGTTATACGGGTATCGTCACCATATTCACACGAACACCGACTGCTGCCGTTTCAATATTCTGGCACCAACTTGCAATATTCTAGAGTATTCTTCGGAGATCCTATGTTTTATATATTACAAGTTTAAAATTTCATATTTTAAATACGAGTTGCAAAGTTTGTTAACTACTACCTGACAATCATGAAATGAACCCGTAAGACCTACAATGTAGTCCTAGTATTAGCTTTGTTATTTAAGTGCCATGCAGATTAGTGTCTAAGATGGTCTTTAGAAAAAAGAACCAAACAAATTTGAGTGGACCTGTCCAGTCAGTGCAAGCATTTGTCAGTAGTTGATCAAATTTGATTATTTAGCTAACTGATTGTCGGTTGTTATACTTAATAGTTACCGAGAGTTTCGTCAAAATTTAATTCTGCTTACAAATTGTTTTATTTAAAAATCAGTATTTTAAAATTAGCGACTAGGCTTTGCACGGAACTAGTATTTTTTAGCAACAGTTAATTGTAGTTGTAACAAAAACATTTAGTGAAAACTAGTTTTAACAAGAAAAAACGCATTGTAACTAAGAACGGGTAATAACTGTAACATATGCACAACCCTGCCTTGTTTATCGTTATTTCTATAATAGAAAATCGTATCAAAACCCGCTTTGTGGTTTAAAAGAAGTGGAGATATAGAAAGTTAGTTTAGCATAAAGGTTTTTAAGACTAAGAAAGAAAGAAAAAACGTTTATTTGCTTCAAGAATGACGAACCATGGTAAAAAAAAATATAAACAAAATTAAAATTTTCTGAAAGTTGGGAAGATATGCGCCACATATGCGCAAAACGGCCATCGCTCAGTATAATACTAGGACTTCAGTATTTTAGTACCTACTCTAGTATTCCTAGTATTTTCACACTGTTTTCAGTAAAATATACGAATCATTTTTGTTTCAAGATCAATTCTTGTTCTTGAAGGTCAAATTTAAGTAGAACCAATAAATATCAAAACCAGTCAAATATAAATGTCAGCAATGCGAATGCGAACTTTGCTATAAATTAGTTGAATCGGCCCTCTGTTCGTCGAATGTCTAGCAAATTCAGCTTTTCCAAGAAGTTCTCATAGACAAAGATCCTCGGTCGACCTACGCTTCGGTCTGGTCACTTGACATGCCAGGGTCAATGGTAGGCCAGTGTGTCATTTGAAATATAAATTTAGTTTCGGCCATGTTGGTTTTAGAGTAATCATGCCATGTTTACTGATTACAGAGCAAAATTATTTGACAGGCTGCTGTATGTTATTCTTTGATCGACGAGAGCTTGTTGGCGTAACGGTAGTTCCGAATAATTTTGAATGTAGTGGCATCGATTCTGCCTCAAAAAACTAACGTGCATAGCGAAATTTATGCGCAGTTGCTCACTAGACTAGACACAACAACCGTCCGGTCGGAAGGTCCACCCGTCTCAATGGATGTTTGCGGGACCTTACACACTGTTCTGTATAAAAGTTGCTTGTAATAAAATCATTACGTAACATACTCAGGTACTTCAAACCTGACGTTACCTGACGTAAATGGGGCTCTAATGCAAAGAAAATAAATCTCTACTGCAACCTGCAGTGCGATTCTGTGAACTGTATCTTATCGTGTAAGCTTAGGTGAAGTGAATGTGAAGTTTGCTGTCAATCCATTAAAACAAGTTGGAATGACAGTTCACTCACGCTCGCTCCCCCTCACTGTATTCGGTAAGACCGGCAGTATATGCTGTGAACTTTCTTTCAGCAGACAAACTAGGCAACTCCAACTAGGTACCTTTTTTATATAAATATTTTTTTTTTGTATATTTATAAAGAGATTTATTTCTAAGTCAGTGATCACTATCTCACCTGATGGTAAGCGATGATGTGGTCGAAGATGGAGCACGCTTACCCAGAAGGAACATGTTCACTCTAACTTTGAAGAGATTAGGGTTGTGTACTATTCAACTATATAACGTACGTACTTCCTTCTCTCACTTATCATCTCACGAAACTAGTTTACCAGTCCATTCCTGCCATATAGAAGCTAAAATGATTTATTTATATTCAGGAATAACTCAACAAATCATAAAATGGAATGAAAGGAGTTGCCAATATACAGCGAGTTAAAAACTGAATACGAATGTAGGGCCTTAATGATTCTAGAGCCGAGGCTCAATGCACGGGAGCACTTTCTCGTGGTTCGCGGACCGATGAGTACTTAGCTAATTATCACTTTAAAAGCTAAAGCTAGCTAGCTACATCAAATAATAAAAATATGTTTTCATTGGTGATTGAAAGTAAACATTTTGAACTACGGACTGAAATTATTATTGTCAATTTATTATTTAAACCATGAAATTCAGCACATTTACTACGACCAGTGTTTACTACCTACTGTAAACTAGGTCACTAGGTAACGTACCTATCTAAATCTACCAACAGTCTTTAATATAATATAGAATCAAATCAAATTATTTAGCGCAACCCCACACGTTAACATATGATGACAAAAAAAATTAGGTAAACTATGCCTTTCAAAATCGGTTTATTTTTATTACTCATCAAATCTGCGTAGTTTCACTAGGTAATTTTCACAGTGTAATTTTAAGTTTAAACGAACTTTTTCCTTTTAAATTGCTTCACCTTGTGAGCTTAGAAGAGGACTTAAGAGTTGCCGACATAAGGCACGTAAAGTTTCCAACTGCAAGTCCTGGCATACAAGGCCGGATCAAATAATTTGTGAAGATACATGTACGTTGCATAACCTTATGTCACCAATAGCATAGCAGGCGGGCACTCTCTGCCTGCAAATGACTTTTCCATGTATTCTCCTGGTGAGCCTTTGATATCATACACGAATATAGGTAAATACTTTCGAGCGTGAAATTATGGTTCAAACGGAGCTCGGTTTACGGTCGGCCGGCTTTGAGGTCAAAATAGTATCACCTAGTAATGTAATGTTTTATCTAGATATATATTTTGTATTTGATATTTGTTAACAAATAATTGGCTGTGTTAATTTTTATTGTCTTGTGTAGGTCGTACATATACGAGTATATTGTAAATTTATATTTATATTGAGCAGCACTTTTAGGCTTTTGTTTGTTTCATACTGTTTTCAAATATTGTATTTGTTTCTGATTGACTCGCACTTGACTATCTCATCTAAAGCGATATTTTCATAATTGCATAACTTCAACTTTGCTCATAACAGCCACTGACTTGTGTAAATAATACTCTCTCTTTTACCTGAAATTCCCAAGGGAACGGGCAAAAACGAGATAAGAATATAAGATCCGTGACATGGGTTGACCGTTTTGTAGTTAAAATGTTTCAGTTTAGTTTATTCTAGGCAAATAACAATACTAGAAGTTATTATTTTCAACGTCTTTTCTGGTGGAAAAAACTACAGTTTTCTTTTGATCTTTGATATGAAAATTAAACGAAAAATATCCTTCTACTGACGATAAGAAAAAATTCTTAACAGCCAACCGTTCCTAAGCAGTTCTTCCCGTCAGTTATCATCCCCCTCAACCAGTATACCTGTCTATTCCTGCCATTCAGTTGGAGAACCTGATGTAGAATTCGATTATAACACCTCCAGTCCCTCCTGGGGTTCTGTACTAGGGATGTTACGACGTGTTTAGCGGAGACACGTGTAAAAAAGATTAATAAACGATTTTTGAAAAAATCGGCCAAGTGCACACGAAGGGTTCCGTTCCGTAAACCAAAAAAACTCGTTTCTTTTATGGGAGCCTTCTTCAATTTTTAATTAATTAATTTTTGTTATAGCTGCAATAGAAATACACACTATGTGATAATTTCTACTGTCTACCTATTACGATTCTTGAGACCAGCCCACCGACGGACAGACGGACGGACTGGCGTACAGCGGATGCTTGGTAATAGGATTCCGTTGATTACCCTTCCAAAGGTAAAAGTGCCCAGAACTCTAACATTGCACCTGAGTAGACCTCAGTTAAAAAACTTGCGGAGGTGGATGCAAAGTTCCATTACAACCGTATTCCCTTATCCCGCACCCGGCACCCAGGAATACCAATATCTATTAAGATTCCTGAGCCGACTCCCTTGATTTACTATGCCGCCTGATCTATGGCTGCAGATTGAATAAACCTGCCGTTTCAGTACTGAGTGTTTTCTTAAGCTTTTTACTGTGGTGAGGGAAAGAAACATAGAAAATGATTATTTGGGACTAAACAAGTAAAACTATCAGTAATAATTTAACGAAAGCTACATTTAATCTGTGCGAGGCCAAAAAGCACAGCATACTATTGTTTTGTGAAATTTAAGTAAAATAAAAAAATATCACAGCGTTGGTATTATGACAGGGCCTGAAATATGTAATTACGGTATGTTTCTGTAAAAATATGCATAAGTAGACTCATCTGGTATAAAAGTTAAACTGAATTCATTTTGATAGGTTTTAATAAAATAATGTAATGATACAAAAGTGTATATTAAATAGTTTTCCAGTCGTAGTTACCACAGGCCTTGATTTTACCTTGTCTGACCACATAAATAACTAACCGATAATATAATGTAAACCACTACCCAATTAAAATTATAAGGTTTGACCTTTGATTTAAGTGGCGTGGCATTTATTTTGCCACACTACATAAAATTGATGAAAAGGTGACTATAGTATAACTATCAAATTCGATTTAGTCACCTTTTTGTTGCATCACTCTTGCTAAGGGGTGTAGTGTGGTGATAACCAGTTACGGAATTTTGCAGTTCAAAATAAGAGCCAGTCGCCCCTTACCTATATATTATGTAAAATACTAGTATTCAGTTGCATTCGGTTAAACTGGCAGCTGACCCCCACATATAATAATAATAAATATAATAGGCGAGGTAGTTTGATAGAATTTCGAGCAGGGCTGTGAAAAGCGGAAAGCACGTCAACAATGCACAGGAAAAACTTTGACACAAAATATCTATACGAAAAACTGTCGACCCATTTTTTTTTTCGAGGATAGAACCTAACTACTTGTGAAAATAAAGTCCATCAACCTGGATTTTTCTGTATTAACATTGAACATAAACTTGACGCCTGTCGATGGCAATTTATTTTGTGATGGATTCCACCAAACAGTGCGAGTATGCAGAATCCGTGCAAAATACATTGGAATTTTGCTCATTCGATTTATCTCCGGTTGAAACAGTCGAGGGTCGCGTCACCAAATATTTACCATTAGCAAGAGGAACTAAGATTGGATTTCGTATGAAGTTAAAAGCGAAGGAAAAATTAATTTCGGATCGCAGTTTTCTAGTTTTTCTTGTAGTCAATTTTCACTATTCCAATTAATGCTGGGAAAAAGATCTTCTCAAATCGTTCCAAAAATTCTTTCCCCGAGCCATCTTGAACCATTAGGTTTTGAATCTATGAGTATGTAAACGACTAAGTGAAGTCTTTGTTAGTGAAGCTGAGTCTTTAAGTCAAGAGTGAATAGGTTACATCTAGGCCAGCGGGCTCCATCTTTCGGTGAGATAGTGGTCAAACGTGTGTATATGAAACGTAAAAAAAGTGAAACATAGTTTACGATTATGTTTGTTCAAGACAATGTTAATTTAAATAAGATGACCCTTGATCTCACATAGTCTTAAAGTACACCTAAATCTTCTGACTTATAATTCCAAGAAGGCTGTTGGACTGAATAAATACACACCTTATTGGTTGGACACCAGAAACTTAATGATAAAATATGAAATTACTTTCTTTGCGGGAAGATAATTAAAAGTTTTCGTGAAAGCCGTCGTGTTTTGTATGCAAGATATTTCTCAAATTACATATTTATAGTCTCGCTAGTGAAGACTTCATCAAACTTTGTTAGTTCAATGTTCTGCGTTCGATTCATTCCAGTACGAAGTTTTCCACGTCGAAGCTAATTGACGTGTTAAACTACATAATAATATATATCCTGTGGAGCTCCACAAGATATTAATAATACAAAGTTCGCAGAATCCATACCCAGTGATAAAATAGGACATAGACTGCGGGCGGAACTTAGTTTTAGTTCATGAGCTTACTGGAACAGCAATTAAAGCAGACGTACAGAAGTTCATGTTACTTTTCTATTGTTTGACTTCAGTTGTGTTCTATTCGTGTCCTTTCGCTGATCGAGTCATATTATACTAGCTTATAGCTTAATAGTAACCTCTTAAATTATACTAGCTGTTTTTGCGCGCAACTATTTACGCGCGCATCCCGTTTTCACCCGTTTCTGTAGGATTTTCGGAAAATCCTTTTCAAGTGCTCCCCCACGGAGTTAGGGAAGCGGCTGTGCGTTATCTGTCAGTCACTCATCAGTCAGTGATAGAGTGATGATTGATTGGTTGATTTTTGGGACTAGTGAAGACTTCATGGAATCCATACTATAGGGTACTCCAACGGGTAGGGTGCACTCCAACGGCTCATGTTCGGTTTATAACCCAGTTCCTTGTTATTTGTTTTTGTATTTCAGGCACACGTTTGACCACTATTACTATTTTTAATTCATAAAGAAAATTTCTACTATAAACACTCTTCCATTTCTTAGTTATTAACCTACATAGTGGTTGTAAGGATGAAAATAAAATAAGTAGGACGGTAAGCCTTCAACGTATCTCACTCCATACCTTGGTATCGATCAGAGTACGTCTCGTGACACCAGCCCATCACAGCAAGGTCACTACAATCGCATGCAAAAATGTTTACATTATTTCCATCCTACATTAACCCGTCCATTAAGTCTGTGGGCGCGTGTCTTGAAAAAAATAATGTAATACTAAAGTAACGATTAGGAAAACGTTGTGTTCGCGACTGTAACGCGTGTTACCTGTGTGTTTGTGGCTAAACGTCTAAGCGGTGTGTCGTTTTCTATTACCGATGATAATTACACAGCTTGATGAGTGTGCGTGTTTTTTCTAATAACATGTTAGCTATAAATACCTGGAGTACTGTTTTATAAACAGAATTCAGAGGGCAATTGGTTTTGTGGACAGATAATATGACAGGAGAATGAAGGGCGAATCGGACTCATATGCAAAGGATGCCGGATTAATCTCACTTACGAGTAAGTAACATGTTACATTCAAACCTTCTTCTTGTGGTGTGGGCAGTAAGGTCTTACGACCCCACATACCCTAGTGTCAGAGTTTCCAAACCACCTCAAGGGCCTCTGACATGGCTACATTCAAACCATAGACATGGGTTATAGGTTTACCTGTAATGTAGGTATAACAAAACAAAACAAAATAATCATTAGTATTTTTTTTTCAAAATTTAACTAAGTAATTTCGAAGATAAGACGGGGGAATGGTCATATTTTATCAAAATGTTTGAATAATATATTAAAAAAAAAAAAATTAAAATCCAAAATTTTAAAATTATTCAAAAAATATATTCGAAACACTCATACTTATATCATATTTTGATATGTCAAACAGTACAGTTGGAAAAATATTTTTTAAGTTTTCTTATATTAAAACTTTCTAAGAATATCACTTGACCTGGGCCTCAGGACTACTATGGCTTTCTTTTTGAAATCTATTTGACTATACGACGGTTTTAAATGCTGGTAGAGCGTAAAATGAGAACCTTTGATTAAGCCGGCGTTCGTGTTTGAAAGTAATTAAAAGCAGTTTAAGTTTGCCGGGCAGTGTGTGTCACATTTTAAATTCTTTACAAATCAGGTCATGTGCTATGCTACTAACTACTCATTTGTGTGGCGTTAAACACGACCACTGGGGAATAGCGGTTATTAGGTATTTATACAATGAAGGGACATTACGTTCATAATGTTCATTTTAATTTTATATTAGCGACTAAGCGTGCTAAGTTTTATATTTAACGGCGTCCCACAAGGTGGACGATTGACCTGATGAGGAATGAGGATTGGATGCAAGAAGCATAGGACTGAACAAAGTGGTGGCGCATAGGCTTGGACTAGACCAGCTAGATGATGATGATGATGTTATGATGTCCCGAGTTATCAGAGCTAGGTTTAATAATTACAGCCGCACGGGTCGATCTTCGAGGTTAAACCACGCTTTCCGAGGTGGGTCTCTGCCTGGGTGACCGTGACCATCCATTTTAATTATATGAAGACTCCTCCGTGCCTCGGATTTTTTTTTATGGATTTTGGAGTGTGCCACGGAATTGCATAATTTAATTCCTCGAAGACCGTTCCATCACCAGACTACAAAACGAACTTTGATGCGCCACCAGCACATGGTGGACATCCCAGCCACATGCAAAAAACATTTTGGGCACACATTCATAGTGCGTGCAGCTAAGGAATGAAAGCTACAACCTGGGAGTCGTCAAGCGTGCTCCATCTTCAACCACATCATCGCTTACCATCAGGTGCGATAGTGGTCAAACGCGTGCCAATCAAAAGTAAAAAAGCTTTTGGTTCCGGCTGCCATTTGTACAGCTTTGACTGTCATTATGGATATTGACAAGCCGAAAAATAATGGCCAGTGAAAAGGCTCGGCACAGTAATTTTGTCACAAACACGTGATACATATCCAAGTAACTATGTCCTCCACAGACTGACGCGGTCGGTAGCAACTAAGGACCTTTCAGACGAATCGCAACCACAACAGAGCAATATAATCGAATGAAGGATATAACACAAGGAACACAATTGTTATAATATCTTTTTTTCTCCCACAAAAACAAGACTTTATACGATAAAAATTAATTAACATACTAATATTAATTTCAGTCAAGTGTATGTGCGGAGCTGGTGTCTATTATAGGTATAGACCTGTATTACAGATCACCAGGTCCTCACCCCATGAAAATAAGGTATAACATAACAAAGGACTAGTTAGAGACACGTATAAAGAAATTTAACTGAGACAAGATATTAATTTAGTATCAAAAAGCTAATTAGCCTCTTAGCGAGAAGGTTTGTATGTTTGAGGTGTGGCGTGTATAACAATATGTGTTGTGTGAGGGTGTGTGTTAGATGTGTGCGTGTATGTAGTGTGTATGTGTGTGTGTATATATACCTAATTTTCTAATTTTGTCTGTCTATCAGTTAAGTAGGTCCTCCGTGGAATTATAGTCCAAATTTTGCAACCAGTCTCTAGCTTCCGCCGTACATTTGTTTTTCGGATGAGGGTAAATTGACAAGAACCTGTTATTACAACCTTGGTAGCAGAAGAAACGGTGAGCAAAACTAGTTTTAAATGGTGGTTTAGTGCAGACTATGTCTTTTCTACGCCTTTTTTCAATCAACATTGGGTTCGTATGCCAATAAGGAATGTTGCTTGGTAACAGTATGCAGAATATAAAGTTGACGAACCGTTAGGACTTTACTCTGCTTATACACATCAATGGTAGGGTGGTAAAACGGAAGAAACAGACTTACTTTTAAAACAGCCCTCTGAGCTCTTTCAATTTTTAGCATTATAGTTTTTACTGCTCCACCCCAGGACAGGCAGAAATGCAGTAGCTAAGTTGTGAACAGTTTGTGGTCAATCAGCTGTGCCAGTGTTGACGGTGTCGTCTATAACCATAGGGCAACCACCAGTCTTGGGGCAGCCTCCAGTTTACTATGGCACTGTATTCTTTTTTGTAGTCCCATTTAAGCATGGTCATCATAATTCGGTCGAAATGCGTCCAGTGAGTCGAGGACATAGGACTCCTCTATTGTGAGATAGAGTGGCTTTTTGCATCTAATGAACTCCTGGTTCTCGAGCCAGGTCTTCGACATCCAATGATAGATGGATAAAATACATTTTATTGTACCCCAACAATTATTTAGGTAGGTATATTAAACTCATTCAACACTTTTATACTTTCATGGTTACAAGGACGGACTTATTGCTGATAGCGATATCTATCAGATAATCTTTGAATGAGCTGCAAGAACTTTAAATGAGGTTGCGGTTTGCGCTGTGCTACGAGTAAAAATATTTTTTCTTATAAAGTGGCACTACAAGATTTTAGTGTCATTCCAAGAATTTTTCCAGAAAGTAAATTAGAAACCGTTTATGTACTAGTATCAAAACCAAAGTACGTAAAAAACCGCATCCCACATAGAAGCGATATTAAAAAGTTCTAACCCTTTTAAGCCATAGAAACGAATCGCTCAGCCATGAAATAAAAAAGCAGCTTTTGCACAAGCAAACGTTAAAGATCTGCGGAAATGTGACGCAGATAATCATCCAATCGGAATATGAAGGGAACGTTTCGTAACCATCGCTTCAACTGCCCACTTACCTGTCAGCCTCCTGACCTTGTTCGAGGGTCAACCCTAAAGAGACCTTTGCCCCTGACCCACACGTAAAACCGTAAATAAACCTTTCAAGTTCGAAATACACCCCTCAGCGTAATTGTTACTGGGACTATATCTTATTTCGGATGAAATAGACGGTTAATTGACCTCATGAGGCCACGAAAAAAGCTTTGATTAGCTAAGAGATAGCCTCAGGTTATGCGATCTTTTTAACCGTATATTTGTTACCTACTTTTACACCGCTGTACGGATTTACTTGCAATTTTCACCATGATTTTAAATTGTCCCTCAAGTCAAGTTCTTATGTATAACAAATTCTTATTTGCACCCGGTTAAAGCCGCAGAGAGTAGTCAGAACTTTTACCGTCCGTTTCTGTTGCTTTTTGTCTTCACAAACAGAAGTTCAAAAAGTTTGCTTCCAGTCTGTTTTTCGATTCTATTGACCACTGTCTACAGTTAAACCTATACTAATATACAAGGCTGAAGAGTTTGTTTGTTCGTTTGCTTGAACGTGCTAATCTTAGGAACTTCTGGGCAGATTTGAAAAAATATTTCATTATTAGATAGCCCATTTATTGAGGAAGGCTATATATATACAGACTATATATCATTACGCTAAGACCAATAAGAGCGGAGCAGACGAAGTTGCGCGGGTCAACTAGTCCTATAAATGAGTATTAACGTTCAACGCTTTTCAAATAAACAAGCTATCACCGCTACCTTGCTCGTATGAAGTAAGAAGTGACCCAAAAAACTTCCCAGTAACACATTTTTCTGGTTCATCATCACTTTTCTTCCCTAAATATGTAACAGACTCGTATGCGCCTCCATACTAAGCTGATTAGAGCTGAATAAGTGTGAGTAGTCCCTTATGCGCCATATTGGTGCCATAGTGAAGGTTGTTCATTAAGCTAAGTTCTTAAATTTATTGCGTTTTTTGTTACAAGTTGTACATATTCTTGTCTTATGTTACTTTGGGTCAGTGGAGCTTGTTTCCCATTTTAATTTTTAGTTTTATTACTGCTTTATTCTAGAAGACTTCTAACGTACAATTAGTTACGCGGCATTTTAATTAGTTTAACATTTCTGATTCAAATGTTAGTGAGCTGAACTCACTGCTCAATTACTACAATTGGTGGCATCCACAAAAACGGTTCCGTTTTTACTGCGGGAGGTGGGTGCAACAGTAAAAAATCGGCTAAGTGTGAGTCGGACTCGCACGCGAAGGGTTCTGTACCATATACCTTAATTTTTAGGGTTCCGTAGCCAAATGGCAAAAAATGGAACCCTTATGGATTCGTCATGTTAGTCTGTCTGTCCGTCTGTATGTCACAGCCACTTTGTTCCGAAACTATAGAACTAAACTTTTGAAACTTGGTAAGTAGATGTATTCTGTGAGCCGCATTAAGATTTTCACACAAAAATAGAAAAAAACAAATTTGGCGGGGTTCTGCATACAAGAACTAAAAATCATTTTTTTTTTTCATCAAACCCGTACTTTTGGGGTATCGCAAACTATTCAATTTAGAAAAAAAAAAATATTAGAAACCTCAACACAGACACACAGACAGACATTTTCAAAGTGGTAAAATATGTGGCCTCCCTGTAACTTCTAAAATAAGAAAATGATAAAACTAAAAAAAAACATAGGATGTACATTACCATGCAAACTTCCACCGAAAATTAATTTCAACGAGATCTAGTAAGCAGTTTTTTTTAATACGTCAGAAATCGTAAACCGCATTTTACCTTTTATTCAATCGACTCAAATATCTAAATTCTATTTTTGTGTGAAAATCTTAATGCGAATCACAGAATATATCTATTTACCAAGTTTCGACAGTAAAGTTCCTACAGTTTCGGAAAAAGTGGCTGTGACACACGCACACACAGACAGACAGACATGATGAATCCATAAGGGTTCCGTTTTTTGCCATTTGGCTACGGAACACTGAAAAGAACATTTTTTTTCAGAATGTAGCATTTTCAGTAACATTTGTTTAATAGGTTTTTAAATACATCACGTTGCCTAATGTATTTTCTATTTTCTCTCGAATTTATAATTTAAAGCTTTCCAATCAAAGCTCAATTTTGATTGATAGCAGAATTTGTTACTAAAATAAATTGGCGTAGTTAATTAGCTAAAACGTACAAAACGCTTTGAAGAAATGACGTGGAAATTTTATCAAAGGTAATACGGATTACCACGGTAGGGATCAAGTGCTTGTGGGACGGCTGAGGCTACCTTATAAACAGTATTTTTTATGGGGAAATACAAAATTTCAATAAATTATAATTTTTTCTAATTATTGTTATTTCATGTGCTTGATTAAACTTTAAAGTGTTTCGTTATTTTGTAAGTCCTACTTTTAAGAATATTAGCAGAAAGTATTAAATTTTTGAAACACTGACACTACGGTGTGAGGGTTCTTTTACTGCACACACGACAAAAAGAAAATTTAAAAATTAGTTACGTTTGTGTATCTTTATAAAGTAGGATTTCCATAAGAACAAAACACGATATTTCTATCAAGAAATTATTGGTTACACAGAATCATTACATTATTCCAGTAACACTCCATTCAAGTGATCCAACCCGAGAGATTGCAACTGAACTAATCTAAACAGGACTGATACACTGAATCCATAGAGTGATACAGAACAGACTCGGATCGACTCAATAGACAATTGGACTGAAATAATGAAAGCAGGGTTCATATTATTATGTACCGCAGATGTATCTAAGATCTGCGGTGCATAATAATATGAACTACTATACCATGTAGATATATTCAAATCCAACACAAATCCTAGAAATTATAGATCTGTACTTCTATCGTACGTTTTTCCATTAAAATAAAAGAAAACCAGTCACAAAAAAAAACAAATAGTTTGCACGTATTGGTAGTTCACAAAAGTGAAGTTTTAATTTCACGTCCTGTCGATACGTCAACAACATACGATACATCGTTACGACAAGAGGTGAGCCAATCAGCGTGCTGCATTCCGAACGCTCACTTCACTCGAGTTTTATGAACACAGTAGTTGGTTGGAATTGCAAACAATACCTCTCGCATTGAATTAAATTTATATTGCGTAATAAGACGACGAGATTTTAATAATGGAAAAAATAATTAAACAACGAGAAAAATTATTTGAAAACGACCGTCCCTTTATTTTTATTGGTGGTATTTTGTAAAAAGCAGTAAATTGCTAGTCTTTTCTAATTTGTAGATTTAATAACTCTAAAATGAATTGCAAAATAGTGATAAATGCCTAACAAATAATGACGAGACAATATTATTAAATCGGTAGTTGTATTTTGTAGAAAAGGTAAGTTAAAAATTACAAAATACATATTTTTTACTAATAAGTTCAGCAGTAAAAACTAAGCAGTAAATTAAATAGAAATAATTTGTAAGAAATATAACTACCCCGCTCGTGGTATATAATGGGCAATCAAATAAATATTGGGCAGAAATATGACTGAATGGGGAGTTATTATTGGTCAGTTAACAAAACGGAATTAGTCAGTAAGAAATCTCATTGTAAACATTAGTGAGTTCTAAATTCAAACAATAATCTTAAACAGGTCTTGTTTTTTTTTTCTGCAGGGTGTAAAAGAACCTAACATGAATGGCAAAAAAAAATTAGGAGCTCGTGGCTAAAGAATAACAGTCACACAGGACGATCTTCAAAGTTAAGCATAGCCTGCCAAGGTTGGTCTGTGGATGGGTGGCCATTTAACATACAGAGTTTCCACCGTGCTTCGGAAAGCAAAAGTGCTGTTGGTCCCGGCTGTCATTTGTAGAACTTTGGCAGTCGTTACGGATTGTCAGAAGCCAGTAAATCTGTCTGCAGTCTTTCCAAAAAGTACCGTGTCGTTACCCATTTAATGGGTTGTGGAGGACTGGCCGCTCCACGTAAAATACTGGTATTCAGTTAAATCCGGTTTAACTGGAAGCCGACCCCAGTATAGTTTGATAAAAGGCTAGGCAGATGATGACCAAGCGAGATACTATCGGTATCATACCTACCTAATAAATTAACTAGACTATCACCTCAAAAACCGTTCCTGAATTCATTGGAACGAGTAGAAAACAAGTCCCAACTAATAATCAAATGATCCAATATGGAACTCGGAGACAAAAGTTCAGTTTCGCTTCTCTGTCCGAGAAGCGACCGACGCCATTATTATTCTCAAGGCGTCGCCGTTCGATAAAAGGGGGGTGCGTGCGTTTTACCAATTCTGTATCAGAGTTCCTGCTGTCGAACAAAAAGATATCAACCATTTAACTTTACTCGTATAGCCCTTGTTTAGATGTAGTTTCAAAGTACTTTAACGAGTAAATTGTTAAATTCCTAAGTCTAATAACGAGAAATTTCTTATAGTAACAAAATTGTGACGCCAATTATAAAAAAATACGTATCAATTATTGTTGGAACGTGTCTAATACTCCAATCATCAATATAATATGGCGTATAACACCAAGGACTACAAAAATAGTCGCCCATATTGTTAACATCTTAACAATTCGATGCTTATTTGTTATTAACAAAAAAACATGTTTACATAAAATAGCCCTTTAGCCCTCAATAATGACAGTTAAGCTTCGACACGTGTGTGTGGTGTTAAGAATAATTCTATGGAAATCATAAAACATGTATTTCTGTCTTCACAAAGGTTGGCTTAGAATTTACATCTTAGGACTAAATAATGAATGTACCTACTCGTAGACAAACTCATTTGCGAGAGACTGGAGTCCGTACTAGGGAAACGTAACGAAACAACCGATCAAGTCCGAGTGGCACTCTCATACGAAGGGTTTCGCACACAATGTTTTTATTTTATAATACCTAGCCGAAGTAATACATATTCTTAAGATACAGCCCTGAGACAGATAAGCAGTTTCTCGATTCGTTTTTTTTATTGTTTGTGCACCGATTACTCTTAGGTTTCTGATCCGATTTCTGTGATTCTTTTTTAGTTCGATGTGGAATAATTCTCCTAAAGAAACCTGCCAGGTGCAAGTCGGACTCACCCACCGAGGGTTCCATACTTTGTAGGTATATTATTATTTTAACTAAAGACTATATTTTTTTAATGATTTCATTACAAACGTATAGTTTTCAAACTTTTTTTTTGAGGATCTCGTGGCTAAATAATACCAGCCGCACGGTTCAATCATCAAGGTTAAGCAACGCTTGCTAAGGTTGGTCTGTGGATGGGTGACCATCTTAACGTAACGAGTTTCCTCCGTGCCTCGGAAAGCACGTTAAGCCGTTGGTCCCGGCTGTCATTTGTAGATCTTTGGCAGTCGTTACGGATAACCAGTAAAATCTGACTCCAGTCTTGCCAAGAGGTACCGTGTTACCCAGTTAATGGGTTATGGAGGTCTGGTAGGTAGCCGCTTCACGTAAAACACTGGTATTCAGCTGAATCCGGTTTGACTGGAAGCCAACCCCAATATAGTTGGAAAAGGCTAGGCAGATGATGAGTTTTCAAACTTTTCCCTATACTTGTAGTATAAGACGGTATTACTTGTCAAATCATAGTACTAGGTCATAGGGTCATTTTGATACCCTTGAGAGTGTCGAAATTACTCGAAATAGGTGTACGTTTTTTTGCGGCATAAACGGCCGTAGATAGATATATTTGAAGGTAAAGTCTCCATATGGGACAAATGAAAATCATTTGATATGAACTTATCACGCGCTTGTGTGCAGTAGATTATATTCTTACTAGGGTTGATTAAACTATTTGATAAATTAAACGCTTTCTTTTGCGAAGTTCTTAAAGTAGTTATCACGTGTTTATATTTTTATGATTATATAAAGCTAGGAACTATTATTTGAATTTAATCGAATGCTGATGATAGTCACATGGTGACTTTACCTCGAAATGTCTTGGCAACGTGACACTTTAGGCCACCAGTTTGTTGAAGTGTTCTCTACCATGATGCATGTTAATCGTGCGGGTGGGGGAGGGGGGGGCTATGCCACAATGATTCTAAGCCCGGTGGGTGAGTCCAACTCGCACTTGGCCGGTTAATAATGATAGTCTAAGGTAGGTCCAATCTACATAATATTAACTAACAGTATAATCATTGTTATCAGATACCTGATAATATATTTCTTTAGCCGTATCTCGTACCATGGACTTCAAGCCTCTCACAAACAAAAACGTAACCTCTTTATTATCAGTTTAGATTAGGTATACCAAGATAATGTAGGTACATAATATTAATTAAGTATTAATAACATAAAATTAATTGTAACAGCAGTTTTGTTTTGGGTGGAGTTGCTCATTACTTTTGTCTTTGCTATATTAATTGTGAGCATCCAGAAAGAAATCGAAAGAAGAATAACACACACTTGGAAAAGATTCTGGTCGCTGAGCGAAGTAATTAAAAATAAAGAAATGCCGATGGCGGAGAAACGAAAAGTCTTCAATGCTTGCATACTGCCATGTCTTAATACGGATGCCAAACTTGGGCCTTAACTGAATAACAACAAAATAAATTAAATATATGTCAGAATGGGATAGAGAGAAGCGTATTGGGAGTAAGAAGAAGGGATAAAATACAATTTAAAAAAAATCAAAGGAAATACCAAAAAAAAAAAAAGTTCAATCAGGATGCAGAAAATTGAAATGGCGTTGGACAGGACATATGATGAGAGAAAAGAAAGAGAAATGGACCAGAATAATTACGGAATGGTACCCTAGGGGAAGCAGAAGAAGTAGAGGAAGACAACCAAAGCGATGGGAAGACGATTTGAAACAAGTAACTGGGTCAGAATGGTTACGTACAGCAAGAGATAGAAACAAATGGAAATCCTTAGAGGAGGCCTTTGTCGAAAGACAAGCTGTTAAGTGGGGAGATAAGCCAAATGCCGAGAATATGTTTTAGTTCAAGGTAATTTATAGTTTTCATACCTCTACTGTTAACATTTTTTAAGTAAATTTGGTCAAATAAATAACAGCAATAAAGGCTTATTTTATTTTATTTTTAACATAAAATTCTTCCATTACTGAACAGGAATGACTAAGATAATTATGCGCGGACGAAGTAGCAGGCAAAAGCAAGTAATGAATACAATGTTGAGGAATCTCTTGTACGCGGGATAAGTATTAAATTGAGTAAGTACGAAGTTGTCACGTAGAACACTAGCCACTCTCCCAGGGAGCGACGCGACCGACAACTCGATTAATAGATATCATTAATCGAGTTGTCGCGTATTAAACCTTTTTGTAGCGTATTAAACTCATCTCTTGAGATAGGTTTAATAGGTACGTAACAGATGTAAGGCATTTATTTTAAAGATTCGTACTTCCTATATAGGGGATCCAACAAGTGTTCTGTTTTTTTATTCGTACGTACGACCTTTCTTGGGTCACCCATTTGCCAGTCTAACTGTCTGCAGTAAAGAGATAATAGATGGTTTTAGTGCTTCTAGTGTTAAAAAGATGACTATTAAGAGGATTTTATACTGGCAGCAGATGCACAAAACCCGAACCGGTCAAAGGTGACCAATACATACAAAAGGAGCTAATACATTTTGTCCTTGAAATTTAACACTGTGAACCCTTTCTCTAGTATTTTGGGGCTCACTCGAATCATGTCTGGTGAGCCAGACAATATTATCAGTAATGTATACGTGTTACGGCTTAGATTAATGGTGTTAAATACGTGTGATTAATATGTGTTATGTACGGAGGTAAATTGTGAACCACACGCCCATTTTCCCTAACCTTCCTTAACCCACTTGGCACTTTAGGTAGGTTTCGGGTTCTGTCAGCGACTTTATTTTGTTGCCATGGTTTTTGTAAACAAATGATTTTTAACATTAACGTTTTGTTAAATTTTGATTCAAACACAATCATTGTACCAAACCTACAGTCTTTAAGTCAAAAGTGAATAGGTTACTTCTATGCAATCGTGCTCCATCTTCGACCACATCATCGCTCACCATCAAGTGAGATAGTGATTAAACGCCTAGCCGGTTAAAAAAAACTAACACAAGTTGTTCAGATCATAAGTTTTATCAAACTTACTGAATATATGCAAGACACCATTTTTATTACTCTAATCCAGTGAATTTCTGCCTCAGTTAGCAACTTAGGTCTCAGTTTTGACATACTTGACGTCCAGCGTCTGATAAAAATTAAGTGGTCGTCGACATTGCACTTTCGAAGTGGCACCTCCACAGGTATTACGCTACTAGGCACTAACTCGATGAAAATCCTCGGGCTTGGGAATATTACCGAACTGACATCGTTACTCGGTAACGTGAGTTTTTAACCTGGTTTTGATTTTGAGGTTATTAAGTTACACCCAGTTTCCGATAATCTGTGCAAAAATTCTGACATGAAAAGTATCAGTAGAGAGCGTATCTCGAGGGCTGGTTCTAGGAAACAGGGGAGAAAAGTTAAAAAAAATTAAAATTATGACTCGGTGGCACTCGTTAGGTACTTTCACGGATAGTCACTACCAGGTAAAAATTATCACAGTACTTGAATGGAACGAGATCTAGATTTTTTTCTGTGTTATAGATTACTTTTATTTTTTTTCTTTCTTTATTATTATTACTGTCAATAAACAATTTGCTTGAGACTGTGGCCACCAAGTCGCGCTCGCACCCGTCTTAGTCACCGCGCGCTAGGACCAAGCCCCGCCATTATATGATGCACCCTCCGGCCTGGTGGCTGGCCTCGGGCAAGAAACTACGAAAAAATAACCATGCAGTTAGCTCTTGCCTCGTAAACCGTGTATGCCGCAATGGATGTGCAGCTTTATCGCGGAACATGTGAAAACAATCACGCTCACCGAATGCTGAAAATAAAATTTGTCGAACTCAGTATGAAATGGAAAATGGAAAAGTTTCGTCTGTTGACTATTTATATACGAACACGGCCAGCCAGTTTAAACAGTTCTTTTGACATTTCTGTTTAGTAGTTTTCACGTTTCAATGGGAAATCCGATGGCGAAAAGTCGTTGTGTTTTATAAAATGTAGCTATAGTATAGCAAAAGTATTGTGTTCTGACGACCGTATTATAATTTGTTGGCCGACGTTTCAATTTCTCAGTACAGGTAGGAGCATTATGAAGGTGTATGTAATGAGCAAAATTAACTTGTTCCAATTCTAAAGGTCTTACGCGCTGGATGCCGTTCTAGATATTATTAAGTGTGCAGTAAATTACTACGGTTTAAAGTACCTGCCACATTATGTTGGTCTTAAAGAAATATTAGATCAAATGAGCAATTATCATAATTCAAAGAACGTTTTCACAGGAAATAATGTCAACAAACCCTTTTTATTTGTGTTGATTTTCGTTGGATTGAGATTGCGGCTTTTAAATTTTAAGTTATACGGTACGTTAACTGGCATTTTTGAGGTATGATGGCATGTTATAGTCATTCAATCTTAGGGTTGTCTATTATAGGTTGCTATTCCTAACAAGTTGCTATACGCGGTTATTTAAATCTCAGCACTGCGTCGCTGCAACCGCGTATTTGATTTGAATCTTGGTTACGCGGTCGCTGTTTCCTCCCTCCGACTCAATCAACAACTCTATATTGGTTGTATGAGGTATATAATTCAGGTTTAGTTATAATAAACTAGGTCACAATATATACATCAAGGTAAATATGATACTAGTTGAAGAACAAGGGTAGTTTTATTGAGTATAAATCTGACAGACATTTTTACGCCTGACTCAGAGTGGAAGTCATAATAACAAACAACAAATTCTAAAAAATACGATTAACTCATACCAAGAAAACTCAGTGATCAAGGTAGCAGGTAGACTTCCCACAAGCTCTAGATTAACTCTATTAGTAAATGCGAAAGATCAAAATTTAAGGCTTTGATCACATAACAATTTGGCAGCGTTTGTGAGACCTATCAATTTGTATTGTTTTGACAATTTCCTTCACCACGTTACCACTGACAGAATGTAACTTGTGTAGCACCCCAAAGCTCACCCTCTTGTTCGCTTCGCTCTTGACAGAGCAGATGTGATCACTATGTGTCTATCCAATCACTGGTGTTGTTGTTACTGGACTCACGGTCTCTCTCCATCTAGTTCTGTTAGATGGAAAAATAGTAACAGGACTTCCAACCGCGGCTTTACCAGTGCACTCTACAAATATGCATTTATATCGCCATCGTGGTCAAACTAACAATAAGGTTGATTAATAAATCTGAGTTAGCAAACTGTGTGAAACAACAACATCAGCTACCCATGAATTATGAACTTTGTATCCATAACTCCTTCGGAATGTATTTTTCGTATATTAATATAGGTAAGAATTTATTATGGTACGTACACTGCTTTGCCACAGGGAGCGCCAATATCCCGCTTGCCCATCTGGCATGCGCCTGGCTGGTCGCCAAACGCAATTGGTGAATTTTAGATCCGACTGCCTGTAATTATGTAAGTAATGCAATTCGTCTAATATGACACTAACTTCGTTCTCAAAAAGTTTGAAGTGGAACGATCAATCGCTTAGAAAATCTTGCTGATCCGCCATTTGTCGCTAAGCTTATTCGAAAAATGAGTTATATGTTGAACAAAATTGTGAAACTGTTTACGTAACATGTCATTGATACAAAAAACTAGTTTTGAAGTACATAGTTTACTTGTTCCCTTAACCAAGATGCCACATCAAAAATACCAAAACAAAACTAGCTTATAATTTTAAACCATCGAGCAATACTCTGTCGAACCAAATTATGGCTCTTTGTATATTACGCAGTCGCCACTACAACATATTCACTAAACAGCAATACAACGAATTCTTTGACTATTTCATCAAAAATGTCAAGTGGGTCTTTCGACGCGATTACAGAGGCATGACAGAATAATAACATTTGTTTTGGCAACGCATCCATTTTACTGGGGCCGCCATTCGCAACAGATGTCAGAATCAAAACTTGGGACAACAATATGAACTCTCCATAGGAGTACCGTGGACTGAGCGCGCTGGAACGCTCCAACAAATGACTGCACGCTTACATTGTTATTCCACAGTTTAAAAGACTGAGTGGCGGGCGACACTAGTTATAACTCGTCTCGGTTTTCGTAGTTACTTCTTAGAACTTTTCTGTAATAAGAATCATATATAACATAGTAACATTTTCTCAACGGAATGAATATTCTGGTTACTAACAAATGCATGTAACTAATGAAAGTTTCGTACTGTAAGATGCACAGGAGCTCTTTAAACGTTGAAATGCCATTTTAGTTGCTCACGTGATAATACCGATGTGCTATCAAAGTATTTCGTGGGTAAACCCGTGGACACTTTGGACTATTGACAATCTTTGTCGCTGTCAGAATGTCACTTTGTATGGAACTTATAAAATCTCATAAAATCGTACTTTTTAACCTCAAACTGCAGTACAAATTTTCATTCATTATTAAGAGCATAATATTCTGAAATGTTTACTGCGATTTTTACGAAGCATCACGCTCAGCATTAACGAATTCTCTGAAAACTTGGACTGCAGTCTAATTTTATTAACTCTATCGTCTTTAGTTAACTTGTCTTTAACTTTACGCATAATCTTTTTAAAAGTAAAAAAAAATCTGAGATTAGGAATCTTACTAAAATGGTTTTAAACTCTATTTACTTTTAAACCACCTTCGCTTACCCTCGATACTTGTAGCAACCTTATTAATTGTGTTAACCTGTAGTTATTATTAAACCAAACCACCTTACCTTTCTGGCGTATTAGTATTTTTTAACCAACTTCTTCAAAAAGGAGGAGGTTCTATGTTCGGTTGTATGTATATTTTTTTTTATGTATGTTCACCGATTTCTCCGCCAATTCTGGACCGATTTCAAAAATATTTTTTAATTAGAAAGCCTATACTCCTGAGGTGGTCCAATTGTCACCAAGTTAGAATCTGATGATGGGATCTCATGAAAATTAAGGAAACCCTCAAGTTTTATAAGCACATACACTGTTTTCCATAAACTTTGAAATAATGGATTGGGATTTCTAAAATCGCATGTCTGTTGATTGTTTACACCAGTTCATAACATAACATCACGCCGGCACGTTGTGTTTGTGGTTTCACTTTTTAGTGGTACCTGCGTTCCACTAAAAAGTGAAAAATAAAAAAAAAACTTGTTAACAAAAAAATAAAACAGACTTCCAAACTAACATTATTATAAAAGAATATAAACATAGTACTTGTAGTCATACATATATATAGTTTGATATAAACTCACTCTATGTTCCTCGAGAAACATAGGGCAAGTTTTTATATTTAAGTTTTTACCACAATTTATCCACTGGTTGAGTGTCAACTCACCCAATCATTACAATCTTAATAAAAATTTCGGTGAGATGCGGTTTACAATTAGTTAGTTATTATCTAATAATGTTGAACTAATGTTTCTTTATGTGACCTTTATCCAGCCAAATATTCATCTAAAACGCACATGAACGAAATTTAGGTGCCCATAAGTTTTAACCCGTGGTTAACTACATAGTCTCTATTCGAATTATCGGCAACCAATCGTGTTACTTGCGGTCACTGTGCGATCATCAACTATGCGGCCAATGATAAAACCTAATTACGGACGTACTTAAATAATCAGAACATAATATTAGCCTTGATGGCAATTTGCAGGTAAACTATATTACAGTGACACGACTGTTTCCAATGATTCGAGGGAGAATAAGATGTCATGTTATGACAATGTTTTGATGATCTTAAAATTTTTATGAACGTTACTTTTTGCCTGAAGGTACCTGTACTGCACCGATATAGACTATGCACTGCAACTGTGAATTTGTTTTTAAATAAAAGCTCATTAACACTGCCTTTCCTGTGGTAAAAAAATACCAATTATTATCATTACTTTTTCATCAGCCTAGTAATCGCTAGAGTGGTGATATGAATCGACAGCGAGACCAGAGCTGCAGGAGAAACAAAAAAAAACCTTTTTCAGTTAAAAGCTGGTAGTAGAAAAACGTGAGTGCATATAAATTGAACCGATTTTGTTTGACATTGAATTAAATCTCTCAGGAAATACGAAAGAGCGATAAATGTTTATAAAGACGAAAATTTAAAAGCCTTGATATTATACCAGCACTCGGAAATTCTGATTATTCAAGTAAAAATATACTGGTAAGAAAATGACCAGCCAAAGTTATCCTAACATGACACGACTCCTAGTGCTAAATATTTTATCAGTAAATTAAAAAAATAGAAGGAAGGGTATGTTTTTCAAGACTATAGCAGTATTTCGGTCTTTGGCTAGCAGTGGACCACAATAGGATCACAAAAACAAAATAGTATTCATGAAGTACTTCTAAACTTAGAAATCCACTAGAAAAGTATTGTATCATCTTTGAAAATTATTCAAAATTCATGGGTTTGGTTTCTAATATAGAAGTAGCCTAAGTTATTCCTTATTACAAGTGCTTAAATTTTACTTGTGGATGGATGTACATAGCGTTTAAAGGTATACTAGGCGTTGCTGAACGCACTTAGTAAGCTCTGCACGGCCTGCGCCCTCATGCTTGTTAAATGCGAGTTTCCTGTTTCAGCCGACTCGAATTATTATGACAAACTTTACCGTAAAATTCTCAAAGGACACAAAGGAGACCAGTTTTCTTAATACTGTGCTTCCTATGTGTATGGATCTTGAGTTAAGACTCAAGTTCTTACAAATAAAATTTAACTCAATTTTGAGGCACTGAAAGTGAGCGACATTTGCAAAAAGTAATGATACTTAGGTAACACACGTCTTTTGTTACGATTTCTGTGTGCAAATTATTCTAGCTCTTGTATGTAAAATCCGCATTGTATAACTACATTTGATATTAACGCATGTACAAAATAATACACGAAAATACTGGTCGCTCAAAAATTCTCCCGATTCTCGTAGTGGCCTACGTCGTAGCTCGTAGCCGCGTAGCACAGTAGCCGAATCGTAGAGTTACGCAAGAGTGCTCCGTTGCGTAACTCCGTGTTGACTTTGCAGCTCTTTGTTTCAATGTCAGACTATAGAAAGCCTATTTGCATGATTAAAGTTGTGTTGGTAATCGGTTTAAGTCACTGAAAAAAGGCATTGTAATAATTTATTCATAGACTGGGATAATCATTATGTTATTTTTATGAGGTACTGTTAATTTATATTATTACTTGTACTTTTAGTACCTCGTTTGTTTAGCGCTATTGCTGGGTTTGATTTTGGGTCAGGCTTGGTATTATAAGTTTTAATGGGACAGCCGGTGTTCTGGCAAGTTTACGTCTTTCGCATAGGACTTAAATGTTAGTGATTAAATGTTGGTTTAATAAAATAGGCATACTTCTTACTATTCGTACTATAAGGGGACGCCGAACTTTTTAAATTTGTGACTTTGAATATGTTTTTCATAATTTTTTATTTTTTCCTTGAAATATGTCAATTTCTCGGATAATTGTTCGATTACTCAAACCCAGATGATGGAGTACTTAGTTTCTGTTGTTTTATTTTCCGCATCGGAAAAAACCATTTTGAGCATTTGTCACAGCCGTGTTTGTGCATGTAATTTGTGTAATGGCACTTACTGTAAAGCTTGTGACATACTTACACTACTCAAGAGCGGTGTAACACGTTGCGAGTTAACGAGCGAGTGTGATAGTATATTTATTTTAAACTCTAGATAGCTCTAAGATAAGGTATAAATTACGAACAATCAATATTTAGCATAGCTGGACTCCTCTTCGATTTAGGAATTTGGAAGAAGGAACTGGCTGTCACACATATTCTGTTCCAAATTTTAATTTTTCATTACATTTTCTTTTTTAACAGCCCTAATTTTTCGTAATGAGAAACGTTTTAATGATCCTTTTTGGATGACGTGAGCAACTGATTCCTCGGTTCGAAGCAAACTTCGAACCTTTACGCTTAGCGCCTATGTTAAAAAGATATTTTAGGAGGAAATGACCCTTAATTATATCTATTATTATTCGCAGGATATCAGTACTTGAGGTGAGAAGTCATTTAGTTAGTAGCGCGTATAGGCTTAACATTGCCAGTTTTGACTGCCTTCAGTTTGTAGCCCGTGACCATTTGCTGTCACGAAGTTCAGTTGATCTCTCTAGCCACAAGCTCTTCGAATGGATATTGGGGGTTTTTTTTTTGTACAAACCTTATTATTATATGTATAGATATAGTGTTATCATACGTATAGATATAGTTTTATCATATGTATAGATAGAAAATGTATAGATACCCTTTAAGAAAACACTATTTGAAAATAATCCCTAATGCTAACGTATGTTTTAATATACAAAAAGTGCAGGCGAGGCATTATCTGTTACTGAATGAGTGTGAGATTTTTATTTATTCCATTTAACCCAAAAATTCAATGAATATGAAAATTGTAATTCAATTTCACCAGTAAAACAGAAGGAATATTAGGTATCATAATTTTGTGTTTACCTGTAAAATTAAATGAATATCAGATTACAGAACATTCGATTTTGCCTGTAAAATGGAGTGAATATCAGAATTGTATGTTTTATTTGTACCGTAAAATGAAATTAATACCAGTTCTATATAAATTCAATTTACCCGTAAAATAGAACCAATACCAGATAGATTTCAATCGATTTAACCCGAAAAACCTTTCAAAATTCTTTGTAACAGGAATTATAAAAATAAATTTTATTTAAAAAAGTCGGCTTCGTGCACAACGGCTCCCATAAACCGAAAAAAATACATTTCCTGTTCGGGGAATCCTAATTTGAAATGGGATTGAATTTTCATTTGTTTTTATAGTGGCAATAGAAATACACACACTGTGAAGATTTCAACTCCGCACCTATTAAGGTTCACAAGATACCGCCCGCTAACAGTTACACAAATAGCAAAATCTTAGTTATACGGATTCAATGGATACGAAACCCTAACTAACATTATATGCAGCATATTTTTTTACTTATGTTTTCTACTCATTTTAACTTTCCCGATCGGTGTGTTTCTCGGAGCCGTTAAGGGTGGGCGCTCACCCCACACGTGTCGCCGCTAAAGAACGATCACACTAGATACTGTCAAAGGCGAGATATTATCGGAGGGATTCTCCACGACGACGCGACGGTCTGATACAAGGAGCCTGGAGTAGCTAAGTATGTAGGTTTGAGATTTGTAACTAGCGGTATCATCTGACCTAATGTCATAAAAATTAAACTAGATGCCTATTGTAAAAGATAACATAATCTCTGGAAATATTGATATAATACCACCCTGTAATTGCTTAGGCTTTTATCCCTGAAAAATCCACTATTTTACTTAGAAATTGCCATGAAGATAATTATTTATTTGGCTTGGTTCAATATATCCGATTTTGTTTTTTAAATAAAAGTAGGGGTGACAATATTTTGACTGTAAAATAAACGGCCAAATGTAAGTCGAACTCCCCTACTTATAGACACAGTGCGATGCCCCTCTGCTTAAATTGGACTCTATCCGTGATCATTCTTGATTCGAAGCTTTGATAACTCTTACACATTGGAATAATCGTTGCCAAAGCGTATCAATTAATCGGATTTATAATGCGTTCTTACAATCGAATTAAAAAGACGTCCTGATATCTTTAGTCTCAGGTGCGCTCTCAGTTAGAGTATGCCGTGACCGTTTGGAATCCATTCTAAAAAAGTATATTGAAGTGATTGAGCGTATTCAGTACAAATTCTTGCATACCATGCACTATTATACAGATGTTATGGTCACTATTTAGCTTACCAAAAGGACTAAAAACCGCTGTGGCATAGTCCCCCGCCGCCATTTTTAATTTAACTTTCGAATTTCGTCGAGTTCGAACTTTTTCAAAATCGCGGCACACGTTGTTACATGCATGAACGGGTAGAGGACATTCGAACCACCAAAAAGAACACCATATGAGAAAAAAAAACTTATCACGCGCTTATGTGCAGTAGATTGTATATTTATAATGTTAGGCTAGGCTTGATATAACCATTTTTATAACTTAAACCTATTATTTTGCGAATTTCTTAATAAAATGGCTTCACGTGTTTTAATTTTTACTTTCTTCCAAAAAATGATTAAATCAAGCTGGGAACTATTATTTAAAGTGGATCTTATATTATCTTATATTATCTCTCACATAATTAAGTAAATTTAAATGATAGTCATGATGTCAAATGGTGACTTTACCTCGAAATATCTCGGCAACATGACACTTTAGGCCACCATGTACCTTATATTTTTGTTTGTTGAAGTGTCCTCTACCCACACATTTATGTTAGACCGTGCGCCGCAAATTAAAAAAAAATGTGGCGTGCTATGGTATATTTATTTTATATTGTAACTAACATTAAGTACGATAGTTAAGTAATTTTGATCAAATTTTAAATATCTGTCATCCTAATCATTTTTATTTCTATGCCACAATGGTTCTATGCCCTTTCAGCTGTCTACCTATTATTACGGTTCTTGAGATACAGCCTGCTAACTGGTACGTATTGCAATATCTAAAATTAAAAAACTAACGTTAAATAACCTACGTTCAAAATCCCAAAATTCTAAATACCTAGTGTTTTTAAATACTTAGAGCAAATAACTCCTACCTACGAATTACCTAAACTTAAAAAAAAAGTGGAGGACTAAATATCTAATGTTGAAAATATCAACATTATGACACCTATGTTTGATACACCAACATTTGAAATATTAAATGGTAAAAATACCTAAAATGATGCATCACTTGCGAGCTATTTGTATGAAGTAGAAGCATTGAATTTTCTAGGTTATGTTAGGTTGGAACAGTGTAAATTTGCGCTCGAAGGCGAGTAAGCGCAGCGAGTGTGATTGTTGGTGAATCATTTGGTTTAGATATGGTCAATCTCCACAAAATTTTTGGCGGTGTTTCGCTGTGTGGGGCTCCTATTTCAAGAGTTTAAAGGAACCTAACCAAACTGAATCTCGGGGTGCCCCTGACGTTAGGGTTTAGGGTACTAAAGTTTGGGTTACCATTTCAGAGTACCAAGATTTGCATGAGCATTTATCCATTTTGGTTCAAACTTTCGGTATTTTGAATATAGGTGAAAAAATCATTCGGTATTTAGATTTTAGGGATTTTGAACGTAGGTTATTTAACGTTAGTTCTTTTAATTTTAGATATTGCAATACGTACAGATAGACGGACAGACGAACCAACGAATGGACGGACAGTCGGACGAATGGACGGATGCACGGACAAATGGACGGACAGCGGTTGCTTAGTCAAAAAATCAAATTTAATATATTATTTTTTTTGGTTTAATATTTAATATTATATTTTTAATATTTTTGCCTTTTTCCTCAACGTGACACATAAATGGCGCACGTAACCTTTTCCCGCTATGTTATACAAGTTCGTAATTTTGTATGGTGTAAACTTTTCAATTGTGTACTGTTTTTGTAATAAGGGAATGAGCAAAAGTTTTAGAGAAAACCTTTCTTCAAACATTTTATACCTTCTTCTACAATTTCCATAATTTCGTAACAAATGACCTTTTAGGAAATACTCATAACATGACTGCTTTGCTTTTGAACAAAAGACATAGAACCATTGTGCGTTCCAGGGTTCCAACTTTTATTGAAAATGGCGGTTCAAGGTACATAGTGGCCTAAAGTGTCACGTTGCACTGACATTACGAGATAAGTCACCATTAGACATCATGACTATATACTCGTACATTAAAAGTCACTTAATTATGTGCTTATTTATATGCATTAAATTAAATTCAAATTATAGTTTCCAGCTTGATTTATTCATGTGATAAGTTCATTTATAATGATTTTCATTCTTCTCATATGGTGACTTTACCTTCAAAGAAACCAAACCTTCAAAGGTAAGTCTTTGCTATTCTTACTTTCAGCCCCGGAATCACTTCGACATGTTTTTCTGTTCCCTTGGTAAAAAATAACCTTTCTCAAAACGTTTCTGGTGTCGTAGTGCTTGTCAATTTTAGCGCTCCCATTTCCAGGCTTGAAAATGCTTTGTAAGTTTGTAATGTTACTCCTGGTACTTTTGAATCCACACCATTCACAATTCTAGCGCCGGAAAATCTTCCACATGTTTTTGGTCTCCTAGTACTTCTGAATTCTAACCGCTTACAATTAAAGCCCCGGAAATACTTCTACATATTTTTAGTCTCCTGGTAGTTGTAAATTTTTAGCACTCACAATTTGAGCCCCGGAAATTCTTGCTCAAAAATTCTTTGACATGTTTCTGTTCTCCTGGTACTTTTGAATCTGAAGTACTAAGACCGCAGCGGCTCTGGATTTCCATTTCCTTCTCTATCTCCATTAAACCATGTTAGTTACCGGGATAAAAAGCAGCCTTTCAGTTATTCCAAGATGTTAACTACATGTGTGCCAAATTTCATCCAAATCCCTTTGGCTACAAACATACAAGCATTCACATTTACAATTTTAGTAAGATAACAAGCATAAAAATACTACCGTACTGGTAGACGCAGCCACTGGGGGGAGGAAGCCTTGTCCAGTAGCTTCTGTAAAGCTTAAATAAAAATTATAAAGCTAAAACTAAAATTATAAAATAGATGTTATCTGCAATATTCAATGCATTGTACATTTTAAAGTATTTAGAACATTTGTCAACCTAAAAATTCACACATCATGTTTGTAATTTAATTCATGAGGATTAAACGTTGATTGAGGCCGTCAATTTGGGCTCCCATGTTCAGTTGTTCAGCTGTTGGCTTTACGAGCTGATTATAATACAAAGTGTGTATAAATGTACGGGGGAAATAGTACTGAATTTTTCAGGCAACGGTTGCCGAAATAAATGAAAATGTTTTTTGGAAATTAGCTTAATCATAAATGTTAAAATCTTTATTTTACACCACAACAATATAATATGATACAGCCATAATAAAGTACATGTACAAAGGCAAGCTTAACTCAAAGTTGTGTTTTCTCTTAAAAAAATGTGGCGTTGGTGGTGGTTAAAATATATATATATTTTTTTTACTAGTTGACCCGCGCAACTTCGTCTGCTCCGCTCCTATTAGTCTTAGCCTATATAGCCTTCCTCGATATCTAACACAGAAATAATTTTTCAAATCGGACCATTAGTTCCTGAGATTAGCGCGTTCAAGCAAACAAATAAACACCCAAACAAACTCTTCAGCTTTATATATTAGTATAGATGGTAATTTATATTATATATTTCATGAGGTGGGAGTTTTGTCGTTGACAAGAAAAGTCAGTCTCTTTTTTCTCAAGTCTACCACGAAATCTTATTTTTACCGTGACATTAATACTAATATTAGAGTCTCACAGAGTCTCCTGTAATCTATTGACTAATAACTATTACTACAAAACGTATTACTTCAAACTTATTTACGTTGCGTGTCTCTATTTGAATCATAATAATTCAGACGCAACTGAATCGGAACCCTTGCAAACAAAATTAAATCGTGGTGTAACAACAAATTCAAAGTCAAATTAAAAGCATTTTATTTCAAATAAACCATTCACAGGCACTTTTGAAACGTCAAGGTCAGTCAGTCAAAAACATGGAAGCTATTTGCACGTTCCAAAGCGTAGATCTCTATGGAGAAGAACGTGCAAGAAACTCCACGGACACTCTTTTAAATCATGTTCTGTTTTACAAAATTCAAAACAATTCAACACGTTCCCCACATGAACTCTTTGCACTGGCTTATGAAAGATTGTCTAGAATTTTATTGGAAAATATATGCGGATCCTTGAAATGTTTATTACTTTCGAATAAAGCTTTACAACATGGCTTGCATATTAAAGAAAACTGTGTTGTGCTTTCATAGACTTTATCTGAAGACGTAACTTAAGGACATCAAGTCACCTCGTTACATCATACACTATTATGTAGCATCGTCATTTCTTTTTCCGTTAAATCTACTAAAAAAAAAATGAATTGAAAAATCACGTTCGAGATTCTATCAAGAAAATATCAACAAGCTGGTACCTAATGGTAGCTAATCAGTAAAATCTGATATTCAGCTGCATTATGTCAGGTAGACAGGGAGAATCTAATGAAATTACCCATCAGCAAATTACTGTCAAATGTATAGGAACTAATCCATCTACCACGCTATTAGTAGGTATCAATCATAATGGGAAACGCTAATGAGGAAGCTATATCAGTAACATCCCTTTGTGTACGGTCGCCCTCTAAAAATGTTTATCAGTTTTCAAATTATACTCTGTATCACACAGTGTGCAATGAAACATCAATGCTCGCATAAAGTATTAATGACAATTTGTTGATTAACCTAATTTCTTAATTAAAAAATTAACAAATTAGCGTCATTGCATTGGTTGCAAAGAATTGGACATTTGTAAAGAATATTTGTTTTGAAATTTATTTCTGAATAAAATGGCAAGTTTAACCTTGGAACAAAGAGCTAAAATAAAAGTTCTCCATGGAAATGGCCTGAGCATTAGTGTTATATCACGTGAACTCAATATATTTCGAAACACTGTGAGATTTTTGATTCGGCGTCATGGCGAAGAAGGGCAAATATTTAACTGGTCATAGAAGAGATTCTGGACGACGACCGAAACTAATCGCCGCAGAATTCTAAACTAACAAATAAAGCTTAAGAGTTTGTTTGTTTGTCCAATCTTCGTGTAATTAAAGTTAATGCTCTATACATGGTAAAATCACATAACGACCTTGTGACATAGATGTATGAACCTTAAGGTAGCAAACGTTTTCTAAAAATGACTGTACTCAGTCTCAACCTGAAATGAGATCACGTATTATGTACGTACATATCACGTATTATGTACGTACATAATACGTGATCTCAGTTACTAATACATATTAGTTTGCAATTAATTAGTCGCATTTCAATTTGAGTAATAGAGCATAGCTAGGTTCTGTTATGGTGGTCTGCTGAGCCGGATCAATCTGTTCGCTCGCTCTGCAGCTTGTAAACTGAGGTTCTATTATTGTGGTCGTGTTCAACAGAAGCAGCGAGGTGTAGAACATTATGTCTAAGCATGATGTACACCATACTGGCCTACAAGAATTTCTGTTAATTTATTTTTCGCCCTGAAAAATTTCTCACTGATGTATTTCCTGTAACCAAAAACTGTGAGCAGCTTTACTCTTTTTCTACAATGTCCATTCAAAACCTAAGCGCATCTATAAGTTGATTCCAGTTTAATTAAAACATAATTATATGTTTTGTACGTTGCTTTGGTGTAATTAATATATTGTTTTTTTCTCTTCTATTATCTATAATATTTTGTTATTCTCCATTTTAAACCGATCCTATCACAAAACCGACCGAACTAAACTAAGAGTTCAAGGTCTTTATTAAAATCCAGACGCCGTCGTTGTAAGAAATTGTGTTAGTACAACAATGTAGGGTAACGTCTGGAATTACTACTAAATAATTCCTTTTCTTTCAGTCGTTCTTAAAAAAAGGTAGCCTATTTTTAGTCATCGTATAGCTTAATCTAGTCTAGTTGTTTTAGCCCAACCCATGACACGACCAATCAGCATACTTTACGTTAAAGCTCTCCCCCCCAGTCAGGCGCTTAAACCTTAATGCCACAATTTATTTATAGAAATATTTTCGACTCACTGTAGCATCGCAAAGTCACAACCAACTGCCTTAACAACAAGTGTCATATTTGTTTAATGAACCTGAAGATCATGGACACTGTTGAGAACTGAACTGCATTTATAAAAATAAGATAATAAAAACATTTATCTGTTGATCGAATAAATTTTAAAACAATATTATGCAAGTTAAAAAGTCGGAAACAAGAGACAATTTTAAATAAAAACCAAAATGCCTGACATTTAAGCTTGCTTCAATAAAGATGCAAAAGTGAAGTTTACAAACGAGATTTCGATCTGCAATCAAAACAAAAGCAACGACGTTAAATGAATGGAGCAACAAATGAAGTCGTTGTAAAAGCGCAGTTAAAATAATAAATATTCATGTGTATGTATAAACAGATTTCCTGTAGTGGACACGGAGTGAACATCTGTTGGAACGCGCCATATTGTTTTTTGACACAGAAAACGGAACTCTATGCCAAGGCAGTAGCTACAGACCGTACGAAACTTTCTCCGCAACGCTGTCAATAAATGCCCAAAACACTGGCAACTCTTTGGGCGATCATAAGTTAAATTATTAGTATATGATTTTATTTAGTTAATTTTAATTCAGTTTTATTTTAATTTCAATTTTATTTTTGTGTATTTTTTTTGTATTATTATGTTGACATGTGCGAATTTAAAAGTTTAAATATGGATTATTGGAATCTGTAGCAAATAAATAAGCACCGAGACGCATTGTCCAAAAATGGAATACTTGACCCGTCTCCAGTGGCATTTAATTCGATTTTCTGTGTTTATTATAGTGATAGGAAACAGTTCAGGTATCAAAATTAAACAATCGACTTCTTTACGAACATGCTGGAGGGTTCAATATGGTATTGAACCCCTAGAGATGCTTGTAAACGAGTCGATTTCAGCAGCCTTTTATGCAACTTTTTTTTAAAGTCTGATACAACTAAGTAACTAACCTAGAAGCATCCCGTACACAGTCTACTTTTTTTTTACTATAGTTGGACCACTATCTCACCTGATGGTAAGCGATGATGTGGTCGAAGATGGAGCACGCTTGCCTAGAAATAACCTATTCACTCTTGACTTAAAGGCTCCCAGGTTGTAGCTCTTGTACTCCTTAGCTGTACGCATTACGAATGTGTTACCAAAACGTTTTGTGCGTATGGGTGGGATATCCACCGTGTACCGGTGGCCCATCGCCGTTCGTCTTGTGGTCCGATGATGGAACGGGCTTGGCGGAATTAAATTATGCAATTCCGTCGCACATTCCCCAAAATGCAACTAGTAAAAAACCGACAAGCTAGCAACTCGTCGTCGATGTTCAAGACTTTGGAGCTTCGTCGCGACAAGCCTCTCATTGCCGATGATCCTCTTGGCTCGTTTCTCAATTGACTCAAGCGCATCAAGTTGGTATCTGGCAGATCCATTCCAAAGATGAAAGCGGTATTCCATACACGATCGAACTTGCGCTTGATACTCTTTTTAAAGATTAACAATTCTAAGAACAATTCTTTTTTATTATCTTGTATTCTGAGCTAAATCGTAAACTGCTCTTCAAGTACGCTGGTACTTGAAGAGCAGTTTACGATTTAGAGACGTGTTTATATTTTTTAAGTGAAAACTTCTTTAGCGGCGTTGTGCACTATTTGTGATGGGTAAAAAATGTTAAACACCCGTCAGACACGTGACCTGATCGAAAATTCGTAAGACGGTCACGTGTTCTGCAAACTTTTTTAGCGGCGTTGTGCACTTTTTGTGATGGGTAAAAAATGTCGAACTTGCGTCAAGACAAGTGACCTGGTCGAAAATTCGTAAGACGGAGGAAGAGAAGCACGTATTCAAGTTTTCACTTCTGCCGGCACTCCCGGAGTGCAACCCGTTGATTTTTTTAAACATACTTTACCTCACACAATTTTACAAACATTCAAACGCACATACACAAACAGCTAGACCCGGAACAACTATCTGCTGAACCCACGAGATCCGGCGCAGCAGCCGACCGCTCAACTGTCGTCAATTTAGGGAGAAAGATAGACAGTGTTTTGAGTAATTTGTGCAGCCAATCACTGTAATATAATAGAACTTTTTATTAGTCTGTTCTGCCCCTCTTCAGTGAAAAAGGCCTCTTCTCACTTCTTTCATCATTTCAATTTGGATGGAACGGGCTCTTGATAATGCGGCAATCTCATTTCAATAGTGCAAGTTAATTCCATACATTTTCAGTTTACGCCAATCATTATTGCTGATAGGATATCACTCTGTTCAGAGCTTTCTAGTCACATTAATACTCGTTTTTGTAACTAGTTAAATCCCTCAAAATAAGGACGTCAACATAAGGACAA
Source organism: Lacanobia oleracea (assembly GCA_950371165.1). NCBI lineage: Eukaryota > Metazoa > Arthropoda > Insecta > Lepidoptera > Noctuidae > Lacanobia > Lacanobia oleracea. The sequence continues at coordinate 1,584,938 of OX493385.1, forward strand.
TAAGCCCGCACGCCTCGCCAACCATTTCAAAGGGCTAATTCAAATCAGGGCGAATACACAGGAATCAATCTAATGTGTAGTTTCGTCTGTTTTATCATCGCCGCACTGTACATTCGGCTAGTGGTCCTTACTTTGACCTGACAGTCTATGTGTCTTAATGCCTGATGGGATTAAGTGTCATTGCCCGAGACGGGATCAAGTAGGGATGTCACGTTTGTCCAGATATTATGATGTTCAGTCGTGCAAATTAAAAAAAAAAATTTTAATACTGAATTTTTATTTATACCCACCCGTCCGTAACTTATGATACAAGTATAAGTTCTATTGTAAGGGTCCATATACCCGACCGTATTTGATTGCGTAATTACGTAACTATCCCTTTTGTAGTTTGGCATGAAGTTATTGGCACACACAATATAAAGATCACACGAACATAAAGAAAAAGAAGTACAATAAATATAAAACCTATATTTTCAAGTGTGAATTTACCTTTGGGCACTACATGAATTTCACATGGTCCTGGGCTGCTTGGAATTGAACAACTCAGTGCAACGGAGCCAAGTATATTGAGTTACAAGTTTGTGCTGACACCCTACACCCGAATTGCAATCTAGTTTTGACTAGCTCTAATTTCCATAACTTTAGTTTGTCTACAAGTTGTGCAACATTTATAAGGGCGATGTTTTTCGAAGAGTCTAAAAAAATACTGTTGTTGCACGATTCTTTTTTTAAAAATATAAAGAAAATATATGTTAATCTGGACGATATTTCTAAGACGATATTGTGTCCAAAACAATAAGTGTTTGTTAAACGACAAAAACAACATGACGATGCAATTGATCAACTGAGCTTTTACTTTTGTTCCTTTTATAAAATTGCCTTGGTAAAATAATGTAGAGAACAATAACAAATGAAATTTTAGTGCAGAGCTTGGTTGTTTTGTTCTTTTTCCCTTGGATGGTTTTGCTCTTAACTCTTGTCTAGGTTAGAGTTGACAGAGACAAAGTCGACGGAGGAGTGAGCTCAACCAGAAGAGACCTGTTCACTCTGAAGAGATTAGGTTTGAATGCGTTCGGAAACAAAGACGCCGGCAGAGAGTTCCACTCCTTTGCTGTGCGCATTATAAAAGCCAGTTGGAAACGCTTAGTGTGAATTGGTTGAATAGAAACAAGGTAGCGATGGTAACTGATGATTTTTAATAACTTAACTCAATTTCGAGTAATTTGAAAAAATACATATATCGAATAAATTAATGATATAATATTATAAAAAAGAGCAAAATATTTTGCAACAAATTGTAAGCGTGGTGTCGTTCTGCATATTATCTTTTTCCTCGCAGTTCGACAGTGACCTCGTTTTACACCAGAGGGCAATTCCATTAATTAGGAAACGTTCACTTTTGTAGCTCAGTCGCAATCTCTCCAAAACCTAGCTTTAGTTTTTGACAAGTTGCGACAGTGAATGAACAAAAATAGTTTTATGTAGCTTTAAAATTAGTAGGATTTGCACACTTTACGTAATATTATTGTTCCTTTCATATTGGCATAATTATTTGCATTGGCATATAAATGCTTTATTTGTATGAAGATGATTCTGATGATGATGTGCAACGTTTTTATTTTAGATATTGATTGTTTTTTAACTTTTAATAGGCATACGTTTGACCACTATCTCACCTGATGGTAAGCGATGATGTGGTCGAAGACGGAACACGTTTGCCTAGAAGTAACCTATTCACTCTTATGTTAAAGACTCTCAGATTTTGAACAAAAATAATAAATTAAAGTAACGCGAAACGAAACGTTTTTAAAAACAACAATCAGCGTTTAGTGACAACGAAAAGGCAACCTTATGTCTTAGAGTTAAGACAGTTCGTGACAAGTGTCAGACAGGAGTGACTCAACTTCCTTTTTCGGGGGAAATGTCAACCTGTCAGATTAAAACCGCAATTTAGAAAATTAAAAAGCTTTATTTGTAGGGTTCCGTAGCAAAAAGGCAAAAAACGGAACCCTTGTGGATTCATCATGTCTGTCTGTCTCTCCGTCCGTATGCCAGCCACTTTTCTCCGAAACTGTAAGAAAACTGGCAAGTAGATATATTCTGTGAACTGCATTAGGATTTTCACACAAAAAGAGAATCAAAACAATATATTCTTGAGGTTCCCCATACTTAGAAGTGAAACTCAAAAATTTTATTTTTCGTCAAACCTATACGTGTGGGGTATCTATAGATAGGTCTTCAAATATTATATTGAGGTTTTAATATATTTTTTTTTAAATTGAAGAGTTTGCGCGAGAGACACTTCCAAAGTGGTAAAATGTTTGTCCCCCCCCCCTGTAACTTCTAAAATAAGTGAATGATAAAACTAAAAAAATATATTTCCACCGAAAATTGGTTTGAACGAGATCTAGTAAGTAGTTTGTTTTTAATACGTCATAAATTGAAAACCGCACTTTACCTTTCATTCAATCAACTCAAATTAACAAAAAAAAAAGGTTTATGGTAAAGAACCCTTCGTGTGCGAGTCCGACTCTCACTTGGCCGGTGACAAATGACAAATTTATGTATAGTCTATTTTACATAGAATTCTTTAAAATGGAAGCAAGATGAAAATATTGCGTGTTCCCTATTGCAAATCGATTTTGTGTAAAAAAAAAGATCAAGAAAAATAGTGAAACACTATTTTCATTGCAAAATATCATAAACGAAAAGAGTAAAATAAATAACAATTATTTTTCAATACAAAGGGTTCCATATTGGCATTGCTGTCATAATATTGAGTAACTGCAACGAACAGGAAACATTGTTACGGCCTATTGAATACGCCCTTGTAAAATGTGCTCGAAATGTGCTTCGAATTAATTATATTCCATGATTCATTTTACTGATATTTTCCATATTTATGATGGTGGCGTAATGGCAATATTGTTTTTTCTCAAGCTACTATTTTTTCCTGTGGCTCCCATTGTCCTATCATTGTCATTGTCTATTGTTCATGTATCGAGATAATAACTAGCCTATCATATTTAGCGGTCGTGTAGATAACAGTCGCACAGACCGATCTTCAAGGTTAAGTAACGCTTGCCGTGGTCGCTCTGTGGAAGGGTGACGTCTCATTTGTTGACCTTTGGCATTCGTTACGGATTATCAGAAGCCAGAAAATGTGACTCCAGTGTTGTCAAAAAGTGTCGGTATTTACCTTTATTCGGTTTGTCTGGGAGTCTAAACCCCATTTCGATTTTTTTTAGTTTTTTGTTTTTGCTTTTGATAGGCACGCGTTTGACCACTATCTCACCTGTTGTTGGATAGTTGGGAAAAGTCTAGGAAGATGATGTCTTCTACAGATTACTTTCCTCAAACATACTATTTTCACTAACTACTTTGTAAGCGGTAGGTGCGAGTACATACTCGCTAACTACTTTGTTAGCGTTAGATGCGAGTACATACTCGCTAACTACTTTGTAAGTGGTAGGTGCGAGTACATACTCGCTAACTACTTTGTAAGCGGTAGGTGCGAGTACATACTCGCTAACTACTTTGTTAGCGGTAGGTGCTAGTACATACTCGCTAACTACTTTGTTAGCGGTAGGTGCTAGTACATACTCGCTAACTACTTTGTTAGCGGTAGGTGCTAGTACATACTCGCTAACTACTTTGTTAGCGGTAGGTGCTAGTACATACTCGCTAACTACTTTGTTAGCGGTAGGTGCTAGTACATACTCGCTAACTACTTTGTTAGCGGTAGGTGCTAGTACATACTCGCTAACTACTTTGTTAGCGGTAGGTGCTAGTACATACTCGCTAACTACTTTGTAAGTGGTAGGTACGAGTACATACTCGCTAACTACTTTGTTAGCGTTAGGTGTGAGTACATACTCGCTAACTACTTTGTAATAGGTAGGTGCGAGTACATACTCGCTAACTACTTTGTAAGCGGTAGGTGCGAGTACATACTTGCTAACTACTTTGTTAGCGGTAGGTGCTAGTACATACTCGCTAACTACTTTGTTAGCGGTAGGTGCTAGTACATACTCGCTAACTACATTGTTAGCGGTAGGTGCGAGTACATACTCGCTAACTACATTGTTAGCGGTAGGTACGAGTACATACTCTCTAACTACATTGTTAGCGGTAGGTGCGAGTACATACTCGCTAACTACATTGTTAGCGGTAGGTGCGAGTACATACTCGCTAACTACTTTGCTCCAAATAATTTGCAGCCAAAACTGTTGCGCTTTCACAATTGAATTTAGAACTACGCTTACAGCACAATTTGTGCATGTTTATGTGTTTATGTTTCAAGTAGCTGTACTTTCGCACTGCTGGGCAAAGGCCTCCCCCAAATCCTTCCAAGTTATCTTTCTTCTCGTACCAGACCTCACGGTACGGGTCCAGTTCGTCTCGCCACCTCTTTCCGGGCCGGCCTCGGCGGCGCCGTCCATCTTCGGGCACCCATATAATATAATATTTAATTACTATGGTAAATTGTTTTAAATCTGAACGTAAACTTTAAGTAGTTAGGTAACGTTTCGAGTGGTTTTGTGTATTACGTGTCGGTCTTCCCTGGGTTCGGATTTGTCGAAAGAGTCACCGGGACCCTGGAACGCAAAGGGCGGAAGGAACACGGGTAGGTTTTAGTCAGTAAGAGTCTAAAACTCCGTTCCACTATTCCCAGAGCGGAAGGAGTCATTTGATGATTTCCCAACCTTAAAAAAAAAACATGTGTTAGTGACCACTAGTGTTGGAGTGATTTTAGTAAAAAAGTAACCGGACCGGACTTGCCGGTCTTATCCTTAAAATTCGGTTGCCTTTTAAAATACTTCTCCCAATAAAAGTAAAAAATCGCAACTACATCTTTTTTCGTCTTTTATTTGTAGCCACAAACACAACTTGACAACACTAACATACCACAAAAACACTCGGATGCAGAAGAAAAATAAAACGTAACATCACTAATTCATACAACACTACCGTCGACAACTTAAACCAAACACTAATACTTACCACTTATAAACGTCCCCGGCCACTTTGCACCAAAGGCGACTAAGTCCACAGATAGCTTCAAACTAGCCTGTGCAGCAAGTACCAAAGGCTTACGATGCATTCGTACTAAAGCCTCGTATTATAATAACATGGTGACGCGGCACGAGTTCGAGAATATCTACTCGTACACCCACTCGTGCCGATGTGGTCACCCATAGAGAGCTATCAGATCCTACATCTTTGGCTGGGGTAGGAGCTACGAGATCTAAGCGGTTTGTTTAATTATCAACTATGGAAGCAGCGTTAGCCTATAGAAGACGTAAAAATAATAAGTTACCCAATTGAATCATGATACTGCGCAATTATCTCAAATCAAGAGGTATAGAATAGTTTTGTCTCATCATGTACCTACTGAGATAAAACTATTTATTTAAACTTTTTGTACAATAGTTTAAATATATAATTTGGGTTGAAAAGATTATACTGTGGTAGGTGTACGTGTAACAAAAAAATAATTAAAACAATATACAAATAATATATTAAGGACTTCGCCCGCGACTTTGTTTGCGCGTGTTTAGTTGGTACTCGTTGGTTTAATATTAATCCAATATCACGATACCAAAATCACCGCTATTCCATTCCAACCGGGATTTGAGTGAATAATTTTAACAAAAAGCGGTCATTGTGACTTAACCGTAATAGTTAGATATAAACCCTTGCGGATTTTTTGCAGATATTGAGGTCTCCTATAAAACTGTAGTACATCACTTTGCTCTATTGTCCATAGTGTCCACAGCGTACGCGATATAAGGATCTGTTTTTACTATTTTTTCACACCTTGGGTTACATCATCGAAGTCTTCACACGGATCCTTAACTTTTTGAAAATATTATTATGGACTATGTTCATAAGAGATAATGTAGGATTCTAATGGTAAAAGATATCCGGTCCAGTAGTTTCGGAGCCTATTCAATTCAAACAAACTAACAAACAAATAAATTAATTCTTTCTTTTGCCTAGCCCTTTCCCATTTACTTGAGGTCGGCCCTCCGTATCATGCGTCTCCAGGCAGCTCGGTCCTGGGTCGTCTCATTGATGACTTGGGCTTCTTTAAGGTTCTTATTAACTACGGACATCCATGTGGTTCGGGGTCTTCCTCGTCCTCGGGGTTTTGTTTTGACCTCTAGCACCTTTCTGGTCATGTGGTCGAATGGTCGCCTCATAACGTGTCCGTACCACCGTAGACGGCTCTCTTGTAGTTTCTCTGGGATAGGTCTTACTTTGAAAGTGCCTCTTATGTGTGTGTTTCTGACATGATCCAGCCTAGTTACACCACCTGCCCACCTGAGCATCTTCATCTTCATCTTCAATTATATAAAGTTTGTCAACTACTAAATTTATATCAACATAATTTGTACTTAAGTTGTATTGAATCGAAACTCTGTTTTCGGACTTTTTACTAGCCATAATAGCACGTTCTGTACACTAGATTTTATGGAAGTAAATGTCAATCCAACATGCACACATACGTTTTGATAATTTTGCTATCGCTGATACATTTTTTTATTATATTGAATGTTACATTCTCTTTTCCTCAACTTGCAATAATCATTCGTCCGGTACATGATGAACATCTCACCAATAAGCAAAAAGCATTTTGGAAATACAAGTACTATCACTGTATGTGAAGCTAAGTGAATAGAATTCTCTGCCACAGTCTGTGTTTCCCTGTAGTTGCAACCTGGATTTATTTAAGTCAAGATTTATAATAAAATATTTTTTATTAAAAAAAAATACATTTTTTAATGTTAATTAATACCTAACACAAATTAACAAATACACTAAACTTACAACAAACTAAATTATAGAATCAAAAAATTCGCCCTCAACACTATCAGCTGGTAGTGTCCCCAAGAGACGCAAGAGGTGCTGGCGGGTGGGTGGTGGTGGCTGGTTTAGCTCCTGGCCAAAGTAAAAGCCAGCTCCTGGGTCACGGGAAGTGTCAAACAATCAAGATTGAGTAGGGCAAGCGTGTTCCATAGTCAGCCTCATCATTACTTACCAATACAAAAAAATCGCCGGTACAATTCGTACATTCATAAAATATTACAATATAGGCCTAAATAGGTGGAAAATAATTATGAAATTAGTCGTTATTATTATGTGAAAACGTCGTTAACGCACATGTTTCTTCATTCCGTAGAGGGTCATAAAACCTCGAGCTTAATTAAAATTTATAATCGCCAACTTTCGTATTAAACTTTATAGTATGATACATAATATATGATTTCATATTCAATGTCAAACAAAGTAAAAAAATACTTTTTAACTACCACTAATAACTAAGTAGCGCGAGGACAAACATAATTTGAACAATACAGCTTTGAACCTTATTGAACGTGGAGTTATAACTGTGACCCTCAGATTGTATATACCCATCAACATCATGTCAGCCAACAGCCACTGCTGGACATAGGCTTCCCCCAAGAGCCACGACAGTTTACATTATCACAAGATTTATTATGATATGACTTTACTTCGCGCTAATAAATAAAAAAGGTATTAAATAACTAAGTTTTAGTTATTAGCCTTATGAGACTGACAAGAGCAGTTGCGATCTACAATAAGGTATATAAGGTGCAACATGAAAAAAAATGGCCAAGTGCGAGTCGAACTCGCGAGCTCATCATGTTATTTTAAACTGCAGATTTTTATAGATTTTTCAGTAATCTTTGGGTATAGAACTGCATTTTTTTCCAAAATTTTAGGCTCAATATTTTCGGAGATAAGGGGGGGTATGGTCATTTTTGACATAATTTCTTGAATAACGTCAAAACTATTCATTTCAAAATTATGAAAAAAATATGGTTAAATCCCTCGCAGTATGCCCTTTTATTTGATATGTCACTTTAATTTTCTTGTTTGACCCACAAAAGTGGCTAAAAAATGTTTTATTTACGTAATACGGTCCGTATTTGGGTCACAAAAGTGCATATGTATACCAAATTGCAACAGAATCGGTTCAGTAGATCCGGAGAAACTGGCTGTGACAGACGGACAGACGGACAGTCAGACACCCGAGTGATCCTATAAGGGTTCCGTTTGTTACGGATGTTCTGAACCCTAAAAACATCAAATATGCAGTTTCCATGCGTTTCTGTACTTCGAGAGATTATATTCAAACTAAACCTTTTTAAAACAATTTATCTCCAACAAATCCCAGTTTTCATGTTGATGTTGGCTTGCATTCTGACGCGGTGCAGCTAAGTACCAGTATATTACGTGAAGCGGCTGCTTTGACCTAAACAATAGATAACTACGAGTACAATGCTGGGAAACACGATCACCTTAGCAAGACTGGTGTCTGATTGTATATTATATATTTAAAGGTATTAGATTTAGCCACGTGACCCTTTTACCTCTTAACATTGTCTGCAGCAAACAGGGATGACACTACCTAACCTGATAAACACGCTATCCCTTCACAATACGGACCGATCATTAGCAGAGGCAGGCGATACCGAGAATCCATTGCTCATTTTGTAAAGCGCTGACGTCACTGGCACCTCATGCAGCTGTCAGTGCATACGTACTCTGTAAACGAGCCACAACCCGTCAAGTGCAGCCTGAGCTCCCTGGTCGACGGGTGTCGCCTTGAGCTTTCCATTACGGGGAACTGTTGTTGAGATAATTACTCGGGTTGTGTTTACTAATACAATTAGTCTATCTAGAATGTTACTGGGAATTAGGTTGGAGAGAAGTGGGTACTAATAAAAACATTGACGCTGATAAGACCTTTTATGCGGTCAGGACGAATAACATAGAAAAAAATGGAATGCGCTGACATTGAATGTAAGTTATTAAAAAACACGAAACAATATTTTCCTTAAACTGAAACATACTAAATGCTTCAGGCATAATGATTTAAAAGATATTGCCTTATACCAGTTACAAACGAAACGAGAACAAGAAAGTAATTAATTTCTTCGTAGATTAAGACACAAAAAATGGTGAGAAACGGATTGAAGAACTTTATACTTTTGTCTTATTTTTAGAGACAATTTTAATCTACGGAATCGTTTTCAAGCTTTTTATTGAAGTTACAAATTTAAAAGATAAGGTATGGTGCTTTCTATTTCATGGTGCGATCGTCTATGGTTTTGTCCTGAGAAAACATGGCTAGCCTCTTCTGCATGCTTCATAATGCAGCTACTTAGGTTCTAGACCGAGTATCATTCTATTAGTGACAGCGGCTGAAGAAGTGCCAAAATGGAAGGTGTTGATTACGTGACACTTCTGTAGCGCTGATCAATCCTATAACATAAATCTTTGTACATGCTTATCTCCATACTGTTGCTGATATAATTTCAAATGAACCTCTGTGCAGTCTCGACATAGATAACGATCGCGTTGCGACCGAATTTGGTTATTAAGTCCCAAAGCCGTACACAGTAAATGTCGAACGCGATCCATAGATCATGCCATTGATTTTGACCGTGGAATGCGTACGAGATAGACTGTGTACGGGTGACTTAAAAATACGTACTCGTAAGTATATCGAGAGTTCCCGCCCTGGTCGTGTTCGCTACCGCACTCGCACAAAGTCTAGTCTTTGCGCGTTCACAAGGCATAACACTAACGTAATACAGGCATATCATTTTATTACCACCATTTTCTTAGTCGGTTCAGTCTTGGTACGTTCGTCATGAGCGTCATACGTTCCACCCAGGTGTTATTCGCCTCTGACTGTTCCTTACCCAGTGCATTCTTGGGCGCAATGGTTGATTGCATCATTCATTAGATCAGTCCGTCTCATTGGAGATCTGTCGTGTGATCTAATACCCTCTCCCTACTGTACCACCGGGCAGTCGCTGACAAAACTTTTATAATGGTTAGGTACTCGGAAATCTAATGTGATTTTTTTAGCTTCGATGAGTTCGCTGCTAAAAAAAACAACCAAAAATTAAAATAGCTAGGTAGTACGCGTTATAAAATTTAGGGAAAGAAAAAACTAAATTTTCCCCGATGTTTTTTTCACATTTAATTTATTTTTATATACTAACATGTTTGGTGGTAGTTGCCGAGTTCTCAAACGAAGCTTAAATTAAAAGTGTTTCCTTTACGCAAGTCTAAACATATTGTAAAGTAGGACAGTTGGTTTTAATCAAACAATAGTTTGAAAACCTAATTGCATAGATACTTTGATAAATCGAATCACTAATTATGTATTACAAATTACTTTGTTTACAAATATTTAGAGCATTTAATTAAATTTAATGAAGTAATTTAGTGTAAATTATAGAGATGCATTATCAACTGTGTATTGTCATACAAAAATCAAATTTGAAAAATACTTGAAATGATTAGCGAAATCCTAGCTTGTTGCATTATATAACAGCATAGGTATTTTGAATTTGAATTATGTTTGGTATCTATGTACCCATCAAAAAGCTTAGAAATAGTTTCACAGTTTGAAATGAGCAGAAATATTAACCCAAATATTTCTGCTCATTTCAAATTTTAAACCATATAAAGCAGATTACTATTCGTAGAATTTCCCCTTCTGTGGAATTTCATTCCAACGTTGCTGCACAGTTTGATTCCAAGAAGTCCGTTCCATCATCTACCTAAAGGACGAACATTGAGGCGTCACTGTAGCAAATATGGATAGATCCATATTTGCTACCAACCACCCATAGCTTCCCACAAATAGTTCTGGGAATACATTTAACTGTGCATTCAGCCAGAGAGTCAAATTCTATGCCTGAGGGCTTCCTGGTAGCTTTGCATAACCTGGGGGAGTTTGAATAGGTTGCTTCTAGGCAAACGTGCTCCTTCAATGACCACCATGATTGCTTCCCATCAGGGCTTTTAGGTAAAGTGAAAATTTATTGGCGAAAGAGACAAGCAAAATGATAAATTTTAGGTAGACTTCGTAACATTTTAGTAGCGTATTTTCACACACATTTTCGTTTGTCGTCTTCGCCGTGCGATGACTCTTTTCCGTGAGGCTTAGAGGGCCAATTTATTCTATTAAAATTTATTTCATTTTTTAATAGTAGAATTGCCTTTCAGGTGTGATAGTGCAGCCTACCAACAATAACAACTGAAAGCGACTGAACCTCCTTATCTGCACAGTAATCTCTTTTGCTCATGGTACAAGGTGATCTGCATTGTACCAGTAAGTAGACCATGGTCACTGGTTCACACGTCACAGATAAAGCAGGCGATTATTATCTTTGTCTGGCAAACAAAGCGACAAACTTGAATCGAATTTCTGCTATTGACTAACTTGGCTCGATTAAGATTTTTCCTTTTATTTTAGAGTGCGTTGTAAAAGTGGTAAATTCCGTTTATTTGTTCAAAAATACATACTCCTAAACCTCATTTTTAACATTCAAATTAAACATTTAAAAAATATTAGCCCATAGCGAGAACAGAGTCTAAGCTACTGGAAATCAAAACTCCAGAGAGAAGAACCTTCAAACAGGGTGAAACGGAGTATACGGAGGGGTAAATCAAAACAAAACTTTGATAGGAATTTTCAGTGTCATACCTATAATATTATTGGTTTTTGCAGAAAGCAGCGTTTTTTATTTTCATTTAAATTTAATCAAATTAGAGATCGTAAATGCTACCATCAGTATTTAAGTATCGTGGAAATCTCCCTCACAGTTTTGCTTCAATTCACCGCTGCATTTCTATTCACCCCATTTGTAGGTACGGCTTTCTGAATGAAGCTTTTGATCCAGCCGGCTAATGAGAACTTCCTAAGGTATTGCTTGGGGCTCGTGGCTATTGAATCATATATTATATAAATAACTATTAGTAGTTAACTTAAACTCTCAATGGAGTACGTTGGTGGGAGATGCATGAATATGGCAGTCCTTGGGGCTAGGTCCCTGGTCGCCCTCGCAAGCGCTGGCTGACTGAAAGGGACGTTGAAGGTCGGGCAAAGTGGAGGAAGTTCAGTTAGTAGGCGGACCCTGGCAATGGCCGGGATTAACGTCAGGTGAAAGAAGAAGAAAAGAGTTAACTTAAACTCTCTATTAGCAGCGGCTTTGTGAATATCCGTTGTAATTTACGTAGAGAAATAAACTGGCAAACGCTGAAACTTGACAAATTCTATTACCCATTCAGAAATTCCATGTTTCACGTCAGTCTTTGATATTTCAGGAATATTAGGCAGCCATTTACTCAAAGGACAGTTATTGGGAACTGGATTGGAATAAGCTTTTACTGGCTGTCCAGGATATCCTAAATCTAGATACCTCATTAAAGAATCCGAGCATTAATCACAGTACTGGCCGAAACCGAAATAGTCAGTATCGATTGAGCTTCAGTGTCTCGCCTCCGGGGATTATCACAGAATATTATTTAGGTAGTAAATTACAAAGTAGGGGAGATAAGTAAATAAATATCACTGAAGACAAGCTGGGGCGATCTAAACGCTCCGCCAGTTGATAAGCTAACTTTATCTTTTGAAAGTGTCTGGTTCAGTGGTTAAAAGGGCTACTGCTAAGCGACATTAGTTCGATTCTTGGGATAGGTAGGACAAGGATTCTCGTTGGATATGGATAATATTAGTAGCATCAAGAAGCAACGTTTTCGAGAATTACTAGAAAAATTGTTGAAGATGGTACTTATGAAGTAGCATTTTAAACTAAAAGTGGTCCTATGTTAATACTGTAACGAGTGACATAGTGGCATTTAACATTTTTTTATATCACTCGTCCGACTAAGGCTTGCCGACCCTGGCAGACTTTTGGACTACTCTTTTGCCCAGTTTTTTTTTAAATTACGTTATCAGTAGTTAACTTTAGTGAAGCGTTAGAGTCAAAACTATTCTTTTAAAAGGTTTTTATTTTACCTTTCTGAGCTCTCAGTCTGGATTCGTACCCGGTTGCTGGCAGTAACTTTATTTCCAGGCTAGCGTGACCCATCTTCGACCACCATCATTCACTTACCATCAATTGTTTAAAAAAGCTAGCCCCTTATCAAAATGTCTGTCAGTATGCTTCAAGGTCCACTTACTTTCATGGGAGAAAATGACATAAAATCTGAAACAAATAACATAAAAATATTTTTTTTTTAAGAGATTCGTTACTGAAGGTGGCCCACACAAATAACTTTATCTGTATACCGACGTTTAAACCAGGAGCTCCTATTTACAATTTTGAAGTGCAATTTTGAGCTGCTTTATCTTGACCTACGTAATAATGACTACGCCTACTTATTTGACAGTAACAGAGAGCTAACACTAGACCTATTTTTGAACAAAACAGGAAAAAAAAAAACAGGGAATGAAATATGTATATACGAAGGCATTATGAATAATATTGTAATTGATTTGTGCTCATTTAGTCAGTTTAACATAATACCGAATAACAGTAATACGAAATCTAAAATCATTACAAAATCTCCTGAAATCAACGTAAAGGACACTGAATACCAGATTTTTTGTCTGAGCAATATATAAATATCTTACATCACAATATTGCAGGTTTAATTAACAAATCTGATGCATTATGTGTTAACTTAGAAGAACTCGCTGACATTAGTAAAATTGTGGACGTCAGATGTATAACTGAGCACTTTATGTTGGCAGGATTTGAGACAAATTTATAAATACGAGGACCAGTTTAGCTTCGTCATATAGTAGAATAAACAGTTAAAGAGAAGGAACATGTATCTTACTTAAAAAAGGTTATAAATTCAGGGATATTCCAGAAATTCGCAAATTCTGTGTTGACTGTACACTCGAAGGTTGTGCAGTTGAACTTCTTGACTATAAAATTATTATTGTTTAAATATATAGGGTACCTAAACAAAATAACCTGTATTTAGTTTCCAAAAACTTGAAAAACTTCTGACATATATTGCCAAATTGAATTGTAAAAATACTATAATAGCTGGTGATTTTAATATAGATATTCTAAAACGCAATAATGTAACATTCGATTTTGAATGTTTACTGCTAAATCATAATATAAAACTGACTTTACATGAACCGACTACATTTGCCAGTCAAACTTGTATTGATAGTTTTGCACATTACTTTAAAAAGGGTTGTAAAACTGAAATTTTGGAATTACTCGTAGATTTTTTGGACCATACCACACAATTGATTAAAGTTCCTGTTAAAAAAAAACACGATATTGCATTATTGGCATACATTAAAGCGTGATTACAGCATAGAAAATATTGATAAATTTAAATTGTGTATTAAGAGCTTATCTTTCTCAGATATTTACTTCACTGATGACCCAAACACGGCTAATAAACACTTTATAGCTCATTTTAAACTTTTTTATGACCTTTGTTTTCCACAATGCCGATTTTTAATAAAAGCCAATCATACCCCAAATTGGGTATAACGTGGTGTAAAAATTTGCAGTTAAAAGAAAAGGATTTGTTATGGAAATCCAGATTGAACTCAACAAAAGATAATAAATTTAAGTACCTGAATTATTGTCGGTTATTTAAAAAAAAACATAAAACTAACAAAACGTGCGCAAAAGAACTATAAAATAATAACGTCACGTAATAAAACTAAAACAGCGTGGCGGATTATAAACAAAGCGAGACTAAACACCCCAAAAGAATCTATGGATAACATTAAAAGTCAAACCCCTTCCAGATGCCGGGAAAAAAATAACATATTTAATTAATCACCGATTAAATTCAATGTTTTTTGCACCAAGTTTACCCTACTAGATTAATAAAATTATAAAAAAAATCTTAATAGTACCAACAGTGTAAGATACAAAAGTTTCTCTACTTAGATAGTTAAGGCAGTAAATGAGGATATAATATGCCATCACCTAAGTCATATTATGAATCTGTCGATTTAAACCGTAGTATTTCCTCAAGATCTTAAATCATCAGCTAGAAAACCCTTAATTAAAAAAAGAAAGTTAACAGTAAATGATGAATTATAGACCCATTGCATTATTGTCAGTATTAAAAAAAAAAAAACGAAAAATATATTTATGGTGAAGTTAATTCATATCTTGAAAAAATATTTTTTTGTGCTATGAACAAAAGGGCTTTCGACAAAATAAAACGACAAATATGGCTATTTATGAATTCATTCAAAATTTTATCTGCCACGTTGACAAAACAATTCCAGTTTGTGCTATTTATTGCGATATGTCACAGGCATTTGATTATGAAGATCATAATATACTAATCAGTAAACTGACGCCTATGGCATTAGAGGCAAAATTTTATATTTAATCCGATCCTATTTAACGCATTGACAACAGATAACAGATATAACTAGAGTGAAGCGCAAAATAAAAACATAAAGACTTTCAAATCTATAAAAAATACGTCACATACGGTGTTCCTCAAGGCTACGTGCTGGGGCCACCATTTTTTATTATTTATATGAACGATTTGCCAAAGGTAACGTCTCAACCTATGCTATTATTTGCTGATGACAGTACAGTTTTGATTGCATGTAAGAACATTGAAAATTATAAGTTTGATATAAATAATTCACTGACATCTATAACTTCTTGGCTTGATAAAAATAATTTAAAAATAAATTTATCAAAAACAAATATAATGCACTTTGGACAAAGATTGCGTAATTCATTAAATGTAAATTTGAGTTATGATAATTACACTATAAATGAAGTAACTAATGCCCGTTTTCTAGACTTAATTATAGACAGTAAACTTATTTTTATTGGAAAGAACTCTTTGACAAACTATGTAAAAAAATGTGTAGTCAAGCATATTATTTGTACTGTAACAGATCCTCTATGGATGTATAGACTTTTTATCGATGAAAGCTTTAGAAGAATTAAAAAGAATATTAGAACAGGTTCAAATAATGACGTGGGAGTTTGGTGTTTTATATCAGGAGTTCTGTAAAAGTTTTTCTTGCGAGCCGACGAAAAATATAATCATACTCAAAGTTGAATCAGCGTTTAACTTCTTAACCAGTTCCTGGGGTACCGCGAGATCCTAGCCCCCGGTACCACAGTACCAACCCGCTCCAACTATCAACACCAATGTGTTACGCTCAGCTTATTATGTACTTGTTAAATCTGTCCTCAGATATGACATTGTCTTTTAGGGAAACTCAACAAATAAAGATATGGCATTTTAAATGCAAAAACAATGCATACGATCCATGTTTGGCATCCTCAGTACTGAAAGCTGTAAGCCACTTTTTACAAAATAAAATCACACACACACACTTCCTTCAAATTTATATTTTGGACATATCTCTGTTCGTCAGAAAAACCCCCATTTGTTTCTTCGGTTATCGGAAATTATAATGCGTAATCGCCGGGATAATGGTAAACTTCGTGTTCAACCAGCTAAGACAGCGCTGCTGCGTAAGAACGTTGTATGCATGGTGCCAATAATTTATAATAATATCCCTAACCATATTAAAAAATTAAATACAGACCAGTTGAAAAACATTTTTTTTAAATACTGACAGATAAAGCTTATTATAGTTTCACTGAATTTTTAAATGACATGTCGCTGTAATGACTATAGTTATTTATTTTGACTATTTACTTATTTTTTTATTTTAATTTTAAAAGTTGATGTATTTAATTATAATCTGTATTTTTCTATTTTTACCTGTTATTTGTACACCAGCCTTGCACAAACATGTTGAGTCAAAAAATTATGTAACACCTATTATAAACATGTATTATGATTGTCCATGTTTATTATCTAAACATGTTTTTGCAAATAAATCGAATCTGAATCTGAATTTTAGTTCCAACCCTAAGAGGAATACACGTGAGTGGTTTTATAAAATAATATTTTTGAAAAAATTTGAGACCCTGGTGAGAAACAGTTGCGTAATTGTGTTGAACACGGCACGTGTGCAAATACTGCATGTTTGTTTGTTAGGAAAAAATGTTCGCGTTGAGTCTACCCTGCGTCGTTGTGTCACACACATTTGTTTTGCACAAAATTGAGAGTAGATGTTAATCGAACCCCAAGAAGCTCAAATTGGTCGGTTATCGGCACGGTTGCACCTCGGAAAGATGGAGCTGGGTGAAATTGGCTCCTTTTTGGAGGAAAATAGACACGCTTGGGTCTTAGCAGCATTGAACTTGACCAGATTGGCATCGCCCCATTCAGAGACAGCCTGCAAGGACACTTTCGAGCGCTCAACCATAGCCTCGCCGGAGAGACCGGATCTGCGACCCGCTAGCTCGTGCGTCGGATACGTATCTCACAGCAACAGTGCTGTCGTCTGCATACCTAAAGGTACCGGTTTAAGCACATCATTAATTTGCAGCAAGAACAGTGTTGCCGAAAGCACCGACCCCTGAGGAACCCCGGCATTAATATCCAGCACTCCAGACGAGCAGCCATCTGATTTTAATCTTTTTTGAAATTTGAAATTTTAACATAAAATTTAAAGCAACAATAAAAAGCGCGGCAATAAAAATACACAGGTATATCTGAAAATTTCAAACTATTGTTCATGGTCACTGATGGACGAATGGTCCGGATAGACTGACGAGTACGGAACCCTAAAAATAGATGCCTAAAAGTGTGATTTACAACCATTGATTGATTTACAATTTACTGAGGAGCTCTTGGCTAGCTAGCCCGTGCGGCTGTTATTATCTAATAACAGCCGCACGGGTCGATCTTCAATGTTAAGCTACGCTTGCCAAGGTTCGTCGGTGGATGGGTGACCATCTTAACATACCAAGTTTAGAAAGCAAGCTAAGCCATTGGTCCCGACTGTCATTTGTAGATCTTTGGCAGTCGTTATGGATAGTCATAAGCCAGTAAATCTGACTCCAGTCTTGCCATGAAGTACTGTGTTACCCAGTTAATGGGTTGTGGAGGTCTGGTAGGCAGCCGCTCCTCGTAAGATACTGGTATTCAGCAAAAATCTGGCTTGACTGGAAGCCGACCCCAATATAGTTGGGAAAAGGCTAGGCAGATGATGATGATGATGATGATTGATTAACAATTTACTAAATAATTTTCCATAACATTTACAAATAGAAAAAATGCAACTTTACGCAGAAGTATAAATATTTCTACACTGCATTTTCAATAAAATTACACAATTAAATGCTTTGACTATGACCTAGTCGGTTAGCTTCCTGCTGAGCCTTGGTCCGGATGCTCCGCGCAGGCAGGAAGCAATATTACCACTGTATCTCAGGCTACAATAATTAGTACCGAGGTTTGACGCCATGGAGCGGAAACGAACGCGACGGGGATGCACGTCACTGCGGTTCGAGCAATGTTATTAGTTCAGCTACTTAATTGTCTACCATTGGTAATTTGAGACGTATAACTCTAAGACTAAAGCCCAAATTCGCCTAAAACTAAATCGGAGTTAGTGGCTAAAACGAGGTTAAATAACAAATACTTCATGCTTAATTGGCCTGGATTAGCGATTAACATGAAGTCAATATTACAACTTTGGTTTGTGTTAACAGGCCTTTTCAACAAAAATATATATGTTACAACATGAAATACGTAAAAAAAAACTAAATAAATAATATCAACATATAACACAAGCCCCTTTTGCGCTTAATCAAGAGATGAATCAAGCAGTTCTCGAGCGTTTTTTTTTTTCATTCACGACTGGATCCTTGTTTTATATCCGCAATAAACAACGTTTTATGACCGCGTCCCGATTAGCGCTTAATTAATACTTTACGTCTCGTCGGAAAATCTTTACTCTTTGACAAGAGTTTATGTAGTAATAATGTTTGTATCATTCTTCTGCGTTTTCCTATTTGGATTCGTCACAGTTTTTTTTATTGTATGTATAATGCTTAGCACCATTGTGGTGTAATTTTTTGTTTTCTTTTTAAGTTTTTCTTTGAGCAAAAGTGAAAAGATACTATCTCAGTGTATCGACATGTGCGGCCTAAGACATTTTAGACATTTTTTGAAACCATACAACATAACGTAAGACTTTGCCTATAATTCGTTACGCCACGCCAGCCCGAACACATTTAAGCTTGGCTAATTTTCTGCTGCTCAACTTTTAAAATTGAAGTACCTAACAGTGTTGGCGTGTCCAAAACGGACACATTAAAATTAAATGCATCGTTTTTAATGTGTCAAGCGACACCGGCCGCGCCAGCCGGAATGTGGTATACTTTGTGAAGGCTCAGTAACATGTCGGGGCCGCAGCCGTCATCACAATGTCAACGGAGCGCTCACTGTGAGCTGTGTGACCGGTGGGAGCTGTGAGAGCGGAAATGAAAGCGGTCCGAGCGGACAGTGTGGTTGGTGAAGCGCAGGGTCAAGTGACACGTGTAATTAAATGGTGGCGCTCATTTATATTGTACTGCCCTTAACACTTTTGTTTTTATGTAGTGTACCCACACATGCTTACCCGTATTAAAATTAATATCTTCTATACATTGTTTGCTTAACGTGCTTTCTGAGGCACGGACGCGTCTCGGTATGTTAATATAGTCACCCATCCAAAGATCGGCCTCAGCAAGCTCAACCCTTGTAGCTGTTATTAATTAGCCACGAACTCTTCACCCTCGTGATCCTCATAGTAATTAAATCATTTTGATCCTTCCGGAGACCAAACGAAATTTTGCATAATTATGAAAAGTACAGTTTAAAATGTAACTTGTTTGAGTTAAGGTTGGTGTATCGCAGTGTATTATCAAAAAGTCAATATAAAAAATTCTTCCAAACCAATATGTATGTATCCTGCTTGGACATTTCCGTTTCTATGATGTCAGAAATATTACATTCAAGTATCATAACGTTGAGTCGCTGCTACATTCCCCATTTTGCCACAAAGGACGGCACACGTCCGGCAGTTTTCGCCCGGACATTGCAACATTTTGCAGACACATCTCGAACGATTTTTTTTTTGTCAACCAACAGTGTGATCGGAATCTGGTGATGTTGAATGGAGTCACTCGATATCAATGTTGCCTGTCTTAAAAAATAAATAATAAAATGAAATAGGCTAAACATATTTTTTTCCGCATTTTTGAGTACTCCATAGTTAATTAATATTTAAAATCACTCAATTTTTCTAAGTGGATAGGCATAAACTACACTTGATAACATTCGTCTATCTGCGTGCATGACGCACGCACAATCATGTGACAAAAACCCAAAAATTAAAGTTATGATAATATTTTCTCGAGTACTCACACTTTCGAATTGCCCTACATTTATTAAATGTCGCCAAGATGACATTGCGAATTGAGTTTGAACAGTTTTTGGACGGCCGGTTTCAGATTAATTTCCCACACGTCGGGAACGCTACAATAGTGATGGGATCGAGTAACGGTTTCGGATATATATATAGTCACGTCCATGGATGTTAGTTGAAACTAGATATCTGTCGATTTTGGGAGCACCTATTATTTTGCAAAACCAATTTTGGATGATTTAATTGGCAATATATCGGATGACCGGACCAGCTGCTTCCTGTTGTTCTTGAAACTTCATCATCATTCAATTTCAGCAAAAATACGTTCCACATGCACCGGTCCAGTGCGTCTCGTATTCAGCGAACTTCAGTTTCGGTTTAAAGAAATTTATTTCTCATAAGAACTTACAGTCCGCTTATAATGAGATACAAAGTATGATAATACAGTACAATACAATAGATAACAACTGCCACACGGGTCGATCATCAAGGTTAAGCAACGCTAGCCAAGGTTGGTCTGTGGATGGGTGACCATCTTAATATACCGAGTTTCCTCCGTGCCTTAGAAAGCACGTTAAGCCGTTGGTCCCGGCTGTCATTTGTAGATTTTTGGCAGTCGTTACGGATAGTCAGAAGCCAGTAAATCTGACTCCAGACTTGCCATGAAGTACCGTGTTACCCAGTTAATGGGTTGTGGAGGTCTTTTTTCAAACTGTATCGTGTGACATATCAAATGAAAAGGCTTACTGTGAGAATTTTAATTATATCTTTTTACATAATTTTAAAGTAAATAGTTTTAAGTATATTCTTTTCATTATTATTATATTGTAAGAGGCGGGAAGTCTGATAAACGTTTATTTTTAGTGGTAATATCATGAATGAGGTTTTTAAAACGTATTGGTTGTTAGAAGGTTGTATTTCAAAAACTCTTTTAATAGATCAGGGTCATGTTGAGCGTCCTTTGTAATGATATTAGCTTCTGCCAGCGGCTGCGTGGTCCCTCGGGAACATACTCCTGGTACCAAATTTCCTTTAAATTGGTTCAGGAGTTTTGGCGTGAAAGCGCGACAGACAGACAGAATTACTTTCGCATTTATATTATTAGTATTAGTAAGGATGAATTGATTTGTCAATTTTATCAATGCTGTTTTTATATATTAGAAAAGTAACGTACCGATTATTGAACCTTAAAGGCTGCCGTATAAAATATTTTGGACCGAGCTAGTGAGCTGAGTGTTTCCAGTTTTAACAACTTGACACCTGTTCTTCAAATACGATTTGAATATTTTATGTGCTGTACCTGTAACGCCTATGTTATCATAGCTGCCTTGGTATATACAGGTTTTAATTTTGGTCACTAGATCCGTTGCAGCCGAGAGAGTACTTGATTTAGAACGAAAGGCATACTGGTCCTCTATTAGAATGTTTGTATGTGTTTAATAGACATAAATAAGCATTGTATACACGTTCAAATATTATGGACATTATTAATAGAGATTAGATATTATTTGATACCTATTACTGACATTGATCTGTAGTTGCATGGGTCAGTTCTATTTCCAGATTTGTAAATAGGACTTATCCTAGCAACTTTGAGTGTAAGTAATCTGCAAAAGTAGTGCTCAGTCATCATCATCATCATCATCATCATCTGCCTAGCCTTTTCCCAACTATATTGGGGTCGGCTTCCAGTCAAACCGGATTCAGCTGAATACCAGTGTTTTACGTGGAGCGGCTGCCTACCAGACCTCTACCACCCATTAACTGGGTAACACGGTACTTCTTTGGCAAGACTGGAGTCAGATTTACTGGCTTCTGACAATCCGTAACGACTGCCAAAAATCTACAAATGACAGCCGGGACCAACGGCTTTACGTGCTTTCCGAGGCACGGAGGAAACTCGGTATGTTAAGATGGTGACCCATCCACAGACCTACCTTGGCAAGCATTGCTTAACCAAGATCGACCCATGCGGCTGTTATTATTTAGCCACGAGCTCCTCTAAGAAGAAAAGTAGTGCTCAGTATAGCTGCTCAATTATATTTTTAAACATTTTATTGCCTTAGTACTAATACCATCCAGACCAGAACTTCTAATTATTTCGTCTGTGGTGCACGGCGTCAGGTCGCTTAGTGTTATGTCATGTGTGTGGTTATAATACATAAGTGCGTTGCCCGTATTTATTATTATAATAACTTATTAAATTATTATATCTTTTACTTGGTCTTTTAACGCTGAAAAGTTATCTTTAGTTTAATTTGGAGATCCAAAATTATCATTGATATAAGTAGGTACCTAGATGCAGTATTTAGTTATGTAAATTTTTAAAAGCACTTATAAACGATGAGGTGGACTTGTCAGTTGGAAAAGAAGAGACCATTGTATTCGTATTTATTAATACAAGACAATGACGTTCCAATGCAAGGATCGTAAATGAAATCAACCTTCACCACGTGATGGGGTCTCCGAGTATTGTATGGCGCGGCGCTGGCACCTGCACCGCAAGTCTCAAGACGCGTGGTGCGCTGAGTGTGGCTAAAAGTTTGTAAGAATCGAAGATGTCGATTATGAATCGGTGTGGTTTTAAAATTCATTGTTATTACTTGACAGTTTGATGAGCTGAAGACTATTTGTGGTTGTGGTTTTACATTATTGTTATTTTTAAATAAAAAACACAATAATTGGAACTAATCGCACAAAATTGTATATGTTACTTGCCCGCAACTTTGTGCGCATATCCTGTTCTGTTAGTGCTCTCCTACACTACCCAAGTTACCATTTTTTTTTTTTTGCGAACATCAAATGACTCCTTTCGCTCTGGGCGCGGCGGAAGGGAGTGTCAGACTCTACTCAAGTTACCTACGTTCCAAATTTCAACTTTCTACGACCAGTAGTTTCAGCTGTTTTTGTCTGTCAGAAAGTGGAAGAATTTATTTTAAATATTAGGGCTTCTGACAACGGCTTCGCCTGCGTGGTCCCTAGGGACCATACTCCAGAGATAAAAACTGCCTTTATGAACCTTAACTGCCTTGCGGATCATTTAAAATATTATTAATGATATCGATTTAGACACATAGGTACTATGGTAAATGTTTTCAATTTCTAAATCTGCCATTGAAAAATACAATTAAGATAAAAAGTAATTAGCAAATCGAAATCAAAGGATTGTCTCATAAATGCTTCATGTTAGTTAACAAATGAACAATTATGCGAGTCGGCTCCAACAGAAAGTAAGGGCTGTCACAGACACGGCGATGCAGCCATTACGAATGTGTTTCGTATAGGTATTCATATTGAGTGTAGAGTTGTACCAGCCTACTTTATAATTTGATGTCGGACATGTTTTTAATTTGACAGTAGAGTCACTATGTTATTTAAATTTAATGATGACGTTCAAAAGTACTGTTTAATGGCCTAATTGAAATAAACGTTTTTGACTTTGCTTTGACTTTGACTTTGAAGTTGAGTGTTTGTGGGAGACCAACAGACACTCAAAAATTTACGGTTATATTACTATTTATAATATTCCCAGATTATTTTTTGGATAAAATTGATATCGATATAAAGTTAAAAGGTGATAAACGCAGTGATAAACTAAAACAAGATGTTATCTGCCTGCCAGTTACTTCCTTGCAAAAAAAACTAAGGAGTCAAATGGTAGTCGATGGTCGCAATACCGCTATCGGCGCTCGCGCTGGCAATCCGTACGTAGTTTGATTGAAATTTATGGTTTCACGATAAACCTAAATACGTTTGAGTCTGTTTGTAATGCTGAAAGTAAAGTACTGTTAGGAACTAATAAAATACACATACTCATTTACACAGCGAGTATGTGTATTTTTAACTTTTCTTTGTCTATTTTTAATCGACTCCGGTGATTTTTCGTTGGCACTCCGGCGTGCCATTGGGCGTCAACTGAAATTGACTTGCATGCCATGCGGTTTAAACTTCTTTTTAGGGTTCCGTACCTAAGGGTAACCAACGGAACCCTATTACTAAGCCTCCGCTGTCCGTCCGTCCATCCGTCCGTCCGTCTGTCTGTCAGCGGGATGTATCTCAAGAGCCGTAATAGATAGAGAGTTGAAATTTTCACAAATTGTGTATTTCTATTGGCGCTATAACAACAAATGATCAAAATTAAAGTTTATGGTACGGAACCCTTCGTGTGCGAGTCCGACTCGCACTTGGCCGGTTTTTTTTTAAAACGCGCTGTTTAATATCCTATGGCCCCCGATCGACCAAAAAACATGGCGGCCGCTGATTTTTAGGGTTCCGTACCCAAAGGGTATCCAACGGAACCCTATTACTAAGCCTTCACTGTCCGTCCGTCCGTCCGTCCGTCCGTCTGTCTGTCAGCGGGTTGTATCTCAAGAACCGTAATAGGTAGACAGTTGAAATTTTTACAGATTGTGTATATCTATTGCCGCTAAAACAAAAAATAATAAAAACTAAGGTTTATGATACGGAACCCTTCGTGTGCGAGTCCGAATCGCACTTGGCCGGTTTCTTTTACAATATAACTATTCAATTGTTGTTGCGTCGTGACGGCTATCGCGTCCAGATGATCACAGGTTCAACTCAAAAGTGCTTCTGGCGTCTTAATGACACGATTTCATCTTCTAGATACTACACAGTTGGAAAGTAAAGTCAATGCAAATGTTTATTAGCGCTAGGCGACTCTCAAATGAACCTAAATAAATTGCACTGTTGTATTTTCAGCGCTCTGCTCAACGACAAGAGTTGGAAAATATTAATCTGTACTTAATATATAAAGCTGAAGAGCTTGTTTGTTTGCTTGAACGCGCTAATCTCAGAAACTCCTAATCCGATTTGAAAAATTATTTCAGTATTAGATAGCCCACTTATCGAGAAAGGCATACATACATCACGCTAATACCAAAAGAAGCGGAGCAGACGAAGTTGCGCGGGTTAACTAGTTTAAAATACTGTGATAATAAAATGTATTTCCAAATTAATGTTTCCTAGAGTCAACGAAAAGGAACATAATTATTTTCCGCATTTGTAATTTTTTTTAATAAAGTATAACATTAACAAGTTCCTTTTGTGTCTCTTACAAGGCAAAACATTAAAACTACTAAGTGTTTCTTCATTACCTGGTACCAAGTAACCATAATTGTCTTCACTAAGAGGACCATACTCAGAACGGTTTCGTTTAGAGCCTAGAATAGCCTGTGACTGCATCTTCACTTGCATACAAAAGCACCTATCAAACAGGCACCGGAACAAGCCATTTTCCTCTTAACTGACGGTCACTCTGCTTCACAAAGCGAATGTAAATGAACTGATGATTAAACTGGTTTTAATAACGTCCTCGGCCCGTGCGGGTTCTTTTCGTTGAACACTGTTTTTTCTGGATGTATTTTTACACGAGGGATTGACGAAAGTTAAAAACTCAAATAAACATAAGGTTGCGTTTCCAGCAGAAATGTGCTACGATGCGAAAAATGCACACAAATTTTTGTATTTTATTGCGAAAACCGTTTCTCTAAATAACTAAAAAATACTAATTATGTAAGTTAGGTTTATCTTGTTAATGTCTCATTAACGTATTTACATTTGAGACCGGTTATCGACATTGATTATCAACGAATTTAGACTCTTGAATGGACCAGTATTATGAACGTTTTTATAACAAAATTATAACGGTCTGTGTTAATTTTTTAACTTCTCTTTTTATTACAAAACAGTCTAGTATCACAAAAGAAAGAGAAACCACAACGATGAACCGTTTACTCAACTCAGAACGCCATGACTACCTACGAACTATCGGAACATATTTTTTATCGGTCTCTACGATTAAGAGTTACGACTGGTCATAGGAAACCGTCTATTTCCAGACCTACTAGGTCGAGCCGTAACTCCGGACTACGGGCATAAAACTAGATGGTAAATAAAAGAATTTTCTTTCAAGAATCTGCAAATATTGCCGCCGAGCATGAGATCATGGATTTCGTTCCTCACTCGTACATGTTCCTCGGAACTTCCCCTATTCAGTGTCCTTTGACATAAGACTTGAACAATTTTTAATGTAATTACTCGTACATTCGAGTCCAGTAAAGCAATTCGCTGCCTTTTCAGTCTCACATCGCAGACATGGACTTTTTATTCTAATTAGCGGGAATGCGTCCTGCTAATTAGTTTAATTTCAAACTTATTAAGAAATTCGCAGTAAAAGATATTTCACGTCAAAGCAAGAACCGTGTGACGCGCTACTTCATAGCTAGCATCGCTGGAAATATGACTTTACTATTTTATTCACGAATAAATGTTAGCTGCTTGTAAATGGTTCTTGGAAAATATTACCCTTCCTTGGCAGTTGGGTAAAAAAAATAATCTGTGACGTCAATAAAGAAGGGAATCATTACTCAGATAGCGAACCAGTCCTCCAGACCTCTCGTTTTCTCTATTATCTCATTAGTACTAAATTCAGACATTGAAATAAATACGAGCCGAAAAAGACCCGGTTTGACCTCGAGAAGAGTATGTCGTCGCACTACGGGTGCGGGTAAATTCTAAGGGTCAAAACGGCCCGGCAAACTATAACATTATCGGGCCTTTTGACCTTGAAAACATGTTAATATTTTCAGGCAATCTTGCACCGTACAGACCCTGAATACGGCCGGCTGGCGGTGTATCTTTAATGTTCATCTATATTAAGTTAGTTGAACAAAAATATCAGAGTTGGCGCTTTGCCAAGGTGCGAGTGTTCCACCCTTGTGGCCAGTAAACCTTTCTGTCAAGGGCGCCATTGTAAACAGATTAAACTACATACTTCACACCCCTCGTTGTTGAGGAATGAAATTGTATAATAGTCACACTTTTTGCTTCACATGTGCGGTTACTTCGTTATATTCATGTCGTTAATTCGTCTAGAAAGGTTGTGACTATTATGATAATCAGAAGAAGCTCTTGAAAAAAATAGAAATAGAAAATAATATTCCATCATTTGTGGGAAACATGCATCAGCTTGCCTTGGGCCATAATGGTTTCTTTATCACCGTTTATCGTCGTCGTGAGCCTAAATCCGTTAGCCGGACATGGGCCTCTACCTCAGGAGTTTAATTAACTCAGCGGTTCGAACTGCGGCATACTTAATATTGCCAGTACCCCGCTCGCGTAATTTGACAAACGACGCTCATAATTGAGACAACAATGTAACGTGGGGTTGCCAGTTAATGAAAACGTTAATTTGGGATAGCGATAAAGTAAACACTATGTAGGTAATTAATGTTTAGTGGTTCTTGAGACACGCGTCGATCACTTTACAGGATTAATCATATATACTTACTTTTTTTATTTATACTATAGTGCACACAACAAAAGACACACAGAAAATCTTTAACTAATAAAAAAACATACAATTGGCGACCTTATCGCATTCTGTGATCGCTTCCAAGCAACCTGAAATGGATAGAGATAGCGGGGATATGAAACGGGGTTGCAGTTTGTGCAAATATAAATTTAACATAAAAAAGAAGGAAATAAAGCGATACAATGTACCGACATACATACAAAAATAAAACAATTAGTGTTCCATAATAAGTCTTTTAATAAAAACAGGTAGCGATTGTGCCTGTCTAATTAATACTGGCAATGCACTCCATAGACGAGCGGCCTGGGCTAGGAAATACTTATCTGGTGGTCATGTAGTGGAATGCAGTGGCATCTTTAAAATCATCAAGAATACTCGTATAACGTCAGTTTCGGATATGTTACTGGGCTGTGGAGGTCAGCTGATCTAAAAAGCCCTCTTCAGTAGAATCATATAAGTTAATTGATTAATAATAATAATAATAATATTCCACACAATGATTGAATGGATTAACAAAACAGCGCGGTAGTCGCGCTGCTGCCGCGCGGCACTTAGCGACTAATTTGAAGGCGCCTATATAATCATAATATAAATCATACAACAATCTGATCTTACAAATATTTTTATAAATTAGGTCGAAATTACGTCGCGAAATTAGTATTGTATCGCCAAATTCTCGCTGCACTAATACGCGATAAACTCGGAAGCGTAAACCAGAAAGTGGGAAACATCACACGCTCCATGAAGCGGATGCCCGTTCATTAGAGTGCCTCCACTCAGCGGAAAGCGCTGTAATCTCGCGCCTTCATTAGACGGTGTTAATGTAAAGCGATGTTAGCGCTGTCTTCACTGTTTTGCAGCTGTCGGAAAGGAATTCAGTCACGTGTTCGGGAGTCGAAATTCTTGTCTCGTTGTTCTTTTTATTTTATTAATGAGTTGGTATAGCATGAATTGTTGCGTTTTCTTATGAACCGATGAACAAAACGGGGGATGTTTTCCAGACGACCTGCTGGTATATTCAACATCTCACCGACCCAGACCAGAATCCACTTCATTCTAAATTATATTAATGATAATAATTTTGCAAATAGGTTACAAGTAACTCTTTTGTATGTCATTTTTTTTAGTTAATTAATCTAGATGTGGCCGGTGTTTCCTAGCTGCCGAAACAAACTCAGAGGTACGCTCACTCCACTTTAAGTGGATTGTCATTCCATCCTGTTGTTATGGATTGATTAGCTCCGTTCATGATCACTTCACGTAAGTTTTATACGACGCACTTCTGTATTTTTGTATACATGATGATGCATAATTTTAACAGAGCAGACCAATTTTTTTTCGACGGTGATTTTTTGTTGGATTTTTTTTATTGAAGAATGGGCTTACTCTTCACCTCGATGAAGCCTGATGGAAAGCGATGGATGAGGTCTATGATTGAGCGAGCGTGCCCAAAAGATACCTGTTCACTCCTGTATTTCATCACTTAGTGTAAAAAAAAAAAGAAGATGGTTCGGCAATGATGAGCTTAAAGACCTGCTCAAAAATATTTCTAATTTTCTTTCTATATAAATAAACAATTTGTTATGTAAAAAAATAATGAAGGATTGAAATAACAAGATACTTATTCTCAGGTACCAAGTTTATTGATCAATGTGTTGATTCTGAAACTTGATAACTAACGAATAGAATTAAATGGCAATTTTATCTGACAGAAGACTTCACCATATACCATTCATCCATTCGGATGGACCATCTTCTTTACATAATATAAAACAAAGTCGCTTCCCGAGTCTGTACGCTTAATCTTTTACATTTCGCAACGGATTTTAATGCGGTTTTCACTATCTTTTAGAGAATTTCTTCCGAAAGGTTAACATGGTTAATACTTTATAATTAAAATTATGAATAGTGTAGAAAATTCGATGTTTTGCCGAGTGCCCGATAAGCGATTTTCGAGCGTACATCAGTAAATATTACACGCACGAAGCCCACCTTCAGGTGTCGGCCGGTACCGTATGGTGCCGTAAAAGAATAATACCATCCCCTCACTTCCCGTGGGTGTTGTAAGAGGCGACTAAAGGACTCACCAGAGAATGGACAGCAGCGTTCTCTGTGAAACTCAACACCATGCACTGCGATCGCCAATCCGCCTACCAAACGTGGCGATTATGGCTAACAAACCTCATCTTGGGGGCGGCCTATGTCCCCTTCATATTATGATAATGAAGCCGGGGCGGGTCGCTAGTTGGTGATGAACCAAATGACACAAAACACGTTTCTGAATTCGTCAGTCACTTGACTTATCCGCTCAAAAGCTATGGATGACGTCAAGCGATAACGGCGCGTGTGATTAAATCAAAAATAAGTCTCTCTAAAGTTTTGTATGGGAGCCATACATGAAACTTATGTTATTTATTTATGTACACACAATAAACTTAAAAAAGATAATTTCATACAGACACAAAAGAGCACAAACGTAAATGTTGTTTCAAATTCAAATTATTTATTTGTGAACATAGGGTATTTTTAAAGATGTTATTATATAAATAAAGTGGTTGAAATCGTTATGAAATAAGCTGTTACATTTAAAATGGAGTACCCCAGTTTTGCCTTGTAGTATTTTGTTAATTCTGAGCAAAATATTCCCACTTTATTAAATTACAGTTTATTACATCTACAAAATCACACTTAGTTAACATGTACGAGATTTGTCTAGAGATTACCTACATTTAATAAGGCTCTCAGGCACTGACAGCTTTCGCAAAGGGTCGGCTATTACAATCTAACGGTGATGCGGCAAAACTTCCGAGGCACATCAAACTTACCTGTTGATGTAACATCAGTCATCATTTATTTATATGGCAAATAACTAAAGCTGTTACAAAGTTTTGAGTATGAAAGTGAATGGTGATTACAGTAGAGGAATGCCAAATCTATTAAAAACTAGATTTGTTTTATTTTTTTTGACCTTTATACTCCGGCTAAAAAATAAAAAAGAAGAAAAATCTACTGTGATAATTGTTATGACGACAGAAATCTGTAGAAGACATATTGCGCAATCGATCCTCCCCCCCCCTTACCAAGATGTGATAGGAGAACGATAATGATGGACCCAGACTTTCGTTTTGGGGATAGGCAGAAACCTGAACGCTGGTTTCGAGTATGATTTACTATGCGGTTTAATCCATCACAAATTCAAAAACCATCAACTTAATTTATAAGTATATGTGGAGTTGAGAGTATGGAGTTATCTAAAAAGCGTATTACTAAAAACAGGTCTTTTCAATATAGCCCTCTAAGTTCATGTAGTTCGAAAGAATGAATATTTCAGAAATAATCATTCTTTCGAACTACATGAACTTAGAGGGCTATATTGATGATTAAAATGGTTATAATTCTTTAGATAAATACGCGTTACGGTCGCAGATCGCATTTGGTCCACATACAGCTTCACACTGACCGGCAAATTGCAAAAAACATAAAAATATTTGAATTTCGCGGGCCACCCTGGAGCATCCACCTTAAAAGGATACCTGAAATATATTGCGAAAATTTGATGGAAAGAGGAGAAAAAGGCATCGCTTATTTAGGCAGCAAAAAAGCGGAGATTTGTCAGATGACAACAGAAATTGCAAAGCCTATACAATAAAATCATGAGAAAATATCAAACATTTTTGATAAAAAATGCATCGCAATTTAAAGTGGTGGTTGTGGTTTTGGCCTTTCTGTAACCACTATGATCTGGCTTCTACACACTCCGTGTTGAAGCTAGAAGGGCGTTAAACGAAAAAATGCACGAACTAGTAACGAGTTAGCTCGTGACACTGTGCGTGAAGAAGGAACAGCTAGCCGTCGTGTGTTCGCAACCTAGGAACAAATAGCCTGACCAGTTGAGCAACCAATTCAGGGCAATCAGATTCACCCCGAAGACCTCGACAGCCGAACACGAGTTAAATATATGCATGGGATTGACAAGTGCCATCCATTTCTGATTGCCTGGCAGAGATGGTGAAATGCGATAAGGCCGCCAGTTGTATTATTTTTGTTTACATTTGTGTACAATAACGTACATATTATATAGGGTGTCCCAAAATTAACACAAGATTTGAATTTGCCGCTATTTCGCGGTAAAGTGTTGCCGATCCAAAATTATAACAGTTTGACTCCAAACTATTTTGATGACTTTCCCCAAAACGATCATTCTTTCATTCGTTCTCACCTTTCGATGGCCTTTTCAAAACTTGCTGTCTAATCGAGAGGTATTCAACAAGTAAGCTAACAATGATGGATGGGATAGTTAACTTCGAGCTTCGTGCCTCTGAAAATAATGGCTACCCTTCTTCTTGAATGGTGACTAAGGGATAACAGGTGGATGGGCTTAGGGTGGAGGGGGAAAGATTCTCTATCTGTTCTGTCTGGAAATTTGAGCATGGTATGGTCTGAGATTGAGAACAGATGTCATTCTTGTGCCTCATGATGAATTTAGATATATTTTAAAGGTTGTATATGAGTACATAAATACACATATTGTCTGTTTTGTATAAGTACCATGTTACAGCGGTCAACCTATTTCCCCATCTCACTTGTCTATCTAAAAATTTATTTTACATTTTTAGCTTCGACCAACTCTCAAAAATATATAATTTTGATAGATGTCCTAAAAGCAGCTTTTTCTGAAACATGAAAATTAAATTTCGAGAAAGGGCTTGATATACTGAAATTCTGTCCACTATGTTCTTTCGATGCATCACTACTTAGTATAAAACATAGTCGCTTCCGCTGTCTGTCTGTCCCTATGTATGGTTTGATCTTCAAAACTGCGCAACGGATATTTTTAATAGATAGAATGGTTCTCGAGGAAGTTTTAGTACATAATTTTCACCCAGCCGGAGCGGATCGTTTATTTTATAAAATGAATTTTGTTACATTTATTTTAAACCCTTTTACAACATTCAGTTCTAACCCGTCACTGTCGTTTTAAATATAAAATATTAAAAGCAAATTCGAATTGCTTAAATCTAGCACAGAGCGGCAGACATGTTATTTCTAGAATATCACATTAATAATTAAAATGTCAGACATTTAAACCGTCCGTTTTAAACAGTTTTTAATAATATAGGCTGCAGACAGAATGACCAGTGCCTTCCGAATGTCGTTTTACATGGAAGCCACATTACTGAGCTATTCGCAGGTGGCATGATTTGGAAAATCACTTAAATATTATAGACCTCCCTGCCGATCTCTACAACGGCGACCCCGTGACACTATTCCCTAGCTTCACTATTCCCTAGTTTACTGAGGTAACGAACTTATTTAGAACTAGGGACTTGGAAACATTAAAATCTTAAAACCCTTTTTATGTATCTAAGAATTAATTAGTGGATACAACAGCAATTAGCTATCGACGATTAATAAAAGAATAAGAACAATATTGATGACTACTCATTAGACTGTAAAGCCGTGAGCTCGATTAGATTTCTCATTGATGTAATTTTTTAAGCATTGTAAATCCTAACAAACTTTTATAATGAATTGACGAAAATACTTTGCTAAAGGAACTTTCTAGAACATTGCATTCTTCAAGTTTGATAAGAACTGGGCTTAATTTTTCATAGAATTAGTTAATTTCAAATTCTTTTTATTTCTTATTTTATCTCACTTTGTTCTTTTGTTTTGAAGTTATATGGTAGATGTAAGATAAATTTTCAATAACGGTCATTAATTCATACATGTATTGATTTTCAAAAAAAGAAATAAAGACACAAAGCTTTCCTGAATCGACTTCTATTTAGAAAAATAGTTCAGAATTTATTGTTCGGGTATAAGGGAAAGGTCATCATCATCTGCCTAGCTTTTTGCCAACTATTTTGATTTTGATTCAGCTGAATACCAGTTTTTTTACGTGGAGCGGCTGTCTACCAGACCTCCCCAACCCATTAAATGGGTAACACGTATTTCTTTGCAAGACTGGTGTCAGATTTACTGGCTTCAGACAACAACCTTCCCTTCCCTTTCCTTCCCTTTAAGGGAAAAGTCAATGTACTTTACTGCAAGTTTATCCGGCACCATAGTAGACGCTACTTTTGTGTCTTGTAAACTTTAAGGAGACTTACAAACTTCGGAAGTCTTGAAGCGCTGAAGTTACCGACTTACGATATTGCTTACAAGACGGATAAGCCAGAATTAACATAAAAAGGAAAGAGGCTTAAACGCAGGCCTGGAGGAT
Source organism: Lacanobia oleracea (assembly GCA_950371165.1). Taxonomy (NCBI): domain Eukaryota; kingdom Metazoa; phylum Arthropoda; class Insecta; order Lepidoptera; family Noctuidae; genus Lacanobia; species Lacanobia oleracea. Next base: position 1,618,628 of record OX493385.1, read on the forward strand.
ATCATTTTATATAGCCGTTTAAATATACCAGACTGGCGCAAAACCGGAGGAGGCTCTAGGGGTAAAAGATTTTTAATAGTGACTGTTTGTTACCAACGGAGGACTTTTCTGCCAAGTAACCAATTTCCGACATTAAGGAAATAACGTACGGTCGGAAATCGATTATTTCATTATGTATACTATATACGTACTTTTTCTTATGGCAGCAGTTTTAACAAGTACTTAAATCAGCAAAATTAAGTGTCATATTTTTTGTAACAATAAATCATGAACTTAAATTTCTTAAAGGTCGGACTCTCACACACAAAAAACACGTTTCTTGTATAAGAGCCTCGTTTCATTTAATTTGATTTTTGTTATAGCGGCAATAGAAATACATAATCTGCGAAAATTTCTACGTCTTCCTATTGGAGTAAGAATACCTACCAGATGGATGGACGGACGATTTGACGGGCAGTGGTGACTTAGGGTTCCGCTGGTTACCCTTTGGGTACGAAACCATAAAAATGTTAAAGGACCCGTCACTACTTTGACTATAACAAAATATTTCCAGCTTACAAGTGCCAATTATCCGAAAATTTAAAATTTTAATTAAAGGAGAATGACCAAATTGGACCAAAAATTGGTAAAAAAAGTCAAAGTCTGCCCCCAGATTTGCCACATAGCTCATTTGAAAGAAGAGTTCAAATGCAACATTTTATTCTATGGAACCGAAAAAATCTGTCCCACAGAAACATAAATATAACCTAAAATGTGATTTTATGAAAAAGTTGCATATTTTACTTCTTTACACAGGTAGGTGACCTTTTCTTATCGCAGATAATGAGCTTACACGCGAGTTTGCTTTCTTTGAACATTGTTCAATAGTAGTGTGAGCGAGAAGGCGATAGAGCTACGTTCTCGCTCACACATGTATGCGCTTTGCATTGCAACTGTGCAGTCCTTCTGTAACTCTCTTCGCTTATAGTTGTGTACTGTGCGAATATTTTCTGTGGATATCCTGTGATTACGTGTTTGACCCTTGCATTACGTTACCTGGACCTGATTTTAAGCCCTGTGATTTGGATACAGTTTTAAAGATGTTTCGTGCATCTGCTGGACAAGTGTGTCTAGTGTGTGGTAGATCAGTGCGGTCGATCAGAAGAAGAACACTAACTACGCAGCTTTTTGAAGAATATCCAATCGCTGCAAATAATATAACTGAACGAGTTCTTCCTTATCATGTGAGTACTTACATAAATGATTGCAATAATGACTTATTTAACCATGTAACAATGCATAGAGTGCATATCACGAATATATAATGCAAGAGTTTGAAGTGTTCGGTGCCCGACTAATATGTGGTAAATGTATAATAGAATGTTGAATGTCTTGTTCGTCAACTACTGCTCCACGTTGATCACCAGCATGCGGTACCACAGCTAGATCTGGTTGTACCTCGGCTTGATCTGGTTCTATCACAGGTTGATCTGCTGGCTGCTCAGAAGCGCGTACTGGTGGTTCTTGTTCTCGTTCACTGGACGTACGACGTCTTGGTGGGTACGCCTCGCGTCGCCAGCAACGCTGACAGATAAACTCGGCGTTGTTAAATTGTATCTGAAAGAAATAGTTTCAGATACAATTACACATCACAAATACACATCTTTTTAACAAATGTTATTCGGTACATGAATATACCAATGAATGAATAGCGCCGCTACTGAAGTCCCTTTGACGCGGCGCTAGTGTCTATGTCATTACATTACATTGCATAAAAAAATGTAGTTCCATTTCCGCGGGCTTTCATTCGTGATATGCACTCTATGCATTGTTACATGGTTAAATAAGTCATTATTGCAATCATTTATGTAAGTACTCACATGATAAGGAAGAACTCGTTCAGTTATATTATTTGCAGCGATTGGATATTCTTCAAAAAGCTGCGTAGTTAGTGTTCTTCTTCTGATCGACCGCACTGATCTACCACACACTAGACACACTTGTCCAGCAGATGCACGAAACATCTTTAAAACTGTATCCAAATCACAGGGCTTAAAATCAGGTCCAGGTAACGTAATGCAAGGGTCAAACACGTAATCACAGGATATCCACAGAAAATATTCGCACAGTACACAACTATAAGCGAAGAGAGTTACAGAAGGACTGCACAGTTGCAATGCAAAGCGCATACATGTGTGAGCGAGAACGTAGCTCTATCGCCTTCTCGCTCACACTACTATTGAACAATGTTCAAAGAAAGCAAACTCGCGTGTAAGCTCATTATCTGCGATAAGAAAAGGTCACCTACCTGTGTAAAGAAGTAAAATATGCAACTTTTTCATAAAATCACATTTTAGGTTATATTTATGTTTCTGTGGGACAGATTTTTTCGGTTCCATAGAATAAAATGTTGCATTTGAACTCTTCTTTCAAATGAGCTATGTGGCAAATCTGGGGGCAGCAATTTTTTTTTTGGTCCAGTGCCCATACTAATTTGGTCATTCACCTTTAAGTTTAAATAATCTTAAAAAAAGTCATACGAGTCTAAATACCATCTAGAAAAATAGCAAGTGCCTTATAGAAAGTCAAGAAACTTAATTTTTTTATATTTTAGTCACCAATTAACCCAGTAAACAGACATTTGACTAAGATTGAAACTATTCTACAAAATTTTCAGCAACATTCGCATTCGCATCTCACTAATACCCCTGCATGAACTACTAGTAATGCCTGGTTTTGGATCGATAAACGACCAATAAAGTGCCTCAGAACCATGCATGTAAGTTTCAAGTCTTGTCATACTTGTATAACAAGACTTCGTACGACGACGCGACGCATCACACTCGCTCAGAACTTACTCTCAAATGTTTTATTTCTACCTCTAAACTTCAGCAGTCGTCCTAAACTCTGTACGCTACTAATACACTAATCTGACTCGATTATAAGAGTTAGTTTATTTAAAGCTAGCTTTTTCCCGCGACTTTGTACGCGCATATCCCGTTTTTTCCCGTTCCCGTGGAAATTTCCGGAAATCCTCTCTTAGGGCCTTCCCCTTCCCAAGAAACCTACATGCCAACTTTCAGCTTTCTACAACTACGCGCGCTACGGCTGTGCGTAGTCTGTCTTTGTGTATCTCTCAGTAACGGAACAGTTTATATATATTGATAAACTAGTTGACCCACGCAACTTCATCTGCGTCACAAATTTTCATTACTGCCCCGCTCCTATTGGTCTTTATAACCTATAGCCTTCCTTGATACATGGGCTATCAAACACTGACAGAATTTTTCAAATCGGGCCAGTATTTCCTGAGATTAGCACGTTCAAGCAAACAAACTCTTCAGCTTTATTTATTAGTATAAATATCTATGTGCTCCTTACTACGTACGTACGTAAGTTTGAAGGCATAAGACGCAACTATAGTAGACGCCAGATAAACTTGCAATAAAGAACATTGACCTTTGCCCTAATATCCCTTCGTAGATACCCCAACAATAAATAATGAACCGCCAATCAGTACAAGAGAACGTAAAAGATCACGATAAAAGTCTATTCAGGACAGCTGCATGTATTTATTTCTGGTTTAGATATTAAGAATGTCACTAAATGTATGCGGATCAATGACCAGTATTGCACAATTAACTGGCGCCATCATTATCATTATCATCTAGCTAGCCTTTTCCCAACTACATTAGGGTCAGCTTCCAGTCAAACTGGATTCAGCTGAATACCAGTGTTTTACGTGGAGCGGCTGCCTACCAGACCTCCACACCCCATTGACTGGGTAACAATGTACTTCTTGGCAAGATTGGAGTCAGATTTAGTGGCTTCTGACAATCCGTAACGACTGCCAAAGATCTACAATTGACAGGCGGGACTAACGGTCAATCATCCGGTGAAGATAAAATATCTAATAGAATGATTATAGAAGCGTGTAAGACAGCCGGAGACGCGATCTTATCAGTATATAACCGATGCATTGCGGAAGGTATTTATCCTCGAATATGGCGACAGGGCTTTATACGCATTATTCCGAAGAGTGGCGATAAGCCCCCGGATGACCCTAAGTCCTATCGGCCCATAACCCTACTTCCATCTTTGGGAAAACTCTTAGAGCGACTAATCGTTCCGCGCTTACTACCGAATGGACCTAAATTTCATAATAATCAATTTGGTTTCACTATTGGTAAATCCACCGTCGACGCGGTGCTCTCTGTTCGTAAAATTATTAACTTATCGGAACATAAATATGTGGTTGGAATCTTTCTCGACATTTCTGGCGCTTTTGATAACGCATGGTGGCCGATGATACTACTTAAAATGAAAAACCGTGGTTGTTACAAAAACATCTATAATCTGATTCTTTCTTACTTTCTAAACGGTTCCGTGAAACTCAAACTAGGACATCATTCCATTACTAAGTCTCTAACCATGGGATGTCCTCAGGGCTCAGTTATCGGTCCATATGTTTGGAATATTGGCTACGATGATTTCCTCGCGCTTCCGCTCCCATGCGGCTGCTCATTAACCGGTTACGCGGACGATGGCTTGCTTCTCATTCAGGCAAGTACTCGTGCTGGCCTTGAGAATTTGGCTGACACATGCCTACGATTAATATCTCAGTGGGGCGATCGAAACCGTCTGACCTTTGCACCGCATAAAACCTATCAACTTATTTTAAAAGGAAACCTTAAATCCTGGCCTAGTATTAAATTCAATAACGTACCCGTTAAAAGAAAAGAATCCGTGTGCTATCTCGGTATGCTATTAGAAAATAACTTTTCATTTATTGATCATATAAAAACAGTAGGTGAGAAAGCAAAAAAGAACTTCTACGCCTTGACGAGAATATCCAAAGCTACTTGGGGTCTATCTTTTCAAACCTTAAAAACTATTTATGGGGCTACCTACTTGGGTTGTATGTGCTACGGGGCACCTGTCTGGGCCGATAGGGCCACCATAGGTGCGGTACGACGTAAATTGCTTCAAAGCCAGCGTTTGGCTTTGATATTCTTATGCAAGGCGTATAGGACGGTTAGTACTGAAGCCTTACCAGTGCTGGCGGGTGTTCTCCCAGTCGATCTAGAAGTGCAGCGGCGTGCTGCAATGTACTACTACGCTAGAAAGATTACGGACCCAGAGTTCTTACCGCAACGCGGCCGTGCTAAGATCTCTAGATTACTAAAACCCCAGACTGATGTCTGGGAGGAACTTTTATCCGAGTGGCAATGTAGGTGGGAAAATTCCATCAAAGGCCGTCACCTCCACCAATTTTTTCCATCTGTTCGTGAGCGGCTGGACAGGACATGGCTGGAGGTGGATCACTGTGTTGCCCAATTTCTCACAGGTCATGGCAATTTTAAGAGTTAATTATTTTCCTTTAAGCTTGTGGCCTCGCCTTTATGTCAATGTTCTACAGCTGACCATGAATACGAACAATCCGCACATCACATATTATGGGAGTGTAGTCTTTGGCAAACTGAACGCAATATTATGTTAGATAGTATTAAGGTTACATCTGGGGTAGTTTACTATACGGACCTTGTTGAAACCAGAACAAATTTCCGTGTGTTCAAGCGATTTTGCCATACCTATTACTGGAATCAAAAGTAGCTCACAATTTAGGACCCATTAGTTTTAGTGGTAAAATATAATCCGTGGTGCTTGGCAACTGGGCTTAACCCAGTTGTATTTGTCCCTTGGTGCCTATTGGCCTAGTTCTATTCTGTCTCCTGCTTGATACGGAGGGAAGTGGAAATTATATTTTTTTTTTTCCTACTCCTCCGCTGTACTTTTCTGATTAATTTCGTTGCAGGATCCAAGACAGTTGAATCGTTTCTCCGGGACTCGTCGGGTTTCATTGGCTCGGCGTTTTTCTGGTGATCGCCACTGTTGATTCTGGCTTTCAGGAGTTGCAGTGGTTGGGAATGTGTGGCGGGCTTGTCCCAAAAAAAAAAAAGGCGGGACTAACGGCTTAACGTGCTTTCCGAGGCACGGAGGAAACTCGGTAAGTTGAGATGGTCACCCATCCACAGACCAACCTTGACAAGCGTTGCTTAACCTTAAAGATCGACCCGTGCGGCTATTATTATTTAGCCACGAGCTCCTCTCTTAACTAGCGCCTACCATAGTTATCGAAATTGGTAGATATTATTTTTCAAATTTATCTATAGATCTTGTTTCTATGGTAATACTAACAATACCTTTGGGCGGTTGTAAATTTTTTTCTTGAAATAATTTTGTTTATTATAGCTGTGTTCTTCAAAACCGAGTTAAGATTCCAGTTTCACTAGGTGCAACTGAATGCCAATATTTTCGTGGAATGACTGCGTATCTAACGATCACAACCCAATTACTGAGTAACATGATATTAAATAGCTTCATAAGTTCATCATTTCATATTATAGGTTTTTTTTTATTTGAGAAGGATTTGCTTATACAAGAAACGTGTTTGCTTGACTCTCGTCTAGCTCTGAGGTGACAGCGGTGAGAAGTCTGTTCACTCGAACTTAGAAAAGATTAGGGTTGAATGCGTTCGGAAACACAGACGCAGGTAGACCATAGGTTTTTAGATCAGTCTTTCTCAAGTGTGAAATAAAAATACAGAATGATCAAAGATACGCGGTTAAGAGCTTTATGAGTATTTAAGTACATAGCTAGGCTCTGCTCACATCAAATGGTTTACATTATTTCAGTCCAGCGTTCATATCCGGTGCTGGATTGCAACTGAAAAAACGTAAACTCACACTGCAATTCAGTGCACAAACTGGATTGGCGGTCTACTTTTGAATCCAGCACGACTATTTCAGTGCAACTGGAATCATGTAGACGGCCAATCCAGTGCCATTCCAGAAAATTGTACAGGAATCACGAGTTGCTTGTTTTTACTGATTTTTTACATGAACTGCTAGGAAAGGAATTACAATGAAAAAGTTCACCGGAGACCAAACTTAACGGTTTATGCAGAGAATATTTGCGTTCATGGGACAAAATTATCATCAGAACATTATAAAAATAAAACTATGCGCCAATCAAGAAAATAAAATGAAAATTAATCGTTCATAAAAATAATCTCAACTGCTTTCTAGAACTCATTGTTACTGTAGTATTGACAGTTTGACAGCTTTCAAATAACTGGAATCATGTAGATGATGTCGCCAGTCCGATCCATTCCAGTCCAGCGCTACTGGTTTACTGGACTGGAATAATGAAAATCGGGCATAACACGTATACTAAGACACGTCTAGATAACACATCGATCCAATACCATTTAAATCGGATATTTGCATTTCCAATTGTAAGCTCAAATACACACACGTTGAGGCACATTGAAACGCTGCGTCCAAACTACGCAAAATAAATAGAACCGTTCACCACAGAACAAGTTCACCAGGTGCAAATAACACTTAAAGGAAACTTTAAAATCGTTCTCATATACACTAATACTAGCGGTTTTTTCCAAAGCCAATGCCTTGCTTCTGTAGCCTATCCCGTAGGAAGCATGCAATTGTTAGGATACAAAGTAGCCACAGCCGGGACCAACTTAGCGTGCTTCCCATGACACGAACAAATTTCAATAATATGTTAAGATGGTCACCCGTCTACCGACCGACCTCGGAAAGCGTTGCTTAACCTTCAAGATCGACCAATGTGGCTGTTATTATTTAGCCACAAACTCCTAACTATTATTTTTTTCGTCTGATCACAGCTAGGTGTGTACCTCGCGCCACGAGGCGATCCTCAGCATCCAGCCTGATAGAGGCGTCTTAATAAAAAGTTCAAGAAAATAGATCAAATAATCTGTTAAGCGTGGAACAACTTTACGCCCACCGAAGACGACGTGGGAATAATAATTAATTGCGTTAGGAGAGGACTCGCAGAATAAAACCAGTCACTGGTATGTTGAGCAGGAATGGTTGTCATTTCAGGCTATGATAATAGGGGTATTTTACTAAAAAAAAATCTTATAAGTCCGTCTGTTGTGGCTTGGTAAGTTTGGTACAATTTTACCAAGCCACCATGACGTCACGCGTGCCTTCAACTCGCTGTATCCTCTTCATTTTAAGTTTACGTGAAAAAAGAAAAAATACGTGTCGAATATTTTTTGAAATCTATCAAACAGATAATTTTGTTTTTTTTCAGTGAAATATCCTATTCTGTAAGATAAGTAAAACCTGAGAGTCTTTAAGTCAAGAGGAAGTCACCTATTCAGTGACTTCTAGACAAGCGTCCTCCATCTTCTACCACATCGTCGCTTACCATGAGGTAAAATAATGGTCAAACGCTTGCCTATCAAAAACCAAACAAAAATATTCAAAAGGACCCAGGTTATTTTATGAAAACTCCAACAGCTTTTGAATTTTTTATACAATTCAAATGACAGTAAGATGTACCGGGAAACTACAAACTCAAAAATGCTATAAGATAATGTCCACTGTGTGCACGTCAGCCAGGCATAGACGGTCACCATCAAGTTACAATAACAAATAGGTATTCCCCAATTATATAGTTATCTTGTTTGCATAATTAACGCCAAGACATGAGATTTTTTTTTTAACAATTTTTTAGGCACGTGTTTGACCACTATCTCACCTGATGGTTAACGATGATGTGGTCGAAGATGGAGCACGCTTGCCTAGAAGTAACCTATTCACTCTTGTCTGAAATAACTCGAGGTTGTAGCTATCAGGAAACACAGACTCCGGCAGGGAATTCTACTTAGCTGTAAGCACTATGAATGTGTTTCCAAAACGTTTTGAGCGTGTGGGTAGGATGTCTACCATATACCGGTGGCACATCACCGTTCGTCTTGGAACGGGCTTGGCGGAATTAAATTATGCAATTCCGTCGCACATTCTCCAGACTTGCGTTAGAGTGTGTTTGCACCGGAGATAGAGTATACGTAGCGAGGGATGTGTTTGTAAAGAACCAATAGAATCGCTTCATTTACCTCGCCTCGCACATCTCTGGTGCTTTAGCATGGCCAGTGCTAACACGTGTGTTGTTGATTAATTAATAGATATCGTAGTGCCTATGAAAGTTACCATTGATAATGTGATGTCATCAGGTCAGCCGAAAGGAAATCCAGTTTGAATGATACAGTTCGCACGTCAGCACGCACGGCTCGATTTTCAAAATTATGCTTGCTCCGTGGACATTCTGCAAAAAAAAACAATTGAATGCATTATAAGCTCGGCAGATTGAATATTATATTATCATTTGTAAGATATCGGATAATTGATTTTGTTTTGTATCATAAATATTTTACAAAACGTCTATAAAATCTGGAAGTCATTATCAGAGAAAAAATACGCAGCATATTTTTGAAAAAGTGAATTTAACACAGCAATAAGTTATCTACGTAAAGGGTGATATTGAGTTTCACTATGGCCTTGATTTTCCATGAAATAAAATTAATTTTATACAGAAACCTCTACCCATACAATAACGAAAAATCTAACCAAAGAATGGAATCAATCTGCGGCATTGTTCGAAAGAGTTCGCGTCCCTGTTTGTCGCTGTTCGAAGTCCGTGTTACGTCAGTAAAACACTCCCCCAATCCGCAGATAAGGAGAGGAGTCATTTGATGATTTCCAATCCATGAAAAGCAAAAGTTATGAACCCGAAACCAACTTTTAAAAAGATACTCACTGAAATTTATTCCATCGAACGTAGGACACCTTACATAAAATTAAATGAACAGAAAAAATCAGATAACAGATCAAAATAGCGGTGGGCACGATAATAATGTCACGATCCACGAACCGAATAAAAAATAAATAATGCTTTTACTTGTCCCTTTGCAGAGCACGATCTTCGTTATATTTGGGTTGTTCGACATCCCAAAGGGTTACAATTTGACTGAAACAACAGCTGATGTGACCTTGGACAACAGATTAACTCAATATTTTTATTTCTGGTGGTCGATTTTGACTGATAATCAGAATGAGTTACGATCACAATCATCATGTAGGAAGATGAAATGTTGTATTGATAAGTGAAGCGTCACGGAAATCGTACCAGCAGCACCCTCGACACTGGCATACTGTATAGACCCTTATAATTTTTTTTTTTTATTTGAGTTTGCTGTTTACTCTAGTGTAGGTCAGAGATGATAGAGACAAAGTCTACGGATAGAGCGAGACTGCCCAGAAGGAGCCTGTTCACTCTAACTTTGAAGAGATTAGGGTTGTAAGCGTTTGGAAACACAGACGCCGGCAGAGAGTTCCACTTCTTTGCTGTGCGCAATATAATAGATGTATGGAAACGCTTAGTGCGTGGTAGTAAAACTTTAGTGAAACGAGATTAAAAAGATACAAAAAGCAGATTATTGTTTCATAGATATACCACTGGTATCTCCACAACTAAAAACGACGTTATTTCTTGAAATAACTCTTAAAAAGGCATCGAAAATAAATAAGTAAGCAGAAAAACATAAAATCCTCTTTCTTTTGAATACGAAAATACGAATTATTCTAAAACAGCCAAAAATAGAATACCGTCTATTGAAATAGAAGGTTCCATTGATAACTATCTTGGAATGAGATAAAGGGATTTAACTTCATTGTTAGTCTATAATAATATATACGTGGTGGTAGCTGGTGACGCAAGATCTTGATTCGCCTCCAGCGAAGCGTACTTCAAGAAGCTTAGAGCTGTTTGTTATTGTGTCTTTTCTGGAATATCGTTCTATAAATATTAGCCATTGTTGTGTGTGAACGTCGTTGGTGGTTCAGGGTATTATTTGGTGTATATAACCACATAAGACTCTACAACTCTATTAATAGTCATCCCCCCCTCGGCTGTGACTTTGGTTGTTAACGAGATGGTATCGTAACTTGAATTTTTTTAAGTACAAGTGCCTTCTGGTCTGACACCATAAAGTAAGGTCATTTAGTCTTGACGTTTACCACTCAGCATTCGTCAGCCCCCGAGGGGGCAATCGTTTTCAACCGTAAGAACCCGTAATTCCCTATTGTCAGCTTGTCCCGAAAGGGACTTACGGATTCCGACGGTTGGGGCGATTTTGTCGAGAAAGGGACTTACAAATCCAGAGTGGATAAGATTGTACATTTAGTCCACACCGCTGGGACTTGCGTCAGGGTGTGGCTGGTGTGGGTCAACTCCTTTTCTTTCCAGTCCTTTCCTTCTTTCTGTGTGAGTTCACTGAAAAAGGCCTGTGTTACAGCGTCTGTGCAGATCTATATACGCCGCATTCATTTTAATTTTGGTATTTGGACATATTGTCATGCCTTTTCTAGGAACAAAGTTGGATTATGACCAGTTTTCGGGAATAGCAACACTTTTATGGAAACTACTAACTGTTTCAGAATCTCATTCAAAGTATTCCGATACCAAAATTAATATTTTTTTAAATTAATTGCTAGCTTCCGTAGAATACAAGGAGAAGCACAACCATCGTTAAAGCTTCTTTTAGTTTTCCTGAAAATTAAACGTGGCTTCAAAACTTCATGTCAAGTACTAATAAGAAACTAAGTAAGTACGCTTGCTTCTCTTACTTCACCGTGCAAACGTTTCTGGTAGAACCATAAATTTAGCTTCTTAACACAAATTCTTCATTTTACAGCTTAAAATATTATTAGATAACTTCAGTGAAGCGGAAAAAGACTTAAACTTGCAACAACCTCAGGTACTAGAAGATTTGAACTGTTAAATAGTTTATTAATGTTGGTTTTTATGAAAATAGTTGTTCAAAGTGGGAAGCTCGTGTTGGGACCTGAGGGCCAATCACGAGTGTTTTAAGGTATCGTTATCGTAAGTGAATTTTGAATTTAAAATACTACAACCCGATAGTATTTTGGTTTAATTTTATGCGATATGCACAATTTGTATTATACAAACATATGAATATAGTATCTAATTCAAACAAATATTATGTGTTTATTTTTTAACATTATGTTTCAGTACGTCAAAAACGTTTATGCTAACTCTGAGGTTGGGTCTAAGAAGGCGATTGTCGAAACGTCAAAAGTGTCAGTCATTGCCGAAATGTTTCGTGATCACTCCAGTATATTGTGTCTATTCGACAATCGCATTCGTTTGAATGGCACGTTGTCTAGAGTCTCTGTTAAACAAATGCAAATCAGTTCAGAGATTTTTGTGAATAGTACCAGTCATGTGCAATATTAAGTTACCCTTGCATAAATCGAATTACGTTCCTACTTTTTCTTCGAAGTAAGCCATCGCTCCGACGCGGCGCGCAGCGTCATTGTTCATTGTTATTGTTTCACTGGCAGTTCATTTTATTACTGAGCTGGAGCTTCTTCTTAAAGGTACTCATCATTACAAGCGACTTCCCCTATAGGACCAACACTGAAATCGTGAAAAAAAATTGACTGCCCCGTACGTTTATGAGCGCAGAACTCGATAAAATGTATGTATGTAATTTTTTCGCCTTTTCGGGGTTGGCCCCATGTTAAAAGTCAATGTTCGTAAAGGTGAGAACATGTCATTGGGTCACCCTTATGGGGTTTTGTGTTTACTCTGATACACATGTAGATACTCTACGGGTTAAAATAGAAGAGATTACTGCAATAACAAACAAAAGGGGCCATTCCAGTTGCCAACCGGACACATAAGTAGAAAGTAATAGTTGTTAGATAGGGCCGTGCTATCTATATCTATACTAATATATAAAGCTGAAGAGTTTGTTTGTTTGATTGTTTGTTTGTTTACTTGAACGGGCTAGTCTCAGGAACTACCGGTCCGATTTGAAAAATTATTTCAGTGTTAGATAACCCATTTATCGAGGAAGGCTATAGGCTAATATATATTATCACGCTAAGACCAATAGGAGCAGAGCAGTAATAAAAATTGTGACGCAAACGAAGTTGCGTGGGTCAACTAGTTCAAATATAAATTACAAAACCTAAATAAAAATCACATCATCTGCCTAGCCTTTTCCCAACTATATTGGGGTCGGCTTCCAGTCAAGCCGGATTTAGCTGAATACCAGTATTTTACGAGGAGCGGCTGCCTACCAGACCACCACAACCCATTAACTAGGTAAAACGGTACTTTATGGCAAGACTGGAGTCAGATTTACTGGCTTCTGAATATCCGTAACGACTGCCAAAGATCTACAAATGACAGCCGGGACCAACAGCTTAACGTACTTTCCGAGGCACAGAGGAAACTCGGTATGTTAAGATGGTCACCCATCCACAGACCAACCTTAGCAAGCGTTGCTTAACCTTGAAGATCAACCCGTGCGACTGTTATTATCTTAGCCACGAGCTACTCAATATAATAATATATTGAGTAGCTCAAATATAATATAAATACATTAATAAATATATTAAGGTAAAAAGTACTCATGAACATTAACAAATTATACAAAGTATTTTTTTCAGGAATATGAAAAAATAGAACTAAAGCATTTTTCGCATGAGTAATTTCATCCCTTTGTATTTTGATAAATTTATAACAATAGAAAAAAAGATCTCAAAAATAGTAAAAATCTTTCATGTAAATCACAAAATAACATCAGTAAAAATATTTCTAAAACTTTGAACATTACTAACTTGTGACGATCATAAACGTTGAAATTCATGATAATGAAGTGATTTGAGGTTTCTAAATTGAGGTGTAACGAGTATAATCGAGGGCGTGAGTAATTTCCCGGGTGACGACAGCCATTTACGCTAGTTTGTAGTGCTCGTATATTGACAGAAACAATTTGTGCCAAGTGTTAGGTAAACGCGCGGTAGACTGTAAGGCTTCGTTCCAGCCGCAAATATCTTTAGAGGTGTGAGCGGATTAAGGGCTGTGTACAAAGAGTTGAGCGTTTGTGTTGATATAAAATGAGCCATTACTCTGTTGGTCCAAGTACTGTGGTATCAACTATACATTTAACTAGTTGTCCCGCGCAACTTCGTCTGCGTCACAATATTCATTACTGCTCCGCTCCCATTGGTTTTAGCCTGATGATATATAGCCTATAGCCTTCCTCGATAAATGGGCTATCTAACACTGAAATAATTTTTCAAATCGGACCAGTACTTCCTGAGATTAGCGCGTTCAAGCAAACAAACAAACTCTTCAGCTTTATATATTAGTATAAGATAGATAATGGTTAAAAACAAAACCTGTATATTTTATCAGTTAGAAAAAACATTCCGAAATTTAAAAAAAAAAACAAAACAGAGAGCTGCTTCCTTATAAAATCGTAATACTGAATTGAAAGACAAACTTCGCAAACGAATCAATCATTCTTATTATCAAACAGTAGATATTTAATCCTAAAAACAGAAAATGGGGTCGGCGAGCATTACTTTTGTTGAAATAGGACAGCAAATGTAATTGCCTGTAACTGTCATGTCAAGGATTTAAAATGATTCGAAATATTTAAAATTCTCCACTTGATCCTCGGCTAATGTCATTGGGATGTGGAGTATGGTAGGCAGCTGCTCCACGTAAAATACTGGTATTCAGATGAATCTAGTTTGCCGGTCAAACTAGATTCATCTGAATACCAGTATTTTAGCCGAACCAATTATAGTAAGGCAAAGGCTAGGCAACAAAAAAACTTGCGAACAACAAACATAGATTGCTCGTTTTTCGTTCTTTAAAATAGAATCCCGGAGTGCGGGTTTGAATTACATAATATCTATGAATTCCACATGAATTTTGCTGCGCTATGTTTGTAACTCCATTTTTGTCAGTTTTTCGGGCTTCCATATTTTGTTACAATGTTTTTTATTTATTAAAATTTCTTTATGATGTAAATAAATCTATTTTCATGCCATGGAATAATTTAAATGTGCAACTGGAGAGAGTTTACTAGGAATTTTGCTGTTTAAAAAATAAAAGTCTAATTTATAGACAAACAAATGTATTCCCCGAAAGGATATTTGGTTCATAAATATTTTGCTACAATAATTTTAGTTTTGCTATTAACACAACGTAACGGAACCGACTCGACAGCACACAGTAACTTTTTTCCATTTATTAAAAAAAATATATATATAAACTGAAAATCCTTAATGATTTAGATGATAAAATGAAAAGTACGAGGTCTATTCAGCTGTTTTGCTTTGAATCCCTACCAAACAAAACTCTCTACTTTATAAAGAAGGTAAACAGAAATTGTGACAGCTTCCCGAGCTACGATTGCGAGCTGTCTGATGAAAGCATATGTGCTAACTTACTTTTGTGAATGCATATGTAAATCATTTTTTTTAAACCGGAGAAGTGATATTTGGACCGTCAATTTTGCATTCGAAGGGTTTTGTACTATTGGAGGGAACTTGCTTCTTCCGAAACTTAATAATCCTCGGCTAATGGCAAGTGACAACCCTAATCTCTTCAAAGTTAGAGTGAACAGGCTCCTTCTGGGTAGGCTCGCTCCATCGTAGACTTTGCCTCTGTCATCTCTGACCTAGACTAGAGTCAAGAGCAAACCCATCACGAATTAAAAAAAATATATATAATGTATAGTGCTCTACAAAGTTGTGCTAGTGTTGGTTGCGGTTTTTTCTTCCGGTAGTTTGGGTCTCGGACAGGACTGGTCGGTGTGGTGACTCTTAAGCGAGAGCTTTGTCCAGCAGTGGACATCTGTTATCTGAAATTATAAATCATCATCATTTGAGGTGACATACGACCACTACTTCCGAAAATTAGTTCGGATTTAAAATGATCCCGAATTTCAGTTAGAACCATTAAAACACTAATTTCAACCCCAAAATCTCTGCCCAATAAGTTTTTTACTCCATGTTGGCAACGATACAAAATGTGAAACCTCCCGGCATTGTTTCCTCGATACATACCTCCTGCGGTGGTGTCACCCGCCGAGAATGCTTACTCACATGAACGTGCAATCGCTGTATTAGCTCTACACATTGTTCAATGACGCATGGCTGTGAAGTTTGCTCGTCATTTTTAACACCCGAGGAAAAAAAGGGGTGTTAATTTTGCCTTTCACATTATTGTTCTATGGTGTATGAAGAGATTTTTAAGTTGGGTTTTCGTTGACAATAAAAGTAGGTACAACTTACCTTTCATTTCCATCCCACCGTCTTATTAACAGGATATTTTATAGTCTGACTACCTCTGCGACCTTTACAAACCAGGTACTGGGCTTAAATAACATCCTCGTCTTGGCAAGACCGGTGGTCAGACTTTTGGACCACCAACCGACCTTATTATATTCTCTACAAAATGCGATGTAAAAAACTTAAAAAAAAACCTAAGTAAAACCTTCTAATACATTAAAAAACATGACAAAGATTTTGCCGACGTTTCTTCATATTATTTATTTCGGAAATCTTCGAGTAAGCCATGCGCCACCGGTACATGGTGGACAGCCCAACCACGCGCACAAAACGTTTTGGAAACACTCCATAGTGCGTACAGCTAAGGAGTGGAATTCCCTGCCGGAGTCGGTGTTTCCTGATATCTACAACTAGAGAGTCTTTAAGTCAAGAGTGAATAGGTTACTTCTAGGCAGGCGTGCTACGGTGTGTTAGGCAGGTGTGTTTCGACCACATCATCGCTTACCGACAGGTGAGATAGTGGTCAAACGCGTGCCTATTAATAGTAAAAAAAAGCCGCTTATTAAAGATTTCGTTGACCTACTAATCATTCATAATTCAACACCGCATTATTTTTGTAAAATAATTTTATTAATTTAAGTGTCAGTACCTATAAAACCAAAATGAACGAGAACTGGGTACTCGGAATTTACAAGCTGCCACTCAACTATGCAGAAACAGGCATTTCCTAAAATGTAAGCTCTTGTTAGGGGAAGGAAACGAGGCAATTAGTACAGCTACTACAGCTACTCGTTCTACTAATTGTTTATAAATACTACAACAGACTATTATTATCAAAATAATGGCAGTCTTACGGCACTGAGAACCACATTGTTCGCATTTCATTACTCCGAACACTTTTCTCCGATAATACGTTTGTGCGAATTGGAGTATTTCTTAATGCTACAAATAATTTGAAGCTGACGTTTCTAATCTTAGATAACCTACTTCTCGAAATAACATAAGGATCCTATTTATAATGAGGTACACAATTTAGTACATTCAAATATTCATATTTGTGTCTTTTGTGGGAAGAAATGAGAGATAGATTATTTGTGGAGTAACTTTTTTTTCTGGGACCTAAACCAATTTCACTACCTGTAGACCTAAAAAATTTTGCGCGAGACCAGTTTAATTTGTTGCCTTTGTAGCGGCATCAATGCCGCCTCAAGATAACCCAACGGAGCAAATCTACATCGTAACCAAAAGAACTGTGACGTCCGACTAGCAGCTAGTTAAAACAACCTTTTGGGATTTTTTCTAAGTTGTGGCGTACGGTATATTATGCATATACGAGTAGAAGATACTTAAACAAACAAAAAATGTAAGCAACATGGTGCCCTAAAGTGTCACGTTACCGAGATAATTGTTTAAAAAAACCAGTCAAGAGCGAGTCGGACTCGCGTGCAAAGGGTTCGAAATGAATTATATTTTTTCACATGTTGTATTAACACTATAGACTTCTTATAGATTTTCCTGTAATCTATAAGTAAAGATCTATTATCTCCATTTGTTTCAAAATTTCAGGCTTAATAGTTTCAGAGATAAAGGGGAAATGGTAATTTTTCGTCTAATTTCGTAAAATAAATCGCTGTCAAGTTATTCAAGAATAACTTGACAGCCATTCATTTTAAAATTATTAAAAGAATTAAATTAAAAACCTCACACTAAGTAAGCCCTTTCATTCAATATATCACACGATATTGTTCAAAGACGTTTTTTTTTTTAATTAATAATTTATGTAACACCGGACGTGTTACAGAAGGTGTTTGGGATACAGAAGTCTATATGTGTACTAAATTTCAACAGAATCGGTCCAGTGAATCCGGAGAAAACTGCCTGTGACAGACGAACAGACAGACAGACACCCGAGTGTGAGTGATCCTATAAGTGTTCCATTTTGTTCGGAACCCTAAAATATGAACTTATCTCGCGCTTATGCACAGAAGATAGTACTCGTATTCTTTCAATATTTCTAGGCTTGATTTAACCATTTATATGCATAAATTAAACACTATTATTTTATGAAGTTCTTGAAAAACTACCCCTAAATTACGTAACACGTCCGTGTTTGGGTTACAGAAGTCCATATGTGTACGAGTACAATAAATCGCGGCAGGGGGCTAAGCCACAATGGTTCTATGCCTTTAAGCTTTCTACGACCAGTAGTTTCGGCTGTGCGATGTCTGAACGTCGCTCAGTCAGTGACCATTAAAAGAAGAGTTTTATATATATTTATTGAAAAAGGTAGCTCGTGGCTAGATAAAAACAGTCGCAGGGTCGATCTTCAAGGTTAAGCACCGCTTGCCAAGGTTTACCGAGTTTCCTCCGTGCCTTGGAAATCACGTTAAGCCGTTGGTCCCGGCTGTCATTTGTAGATCTTTGGCAGTCGTTACGGATAGTCAGAAGCCAGTAAATCTGACTCCAGTCTTGCCATGAAGTACCGTGTTACGCAGTTAATGGGTTGTGGAGGTGTGGTAGGCAGCCGCTCCTCGTAAAATATTGGTATTCAGCTAAATCCGGCTTGACCGGAAGCCGACCCCAATATAGTTGGGAAAAGGCTAGGCAAATGATGATTGAAAAAGGTACAGATAACGCTCTTAGAATAACTATAAAAAACATAGGATTACAATTTTCATCAATCGGGAAGAACTCACCGTTGAACACTGAGGAATCCTAGGCTCTAGACCTCGGAACCACGTCACGCTCGTCATTCATTAAACAAATGTTATGTTAAATCACGTCATGCTCGTCATTCATTAAACAAATGTTATGTTAAATCACGTCACGCTCGTCATTCATTAAACAAATGTTATGTTAAATCACGTCATGCTCGTCATTCATTAAACAAATGTTATGTTAAATCACGTCATGCTCGCCATTCATTATACAAATGTTATGTTAAATCACGTCATGCTCGTCATTCATTAAACAAATGTTATGTTAAATCACGTCATGCTCGTCATTCATTAAACAAATGTTATGTTAAATCACGTCATGCTCGTCATTCATTAAACAAATGTTATGTTAAATTTATCCTCTCCATTTCATCCCTTTTCATACATGAAATAATCATTTTGATTCTCTTAGCGAATATCAACGATGATAATCCGATTAAACACAATACATACTATCGTGATTTTAACGGTTCCAAATCTCTATATGGAAAAACAGTACCCTTATGGGATCACTTGGTTCTGTCTGTCCGTCTGTCACAGCAGATTTTTTGTACTGGGTCGATTTAGTTAAAATTGTTGTACATTAATTTCTTCTCTGACCAAAACACTAAAAAAAAATGTATTGAAAATGGGATCACTTATTGGGAGACAATTTGAAATAAAAAAAAAAACATGATTTTTAACTCTACTGTGTCACATATCAAATAAAATTGCGGTTTTGAACATATTTATTTTTCATAATATCAAAATAGTTGGTTTTGAAGAAATAAAATAAAAAATATTATTCCCCCCTTATCTCCGAAACGTAAACACTACTACTATTATATACTTAAAATTTTGGACTTACTAAGCCCAAAATTTTTAAAAAGAAAATATAAAAAAAATATTATTTGCCTATAGATTACAAGAAAACCTATTTTAACCCTTTACATGCAAGTAAAACTCACACTTGGCCGGATTTTTTATTTCCAATTAAATGGAATAATTTGCAGAAAATTTTATGACGCTCATTAGTTATCCAATTAACTTTCTTTCATTATTTTTAGACACATTTTTTTTTAATAAAATAGTACAGAATATTATGAATAATATTAGTAAGAGTTCTTGAAAGAATTTTAATATTCAGTGAACTGACAGAGTACAAGATTTCAAATTTTTATATTTACAAATTCCTGCTTCCTGGTACTCGTCTTTTTCAAGATGCCATAAAAGATACCTCAATGTTAAAATGATGTGTACATTTTGTATAAACTTTTAGGTTTCTTGGCATTCGTGGTTGAGTATTACTTATTTACAAGCGACTTCTTGTAAGAGGCAAACATCGCATCGTGAAGAAATCCCCTGTCTGCAATGAATTTTGAAGGCGGTTTATGTGTAAGAGCGAGGCGAACGCCACCGGTGTGAGGAG
Organism: Lacanobia oleracea; assembly: GCA_950371165.1. Taxonomy (NCBI): domain Eukaryota; kingdom Metazoa; phylum Arthropoda; class Insecta; order Lepidoptera; family Noctuidae; genus Lacanobia; species Lacanobia oleracea. The sequence continues at coordinate 1,638,745 of OX493385.1, forward strand.
ATAATACTATCTGAAGGAAGCCAGTTGTTAAATCAAGCTGAATAACTGAATTCTGAATCTGATTTCAAGTTATATATTAATTACACTACATATAATTAGCCCAAACTGCCCCACGTGGTCCATTGCATTCATCGTTCCTGCTTCTCTGCCACTTCTTCTTCCAGTCATGTCAAGCACTATCCTATGCCAGGTAGGCAGCCTTCTGAGCAACGACACGTGTTTTGGAGCACAGTGTAATTTTTCCAACTAATGTTATTAATGCAAGATAAATTATTATGTACTTTCTAGGTTCAGAAACACAATAGACACTCAAAAACAAGATAATAAGCAGCAACCGTAGCTTCCGATAGAAAAACGAACGAACACTTGGAAAATATCCCTCATTAAGGCAGCAACGCAAAGCTTATAGCGAAAAAGAAGCTGAAGAACCAGTTGCAGATGCCTAATGCAATTTGTTGCGCCGCGGAGTAATCCTGTTACGTAACAGGCCAAGGTCGGTCGGCCTGCATCGATACAATCTTCCAAGCCCGAATGGGGCGACAATATAATATAATAAAGTATTTTTATTATTACTCTATGTTAGCACAAGCAAATAAGAGGAAACAGAATGTGCACATAGGACGTCAAACAATTCGTCCGACATGCTGTCAATGGGAACAGTTTCCTTTAGTTATTTTTTCCATTGACAGCAATGACAGCTAGCAGCTTTGCCACGTTCAATGGCTTTACTGATTATTTGGTTAAGGCTCTCATATCACGACATAATCAATTTTATGCCGACAAACTCTTCAAAATAAATTGCTTCTGCAGATTATTAGCGAATTAAAAATAGCTACAACCTGGGAGTCTTTAAGTCAAGAGTGAATAGGTTGCTTCTAGGCAGGCGTGCTCCATCTTCGACCACATCATCGCTTACCATCAGGTGAGATGGTGGTCAAGCGCGTGCCTATTATTAGTTAAAAAAAAAAAAAAAAAGACTTATTCAAATTAAAAATCATTTATTATAAAAATGGATTCTCCCAAAACGCACGTCCTTCAACACTCATTCTTAGCAGGAAGATGTAAGAACTTGACAGTGTACAAAATAATGTAAGTAAAGTTGTTTTCTTTATATGATATAGAAACCACTATTAATGTAGACAATGTATCTACAGAACAAGTGTATAGAACTGGCCGCACACTTGCACAAAACATAACGATACGGAAATGCTTATAATATTTTCTTGTAATTTATGCGACGTGCCTTTCATTATAGGCATTTAATTTAAAAAGCATTCTGTTCCAATATTTAGCAGTGCAGCAACCCTTAGGCCACCGAATGACAGCCCCATTCAAAGGCGGCTTTGAATGGGGCTACCACTCGATGGCTGTTCGGCAAAGGAAATACCGACTTAGTGTTTGTGGTTGTGTAGTTTTGATTTCAGTAATTGATATTTAGCTCGTTATAGATGGACAAGATTGAGCGAGCAATGAGCTCAAAGGCAAGTAATTGGAACTGCCAAAGTTGCATTTTGGATTTGTGGAAACTGATATTTCGAAATCTGACAGTCCATTTGCTTACTAAAGGCATAATTTGGACGGGTGCCGCTCATTTAGTGTAAGATTATTTGCTCTGTTCCAAAAGCTGTAACGCTCAAAAGACATAACTTTTACTTCAACTAACAACATTTTAGCAAAGTTTTACTAAATATGTATTGAGTTTAGTATATTTTAACGTAATTTTGATGTCAGTATCATTTTATATCCTAATTAAAATTGGATCTAACGCATGAACAAAGAGTGAGCGGTGACTTATGACGCCCTGAAACGGTTAGGTTAGGTTCGAATGGGATGGCGGGAGCTCGAATGAGCGAGCAAAGCAAGCAAACTTTGCTCCCGTTATGTTAGGCTACGAGTACTTTAAACCCTGCAGAAAGAACAAGCGCGGCTCCGTCGACTTTCTATGTTCAAGACCGTTTTTTTAAGCTGATTTTCCATTCGATAAAATTATGTAGATATATAATGGTCATTAGGTCAAATTAATCTTATACCATATGAACATTAAAATTATAATAATTAGTTTAAGTGTATGTTATAGTCATTAAAAAAAAATTTTTTTTTTTTTTACTATTAATAGGCACGCGCTTGACCACCTAAGCGATGATGTGGTGATGAAATCAATTATATATGTCATGTAGGTCTGTATATCATAACAATAGATTTTTATAAAAATCCAAATCACAATTTCTTTTTACAACACAGAAAAGGAAGCCAATACAATAAATACAAAGACTTAAGAAAACGTATTGTTTCTATTATTCAAGAGGTACTAAGGGCGATGGCAGTAGTTAATTGAAACAAAGAACTGCAGTGTATTCTAGGAACAAAGCTCACTTTACTTACCTGGTTCAGTAGGTCAGTACCTATCGCCAGTTAGCAATATTACCGACAGCACTACTATAAATCTCATTACCCTAGATATAACAGGTTTACCTGAACTTGTTAAGCTGTAACATAAATATTTATATCGATTTGTAACGTTTATAGCGAATGTCAGTTCATAGGGTCGATAGTCTCAATGCTTACTCATCAGGCGGATTTGTGAGCGCAATTTTATTCAATGTGCCGAAAGTTAATATTAGCATAATCCGCCTATAATGTTCCTACTGCTGGGACACAGGCCTCCTCTCGGTGAGAGGAAGTGGGCCGCAATCCACCACGCGGGCCCCGTGCGGGTTGGTAGATGTCACACGTCTTCGAATTTTTGGTTCGAGAACATGCCGGTTTCATCACGATGTATTCCTTCACTGTTTTGAGAGCAGTGGTGATGAAATAATTTACACAAAGGAAAAGTTTTTGCCTGGGTTCGAACCTACGACATAAAACTCGTAAGTTGCAGCCATTACCACCGGGCCACCACTGCTCGAAAGTTAATATTTGGCTACAAAAAAAAAAAACTGGCCAGTTGCGAGTCGGACTTGCACACAAAGGGTTCCTTACCAGAATCCCATTTTTTTATTATTAGTTGTTATAGCGGCAATAGAAATACACAATCAGTGAAAATTTCAACTGTCTATCTATTACGGTCCTTGAGATACAGCCCGCTGACAGACAGACGGACGGACGAATGGGCGAACGGACGGACGGGTGGACAGCGAAGGCTTAGTAATGGTTCCGTTGGTTCCCTTTGGGTATGGAACCTTAAAATAAGAAGAATAAAATTGTCGTAATCTTTATTACACCTTCACATAATGTTGACCACAAAGCCTAAAAATGGCCACGACAAAAAGTTTAATCAATGAATAAAAACAGTCCGAGTGAAAGCGAAGTGCCTCAGAATTGTAAATTACGTGAACTGCGAATGGTAATTTTAACTTCAAAAGTGAAAGTCACTAATGTCACCGACCGTCGAGAGTTGAATCTTTTGCTCACCCTCCTCATTGAGCAATCACCTATCTAAAAATTAGCAAGCAGAAAGCCCTACCATGATTGGAAAAGTTTTTGCCAAAGTCGCAAGTAGTCTTCGATGCGACACCTGGCGGGAGGTCAGGGAAATGTACATAAGTAGCTCAAGGCCGCCGAAGGCCAGGCAAGGCCAGGCCAGTAAAAAGGAAAATCTGAGATTTGGGCCATTGCCAAAAAGCAGTAATAACATAGCGTTATCTTGGTACCTTAAATAACATTATTTGTTGCCGTGCAGAAAAGCGAAATTATTTCAAGATTTTCAAGAAGTTCAACCAAATAGAATTCGCATCGTCATTGGGCGGGGTCAATGGAATATATGCAAGTAGATCAAGGCCAGCCAAGGCCAACCTAGGCCGGTGAAACGGAAAATCGCTGAAGATTTGGACACTTGCCAAAACATCTGTAATGAGCTTTGAAGTCAGCCGAAAAGATGCTGCGATGCTTAGGTACTCAAATAGAGTAGTAAATTAAATGATCCGTGAAATCAAAATGAGACACTTCTCATGAAGTTATAACAATACGTCAGTTTTCCTTTCTTTTCTTTGATCTCCGCTTATTTTAGTTGATTTATGTACGTACTCAGTCATCTGTATTGTTTCATTATTCATTGTTTATGAAAGAAAACAATGTTCGCTCTATTTTATACTTATCTTTGTTTGTAACTAACATATATATTTGTTTACATACATAAAGAAATCAAATTATGATTTATTATTACTTATCAATGAAAAGTTTTCATGGATATAAAGTTTTTTAAAGGATTTGTATTGCAGCAGAACAAGTAGCGCCATCTATTAATATACTTCTCAACTATCAAAATATACCCTTATTCGTAAAACTACCACTATAAACCAGAGGGTGGCACCACTGGTCACTTTACTACAATAATCAACTTTACGACGTACACAATAAACTTGAATTTTAAATGATTTGGACTTCACTTGAGTAGTCAATTCAAGAGGTTAGTTACTGTTATTAGACTAGTTTTTACTTTCTAACAGTTTAATGGATTGCTTCGGCTTATAAACGACAGGGGAAAACAAGCAAAACAGTAATAACACCGTCGACATTTTTTTAAATGCTGGTTTTAATTTTTCTCGCAGGGTTACTTTTCCAACGGAATGAATTACTTACAGTTTTTGCATTGTTAGTTTTCTACGTCGAAAATATTGTTTTTATGCCAGCATGCTTGTAGTTTGGACTCGTTTGCGATGAAAATTAAGATATTTTATGGTTCCATAGTTAACAAAGATGTCTTAATAGTTTCGCCATGAGAAGCCACCAAACCAAACCAAACCCAATCCACCACCACCACCACACATACCCCACCCACCCAACCAAATTCCAACATTTTAGTGTTAAGTATAGCACTACAATATTGGAATTTGTTATGGGTACAATCATTAATTAGTCCGACTTATTGCTTTCATAAAATAAAATTGGCCTCGGTTTAGTCTGACATGTGTCAATCAGATATTTGTTTTGATAATGTTGTGCACAAGCTAAACTGATAAAATAGGGCTTTTTTCATATTTTCCTCTCACTATTGTCAAGAAGTTGAAGGCTGTTGGAGAAGCTCGTGGCTAGATAATAACAGCCGCACGGGTCGATCTTCAAGGTTAAGCAACGCTTGCCAAGGCTGGTCAGTGGATGGGTGACCATCTTAACATACCGAGTTTCCTCCGTGCCTCGGAAAGCATGTCCCGGCTGTCTTTTGTACATCTTTGGCAGTCATTACGGAGAATCAGAAGCCAGTTAATCTGACTCCAGTCTTATCATGAAGTACCTACAGTGTTACCCAGTTAATGGGTTGTGGTGGTCTGGTAAGCAGCCGCTCCTCGTAAAATACTGGTATTCAGCTAAATCCGGTTTGACTGGAAGCCGACCCCAATATATTTGGGAAAAGGCTAGGCAGTTGATGATTGTCAAGACGTTGAAGGTATTAATATACTCGTATTCGATATCACTAATCTAGGTATTTTATCACCTGTTTTTGTCTTTTCCACAATTTTAGTTTAATTTGTGACCGATAATGTGTGGTATTAACAACTTAACCAACATTTCTAATGCCCGGTTTCTGAGGTTTTTATCGGTTGTTTATCAGATCGTTAACGCTATTGACCCCTGTCTAGCAGTGGACGTCTTTCCGCTTATATGATGATGATGATGAACGCTTTTTGTCACAACGCCATTGGTTGGTTAGTGGTTAACGGGCCGATAAACAACCGGTAAAATCCCCAAAAACCGGCCATTAGACATTCAAAATTGTTTACTAAATCTTTCCCTTTGTTCTTTTCAGGTAAGTCACCGATTCTTCACATCCTGACTAAATATATAATAATATTTATTATACTCGTAGACAGTTAACTGTACACCAAGGTAAGTTTACACTAAGATAAGCATTATACTATGTTACGGTCTGTTTGATTACTAAGTCACTATTAGTACGTACTTATTTTCCGAATTTATTTAAAACTAACCAACAGAGTCGGTAACGAAAAGAGACATTTTTTTTGGGGTCCGCTGTTTGTAAATGTATCTTTTTAATACGATTTCTAAATTGTAGAAGACAATAATTTTGGTAGATTTTTTCCCGATTACTTAATGAACCTTAAACACATCGGATTTGATAAAGTCATTATTTCACGTATTTTATAAACCTAACCAAATAGTACGGTTTTTACTAATTTCAACCGGTTATTATTATTTTCATTTACTATTATGACCGTAACATATATAAATTGGTTTCTATATAAACTATGTAATCTAGGAAGCTGCATATACAACAAAATCTCCAACTTTGAAGAATGAAGAAACATGGACACAAATGTCAATAAGTAACTATACCTTTTTCGCTTCAACATGGTGATTGCGGACATTGACCTACTTTCATAGTTAGTTTAATAGAAAATGAAATTAAATACTAACATAATCGACACGTATCATGATCCTGAATTTTGTACATTTAAATAGTAGTACATAGTTTTTTTTTGTGGCTTCACAAGAACAAATTTTAGGTAGAGGTTAATGCCCGATATTACCATGCTTAAATGAAACAACTATACGTACCTGTATGTTAATATAAAAAATATATAATGAGTGTTTATCTATTATTTATTTATGCTAGTTATCCTTTAACTGCTTGTTTGTCTTGAAATCAAGTTATCCACATCTTTTTTGGAATTTGATAAAACACATTCACTGCAAAAAAGTATCATTCGAAATAGTGATAAAAAAATAACTTTATGCGCAGTGGCTTAGCATTTAAATGCAAAGCATTCTATCTATTGATAGCGTAGTATTTCAAGCGGGTAGTTCGATTCCCATAAAGAAAAACATATGTTTGTGTGGCTTTTTCTGACTCATTTATTACATTTATTCAATAACAATTTACAATATTTCGGAACTTGTTACAAAAATAATATTGATAAATAAAAACAAACTCGATTAATAAAAATACCATCACTATCTCAAAGTTGGTACCTACACCAAGAGCCAGTTTGAGTTTGTTTGTTTGAAATATAATACGAAAATATCAACACGGGATACATTTCAAAAATAGCCGTAACGTGTTGCCTCAGACTTCTAAATACTTATAAGTCGATACAACCATACTATTATTACAAACGCAACTTTGTCTGAATATTGGTTACTGTTTCAAATGTAAACAGCTGAGTGGAGCTGAATGAAACATGCACATGCACACAGGTGCCCATGCATACATAGGATAGCAGTTTTTTATTGCCAATTTTCAGATTTCACGAGGATGATGCTATGGACGGGGCAGAAGCACTTTATTTTCCTATAGGGTAGGTAGAAAGCCACCATGTTTTTTTTTATATATAGTCGGTACAAAGTAACTGAACAGAAATGTGTCGATTCCTGTTCTGTTTTATTAGTATTAGCCCGCATAAGACGTAGACCGCAATGCGGAGCAATATGACCGACCTTGACACTAAGATAATAAGGATCCTCCCCAAATACTGTGTCAACAATTCTATTTTTTTTGTCTTCCAAAATGTAGGTGTACTTTGGTTGTGTGGTACAAAACATAACAACTGCTTTCTCTAAATGGTAGGCAGAGGTGTACCGACACTAAACCAACATTTGCTAGTGTCGTCTTTAGGTCCCTTGAACCATGGGGTGAGCCTTTTGTCATAGTTCGAGTACTAATCCGAATTCTGGGAAACAACTGAGTAAGTTTAAATTGAAAACCCAATAACACTCTGCCCGACCCGGGAATCGAACCTAGGACTTCATTCTCAGCACTAGAACAAAGAGGTTATTGGGATCAGCCCTAGTCTTATGTTACTCGGGGTCGCCGGAACACATTTTGCAAACTGATATCCGTACATTAAAATCACAACTGATATCATTTACAGATATATGAAAAAGAAAACACGACAAATGGCATTGTTTGCCAACTTCAGTAAATTATTTTTTCTGACTGTACATTAATCCTTAATTGGTGGAGGGCATACATACAACAGGGCAATTTATGCATTTCTGAGTGCGAGTTTCTAAGATATATAGTAATAGTTTCACTCGCAATAAAGTAGGTTCTTAAGTACTTAAGTAGCAATATTATGATGCTGAACATTACAGGGAGAATATTGAAGTATTCGCTTTTGGTAAATTCTGCCTCTCTATAGCATTATTAATACGGAGAACTCTTCAAATTGTTATAATAAGCTCGGTAATGTTTGCACAATAATACTATTACACTAGTTTACTAACGAGCGAGATTTGCTTATAAAAGCATAGATATTCGAAGGAAATTCGTCAAAAGCACCTGAGCACCAGAGCAATGAGCTAATCGAAAACAGAACAACATTCTATATGTCACAGAAATTATTATTCCATATTTTTCTCGGAAAAGACTCTTCATAGTAATTTTATTTTAATATGGAAATAGGACTTTAAAGGACAGAATAATTTTTTAAATTTTCTATAGTGCTTTGTTTTTAGAAAACATTTAGAACAGCAATCACTTAAAATCGATACGTTTAATGTAAGTATAACCAAAAAAAAGTGAATTTATTTCATTACTTCCCTAAAAGCCTATCAAAACACCAGTTTTAGTTGGAAACAAAGAGTAATTAAACAATAGAGTAAATGTTGATTCAAACAATTTTAGCATAAACTAGTTTACTAAAACGAAAAGTTTGTTTTGGACGTTTGCAAATTAAAAACGTTTCAGCGGTTGCGAACGTGGTTATTAATTAATTTAATTGTAACTGTCTACAATGCAATGGGAGTAGTTGATAACAATATTTCTGCGAACAAATAATATTAGGTATTAAGCAGTAACAAAGACCTCCGGCTCTATTAAAATAGCCTCTATTGCATCCCTATGTAATCATCATTATCTTAATTCAGCCCAACTTAGCCCAATGCTGAGCATAGGCCTCCCGTTTATTGTGCCAATCCTACGTTCCTGCGCCAGCCTCATCCAGGTTCTACCCACGATGGCAACAATGTCGTCCGCCCATATCTCAGCCTGACGACCCACACTTTTCCTTCCAGTCCGCGTGGACTGGAAGAGTTGTGGCCTATCTTCACCGCGCCTTGTCTTTTACTCATGTTCTCTATCAAGGGAACTAACAATAAGCACTTTGCTACGAAACCGTAGCGTTCGTAGCAAAGAAGGCCTACGCCGTAGCAAAAATGTCTAGGATCGTAAATTCAATTCTTAGTAGAGAAATGCAATTAATTTGTAGAATGGATTTCGAGTGCGTCACAATTTCTCAAAATTCATTTATTTAGTGCCTGGTATAAAATATCAAAAATTTTGTTATAAGCATCTGGCGTTGCAACAGTCTTTGTCTTATAGATTTTTTATTACATTACACATATTACATTTCTAGATACTGACACAAAGAATCCTGTAAACATTACAGAGGTGCACTCTTTTGTTTGATGAATATTGGAGCTAATTCACAGCGCGTTTTTCCACGGAAAGTCATATTTTTTCAAAGTTGAGTTTCCAAGAGAAGCCTTTTTAGATATTTGTCGGTATGTCTCACATACAAACAAGAATAGTGAAAAATCACTGTGTCTCTACTGAATAATCGTCGAAATAAATTGTAAAGGGAAAAGTTTTGGAAACCTATTTTTGGTGACTTTGTAACGTATGCGGGCTCGCTGTGTTTCACAGAATACATACCGAAATTAGATTGTGAAACAGAATATCAAAGCGAAACACTCGGTAAAAAACTGGTTTTATACTCGGAACTAGTTTCACCCGCACCGGTACAAAGGGTCTAGTAATTGTCAATTACAATCCTTTGCTTGAAGTTTTGGTAGTGTTCGTTTTATTTTATATTTCCTGTACATACATATTTAGATCATATATTGTTAGTTCACATGTATATTTCTATATCTATACTAATATATAAAGCTAAAGTGTTTGTTTTTTTGAACGCGCTAATCTCAGGAACTACTGGTCCGATTTGAAAACTTCTTTCAGTATAAGATAACTCATTTATCGAGGAAGGCTATAGGCTATATATCATCACGCTAAGACCAATAGGAGCACGCGGGGTTGCGATAGTCGTTGAGAGGATCCGGCAGTTGGGTCTCGAGGTGGCCCTACACAAGTCCGAAGCCATGTGCTTTCATGGATCTCGGAACAGACCACCGTCGGGATCCCAAATAACGGTAGGAGGGGTTCAAATCAGCGTCGGATCGACGATGACTTACTTGGGTCTCGTTATTGACAGCCGGTGGAACTTTGTTGAGCATTTCCGACGTTTGGTTCCTAGACTGGAGCGAGCCGGGGCTGCCTTCAAGCGGCTTTTGCCCAATCTAGGGGGTCCAAACGCCTCCTGCCGGAGGCTTTACGCGGGGATCGTGCGGTCCATGGCCCTTTATGGGGCGCCGGTGTGGGCGCCTACTTTGAGGAAGCGACCTGCCCGTTACCTCAACTCGTCCCAGAGGGTGATGGCCATGCGGCTTGCCCGGGGATACCGCACGGTCTCTGGCGAGGCGGCGAACCTCCTTGCCAGACTGCCGCCATGGGATCTAGAGGCGAGAGCCCTCGCACTCATTTACGAATGGCGCCTGGAAGTGCTACGCCGGGGCGAGACTCCTCTGCCGCGGCAAATCGCAGTACGGCGGGCGGAGCTCCGGCAGGATCTCATGGCAGTATGGAGACAAAGACTGTCCCAACCCAGCGCTGGTCACGCCACAATTGCGGCGATAAGTCCCCTCTTTGAGGAGTGGCTAGAGCGGCGCCACGGCGTCCTTACTTTCCGCTTGACGCAGGTACTCACCGGACACGGTTGTTTCGGGAGGTACTTGTTTCGAATACGGCGGGAGGATACGCCCGGGTATCAACACTGCGAGGATCGCCCGGAGGACACGGTGGAGCATACGGTTGAGGTCTGCCCTGCTTGGGCGGAGCACCGCCGTGTCCTCGCCGAGGCGATCGGCGGCAGCGATCCCTCGCGTCCGGCCCTGGTTCAGGCTATGGTCCGAAGCGAGAAGACATGGGAAGCAGTCACCTCCTTCTGCGAAGCAGTAATGCTAGCAAAGGAGGAAGCCGAACGTGTGAGAGAAAGGGAAACCTCACGCCCCAGCCGCCGCAACAGAAGAAGACGCCCCGGGCGTCGGGAGTCGCAGGGCGATTTTCGGCCACCGTAAGCGCGAGCCTGCGGACGGCGAGCCGTCTGATCTGAACCAGGCCCGGGTGGACGGCGCGCTGTGTTTCACGCGTGCCTCAAAGAGCTGTCAGCGTAAAAGACGGGGCCCGTTAGGGCCAGTGCCTGCTGGGGCTGCGGACTTTGTTCGAAAGAGGCACCGTACCCTGGAACGCAAAGGGCACTAGGAGGAACACGGATGGGTTTTAGTCAGTAAGAGTCTGACACTCCCTTCTGCTTCACCCAAAGCGGGAGGAGTCATTTGATGATTTCCCATCCTTAAAAAAAAAAAAAAAAGACCAATAGGAGCGGAGCAGTAATGAAAATAGTGACGCAGATGAAGTTGCGCGGGTCAACTAGTACATGCATAGTCGGGTTTTTCTCCCGATGTTTCATACACTTCTTGTTTCGTTTACGTTCATATATATATATGTATATTTCTACACGTACGCTGCTTGCAAGTACTGCTCTACTGTCTAAAGACTGTCTTTTTTTTCGAGGCCGCATATTAAATCATAATTTTTTTTTATTTTTTTTTATTTGTAATGGTTTGCTCTTGACTCTAGTCTATGTCAGAGATGACAGAGACAAAGTCTACGATGGAGCGAGCCTATCCAGAAGGAGCCTGTTCACTCTAACTTTGAAGAGATTAGGGTTGTAAGCTTTTGGAAACACAGACGCAGGCAGAGAGTTCCACTCCTTTGCTGTGCGCATTATAAAAGACGTTTGAAAACGCTTAGTGCGAATTGGTGGAATAGCCACAAGGTAAGGATGGTAAGATGCAGTGCGTCTGGATGTCCGATGGTAGAAGGGGGCCGGTGAGATGAGGTCGTGGAGTTTTTGGGCACACTCACTGATGTACAATCTGTAGAAGACCGACAAGCAGGCAACCTTACGGCGGCGGTGAGCCAAGCTATGTAGCTTAGTGATTGTTTTATTCTCACTATTTTAAAATTACAATTTGATAGGTACAGTCAACAAAACTATTTGGTATACAGGATTTATTTGTGCATTATAACTTTATAAAATTATGACTCACTAGTGTGGTGGACAATAATTTTCTACTCAGCACATTTACAACATTGTTTAAAAGTAGTTGCAAGTTAGCTGCCTGCAGACTGAGTAGCTTTGTTAACTGTATATATATATATATATTAATTATTATATACTTTTTATTATAAGGTAGGTACACATAGTATTGAGCCTACCCGCTGAATTAAGATATTGACTCATTTATTATAAATAAACGAGTATTTTCTTATTAAATGATACTTTCAATATGGCAAAACCATTTAAGCACTATAATTTCAATATTTATCGCTACATCGTTGAAAACATTACTTCGCAAATAATAAAATTATCAATAGGCACAAAACTTTATTATTCAACAGTTGCATCTACAACGTACTCACTAACAAAATGCGAATAATATGCGGTTTTTGAACCCTCAATGTGGGAATTTGGCTTCATACAGTAAACTGAACGAAGTAAGAACACCTTTATATGGAACAACGCGGGTGTCACTGCCAGTTGGGCCCGTGCCTACTCGTCTGGCACGCTGGCACGATGGTATTGCCAATCTTTCTGGCCAAGTGTCGCCATATGGCTCCCTAACTTTTCAGACTACCGTATTGGCAAGGCGTTGTCTGTCAAATATCTGTATAGATTTTGAATCCATGAATCTTATTTTATTGTAATTCATGGTAATCTTATATAACAAAAAGTATGTCCATTAAATTACTGGTAATGGATGGAATGTATGAAGAATGATAATAAAAAAAACAACCGGTCAGCAGAAAACACCCTGTAAATTTTGGTTCCCTTAAAACAGTCGAAACATACATTTTTTGCGGCATAAATGGCCGTATGTTTTTTTAACGTTAACTAAGAATACCTACTTTGTTTTTTTTTCAAGAAACTATTGGCTTAATATATCGTCTTAATTTCAACTTGATACCTCCACGCGTTCCCGAAATAAAGGCTCTTGATAGACAGACGGACGGACGGAAGGACGGACAGACGGACAATAAAGTGATGATAATGCTCCATTTCTACTTTTGAGTTACGGAACCATATAAAGGCAGTCAGACGGTTGACAAGTCGGAAAGGAAGGGGACATCGTGTTCCTAATTTTTTTGGAAGAACTGACTAAAATGATCCAATTAATTAGAAGACAAAATCACGAATACCTTACTTACATACATACTACGTATTACTTACTTATATACTTCATTACATATTGTTTTTATTTTTTAATTCCAAGGTTGAATATAAGATTAATGATGGTACAAGTTAGTAAAGTTAGTTAGTGTGTCGAGCAGTCGACGTCTATCAGCTGATATGATGATGGTACAAGTTAGTAAAGTTAGTTAGTGTGTCGAGCAGTGGACGTCAATCAGCTGATATGATGATGGTACAAGTTAGTAAAGTTAGTTAGTTTGTCGAGCAGTGGACGTCTATCAGCTGATATGATGATGGTACAAGTTAGTAAAGTTAGTTAGTGTGTCGAGCAGTGGACGTCTATCAGCTGATATGATGATGGTACAAGTTAGTAAAGTTAGTTAGTGTGTCGAGCAGTGGACGTCTATCAGCTGATATGATGATGGTACAAGTTAGTAAAGTTAGTTAGTGTGTCGAGCAGTCGACGTCTATCAGCTGATATGATGATGGTACAAGTTAGTAAAGTTAGTTAGTGTGTCGAGCAGTGGACGTCTATCAGCTGATATGATGATGGTACAAGTTAGTAAAGTTAGTTAGTGTGTCGAGCAGTGGACGTCTATCAGCTGATATGATGATGGTACAAGTTAGTAAAGTTAGTTAGTGTGTCGAGCAGTCGACGTCTATCAGCTGATATGATGATGGTACAAGTTAGTAAAGTTAGTTAGTGTGTCGAGCAGTGGACGTCTATCAGCTGATATGATGATGGTACAAGTTAGTAAAGTTAGTTAGTGTGTCGAGCAGTGGACGTCTATCAGCTGATATGATGATGGTACAAGTTAGTAAAGTTAGTTAGTGTGTCGAGCAGTGGACGTCTATCAGCTGATATGATGATGGTACAAGTTAGTTAGTGTGTCGAGCAGTGGACGTCTATCAGCTGATATGATGATGGTACAAGTTAGTTAGTGTGTCGAGCAGTGGACGTCTATCAGCTGATATGATGATGGTACAAGTTAGTAAAGTTAGTTAGTTTGTCGAGCAGTGGACGTCTATCAGCTGATATGATGATGGTACAAGTTAGTAAAGTTAGTTAGTTTGTCGAGCAGTGGACGTCTATCAGCTGATATGATGATGGTACAAGTTAGTTAGTGTGTCGAGCAGTGGACGTCTATCAGCTGATATGATGATGGTACAAGTTAGTAAAGTTAGTTAGTGTGTCGAGCAGTGGACGTCTATCAGCTGATATGATGATGGTACAAGTTAGTAAAGTTAGTTAGTTTGTCGAGCAGTGGACGTCTATCAGCTGATATGATGATGGTACAAGTTAGTTAGTGTGTCGAGCAGTGGACGTCTATCAGCTGATATGATGATGGTACAAGTTAGTAAAGTTAGTTAGTGTGTCGAGCAGTGGACGTCTATCAGCTGATATGATGATGGTACAAGTTAGTTAGTGTGTCGAGCAGTGGACGTCTATCAGCTGATATGATGATGGTACAAGTTAGTAAAGTTAGTTAGTGTGTCGAGCAGTGGACGTCTATCAGCTGATATGATGATGGTACAAGTTAGTTAGTGTGTCGAGCAGTGGACGTCTATCAGCTGATATGATGATGGTACAAGTTAGTAAAGTTAGTTAGTTTGTCGAGCAGTGGACGTCTATCAGCTGATATGATGATGGTACAAGTTAGTTAGTGTGTCGAGCAGTGGACGTCTATCAGCTGATATGATGATGGTACAAGTTAGTAAAGTTAGTTAGTGTGTCGAGCAGTGGACGTCTATCAGCTGATATGATGATGGTACAAGTTAGTTAGTGTGTCGAGCAGTGGACGTCTATCAGCTGATATGATGATGGTACAAGTTAGTTAGTGTGTCGAGCAGTGGACGTCTATCAGCTGATATGATGATGGTACAAGTTAGTAAAGTTAGTTAGTTTGTCGAGCAGTGGACGTCTATCAGCTGATATGATGATGGTACAAGTTAGTAAAGTTAGTTAGTGTGTCGAGCAGTGGACGTCTATCAGCTGATATGATGATGGTACAAGTTAGTAAAGTTAGTTAGTTTGTCGAGCAGTGGACGTCTATCAGCTGATATGATGATGGTACAAGTTAGTTAGTGTGTCGAGCAGTGGACGTCTATCAGCTGATATGATGATGGTACAAGTTAGTAAAGTTAGTTAGTGTGTCGAGCAGTCGACGTCTATCAGCTGATATGATGATGGTACAAGTTAGTAAAGTTAGTTAGTTTGTCGAGCAGTGGACGTCTATCAGCTGATATGATGATGGTACAAGTTAGTTAGTGTGTCGAGCAGTGGACGTCTATCAGCTGATATGATGATGGTACAAGTTAGTAAAGTTAGTTAGTGTGTCGAGCAGTGGACGTCTATCAGCTGATATGATGATGGTACAAGTTAGTAAAGTTAGTTAGTGTGTCGAGCAGTGGACGTCTATCAGCTGATATGATGATGGTACAAGTTAGTAAAGTTAGTTAGTGTGTCGAGCAGTGGACGTCTATCAGCTGATATGATGATGGTACAAGTTAGTAAAGTTAGTTAGTGTGTCGAGCAGTGGACGTCTATCAGCTGATATGATGATGGTACAAGTTAGTAAAGTTAGTTAGTGTGTCGAGCAGTGGACGTCTATCAGCTGATATGATGATGGTACAAGTTAGTAAAGTTAGTTAGTGTGTCGAGCAGTGGACGTCTATCAGCTGATATGATGATGGTACAAGTTAGTAAAGTTAGTTAGTGTGTCGAGCAGTGGACGTCTATCAGCTGATATGATGATGGTACAAGTTAGTAAAGTTAGTTAGTGTGTCGAGCAGTCGACGTCTATCAGCTGATATGATGATGGTACAAGTTAGTAAAGTTAGTTAGTGTGTCGAGCAGTGGACGTCTATCAGCTGATATGATGATGGTACAAGTTAGTAAAGTTAGTTAGTGTGTCGAGCAGTGGACGTCTATCAGCTGATATGATGATGGTACAAGTTAGTAAAGTTAGTTAGTGTGTCGAGCAGTGGACGTCTATCAGCTGATATGATGATGGTACAAGTTAGTAAAGTTAGTTAGTGTGTCGAGCAGTGGACGTCTATCAGCTGATATGATGATGGTACAAGTTAGTAAAGTTAGTTAGTGTGTCGAGCAGTGGACGTCTATCAGCTGATATGATGATGGTACAAGTTAGTAAAGTTAGTTAGTGTGTCGAGCAGTGGACGTCTATCAGCTGATATGATGATGATGATGAAGTATCTTCTACGTAAAATGAAACATCGTGCGCCACGATTTTGAAAAAAAAATCAAACCGGAGACTGGGGTCGTTCAAATGACATGCATTCCCACAAACTTAGAAGTTACACCTTATTTCATTTTACTGACGGTATTATTAAAATTAATTATTTTTTCTATTATTTTTTTTTCTTGGCGCAAATAAACGCTTTTTCTTTCTTTCTTTCTTTTTCTTCTTTATTTATTTGTTTATCCAAGAAAATACTATAAATTACTACTATAGTACTGTAAAATATAACAACTCATCTTTAAGGAGTTAATAAAAGTATCATATTTAAAGTAGCAAATCAAACACTTACTATTTATAGAGAGTAAAGTCCCGCATACCCCATTTTTAAAAAGAATGATCCTCCGACCAGGCTGCTGTTATGCCTGGCGGGCTAGTGCCCGATAGTTGATATTCGGGCTGATGTATATGTTCAAATCGCATGGTGAACTTTGCTTGAGCGATGCAGGATTTTAGATCGCTGCTAGTTGGATAGATGGCGTTGCGGTTTTTTTGCTGCGATGTAGATTTGCTCCCTTGGTTTTTCTTATGGCGGCCGTGATGCCGCTACAACTACATTCCATATTTAAAAGTATTTATCACGTAGAGTAAGCATTTCTCAAAATACCTATAGGGACAAATGTTAACATGGATCTTTAAAAACATGGTTGGTTTAACTTTACACTATCATACTAAAAGTTATTTGCCATAAGATTGGTAAGTTAGATTATTCAAAGCATGATCGTTAAGGGACCAGAGAATGGGCAGCAGCGTTCTTTGTAAAAACGCAACACCATACACTGCGATCGCCAACCCGCCCGCCAAGCGTGGTGATTATGGCAAACCCCCCCTTTGCGGGAGGCCTATGTCCAGCAGTGGACGTCTTTCGGCTGTTATGATGATGATGACCATCATACTAGATAAAAGGATTTAATTAAAGGAGAGGCCCAAATTATTCACGTACCACACACGTAGAAGTAAGTCATCATCTGCCTAGCCTTTTCCCAACTATATTGGGGTCGGCTTCCAGTCAAACTGGATTTAGCTGAATACTAGTATTTTACGTGGAGCGGCTGCCTACCAGACCACCCCAACCCATTAACTGGGTAACACTAGGTAGTCAGAATTATTGTCTTCTGACTATCCGTAACGACTGCCAACACCAACAGCTTAACGTGCTTTTCTAGGCACGGAGGAAACTCGGCATGTTAAGATGGTCACTCATCCACAGACCTTGGCAAGCGTTGCTTAACCTTGAAGATCGACCTGCGCGGCTGTTATTATCTAGCCATGAGCTACTCGTAGAAGAAAGTAATGAGAGGAAAATCACTAATCATATGCAGCAATACAGTTACAATAAAGCAGGAAGCAAGCACTGGGCTGCCAGTGCGTGTGGACGCTGAGCAGTGCAGATTAGTCACTTGTCAGCGTTGGTTTATACCAGTTCAGCAATGAGTATGTCTACTGTCTACTCCAAGCAACACCAGGCACTGAAACAAGCAAACTGCTGGCAGATCGGTACAAACTGACTGCTTTAAAACATTGGACGCCACTGCTTTTTTTTTACTCCTTCCGCTCTGGGCGAGGTGGAAGGGAGTGTCAGACTCTAACTGACTAAAACCCATCCGTGCTCCTCCCAATGCCCTTTGCGTTCCAGGGCTGCGGCGTCTCTTTCGAACGGATTCCGCACCACGGCAGGCACTGGCCCTAGCGGGCCCCGTCTCCCATGCTGACAGTTCCTTGAGGCGCGCGTAGAACACAGCGCGCCGCTGACCCAAGCCTGGTTCTAATCGGACGGCGAACCACCCAATGCTCGCCGTCAGCAGGCCCGCGCCTACGGTGGCCGGAAATCGCCCTGCGACTCCCGACGCCTGGGCCGTCTTCTTCTGTTGCGGCGGCTGGGTCGCGAGATTTCCCTCTCTCTCACACGTTCGGCATCCTCCCTCGCTAGCATTACTGTTTCGCAGAAGGAGGTGACCGTTTCCCATGCCTCTTCGCTCCGGACCATAGATTGTACCAGGGCTGGTCGCGAGAGATCGCCGCCGCCGATCGCCTCAAAGAGGACCCGGCGGTTCTCCGCCCAAGCAGGGCAGACCTCCACCGTATGCTCCACCGTGTCCTCCGGGCGATCGCCGAATCCGAAACAGGTATCTCCCGAAACAACCGTGTCCGGTGAGTACCTGCGTCAGGCGGAAGGTGAGGACGCCGTGGCGCCGCTCCAGCCATTCCTTAAAGAGGGGACTAATTGCCTGGATTGTGTCATGCCCAGCGCTGGATTGCGACAGTCGCTGTCTCCATACTGCCATGAGATTCTGCCGGAGTTCCGTCCGCCTTGCTGCGATTTGCCGCGGCAGAGGAGTCTCGCCCTGGCGTTGCGCCTCCACGCGCCACTCTTAAATGAGCGCGAGGGCTCTCGCCTCCAGATCCCATGGTGGCAGTCCAGCAAGGAGGCTCGCCACCTCGCCAGAGACCGTACGGTATCCCCGGACCAGCCGGATGGCCATGATCCTCTGGGACGCATTGAGGTAACGGACAGGTCGCTTCCTCAAAGTAGGCGCTCAAACAGGCGCCCCATAAAGGGCCATGGACCGCACAACCCCCGCGTGAAGCCTCCGGCAGGAGGCGTTTGGTCTCCCTAGATTGGGCAGAAGCCGCTTGAAGGCAGCCCCGGCCCGCTGGACGCCACTGCTGCACTGGCTAAATTGTAACATTATGCTATCACTCCTTTTTAGGGTTTACTCCTTTAAAGGGTACCAACGAAACCATAGTGCTAAGCCTCTGCTGTTCGTCCGTTCTTCCATTGGTCGGTCCATCCTTCCGTCTGTCCGTCTCATAAGTAGAAAGTAAAAATTTTCACAGTGTGTGTTTCTATTGCCGTTATAACAACAAATACTAAAAAATTATTTAATTGCAAATTAAAAGGGACTCCCATACAAGAAATGTATTATTTCCGGTTTATGGTACGGAACCCTTCGTGTGAGAGTAAGACTTGTACTTGGCCGGTTTTTAATTCCACCATCGGCACTTGTTTCATTTTCATTATTTCGTGCGTCGACTCTGTGGATCCCTTCGAACGCTACTGCATACAATTTCGTGCGTCGACTCTGTGGATCCCTTCGAACGCTACTGCATACAATTTCGTGCGTCGACTCTGTGGATCCCTTCGAACGCTACTGCATACAATTTCGTGCGTCGACTCTTTGATCCCTTCGAACGCTACTGCATACAATTTCGTGCGTCGACTCTGTGGATCCCTTCGAACGCTACTGCATACAATTTCGTGCGTCGACTCTGTGGATCCCTTCGAACGCTACTGCATACAATTTCGTGCGTCGACTCTGTGGATCCCTTCGAACGCTACTGCATACAATTTCGTGCGTCGACTCTGTGGATCCCTTCGAACGCTACTGCATACAATTTCGTGCGTCGACTCTTTGATCCCTTCGAACGCTACTGCATACAATTTCGTGCGTCGACTCTGTGGATCCCTTCGAACGCTACTGCATACAATTTCGTGCGTCGACTCTGTGGATCCCTTCGAACGCTACTGCATACAATTTCGTGTCGACTCTGTGGATCCCTTCGAACGCTACTGCATACAATTTCGTGCGTCGACTCTGTGGATCCCTTCGAACGCTACTGCATACAATTTCGTGCGTCGACTCTTTGATCCCTTCGAACGCTACTGCATACAATTTCGTGCGTCGACTCTGTGGATCCCTTCGAACGCTACTGCATACAATTTCGTGTCGACTCTGTGGATCCCTTCGAACGCTACTGCATACAATTTCGTGCGTCGACTCTGTGGATCCCTTCGAACGCTACTGCATACAATTTCGTGCGTCGACTCTTTGATCCCTTCGAACGCTACTGCATACAATTTCGTGCGTCGACTCTTTGATCCCTTCGAACGCTACTGCATACAATTTCGTGCGTCGACTCTGTGGATCCCTTCGAACGCTACTGCATACAATTTCGTGCGTCGACTCTGTGGATCCCTTCGAACGCTACTGCATACAATTTCGTGCGTCGACTCTTTGATCCCTTCGAACGCTACTGCATACAAT
This sequence comes from Lacanobia oleracea, assembly GCA_950371165.1. Classification (NCBI taxonomy): domain Eukaryota; kingdom Metazoa; phylum Arthropoda; class Insecta; order Lepidoptera; family Noctuidae; genus Lacanobia; species Lacanobia oleracea. The sequence continues at coordinate 1,659,316 of OX493385.1, forward strand.
TTCGTGCGTCGACTCTGTGGATCCCTTCGAACGCTACTGCATACAATTTCGTGCGTCGACTCTGTGGATCCCTTCGAACGCTACTGCATACAATTTCGTGTCGACTCTGTGGATCCCTTCGAACGCTACTGCATACAATTTCGTGCGTCGACTCTGTGGATCCCTTCGAACGCTACTGCATACAATTTCGTGCGTCGACTCTTTGATCCCTTCGAACGCTACTGCATACAATTTCGTGCGTCGACTCTTTGATCCCTTCGAACGCTACTGCATACAATTTCGTGCGTCGACTCTGTGGATCCCTTCGAACGCTACTGCATACAATTTCGTGTCGACTCTGTGGATCCCTTCGAACGCTACTGCATACAATTTCGTGCGTCGACTCTATGATCCCTTCGAACGCTACTGCATACAATTTCGTGCGTCGACTCTTTGATCCCTTCGAACGCTACTGCATACAATTTCGTGCGTCGACTCTTTGATCCCTTCGAACGCTACTGCATACAATTTCGTGCGTCGACTCTTTGATCCCTTCGAACGCTACTGCATACAATTTCGTGCGTCGACTCTGTGGATCCCTTCGAACGCTACTGCATACAATTTCGTGCGTCGACTCTTTGATCCCTTCGAACGCTACTGCATACAATTTCGTGCGTCGACTCTGTGGATCCCTTCGAACGCTACTGCATACAATTTCGTGCGTCGACTCTTTGATCCCTTCGAACGCTACTGCATACAATTTCGTGCGTCGACTCTTTGATCCCTTCGAACGCTACTGCATACAATTTCGTGCGTCGACTCTGTGGATCCCTTCGAACGCTACTGCATACAATTTCGTGCGTCGACTCTTTGATCCCGTCGAACGCTACTGCATACAATTTCGTGCGTCGACTCTGTGGATCCCTTCGAACGCTACTGCATACAATTTCGTGCGTCGACTCTGTGGATCCCTTCGAACGCTACTGCATACAATTTCGTGCGTCGACTCTGTGGATCCCTTCGAACGCTACTGCATACAATTTCGTGCGTCGACTCTGTGGATCCCTTCGAACGCTACTGCATACAATTTGGTGCTTCGACTCTGTGGATCCCTTCGAACGCTACTGCATACAATTTCGTGCGTCGACTCTGTGGATCCCTTCGAACGCTACTGCATACAATTTCGTGCGTCGACTCTTTGATCCCTTCGAACGCTACTGCATACAATTTCGTGCGTCGACTCTGTGGATCCCTTCGAACGCTACTGCATACAATTTCGTGCGTCGACTCTGTGGATCCCTTCGAACGCTACTGCATACAATTTCGTGCGTCGACTCTTTGATCCCTTCGAACGCTACTGCATACAATTTCGTGCGTCGACTCTGTGGATCCCTTCGAACGCTACTGCATACCATTTCGTGCGTCGACTCTGTGGATCCCTTCGAACGCTACTGCATACAATTCCAGTTATTTTCTTGTTAGAATTTCTTTTGACGAAATGTTTCATCCATTTGTAATCAAGCCTTTTTGTTCTCTTTCTTTTTGTGAGGTTGCATCGTGATGTCCGTGATTCTGGAGGGAAACGGAGGGAAATGGGATTTGCTGTGTCGCCCTCGGGGGCAATTTTGTGAAAAACTCCTCGGACACGTTTGCTTATTAAAATTCGTATGTGGATGTACACTCAGTTAAATGCAATTGCCGTGGATTTCAATCTCGTTGATAGTGCGCACTTTTTATGTATATCATTCTCCTCTTTTAATTTCTTGTCTACTCTTTTTATGGAGGCTATAAAGTAAAATATATATATAGCCTCCAGAAAAAAAAAGTCGCTACCGGGTGTGAAATTCGGGCATAGTAGGTGTAAATAACGAATATCTCTTCTTGTTCATGTTGCTGATATGACAGTGTCTTAGATGTCACTTCCACGCCATCGTTGGTGGTAGTGCATAGCTCGCCTAGGCTGCATGTTGTACTAGACGTTTGATAAACTGCCATTGTGTTAATATATTTCAGCCGTCACTCTTATGTCTTCTTTTCTAATATATAAAAATTTCGTGTCAGTGTTTGTCATCAAACTCCTCCGAAACGGCATGACCGATTTTTATGTCATTTCTTGTGTATATTTGGTAGGTCGTAGACTATTTTTAGGATTCCGTACCTCAAAAAGAAAAAAACGGATCCCTTATAGGATCACTTTAATGTCCGTCCGTCTGTCTGTCTAGACCCCTTATTTCGGGAACGCGTGGAGGCATCAAGTTGGAATGTAAACAATATACTCAGGTCTACAGTCCCTTGAAGTTGTGAAAAAATTATAATTAACGTTAAAATAAGATACAGCCGTTTATGCCGCAAATAACGTATATTTCGACACTCACAAGGGAATCAAAATTCATAGGGTAGTTCCCGTTGAGCTAGAACAAACAGAAAAACAAACTTCAGCTTTAAATATAAGTATAGATACATACTAATGACACATGTTTGCGGCCTAAGGTTGCATGTGGTTCGAGTTGTAATATAAGCGCTAGCCCCACCCGCCTCACACTTTTTGTTATTGAAAATAATAACGTCGTGGGGCTCTGGGAACTTAGATTATTATTATTATCATTGGAAAATTAAATTCTCTGCTTCAAAAAGGTATTCACAATAATAGAATAGAATGTAAAATTGAAAAGTTCCCTGGGTAAGTTATTCAAAGGCTGCAACAACAATTCTGTTTCCTGAGTACTTGTTGTTATTACTGTACATTTAACAAAACTCGCTGTTAAGCTTGTTAAAAGCAAGCTCAACAATAGTTTGTCATAATAAAATCAACAGCTTTTAGTACAAAGTGAGCAAGTCCGCAGCTCTTTGTATTGTGAACTTCCTAAAGATTTTTCAGTGCTAATAAATGTTAAAAGAACGCTTAGATTCCGTCTTTGTTACTTCATAAAAGCTTTGTTGAGAAACTAAGGAGCAAAAAATAATTTGTTTGCAAGTGTAAAATAAATTACTTCGAGACTTATTTTGGAGCGTTGCAATTCACTTTGTACACAATTTAATGAAGAATAATGTACTTCTGTGAATAATCTCAGAAATTATTAATGTGTTTTTAAACTAATTTTAATTTCGTGAAACCTCAGCGACGTTTAACGTTATACAGGTGAGGATTTAGGCACTTTCCTAGTAACCGCTTAAACGATGCATGTGACCTCCACTTGTCACAGGAGGAAGCACAGATGGTGTAATGACTCGAGAGCCAATAACGACACTTTATACACTACGATGAATGTACGGCATGCGAGACACTGAACACGTGCGCTCCCGGCAGTGGCTAGTGACAGACTCCCAAACCATGCTATGTACCCTATAATATTGTAGTATGTGAGACCACCCGCATACACTACACTGCAGCTTATATTTGTTTACACAATTGCACTCTACTAGGACCTTGGGCATTCACAGACCGAGATATTCAAGATGTGCAATATGGGGAGCATATTGCACATCTTGAATATCTCGGTCTGTCGGCAGGCAGTTGCGATGTGACAATGCGGTGACGCGTTTTTTAAACATATAAATTTTATTTCGGGAGTCTGCCTATAGATGATAAAGTTTTAATCTACACCTAAAACTGTACCTAAACATGATATCACACCTGTGTTCTCCAACAGGTTGGGCGAATGTGTTTGTCAATACCCACATGTCCACAGTTATGTTTAAATTTCATGAAATAGAAGACAAATATCAGCGCCAGTACAAGTAGGTACATCTACCAGACTGTGCTGATGGAAAACCTAACAAAGCTTTGCCCCACCAAGGAACAGAACCCAGCACTCCTTAGAAGTAGTGTTGCAACTATTATTTAAACTCAGTAGTTTATACCTAATCAAGTAATTAATGAAAAACCGTTTTTCGATAAGCAGCTCAACACGTCTCGCGCACGTGCAACACTGGGGCATAACATTGTTACTTAACAACACAAACTTCGCTGCAAGCTCACATCAGCTGTCTGTCCAAATGACCCTCGTTCGACCCATAACCAACTTTGTCTGCCTTTTCCTACCAACAAGGACGAGTCCATGTTACTATGTAAGGCACTGCGAAACTGCGCAGGGTTTATTTATATAGCTCTGCAAGCTCTCGTGTCTGGCTAGTACCTAATATAACGCCTAGTTAAGTCCCGCGGGAGTCGTAGAGTCACAAGTAGTTATCCGATGCGGTCAACGAACAAGCTTGTAAACGCACCGCCTAGGATCAACTTTACACTGTTTTTATCGCCTTCGTACGTTTGATAAACATAAATGAGATCATAAAGGTTGCAACAAGTACATTTTGTAGAATTTTGTAAACGTAACTGATTTATTTCAGGATTGTGCTTCCAATCCAAGTTAAAAGATGTTCATAGTGAGGAGAGTACAATAATCACGTTTTAATCGACTTCAAAATGTGGAGTTTCTCAATTCAGTTGTGTTTTTATGTGTGTTACATCATTTACCTCCATCATTAATGAACCGATTTGAGGAGCTCGTGGCTAGATAATAACAGTAGTACGGGTCGATTTTTAAGGTTGAGCAACGCTTGCCAAGGTTGGTCTGTGGCCATCTTAACATATCGATTTTCCTCCGTGCGTCGGAAAGCAAGTTAAGACGTTGGTCCCGGCTGTCATTTATAGATGTTTTGCAGTCGTTACGGATAGTCAGAAGCCAGTAAATCTGACTCCAGTCATGCCAAGAAGTACCGTGTTACCCAGTTAATGGGTTGTGGAGGTCTGATAGGCAGCCGCTCCACGTGAAACTCTGGTATTCAGCTGGATCCGGTTTGACTGGAAGCCGATCCCAATATAGTTGGAAAAAGCCTAGGCAGGTGATGATTAATGAACCGATTTGAAAAAATATTCTTTTATGTGAATACTTTCCGATGGTTCCGTAGAAACTTCATGAAAATCGTTTCAACAGTTTAGTTTTAAATTAAGATAGCTGGCAAAAACTGGCCAAGCGTGAGTTAGAAACGAAGGGTTCCGTACTAAAAAGCCCTCTTTAATTTATAATTTAGTTTGATTTTTGTTTTTTTTTTTTTATAGTGGCAATAGAAATACATTATCTCTGAAAATTTCAACTGTCTGTCTATTACGGATCTTGAGATACAGGCCGCTGACAGAAAATCGGACGGATGGATGGAAAGAAGGCCAGTCATCAGGTAAACGAAATTGCGTATTTTTTTTACTATTGATTAGCACACGTTTGACCAACATCTCACCTTTTGTAAGCAAAGATGTTGTCGAAGATGGAAAAAGCTTGCTTAGAAGTAACCTATTCACTCTTGAGTTAAAAATTTTCAAGTTGAAATTCAGTATTTCGCTTCCCAGAGGTTTTGTTAGGTGAGGGTTCCACTAAAAAGTGAAAAAAAACTTTAATTTTGGAAGTCAGTTTTAACGTACAAAGAAACAACCAAAAACACAACTTCCGTAATTAAAGCTATGTTATACTTTGTAGTGTGTGTTTTTATTTGTAAGCCAGTTGTATTTTTTTTTTTTGTAAAAATTTCAAAGCTTTTCGTTATTTCAGTCACAGTTTGTACAGTCAGACACACATCCAAAAGTAATATAAACATTTTCCTTTACGAAAATATTTAAACCAGGCACATGCAGTTTAAAAGGTTTTTCAGTCACTGTGTAAAACGAGTCAAGTACTGATATGGTGCCAACAATCAAAGCCATTCAAATTAGTTTGCCATTTGGGAATCGAATCTACCCCCGCTCTACAGGAAAGTTAATTTAGCTACTGAACCAATTAATCATAAGTTACGGTAAACATCGTGCTAAATTGAAATATGTTATTGCATGTGCTTACAAAATAACTCATCAGAACGTTAGCGATGGTGCAGTCGTGAACGAAAATGCTTACTTGTGTAAATTAAACCTTTTCATTTTTAAACTAAAAGTTCCTGGCTCTACGACGCAGTCAAACATAATATTGCTGTGGAGCCAAACTAATCACGTTTGGCATCTTTCGTCACCTAATTTCTTCGGAGATGAAAACGTCACGGCTAGAGTATCATCATTCATCCAATATTTTAGGTCTAGATCCGAAGACACCCTATAAATTTGAGTGTTCTACACAAAAACCATACTGAGGAGAATTTCAAATTTTCAATCTCACCGGTCAGAGCCAGGTTAAAATTCAATTTTACCATAAAAGCCCTGTTCTGTAAATAGCATGGCCGATGTGACACGGAGATGAGAAATACCAACGAGTTATTGAACATATTTATCAGAAACACAATTTTTATTGGCGACATTTCCCTTCAGCTATGAACAATGTCGCTGCGTTATCGATAACGCTGATTTGTAGGTGATTCTGGGAATATTGCATAGAGAATGTTATTTTGTCGGAATAAAGGGAGAAATTCTTTCTTATAAAAATATGTTTTAAGCTTTGGCATTTTTCTTATACGAGTGTCTTTGAAAGTCACACACACTAATCTAAAAGTCAAGAGACAACCAAACCAGGGACAGACAAAGTACTAAAATATTATGAACTGCATAATACATAATTTAAAAAGTCCAAAATTATGTATTATCATCTGGCTAGGCAGATGATAGTATATATATTTATTTTTTTATTTTTTTATTTACACAAAACAAAGGATTGTGGTACACGTTAAAAATACAGTTTTACAAAAAAAGTACTATCTTTACAAACGTGTGGGTGAGCACTGCCCTCCTAGCTAGGTTATGGAAACCTGTGTTAAGGAGAAGCAGTCCGGTCCCTTAAGGTAAAATGACGTAGAGGTTACATAGTGCTTAAGATGTTACTGTTACAATTTCGAAGAGTGAATTAGACCATTAAAAGTTTAAGATTAGTTTTGTTATCATTAAAGTAAAAAATTAAGATAAAAAGAAAATAAAAAACAAGATAAAAAAATTAAGGTAAATATATGTGTTTGTGTGTGTGGTGTGTGTATATAATTTCGGACTTTTCAGAAGTCATAAAATAATTGCAGTAATTCATTCTCATACTTACGTTTCCGCTGATAGAATGAAACATTTTCTACAGTCTTGGCAGAACCGAACCTTGTAGATCATACAAATATTTGCTACGAGCTGGAATGAACCCTTGATTGGAAGCAATGCAGCCAAATGCTCAGCCACTGCGCCAAAACGTATCATATAAGTCAGAATTATGTTTTGTAACCTTCAATGTCATTAAGATCTTCTCTTGCTCATACTAATTGCAGATTGTATGATAAAGTGATGTCTATCATGGTAGTTAAAGCTATAATAGGCTCTAGACAACTTACCAGTCTGTCAGCGATACGCTTACGATTGTCGAAATCGTATTCGCTGACAGACTGGTAAGGTGTTATCTGACCTTACCAGTCTGTCAGCCATTTTATAGTCCACTTTTTTCGTGTCTTTGTTTTTCTTTTCTACTTACCAGGTTCCATTCTTAACATGTGCTCTAATCTCGGCTTTAAAAACATCATGCCAGTATTCATCATCTTCATTCTCTTCGGATATGTAGGTTATCTCCGAAAGTAGGTGACTTTCTTCAGGCTGGTCCAGTATAAAATCCTTGGTCCACGCGGGCAGACTCCTCTCTCTTTGTAGCCTCTCATTCTCAGGTATTTCTATAACTTCTGATGCCTCACCGAAAAATTCTATTTCTTCTACCGAAGAAACTTCATCTTCTTGCTCGTTGAAATTTTGAACAGTATTTTTCATTTCATTTTCAATTATTTCAATTTCTATTTGTAGGACGCTTTTATTCTTTTTATCATTGTTTTTGATATCGTTTCCTTTTTCCGGTATCCGAGAGTTTTTCTTGTCGTTAATAAGTTTATGATAATTCTGTCAATCTTCTTTGTAGTACATCTTGTCTATGACTTTTATGTTCTTGCTTATCACTATATTATCATCTTCGGGTATGTACACTCTGTAAGCCTTTGAGGTCATTGAGTACCCTATGAATACGCTTTCTTTGGCATTCTGGGTCAGTTTTCCTCGTTTGTTCTTTTTCAAAACAAAAGTCTTTCTGCCATACACGTAAAGATGATGTTCAGATGGAATTCGGCTTAGCCATTTCTTGAAAAGAGTTTCGCCATTTAGTGCTTTAGAAGGACTACGATTTATAAGATAGTTTGCGGTTGCTACCGCTTCCGCCCAGAGCTTGAAAGTTGCCTTGGCCTCGATTAACAGACATCTGGCCTTGTCCGGTAAGGATCTGTTCTTCCCCTCGCTAATCCCATTTTGTTGAAGAATATAAACTGTGGTCAACCTTCTTTGGAAGCCATGCGATTTTAGAAAATTATCACATTCCTTGTTGCGGTATTCTGTTCCATTGTCGGTCTGCAGGTTTTTTATCTTCTTATTATGGTAAGTCACCTGCACTTCATTTTTGTATTATTTGAAAACGTTACGTCTCTCTTTCTTTTAATAAAATAGGTGTGACAATAGCGACTATAGTCATCTATGAAAGTAACATAGTACTTTGATCCTGTTAGTGTATCACATTCAAAAGGTCCACTAACGTCGCTATGGATTATGTCCAGGTTATCAGTTGTGTATACATCATCATATCTTATGAACTGTAACCTGGAAAATTAGCCTTTGACGCAGGTTTCACATGTTTTCATATCTTCATCATTTAAGTTTAAGCCATAAACGAAGTTATCCATCTTCTTTAAATGTCTTTTGTTTATGTGGCCGAGTTTACGATGACATTCCATAATGTTATAATCGTTTTTTGACGTGTATTTTGCAGTTTATTTTTGTACACATAAAGTATTTAGTAAAGCCCACTTCTCTTTCTAGCAGTCAGAGACTTTTCACCAGTTTTTTCTATGACGTAGGCTTTCTCTTTTTTTAATAATAACCTTATTTCCTCTCTCCGTAATTTTGGCGACGGATAAAGGATGTTCTGATATATCGGGAACATACAAGGTTGTCATTGAAATGGTAGCCATGTTTATTGGTACCAATAGTAACTCTACCTTTTCCTTGAATTCTACTAGTACATTTGTCTGATGCCAACTTTAGGGTGCCATTTTCAGGAGTCATGTTAGAAAACATCCATTTGTCACCGCATACGTGTGATAAGCAGCTGCTGTCTAGACACCAGACCTTTTTATCAGTATCTGAATTTAAGGTACTCAGACAAACGTTATAACTGTGTTTGTTTCCGTTTTCTTTTTCATTAGAGTTTTTCTTCTTGCCCCAACATGTCTCGATAGTGTGACCTTTATTTTTACAGCTCTTGCAATATAGCATATTTCTGTTTTTCTTGATATGGTATACTTCTGAGCTTTCAGGCTGTTCATTTCCACTCCTAGCTTGGTATTCTTCTAGAATCTTTACTTTCAGATCTTCAGGATTAGGCAGGGTGTCTCGAGATTCGATAGGTAGCTATTCTAAAGTTCTCAAACGTTGTTGGCAAACTGTAGAGAAGCATTATGCTAAGCAGTTATGGAGGTGCCTTAATATCCATATTTGAGAGTTTGACCACGAAATCCATGACGTTATTTATGTGGTATATCTTCTCCTATGGTCATTCGCTTTATATACCGGACGGGCGTGACTGACTGGAACGGGGGTATGATGGGAATTTGACAACACTGCAGTCAATGGTTTAAGGGAAAATTCGCGAGTACTTTGATTCTAATCACAAATTCTATATTTCTTCTGCCGATGCTTACAAATTTCTATTTTCTGTCTATTTACTAACGTACTAGGTTACTTTACTTTAACGAGGCCCAAAAACCACTAACTGTTTTAGTTTATTTTTAACTATGATTTTAACTAAGGTTCTATTTCATTCCTGGCTAATATCTAGGTCTATTCTAGTTCTGGATAGGGGTTGATGCACCTCTCTGTAAACCCCCCAAAATTCCCCGTCGAACGGAGTGAAAATCAACCCTTCAACCCTGCCCACTAGTGGGCTTGTTGCATTTGACTGTCGAAACTGTCTACAAGTGTGAACTTGCCTACTATTAAGGGTTGACTTCCCGAAAAGCTGTGCCCCATGGGCTACCAAACTATCTGTAATCCCTCTATCCAGTTACACAACTTTTGAAGCCACCCCTCTAAGGGTGGAAGTACTATAAGCTCAGGAACCCGGAAGGGGAAAAAATCTGAGTTTCTATATTTTCCTAATTTGCGGCTTTATGCCTCGTCTGACCATAAAGATGTGTATATATCTGGATAGGGCTCAGTGCCAGGCTTCCAGTGCCTATTATTTGAAGCCTATATACCTATATTTTCTGTATGTCTAGTAAATGAAGGTGTCTGTAAATGGTGGTTTTTTGCTATCCACCCCATTACCTTTGAGTAACTGTCCTGTGTAGGTATGTGTGAAATGTTCATTACCTGTGTACCTTCGTTACCGTTGATTTTTATCAACCATCAAAACCATACCTTTTGGGGGTTACCAGGAATGTGTAGGGGAAATGTGTAGCCCTACATATCTATTTAGTTTAGCGAAAATAAGTTTTCCCCAGAACATCTTTTATGTGTCCGGGGAAAAACGACAAAAATATATGTTTTTAATTAACTACATAGCCTCTAAACTATAACTATGAGAATACATAAGCTCCTAAGTATTAAATTCATAAGCTTAACTATACATGGGCTTTTTCTGTGCGAGTTATACATTACTAAGTGCTTCGTCGCGAACAGTGTAGCCCTACCTATCTATTTACTTTAATGAAAATAAGTTCCCCCAGAACATCTTATATGTCCGGGGGAAAACGAGAAAATATATGTTTTTAATAAATTACATAGCCATGAAACTATAACTATGAAAGTACATAAGCTCTTGACTATCAAATACATAAGCTTATAACTATACAAGGACTTTATGTACGCGAGTTATACAATACTATAAACGCTTCGTCGCGAACACTTTAGAATCAACTGTTTTTATAATGTAGCTTTTCTTGCAGGCCTAGTGCTTTAGTAAGTAACTTTTAACTTGTCCCATACGGCTTTAGATGTCGCGCAGACTTTAATTTGTTTTAATTCAGACGGTGACAATACAAGTAGGATTTCACCTCTTGCCTTCAAGTACTCTTTGTTGAACGCCGATCTTGCTGCCGCATCCGTAGCTGGTGGTAACGTTTTCTCGCCGCTTACGATATCCCAATAGTCATTTTTAATTAGGACCGTTCGTGCTTGCAAACACCACGTTTGTCTTTGTTAAAAGTTCTGTATAGCGATAACTCGTGATTGACGCCATATTTCATATTTTTAAAATGCAACCACGCTCTGCCACCAATTTGTGAGGTATTTTGTTTAGTAAAATATATTTTTTATTTGACACGACAGTTATTTCTTAACCAAAGTAACTACATGACACGACATGCAGTGTCTATTGGTACTGGATGGCCAGTACTCACACATTATCGTGAGACATATCAAATAAAAGGGCTTTCTGTGAGGGTTTTCATTATACTTTTAATAATTTTAAAATATATCGTTTTTAAGTTATTCAAGAAATGAAACGAAAAATTACCTTTCCCCCCCCCTTATCTCCGAAACTAATGAGCCTAAAATGTTGAAAAAATGGAGATAATAGATCTTTACCTATAGATTACCCAGTTTTTAAACTTTCAACTAAAAACTAATCATATTGCGTGATAGCGCTTCTCCTTCTAACGATCTAAACGATAACCAATCCAAAGTGTGATTGGGGTTTCTCCAAATAATTCGGTTTGATCGTGAAATTGAAAACGCCCAATAAATAGTGATGCTATCGTCCCCCATTACAATGGGACAATAGGGTCGTTACGGGGACCGAACACCCCCAAGTTGCTGGAAGGCTGTTGATAAAATTTGGTACAGTGGTGTAGTTAAGAGTCAAGAGCTTTTCTCGATTTACTTCTCAAAGTATTCCATACAAAGTTTGGATAACTCAATCGTTAGTATAAAATATAAAAACGAAAATAATAACGAAATTCAGCATAATGATCATTACGCATAATATTATTAGGCATAAATATTTTGCCATAATGCTTGTTGCCATAAATACTGCTATCATAATAATAATTAAGCATAATGTTATAAACGCATAAACAAACATGTTCGCGGCTCATGGGTGGCCCAAGGGCTGCTCTCGCCGCTTCTTAACCTATTCCAATAGAGTAATTATGCCTTTAAAATGTATGCAACTCTAACTTATACCAAAACATATTAGACTAGAGCTATGCTAACCTTTGCATTATGCCAAAGTATTTATTATGCAACAGTATTATTATGCTAATAAAAGTTATGCCAAACTATATAATGCCTTAAAATTTTATGCCAAGAGGGGTATTACTGTACGCATCAGCGTCTATAAAATTAGTGGAGAACTTTTTCGAAAAGTTCTTAATAAACTTTTTTTCTTTATATCTTGCATATATGTTTAATTAAATTTGGGTCATTCATTGCCAAGATTAAGAACTTGAATGTAAGTTTGAAACACTAATCGTGAGAAGTAAACAAACTTTTTAAAATAATGGGTAGTTTACACAGTGCATAAACGTGCGAGTCAGACTGCCGAGTAACTGCAATGCATCGCATAGACATATCTTACGACTAAATGCCACGTGCGAGTTGGACAGTAACTTGCATCCGAGTTACTTCACTATTTTTTATTATCACACCTGCTCGCCTGACACTAACTCGCACATCATGGCGTTCGGCAGTAGCTCGCCAGTGCCTGCCGGGCAGTTGCGAGTGGAACCTGTATTTTTTTAGTGCTGCGCGTTGCAAGAGGCTGGGCAGTTACTATCATCGTGAAAACAGCTAAGACAAGCCAAGCTATTGGCATATGCGTAGGCCAGTAATCTGTCTATTGTCTAGTCAGCAGCTCGCACTGTAAAGCTATCCAGATGAAACTATGTACCTAGTTGCTTGAATGAGTGAAAGTGCAGATGGATGTAAATTTATATAACAAATCCTTATACAGGATAAGCAGAGTTTTTTAAATTAATTGAAACCCTGAATCAGTTTGGTGTCGATTGGGAATTTAACAATGAAAAGAAAAAAAAAAAAAAGTTTCTACACATTTGGAATCAAAATTTTGTCCAAGTCCAATCACGTTTGTGGTGATTAGATAGACTGCCTCGTCCGTTTAGTACCAGCCAGGCAGCCTTTGCTTTCCTTTGTACTTAAATCAGTTATGTTAAAATAATCTGACCAGCCTTTCCTCAATCACGTAGAGGTCGGCTGCATATGTAACCGGATGCTAACATTCGTCTTGTCAAATGTCTAATAAAGATAGATAGATCCGTAACGACTAATAAAGATGGAGTAATGTCAGTTGGAACCAACAGCTTGGCGTGCTTTTCAAGCCACGGCAATTTTGTTAAAATTATAAACTAATGTGATACTTGATACTGCGAATTTGTCCGCGTTATTTTATTTTATTTATTTATTTGGGATATACAAACAGTTACACATTGTGTCTTAACTAATGTATGACATAAGAGTAATTTACGTGCACACCTTTTATTATCTCAATTACCCATTACGCTTGGTTTGGAAAGAAAGGGAACCGTTGTGGCATGTTACACTTTAGGGCACCATGATGCTAACATTTTTGGTTTGCTTAAGGTATCCTTTACTCATATAGGAATGCAAGTTAGTTTTTTTAGGCTATATTTGCTCCCATAGTAAAAAGTTCGAAACCATTTGTAATCAGATCTCTTTTAAAAACATAAAGTTACTAACAATTCAACCTCTTTAATGTTAGGTTAGATAGTTTAAGGAGACTTGGTCAACCGCTTGATGTGCACACGAGATAAACGAGAATAGGTTATGTCCTTATGAAAATATTAGAACAAGCCGGGCTTGCAATTCTCTCGATGAAGTTGACATACTTTATCATTAACAGTGCTAATATTAACATTTTCGGAGGCTACCCCGGTTTACTTTTTTTTCTGAAATAAGTTATGGTTATCTCTCTGTCGTATAATTATATGGTATCTTAATAGTATACAAACGAAACATTTTAAAGCATTTTACAGTTTGTTAACTTGTAGGTACTTTCAACAGCGATCGAGGCCCATCACATACACATTTACCAGGTAGATGGGTGACCCTATTGCTAGGAACTGGGCACAAATTCGAGCAGCTATGAAGCATTTTCTGGTGGAAACTACAACTTCCAATCTCCAGGCAAAAAACTCTTAATTGATAAACCCAGAACCCACCTTGGGAATCGAATACAAGACTAGGCTCAGCATTTGTGCTTCCGACCAAAGCCAACGAAGCTGAAGCCGAAACCAAAACTTTAATATTTATACTATTAGAAGTTCTATCTACTCCAGCCTCACCTCATCATATTTTAAATCGATGAAAAAGTTTCAGGCTATCAATTAGAAGTTCGATTAAAATTGTTTTCACAGCCATTTGATCAAAAGTTGGCGATGTTATGAACTAATTTCAGACTTAAATGGATCCCTATTCATGAGGACGAGTTCGGTTCGCAACTCAAAGCCGGGGGAGGCATGCTCACATAGTACTCATACTTAGCCAACCAATCTATTGAGTGCATGTATGGTAGGTAGAACAGTGACGGGAAGTGTACGAACGGTGACGTAAATAAATAATAACATTTAAATCACAGCTTTTAATGCTACCTATTGCATCAATCAAGCTGATCGAAAGAGATTTGTTTAATACTTTTAGTGGTTTTTTTAGATATTTTGAGTTTTTTTGCGGTCGGGTTTTAGATACAATGAAATTTTCTTCAAACATTTTGACAGACCTGTTCCATCAAACTAGATGCAGCTGTATACCCATATTTTACTTATATGCCTACCTGACCTCCATAAGCCATTAAGTGGGCAACACGGCTCTACTTAGCAAGACTGGTGTCATATCTTTTTGCTTCTTATGATCTGTAACGACTGTAAACGATCTACAATGACAGTTGAGACCAACGACTTAACGTGCTTTCCGACCCACGGAGGAGTCTCTCTACGTGATGGATTGGTCACCCATCCACAGACCGACCTAAGCAAACGTTGCTTAACCTTAAAAAATGAGTCGTGTGGTTGTTATTATTTAACCACGAGCTCCTCTTTTTATTTTCCTAATGTCAACCATTGTACTCATTGAATAGTTGACGGTCACACCGGACAACTAAACCAGGGATCTATTTGTAAAACTGATAGGTCACATTTGTGACAAATGAAAAAAACATAACAATTCGAAAATGTTGTAAGTTTCTGTCATATATTTTCTGCTTTTTTTAAACAACACTTGTTTTCAACTAGTCGCATTGCCAGTTTTATTATACAGGGTTATTTCTAAAACACCAATTTTCATGGGCAAAATATTGCATTTTCATCATCATCATCTGCCTAGCCTTTTCCCAACCATGTTGTGGTCGGCTTCCAGTCAAACTGGATTTAGCTGAATACCAGTATTTTACGCGGAGCGGCTGCCTACCAGACCTCCACAACCCATTAACTGGGTAACACGGTACTTCTTGGCAAGACTAGAGTAAGATTTACTGGCATCTGACAATCCGTAATGACTGCCAAAGATCTACAAATGACAGCCGGGACCAACGGCTTAACGTGCTTTCCAAGGCATGGAGGAAACTCGGTATGTAAAGATGGTCACCCATCCACAGACCAACTTTGGCAAGCGTTGCTTAACCGTAAAGATCGACCCGTACGGCTGTTGTTATTTAGCCACGAGCTGGTAAATATATTCTCCCAAAATATTGCATTTTGTATAAAACTATTTTTTCGACTTGGGTTGGTCTAATAAGTAAAAGTTGTTTATAATCATGTGTACTTTCACCCCCTAAGAGGTTGTATTGCAGTCCTCAGATGCTGATTTTTTGGAAAATCGCTAAAAACTCTGAAAATATGTATAAATTCAGTGAGCCTCCTTATCTAACTAAAATATAAATAGTTAATTTTCTTCAAAATAGAACACGGTTTTTTGGCAAATGTTAAAAAATGGCGAAGAATGCATTTGTGACCTGTACGATTAAAAAGTAAAGCCTATTTAAAAATGCCCAGATTGTATTACGTCTAAAAAGTTACGAAACTGTGTCGATCGATCAAAAGAAGGCAATTACCAAACGATTGCTTATAACAAAGTGATAAGGTCGCACTGGCCATATCCACGAGGTTGTAGCACATATGTAGAGCACGATAATATGACTTCCTCACTTTACGTAATTGCACGTGCCGCGTTGTTGTAGGTATGAGCTACCGTCGTAGAAACGAGTTTATAGCTGTTGTGTAGCATAGATAGGGGCTAGTAATGCTAAATCCTTTATTCAACTACATGATATTCTATCTTACTAACCTTCTATCTATCTATCTGCCTAGCCTTTTCCCAACTATATTGGGGTCGGCTTCCAGTCAAACCGGATTCAGCTGAATACCAGTGTTTTACATGGAGCGGCTGCCTACCAGACCTCCACAACCCATTAACTGGGTAACACGTACTTCTTGGCAAGACGAGTCAGATTTACTGGCTTCTGACAATCCGTAACGACTGCCAAAAAACTACAAATGACAGCCGGGACCAACGGCTTAGCGTGCTTTCCGAGGCACGGATTCCAAACTCGGTATGTTAAGATGGTCACCCATCCACAGACCAACCTTGGCAAGCAATTTTATCCTACTAACCTTCTATGTAGATAAAAATCAATTGCCGCACACACAAAAGATCATCATCAGCTTGAAATCGGCTGATCTGATTTAGCAGATGTTTTGTAGTTGTATTCGTTGTTAGGGCAAGGTGTCTATGTTTTCTATTTCTATGATAAGTTTTATTTTGTGGAAAATCCACTGTAAGTGCCCGTTCCCACTGTGACGACCGTCTATTTAAATGGAAGACGGACCGTCATAAATTGTACTGCCACTGGTATAGACTGACCGGGAGACTTCCCGTTATAGTGGGAACGGGCACTAAGTTGTAAGTTAAATTGCACCTGTATGAAGTCGAGGCGAGAGCTGGAAATGATGATGAGTGTCTCGATGTTTGTTAATCAATCACTCTTCAACGTCCGAACGGGTTGATGATGAGAATTAAGAGATAGGATACTTTTTAGCCCAGTTGTACGTTACTTTGGGATAATTTCTGACTTCCGCTTGAGAACGCTTCCGGAGGAAGGCTCAGGTCCCGTGTGTGTTTGATCTTTTTAGACTAAGTATGTATGATGTGTAATGCTGTCTATACCGCTGAAACAGAACGCCAATTCTACTCATTTTTAAGCAACACGGCAACGTTCGCATTTGCTTCTCAGTCGCAATCGGTCGCAACTGTGATGTCCTCCATGTCTTCTTGAGATTTAACTCTCCTGAATTTCCAGTATCATTCTTAGGCGTTGTTATGATACGATAATTATTCAAACCGGATATAGTTAGATCACCAGTATTTTACATGGGTGACTGGCTATGTGAGCTCCACAGACCAGTAACTGAGTTACACGGTACTTCTTTGACAAGACTGGCGTCAGATTTTCTGTTTTCACTCCCATAGGTCTACAAATGACAGCCTAGACCATTAGCTTTCGGCGCGTGGTTTTCCACGCACTCCTCAAAGAGATGTTAGCATAGAAGAAGGAGTCCACTAGGGCTAGTGCCAGTAAAGGGTTGTGGAATTTGTTCAAAAGAGTCACCGCGGCCCTGGAACGCAAAGGACAATAGGAGGAGCACGGATGGGTTTTAGTCAGTAGAAGTCTGAGACTCCCTTCTGCTTCACCCAGAGCGGGAGGAGTCATTTGATGATTTGCCGTCCACAGAAAAGACCATTAGCTTTGCTTTTCAAGGCACGGGAAAATCTCGTAATGTAAAAATTGTCACCCATCCACAGACCGAATTCGTTTTGTTTTGTTTTTGGAAGTTGTAAAAAAGTTTCTTATTTTTCACTTTTTAGTGGTACCTACCCTAGTGGGATCTCATCATCAGATCCTAATTTATACGTTCCATCATCAGCTCAGCAACATGAGATGATGATTACGAGGCAAAAATATCTGAATTGCGTTAGAAAGTTAATGAAAAACATTATATGTGCCTATAAAATTTGAGGGTACCCTCGATTTTCATGAGATCCCATCATCAGATTCTGACTTGGTGACAATGGAACTAATCGAGAAGTATACCCTTTCAGATAAAACAAGAATTTATCAAATCGGTTCATTAATGACCGAGTTATGAGGTAACAAACATAAAAAAAATACTACCGAATTGAGAACCTCCTCCTTTTTTTGAAGTCCGTTAAAAGGAGAATAATTATTAAAAGTTGTCATCTCAGTTTTTAGTCACCCCCTTTCCAGAAACATCATCGTTCATAGAGTCCATTCATCGTTCCTACGTGACTATTAGCCGGGATTCGATAAAAAAAAAATATGCATAATGAGTGAGATGGCCAGAGTTCATGAAATTGGTGAAATTGTGGCGAAACAACCACAGAAGCTACCAGTAAACTATGGACCCGATACTTAAAAATAAAAACAAAGCTTAAATAATCTTTAGGTGTATACATGAAAAAGAAACTATTTCGCAAAACGAAACGAAAACTCAATCTGATAATTTGTCAACTAATAATACAGACAATGACAACTTTTTAATGAATACAGCATAATTATATCAACATAACAGAAGATCATTATGGTCAAATTATTAATTAAAACACCAGTTTCGTCACTAAATATCGTATGGGGATGCTAGTACGCATGCGCTGGCTAACTTCGTGCTTCACATACATAGCGGAGACAGTGAGACAGTAAACAAATCGAAGTGGCTGAGACCGGTCGTCTTCTCGCCCTCCCGAGAGTTTCGCGGGCATTACATCGCCGTGATGAATTTCACCCTTTCGATGTAACGCCAACTTCAAACCATGAGGTCTTCGCCACAGCTACTCAGACTCCAGCTGTCGTGTGTGATCGTGCTGTTTTACATCTTTTATGTGCTAAATTGTCTTCTTTTCAATCATAATTCTAACAAAAAGCAACGGTGAAAGTTTTCGCGCAAAAGTTTAGAATTTTCTTCGGTTGTGTCTTTTCGGTCGACTTAGATGGATTTTTCGGTGATCTTCTTTAGGTTTTGGTATTATCGTTATTTTAAAAAGTTTCCAAATGTTTTGATTTCTTGGTGACACGTAAGTTTTCTATAGGCTGAGTCGTCTTCAAGTCCCATATGTAGTTTTGTTATTTATTTTAGGCGCAACAACATTTTTTTTTTTTTGTTTTATTTATTTATTTCATGTTGAAACCGCCAAGCGCCTTCCGCGAAGTACATTTCGAGATAGGAAAGAAATACAGGAAATACTTTTAACCCATGGCTAAAAATCACCTCTTGCCACCTTAGACATAAGGTATACCAAATAGATAGGAAGAACAATTTCTGGTGGAAACAACTGCGCGGCAAGTCTATCCTTTGACTATTGCGCAGTTTGTTGTCACTCAAATGTAACCGGTTAAAGGACTTTTCACTCTTTCTTAAACTGACGTAACAGCCTTAATTTAGCAATGGAGACTAAGCTGATAAAACTTAAACTTCGGTGACGGCAGGTCTTTCAGACTTCAAGAGACCAGATCTAAAATGTCGCTTAGGAACATTCTTTCATGCTCATAAGTCGCTAGTCATCAGTTTAGCCAAAGCTATGTAATTTAGTAGCCTACGGGGTATAGTACCGTCGCGACAGAAAAAAGTTGCTGCTTGCATACCCACATTTTCGCAAGCGCATCCGGGCCTTAAATGTTCCGGACTGTACTCTGATATATCCGGACACTGAGCCCGGTTTACCCGGCTCCCGGAAGCCTGTGAATAGGCTATAAAGCTGCATTCAATTGACCATTACTGTCAGCCGAAAGAATCGTATCACGTCCGAACAAGCTTTTGACGAATGAGCTTATGACGATGTCCTCGTGGCTAATAATACAACAGCCACACGAGTTCAAGAAGATTCGAGGTTCAGCTATGTTTGGCAAAGTTAGTCCGTGGATGGGGGGCCATCCATTGCATACCGTTTCCTCTCTACCTCGGAAAGCACGGTTAGGCACAATACTTTGCAGGGCCATCATCCTGGCTGTCATTTGTATATCTTTGGCAGTCGTTACGAATATTGAAAAGCCAGAAACACCAGTTTTATCAAAGGGTACCGTACACTGATAGACTAACTCTGTCTACCCTTAGGTATTTGTGTTTTATTATCAACACAGAAATATAACCCTGTCAAAAAAATATTAGCAGCCCCAAGCCAATTTAAGTAAACAGGTATTGCAATTCGCAGCTTTAGGAAGTTATTTTGAATGCGCAATTGTGCACGTGATGTTTCTATCTCCAATTTATTGCTCGGCGTCCCCAGTAAAGATTGTCAAAGACTACAAAATGTGTGGGACTAACATGCGCTACCAAAAATGTTAAGTGGTGAATCCAAAATATTTGGGACTGTAGACATTTATTGCAACAATCGCTGTTAGAACACCCATTGGCCTCGGGTCATACGTAACCAATACATAGCTCCATTCGAAAACCACCACGAATAACAAAAGTCAAATACTAAGGCTTCTGGCAATTCTCAAAGGATATTGCTACCCGTCCATACATCGTTCCCCTAAAAACCAACAGAGACGTTAATTTATTTTCTGTGTTCGAAATAATGCATATATTCGATGGAAACTAAATTAAAATCGTAAACACTTTTCAGAATTGTAGAAAATCCGTAATAATTTTGGATTATGAGGTTAAAATTTTGATGTTTAATTGTTGCCAATATTAACATACCAATTTTTTTTTTGTTTTACTATTGATAGGCACGCGCTTGCCCACCATCTCACCTGATGGTAAGAAAATGTGGTCGAAGATGGAGCATGCTTGGATAGAAGTAACCTATTCACTCTTGACTTAAAGATTCCCAGGTTGTAGCTATCAGGAAACACAGACTCCGGCAGGGAATTCTTTTCCTTAGCTGTACGCACTATGAATGTTTTCCCAAAACGTTTTGTGCGTATGGGTGG
Organism: Lacanobia oleracea; assembly: GCA_950371165.1. Classification (NCBI taxonomy): domain Eukaryota; kingdom Metazoa; phylum Arthropoda; class Insecta; order Lepidoptera; family Noctuidae; genus Lacanobia; species Lacanobia oleracea. Next base: position 1,680,246 of record OX493385.1, read on the forward strand.
GATGTCGTCGTTCGTCTTGTGGCAAATGGATTAAGAATAAAAAAAACTGGCCAAATAAAAAAAAACATTACTTTAACAACAGACGTTAATATCAAAAGATTGAGTAATGTAATAAACAGGAAGGGAAATAACCATTCATATTGGTTGTCTCGAAATACATACAAACAGCACTCAACGATAAACAAATGCCGCTGTGTGAGTGACTCTTCAGTTTATCTTACACTGGCAATTATTGCAGCCGGTAACTCGCAATAATTTTAGTTTTGGCAAGTGTGAAACTTCTGAACATATCGTGTTGAACGCTAGATTTTGAGGTAATATTGCTCGTTGTTAGGATTTAGACTAGACAAAATGTCATCTCGTATAGAATGACACTGTCGAGTCTAATAGCCCATGCACACGGTGGATTTTTAACACGCCGACGACGTTTTACGAACATGCCAACGATATTTTACGAACGTGCCGACGACGTCTTACGAACGCGCCGACAACGTTTTAGATGAACGCTGGACTGTCTGCGTCTGAATCGCACGTCATCTGCACGTTCGTCGGTGCCTTAAAAAATGCCTTGGGAAATCGCCCTTAATAATCATTTTACAAATGTCAAACTGTAGGGGATTGAACTTCTGACATTTAACAAGCGTTTAATATTTTGAACTAGTTGACTGTAATTACAATTTTTACAGTTAAATGTTTGACAATTAATTTAACTACAGCCATACGTGTCAATCCTCAAGGTAAAGCGTCGCTTTTAGAGGTTTTTCACTGAATGGGTCACTGGCTTTTACATACCGGACTCCTCCGTGCCTCGGAAAGAACGTGAAACTTGCCTTAAAGTAACCTATTCACTCTTGACTTAAAGACTCCTAGTTAAATTTCACTTAGCTGTACGCACTATGAATGTGTTCCCAAAACGTTTTGTGTGTGTGGGTAGGATATCCACCATGTACCGGTGGCGCATCGCCGTACGTCTGTTTGTAGTATTTTGTTCTGATCATATTGCGAATAAGAACGGATCTCATGGCATAGACAAAAGGTGGCCCGTCACTGCAAACCTTCACACTAGTTAGCGTTCCACTTGAAAACTTCTTCAACTCACTTAAACTAATCAAATAACGGACTTCACCTAATTTATTTGTGTCAGATATTCTTCTTCGTTATGAATTTAATAATATTATAATCACAGTTGCGAATTCTCAGCTAATTGCACTTTTCATGGTGTTATTCATGTCAGATTTTCTTTCTGACATGAGGTCTCGTTGAAGAATAAACTGAAAATCTTTTTCATCGTCTTGCGAAATTTAAAACTTTTCAGGAACCATTTTCAGAACATCTTTTAAGACCTTTAATGAAAAACTAAGACTAAGTTAGCTAACACAAGATGCTGAAAGGATGTTTTGATAAATTATTTTGAAATTGCAAAGCTTTGGGTTCTGAACATTGTGGATATGATATGAGCTTATTTTGAAAAACTTTTACAGTTTTTTGGCAAAAATAAATGAAAGAGCTATCCTATTTGCTTTGTAAACAAAGTTGTTGCAGAGACGTCGTTTTCTTGGATAATAAATCCAACTATTTTCTTAACCCCTTAGTTTTAACATCATTGCGTTTTAAAGGAAAATGAAAAGACCTAATATAATTTAAGTTGACAATAAGCATGTTATAAGGTGGAATAAAGATTTCACTTCCAACTCTATCACCCCTATGACCTAGCTCTAGCAAATATAAATCATAGGAAAAACAGCAAAAAATATTTTCCTAAACAATACATTTCAGCCGCACAAACAAACATTGCTTTTTATGGCAGCGCAGAAAAAAGTTTGCATTGAATCGTATACTGTTTAACGAGTACGGATGCGGATGCGGGCCCCAAAATGATGCGGAAGTCCGCACGAGTGCGTTACAGACGCGGCCAACAACGCGGCTTCCCCACATCCACCACCAATATTATCTTCCTTTGAACATTCCATTCGTAAAACAAATGGGTTCACATTTAACTCTCGCTAAAGACGATAGAAGACAACGCTTACATAACCCTGTCGCGTGTACACCGACTGAGGAGTGTTCCCCAATCGAACAATACGATGAAGACATAACATATTCCGTAGCGAATGTCACTCGATTGACATTTATGTCTAATGTGTCCAACAGAATGAGGTCGCCTGAGATTTTATAAATGCATTGCGGCGACCATACAGACCACCTGCAGACGGGCACACGAGTACACTTATTCCATGTTTGAGCGACCAATGGCGGTTTATGTACTAGGGTCTCGTATTGTACTAGGGTACGGCAAAATTAAGGACATCTCGTTGAAAGATAAGCTGACTATATGTAGCTTTCAATAATTGGCGAAAGTCTGTAAAGTAAAACTAATATATATAAAAGTTCCATGTAATGAGTGTGTATGATTATGAAGTTAGCGCAAACAGAATGCGTGGCTGCTTCTTTTAATTATAAGTGCAACTCGGTTCCATCTATTTACGTTATTCAGGTCAGTGAAAATTGAAGTACTTCGGTCAACACTTGCATCGGCAGTTTTATCAGAGAATGATTATTTTATCCAACGCTAATGATTATTGACTCGCGCCAATTTGCTGTATTGGAAATATCAGCTTCTTTGGTTATCTCTGTGAAGTACACATTTCGTGTGCATTTAGAAGTTTTATTAAATAAGGCTCCAATTGACTTGTGTCAAACTGTCATACTCGTAAGTCAGTGCTTATGGTTCTTTCTCTCGGATGGACAGATATACTTAGTATCACCATAGCATTACCGACTCTGTTGGTTCACACTTTTAACTTTGAAAGTTGTCCACATTTTGTGCAGGTGCGTACTGCTCTTGAGAATGTGACCTGAACTCTGTATAAAGCCTGCACTAAAAGTTTTCCGATAAATATTTGCTTGAGAAAATTCAAGGTGCATTCAGGAAATGGTAAGCTAGGAATTTTTGTCTTAGAGCGTATCAGCATAACTGCAACGTTGCTGAGTACGCAAATGTCCCGCTTTTCGGGAATCTGTTAAAGATTTATATTAAAGTTATCATGCCGTCGCCGGCACCCTGGAGTCAGCCTTATTTTACCTCCCATTCCATTGCTGTGCATAGCTTTATGAGCCGGAATCCTTAATGCCTCAAGTATTTCATTTGGTTTTCATTTCAAAGCTATAGTGGCTCTTATATGAAAACTTGTTCTAGTAATGTGTAAAGGTTTTTTGTAAATACTTTTGAATCAAATTCGTATTTCACCCTGTTAAACAAAACTACACAGGCGCCAATTCAGATAAACCTACTGTCCAATAAAGTCATTTTCCTCACCTAAAATAAAAGACTCCATTCAAATAATGGTACATTTCATCCAAGTTCATTGACTTTATTTTTCGATCATTAATTTGAGTATTGGCCCAATCACAGACACTAGGAGTGCACCATAAAATCAACATAATGTGTTTGGACCCTTGCCATTCAGTCGTACGAAGACGAAGCTTGAATATTTCGCCATATTAATCTGGAAGGCGTCTCATGACTGGATTAGCATAGCAGTTTGAACCAAGACATCTGCCAAAAGTTTAATGAAACGGTTTTGGTGTAATTGTCTTAAGATGTAGCCCAGTTATTTGATGTTTGGGTTTGGTTTTACGTTCAATTTATTTCTTTTGTTTTCTAACAAATGAATATTTTGGCGTCAGTCAATTTGAAAATAAAAAAGAAGTAAGAAATCAAAAAGAGAACTCAAATACGTACATTTTTTTATTGAAACTTAAAAAAAGAAATATAATACAACCAAACTTAATTGTAAACTTTTAAGGATTTTTTCCAAAACTTTTGCGAAGTCTAAAACTTTTAATTATTTTACTTTACGGTACATATTATATCTAACATATTTTAGGTATCTGTTTATTTTTTTCTTTTTTTCTTTTAAAATACATTATCACTATAACTTTTATTTACCTTGAAATTTGAACGCATGCGGGCGATATAATATCACCGTATGTAGATTTTAGTACACCCGCCCACTTTTATAATCAAACTAAAGACAAGCATCACTAGGTTTTTACGACTTCTCAAAACTTGCAAATTGATTACTAATTATTACCTATCGACAATTGCACCTTCCAAAATACAATCTCTTAACTAATAATAATAATAACAGTTCCGCATGAAGAGAACCTCGAGAAAGCCGAGAAAGATAAACAAATCAAATATCTTGACTTGGCTCGCGAGGTTGCCGACATGTGGGATGTGGATTCCGCAATCATTGTACCGATAGTCGTGTCAGCCGATGGCTTAATAGCCATGAGCCTCGACCAACACCTCAGGAGGCTCTCGTTAGGCAGCTGTATCAAGGGCTTGATTCAGAAAGTGGTACTACTGGACACGGCTCACATTGTTAGGATGTTCCTCTATCTGGAGCCCTGACCGCCGTAGCTTGCACCCTGTTCCCACTACCGGTGGGCTACTATTTTTAAATGATTTTTTTTTAATGTTTAATTGAAATATTTCAAAATATAATTTACAAGAATATTTAGCCCAAACTAACAAAGTAAAAATCTAATTACCAGAGTCAATAGTATTGCGGTTCAGCTGAAATAAAAAGTGCAATAGACAACAGTCAACGACGTCTGCTCTCAGGTGTCTTCCAGTTCGGGGTACCTCCGTTGTAATTATTTGGTTGCGCGACTTAATTTAATTTTGAGATATCTCTTAAGCTTTTTATCCAGATTAAATAGTTTAAACGGCAATTTTGCTCTAAATGAAACACTCAAGATGACAAATATATTTATTAAGATAAGAATTTGGTGAAAACACCTCTGCAAATGTAGAAGTATTTTTTTATCAAAACATTTTGGTGTCAGTTACAGGTTTTTTATGACTTTAAGTAATATAACAGGGTTATAATTATCTCAGTTATTACTAAAGACGATAAAGAGGAGTTAACAAACAAGTTTTAGCACCAATCGCAGCACTAAAGCTTTAATGGACGACTTAATACAGCTTTGAGAGTTATAATGGCGCTAGTGCAAGCAAGTATACTTAATACGTTATAGCTTTAACCTTTCTGTGACATCCAAGTCTTTATAAAAGTGCTCGCCGACACCATTTTACACTTTTTGTTGTATATTTATTGCAATGAACTGTTTTATACCACTTAAGGTGCTATATTGACTATTATTGCAGACATAGGCTATAAAATAATGTTCAACGAGAGTTTAGTAATACGAGAAACTAAAGGTGTTATATAACTCCTCTATCTAGGTGTAACTATAAAGGGTTTAACTAAAGCTTATCGTGTTAGACAGTACTCTTTTAAAGACGTTCTAAAGGTATTGGTGTCAAACAACGCAAGTATGGGTTGTTATTAACACTTACCTCACTTTTGTAAAGTTCGCCATTGTTTTAGTAACCTAACAATTAATATTATTTCGACTTATTCAACATTTGGCTACAATATACAAAATTTCTTACATTATTTGAAGCATTCCATGAATGCCACTTAATTTTACATACCACTGCTCAGGAAGCAGGAATGAACAATAGTGTTTAGCTTGAGGTACCTATTTTATTATCATAACTTTTAAATCTTTAATACGTAAATCCTAGGCGCGTTAAAATTGAGATGAGAAACATGGTATACATTTACCATGAAATCATAAGGGCAGTCTTTTTCCACTTCACATACTTAAATAACATAATATTCCATAATATTATTCTGCTGTGTTGAATAATGGATGACATAACACTTCCATTACGAACAGATTTAATTTAAGTAAGCTTTTTCAATCTTGACGTGCGCTTTTTTACCACCTGTAGTGCTCACTAACGCGATATTACAACGGTAATACAGGTTAGAGCAGTAGTTGACGATGAATAAACGCTCTGGTGCAGCTTTAATATCTTTGTGACACCGTACTACAGGCTTTCTATAACTTTTCGCTGTTTTATTCCAACAATATAGGTAGTAACTCTGATTAATCTAATAACAATTAAAAAAAACATTTTTCGCACTATTGTTATAACATTTTTATTTTAATAAGATTTCATAAAAAAAATAAAAAGTAATTATCAATTAATCATAATCATTAACTGGGAAAACCTAAAATGTATAAAATCTATTAATGACCCAATATCACAGCTTGCAGGGCCCTGATAAATATATCTGACAATGCGACAAATTTTGTCAAAAACTGATATTTTATGTAATTGTAAAAAAATCGTAAAATTTGTAGTTAAATAAAGCATAGTATGTATGAAATAAACTGATATAATTCTCAAATAGTTTGAATGCCGCTTGTCACCTGTCACCTGTCATTTTGTTAAATATTAGGTCTCTGGTATTCTCTTTATTTGTACTAAGAAGTCTGTTAAAAAACGCCTCACCGTGACATTTGCAAGCTGATACAAAAGAAAACAAAGAGAATCGACACTTGACGGCCAAATAAATTATAGGCCTCTTGTTCGCTGCAAATACGGCATCGTTTACTATAATGGAGGAAATAATTTCAAAATAAACTGAAAAATATAGTAAAAAAGAGGTTTGGTCCCACACGTTCAGTTTAAATTGTTACTTTTATATCAGTCCATATACGAGTACATACGATTTAATAGGTCATAGTATACCGCACAGATTGAAGTTTTATGTGCTGCAAAATATATGGTTATAGATTTAAATGTTTACATTGATTGCAGAAGATATCTTACCAACTGTTATTTGTCATTAGCAATTTAGTTATCGTGGTTCGGCACGATGGATCTATGATTTAAAGCGCGGTGGCTGGCAGCGGATGGATGCGGACTGCTCAGGACCGGGATGGTTGGCGCTCTTTGGGGAGGCTTACGTTCAGCAGTGGACGAATATTGGCTGAAATGATGATGATGATAAATTTAGTTATTAGAAAGAAAGAAAAGAAGGAAAGAAAGAATAATAACGTGTGGCTGCCTTTTACGTAACTCGATCAGCAATACCTCCTAACATTTTGAATTTTGCTAACCGAATGGCTGATTTCTGCAATATTTTAGTTTTTGGCTGCATTTAATATCATGATGGCAGCTTTTTTACAAAAAAATTAAGAGGACATGGCTGTCTCGAACCTTTCGTATTACCGTGATTAATAAAAGACATTGGTTTCTCAGCAAAAAAACTGCGGTGTCAGTATGAGTATAGCTGCATTAATAACTAATTTCGGTAAAGTTGTCAGACGGCTGTTTTCTCATAACTAGGTCCAATTAGAGGCTTTGTTCCATGTTGCACCGCCACTGTCCCTGCCGTCAATCAACTGTCATATTGACATCTATAATTTTCGCTCGATCCCTTATTACTATTCTGGGATTTCTTGATGTATAAATTAGTCGCAGTTTGTATTTAAGAATTAATTAAACCTCCACGTAAACCTTGAATGGAAAGTGTAAATTATGCTACTGTTACTACCTATGTTCAATTTGAAGCGAATTTCAAGAGTAGCCAATAGTTAGAATATGTATGTAACGGCTCGTGGCCGAACAGGTCGACTCGTTAGCACCTTAATTTATTTATTTGTTTTTTTATTTATATGTATTTATTTATCCTCTCATCGGAACACCATGATGGTTAAGCATCGCTTGCTAAGCTCTTAAGTGACAGTGTGACCATCCATTACATACGAAACTAGTATTTTTTTTTGGACAAGCCTGCCAAAATCCCAACCGCTGCAACTCCTGATAGCCAGAATCAACAGTGGCGACCACCAGAAAAACACTGAGCCAGTGAAACCCGATGAATCCCGGAAAACAATTCAACAGTTTTGGATCCTGCAACGAAATTAATCAGAAAAGTACAGCGGAGGAGTAGGAAAAAAAAAATTATAATTTCCACTTCCCTCCATATTAAGCAGGAGACAGGATAGAGCTAGGCCATAAAGTAATGTTTTGCTCTCTGGCTTACGCAATATAATGGTATTGTACTGATTGAGGATGACCTATTTTGTTGTTATCGAAACCAGTGAATTATCAAGGTGGGTGGCACAGGAGATCGAAATTGGGGCAAGTGAAATACGGAGAAATCATATTTTTTTTAGTTGTTATAGCGGCAACAGAAATACACACTCTTTTAAAACTTCAACTGTCTACCTATTACATCATCATCATCATCATCTGCATAGCCTTTTCCCAACTAATTTAGGGTCGGCTTCCAGTCGAACCGGATTCAGCTGAATACCAGTGTTTTACGTGGAGCGGCTGCCTACCAGACCTCCTCAACCCATTTACTGGGTAACACGGTACATCTTGGCAAGACTGGAGTCGGATTTACTAGCTTCTGACAATCCGTAACGACTGTCAAAGATCTACAAATGACAGCCGCTGCAGCGCGCGCAGTGCTTTCCGAGGCACGTAGGAAACTCGTTATGTCAAGACTACTGTCTCTGAAGTACTGTCTACCTATTACAGTTCATGAGATATAGCCCGCTGACAGACGGACGTATAGGCGAACGAACAGCGGAGGCTTGAATAATAAATATTATAATAGGATTCTTTTGGTTACCCTTTGGGTACGGAACCCTATATAGCCAGCATTACAGTACGACTAACTGACTGACACCAGTGTCTCGCTTACGCCGCTGAACTCATATTAACTAGGATGGACCATAGACAAATGTTTACTTTAATCCCGGGTGTATTTTTCATTGGGGCTGTTAAGCCGCTGGCAATATTTTAGTTACTAAACAGATAACTCACTAAATATTGTTCAATTTTCAGTTTAACGTGTAAAATAACGACACGCTCCGCTCAGCACGACTGTACCTACTACACAGGTAAAAGTAATTTTTAATAAAAAATTCTTCGTTTCCCCGCACTTTTTTCATCAGTTTGGGCGCAGTGTTCCGTATACTCGTACCTTTACTTTTTACCTTTTTCGGTGCTGAATTTAAACGTTCGACATTCCACGCTATCCATCGATAGAGTGCTCCGAGTTTTTTTGGAGTGACGCATCGGTATGCCTTCAATCTCCGTAGGTCGAGCTATCCGTACATCACACAGATTTCTATTGCAAAGCTTCTGGCAGGTTTTAAATGTTCAATTACTTCCCCATACGAGCCTACATACCTGAACAGATAGCCACACGAGTACTTTAGTTTCGTTAAAACTATACCAATGACTCTTTGATAACTTTGCACTGAAAATGTGACAAATACATATAGGTATATATATATATTTTTATGCCCATTCTGTCAGTTGGGTGAAGGCCTCCCCAATATCCTTCAAGCCTCTCTTTATATTTGGAATCGCCTTCGATTATTATTATAATAATACTCTGCATTTCATAAGCTTCCCTAAGTTCCTCCACAACCACAAGAAGCAGGCAAAGGATCGGAAAAAAGGTTGTATCACAAGACGAGAGTACCAGTTAGTAAGCAAAAATGCAAACGACAATTTTAATTTTGTGCCCGCTAAGCCTCTTGTTCGGAAAACAAAGAAAATGGCGGTATTTTAATTCAAACTTCATGGTTGAAACTTTTTACTTGGTACCAATAAGCTTTGTCGATCAATATATGTTGTAGCAGCATGTTACAGCGTGCCACTAAATATATTTTATGGGATGGGCACAGACGAGCCGCACTTATAGCTGGGATATTCTGTAAGACTGGGTAAGACACAGAATTAGGCACGAAGGAGGAATGTCGATTGCAAGTTCGCCTCGCGTTCTAACTTCGTGATTCTGTGATAAGGCCCGTTTGATTTTAGAGGTTGTTTTTACCGTAGCTAAATTACAAAAAACCGCGTGGATTGATCTTCATGGTTAAACAATGCTGGTAACCAGTCTTTAGAAGAAGGAAGGGAAAGGGAAAATGTTAGTTTGGGACATCTAAAGAGATACATCTCTCATAACTCGAAGAAGTATGTAGGGGACTCTTTTTTAAGTCTGTCCTTTAGAGGTACGGAGCACACGTTGAGTAGTTGCTCCCTGCTGTAATTCGTAGATTTTTGGAGTCAAATTCACTCATAGTTCATTTTAAATTGAACAACGACGACCAGTTATGTATACCTATTATATCGGAATCACAGACGAGATTCAGATGTAGGAATAAAATATTTAAGGAATAAAACACCGTTTTTCAAAATTACTTAGCTGTGTCTGTAAAAGAAATAGGTACGTTCTAATAGGATCACGTAAAACCGCCGTGTGTCGGTCGTTAAAAATTTACCGTGCGCAGGAACCGGTCCGGCACTGATCCGGTGATAGCCTTGTTTCATACCTGTCCGGGGAATGCCACCTCTTTTAGTTTTATTCCAGAGAATTACTGTCGTGGCGTAGAGTGAGTGAGTGATGTGAGAGGCACAGAAACTCTAGACTAGACAGTGACAGTCTGTTGATGGTTGTGTGGCTAAGGCGATTCACAAAAGGTCAAAAATGTATGGGATTGACAAAAGCTGCCCAAACACGAGACAGTCACCATAGCTAATGGAATGGGAGTTTGTCTAGAGTCTCTGGTCGATATAAGCGACGTTTGGTCTTTCGCCTATGGCTTGCGGTTATATCCTTCGACTCCCCCCTCGATCCCTGTTTAGCAGAAGAAATATTTGTAACTTTGACTTATAAGGAATTACTCCTTAAATATTCTAAATATTGAATCATTTAAACAATTTAAATAAATGTACAATTTTAAAAGTCTGCTTTTGTGATTTTTTTGGTGTCATCAAACGACTGGCTTTTGAAAAACTAACCGTTTGTCCCATTTGCAATCATTTTCATGCCTTGTCCCGTTTTTTAACGATTTTTTTTTTCACTTCTGTCTACCCTAGCCACACATAATCTTACATAGGTACAATCATACACCTACAAATTAACATATAATTAAACCAATAGGTAATAATAAAAATTATAATAATCGATCCACAAGACAGTTTTGCGGCGAAATGTTGTGCAGTAGCGACCCCACGGACGTGATCTCCAGGGAGAAGTCTTTTTCCTCATTTCCAGCTTGCCTTTATTGGCTGGCCGGAGTGAACACTGACGAGGAGCAGAGCTCCCACCACTTTTTTGCCTTAATCGGCCGGTCTGAGTGGAGATTCGTAAGAGCAAACGTGCTCAGGAGAAGGATGTATAGTCCTGTAAGATGCTGGTAGGGATCTTGACCGTACTTCCGGGATTGTCCTGATAGCCGTGGTATACCTCTCCACTCCTTTAGCATCTCAGAATATGTTGCCCCCGTGCTGCTACGTCACTTTTTTTTTTTGAACTTTGCCCCATACTAGGAATTTCTCCTGTATCGTGGGTGCGTTCACAAACATACAAACTCACATACACAAACAGACAGACCCGAAACAACTATTTGTAGGCCATACAAATATTTGTTCCGTGCGGGAATCGAACCCGCGACACGCAGCGCAGCAGCCGATCGCTCAACCACTGCGCCAACTGTGCGGTCTTTGTGCTAGCGACAGGTTTCTTCTGGGTAGGCTCGCTCCATCGTAGACTTTGTCTCTGTCATCTTTGACATAGATTAGAGTCAAGAGCAAACCCATTACAAATAAAAAAAATAAAAAGGGACCGTTATCGGGGGGCCCATTTATTGAGTGTGCAAGTCACCCCCTACCATTTTAAAGCAGATTTAAATTGTCAATGGTCAGGCAGGGGCCAATAGTTCTTCCATAGTAAACGGCTATCAGTCCACTAAACCACCCAAACCCATAGCGTTTAATCTTTTGTTTCCATATTCTGCAATAGCCCTGCTCCAACCGGGGATTGTCCTTGATATACTTTCACAGTGCTTTTAGGGAAAATCGTTGGTTAGTGTCCCATTCCATTTAAAACTTTGTTCTTTGTTTTAAATGTTGTTTAAAATATAAGAAAGAAAGAAAACTTGTTTATTTGGCACACATAGGTAAACACAATGTAGGTATAAACGTTAGGAAGCTTAATTTAAAAACAACAATAACATTGTGTGTCCCGCGGCTGTTATAAAAATAATAAACAAGTATAAAAGTATCATTTTCCAATTACTGAACTACAAATAATAGTAGAGAAAAAAAGTCCACATTTTCACATAGTTAAATACAGGTACTGCAGCGGAAGTCAGAGCCATTAAAATTGCAATTTACATCGAGAAGATTCAATGTTTGGATCTGTTTTAATTTTTTCAACTTTCATATTCAACGAAATCATTTAACGTTCATTAAATAAGGGTATTTTATGTTGCAACATAATTATTTATCGACTCCGGGAAGCGGAAGCTACATGTTGTGTTGTGTGTTGTGTCCCGCCTCATAAAGGAAACACAAAATAATAATAATAATAAACACAAAAGGTGTAGAAAAACAATATCAAAGGAGTCAAAACATTCTCTTCTCTGAAAAAAAAAAACAAAAGAGTGCAGTTAATGTGACTACCTCGTTGGTCTAAGGTTCGCTGAAAATAAGATCTAAGCTTCGAAGGTCGGTAAATCCAAGCATTTATAGGTTTATTATCAAGATTTTTTGCGTTATTTCTTATTCCTCTGCTTTTCTGTTCTGATTAATTTCTTTACGGGATCCAAAACAGTTGAATCGTTTCTTCCGGAGTCGTCTAACTTCATTGACTCGGCGTTTTTCTGGTGGTCGCCACTGTTGTTTTTGGCTCTCTGGAGTTTCAGTGGGTGGAAATAGTTTGGTGGGTTTGTACGATATAAAAAAAAAACTGGAATTTTTCAGTAGCAGCCTGAGTTTACAGTTGGGCTCGGTCGATGGGCCTGAAACATGTCTCGTGAAATGTGAGCGTAGTTTACTTGCCGTGTCTGGTGGAAATGAAATCGCTGCCAATATATTGTAACACTAGGTATTTCTGATATAAATACTTCGGAGTTCCACTTCAAATAATGATAAATTCCCTCTAGCGATACACGGTTCTAGTTCATAGTGAACCGAATTATTTCAGCATCTTCCGACGTACATAATTATAGCAAAAGCAGAAAATCTTAACACTATTTGAGTGTACGAGTATTATCTACATAATTATTTTCTAATAACAAACAAATGTTTGGGCCATGGCTATCTCTCCCAAAGAGCGCCAACCATCCCAGTCTTGAGCAGTCCGCATCCATCCGCTGCCAGACACTTTCTTTAAATCATCGCCAAGAATGCTTGGAAAAAATTAATAAAAAGAAAGCCAATGAGCCAATATAAGTAAAATATATGGATATGAAACTCTTTGGCAATCTTTAGGTATCGCTTCGTCTTTTTGCGTCGGACGATTCATCAAAGTATAATGTTGGGGCCTAATAAGTGGCTATGTTTACAGTATATTTTGTATCCTCCATCACAGATGGAACGTCAGAATTTCAAGGACCCCAGTCAAGTTCCCATTTAAACGTTATCTCCCAGCAACGTCATAACCAGCAGTTCTACAAAATAAAATTGTAAACAGGTCCGACTCAACGCATTTCCGTCTTCTATTCTGCTTCAACATACTTGAAGATACGACCCGAGATCTCATCAGATCTCGCACGAAACAAAACGGCTTATATTTTCAACTTTAAGTCGCTTACTCTCCTAAGTTACAGGATATTCCTAGGAGGCAGGGCTCAAATTTGGTATTGACTATACAAGTATAGGTAAGGTCAAGCCTTGTTTTTGAGATACAGCGCGCGGGGACGGATGGACCGTGGAGGCTTAGTAATAGGGTTCCGTTGGTACCTACATTTCGGGTACAGAACCCTAAAAATTACCTCTTAAAAGCTATCCAATTAAAAGTTTTCACAGAAACCAATTTTATTATTATAGTGACAGTGAAGCATCGCGCTTTTATGACATACATATTGAACACAGCGCCATACAAACAGGGAACATATTTTTCAATCCACATTTGAGATGTCGAGTAAAAACGCTGTTCAATCATTTAAGCTGAAGTCGATTTTACGTTTTCAGAACGCCATTTAGTACTCGTACTTAAAAATAGTTAGTATCATATCTGCTAAAAACTACAAATCTACTTATAGCAGACACTAAACTTGTCAGAATGTAAGGATATAAGAGGCAATTTGACTCGGTTTGCGGTTGCGGTTCGATTGAGTAGACAGACGAAATGTTCACAGAGTGTGTACTTCTTTTGCCGCAATAACAACAAATAATACAATTCTATAAATTTTGACAGATTGTGACTAAGATGCGAATGCGAACGTTGTATGTATGTTGAATTCAATCGTTGCTCAAAGATTATTAGAAATGGACCTCAGATATCGTCATCAATTCATATCGTATATATCGATATCGTCATCGTAGCGGCAAACTCATCTCCTTCAAAAGGCTAGGCTAGGAGTATCGGGTCAGCCACACAAACAATGAACCCGCATGGAACCCCCGAGCCACCGACAACGTACTGAATGTACCTACTAGGTACTACTACTCCATCCACACTAAAACAACTTACGTAATGCAAAATTGTGGTATGCAGTCGCAAATGAAATGTGTTGCGCCTAATCCTGTGCTAAATGCGTACAATTTCAACAGACAGTAATATTAATCTATAACATTGTACAAGCTTTGTGTGAACTGTTGGTTATTTGTGTGACGTAACGTTACTCTCATATGATATTACATTTTCTGTGAAATGATTTAAAATTGCTTTATAACTAACTAGATTTTGTTCGCGACTTCGTACGCTTATATCACGTTTTCTCGTTCTCGTAGGTATTTCAAAAAGTCCTTCGGGGTCCTCAAGGAAACTACATGCAAATTTCAGCTTTATAAGAGCAGTAGTTATGGCTGTGCTTCTTTGTCTCTGATCGTTGAAAAAAAACTATGGAATTATTTTTTTCAAACCAATTACACTATTTCAGCATCAAACAAATAGGTATAACACCTCGTTTGAGACAGAGAGAAGCCAGACACAGTACCCAAACCCAAAGGATTTGTGGGGATAACAGTGGAGACACATATTATGAACTTGAAGCGAGAGATAACATCGCAGAAAAACCTTATTTTGGAGATGGGCCAGACAGCGCACGGCGCGGTGGTATTGGCTCTGCCGGCCACGACAAACAAGTCATTCTATTTTTCTTATGAACTATTCTTCTATATGGTTGAACGGAATTATAAATCTTATCTGTAATTAAGACACTTCTGTTCTCTATTATAGTTTTGAATTCCTGGCGAACAAAAGTTCTGAAGCATTGTTGCAAAATATTTTCGAGTGGTTTAAAATTTCAAATTCGAATTTATTTTAAGCAAACCAACCTTGGATGATGAACCAAATAGGTCATCTAAGTAAACGATTTACAGTTATTTTGATTTAAAAGCCAAACTGCCTAACAGATTTTTATGATACTTAAATGGCACCAATAAGAAAGAATACCGATTTCACATGAAAGGAGAATTTTTCAAATCGATTCATAAATAACGGAGTTATGAGGTAACACACATAAAAAACAACTAAAATGAGAACCTTCTCCTTTCTTCTATGAAGTCGGTTAAAAATTAAACAAATATAGTTTAGGAAATAGCCATCCATGCCCGCTTGAGGAGAAGCATAATTTTGATGTTCAAGAGTCCCCTTTAAGTCAGTACTAAAAAAGATAATAACCAGGTTGATTAGGAGCTCTACGCACTAGCGGTTAGCTACGGAGGCGACCAACCTCGCCTTTCCAGTTTAATATGCAATCACTTGTCATTTAAGGCTACTCTCTCTAGAAAAATGCTTAAAATAACGTGCAGATGAAGCAGTTTTTCGTCAGCATTAACAAAAAAATAACATCTAAAAAAGAAAATCAATAATCTACATGATATGATTTGTGATTTGGTTTAGCCATAATTTGTCTATCGCTATCACATAATAAGAAAAAGAAACACCAAATCACCTCCTAATCGTTGTGATGAAACCATTTTACTCCTTAATTTTTTATTTGGTTTTTATTACTTTTTAATAACATGTATTATTTTTATTATAAAAAATTAAACATTGGAGGTAGCGGAGTGGCGGGTAGAGGCGTAATTAGCTCCGTTTGTATGGACAAGATCATTGGCATGAATACAAGCCTTATTGGTGGTTAAGTGCGGCCGCCCCGCGGACCACATTTTACCGTCATTATTGACCGCTTGTGTGACAACGACCACATCGCATCCACATCGCAAATGTTTATCACACCACATCGCAAACTTTTATAGGTTCCACTACGCTAACGCGAGAATCCACATTGACACTATACACAGCTTTACCACCTTATATCGCAACAGTCTGCTGGTGTGTTTGTGGTACGTGCGTAACAAGCCCTAAACGCAATCGTCTTCTTGGTGGTCTATTCATATAAAATAACTACAAAACGAAGTGCCATTGGCGAAAAAAGTGAAAAAAATAGAACACCAACCAGCGTTCACCCTACGGTTACTGTTACGGTTTCACAAGCAAGTACATTATATGCTAGTTCTCTATTCTCGGAGAATTAATTGCTCATCAAGTAGGCCAGTCTATCGCAAATAGCCTTCACTTTAATGGCTATCGGCAGTTCTATGAAGTTATATAAAATTACTCATACACTGAAGTTTGATTGCCCTACCATCTACGCTAGTGAGATTTACTCGTGCTCAATTTCAAACGTTTTTTGGTCTTCTGACTTTCTGTTAAAGCTCTAAGCTCAGGAATTAAGTCTCGAAGTTTTTTCCGAGCTAAGCATCTATCGCGGATTCTTAATCGAGTAGGGTCCCGTCAGCACCTTTGGTACCAGTCGAACCGTCCAGTAGGTACTTCGTAAGTACCAAATTTGTTCAAGACAGTTCTACGATAAATGCTTAATGCACAATTAACGAACCAGAACAAATCAGAGATTTAACGAATTTGGACCGTAGCAGATACTTTTCAAGACCTTGTAGAAGCCGAACTTATACCTCTAATGAACTACAACGCTACGCTGTTTAAAATTCGAGTGAGGGTCGTTCTCCAACGGATAGAATCGCAGTGCAACGCCATCTATCGACCATGTCGTAAACTGACAAAAAATTTGGCAGCGGAAGATGTTAAAAGAACGTATGTTACAATTATTAACGATAAGGTATTAAAATATTCACTATTATTTTGGACTATTATTAAAAGTTTAACAAATTAGTCAACAATTTGTTATTGTGTCATTGTTATGTTTTTGTGCATTTTATTTTTTTCAACAGATCGCGCTCTTACTGATCAGAATACATTAGGAAGTTTCTTCCTAAACTTAAAAAATATATATCTTTCGATTTTGTGGGTCGAAGTAAACGCTAAATGTTACTCGGGATAACACTTAAGTTTTTAAGTACCTGGATTTTGAATCCAATCAGTGGTTTATTACGCTTGGTAATTGATTACGTACTTTAAATAAAGACTATATTTTTCATGATTTCATTACAAATATATAGTTTTTAGACTTTCCCTAAACCTGTAGTATAAGACGGTATTACTTGCCAAATTTTATAGTTCTAGGTCAACGGGAAATACCGTATGAATTTTGTTTCCCTTGAGAGTGTCGAAATCGTCGTTTTTTGCGGTTTAAACGGCCGTATCTTTTTTTATGTTAACTTTAAACTATGATTTTACACAGCTACAATTGACCGCAGACCTACGTTTATGGTTTAAATCCCAAATCGATACCTTCACGCGTTCCCGAGATCAAAAGGGTCTTGACAGACAGACGGGTGGACAACAGAGTGATCCTAAAAGGGATCCGTTTTTTCCTTTTGAGGTATGGAACCCTAAAAATACACTTTGTTTCAACCTTCTTGTTTACTCATCATCAGCTCATTGCGATTAAGTATCTGGATGACCGGCTTTATTACGACGCTTTCTAAAATTAAAATCTAGCTAGATGGACTTATCGTTCCCGAAATCCCCTGCATACAAAATTTCATGAAAATCATTGAAGCCCTTTCTGAGATTCAAATTATACCTATATATATAAATATAAATAATATTCATACAAGAATTGCTCAATTAAAGGTATTATTTGATATGACTCCAGGATTCAAAATACAAAACAAACTGTTATTCTTCAAAGGTAACGGATTGTTTGATGTAAATATTAGGTAATCCCTATAAAAACAACAGCAAAACAATGCATTTCTGAACAAAGTTTCTGTCAGTGAAACTCAATCTAAAGGATTCAATTAGCTTCTAACTTTACAAAAGCGGTCCAACGTAGAATTAAGACATTCTGCCGGGCTTGCTTACAGCAGTCACAACTGTACGATGAAAGTATTTTATTGTTTCTCGTCGCCGAAACGATTTGGTACAAGGTACGGAGCCCCTGCGCCTTCGCGGGACGCCGCAAATATCAATTTTTATTATATACCTATTTTCCAGTAACACAATGGTATGGTTACCAATTCTGATATTTTTTCTTTGAATGTATTAGGGTTTGTATGACTGTATAGAAACTTGGGTACTTGTAATAGGGACTATATGAGCAAAGCAGAAAGAATCTGTGTCATGTTCTTGTCTTCAAAATAATGTCAAATGACAATAATCAAGGAAAGGTACAAGTCGAAACATGGCATCGTTGTAGGTTCTAACGTTTCAGTATTCAGCATTCCGGATACTGAGGCACAATCAGATGCTTCCACCAATTTAAAAGTGCCTGATTCCTGATATATGACGCCGTTGATGTCACTGTATCCCATCACGACTAACTTTAAGTAATGGCTAGAGAACATAGTGCGAGCTGCTGACTTAGACAATAAGGTACTCGGATTGCTTACGCGTATGCCAGTAGCTTGGCTCGCCTTAGCTGTCTTGATGATGATAGAAGCTGACCAGTCTCTTGCGTGGCGTATCACACAAAAAAACACGAGTCGCTCGCAACTGCCCGGTTGACACTGGCGAGCTACTGCCGAATGCTTTCACACCATACGAGTGATGCCCGAGTCCGAGCTGCTGCTATATAGCTCGCACTGCATAAACTAGCCATACGCTATAATCGCTCTCTCCAAAACACAGCCAAAAATACTTTCGGAAAAGGTTGCTAATGTCGTTAAATTGTGGCAAAAATTTCCCTCCATGTTCATAATAAGGTTAGATGCCGTTCAGCAGTCCAACGGTTGATCGGTTTTAACATCGTTAGCGTCAGCACGGACTCAGCTCAGTAACCATTTGGCCAATAAATACGTAGCTGATACTCTAATATAGCACTCGTAACAGAAGGAAACCGGGCAGCGATTTTCTTCTTTTAAAATTACCGCAAAATAAATTTTGATAATATTACAGAGCTATTGTTTAGGTAAATATGGATGAGGGACAGGAGGAGCTCGTGGCTGAAGAATAGGACCCGCACGGGTCGATCTTCAGGGTTAAGCATCGCTTTGGTCTGTGGATCGGTTACAATATTAATGTCACCGCAAAATAGCAGACACCGTTAGATTATAAAATATCGCGTCAAATTGTAAACAATTTTTTCTCAAGAAGGTACGTATACATTGGAAATTATTGAGTTTATATAAGATTTATTGTATTTAAAATGATATGATCACCATGTATAGAGAAAATATATTCCAAAAAATATTTAAAGCAATCTTACGGAGTTTGCAGTTATACGGTGTTATTAACGTACCGATTTCCTTTGTGCCTTGGAAAGCACGTTAAAGCGTTGATTGATTTCAGCCGTCATTTGTTAATTTTCACAGTTTTTAACGATTACTTAAAAACTAAAGTTCTTACACCAGTATTGCCAAAGGTTGGTCTAGTTCGAATCGATGATGGAGATCAGAATCAAATCGCACCACGTAAAATTCAGGCACTTTGCCTCTTGCAGTTAGAATGCAAGCTGACCCTGATAGGTTCAACAAATTAATTAATATCGTTTAAGTACTTTTGTACGCTCACAATGGGCCTCACCAGAAGGTTCAAAGTCACTTGAAGGGCAATGGAGAGGGCAATGTTTGGACTTTCCTTGCGTGATCGTATCAGGAATTATGATATCCGCAAAAGAACCAAGGTTACCGACATGGCCCGAAGGATCGCCGCACTGAAGTGGCAGTGGGCAGGGCACATTGCTCGCAGAACAGATGGTCGATGGGGCTGAAAAGTTCTGGAGTAGCAACCGCGTATCAGAAGACGCAGCGTTGGCGCGGCCTTACCGATGACCTGGTAAAGGTCGCGGGTAGCTGATGGATGCGAGACGCGCAGGACCGGTCGCTGTGGCAACGCTTGGTGGCTTATGTCCAGCAGTGGACGCCTTTCAGCTGATATGATGAAGTACTTTTGTATAAACCTTTCGGATCATACATGTGGTGATATTATGTTTTAAGGATTCCGGCTTTGTATTTTGGCAAAGGGTAAGATTATAATTATGCTTGGCGTTGTTGTTGGTAATCATTAGACGAAAAGCAAAGCTTCTAAAATTAAAATTTGTACTCTGTAGTGGTTTTTATTTGGAAGTCGTCGGTTAATGTCTACATCTGCAGTTTTGCATCAGATATTTACGGAATTTTATTGGAACCATTTCGGAATAAAGTTTTTTGGAAAGAATTATTACATTTTCGTTTATTTATGACGGATTTGTGCCCGAACATGCATAAAAAAAATTCCAAATTGAAAACCTCCTCCTTTTTTGAAGTCGGGTAGTAATAGAATAGAATACTCTGTATTGTGTATACCATATAAGTTACAGGAAATATAGATGAGAAACATTACATAGGGTGACACAATGGGTGGCTAATAATCAGAAAGTTATAAACTTTCAGCATAGACAGAGTTCGTTCTATAATCTCTTTGACGATATTCGTCCCTCAGATTTACCCTGCAGGAAAGTTGCGCGTGCGCTTTCTAGTTTCACTTCTAAATGCATTTTGTTAGTTAGTTCCGAGAGTTCCAGTATTTAATTCACATTCAACATGAAACAGAAAGTTTTCAGTAATACCCACTCTCGGTGAACAGAGTGCCCCGAACTTCTGTTTGGTAGTGTGAGTGTGAAAAATACGTCACTAGATACTGAAAACCTAGAAAAATAGAAATGGGGAAATATTGAATTTATTCTCTAAAACCCCAGAATATATCTCGGAACGATAACCGATCAGTAACTTTAGGAAATCATAATGGGAATTAATTAAGTAATACGCCGGTTAAACTCTATGGTAACTTATTTACTAAAAGATTATTACCTCGGACAGAGCCTGAGCATTGCCATACAACGTGGCAATGCCGCCAGTCTTTTTTTTGTTTATTAAGCCAGTCGACAGCGATACGGACGACTTTGACGCCATATTATATAGTTTTATTTTCTACTAGTTGACCCGCGCAACTTCGTCTGCGTTACAAATTTCAATACTGCTACACTCCTATCGATTTTAGATAGAGATTATATATAGCATATAGCCTTCCTCGATAAATGGGCTATCTAATACTGAAACATTTTTTCAAATCGGACCAGTTGTTCTTGAGATTAGCGCGTTCAAGCAAACAAACAAACTCTTCAGCTTTATATATACTCGTAAGTACTAGTTGACCCGCGCAACTTCGTTTGCGTCACAATTTTCATTACTGCTCCGCTCTTATTGGTCTTAGCATGATGATATATAGCCTAGCCTTGCTCGATAAATGGGCTATCTAACACTGAAAGAATAGACAGATAGATATAGATTTTAAGTGTATGTAGCTTGTTATTTAAATAAAGGAATACCCTTCAAAGGTTTCAATTACTCAAATTTACGATTTTACCAAGTGGGTTTTGGCAAGTGGAAATTATGTTTTAATACATGAGCGCAGATATTTCGTGATTAATATGGTCGCGGAATCCAAGACAGTTGAATCGTTTTCTGGGACTTGTCGAGTTTGATTGACTCGCCGTTTTTGGTGGTCGGCGCTGGTGATTCTGACGCCCAGGAGTTGCGAAAAGTGTGATATGCGTGTTTGAAGCATATGACAATAGTGCCCAAATTATAAACAAGCACACATAAAATGCAGTGAGAATTTGACTAAAAACTACGTTGAGAAAATACCGTTTTCATTTGTCGTCCGCATTCCGAGAACACGTCACCGATGGCAGCGTTTCCTACAACTGCAAATAGTTCTCTTAAAAAAGCCTTAGTTTAGCTGAAAGCCCCGGCTTTACCGCTGTCTTTCGCTAAAAACAACGTGACGCGGTGCGGCGCTAAAAGACGGAACGAGTGTTTCATACAATGTTTATTTTAACTCTCTAGCGAGTTACAATGTTTGTGACAAACTGACAACTTGACACTGTGGTTGTACGGAATGATTTTATCGTGACGCGTTATTCAAACAGTACGACACGGTAAATGGTATACATGTGAATCAGGCAGGTGCTAGAGAGAATAGAGCGAATAGGCGACAATGTTTCGCTTGAAAAGGACAGTATTCCTATTAAAATTCATATAATTATGTAGGTATAGATAGGGACAGTTTAATTAATAAAATATATTGGGCACATCTCTTTTACCATTTCATATCAATACAATTGCCCAAAAAAAAATAGAAGAAAGAAAAATTATTATTGTTACTGAATTGACTTGCATACAAAACTATAAATAAACCACATAAAAAATAAAAAAGCGCATCATAGATCAGAAGAGGGGTGGTGACGTCACTTGTTTGTAAGTGAGTCGGGACGTCACGCGAAGTTTCAACGTAACTTCAATTGATAGACTTAATAGATTTTTTCAAGAAAATACCGTTTTGTTTTTCCATCTAATCTGTGTAATTAAAAAGAACTATATGGTTTTTGTAAATATTTTTTTCAACTGTATTTGACTTCATCGGATTTCTAATAACAAAATGAACATAAGCAGGTTGTGGTTACATATTTTATTGGCCCGTGCCGTCCTAAGGTCAGAAGAACAGCTGCAACTGAGTAAATGTCATGCTCAGTCGATATCTTTGATTAAAGATCAACTGAACGCAGAGGTTTATACACAAGCTCGGCCTGATTGCCGGTACGGACCGTATAGAGGTGTACCGTAGCGGCAATCAGACCGGACTTGTGTTTGACACTTGAAACAGAGCACTGTGTATCTGTGTAAAGAGAAGTCGGAGCACGGGTGATGTTAGTAACCACGACGCGTGCGGCGAGGGCGGCTCGCTTCGACAAAAGTAAACCGGAAAAGTGCGAGTAGCACCGCCCGGTTCCGTACAAAATCGTATGTAGATTTTTCATTTCCAATTTGTAGAGTTCGTCTACTTAATAGACAAAATCTGCAAAATTGCAAATGCAAAATCTTCAGTCTTGGTTTTTTTTTTGAGCACACATGACCAATTTATGTGATAAAACTGCAAATTTATTATATTATTCTGGTATATGATAACATGAAGTACATGAGAACTACTAAAGCGGCATCCAATTACTATTGGATACTGTTGAGTAGACGGCCCAAGGGTCGTCTAACAAAGTAATAATTAGGAGCTTAAGCTTCCTATTTAGTACAGTAAACGGTCTCATACTCTAAATTCCTACATTCTTTGTCTTCTCAATCATCATCATCATCTGCCTAGCCTTTTCCCAACTGTGTTGGGGTCGGCTTCCAGTCAAGCCGGATTTAGCTGAATACCAGTATTTTACGTGGAGCGGCTGCCTACCAGACCTCCACAACCCATTAACTGGGTAACACGGTACTTTATGGCAAGACTGGAGTCAGATTCTATGTCTTCTAAATATGTCCATAATTTTACCTTAACACAGAAAATTAAAACAAATAAATACAATTTCAGTAAAAGGAACATGTTTTCATCGACAAACTTTCGGCGAGGCCTGTAGTCAAAAACTATGCGGCCTAAAAAAATAGACTGTGACAAAAAAGCCGACCGCTACAAATGACGAAAGTTAGAAATCAAGTTGCTTTACAAGCAGTATGATGCAGTTGGTAACATCAGATCAGTGATTAGACTGGGGTCGGGTGTTTTGACAAATTCATTTTTTTTAATTTCCTACATTATGAGTTATATTTTTGGAATCGTTTCCTCGACCCCTTAATCTTAATACCCCACTAGATAGGTTTGAAAATTAAAAATTTTTTGAATGCTTAACACGGTGGCAAAAATCGACCATTTCAATTTTTATATACCCACTCTCACAATCAAGATGAATCCAACGACACCTTTCGACCTAAAATCCAGCTGTTCAGGCCGCAGAGCGTGCTAAACAATTATACATACATACATACTCCCGAAAAACAAAACCCTCTTCTGGGATCCAGCAGATCCCTCCCAAAGATGAGAGCAGTACTCCATACACGATGGAACCTTCGCTTGATAGAGTTTGAGCAGCTGTTTCGGCGTGAAGTACCGTCTCACCTGTGCTAGGATCCCCAACTTCTTTGCAGCCACTTGAGGTTTTTTCTCTATAAAAAGGCCAAAATTGAGAGTAGATGTTAATATTACCCCAAGAAGCTCAAATTGGTTGGTTATCGGCACGGTTGCACCTCGGAAAGATGGAGCTGGGTGGAATTGGCTCCTTTTGGCGGAAAATAGACACGCTTGGGTCTTGGCACATTGAACTTAACCAGATTGACTTCACCCCATTTAGAGACAGCCTGTTAGGACACATTCAAGCGCTCAACCATAGCCTCCTGGAGAGGCTCCCGGATCAAATTCCTGTTACTTATCATTAATTTATTCTGATTTATTACTCAATCTTTGTAAATAAAAAAAATAGTTTTATTTTCTAGATTTAAAGAAAACAAACAACAAAGATTTTTTCTTGATAAAGTAAAATTTATAAAATATAACAGCTTAGTTTAATCGCAAACTTTTTTTGATGTGTGTTCGCCAGCGACCCAAAATTAAGTAGTTTTGTACTTTTCTTATTATTTAGACTTTAAAAAAATAGCCGTACCTACTTATATCAAACTGTAGATAATTATTTATTCGTTTTAAGTCCGTGTTACACATAACTTTACCAACACTATGCCGAACTCAAAATGATCAAAAACTTAAATTATTAAGAAAATAGTCTTACGTATTTTTTTTTTTTTCTAAAAATTTTGACTGGCCGTGTAGACGTGATGCTCATTTTAAAATCAGCTACTGATCCGTCTCTGCGCCTTAACTCCACAAGTTGCGTAGAAGATTACCGACTGCTCAGACAGTTTTTGTCTAGTCCCATTCTCCACCCACAAATGGAAATATACAAAAAGTGACTGCAAAGAGGCTAACAAATTAATATGTCATTCTGCTGGGACAAGAATCTCGACCCTCACATAAATCGTTTCCAAGTGCTCTGCCAACTAAATTGGCCCCATAACCAAATACTATGTTTATTTTCTATAGCTAATAAAATGTAACAATTCATAAATACGATGGTATTGCCTCCACATAAAAGGAAGATTTCTCAGCATAATATAAACATGGGGGAAAATAAACATATGTATCTGTGTCAGTCATTCAATAAGTGTTATGGAAAGAACGGTTGGCGTAAGTTGGAGTCCAATTTGAAGCGGAATCCTGCCTTGAAAGTACTATGGCACCAACTAGTGCGACCCTCCATGATGACGTAATTTAAATATGGTAATTTCAGGACACTGGCAAGCTAGGACTGTAAAACAAAAGTGAATTTTAAACTCCTACGAATAGTGATTAGTTTCGATTGCGTGTTTGTCAAGACGTGTCTTATCTTTTTATTTGGATTTAATTCGAAGGAGGCGGTGTGGAATGGTTTTGTTTCTCTGTAAATACGTTAGCAGTTATTTTCGATGCGATGGATATCATTTATATCGCCAGGAAACTGTGTTATCAAGCCCTTACTTAGTATCTATATCTATCGTAATTTCTGCGGCAATAAAAATATCGTTGGTTTCTACAGACAAAACCGTGAATATCAGGTCAGAAATCAATAAAAGTTTATTACAAGTCTCGTCATCGGCAATGAAGGTACTCAGACACACGCAAAACATCAAGATTGACAAACAAACAACTTACCCAGGATACAAAAAAAAGGAAGTATCTTTTGTTCTACTGAAATACTTTTGTTTATCGACAAAAAATAGGTAACAAAATAAAAAGTACAAATATCTTCTTGTACTTTCCAATACAAAAAGCAGACATCGTTTCGTAATCGTCTGAAAAACGTTCAAAGTCTATAGTATGCACCTTGATTGATTATCCGTGGTTGTGGGAGATTAAGGGGTGGGGGGGAGCGGCGTCAGTCAGTCTGGCCGACCGGCGCCGCGGCGTCTCGCTGCTAGCCCCTGACTGTCTACGCACGATCTTCTCCACCAAATTATCCTTTTTTGTCATTCGACGTTTTAGTGGTTCTTGCAAAATGTAGTCACAGTAAAGGGGTAGTGATAGTATGTTTTGTTAAGCACATACATTTTATTTAAAGTCATCATCATCTGCCTATCCTTTTCTCAACTTTAAAGGGCTTTTAGAGGCAAACCGGAATCAGCTGCATACCTGTTTTTTTTAATAGTAACAGTTTATTTATAGGATTTAATAATGAAAAATATAAATTGGTTTGCATTTTCCAATAACATTACAGCGGAATGGAAAAATATCTATTAAATTATTCGGGTGAAAATTTTAAAACGTACCCAGTGAAAACATTAATTATTAATTCATCAGAACTGAGATTCATTATGTAAAACGTTTGTATTCATTCTCAATAATGCCACACATATATATACACGAAAATTTGCGCATGATTCTCTATCACTACATAGTATAAAACAAAGTTGCTTCCGCTGTCTGTCTGTCCCTATGTATGCTTAGATCTTTAAAACTACGCAACGGATTTTGATGCGGGTTTTTTAATAGATAAAAAGGTTTTAGTACATAACATGCACCCGTGCGAAGCCGGGGCGGGACGCTAGTTGAAAATAAATTACTTTTCCTGCTTTCGTCTTAAAAGCAATTTATTTATTTTAATCTGTAAATAGCAAACAATAATATGGCCCACGTACGGTTTTCAAACTTTGTTTGTGAAACGTCTAAAAACAACTTTATGCAACGTTAGCCAGAGTGAGGCCTACACTTTGCGCAAGTGCATTTGATTTGCTCACTTAGTTATTGACACAAACAAAATAGACTGCTGAAAAGTATACATTTACAAGCATAATATCTATACTAATATATAAAGCTGAAGAATTTGTTTGTTTGTTTACTTGAACGCAATAATCTCAGAAACTGCTAGTCCGATTTGAAAAAATATTTCAATGTTGGATAGCCCATTTATCTAGGAAGGTTATAGGCGTATATCATCACGCTAAGACCAATAAGAGCGGAGCCGTAATGAAAATTGTAACGCAGACGAAGTTGCACGGGTCAGCTAGTAATTTCATAAAAGCTAGAAGTCGCATTCGTGATGGTACATGATGCAGTACATGCGTTCAAAACCTGCCGACTATTGATATGACTTTTCTAAAAAACTTGTGAAACTAAAAACTCAAGGTACTATTGTATGCCAGTCAGAATTATTGTCTATAGAAACGATTAAACTGATTCATTTCCTGATGGAGAAGAGGTTTATCATAGGCCTTGGGAGATCGCTACTGATGAATATTTTTGTAATGAAAATCCTAACAGTAGAAACATAGTAACAATAATTCGTTACATAGATACAAAACATCTCTTAAAGCTGCAACAAACATTGTCTATGTAAAACCATTTCTAACACAGTAGATAGAAAAAGATAGGATATGATAGTATTAAGTGAACCAGCTCAGACTTCGATCGCAACCATGTACTCAGCTTTGCCCACAAGTAATGCAACAGTCAGGGTTGATACTGATATCTATACTTATAACATTAAGCTGAAGATTTTGTTTGCTTGAACGCGCTAATCTCAGGAACTACTGCTTTAAATTGAAAAAAATAGTGTTGGATAGCCCATTTATGTTATTTATTATTATTATATACATATATATTTATTTGTTGTTATTTATGTTTTTCATTTATTAAGCTATAGGCTATATCACATATCGCTAACCAATAGGATCGGAGAATTATTAAAGCATGTGACGCAGACGAAGTTGCGTGGTTTGCTAGTCGAAAATAACTTCACTGAGAGAAGGCAGATCATATCGTAAAATTGTAAGGGGAGGAATAAAAATGAAAAGATCCAAGAGAAAAAATTGTCTATAGATCTGTCGATCTGTCAATTTGGTCAGTGACAACAGCTAGCAGGCATTTAATTTAGCTAAAAAGTCTGATCCATACATTACGACAGGTCTTATCAGAGACTTTCCTTTTCAACTTAGAACACGATAGAACATAGAACACTATAGAGTATATAACACTCATCATCTGCCTAGCCTTTCTCCCAGTCAAACCGGATTCAGCTGAATACCAGTATTTTACGCGGAGCGGCTGCCTACCACACCTCCACAACCCATTAACTGGGTAATACGGCAGTACTTGGCAAGACGAGCCAAAGATCTACCATTGACAGCCGGGACCAACGGTCTAACGTGTTTTCCGAGGCACGGAGGAAACTCGGTATGTTAAGATGGTCACCTATCCACAGACCAACATTTGCAAGCGTTGCTTAACCTTAAAGATCGATCCGTGCGGTTAGTATTCTTTAGCCACGAGCTCCTCTATAGAGTATATAACACTATATCTATACTAATATATAAAGCTGAAGAGTTTGTTTGTTTGTTTGTTTACTTGAACGCGCTAATCTCAGGAACTACTGGTCCGATTTGAAAGATTCTTTCAGTCTTAGATAGTCCATTTATCGAGGAAGGCTATAGGCTATATGTCATCACGCTAAGACAAATAGGAGCGGAGCAGTAATGAAAATTGAAACGCAAACGAAGTTGCGCGGGTCAACTAGTAGATCATAAAACCCCAGCATTAAAAGATCTCAAGACACCGATATTTTATGCAAAAGCTACATCCCTAGTTACAGCATTTTTTCAAGCGTTTTTTCTGAAGTAAACATCATTACGCTAACTGTTTCTTACCTTTTTAATTTAGGGAAAGCCTTTTCTTTACGGTTATTGTGATTTCGTATAGTTATCTTTTTTTAGTGTTTAGTTTAACGTTGTTAATGCTGGAATATCTTTACGTTTCAGAAATACCATTCTGTAAATAGTGGAAGGTTTAGACTGTATTTACTTAATTCAAAAGCAATTAATATGATACCTAAATACTTTCTAAAACGGCCTCAGATTTCGTTTAGTTATCAAACTTTTGAATTTGATATTTTATGTGGATTATTCTATTGTCAGCTTTCAAAAACAAATCTGTATACTATTTCAAGTTAAATAATTTACTCTGGAAGGTTTTTACGGACATTTAATACATTTACCTGTAACTTGCCTGCTTGCGTAGACTTTTCGCAACTGTATTGAGGTCAGCTTCCAGTTAAGCCAGATTCAGCTGTATACCAGTGTTTTACGTGGAGCGGCTGCCTACCGGAACGCCACAACCCATTAACTGGGCAAAACTGGTGTAACATATACTGACTTTTGACTTCCCGTCTACAAATTTCTGCCAGGATCAACAGCTTACCGTACTTTCCAAGGTACATAGGGATGGTTGCCCATCCACGAATCACCACGGTGGTTTTACAACCTCAAAAACTAGCCAAGTGCGAGTCGGACTCTCGCCCGAAGTGTTTCGTACCATAACACACGTTTTTTGTTGGGAGCCCCATTTAATTTTTAATTCAATTTAATGTTTATTATTTGTTGTTATAGCAGCAATATAATAACACATTCTGTGAATATTTCAACTGTCTACCTATACAGCCCGCTGACAGACAGACTGACGTATGGACGGAGGCTTAGTAATAATAGTAGTTCCGTTGGTAACCAATCGGATACGGAAACCTATAAAAGAACACGGATGATTTTTTTAAGTCCCAAAAAAAAGCTACGATTTTGATTCTCATTCTTACGTGCTATTACTCGTACATTTAACCAAAAATACTTGTAATAAAGTAGGTTAATGCTAACTCCCAACACAAAACAGGCCTTCGTTTGTAGCCGGTGTAAACCCTACTTGTATCTACGTAGATATTAGATATACGTTTATATATATTCGGGAATTAATCTTCATCCTATCGCTATCGCCTATAGAACGGGGCCATGTTAGCATTATTCACTATCACCGGTTCCAAGAGTTGCGATAAGGTTTATTTTTCTTAACTATTTACGATTTTGCCGCCTAAAGATTGACTTTGTATCTAATGCAAATAAAAATACATTACATCTCAGCCGAGTTTTAATTCATGAATCTACGCCAGTTTGATTATCTGAAACAATAACGAAAACATACAAAATTGCTCTTGGAAGTGACGTTTGACGTCTGTGTCGGTGCAGTCCGGTATTACTTAATTTGAATAAAATAATGAAAACAACTCAACGTAATACGTTTCCGTTGGCTACCTTTTGGGTACGGAACCCTAAAAACGACCAGAAGCAGACAATCGAATTACGACTGTTAGAAAATGCCTAAGGCACTATTTCCGCCTCAGTACAGTATTTTTATTTGTGGCTCGAACCTCCTCCTGATTGTTAACAATATATCACAATAACAAAATAAAATGTAAGAGTTAATGAAACTGATACCCGAAACACGTTCCCAATTTAAAAAAAAATGCAAAATAAATCATTTTGCAACTCAAACGCTGCAAAGAAGTTTATATGCAGACAAAGTGGCGGGGCAGAGCTAGTAAACACATAAGCTCGCGATATAAACTCATAAACACACACATATACATATGTATGTCTGTATGTCTCCCTACGACATAAGTATAAGATGACAAATAAATGTGTACTGCTCCCAAGATCTGGCGGCAAAGTGCCAGACAGCAGCACTTTAATGTTTCTTACGAAAAAGAACTCGCACGACGGTGTTTCATGGAAACAGTATTCGTGACATCATGTAAAGCTTTAATTCTATATGAGTCATCAGCCAGAGCCAGCTGAGCTATACATTTTCTTATATTATACCTACTGCCTTCTGTAAAGCTAGACAAGTACCTATATAAAAAAAAAAACTTTTTTACAAAAAATACAACCGACTTCCAAAAACAAAACACTACAAGGTACGAAATAGGTTCGGAAGAAAGAAAAAAACTTTAATTTCGGAAGTCGGTGTTTTTGGTTACTTTTTCGTTTTTTGACACCCATTAACAGCGTACCGGCGCAATGTTATATTAAGAACTGGTGTAAACACTAAAAAAACATGCGATTTCAGCAATCCCGATCCCTTTGCTATCATTTATTGAAGAGTTCCGTTGCCTACCTCCGAAGTTCTTCGTCAGATCTTCACCAAATAGAAATGAGACCAGTCCAGGAAAATACTCTTTCAAACAAAAAAGAATCATCCAAATCGGCTGACAATTGGCTAAAGTATCGCTGAACAAACATTTTTCATGGGATCTCATCATCAGATCCTAATTTATACTTTTCATCATCAGCTCAGCAACACGAGATGATGATTACCATGCACAAATATCTGAATTGCGTTAGAAAGTTCATGAAAAACCCATGCCTATAAAATTTGAGGTTTGCCCTCTCGTGGGATCCCATCATCAGATTCTGTCATGGTGACAATGGGACCAATCGAGAAGTATACCCTTTCAGATGAAACAAATGTTTTTCAAATCGGTTCGTAAATGACGGAGTTATGAGGTAACACACATAAAAAAAAAGAAAAGAAAATACCACCGAATTGAGAACCTCCTCCTTTTTTTGAAGTCGGTTAAAAATAACATTCGTGCTGTTTTTGACATTGCCTTTTTTCAATCTGCGCTATCCAAAGATAATAATTTTTCTATAATTGGTTTTTAACCAGAAAGAACAAGAAAATAATAGGATCATTTATTAAAAAAAATGAATCGGTCCGTGGCATCCGTATATCCTTACTTAATATTATAAATGCGAAAGTAATTCTGTCTGTCTGTCGCGCTTTCGCACCAAAGCTACTGAATCGATTTAAATGAAATTTGGTACACAGATAGTCTAGAGGCAGAGAAAGGACAAAGGTTACTTTATATCCCGGGAGTATGCTCCCTAGGGACCACGCGGGCCAAGCCGCTGGCAGAAGCTAGTATTTTATATTATTATAAATTTTGTATTAATTTGGAAGTAGTACTATTGATCAGCCAACAGTCGAACACCAAGTATCTATATAGATATGTTAGTAAGAACGCATCCTGGGTAAGCACAAATTATAATTCGTTAGTGAAGACCACCACCAACTTGCTAACTAAGCTTTTACCCGAATTTCAAACAACCTCCAGATTTAACTTGAGAGAGAGAAAGAGAAAGACCACGTATGAATATAATTTGCTAAAATAACATATTATCCCACTGCATTTATTAATTTCTCATCAGCGAAAAAGAATATTGTTCTAACACTTTGTGTAAATATAAATATCTGTAGCTATACTAAGAATATAAAGCTAAATACGAGTAGTTTGTTTGGTTAAACGCGCTATCTCAGGAACGTGAACTGCTGGTTGAAAAAGGTTTTTAGTGTTGAATAGCTCATTTATTGAGCAAAGTTATTTAGGACCACGCTTTGACCAATAGAAGCGGGGTATTAAGGAAAAAATAGGCAGCAGCATTCTCTGTAAAACACAACACATTATGGCAAATCCCCTTTGGAGGAGGCCTATGTCCACTGCTGGATATAGGCCTCCCCCAAAGGGTGTTTTATGGTTTATGTCATTTTATTTTGGTGTATAAAAAGTATATTATAAATAAATAAAAAGAACACGTATCTCATAATAGTGATTGATAACATACCTGATGACGTCATGGTGAACAACAAGCGGCTAATGAAAGGCTGTTTTAATTATACAAATGGAACTTACGCTGAGCCAACTGTGTTTAGTCTTAATTTATGGGCACGCGAAATTAATAGACGTACGTTTAATACCTATATAGTAGCATGGTGGCGATGGAATATGAATATGGAATTATAAAGAAGTCGGTTAAAAATGAATGTACCTTCTTAATAATATTTTATTGTATCTTCCTAATAACAGTCGCCCGGGTCGAACTTCCAGGTTAAGCTACTCTTGTTTGCTTGCTCAGGACCGGGATGGTTGGTGCTTTTGGGGAAGGTTTACGTTCAGCAGTGGACGGGTATTCACTGAAATGATGATGATGACCGACTGTCACTTGAACATCTTTGACAGTCGTTACGGGTATTTCCCAGTTACTGGGTTGTGGAGATCAAAAAGGCGGTTGCTTCATGGGAAATACTGTTATTCAGCTACAGCCGGTTAGAGTAGAAACCATCCCCGATGCAGTTAGGCAAGCCTCGGCAGATTGGTTTATCTTCTAATGCCTTTTATTGCGCCTTATAATAAATTGTTGGGATGTTGCATTTGAGGAGCTCGTGGCTAGATAATAACAGCCACACGAGTCGATCTTCAAGGTTAAGCAACGCTTGCCAAGGTTAGTCTGTGGATGGGTGACCATCTTAATATACCGAGTTTCCTCCATACCTCGGAAAGCACGTTAAACCGTTGGTCCCGGCTGGCATTTGTAGATCTTTAGCAGTCGCTACGGATTGTCAGAAGCCAGTTAATCTGACTCCAGTCTTGCCATGAAGTGCCGTGTTAAAATTTGTCGATGAAAACATGTTCCTTTTACTGAAATTGTATTTATTTGTTTTAATTTTCTGTGTTATGGTAAAAATATGGACATATTGAGAAGACAAAGAATCTGACTCCAGTCTTGCCATTAAGTACCGTGCTACCCAGTTGATGGGTTGTGGAGGTCTGGTAGGTAGCCGCTCCGCGTAAAATACCGGTATTCAGCTAAATCCGGTTTGACTGGAAGCCGACCCCAATATAGTTGGGAAAAGGCTAGGCAGATGATGATGATGATGATGTTGGGATGTTGCATTTACCTACTGTGTGTTACAGTTTCGTCAATCAGCCTTTTAAAAACCAAGAACATCGCACTGCGCAAACAGGTCCATCAAAATTATGCTCTCCAATATCGTAAATGCACAAATCACCATTGTGGTCCATCCGTCACGTTTCAACTTCTAAACAACCGCATCGCGTTTGATGAAGTTTTCCAGAGAGGTAGTTTAACACTGGAAAAGGAACGTAATAAAAACTTTATGCGCCAGCAGTGCTGTGCACCGTGAACCTAGTTCGCCGTGTTTAAACAACTGCTCTTACTCAGCATCGTAAACCACGAGAGGAATATATTTCGTTAAATTGAACTAAGTTTTTAGTGTTAGACTTGCGAGAAACTAGAAGAAGTATGACGAAACAAGGTGATGCATAAAAGTCACGCGTTGCACCAAAATGGCGTGCGTCCTTAAGAGGAAATGCGCGCGGAGAGACTTTACAGTAAAGATTCATAATTCGAAGTTTGGTTCTCGCCTCTTTCCGCTTCCAATATTGGAACGATTTAAGAGATATTTCATAAACTGATTATGAAGGGTATATAACGTACGTTACCTACATACGTACGTATCCTTACGTTTTTTGTTTTTCATTAATAGTTGTCTTTGTACACCAGGGCTCTGTTGATAGCGGTCTTAATAGACAATTTTGAGCATTTTTTGTGGTTTCAAGTACTGATACGGATCAAAAAGGAAAACATCGGAGCACAATAATTATAATTATATCCTTTTTATTCAGTTTGTTAAATATATTTTAAATCTGTAACCTCGAATTATGACTTTTTACTCAAGTCTCTCCGCCCGCACAGGAAATGCTTAAGTAGTAGCACAGTAGGTGTTTGTGTCTTTTCCTTACGAAGATTCTGAAAAATACGAAATCCAACTAATGGCTCGCTAGCGCAATTGAAACATACACCTAGTTGTTGCCAAATAAGTTGTGTTTTTTCTATTATTTCTCTTTCTTGCAAGATCTATAGTTTCGTTGTGAGCCAAAACGCTTTGTGACAATTAGAACGCGTACTCGGAATTCACTTTAACTTAAGTTTAGTTTAGAATCACAGTTTTTCAAACAGTACTGCCCTCGAAATGATTCTGGTTACGTCAAACCTGGCGAGAACTAAGTACCCAGATAATTTGTAGGACTGCATCACTGACACCGTCTATATACTCTATGAATAATTTATTTTTATTTATTTTTAATGGGTTTGCTCTTGACTCTAGTCTATGTCAGTCTATATACTTATTGTCATTGAAAAATACTTTGATACCTCATCATTTTATATACTTTTTAATTACTTGACTCAGCCTTTACGGAATCTGCTCACCCATTTCAACGCCACTCATCCATCTATGAATTGACCGAATGTAATCTAATTTATTTGTTAACACTTAAAAGCAAAGCAAACTATAGTGTGAATAAAACACTAGGTGTGAAATAAAAAAAGTGAATTTAAACCTAAATTTAAAAAGGTGAATGTGAAATTACTAAAAAGTTACAAACTAAAATGTAAAAAATGTGCACAAATAAAAAACTAATTGTAAAATAATTAAGTGTAAGTAGTTATGAAAGTGATCGTCCGTGATATTTGCTTCAAAATGACTTGAGCAATGGTATTGTCTTCACGGAGTGGTCGCAAGGGAACCTGCCAGGATGCAGATGATACTAGTGGCCGGCGGCGGGTAAGTCATACGATAAGGCGTTTAGATGAAGCTGACGAATGTAACAACTAACGCAAAATATCTGCTGTGCGTTAGACAAACTAATCAGATCACTATATGTTTGACTGGTAAAAAATGCCAAACGTATTACGACCGTCATTGTACCTACAATTAATTTCAGCTATGTATGCAAACCATCTTGCATTGTTTGGTCCAGAAAGTTAGGTAAAAGGCTACATAATAGTATGACTGATTGCGAGTTATGTTCAAGTATTATGAAAGAGACAAGCCTACAGCTATTGTTCGGTCTACTGCTGTATATAATATGTCTGTATACATGGATTTTTGAGAAAGGGCATAGAATTATTGTGGCATAGCCCGCCAAACGATCTAACGTGCATATATGAATAAAAGACACTTCAACAAACAAAAAATGTTGGGAACGCGGTTCCCAAAAGTGTCACGTTGCCATCTTTGAAAAAAAAATCAAAATGGCTGGGGAAGGGCTATGCCAGCTCCCATAGAAAAAGTTATAACCTCTTTAAATAATGCTTTTGTCATATGTACCTACTTAGTGTAGTGTACTTATTATATTATGAACTTAGTGTACTTATTTGACGTGGATCGGTCTACACTAACATCTCATACCCAATACACATGTAAACTGAAATAATATAGAAAAATAATAAAAATCAAAAGAGTAATAGTGGAGGTTTTTGCTCGTTCTTCTCCATAGGAAACGATCAATTCATACGTAGGCTTCTGACAATCAAAATACTTTGCATTTTAAATACTTGTGAGGACACGTCATGTCTGATTGTAAAACCGTACTACGGGAACAATATAGCTAAGAGATACAGGCCTGGCTTAGATAAGACGTTAGGGTACTTTGGATTAGAAACAGACAGACCAGTATTTATTAAGTGATTATTGTTCAGACTAGTTATGAGAACTTTAAAGTGTACCTAGTTTGTTACTAAAATTATTTTCACAAAAATAAACCCTAGATTATGCAATAAGCAAACAAACATGGAATTCTAGGTAAATATAATAACACCTCACCGACCAGAACTGCATACAAGGATATTATATACACGTGAATACTAAGCTTATCGTGTTTACCAAATATTCAGTAACTGGATACTCGTATTACAAAGCAATCTACGTTTACATTGCACGTAAATGACCCTTTCCTCGAACTCTGATTTCTACGTTACACGTTACGTTAGAGAGAAATTGTCTCTGTTAGCAGTATCGGAATTAACCCTGTAAACCTAGCCACAGTACCTATCTATTCGAATATTAACACGTTCAGACCGGCACCTTATGTGTAGGTACTTGGTATCCTACGGCCTAAATCTTCACATGGCCACCGGTGGTACATCACCGTCCCATGAACCGAAAGTCTTGCCGGGCGGGGTGCGCCACCGGATTAGACAGGAATTATGCTTTCTCTCTCTTTCTAATAAAAACCCTAAAATGGTATCGCAAGTGAATCATTGAGATTGTCTGTGGCACAATGTTGGTAAATGCTTGGGTTATTCACCAAAAATTTGGATCGGGAAAAAAACTAAGTATTTTAGAATTTCGGGAACAGTTTATAAAAGAGATGATTAGCAAGCCCAGCACTGATAATCAACCCGATGACGCTGCAGAGGAGGGTGGGCCCCATGCACAAAGAAAGCCAAAACTCAAGTTAGAGAAAACGGAAGGAAAGCGGGTATCTACCCGAAAGAGATGCAGACCTTGTTACGACCATTTTACAACAACCAAATCTGCGGCTATGGTTAGAAAAAAATCGAAACGCGTAAATACATTTTGCTCAGCGTGTGAAAAACCAATGTGTTTGGATTGTTTCAATACGATTCATACCAAATAATTTTCATTTCATACCATCCATGAGGGAATTTCATTTTATATTTTTTTCAATTATGATTTTATTTCCCTATTATTACATTTTAGCAACGTAATTTATCATATAGTAAATAATTTGCATTTCGTACAATTTATGTCGAGATTACGTCAATTTTTTTTAAGGTAGGTATACATTTTTTTGAATATTGATTTTAACTTATTTTTCCAAATAATATCCACCTCTCGAGCTGCACTATGGTAAATTTGACAGTTTTTCTAGGCGGGGACGGTAAATACAACACTTTCTCTCAAAGCAGCGCGAATTTCTTTGTACGAGTATATTGAAAGTATAGTGTGACGTGGCCACCGGTGGTACACCTCGCCGGGTCAGCAAATACTCCGTGCACCACCGGTGGTACACGCCAGTCTGAACGTGTTAATATAAGTTACTAGTACGTAGATTATCGCATTAGGTTTAAAAAACCTGTTATGATAGCTCTTTATGATGAAATAAATATCATATCAGCCGAAAGACGTCTACTGCTGGACGGCGGCCTCCCCGCGCGTGTCACCACAACAACCGGTCCTGTGCGTCTCACATCCATCAGCTACCCGCGACCCTCACCAGGTCATCGGTCCAACATTATAAAGAGGCAAAATAGTGTGTGCTGATCTGCTTATGAAAATGATTTCAAGCCGAAGCCACAATATCTCTTTATTGCGGAAAAGTTTTAATAAACGCAAACGAAGCCGCGGGAAAAAAGATTCTGTGATTCACCCGCGTGATCCCTAGGGAACATGTTCCCGGGATATGTATAGCCTATGTGTTGTTCCAGACTCATCTAATTCTATGCTAAATTTCATGAAGTTCATTTCAGGCTTTCTGACATGAAAGAGAAACAAATATCCATCCATGATGATCCATCCATCCTATCAGTAGGATACTATAAAAAACTGCTCTTTCTTTTGATTGAAATCAGTAAAAAAAAATATAAAAGTGGTGACAAAAATAATAATCACCTTCTCCGTATTGTAGGTACCTCTCTCGTATCGTCACCAAATGTACGAGAATAATTTATTCTAAGTCATGACAAAATAATAACAATCCAGTCAGCAACTTACTTCGAACTTACTACAATCTCACTTCATTAATCATTATTTCTAGCCTATTTCAGTCATAATCACCTATTGTAAATCTACTCATGGACCGCCTATGAACATTTTAGTGATTTAATTAACATTGTATACACAACATCATACCTAGGGTAGGCCTACGTGGTCGCATTGAAAACGATTAGAATTTTTACTGACTTTATTAATTAATTTATCTATTGATAGGAAAAACACGAGCTTTTTTAGGTAACAATGTCAAATAGGGTTCTGAAGTCTATTACCTACAGAGTTTCACAGCATGCATTAGATAAAACTAGAAAGTATTTTACACGAAAAAGTGTTAAATTCCGAGAGCGAGAGCGCGGAACAACCGATAGAGAGGCACGAGGCCTGAGCGTTTGGCTCGTTTGTTAAGGATTAAAATGTTTTTTATGACGAAACCACGTAAAATTATCGTCCGGGACTCGAATTTACAGTCAAATTTTTTTTTTTTTTAATGTATTTGTGTCTGCGCTGCGATCTTTTTGATATTGTGTGTTTATCACGTACTGATGGTACTGACGGTTATACAATATTTTTGAAGAATTTTAACTTTTAAGACGTTATTTTTATTGTCATTGAATTTGCTTTAGTCAACTTTTTGGGAGTTACCGGCCGTCTATATGACTTGATGGTATTTTCTAAATGTATTTTTAAATATTTCCATCCAAACATTGGTTCTATATTATTTTACTGATACATCAAACTGCTGTTCGTATATTTAACGAGCTGCAGCATCAAAGCACTAGTTGATATCTCACTTTTTATTCCATCAATTGTATCATCGTTAAACACATCAAGTACCATTAGTGACAATATAGTGAATATAGTATAAAATATAGTGTAGTGTGTTGGGGTGTGGGTTGTTAGACCTTACTGCCCGCACGATAAGAAGAAGTAGGAGAAGAAGAAAGACAATATCAAACAGGTGTCAAATTAATTATTACCTGAATTTTCTTTCTACTGAAATTCGAATGTAATCAAGGCCTTTTACTAAGTTTAGATCGGAATATCCGATTGACCCTTCAATTGCAAGTGACACGGTATCCAGCATTCACTTTATGGGATCTCCCGAAATCAGGAAAAATGTTTGAATCCTTGCTTTGCCGAATCCTACATTTCTGGATTTCCTAGACAAGAAGATGCTTTACTGCTTCTGGCGTCAGTTTTGATTGAAGTTTTATTTTATTGCACACCACGGAGATACCTTAAACTTGTTTATAGTTTTGCGGTTTGTGGTTGAGAAAATCTTTGCAGGTACATAAAATCGTTGAATAATTACTGTGAAACCAGGAAGAAATAGGCTTGGTTTTTTTATTTCACAAGAAAAAATAAATATGATCAATTTAAAATACTTTGTTTTAGCAACACACCTAAAACTGAAGTCCGTGTACGATTAGATAGAAAAGTTAATCTAGTTCAATGAAAATTCAACTTTAGATCCACATTTACACCGAACATTTGTTTTCGTGCTGTTCAATCTTATAAAATAATATGAAATACGACGGTATTGCCTCGCGACTGTGTGAATTTATTCGTCCGAGCGCGAGCGTAGTAAAAGACCGAATCAAATCAATTCGACAGAATGGTCGCCGCTTACCTGATTGTAGCAGACATGCGATAAATTCACGCGTCGATCTGAAGCGCAGTGTAAATGGGTGCCACACACCCTGTGTGAACGTATCGGTGCCACACAGCGTCAGCGTATGTGCCACAACTACTAAAAAGACCAAACCTGGAATGGACTTATTTGCTGATTAAAGAAAGACGTCATTTTTAAGGGTGCTCTCTCGAAAACGCTTAAAAATAGCGTGCAGATGAAGCAGCTTTTTGTCGGCATTTACTAAGAAATTACATCTGAAAAAATAGGTAGTAATCTACATTATATTGCACGTATATTGGTTTAGCCAGAATTTATGTATTGGTATCGCATAATAGAAAAATCAACAAATCACCTCCAAAACCATTTTACTCCTTCATTTTTAACAAAAGTAAAAAAAAATCTACTGCTGTGCAATACAAACAAAAATAACTTAGTTTTGTTACTTTAAAAAAATATGTATCTATATTATTATAAAAAAACACGGGTAGTGGAGTGGCGCGCCGAGGTTCAGTTAGCTCCGTTTGTATACACAAGGTCTTTGGCAAATATACAAACCCTAAGGTAGATCGCAGATATCAGCGCCGCGACCGTGACGTGTCCGGGCCGTGGTCCGTCACAACGTGGTCCAAAGCATCCAGAACATGGGTGTATGTGGACGAGTTTATATAAAATGTTTGCACCCATATTTGAACTCCGGACGGACCATGGCTCGGCCACGTCCCGCGGGACGGCCCGGATATAATAATGTAACCTTTAGAATGTTTGACGCTTAGTGAGAAAACAGACTGTAATAAAGATTTCAACTTGAAATTGAAAGAATTAGCTTATAAATAAAAGCTTTTCTGCTGAACTAGTTATTGATAAAAATAAATTAAAGATCTTTTTCAATAAAACACCTACAACGCATGCCGTGTAGTGGGCAATAGATTGAAAAACTGTTACCTACCGAGCTTTACGTGCATTTTATTTGTAGTCACTGAGCGAGTGATCGAAGTGCAAGGTAATTTTTTGGGGATTAATTACTTTGTTTTGCCATGTAAATTATTTCCGTGAATATTTTTTATGGTATTTCTGGAGCCCTTAAAGTTGCGGTTGACTAGAAAACTTTTCGTTAAGTATGAAGAGAAGGAACATTTATAAATATGTTAACAAAGACCTGTATGTTACCAAAAGCCATCCCTTCTTAGTTAACTTATTTCAACTATTTTTTTTTTAAACTAGTAGATTGTGCCATGTTGACCATGTTTTGTTTTTTTTTATTATTTCGTGATTAAAATGAACTTCAACTATTTTGTTCGAATAATTTATCTTCGACACCTTATATGACACCTATAATTAGGTAAAATGGATACAAGAC
This sequence comes from Lacanobia oleracea, assembly GCA_950371165.1. Taxonomy (NCBI): domain Eukaryota; kingdom Metazoa; phylum Arthropoda; class Insecta; order Lepidoptera; family Noctuidae; genus Lacanobia; species Lacanobia oleracea. Next base: position 1,721,605 of record OX493385.1, read on the forward strand.
AACACAAAAACCAATATTTTGTGGAACACTTAAATATGTCAAGGTCAGGCCATTTTAGAGGGTATTTTCATAGATCTTGAAGGAGGTTTTATTAATGAAATAGATTTTTGTGGAAGCATTAATTATGTATTAGTTTATTTCTTGTTTGTGCAATCTTTATATTTATCTACGGACCTCAGTTGCCTGTTATTAATCATAATTATTATTAATCAGTAGTACTTTATTTGAATTATCGTTTTGAGCGCAATAAATGAACATTAACGGCTCATTGCACTTTGAATACTTTAATAAAATGAATAAGTTGTTATGTTCTATTTGCATTTGAATAATTGCAACGCGACCGTAGCCACGTACGGTCACCAGTCATGCGAATCTATGTTAACGTTTATTTCAAAAAGCACATTTCAATTATTTATGAATAAATAATTAATTTCTTTGGCTGCTCTCCAGCGAGCAGTGTTACCACTCCGTGAATCCGCTCCAAGCCACATACATCCAATATAGAAGACATTTATTTTACGTTGTAACCATAGACGTAGAGTATGGGCTGAGTTCTAAGCAAGCGTGCGCCATCTTGGACCCCATCATCGCTTACCATCAGGTGAGATAGTGGTCAAACGCATGCGCATCAATAGTAAAACAAAGTTACAATAATAGTCTCACAATACTTTTCTTAAGACAAAGCGACCGTGCGGCCAATGAGGCCTTGTTTAAATATGACGTGTTCTTTTATACGTGATCCTACGTATGCAAAAAGCGCAGTATCGAATATCAATCAAAGTTCCATAAAAGCCTAATTTAAAGGCTCAATAGGGACTGGCACACGAAAAATTTAACTTGCAAAATTTTATTAGACAGAAACCAGGACAGGTGAAGCTATGTAAAAGTTTGTGAACGAGAGGCCGAAGTGGGTGAAATCAATCTGTGGATGATGTCGCTTTATCTCTTTCACGCCTTTCTTCCCGTATTCACATCACACGTTGCTAGGGAATCTCACTCCATTCTCTATGTTTAAGCATATAACCAATTTTGATATCGTGTCGCAAGTTTAGCGAGCCAGTACTGGACAAGATACGGTTGACGTCAACTGAAGGAGGCTTGAAGCTTCGCTGGATTATTTTAACAGTATATCAAAGCGACTTTTCAGCTTTTTGGCTTCGTGGATTTATATTTTTTTAAATTTTGTCGAAAATAGGAAAATCAACTCGAAACTTTAAATACCTCAAAACGCTAAGTTGTTCCATATTCTCCTGAAAAGTATCTTATTTCTACTATACACTTCTTGTTTTTATTCTGCATTTAGATAAAGAGAAAAATTTTAAAACTACGAAATTCTTCATTGCGAATGGTGTGATGCTAACTTTTGCGAATAAAAACTTTACTAAAATTGATTTTTTTTTTATTAATTCGGCCCTATTGTGATGATGTTAATATTTTTCAAAATTATTATACGTTCTCCAGAATTACCTACTAACCGATATTTAACATTTAAATACGGTTTACTTATTAACAATGTTTTACAACTCGATTTTTATACACGTATTAATATGTAAGTAAATAGCGTAAATGTTGTGTCATTATATTATTCGTAAACAATAGAGTACCAACACCTATCCAATCTGTCTATTTATCTATATATAAATGGTATTTATGATAATTGTTTGTAGAAAAATATAATATTCTACGTGCTTGTACCCCTATTTTATTTTGCTGATTAAGCCAAAAATCGATGTGTTTATTTACTCCTTGAATGTTTGTGGTTCGTGTCCTGTTCAGTCAGCTGCATGGCCGCACTTCATCTCGAAGATATCACAAGAACGACATCGTTCAGGTAAGAATATAAATTTTAACGGTAAGAAAGTAGAATTATTCGTTATCATTAAGATGCTACCTTCGTTTTGCTGTGAACAGTGACATACATTAAGATTCCTACAGACTGACGAATTTCGACAATGCGAAAACGATGCGACGACAATTTTTCATAAAAATTGTACTACGATGGATGTATAACACAATATAACTAGGATAACATCGTTGTCGCATCGCGACGCGTCTGCCTTGAGGAGTCTTAAATCAGTCATCTAACAACACGTGCCTACTCAATCGCAGCACATGCTTTGATTTTTTCCAAAAGTGAAAAATCCATGCGACTCACAGCACGGGCCCTGTATTTACTGACAACATGACATATTTGTCAAATAAAGACAAAGTTGTCACATTTTTAGGTTCAGGTTCTGTACAGTTCTGTATGTTAAGAAGAAAAGTATACCTCGTTTTACAAGCACTAGGCAACTCCTAAGTACGTAGTGTTCGTTCTTCTGATAGGTGCTGCCTAGTGTTACTGAAAACGGGGGCTTGTAAAATGACAGGTTTGTCAGCCACCGCCTGTCGGTTGTGTTTACCGGCCCTGCTTGTCACTGCGCTTCATGACATTCACATCTCAGAGTTTGCCCATTACTAACACAATGTCAAACACTCATTCTAATAAATCACTTTTGTCATAAACAAGTACTGATTATCTGTTTGTTACAGATGCCTCACGCTCGGACAACTATGGGGAATCCTACAGTGGATGTTTACGTTTGGACGCAGGTACGTTTAGATTTAATCACGGACATTATACACATTTTTCTCTCACACCTTTATCTTGCAGGAACGTCACCAGCTAATCAATTCTAATATGTATAACTTTTGCAGCTTTGAAAGAAATTATCCATCTACACAAAAAAAAAAACTGGCCATGTGCGAGTCGGACTCGCATCCGAACCAATATAATTTTTTCCCGTATTCTTCCTGCAGGTTTTCCTGTAATCTTTAGGAATAGAACTACGAGTATTATCTGCATTTTTTTTTTTCAAAATTATAAATCGAAGACAAGGGGGGTATGGTAATTTTTGGTCTAATTTCTTGAATAGTCAAAACTTTTCTCGAATAATTTTAAAATTATAAAAAAAATATAATTGAAACCCTCACAGTAAGCCCTTTCATTTGACACACGACACAGTTTGAAAAACTATTTTTTTAATTTACAAGTTTGACTCCCAAAAGTGACACCCATGATATAAATTTCATCATTTACATAACGCATCTATATTAAGGTCACAAAAGTCCATATATCTACCAAATCTCAACAGAATCGGTCCAGTAGATCCGGAGAGGACTGGCTGTGACAGACGGACAGACAAACAGACAGACAGACACCCAAGAAATCCTATAGCTATATATATAAAGGTTCCGTTTTTTAAGGAGGTTCGGAACCCTAAAAACGCAAGTGGGATGCTGCGATTCCTGGTTTTTATTAACACATTCTACCGTATTGGTAGAATGTGTTAATAAAAACCAGAAGCTAACACGCGTTTGACCATTTGGTTCCAAGCCACAAGTTTGTAAATGACTAAAGACTTGGTTGTTCTACAAATACCAATATTACTATGTATATATAGAAACCGTTTATATTTTTTTCATGCTTATCCACTAACATGAACGGATGGGTACGGGAGAAATCATGGTAAATCTATAATGCTCATCCTTACGAATACAGTACAAGTTTCTCTCCACAAGTAGCGTAGGGTAAAGTAGGGGTCCGAGTGCTTACAACAGCGAGTTTAAAAAGGCCACTTTAGCAGAATCATAATATTAACCACACAACCATCTGTGCATTAGGTTCAAGGTTGATTGGGAAAATTTGACAGGACGGGTAGAAGAAAGAAAGAAAGAAAGAAAAGAAAGAAAAAGCGTTTATTTGCGCCAAGCATGACGCATACCAAAAAAATAAAATAGCGTGATGTGCTGTCTGATTCAGCTAAAGTGGCCTTTGTAGACTGGGCTGGCTTTTACCTCGGACAAAGGATAAGCATTGCCAAACAATGTGGCAATGCCGCCAGACTTTAGGGCACATTACCATTTGCCAGCGATGCGGTATAAAAGTTCTTTAATTTTAGTTTGCAACATAAAAAAACGATTTACAAAAAAAAAAATCATCCAAATAAAAAACGCTACAAAGTAGAAAACCACTTTAATTTTGGAAGTCTGTGTCAAAATAAGAAGAAACTACCAAGAACACTTGTTTTATTTTTTTCTTTTTTTAACCTAATCTAACAACACCATTGAAAAATCGCAGGATAGCAATCTCGTTTACTTGGATGAAATAAACGCGTCACCGAAGAAAACGAATTCCAGCTATTTTGATTTAAAAGTCAAACTTCCAAACCATAATCAGCCTATAATGTTCCCACTATTGGGACATGGGCCTCCTCTCGGTGAGAGGGAGTGGGCCGTAATCCACCACGCGGGCCCAGTGCGGGTTCGTAGATGTCACATGTCTTCGAATTTTTGGTTCTAGAACATGCCAGTTTCCTCACGATGTTTTCCTTCACCGTTTTGAGAGCAGTGGTGATGAAATAATTTACACAAAGTAAAGCGCCTGCCTGGGTTCGAACCTACGAGTACGACCTACAAATCGTAAGTCGCAGCCATTACCACCAGGCCACCACTGCTCTGTTTTCCAGACCTCAGAACTTCCAGACCGATATTGATAACATTTCTAGGGAACAAATCGGAAATTATATATCCTTTCAAAAAAAAAATTCTAATCGGTTCATAAATGACAAACAAATTGAGAACCTCCTGCTTTTTTGAAATCGGTCAAAATCTCATTAGAAATAGATACCCAGGTCTAAAGGTTGGACCTATTTTTAAACAACTCGACTATGCTTTTTTATAAATCTTTAATTTAGATATTAAATGTCAGCGAAAAACTAAATTCAAAGCTTGTCTGAGGGCTTTTAAAAATTTATAAGAATGGTACTCTAAATGGGCTTGTATCGGATTAGCACAGAAATAAAAATATATTTTTTGTATTGTTTTGAAAATAAGTTAGGTAACAGGCACTCCTGTAATTTAAATACTCGTACGTAACTACATAATTCATGAATGTAAAGTTTAAATAATAAGTACACTAATCATATCTATATTATTTAGATGTTGTATTTATAATTAGAATCGAAAAGAACAAGTTATTTGTATTTAATGCTTTACTAGCTTAAAAGGGTAAGTGAAAATGGTCAGAGTGGATGGAGTGAGAGCAGCAGTGAATGGAATGAAGATGGTAATTGAAGCGTGGAAGTCGTTACGGGTAGATGGGTAGGCGTGGTTAGCTTTATTCTTTAATAAGTTGTTCATTGATGCCCATCTTTAAGAACAAAGGCGATGTGCTGGAGTGCAACAACTATAGAGGAATAAAACTTAAGGCACACAGTATGAAAGCCTGGAAAAAAGTTGTTGAAAGGAGGCTGAGAGAAGAGAGTGTAACCTCACAGAACCAGTTCGTTTTTATGCCTGGTCGGGGTACAACGGATACCAGTATCCCTATCCGCTAGCTGTGCGAGAAATATAGAGCTGTGCATAAAAACTTGCATATTATGGCATTCTGGGTGCCTCGTGAGGTTTTGTGGTGGGCTCTAAAGGAGAAAGGTGTGTCTGGAAAGTATGTGCAGTTGATCCGAGTGATGTATAGTCGAAGCAGTTATCAAGTCCGGTCTGCAGTGGGCACCACTGACAGCTTCAGTGTAGCAGTCGGTTTGCACCAGGGGTCGGCCCAGCCCTTATCTCTTCCTGATTCTTATGAACGCTCTGATGTCGGACATCCAGGAAGAGGCTTCCTGGTGTACGCTGTTTGCTGATGACATTGTGCTGGTTGCCAAAAGTGACCTAGAGATCCAGAGCATATTCGAGACGTGGTAGCAAAGACTGGAGAGAGTAGGCCTGAAATTGAGCAGAACCAAAACAGAATACCTGTTCCGCGATTCGCCGAAATCGCGGAACAGGTATTCTGTGTTGGTTCTGTCTCTCTAGTCCTATGCTTATAGCACTCATTGGAACGCTCATACCGGTCTGCTCCGACACCTCGCGTCGCTTATCCAGAGGGATGGCGATATAGACCGAGACGTGATGCACCGGAACAACTCAGGATGGATGAAATGGCGACAGGTCACTGGGAAAACTTGCGATTCACGGATGCCCCGTCAGTTGAAAGGGAAAATCTATAAGTCTGTGATAAGACCTGTCGTAATGTGTGGATCAGAATGTTGGGCTGTGAAAAAGGCGGATGAAAATAGATTGCATGTAGCGGAGATAAGAATGTTGAGATGGGTAAGTGGAGTAACGAGAATGGATAAAGTGAGAAATGAGTACATTAGAGGTAGTTTAAAAGTGGCGCCATTGACGTAAAAGTTAAATGGGAATCGCCTGTATTGGAGGTATGAAAGACATGTAAATAAAAGAGTAATGAATAAAAATGTGGATAGATGGAGAGGGAGAGGAAGGCCAAAGAAAAGATAGATGGATTGTGTGAGGAGCGATATAAAAGAAAAAGGACTTAGTGATAGTTTGACGGCAGATTTAATTCCGCCAAGCCCGTTCCATCATCGGACCACAAGACGAACGGCGATGCGCCACCGATACATGGTGGACATCCCACCCATACGCACAAAACGTTTTGGGAACACATTCATAGTGCGTACAGCTAAGGAGTGGAATTCCCTGCTGGGGTCTGTGTTTCCTGAAAGCTACAACCTGGGAGTCTTTAAATCAAGAGTGAATAGGTTATTTCTAGGCAAGCGTGCTCCATCTTCGACCACATCCTCGCTTACCATCAGGTGAGATAGTGGTCAAACGCGTGCCTATCAATAGTAAAAAAAAAAAAAAAAAAGATAGGGCAGAGTAAAGGCAGAGGCAGAGCGTTTAATCTAACAAACTCTTCAGCTTAATAATATTAGTATAAATTAATATAAACACACAATCATACAATAAGAAAGAACCGGAAAAATAGGCAAAATGGTGTTTTTTGAAGACTTATATATTTTACTAACTTTCCCCGCGATTGAGAAAAAATAGCCTAGACGTCCTATGCCGCTTGAACCATACATTATTCTAGGATAAAAGTAGCCTATAAATTGTTTACTCAGCTTTAATCAGGGAAGGAATTTTACAAAAATACATCGTAGATAACTTTCCTTTCTCTTCACATATTTTTCAGTTTTGGTCAACAGTTTGTTGAACTCACCAACATCTGATTCGGAAAATCACGAATACTGAAAATATCGCCTGAAATTGACCTGTGCCAGCGCCGACATGTTCGGACGAGACAGCCGAGGCCGCGCACGAAGACATTGTTATGACTTTACAAACCCATTATAACGTTGTTATGGGAACTTCAATGCCAAAGCTTCAGCACAACTAGCACAAGTACTCACTTATCGAATTTCGTAATAGAGCTACATTTGAAGTTTCTATGACGAAGAAAATCGGAGAAAAACAATATTGCGAGCAATTTAGTTTGCAGTGTCAGGTAACTCAAGTAGCAATTAGTGTAAGACGAAAGCTGCCAATTAACAAGCGTAGCGTGAAGACCCGCGGTCTAACGGGTGACGTGTTTCTGCTAAAGCTCTGCGTAAAATAATGACTTCCATATTTTGTAATGCACCTCATGCGTCACATCACAGTCATTTAGGTGCGTTCCCCAATTTGGAAGTTGGAATTTTATAGTTTTAAAAACATCTGTGCGTTCTAATTATTAATCTTAGTTTCAGATATTGTTTTTCAGTAAGTGAATTATGTATGCAATTTTTATGAACAATAAAGTTGTTCTTAAACCAAAAAAAGCGAACTTAAGACAGGTGGTAAAGGAAACATATCATGCAGAAAGTTAAGCTTTGGTATTTATGTATAAAAAAGACGCATTGCACGACGTAATAAAATCGAACAGCACAATAACGATAACAACCCGGTCCCATGACAACACACAACATTTTCACACCACAAAAGCGAAAATTCAAAACACCTACAAAATTAGGGTCCAATTATAACAGACTCCTTACATAATATTAATCGCCAATTACTTTTGACCTCTGACACAAGAGTCACGAAGTTGTAGTGATACCATTAGGCGAAAATGTTAAATTATGTAAAAGCCGCGCGGTACAACAATTAGTTCGCAGAGGGACACCTTTGTGAGGCCGGAGGTGACTGCGAGGGTTACCATTACCTGTCACTACTTAAGTACAGTCGGGGTCATATTTACTTTACCACTCTTCAAGTTAAATGTCACTTGAAAGTCAAACAGTTTCTAAAGACGTTCAAAATTGGGTTTGTTTTGTTTCTGTCATTTAAAATAATTCTTAGATTAGTGTTGGCCAATTATTAAAAAAAAATAACGGTAGCCCCTCTGAAGTTTACTACAGAAAGAATAATCTGTAGTTAAGTGGAGTTAAATATTTTGTTGAAAATTTTACGAGTAACAATTACTACTTATCGTTAATGGAATGTCAAGCTTGCATGCTCAAGCTTCACAACATAAACTTTTTTGTGAAAAGTGATAATGCAAATACGAGGCCGACTGTACCTTTTCATACTACCGACAGGTAATAATACTATAAGTGTGTCTCACGCAGCCGAAGATTTGACGGAGTCACGCGATGCGACGATATCTTTCACCAGCGCGGGTCTATGAATACGGCATTACGTAATAGATTATGTCTATGGTAAATGTCAAGACAATTGTCTGAAGAGTTTATTTTTTCAAGCATTTACGCTGCATTGTTTTTACTATCCAGGATTGCAGAATTAGTTCGTAACAGTCACCGTAGCCGGCACTAGGAGGACAAAGGATGGGTTTTAGTCAGTAATAGTCTGAAATCCTTTCGACTCCACCTAAAGCGGGTGGAGACGATTTCCCATCCTTAAAAAAGCGGAGTTACTGTATGGTGTTGGACGTAAAAGAATAGCACCTTCCCATCACTTCCCGTGGGTGTCGTAAGAGGCGACTAAAGGACTTACAAGAGAATTGGCAGCAGCATTCTCTGTACAATGCAACAGCATACGCTGCGATTGCCAACCCGTCTGCTAAGCGTGGCGATTATTGCAAACCTCCCCAAAATTACCAATATGGTGAGGATCGAGAGTGTATCGACCAGGATGGCGTACCTAATAATCAGAATATTGCCAAGATATTCATTGAAGGTCGTACAAGTCTACCCCAATCTCGACACATCCCGACGACGAAATAGAGAGCATGTATGAGGATATATCCAGAGCCATGCATGGTCATAAAATTCACGTCACGTCTCATTTGGAATTAGACGTCGGAACCTCCGGGGACACCTTCTGGCCCGTGTCATGAAGAAAGAGGCTCTGTATGATGAACTCCTTCTTCAAGAAGCGCAACCACAGGAAGTGAACCTGGCAGAGCCCCGAAGGTGCAACTAAAAATGAAATTGACTTCATCATGTCGACAAAGAAGCAGATATTAAATGATGTCACTGTGATCAAAGCGGTGAAAACCGGAAGTTATCACCGCATGGTACTCGTAAGAGGCACATTGAATTTAAATTTTAAGCTGGAAAGGTCTCGACTGATGAAGTCTACGCTCTGTCCAGCACAGATTCAGATGAAACACTCCGAGAGCTTTCAGTTCAAACTTTAAAATCGTTTCGAATGCCTAGGGAGCTCCGTGGACGAATACAATGATGGATTTGTGGAAACTGTCCATACGGTTGAGTCTAAGTTCTTCAAGACTCGCCGTACAGATAAAAACAAGAGTTTCTCTGATCCTACTCTCAAACTATATTTCTATAGTTTGAGAGTAGGATCAAAGAGATGATTCTGCAGTTTTCATACTGGCAGCTCAATAGATAGATCTCCAAGTCCATGAAAAGCGACCTCCGCCGCATTAATACGGAAAAAATCAAAGAGGCAATATAGTGGAATAAAAGCTTTAAAGTCTTTACAAAAACGATTTGTCTATTGGGCAGAGCAAGCTGATGAAACTGAAGACCGACGATGGCAGAACCATATCTGACAAATCAGAGCTACTGAAGGAGATCGAGACATTCTATGTACAGTTATACAAGTCAATGACTAAGCCCGCTACGAATCTAGCTAACCACCCAAGAGAGATTCACTCGGCACTATACCGAGAACATCCAGGAAGTCAGCCTGTATGGGATTAAAATGGCTCTGAAGCAGCTTAAAAATAACAAGGCGTCGGGTGATCACGGAATTACGGCAGGCTCGCATCCGTCCATGGTTCAATCCATATTCCAGACTGCGTCCCATGCCCCCGCATGGGACGCAGTCACCTCCTTGGCAGGCAAGCCGTGTGATGGAAAGGGAAACCTCACGCCCCAGCAGCTGCAACAGAAGAAGACACCCGGGGTCTCGGCGATTCCTGGTCACCGTAGGCGCGGGCGCGCAAACGTCGAGCGATGGGTGGCTCGCCCGCAGGTGAAAACCAGGCCCGGGTCGTCAGCGCGTTGTGTTCTACGTGGGCCTCAAAAATGTCAGCATAGTAGACGGAGCCCTATAGGGCCAGTGCCTGCCAGGGTTGCGAAATTTATTTGAAAGACTCACCGTGGCCTGGACCGCAAAAGGCATTAAAAGGAACATGTACGGGTTTTAGTCAGTAAGAGTCTGACACTTCCTTCCGCTCCACTCAGACTTGTCATTTGATAATTTATCATCCTTAAAAATATAAATTCAACGCGAATGACTTGGTTCAATATCGTTTAATGACTTGCCTAGCCAAGTTATTTGGGAACTTAAAGACTCAGCGAACTTGGGGCACCTCGACACGGATAGTTCAGGTCAGCCCGTTCATTTTAGGTTACTTTAAACCATGCAGACAGAAATAAAAGCCACGCGCAGCGATGCTCCTATTTTGTGAAAATTTCATAAAATGGTCAATTCTACGATATTATGATTACAACGTATTCTATGAATGCCCTAAGCATCTGCTTGCCTGTTCATTAAATATGGAACTAGACGCATTGGCTGAATGACATTTAGCCCGTTACATAATTAAACGGCTGATTTAACCAGTTAAAACGACATTTACTCATAATATACAAATAACATCACACATATATTCTCCGAAAGGTTCGGCAAAGCCTAACCACTCGCTATTACGCGAAAAAAAATCGGTAATGCAAATAATGTGTTAATGTTGTGTATGTGTTATTGCGTTGGTCTATCGGTCACAAGCGCTACAGCTAAGCACGAGGTTTGAGTCCCAATCCGGGTTAATATGTGGTATTAGGTTTTTCTGCCTGGGATTTCTCTGTAGTAGCCGGGATTCCGGATTTCTGTTTTGATGGCAATTGGGTCGCCGTTTTAAATAGGACTGGCGACATGCTTAACTACTAGTTGAGTTCTGCATCCTCATTTAGTATCTACCTAATAAAATCTCAATCTCACTAAAAATCAAATGTAATTCCATATCCATTACTTCATAATTATGTTTCAAAAATCGTCAGCTCGTATCAAAATGAAAGCATGTACGGCTGATTGCATTCATTCTTTTAGTACGCAATTAGGTTGCTGGTACACTTGTACCTAACTCTAAAGGGAATGCAGGCATGATTTATGTTCATGTATTACAACACTGTACGAACCAACAGAAGCACCACGGTTCATCCATGGCGAACATGGCGACGCGATACTGTGAAGCGATAGGCCGTGCTATTACGTGTTATCTCTTAAATTATGAAAGGGTTAATACGCTAACGGCAGGAACCGTCGTGGTGTGTGTGCGATACGCTGACTCCACGATATAATGTTAGAGTATACCTTTAATGCTATGTTGCAATGTCAGATTCGATACATTAGTTTTTTTTTTAATCGGCCCGATTTCATTATATCCAAGACTAGTTCCTTTTCTTGTGGCTTCTTTAGCATAGTCTATTCCACAGGAATAGAAGACGGGCAGGTTTGAATTGTCATTCTTTGGGTAATGAATAAGTCAGCCGTTCGGTCACGCAGAGTCATCATTGGCAGTACTATTCAAATTTATTATTAATTGTATTTTCCATAGAAGATCTTCTTTACTAGACCCAAAAGAAGCCATTTACTTTATAGATGAACTACCACAATGCAGGGCTATGTATCGTGCTAGCCTTGACGAGATTTCCCGCCCAGTGAGCCGGCAAGCTATCGCGGTGCGTGCGACCATGGAGGACGCACTAATATAGACTTCTATGCTCTATAGAATTGGAGGAGTAGTTTAATTAGTCAAGCGAGATATGAGTTGATAATAGATAGTGTTTAATTATATAGGTGCTGATAGACTTGGACAATTCACTTGTTAACGCCGAATCACATTAGTCGAGCGAATGTTCGTTCTATTCCCACTCGATCAAATTCATGTAGTGTAACAGAGCATTATTTCGTTGTTCTGTCTGCGTTCACAAAGATTCTATGGAATATTCTACGAACGCTCGCTCGCTTGTTGTAAGCGGCACTAGAGCGTGCGAACGGTTGCTTAGAGCATTCTTGCGTGTTCGGAGCTACTCGCTTCCCGGAGCGATCACTTCAAAGCGTTCATGTGTTCTAGAGATTTATATAGGTATGTGCTTTATGGATCGGTCTAGGGAAATATGTCTATTAATGATAGACGTTGAAATTTATGACTTTTTTCTTGTTCTTGCATACCCACCATCGTTTCTACCATTAAATTTGACTCCCACCAATGTCTGTTCCTTCTATTTTTGAGCGTTTGAGACAAAGTAATAAATGCAGCACTCGCAATTACTCGTTATTGCTGTCAGGGTCAGACATAAAAAAGCACTACCAACCACATAATTGACATGAATGACTTTCGTTCGCCTGATCTAAACATCTATTGTGCAAGAATTCTAGTTTCTGGTTCTCATTTTTGATCTTAAGGTTTTGGCGTAAACGCTGAAAACGAGCTCTAGTTTACAATAAAGGTCGAGAAAGAATGCTCTTGTTGTTTTTTGGTTTAAAAGCACCTTAACAAAACATCGAACATCCGCCGTTCATTTGTTGAACAGAACAACGAACAGAGCTGAGCATAGAGCAAAACATTTTCACGATCATTCTAGCGAACGCTCTAGTAAATGCTCGTCTAAAAATGTATTCTTCACGAAAATGTAAAACAACCATCACAAAGTTACTCAGGTCGGCAAAAATCTCGAAGCAAATTAACTGTCGCTCGCTAGAATGCTCGCTAAAACGCAACAGCTGTTTATTAATTTCAACACGAAAACATTCATTGGAATGCTCATAACAATTGAATGCTCAAGTTTATCAGTGGCTTATGACAACGAGACTTCTTTGTTTACAAAAACACTATATTATTAGTTCGATTACTGATTAGTAGATTCCATATTTAAATTCTCTATGGACAGTTTCAGTGAAAACCCTGCTATTCAATTTTAAACTAATCTTGTGGTTAGAATTATATAATGAATAAGTGATGAAATGTTTTCATTTTTTTTTTACTATACATAGGCACGCGTTTGACCACTATCTCACCTGATGGTAAGTGATGATGTGGTCGAAGAAGGAGCACGCTTGCCTAGAAATAACCTATTCACTCTTGACTTAAGGTGGATGCTCCAGGGTAGCCCGCGAAATTCAAATATTTTTATGTTTTTTGCAATTTGCCGGTCATTGTGAAGCTGTATGTGGACCAAATGCGATCCGCGACCGTAACGCGTATTTATCTAAAGAATTATAACCATTTTAATCATCAATGAATATTTCAGAAATAATCATTCTTTCGAACTACATGAACTTAGAGGGCTATATTGATGATTAAAATGGTTATAATTCTTTAGATAAATACGCCTTACGGTCGCGGATCGCATTTGGTCCACATACAGCTTCAAACTGACCGGCAAATTGCAAAAAACATAAAAATATTTGAATTTCGCGAGCTACCCTGGAGCATTCACCTTAAAGACTCCCAGGTTGTAGCTATCAGGAAACACAGACTCCGGCAGGGAATTCCACTCCTTAGCTGTGCATTATGAATGTGTTACCAAAACGTTTTGTGCGTATGGGTGAAATATCCACCGTGTACCGGTGGCGCACCGCCGTTCGTCTAGAGGTCCGGTGATGGAACGGGCTTGGCGGAATTAAATTATGCAATTCCGACGCACATTCCTCAAAATGCAACCGGTAAAAAACCGACAGGCTAGCAAGTCGTCGTCGATGTTCAAGACTTTGGAGCTTCGTCGCGACAAGCCTCTCATTGCCGATGATCCTCTTGGCTCGTTTCTCAATTGACTCAAGGGCATCAAGTTGGTATCTGGCAGATCCATCCCAAAGATGAGAGCAGTACTCCATACACGATCGAACTTGCGCTTGATAGAGTTTAAGCAGCTGTTCCAGCGTGAAGTATCGTCTCACATTTGCCAGAATCCCCAACTTCTTTGCAGCCATTTGGGCTTTTGCCTACATGTAAGGGCCAAAATTGAGAGTAGATGTTAATGTGACCCAAAGAAGCTCAAGTTGGTCGGTTATCGGCACGGTTAAACCTCGGAAAGATAGAGCTGGGTGGAATTGGCTCCTTTTGGCGGAAAATAGACATGCTTGGGTCTTAGCAGCATAGAACTTGACCAGATTGGCATCGCCCCATTCAGAGACTGCCTGTAAGGACACGTACAAGCGGTCAACCATTGCCTCCCGGAGAGACCGGATCTGCGACCCACCATCTCGTGCGTCGGACACGTATCTCTCAGCAACAGTGCTGTCGTCTGCATACCCAAAGGTACCGGGTTTAAGCAGATCATTAATGTTTTACTAGGTACTATTATTTTAGGGTGTCAAACTACTTTTGAATATTATTAGAGTATTACCAGAGTTGATTCCACAACAAAAAAGAAACTGCTGATCAGTATAGTTATGTACGCCAAACTTGTCAAAATGACAGCCAAAAAAAAAAATTTTTCACAATTCCAGGTTTGGTTACATGGCAAAAGTTGGTTAAAACCTTCAACGATTTACAGGATAGTTACATACGATCCAAAGTTACCCCCAAGCTCAATCAAATGACCGCTACCGTAAATTACTAAGATTTTCTTAAATGAGTCTCAACTCGACTCCATTCAAATCCCGTCAAGGTAGAAATACTAAACCGGCACGTCGTCTAACCCAATTTCAAAACAAATAAAGAACGTTTTGTTATTTTTTTTTCAAAATCGTCTTTCCACCAATCGTCAGCCGGCAAGGCTCCTCGATTAAGGTAATAAAAGGTAGCATGTGATATGGGGCACCAGATTAGATCGCTATCGCCCGGAATCGCACAGTGCTGCACGGTACTCGTTGCTGCAACAGCAAATAGCAACTGTATGACAGTTCGAAAGTCCGTTGCACACGGTCGGACGTTCCCTGGTTGCAACAAGTTGTTGGGTGACAGATACTGGGGTGCACATACATTGTCTCGGAGTTTTTAATGTAACCTTCCTTTTGGTTTGCCGAGCCTCATCTCATCCGGCGAGCCGTATTGTTTTGTAAATGTATCGTTGTCGTTGTTTTCGTAAATGTGTGCAGCCGTATGTGAAGTATTTATCTGGGATCACTTAGAAGTTCCAGGATTAAAGACTATGTTGTTATTAACGTAGTTTGTTTAGTTTCAACTGATTTGTAAATATGGTATAGGTGTTTTAATGTATCTGTTAATGATATAAGTACTTTTTTATTCCGTGTTAATTTACATAGAACTCTTACCTGTGCTGTTTCTACGAGTAGGTACTGTCTGCTGTATAAGTAAGATTTATTTTTGACACAATGTGTCTTATTCAACTGTTTTTTCAGTTAGTTGTTCTTGAACAGTCCATACTAATTATACGTAAAAAAGACATGGAACAGAGTAAAGAAAATACAATTACTTAATTCTTGTAGGTATACAGAAGGTAGATACTTCACCGGTGAGCGTGCCCCAGTGAGGGCAATCGATGGCAGCCCTCGACAATAAATTATATTGTACCTTTATTATCTAATTTACAAAAAAGGGTTAAATATCATGCTTAACATTCCTTTAATGAGCAATGGAATTCTTTATAAGTTACATATTCCATTATATATTGCTGCTTGCGACTGCTTCGTTTGTTATCGAACTCCTCCGAAACGGATTGACCAATTTTTTTGTTTTTTTTTTGGGTATATGTATTTGGTAGGTCCTAGGCTATTTTTTATATGGCAAAACAACGTTTGTCAAAACAGCTAGTTTTTTATAAAAACATGACTTCACCTTTTTTTTATTTGTTATGGTTTTGCGCTTGACTCTAGTCTATGTCAGAGATGACAGAGACAAAATCTACGATGGAGCGAACCTAACCAAAAGGAGCCTTCACTCTAACTTTGAAGAGATTAGAGTTGTAAGCTTTTGGAAACACAGACGCAGGCATTCCACTCCTTTGCTGTGCGCATTATATATAGCTACAAGGTAGGGATGGTAAGATGCAATGCGTCTGGATGTCCGATGATAGAAGGGGACCGGTGGGATGAAGTCGTGGAGTTCTTGGGCACACCGTGTCTCGGAAAACACATGAAGCCGTTAGTCCCGGCCAGTTTTAGATCTTCGACAGTCGTTACGGATTGTAAAAAGCCAGAAAATATGGCACCAATCTTTACAGCATATCTAATTACCCAGTTATTGGGTTTGGGGGCCAGATTGGTATACGCTCAATGAACAATACTGATACTTAGTTGCAGCCAGACAGTCAGAAGAAGCCGGCCCCAACAAGTTTAGGAAAAGGCTAGGCTGATTGACTTAAATCAATCCCATATATCTTGGATTTTAGACACTCATGATTGCTGGTAGAATTTTACTTAGTCTAAGCTCCCAGCTGACCCGTAAAGCTAGCGACACACGTGTCACAGCGCTCACAAAGTTATCCAACTCAATACTTTGTTTTTACCCGTAGAGCTAAAAGAACAAAGTGCACGATATTTTCTTCGCCAGAGTAAAGTTGTTCACTTTACACTGGCGAGGAAAATATTACTCGCTACAACTTTATCTGGAACACTCGATAGCGATGCAAATCTCTTGGCATTGATTGTACTAATTGCGTATGTACTTTACTGTGTTTCTCGGTTTAAAGGGTTAGCAAACGAGACTCTTGTCTTCTTTTGTGTCACATGTTCTGACGTGAGTGCCGTGCTCCTTGTACCGGGTATCCGACGGGACTTTAAACCTTTCACCGCCAAGCGGCCTACCTAAGTGCATAACCGATTGAGTATTTTCCATAAAGATGTTTCCTTTGCAGGTCGCAGTTCCTGGGGTTTCAAGTAGTCAGGTGATGTTAGATCACTTTATGTGTGCGACATTTATCTGATTCGTGAAACTTGGGTGGTGTATGAAAATACACAACTACTCCCTACATTTATTTCCGAAAACTTACTATTACGGATGGAGGCGAAATAAAATGCAGAATTGATGGATAACCGATTTTGGAGGGTGCGGGTGGTTACGTGCCTTCGAAATATTGCGTTTTTTTTATATTTTACAATTATCAACAGAGCTTAGCGGCGCGGTGCTTGTTGACAGAGACAAGACTACTGTGTTACCAACCACAAAAAATATTGAGTCCGCGCTCACACGCACCTTGCAACATCGCATTTATTTAAAAAATAAACTTTCACACATTGCCCACAGATGGCACTAGAAGTATGATTTTTTTTACCTTAAAATTTACTTAGAACTATTTTAACCTTATGAATGAGGCGTGCGTCGTCCACAATCCACCCCCTAGTGCTGAGCTTACATAACTTAAGCAAGATAAATTAACTATTTTATAAGTACATACAGATCTACGATCACAATATCTAAAAATAACAAAACAACAAGATTAGTTCAGCACTAACATTCCGCTGGAGAGAGTAGGGCGACGCGCGTCACCGGGCGCCGAACCACTCCAGTACGTGTGCGCACATCGACCACTCTGATGCGACCATCATGGCCGCCATGGGTCGCACTCACCACCCCGTGGCGCCAAGAACCTCGCTCTAAATTTTGCTCAATTAAAATAACATAGTCTCCATTTCGCAACGCTCTCTGCTCTTTATTCCACTTATATCTAGGTAGCAAAGTAGGTAAATATTCTTTTATCCACCGCCCCCAGAAAGCATCAACCAAACGTTGCGCAATGCGCCATTGCTTGCGGAGGCATAGATCGTCATTATTATAAATACCGAAAGCGGGACTGTTAGACGATGTACCTATTAAAAAATGATTAGGTGTTAGGGCTTCCGGAAAGTTAGGGTCACAAGATACATAAGTTATAGGACGACTATTTACTAACGCTTCTACTTCCGCAAACAATGTAGCCAGCGTCTCCGAACGAGGCGCACGTTCTTTAAGTACGACCTTCAATGCCGTCTTCACCGTTCGTATCATTCGTTCCCAGGCGCCCCCCATCTCAGGCGCACCGGGAGGAATAAATCTCCACTCGATACCTTTTACAGTGCCGTCTTCTTGAAGTTTACTCCGATTGAGTTCTAATAAACTACGCTTTAATTCGTTATCAGCACCCCTTAGGTTTGTCCCGTTATCAGAGTAAATAACACTAGGCGTTCCGCGACGAGCTATCATCCGCCTAAGAGCCATAATTGCCGAATCAGTAGTTAAGTTGTCGGTTAACTCTAAATGAATTGCGCGTATCGTCAAACAAGTAAAAATGACGCCGTATCTTTTTTCTCTCCTTCGACCTATTGTAACCTCCATGGGGCCGAAAAAGTCAACTCCCGTAAATGTGAAAGGTCTACGATGGTGCTGCAAGCGCGCGGCGGGTAGATCAGCCATGCGCTGCGGCTGCGGCGCTGCGCGACGGTACCTACAGAATAAACAACGCGAAGCTACGGCGCGTACAGTCGGTCGTATTTTTATAATCCAGTATCGCTGCCGTAATTCATTTACGACCAATTCGTGCGCTCCATGAAGCGCTTTCCTGTGGTAGTATTCTACCAACAGTCGCGTCAACTTGTGATGACCATCGAGTATGGCTGGTCTCATCGTTGACTGTTCAACACCTTGAACTTTGTCAATTCGACCTTGAACACGTAAAATACCGCCAGCATCAATATAGGGCGTTAGACATAACAAGCGACTAGAAGACATTAATGGTTTGTTTTGTTTAAGTAGTTCAATGTCTTGCGCAAACGAGTCTTGTTGACACTTTTTAATTAAAAAAAATTCCGCTTCCAACAATAACTCAACATTAAGTTGGATGTCCATACGTCGACATCGTTTTATAAACAACAATACTCGAGCGGTAGTTCGAACGAGTCGCGTCCAAGACGAAAAATCGTCTTCATTAGGTAAGGAATGTTGAATGACTTGTGACGTCATCACATTAATGCTTCTTAACTCACATATTGCGTCATCTGATGACTTGGTAGACTTGAGATCCTTAGGCCATGTGTTCTCTGGTTGCCGTAAGAATCCAGGTCCTTGAAACCAAACATTGTCGTACATGAGTGGTGGCGTTTCCTCTTTAGTAGCTATATCAGCTACATTTAGTTTTGACGGTACGTAACGCCATTCCGTTATCTTAGTTAATTCGTCAATTTCACCTAAACGATGAGCAACAAAGGGTTTATAGTTCCGAGGGTCACTACGAATCCATTGGAGAACCGTGTGTGAATCAGTCCAAAAGAAGCGTTTGTTGGCCTTCAAACTTGAATGTTCTCGCTGAACAGTATCAGCAAGTCGTGAAGCTATGAGTGCGCCTTGCAGTTCTAATCTAGGTACGGATACCGGACGGAGTGGGGTCACTCTGCTTTTGGCTGCTGCAAAACATACGAGCACCTTCCCATCTAGTCGAGTCAAACGCCAATAAATAACCCCGGCATAAGCCTTAATGGAAGAATCACAAAATATATGAATCTGTATATCTACAATCGTGTTGACGTCTTGTGTACTTACAGTACTTGAGTAGCACTGAGTCCATATACCTGCATTAAAATACCAACGCGGTATTCGTAACAATTCTAATTGTTTTAATTCATCGAGCCATTTTACCCACTTGATTTGCTCGCTGGGTTGAATCTGGCACTTCCAGTCGACACTAGATCTATGTACGTCTTGTAAAATGATTTTACTTTTTATTAAAAACGGTGATAAGAATCCGTGAATATCATAAACTGACATAATAATGCTAAGCATTTTTGCTTTTGTAGGTGGTACAGTTCCTTCTAAAATATCTTTTGGTATACGGGTCAAATTAATCCTAAAACCGAACGAATCATCCGCATGATGCCATATTAATCCTAAAGTGCGCTCAGTTGTGTTGTTTACACCATCTTTGAACTGTATAGCGCTGTGTGCTAACGCATCTATAGGTATAGAATCTAAAACTCGTTTGCTATTACTCGACCAACCTCTTATCTCGAACCCACCTTTACTATGAATGGAAGTTATATCTTTCACTAATTTAACTGCATTATTCTCGTCACTAACAGAATGTAAACAATCATCCATGTAATGATTATTTAATATAACGTCCGCGGCTTCCAAATTAACATCTTGGTATTTAAGCGCGTTTTTATTCCTAATATGCTGTGCAATAAAAGGAGACATTGTACCACCAAAGATGAGGCTCTGCATGACACAATGCTTAATAACGGTATCTGTCGACTCTTGCCATAGGAATCTAAACACGTGTTGATCTTCTGGCCGTATTTTAATCCGTAAAAACATATCGCGTATGTCACCTACTATTACAAATTGGTTTTCTCGAAATCTTAGCATAATGCCGAACAAGGAATTGTACAAATCAGGCCCAGTCAATAAATAATCGTTTAAACAAACATTATTTACTTTGGCGGCAGCATCCCATACTAGCCTCAGTTTACCTGGTTTGTTTACATTTTGCACACCAAAGTGCGGAAGATACCAAACGTGATTAGCAGAAAGTAATTCCTCGTTTTGTAGTAAACGTGCATAACCACTGTCAAATAACTTAGTAATTTCTTGTTTATACCTACTTGCGTAGACACTATCTTTTTGAAATTTTCGTATCAACATTTGCTGCCGTGATAAGGCATTGCTATACGAGTCAGGCATTTCAAAGCTGTCTTTTTTAAAGGGTAGACCTACTTCCCACTGAGTACCTACTTGACGTGCAGTTTTATCAACAATATCTATAGCTCTAATATGATCTTTATTCTCACGAGATAAGGTCGATATTCCAATGGAATCGAGATTAAATGAATGTTTGATAAGGTCATTAAGTTCACTGATTACAACACAATTATCACTATCAGAAGAGCGAGCGAGATGGAAGACATTAAGTTCACTTACCGAAGAGTGAGTACGGCCCTTGTGGTAGCCATGGATGGTCCATCCCAGCCTGCATCGTGATCCATACAGCGAGTTCCTTCCCCCATCCACAATCTCGAGCGGAGCTATGATAAAATAATTATCCTGACCTAACAATATACGCGGCACAACATTTTTCGCGTCAATTAATGGTTTTATATGAGCTAAGTGGGTACATTCAATTTGGTTTACGAGTGACATATTTTGGGCACTTAATTTTAACTTATCACATTTACGTAAATTAATGTCATAGAAAGCATTGTCCTGGCCAGAGATTTGTAGTTTCACTTTTGGTACTTCCGATTGATAAAGTTCTAAACCGAACGCGTCTGTAAACTTTATAGCACAAGAATTTTCAGTTTTTAATCCTAACTTGTCCGATAGTTCCGAGTCGATCATTGACACTGCAGCTCCTTCGTCCAGTAACGCATAAGTACTCACTACACCTTTAGGTCCGCGCACTTTTACGGGAATTACTTTAAGCAGCGCGAAGTCGCCCGTCGTCGAGCTCGTAGATGCGTGAATGACGTCATCGTCGCGTGCGACGTGCGTTATCGATGTGTCGCAGTCGGGAATTGTAGGTGAATCTTGTTTCTTATCATCTCGGGTCGTCGCAGGCGCGGATTGCGGCGCATCAGCTGATTGCGACGTCAATTCAGACTTCGTCCAGTGCAAAAGTCGATGATGAGCCAAACCACAGCTGTTCACATCACATACAGGCGCAGGGCACACTTTACTGCTGTGTTGTTTACTTAATAAACAACAATAGCATAGTCTGTGTTTTTTTACGAATCTCCATCTGTCCCTTCTCATCGCACGTTTGAATATGCGGCATTCTGGTATGTTGTGAATCCCTTTCTCGCAAAACAGACATTTTGTGTCTTCAACAGCTACGGAAGTAAACACAGAGCGGTGTCGAGCCTTGTCATCAGCTGTTCGTGTGTTGCCTGTCTCGACTGTTTTCTTTGTTTCTCGTGGCAGAGTGCATCCAACGATTGATAACATCTCTGTCTCAGTTTTCAAAAATGTAGCTAGTAGCTCCAGCTTCGATGTGCCATCTCCTTGATGACTGTAGGCGTAATCTGTCCATTTACCTAACAGCGTGCTCGGCAATTTTGATACAACGGCTGCAGCGAGCTCGGGGCTTCGTAGGTAGTCATGTTGGTTCAGGGCGCGTATTGTTGCCACACAATTGTTGACCTTGACAGCGAAGTGACTTATGCGTGCTGATAATAGTTTTGTAACGATGGTAACTTTTTCAGCTGTGTCGTTATATTGTAAACAATAGTGTCAGCTCGACCAAATCTCAGTTCCAGTGCATTTAGTACTGCCAACGGCGGTGTGTTGCCGATCAGTAGGTCAGTTACGGCTTCTTTGGCCTCGCCTCGTAGTGCACGACGGAGTCTGCACAAGTTTTCTGAGTCACTGAACCGACACACTCGGGTTGAGTCTTCAAAAGCGCTCTTAAAATGCAGCCACTCGATGCAGTCACCACTAAAATTAGGCAGTTCGCGCGGTGTAGCGAGCCGGCTGAGCAGACGATCCTCGTGCTGCGTGGCTGTCTGTCTCATCATCTTTTTCAGAGTGTGTGCCAGCTGTTGAATGCTGTCCTGAGTAGGCGGCGGAGGCTGAACAGGAGGGCATTTAGTGTCCAGCCACGTCTCCACATCATCTTGTTTCTGTTGATCCGGCAGGGATGCAGAACAGTTCGTACATTGGTCTTGATCAGAAATTCCGTCGGCGTAGTTTTCGTCGTCAGCGTCGACAAGGGCAAGGTCCGCCTCTAATTTTCTGTCAATTAATTCCATCTGAATTTTTGCTTTTGCTTCAGCGGCCTGCAGTTCAAGCTGTTTACGCCGTGCTATAGAAGAAGCTGTTGACTTCTTAGAACGCACTGTAGTTTTCGAAGCGCACGTAGATTGCGGGACGGTAGCACGTGGTGACTGTTTTAATGTCGCCGGTGTCATCGAATCACAAAGTTCCCGTGGCGTTATGGGACAATCGCTGCCAGGGGGAATAGTCCGTTTGCTAATCTTCATTGGTGCACTCTCCAATTCCAGTTTTTCTTTGCGCATACGACGCGTCTGAACTGTCGGCGTTTCTGTTCGGTCCGCCATTTTTCAACTCGCGAATCACTATTTTATCCGGCTCGAAGGACCAGAATTATTACGGATGGAGGCGAAATAAAATGCAGAATTGATGGATAACCGATTTTGGAGGGTGCGGGTGGTTACGTGCTTTCGAAATATTGCGTTTTTTTTATATTTTACAATTATCAACAGAGCTTAGCGGCGCGGTGCTTGTTGACAGAGACAAGACTACTGTGTTACCAACCACAAAAAATATTGAGTCCGCGCTCACACGCACCTTGCAACATCGCATTTATTTAAAAAATAAACTTTCACACATTGCCCACAGATGGCACTAGAAGTATGATTTTTTTTACCTTAAAATTTACTTAGAACTATTTTAACCTTATGAATGAGGCGTGCGTCGTCCACACTTACCTACTTATAGACTAACTGATTTTTCGTTTTGAAGTTTATACTCCTTCCTAAAAATTGGTAATGTTCATAAATCATTACCTTAGCTCGCGTGACACTAGTATGTTGGAGGTCGATATGGTGGTTGCCTGACAGACAAGCTACAGCCCAACCTATGGATGTGTGAACATATCGTTAAGGAGATGAGTACCAACAAATTCTTTTGATAGACAGCCCCTGTGAGTCGAACTCGCTTACAAAGAGTTCCGTACCTTTAACCTTTATTTTTATTATTTGTTTTTATACCGGCAATAGAAATGAACCATCTGTGAAAATTTCAACTGTCTACCTATCTATGTTATGGTTCTTAAGATACAGCCCGCTGACCACCAGATGAACAAGCGGACGGACAACGCAGGCTTAGCAACAGGGTTCCGTTGGTTAACCTTTGGGTACGGAACCCTAAAAATAATGTTTTTATGCGTACTGCAGGCATTTAAATATGACATGAGGCAAAGTGACACTCTATCACCATCAACTACTGTCAAACATTCCAAAATGTGTTTCATAAAAATCGTTCAGAAGGCCATATTTACTCATTCCAAAATGTTCAAGTACAAGCAGCAAAATGATGTCAGCGACAATACATGCCAAAAACTTATTAAAATGTCAATGCGAATGCTTCTTAAAATTAATACGAGTATCGCCCCTCAGATAGATTATCGTTCTAATAAAGTTGCAACTTTATTGCTACTTGTACCATTGAAGCACATAAGTCCAGCAGCAACCACATCCAAAATATATATATATACAGGGTGGCCAGAACATTGACGTCCATAAATAAAATCTAGGTCCCTCTTATCCTCGGGTATCCGAATCAGTCCGTGTATGTTCCGGGACTTTTCATAGTTTTCGAGCTATGTTTTTTTTTTCTGAATTTATGAGAATTATCTAGCTGAGCGACTTGAAAAAATTCTAAAAGTAAAAGTAGAAGACTTTGTCAAGATTTCTTTTTTGCAATTGACCTTTTATGAGTTTTGCTTTTTTGCGTAAAATTATCAGCTTTGATACTGTGTTGAAAATTGTAAAAATGTTGGCCTAAGTGAAAAATTTGCGATCCTTAAATTATGACCTACATTTTCAACTTTAAAATTAAAAATCTAAACAGGTGATTTCATGGTTCCTAAGTAAGTCTCAAAAATACGCCAGACTTTCAGCTTTTTTAACCATTACAAAACATAGTCCTTGTAAAGGGCTACTTTTGCTGAAATTGGTCTTCAAAGACGGCGAGGTAGAAAATTCTGAAAATTTGCCATCTGATTAAACATAATTTTTTGGCCATTTTACCATAATCAGCACATGGGCAGTTGAAGTGAAATCCACATGGAGTGACAGCTTCAACGTTTCAGCATCACTTCAGCGTTAGTTTGTGCCCTGGAATCCTCAAAACGAACTAATTAATCCGTTTAAACTGCCGTTCAGAGTTAATGGAGAAACCTACAGAAATTTCTTGGAAAATGAACTTCCATTGTTGCTGGAAGATGTGAGTCACGAACTTAGACGAACCATGGTGGTAAAAAAAAGAACGGAAGTTTTAGAACATACCGCCTGCTTTAAATATTTAAGTTTTAGATAAAACTAGTTCTACTAGTTCTTAGGGTTTGAAAAAATTTAATATCTTTTTTTAAAATATCTGTCGTAAACCTGTAGGACCGTCACCGAATATCTTGATGACATTTTGAGTGGTACGCCACCCTGGTCGACACACTCGATCTGCACCACATTGAACCTGTGAACGATAAACTCGACACCACCTTCTGGTCACTCTCACGGAAACTATTTGGTTTTCAGACAATCCCACAATACTCCATCGTAACTAACTCAATTCCCCCTCAAGTTCGGTGATCAGTGTTACCAGGTCCAGTCATCTGTCAAAAGGATTCTTAGCACCCCTTGCCTCGCTGTGACCTGGACTACTACCGGAGTCAAGGATAAATGGGCTGCCGGGCACTAGGTGGCATTTTTTACGTTGTGCCTCATATTTGGGAGATTTGTTATAATTGCAAAGTAGCTGTTGCAATGTATAGAGAATGCTGCTGTCCATTCTCTGATGAGTCCCTTAGTCGCTTCTTACAACACCCACCACGGGAAGTGATGGGATGGTGCTATACTTTTACGTCCGTTAACATATTATAATCTCAAATTAGGTGAGGTCTTTCGACCAATCAGAATAAAGCACGATGAACTTTGACCTCGGTTGAAACAGTTTTAACTGAATCATTTTGACAAAAACGCGTTTTGTCTAGTTAGATCTAGTTTTCACTGATAGTCATTTATTAGCAGCAGTTAATTCGAGTTGTAACAAAGGCATTTAGTGAACACTAATTTTACCTAGAGAAAACGCGTTATAACTAAGAACGGGTTCTAACTGTAACATAAAAACAAAAAAAGCATTCGAAACCTCGAACTCCACCTCTGCGGAAGTTAGATTTACCAAATGCAAATTTTGTATGTACTGTTGGTAACACAGAGGTGTTGTCACCATACGATTCAACAGCAGCTGAGGCGACTTGGTATTCACTAAACCGCAAATATGCATCGTAGGGATTTGCATACAAAACAGTGCACCCCGGTCGGCCCGTAGTTGAAAATGTGAATAACATACTGAGCTTTCACTTGTTTCGTACTTTCAACTCGGTCAATAACGCCTTAGTTGAGAGCTATCGATGATAAGTTACTCTTGTATTATTCTTATGGTACATAATACTTCCATAGCTTCATATATTAGCTGGTATTATAACAGATAATGAATTATATGAAATCAAAAAAACTAATTGTCAACATCTTTTATAAAACCAATTTTCAAAAGTTTACAATGAGCTTTGGTTTTTAGGGTTCCGAAACCAACAGGTAACCAAATAACAATTTGGTGTCAGTTACATCCTTTTTTGTGACTTGAAGTAGTATAACAGAGTTCAAATTATCTCAGTTATAACTAAAAACAATATAAAGGAGTTAACAAACAAGTTTTAGCCCCAATCGCGGCACTAAAACTATGATGGATGACTTAATACTGCTTTTAGAGTTATAATGGTGCTAGTAGGAGCAAGAATACTTTAGACTTTATAGTTTTAACCTTTTTGTGATACCCAAGTCTTTATAAAAGTGTTAGCCGATTCCTTTTATCACTAATTACTGTATAGGTAATGCCATGATGTGTTTCAACTGTCGATATATAGCCTTAAGAGGTAAACTCTTAAGGCGATATATCGACAGTTACTGCAGACATAAGATTTAAAATAGAGTTTGTCAAGAGTTTAGTAACACGAGATACTAAAAGTGTCAAACAATTCCTCTATCTGGGTTTAATCTGTAATAAAGGATTTATCTAAAGCTTATTGTGTTAGGCAGTACTCTTTTAAAGACATTTTAAAGGTATAGATGTCAAACAATGCAAGCATGGATCGTTATTAACACTAACCTCACTTTTATAAAGTTCGCCATGGTTTTGGTAACCTAACAATTAACATTATTTCGAGTTATTCAGCATTTGACTACAATATACTAAATTTCTTACATTATTTGAAGCGTTCCATGAATTCCACTTAATTTTACATGCCACTGCTCAGGAAGCCGGAATGAATAATAATGTTTCGCTTAAGGTGTCTATTTTACTATCATAACTTTTCTTTTAAATGTTTAATAAATCCTAGGTGCGTTAAAATTTAGAGGTATACATTTACCGTGAAATCATAAGGGCAGTATTCACTTCACATACTTAAATAACTTAATATTCCATAATATTATTCTGCTGTATTGAATAATTAATGACATATACCACTTCCTTAATTTTAGTAAGGTTACAGGTTTTTTCAATCTTGACGTACGCTAAAAGTTATACAGTTGATATAATAATGTACTCAAGAAGTTTTTAGCGGCAAAGCATTCGTATCCGATGCTTTTCTACCACCTGTAGTGTATACCAACCCGGTATTACAACGGTAATACTGGTTAAAGTAGTAGCTGACGATGAATAAACGCTCTTGTTCAGCTTTAATATCTTTTTAACACGGTTCTATAGGATTTATACCACCTGTAGTGTTTGCCAACCCTATATTACGACGGTAATACCGGTTACAGTAGTAGCTGACGATGAATAAACGCTCTTGTGCAGCTTAAATATCTTTGTAACACCGTACTACAGGCTTTCTATAACTTTTCCCTTTGAATCTGTGGGCCACTTTCGTGGTTATAAGTAAATTAGAGCATGCTCTAACGTAGTTGCACAGGTATGCGTTAACTCTTAAATACTAAAATGGAACTGATTTACGAGTCTTATATAGGTTTTTTAACGCTTTAGTGTTAGTTGGGGGAAACTTATTATTAAGCCTCCACTGTCCGTCCGTTCCTCCGTCTATCCGTCTATCCGTCCGTATGTCTGTCAGCGGGCTATTATATCTCATGAATCGTAATCCAACTTTCACAGTGTATATTTCTTTTGTCACTATAGCAATAAATAATAACAATACGATGGTACGGAACGCTTCACGCGCGAGTCCGACTCGCATTTGACCGGTTTTTCCTCTTTACGTGCACAGATGCTTTTGTCCTTTAGATAGTTTTTTTTTTTTTTCATTTCTATTACCATTGCCAGATACAAAACAAAGTTACAAATAACAATAGCAATCCATCTTTGTATCCAAATGGACATCAAACACGACCTCGTAAAATATGAAGATAAATAAAACTAAGGATTAGTTAGTGTGAGTCAGCGCTATTGGTAAATTGAGTACTTCCACTCTTTGGTATTGATTTTCGTCTCAAAAAAATCCGAGTCACTTTTATTGCTTACTGATTCTTCTGGATTAGTTGTTTACTTCGTAAAAATATAAAGCCCAAATCAAGGGCCAATACTAAGTAAGTTAATGTATTTCTCTGCTCGACCTCATTTTATATTTCAATGCACATTTATGTTTACTTAATTACAGAGCCACACAAAAAGCTCGTCATCCGCTCATTCCTTGTATGTCCCGTGTTTGATATCTTCTTCAATGTCATTTATCACCAATGTCACCATCCACGGCCGGTCACTAGGATCTTTTTCTTTGCGCACTACCCTTATAAAGGTTTTTACCACGACTTTGTTGGTATCATAAACTTAACTCAATCTGGGTTGCCAATTTCATTATTGCCCAGTTCAGCTATTGATATCGAGCAGTAACCGATCCGTTTTGTCTCAAAGGACTCAATAACAAGTCTGCCCGAACTTGTGTCGAAACCTCAAAACACGTTAGCGGTTTAAACTGTGCTTATTGCCTCTGAAATAGGGGCCGCTCGTTTTAGAAAATGGCGCACGTTTTGTAGGGCACCCTGTGGCTTTCGCCACAACTCGCAAGGCACTTAAGAGCGTATGTCAATAACTTCTGATAGTTTCAAAGACGTGTCGTAGGCTGCCTGTCCACTGTCGCGGAGTGAGGTAGCGGAGCAGAGTGAGAGAGTAATGTGGAGCGGAGTTGCGGTTGTGTCTGTCCATTGATATGGAGCAAGGTAGTTCAGAGCGGACTGTGTGGAGCTAGGCAGAGTGAATACGACGAGTAATTTGAGCAGAGGCAAATTAATGCACCCTCATAACGCTGGGCTAATTTCATAACCCTTTCTTTTTCATTAAAAATTACAATAAACCTCTTCGCATTATATTTTATGTTGATATAACATCAACCAAAGTAAAACACCGCACACTGCTGTCCCCGCAAGTAGCACAAGTCAAAACAATTCACAGTTTCACAACGCGGACATAAAATCTTTTATATCAGTATTTAAACATATCTATGCCATTAGACTGGTAAGTACTGGCATGGCAGCTGGCGTTGCCAGACGGCCTGCGCACTCGGCCTGTCGGCTTGCCAAGAAGTTTGGCTTGGCAATTTAGCCGCCACACTTTAAAAACAAATTTCATGTATTTAGGCTATTTTTATATTAATATGAGCGTCTGTTTTGACGAGAATGTGTGTTCAAAACATTACCTGGTTATTTTGGTAACCAATTAACGGATTTAGTATTTAAGTAAAAATAAATGTCGTGAATTTGTGATCTTACGTCTTATCATGAAACTTGAGGAGCTCGATCTTCAAAGTTAAGCAATGCTTGCTAAGGTTGGTCTGTGGATGGGTGACCATCGTAACATACCGAGTTTCCCACATGTTAAGCCGCAGGTTCCAGCTGTCATTTGTAGATCTTTGGCAGTCGTTACCGATAGTCAGAAGTCAGTTAATCTGACTCCAGTCTTGCCATGAAGTACCGTGTTACCCAGTTAATGGGTTGTAGAGGTCTGGTAGGCAGCCGCTCCGCGTAAAATACTGGTATTCATCTAAATCCGGTTTGACTGGAAGCCAAGCCGACTCTAATATTGTTGAGAAAAGGCTAGGCAGATGATGGTCAACGCCGCTGATACATTTTAAGCCGACCCCAATATATGTAGTTGAGAAAAGGCTAGGCAGATTACGTCTTATGAAACTTGACAAAAACAAAATCAGTAAATATGCTCGACTTATGCTTGAGGAAGTTTTATTTTGAGAAATTAAGAAGGAGCTTCAAACTTTGCTCTTGCTCTTATCAAAAGTGGCTTCAAAAGTAGTAGTAGTAGAAGGAGTCTACTTTCGAGTAGTTCTTTAATCCAAAATAACAACCTTATTTGAGTAAAATTACAATCACTCAAATGCAACTGAACCACCTAATGAAAGACGAGATGTTATTATGATACGACGCGTAGCGGATCGCTACGGTTAGCTACGGCGTAGCACTGGCATAGCGTGCTATCTCAACGTCAGCTACGCCGTAGCCAACATAGTAAGTTTTAACACTTAAAAAAATAAAAATAATAACATATCTTTATTTCAGTCATAGTAGCCCACACTTTATTAGTTATGAGTTAGTAACAGATTATGCTTATATGCTATATTAGTGATACTAGGAACCCTATAGCTACCTCCACCTTGTCCTCCGTCTTTGGATGGAGCGGTCGGGGGGAGTTTGGTGACTTAGCAGGATCATCACATGCTCGTTTAATTTTTTAAATTGAAATAGATACGAGTAGTTTGAGTTTTTGATAAATCAAAATACTGTTACAATTATATTATACTGGTTTAATATAATTGGTTAAGGTTTATTCAACAGTCAAATACCTCTCTCTCTATTCTTTAGTTAAATATAAACGTGGGAAGCATATTGCTTCTTATTTATACAAACGTCTAAGAGTATAAACGCACCACCTGAAAAACAATAACTGTATCTTTCATTATGAACCTACTGTGTGAATTTTAAGGGACTAACTAAATATTGCATTTCCAAAGAAACAGCCCTATTACAGACAATGCATATTACATACCTATATGGTTTTCATGAACTCATATTCAATATTAAATGATAGTTTTCTTAAAGTTCATGTAATAATAAATATGGCGATATTACAAAAAATACTTAATTCCAATAAAGGGTTTATCGCAGTTTAAGGTGACCCAAATAAAAGAACAGCAACTATGTAATAATAAAATTATGAAGTTGTTGTTTTTTCTTCATAATATGATAACGACTATAATATGACTATAATATGACTATAATATGACTATAATATGACTATAATATGACTATAATATGACTATAATATGACTATAATATTATAAAGTAAAGTTTGTGAGTTTGTGAAGTTGAGGGACCTCTGAATCTACTGAACCGATTTTGAAAATTAATTTACCAATCGAAAGCCACGTTACTTGTGAGTATTATAGGCTATATTATACTAACCCGAAAAATACCGGCCAACGGAGTGGGCAAGGGTCAGCTAGTACCTAATCTGACACATTGATCAATTTGTTGTACATCACATCTAAGTACCATTATTCATTTTGCGTCCGCCGTAGAAGTACATTAGCAGAGGCTGATGCTCAGCCGTAATTAGCAATAGAAACGTTTTTACCAACCCGTTTAATATGCAATCGAATAGGTCACCTGAAAAAGTCTTTGTAGTCATCATTATGAACAACTTATACTTTGGAGGTAAGCGGTACGGAGAGCAAAGTCCCGCCAACCTCCATTGAATAGGGAGGTTCCTCCGACCAGGCGGTTGTTGTGCCTGGCGGGCTACTGCCCGATAGTTGATATTCGGGCTGAGGTATATGTTCAAACCGCACGGTAAACTCTGCTTGCTCGATGCAGGATTTCGACGTAGTATGGCTTCGCGGTTTTTTTTTTTTTGTTACGATGTAGATTTGCTCCGTTGTTTTTTTTTTTTGTGGAGGCACTGATGCTGCTACAATACTATAGGACCGATACTCTCATCGCAAAAAGAAATCGACTGCCCCATATATTACTGTGCGCATTACTTGACAAAATATACAAAACAGCTGTTTTTTTTTCTTATTTCGGTTTTGCTTATTTCGGGTCATAAAACCGATGACCGTTGGGGTAGACGAGTTCTTGAGTGGAGACCGCGAATCGGCAAACGTAAGGTAGGATGCCCTCAGGCTAGGTGGAGCGACGATATTCGCAGGGTAGCTTGTAGCAGCTGCTGGATAAGAGGTGCTGGAGATCGAGCTAAATGGCGTGCACTTGGAGAGGCTTATTCCCATCAGTGGGATGTTACAATCTGATGATGACGATAATGATGAGTACAATGACCCGTTCAGAAGTGTTGTGTTTATTATGTTACACCTTGTATACTGCTTATCGCGCTGAAAAGGATTTTAGGCATTGAAGTGACTTTTAGCGTTCCTAATAAATAAAATTTAAGCATATTATGACGAGTTCAAATACTGATACCGGTTTTAATTCGATTTTGAGTAGCCAAAAACTAGGTTTTCTTTACTCTAAGATGTATGGCATTATTATATTACGAAATTTGTACATGGTGGACATTCCACTCATACGTAAAAAACGTTTTGGGAACTCTTACATTGTGCGTACACTGTACAGCTAGTCTATTCTGTAAGTAACCATTTCGATATTGAGCTTCACCTGAGTGACAAAGCTCACAATGTAAACTTTATTGCACACAACATAAAGGTCTTACCTTTATACTCACCTCGGATTCCGCTGTCGAGACACAAAAATGTTGTTACAGAATAGCACTACAGCTAAGGAGTGGAATTCCCTGCCGGAATCCTAATAGGCCATTCCTAATAGCTACAAACTGGGGTCTTGAATTCAACAGTGAATAGGTTACACATCAAAATACTGCTTGAAATTAAAATTGATTTTTGAAACTATTTATTTGATTTTGTTGAAAGGTATAGCGTGCCGGTAAAGGTTTTTATCTGTAGGTAAACTAAAAGCATATGAATCCAAAACGCGTTAAATGTACTATAATATGAAAAGCAAGTTCCGAAGCAACACAAGCCGTAGATTCTAGTGCTAAACAGACAAACACATTCCTGAAACAGTCAATTTCTGCTCTGCAGCTTATTACAGTATAGAGGGATTTCCGGCTTTCAGGCGATGCTGGCAAATCTGCTCATCTGTGAATGTTGCCAGCTAAATTAATTATGACGAATCGGTGAGGCGGTTCTTGTTCGCGTTGGTTTCACGAGCACCGGAATTCGGTAGTAGGTAGATGGGCATGGTAACACGTATTACCGTGTGTGGAACGGACTGATATATTTCGTGTAGTTGAGATTGGATTTTTCAAAGACACAGCTACATTCAAACAGGGTTAGCGATTGTCGAGAAGTCGAAAATGTATGGGGTTTAGGTGCATTACCAAAATTTCAGGCTCAACTCTAAAAATTAGCCGCCGATAGGTTGTCGCTTTTCCCAGAAATTCCCGTCCGAGTATCTGTTTTCCAATATCAACGACGAGTAACTCGAGTCAGCCTCTATTCGAGCTCACCTCAATCAAACTGCCCGTCGCGAGTTAAGAATATTGACACCTTTAATAATTGAGGCTGAGTTGAGATGGAATCAAATAGAGAAGAATATAAGAATTGTCTAAAAATCAAATACAATTACAATATACAATTTTGACATGTTTAAATACATGAATGAGCTTCTTGCAAACTAACCGCATTCATGCGTAAACTTAGGTATTAATTGAGATGTTAATTGGAACTGTACACTGTGTACTTACCCGTCGAAAGTGCAGCCTACCGTCTTATAGTATGTACAGTGTGTACCCTGCGCATCTACGTGGTTAACTTAACACTGTGCCCACGGGCATGTAACCTGTGCTTAACACGCTACTTGCACGTATTCACGACTGATTTACTGATTAGCTTTGAATTGTTACTTCATTGTTGGAACGAAGCTCCTTTTACTCTTTGCCGTTCTATTAATGAATTTCGACAGAATTTGTCAATTCTAGAGCCTCTTAGCCGCACTTACATGACACTAACCCAATGAGAGCCAGTCAGAAAGAATTCGTCTTTCGTAGAATTCGACAAATCTTTTCCTGTACTTACTTACCTTTTAATATCCATTTTACAGCGGTTTATTTTTATTACATGCGACAACAGTAAAAAACCACTTAATTGCTAGCTATTAACTGAAAACATGAAAGTGGAAAAAACAATCGTTTTACAGTTCAACTTGAATAATAATGTGGTATAAAATAATTTACAATGGTCTGCTTTTTCATAAAACAGAACATGGCCTAATTGAAATAAACGTTTTTGACTTTGACTTTGGTCGACTAGCAGTAGCCTTTATAAAAAACTTTAATTTCGGAAGTCGGTGTCAAAAAACGAAAAAATAACCAAAAACACCGACACCGACTTCCGAAATTAAAGTTTTTATCTTTCTTCCGAAGTTATTTTGTACCGTGTAGTGTTTTGTTTTTGGAAGTAGGTTGTATTTTTTGTAAAAAAGTTTTTATTTTTTTTACTTTTGAGTGGTACCTAGGTACCTGCGTACCCATTAACAGCGTACCGGCGCAATGTTATGTTAAGAACTGGTGTAAACACTAAAAAAACATGCGATTTCAGCAATCCCGATCCCTTTGCTATCATTTATTGAAGAGTTCCGTTGCTTACCTCCGAAGTTCTTCATCAGATCTTTACCAAATTGAAACGGGACCAGTTCAGGAAAATACTCTTTCAAACAAAAAAGAATCATCCAAATCGGCTGGCAATTGGCTAAAGTATCGCTGAACAAACATTTTTCATGGGATCTCATCATCAGATCCTAATTTATACCTTTCATCATCAGGTCAGCAACATGAGATAATGATTACCAAGCACAAATATCTGAATTGCGTTAGAAAGTTCATGAAAAACATTGTATGTGCCTATAAAATTTGAGGGTTGCCCTCGATTTTCATGGGATCCCATCATCAGATTCTGACATGGTGACAATGGGACCAATCGAGAAGTATAAAAAAAAAAAAAATACAACCGAATTGAGAACCTCCTCCTTTTTTTGAAGTCGGTTAAAAATGTAAACTAAACACTGCTTCTATAATGTTATTCTATTAAAACTGGCGACCAATCAGTGACACGGAGGTCTATACAAAGAGCTATTTGCTATTCTATTAGTGAATGTAATTGTCAAAATAATAAAATATAAGTAATTGATCACATGACATTTTGACAATGTAACTTTGTTAATCCACTCATTTAACGACCGTTTTCCTATCTAAGTTTGTAGATAGATCCCCGAAAACGAAATACCTACCGCTAGCAAAATGTCACAGGTCTAGAGCCTCGGGTTTAAATTCAATTTAATATTATATTTAAAAATAAATGCTAACATATGATTCCGCCTCATAGCAATATCTATAGAACGTCACTGAAAAAATCTGAAGACCGTTATTTTTTCCAAAGGAAAATCCTTTATTTATTTGCACAAACCAATTTTGGGGATGAGGTCGGTAAATGTGAGTTTTTAACAAATTGGATTTCTCATAAAAACTGCTGAAAGCATTATCTTCAAGCGTTGCAATTTAACTTTCTCCCCACTCAATACGAGCTTTTACTTACATTAATTTCCCGAGTTTCGAACAGCGCCACCTGCGGAAACTAGCTCGAACTTTTACATCTTCCGCCGACAAGCCCGCCACCTATAGAACGTTCGGCGCAATTTCGTGAAAGCTTTCAGGCTTTTAAACACACTAGCGCGCCACAGCGCCACCTATCAAACGCCGTCAAAACTAACACTTAGTTCAGCTACTAGCCACTAGGTGGCAGTATATCCGTAATTCAGCCTGAAGCAGCTGTAACATGACTGAGTATTCACCACTGTAAATAGTGCCGCTATTTTCAGCTAGGAGCCGCTGATAGTATGCAGTAATAATATTGACTGGTCGACTACCCACACTACCCACGGTTTTAGCTTGCCAAACTAAAGAAATAATACCGTATCACTTGACTTTATTCAAAGTATTGCGGTGTTGTCAAAATAAATGTTCAGATTAAAAATTGTAGTTGACCACGAACTTACATTAAAAGTTTTGTTGGATACTTCTCGTGTACCAATAATTTTATAATTGGTTCTGACTGCTGCATTTACATTTTCATTGTGCCCTTAAAAGCCAAGGAGTCCCATAAACAGCTGAAATGGGTGCCTGGACCATTATTTAATACTGGTTTTTTGTTTACTGACAGATGGTAAACAGAGTAGTTACTTTATTTTTTTAATAAATTATAGTGATGATTATTTACGGATGTCATTACCTTACAAATGATAAGTATTTACTCGTATGCCGAAAGGTAATTATTTAAAAATATAAGGGAAATAAAATTGATTCTTAGTATTTCAGATTAGAAAACAGCATATTTTGATAGTAAAGTCCTAGTATATTTACTAGAACTTACCCTTTAGTAATAGATAGTCAAATTATAAGCAGTAAATCTGCAGCCCAGGTTGAAGTACCAACCTTGAACTATAGTAGGTCAAGGGCCAGACATTGTTACAGGGATTACTCTGGACTCTGTAGCGCAGGACAGCTGTGTCGCCAAGTAAGACGCATAGGCTCACGGTATTATTAGCCTGTAAAGCCTTTAATAATGAGTAATCGCCCACTGGCTCTAGGATTATTGTATAATATGAAAACTGAAATGGATTTATTTCTAAAGGGGATCTCAAATGGTAGAAATAACTTTGATTAATCTCTGCAACTGCCAATTGGTTTTGTTTTTTTTAGGGTTCCGTACCTCAAAAGGAACAAACAGAACCCTTATAGGACCACCTTGTTGTCCGTCCGTCTGTCTGTCAAGACCCTTTATCTTGGGAATGCGTGGATTTATCGAGTTGGGATTTAAACTATATACACAGGTCCACGGTCCCTTAAAGCTGTGAAAAAATCATAGTTATATGTTAACGTAAAAAAAGATACGGCCGCATATGCTGCAAAAAAAAACGATTTTTTCGACACTCAAGGGAATCAAAATTCATAGGGTACTTCCCGTTGACCTAGAACTATGAAATTTGACCAATAACAAATTGTTGAGTTATTTGTTAAACTTTTTATATGGAACAAAATAATACTTCTTCCACCTTCCACCTGGCGTTAATCCCGGCTATTGCCAGGGTCCGCCTTCCTACTTAGCTTCCTCCACTTTGCCCGGTCTTCAACATCCTTCTCAGTCAGGCCATTGGCTCTCATGTCGGACTTGACGACGTCCAGCCAGCGCTTGCGAGGGCGACCACGGGGCCTAGCCCCAAGAACAGCCATATTCATGCATCTCCGACCAACGTACTCCATAGGGCGGCGCATGATGTGGCCATACCATCGCAGACGACACTCTTGCAGTTTTTCCCCCACGTCACGGACACCAAGACTACCTCGGATGTAAGAGTTGCGCATGCGATCGGATCGCGTTACGCCACTCATCCACCTCAGCATCTTCATCTCCGTGACGCGAAGCTCCTGGGTGTGTCTGCTTAGTGCTGGCCAACACTCGCCCCCGTACAGTAGGACAGGCCGAATGATGCATTTATATATCTGCCCCTTGAGCTTCGGAGGCATTTTGCGGTCGCATACAACGCCCGTCACCTCGCGCCACTTCGCCCAAGCCGCGCCAATACGTGCTTGGACATCGTCGTCCACGTTGCCAGACTCGTGCAGCACGGATCCAAGGTACCTGAACGTATCGGACTTTCTGATCAGGTCCGAACCTATTCGGATGGTGTTTGTATCCGTGCTGCCACAGGACATGTACTCAGTCTTCGCCACATTTAGTCTCAGACCACCGTTTTCAAGCGTGTCCTTCCAAATGTTGACTTTGCGCTCAAGATGGGCTTTGTTCTGATTAACGAGGGCGATGTCATCGGCATACATCATTAGCCATGGAGGCTGATCTTGGATGTTTGCCGTAACTACATCGAGCACTACGTTAAACAAGAACGGGCTAAGAGCCGAGCCTTGGTGAACGCCAACCGATATTGGGAAGCCATTCGATTCGCCAACAGCGGTCTGGACAGAGGACACGGAATCGCGGTACATGTCTCTGATAATGTCAATATAGGCCTCGGGAACGCCCTTGAAGCGCAGTGCCCACCAGATGGACTGCCGAGGTATACAGTCGAAGGCCTTCTGCAGGTCTAAAAAGGCCATATGCAAAGCTCTCCTTCTCTCTCTGTAAGCCTCAGCCAGATTCCGTAAGGCGAACACTGCGTCCATGGTGCTGTTACCCGCCCGAAAGCCATATTGACACTCAGAGACAGCACACTCGCTACGGAGCCGTGTGTCAATGATGCGCTCGAAGAGCTTCATGGTGTGGCACATGATCTTGATACCGCGGTAGCTACCACAATCCTGTACGCTACCTTTGCCTTTGTAAACAGGGATAATCAGGCTAAATCGCCACTGGTTCGGCATTTCCTTGGTGATCAGGATGCGGTTAAAAAGATCCGTCAGAAGGTCCACACCATGTGGGCCCATCGCCTTCCACACTTCAATTGGCACATTGTCAGGCCCGACAGCTTTCCGGTTCTTCATGTGGCGAAGAGCAATGCGGGTTTCGTCGGGGGAAATAGGGGAAATAAGCCCAAGGTTAGGAGGCGGTTCCGGAGGAAGGTTATGGGGATGCTGTTTGTTAGACAGCTCCGCGAAGTATGTACACCATCTCTCCTTAACAGAGGGGGCATCGTAGAGCAGCTTACCCTGGGCGTCCCTTACATAAAGACATTTGCTAATGTCCCGTGTAGCTTTCTCCCGGCCACGCGCCAGCTTAAAAATAAGCTTTTGCCCCTCCGCAGTTTCCAGCTTGTCGTATAAGGGCGCCAGACTT
This sequence comes from Lacanobia oleracea, assembly GCA_950371165.1. Lineage (NCBI taxonomy): Eukaryota > Metazoa > Arthropoda > Insecta > Lepidoptera > Noctuidae > Lacanobia > Lacanobia oleracea. The sequence continues at coordinate 1,760,424 of OX493385.1, forward strand.
TTGCTGCGGGCTCTGGCTACAGCTTTTTTGCAAGCGCGCTTAGCCGCTCCATATGCCTCCCTGTCATCCGGAGAGTTGGACCCTTGCCACTGTTTAAATAAAACCTTCTTCTTCCGAGTCGCCTCCTGCACCCCGTCATCCCACCACCACGTCTCCTTTCCTATGGTGCGGCCACCACGAGAAGTGCCAAGGACGCGCTTACCCGCACCGGTAATTGCTGAATGGATCCTACTCCAGATCTCTTGAGCGGACTCATGCGGAGCACTGATCTTGAGATGCTCGACCTCCGCGATGAAGTCCGACTGCCTAGGACCATCAAGCAACCACCACTTAGTGCGGGGTTTGCGTTTCTCGGTCACTCTCTTCTTCGGTACAACCGCAAAGTCCAGGACAAGGAGGCGGTGTTGAGCCGTTAGGCTTTCGCCTGGGATGACTTTGCAGTTTGTAACCTTGGCAATGTGGCACCGTCGCACCAGCAGGTAATCTATTTGGGTTGAGTAGGCACCACTACGGTACGTAATAAGATGCTGGGGCTTCTTCTAAAAGAATGTGTTCGCGATGGCTAGGTCAGACACAGCGCAGGTGCTAAGTATATTGACTCCCTCTGCGTTTAGCTGGCCATAACCAAAACCACCGTGAACACGTCCATACTCTCCAGCAAACTGACCTACGTGACCGTTGAGATCCCCCCCAACCAAAACACCTTCGGAATTCGGGATAGCGCGCAATACATCCTCGAACTCATCCCAGAAGGCCTCCTTTTCAGACTCACAGCAACCAGTCTGAGGAGCATAGGCGCTGATTAGGTTCGTTACCGACCCTTCGAACAGCACCCTAACTCGCATCAACCGGTCGCTGCATCGGTCTACTTCAAGGAGTCCATCCTGAAGGTCCCTAGACAGCACCACGGCCACTCCGCTCCTACCCGTTGGTGATCCGGTGTACACTAGCCGGTACCCCTGCCCGATGTCACGTGACTTATTTCCCTTCCAGCGCGTCTCCTGAAGGAAGGCGCACTGGACCCGACGCTTCGCAAGTACGTCTGCGAGTTCTTGGCAACGTCCGGTTAGGGAGCCAATGTTCCAGGTGGCAAAGCGGAGCTTCTTCTTGGGTACTATCCTCTTTAGCCGTGCCCGTACTTGACACGGTAGCCCTAGCCCACTTATCGCAGGTTTAGGGCAATGTGCCTGCGCGTCGTTATGCGGCGACGCCCTAGACCGAGTACCCTTACCTAACTTGTTTCTCGCCATACATATATGACTGAAGTTGGTTTTACGTGGGGCGACCAGCCGTCTGACCCCCACAACCCTACAAGAGGGAAACCAGGTTCGCCAGAGCCTCGTCCGTTGGACAGCAGGGTGCACGGCTAGCAGGTGAGGTTGGCTTGGGTCTTTAAGATGGCAACGGACCCCATACACCCCATACATTCAGTATTATTTTGTTCCAAAATAATACTGAATGTATTATTTAATTAAAACCTTATCGTTATTAATCGTAACATATTTAACTGTTAACCTTATAAAATGTTATTTTAACGTCTTCCACTGCCAAATATATTGTCAGCTTACGAAATGGTCGATAGATGGCGCTGCACTGATGACGCGTTTTTCTGGATCGCGGTGTTAAAACATATTTTCTAAAGATGGGTATCGATGTATTTATCGTGACTGAAACTAGGCCGTCCATTTCCATTCTAAAAGGTCTTGAAAAGTATCTGCTATGCCCCGTCGTTAAATCTCTGATTTGTTCTGGTTCGTTAATCGTGCATTAAGCATTTATCGTAGAACTGTCTTGCACTAATTTGGTACTTAAAAAGTACTGGATGGTTCGAATTGCGGGTTAGGTCTGTAGGTTTCTGTAGCAAAGTTGCTAACTGATATGCTCCGCGATAGATTCTAAGCTCAGAAAAGATTAGAAAAAATTGCTGGACTTGATGCCTGAACTACTTATAATGCGTATCTACCTACAAATTTGTACGGAACCCTTGGTGCGCGAGCCCGACTCGCTCTTGACCGGTTTTTTTTTAATTTGATAGCCACATCCATGAAGAAGGCTAAAGGCAATACGTAGCACGTACGAAGCCGCGGGAAAAACCTCGATTTAAATAAAACGATTATTACTAACTTGCTGTCATAAAATACCGTTTTGTTCTTAATGTATAAGTATTTTACATGTCCTTCCTGGTGCCAATAGGGAGTAACTAAGACGTTCCTGCTTGTATGAGAGTCCAAGTAGGTTTTATAGAAAAACTATTTATACTCTTTTTTCATTTTTATTGTCGCCACAACAGAATTACGAGTTTAATAAATTAATGCTTTATTTTAGGAACCAGAATTTTAATTTTAACTTCTTATTACCGTTAAGGCAGTAAGGTCTAATGACCCCACATACCTTGTTATTATTATTATTTATTTTACCTGCCTATGCGAATTTTACTATACGATACGTTTCAAGAAAACAGCTGACTATCTCTTCTTTCTGTATTTTTTTTTTATTTTTATATAGATATGATAAATGCCTTCTTTCATTGTAACCAACAAGGATATGAATCTTTTAAAAAAAGCTATTTCAAACATTAATATACAAATTATTTCTTTGTTTTTTGCCTTAGCGAATAAAAATAAATATATTTAAGTATATCTATACACCTATTATTAAACTTTTCATCATGATCCTAAATACCTCACATTTTATTGATTGATTTTTCAAGGTCTTTAAACACACATTTTATAACTATTTTAATACATTTAAGAAAATGTTAAATGTAACTGACATCCATATTCTCAGTTCTTTTCAAGTCCATTCCTCCATTTGACTCAATCGCCCTGACAACTCTCACGTCGAGGATGTATACTCTCTAAATAACAAGTTATATTTGTAAAGGGCAAGCTATATCTTTAACAGACAAAATATTTTAGGAACGTGGTGCCCTTAAGTGTCTCGTTTTATCTCAACAACGTGCCACTTTAGGGCACTATGTTGCTAAAATTTTTGTTTTTTTTTAAGTGTCCTCTAGTGTTTTAGATCGGAAGCCACCAATTTGAAAAAATAAAACAAATTGGAGGCAAGGTGCTGTGCCAGGTCCCGTAGAAAAATGTTCGAACCCTTTGATGGTCGGAAGCTGAGGAGGAGGTAGAGAGTGGAGTGGAATGATTGACTAAGCACATGGGTGTTATGTTAATGATGACATTGGTACTTATTCTTTGCTTTGTTTTCAGGTAAGTTTCCTTTGTTATAAATCTACTAGAGTTCTCATCAGTAAAGGTAAGATTAGGCATAAGTTATTTTCAGGTTTTTTTAGGTTGTAGTATACTAAGCTCTTATTTTTCGAAACAGTTCCAAGCACTCGGGTTCAACTTATAAAAGTTAAGTTAATGGTTTATTGTATACATACGAGTACTTATATCTGTTATAAAAATGTATGTATATAAAATACAGCGACAAATAATATAAAATAGCGGAACTTCTTTTGACGTCACACCAAATGACTAGGTACAAATCTAAAAAAAAATTAAACTAAACTGTTTAATTCAGGTTCCTGCTATTGGCACTAGAAATTTAAAAGTTTATCTATTACCAACGTTTTTTGGGCATATTTTGAGGTTTGAGAACATTTATTCTCATAAGAATTAATTTAAACAATCATCTCATCATTATCTGCCTAGCCTTTTCCCAACTACATTGGGGTCGGCTTCCAGTCAAACCGGATTCAGCTAAATACCAGTGTTTTACGTGGAGCGGTTACCATACCTCCACAACCCATAACTGGGTAACACGGTACATCTTGGCAAGACTGGAGTCAGATTTACTGGCTTCTGACAATCCGTAACGACTGCCAAAGATCTACAAATGACAGCCGGGACCAACGACTTAACGTGCTTTCCGAGGCACGAAAGAAACTAGATATGTTAAGATGGTCACCCATCCCCAGACCAACCTTGGCAAGCGTTGCTTAACCTTCAAGATCGACCCGTGCGGCTGTTATTATTTAGCCACGAGCTCCTCAACCAATTAATTTAAACAATGTACATTCAAAACAAGGGGCTCCTTTATTTGTGCCCAAATGCTCGTAAGTACGTGGTATACGCGGAAACAACTAACTGCAAACAACCTTCATTGAATCTTTTTTACCAACAAACCAATTCAATTTAAAACAACACTATCATGCTTACTGAGACCATTGTTGTAACGACGCTGACGTGGATGTAGTGTACTTACCCACCAACGTAGAAGTAGTATACCAACCTACCAAAGCAGAAGTAGTATACCTACCCAGGTATAATAATACGTACCTATTCTACCCTTAGTAGGTCTGAAGGTAGAATAGATATGTATTCCTAAAACCGCGCAAACATTCACACTGAAAATTCAATTAAAGCAAGAAGCTCGCATTTGTGCAAAGTGCTTCATACGTTAGTATCGTGAAAATTAAACGACAGAAGTACCAAACACACACATCGTATGCAACGCGGTGCATACGTTGCGTACGTAACGCAACGTATGCAACGCGTTGCATACGATAAGTGTGTCTCTCGGTAATGTAATGTGGGATAAAATAATTTACAATGGTCTGCTTTTTTCAAAAAACAGAACATTGAAAATAATTTTATTACTGTCACCGTAAAATTTTTACTTCCCTAGGATTATAAAATATCTTGAGATATTATCTATACTAATATATAAAGCCGAAGAATTTGTTTGTTTGTTTACTTGAACGCGCTAATCTCAGGAACTACTGATCCGATTTGAAATTCTTTCAGTGTTAGATAACCCATTTATCGAGGAAGGCTATAGACTGTATATCATCACGCTAAGACCAATAGGAGCGGAGCAGTAATGATAATTGTGACGCAGACGAAGTTGCGTGGGACCACTAGTTTATACAAATATAGTTTTACATACAAAATCAAAAGTCCAGATATCATAATGCATTGCATACGTTGCGTACGTGGGACCAGTTTGTCTCTAGCATTAGTCCTTGACTTGACTCTACCTCGAAATATCAAATGGACAGTTAAAGTTTTTTATTCTCTTCTTACTTAAAATAAGGACTTACGAATTATGGCGAACAAGAACTTGTACTAAGTTACGTAACAACAAAAAACATCCTAAGTTCAATAAACTCAAACAAACATGCGTGTAATACGAAACTGACGAACATTTTTTCTTGGACAGTTTACAGTTTAGAGATAATCGCTATCGTCTAACGTTGCCCCACACTAGGAATTTCTTCTTTATCGTGGGAAACATACACTAACAGCCAGATTCGGAACAACTTTACGTTTGAACAAAATTTACAAAAGAAAATGTCAAATGTTATAAAAAGTAAACCCAGTTGCAAAGACAACTCCACTTTTTCAAAACCATTAAGTTCAAAACCACTTCTTAAGTTCCAGATTTAAGAATAAACATACAACTTGTCATTGGTTTTAAAACTCACTTGAAAGTTAACTAAACGCCTAAATCATACATTACCTAACCTACTATCTGTTAAGGTACTATTAGTAAGCCACCTAATGGTATAAGCCTCAATATTATAAACCCCATGAAGTAGGAATACTGAACATGTTCTGTGCCGTGGCACCGCCCGCGACGTTGCGACTGACAGCCGCTAAGTCGCTGACGCACTGGGTGGCGCGCGCGCATAACTTATCGCTTATCTCAATGGTGCACTGATTTATTTGCATTCATGTGCACGCGAAGGGATTTGAATAGGATTTTTTTAAATATCTTTACCAGTTGTGAATGTTCAGTATAATTTTTTTAGATCTTGGGTTTTAGTCAAAGTGATATAACAGCCACAAAGAGTTTCTTAAATCCAAAACACTTTAGTGACATTGCCATAGCACATAGTATTCCCTGTCATTAGGTTAAACGCTTTGTCTACACCCTCTTGCTATTGGAAAAATGTTTATTTTAAGTTTATGCAATAAATAAAATTGTAATTTGGCAGTCGTGATTGATTTTTAAGTTTGAGATTGGCAGTCGTGATTATTCAACCCATTTCAATGGATTAACTACTATATTACCGTATTTGTCCAATCTTATTTTTAGACGAAACTACCCAAGCTGTCTTATAAATTTTTATCCTTTTGCTGCAGCCTACAGAGTAGAAAACTTCTCTGGCATTGTTGCATCTTTTATTTCATTACTAACTTACCGGCCAAACGCTGTATAGCCCACGACCTACCAAATATACACAACAAAAAAAAGGGTCCAGCTGTTTCGGAGGAGATCGATAGCAAACACTGACACGAGATTTTATATATTAGATTTTATAAATTGTTTTATTCTTTTTAATAAACTTGTGGAAAATTCTCAAAGCTGACAAAAAGTAAGCCATCTATGATTCCATTCACAAGTTTAGAAAACAAAAAGTTAAGAAGTTATTATCCTTCTTAACGTGGCTTATTGGTATTCTTAGAAAAGCCGAGGGATCATAGAATAACACTGTTTTTTATTTGATTGCGTGATAAGGACGGCCACATAAACAAATTAACTTGAGCCCGAGGAAAAGCGACATTCTATCATGTATTTTTCATAAATTTTGGACTTTTTGGCTATTGTTATTGCTTTTTTTTTACGAGTTTACGATAACAATATTTGCGAAAACACGTCGCCGAATTCGATCGAAACAGTTACCGCGGTTCGTAGGAAAACGGGTGGGCTTTATTCAGTAAGAGTCTGTCACTCTCTTCCGCTCTAAAGCGAAAGTACTCATTTGCTGATTTCAAATTCAAAACTAAAAAAAGGCTCGAAGTTCTTTTAGCCCGCTTTAAAACTTACCGTACAATAACTTACAGATTTCCAGTCATATTTATGTACTAAAGTACCAAGCAACACGAAATACAGAACAGTTAACAACCACACTGACTTACAACGAAATAATACCGCCCTCATCTTACAGTCCCACCGTCACACAATACCTTCGCCCTCTTATTCAGAAAATGAACTTGTTCAAACCAGAACCAGTATAATTATTAGCCCCCGTCATTATGCTTGCGTGCTCCAAACGGAAGAGCTGAGGAAGTGACGATTAGATTTGTTGAGCTATTTGGCGCTGATAATCGTCGGCGACAAGCCACTAATGACGTTCGGACTAACAGCTATTTATTTCAGTTTGGTTACACACGCCGATCTCATTGTAAGTAGTGGGTGCTGTACATGGTTCGCTGTTTAAAATTGCAGTGGTTTATTGGTGTTCAATTGTTAAAGTTAGGTTGTGGAACAAAACAGAACTTACTGTTTTTTTTTGAGTTCCACAAAAAAAGATTCAAAACGGTAGTCAAACACACAGGATGCTGTTTTCATTAAAATATAAATTTTGATATTAATACAAATAAGGCTACTGCCGCTTTTTATCGGTCTTTACATTTTATAAAGAGAAGAGATATGAGAAGCTCGTGGCTACGAGTAACAGCCACACAGGTCGATCTTCAAGGTTAAGCATCGCTTGCCAAGGCTGGTCTGTGGATGGGTCACATGGGACCATCTTAACATACCAAGTTTCCTCCGTGCCTCGGAAAGCACGTTAAGCTGTTGGTCCCGGCTGTCATTTGAAGAACTTTGGCAGTCGTTACGGATTGTCAGAAGCCAGTAAAGCTGATTCCAGTCTTGCCAAGAAATACCGTGTTGTTACCCATTTAATGGATTGTGGAGGTCTGGTAGGCGGCCGCTTCACGTAAAATACTGGTATTCAGCTGAATCCGGCTTGACTGAAAGCCGACCCCAATATAGTTGGAAAAGGCTAGGCAGATGATGACATTATATAAAACTCAAAGCTTGAAATCATCATAAATATTTCACTAAATCACTGCACTAACTCGAAAACTTGAGAAAATGGGAAAAGGAATTGATTCCAGGTACCAGTTAAAAGTATAAGCTAAGTATAAAAGAACATTGTGCAAAAACTGTACATTATGATAACTCTCCCTTCAGTCATTTGATGATTTCCCATCCTTAAAAAAAGGACTAGAATAAAATCTTACCTAATCTAAGACACCACTGAATTGCGTAGATGGAAGAAACAATGGCGAGGATACCTGGATTTATTCTCTGAAATCAGCAAGTTTGTGCACGCTAGCTGATCTGTAATTGTCATGGAGTGAGACAATTAAAGACTAGAATCTTGTACTAACACGAAACGTCGGGAAATTTCCTGTCAAGACAAGAGATACTTCTTATAAACATCAAAATCTTTAGTAAGTGCTAGAAGTCGTGCTGAGATGGGGATCCTGGCTTGTTCCAAATAGGAAAACGTGTTTTTAAATTTAATACAAGCCGTGCGAGTGTAGTTTTAAAAACTGTAATTATTCTAGACGCTGCAGATTAAGCTGTGTTTCTTTATCAGAGATACACCAGATTCTTTTATTAGAGGTAGGTCTCTTACTACTTTTAAACATTACTAGTAAAATGAAAAGACAGCTTCATTAATTGGGTACCCCTTACCTCTTCTAAGGTAACTCTTGTAAGTATCGTTAAAACGGTGATAACATAGTCCATATCTTTCAAATAAATACACGTTTATTTGATTGTACACAAAGTACTGTTTTTTCTTTAGTTTAGTACTACGAGTATCAATTGGAAGGATTAGTTATTTTATGTTTGAAGTCTATCTGAAAATCCCGGAACACAATAAAGTAGACATGACGAAACTAAATTGGCATGGTATCTGTAACTAAGGGATCCCTTCGGATTGTCGGGAAATAAGGATGACTATTATTTAAGATTCTTCTTTCTTTTGTTTTTCTTTTACGATTTCATTGTTTTGTAAAGATCAGAAAACAAAGCAAATAATATTATGTTTACATATATAATATTTTGTGCGCGGTTTATTTCACCAGGTTTAAGCAGAACAAAACTAAAAGCAATAATAATTCTATTAAATGATAAGTTTTCATGGCAATTTTGCATTTGAACTCAACCATATCTCCTACAATCAACACTGAGAAAAAAAACAACTGATTTCCAAAAACAAAACACTACAATGATTAATTTTTCGTTTTTTGACACCGACTTCAAAAATTATAGTCATATTATACTTTGTGATGTTTTATTTTTGCAAGTCGGTTGTACTTTTTGGAAAAAAGTTTTAATCATTTTGTAGTCGTACGTGCTACTTTTGTACGTTACTGCGTACCCACTCACAGCGTACTATTATGCTATGAACTGGTGTAAACAGTAAACAGACATGCGACTTTAGCAATCCTGAGAGATTTGCTATTATTTATTGAAGAGTTCCGTAGCCTACCTCCAAAGTTCTTCATCAGATCTTCACCAAATCGAGAGACTAGTCCGGGAAAATACTCTTCCAAACAAAAAAGGATCATGCAAATCAGTTGACAATTGGCCAAAATATATCATAACAAACATTTTTCCTGGGATCTCATCATTAGATACTGACTTATATCGTCCATTATATATTCCAGTCGATTAAAAAGGGTAATAATATTTTTCAGTGCAATTTACGAGTCATCATTTTATCTTCGAGCTCACAACATGCTTTCCAACCCCAGTTTTTGTATAATTACAAAACTGACAAAGCCATAGTTTTATAGCTATATCTCCAACAACACCCACATTCAATAATCTAATTCTATTTCCACTAACAAATTAACAATCAAATAAAAACAAAGAACAAAACTAAAAGCAATTAGTTTGTACAAGTTTTTCCTCAAATATTCTGAGACAGCCAAATGGCGTGCTCCTTGGGTTCTACTTATAAGTAATACAATATAAAAAAACTAGTAATTAGGTACATGTGGGGTAAGCGGCGATCGATAGCTGGCGACGCACGGGCTTACCGAATCGATTGCTTACATGACATTCTAAGTTAGGAAACATAGGGGGACTTAGATTGGGCGGATGCGCGGGAAAAAATATGAAAAACGCTTGTGTAATAACATATATCAACTACGACTGAGTTTATAATGCTGGCAGATAAGCAAAAGTTGTCACAGGGGCTTAGCAAAGTATGGATTGACGCATTTGAAGCGTTGACGAGAGATTGTGGAAGGAGGCCACACTACGGGACGATTTGAAGGCGACAATAGACCTGAAGTGGAAAAATTACGTAAAAAAATAGTGCAGTCGAAAGTGCAAACTCACTTTTAGATATTTTTATCCATGATTTTGTGAGATGAGTTAGTTATAATTTAGATTTTTGCCAACTCGACCAAAGTAATAGGCACAACTTGTCAAAGTTTCATTGTGAAAGGTTTTTGATTAGGCAGATACTCTAATTCTATTATAATCATCCTTTATTCAGCTGATAAAAGTCCCTTTCTAGAAATAATCTTCCCCTAACGTCCATGTTATGTTTCCAGACTAAAACTATTTTCAAGCTCGCCTTCACAAACTGTCTTCACCCGTATGTTTTCAAACATAGCGTTACTACACTGTATCAGAACAAATACCAACGCGCGGCGTTTGGACAAAGAATTCATAATAATTATGTGCGTCTTGTTTTTTTAACATGTTGGGAACCGTATTCGAAAGTGTAAAATAAAGCAAAATTATAAACAATTTTGTAATAAATCCCGCAATTTCATTATAAAGTAATAATCATACTAGCCTGCAGCTATCCCAGCTAATGTTAATTTTTATTAAAAGTCATTATAGAACTTCCCAATACTAAAAATAGCAATCTTCCATACCAATAACTAGCCCTTATGGGATGAATTTACAAAAATCATCTCTAAGTTCTTACCCACTTTTTACGAATGATAAGAAAGAAGAGAAAAAAAAGACCAAGCGTTTTATGATGTTTATCCTAGCTCCTTATTGAATCTTTACACTAAAGTTCCAAATACGTAAAAATAAATATTGCAGGTTTGTTCAAAACAAAACCAGAATGGTAACCATCTTAATCTAGAATGTCTGAACAGTTTCAGACAGACCCAACTGTCAGCCTGCCAGATTCAATTTGCAGAGACCGAAATATAACGGCCAGACAGAACTTGACTTGACCAGCGCCTTCCCAATTTAGACAACAAAGGAGGCCTCGTATCAGAAAGCATCCATCGTGTAATTCGCAATTAGTTCGGAAAATCCGAATGCGTCGTCCCGCCTTTCGACTTCCCAAATAAAAATGATTTCGTCAATTATTTACTCGCGAAATTATCTTTAGGGCGACTCCTTATTATCTAGGTAGGTAGGCATCTAACCCTTCATTTATCAAAAAGCAGGTAAACACATTCTGTCATGATAGAATTGGTTTCTCAAGCCAAAACGTACTACATTTCTAAACAAATACGACTCAAACGAAAGCTTTCTCTCATCGGGATTAAATCCCATCGGAATTTAAATTGCCGGCGTCTTATTTACGTTTACCTTCAGTTGTTCTCGCGGATTTAAATAAAACAACCTGAAAAATATATGCTTTCACTTTTATCTGATGCGGCAGTCGAAAAAATATCGATACGGAAAAAACCAAGTTCTAAATATGTTTAAATTTTTTTTTTTAATGTTTGGTAAAAATTGGATCCCTAGAAAAAAAAAATTCTGCTAGTTTGATTAATTTAAACATAACCTCACGCTTTTTCCCTAAGGTTTAGGTGGAAACTAACGAACGCAACCTACTCTGCCTATTTTCTGTTTGTTTTTGTACGCGTGTTTCATGAATGTGCTAAATAAATTTTATTCTATTCTATTCTTCTATTCTATTCTATTCTACTCTGATTTTTACTGACCCCTTCAATCTAGAAATATTTATAAACTTGCTGTTCCCATGGATTTTCACCCGTGGCCTACAAGAACCGGAGTCATTGGTGCGGCTTTTTTTACTAAACTTGCAGTAACGATCACTTAATTAAACAACTGAATACCGCGCCATGTTTCCCGTGTATGTTTAAGTGACATTGGTTTGGCAGGGGCCATAGACCATTCATAGTGGTTGGTAACCAATCCACTTTAGTCAGCCAAACCCGTAGTCCGATTGCTTTGTTTCCATATTTTGCAATTAATGGTCTTGCACCAACCGGTGATGGTCCTCGGTAAACTTTTATAGTGCACACAGTGATAATCGTCCTTTGGTGCCCTTTTCCATTTGAAATGTCCAACGGGGCTCCTGCGAGTTCGCTTCGGCTCCTCGTATGATTCATACCAAAGGTCCGGGACCCGACGGCACCAATATTGTCAAGACATAAAATAATCTATACTAATACATAATGCTGAAGAGTTTGTTTGCTTGTTTGCTTGAACGCGCTACAGGAACTACACATAAACAAAATAAAGAGAACATAATAAAGAGTATTCTAGTCTATTCCATTCTATTCTACTGGACCGATTTGAAAAAATCTTTCAGTGTTAGATAGCCCATTTATCGAGGAAGGCTATAGGCTATATAACATCACGCTAAGACCAATAGGAGTTGTGGCCTGGGTCAACTAGTTATAAGTAAGTAGGTAGATATTACATGACATTATTTCTTGTTACTACTGTTCATTTGTTTTTCTACTTTTGACATATTGTCGAATTTCGAATGTGATGATACGGAAAGTAACTCAAAAAGACGCCTAAAAAGTTCTAAAGAAATCACTATGCAAGCGGTAGCAATTGATGGAACTTGTTTAGTACAATCACAGTCATGTTTGATGCCACCAACAATTGGCAGAAATAGACGATGACTTACATACATTCATTGAGCGTAAAGTTTTTACCGTACCTAACATTTCCACAACCGGCATTATCCGTATCCACTATCTTTCGATCACAAAGAACTATAAGAAATCGAAACAAATTATATTACAAGCTATGAGAATAAAACTAAACTTAGATGCAATCCAACTGACATCAGACCCCATTAAATATTTAGACAAGTTCGAATTCTAGATACCATAGCATTTGAAATTGGTTTATTTAATCATCGGAGCTTCGACTCTGCAAATAGCCGCCGGGGGCTGGACTGAGCTGAATTTATCTTTGTCTTAGACTGGTTGAGGACTTCAAGTGATGTCTCTCTCGGAAACTGTGAAGTTTAAAACAGGATGGCTATTTTTGTTAACGTCTAGCTTCGGGTTTTTGATATTTAGATTGAATCTTGGAGATAGGATTGTATGGTTGAAATTGTGACACGTGTTTGTACTTATCAATATATAGGAATAGTTTAGCTACTGTTTCAGTTATTTTGTTGTTCTGGATGTCTTGGTGTGTCAGAGGGCATACTCGACTAATCTTTGAGAAAATCGCACTTCTTAGACAGAATCTGCCCAAAAGCACTTTTATGTTCCTTTATGTTTCTTAAGTTTTTCACGGATTGCAAATAGTACTCGTAGATTTGGCCGTCTGGTGCACGAATACCAGAAAAACGGTTATTGTCCATGGGCTATTTTTTCAAGGTGTGATCAAGTCTCTTACCCCGCAAGTCAATTTTATCAAAGTCAAAACTCAGTATAGCAGTTTTAAAAAACACTTCCCATAAACTTCAGCAGCAAACGATGCTCCAATTAAATTGGGTGGTCTAAACTTCATCACGATCTCCCCAGCGTTTTTCTCAGCAACATGTGGATCGCCTACAGTGTAACCGGATGCAACTGAAAACTAGTATTTTACAAGGAGAGAGCCCATCGGAACAAAAGAATGAAATAAAATAACTTTTAAGCAACGTTCGCATTCACATCTCATACGCAATCTTTTGGACGACACGGTAGGCGCAGTGGTTCAGCGATTGGCTGCGGAGCTGCGTATCGCGGCTTCAATTCACAGCACAAATGATTGTATGGCCTACAGATAGTTCCGGTTCTGGCTGTTTGTGTATGTGACTTTGTATGTTTGTAAACGCACCCACGTTAGCGTTACAGGAGAAATTCCTAGGTGGGTCAACTTTAAAAAAAAGCCTCAATTTCCACTCATTTGTGACAGATTGCGACTGACATGCGAATTCGAACGAAAGGACTATCCTTTTTTTGTAAGAAGCAAATCGTTGAAGCACTTGTCAGTGTCAATAAATGTTTCTCTTATGATTACAATGTAAAATAGTGACCTTTCGTTTTCGTCTTGAAGACATCCAGAGAAGACGATCGCGGTGGAGGAGGAGGAATGTGTTGTGCTCTATAGCATCACAAAACATACCATTTGCAGAACTGTAAGAAGCTAGCTTAGGTAGCCCGTATCAATGATTCTATTAACGATTATGAATGACGCCTTTCTAGTTTCTGCCAACCCCCTGGGAAGAGTTATAAGACCATAATTACTGAACCTATTGAGCTATTTGTACTTAGTAGCATATGGACGATTAACGCCTAGTCATAAATAATTTTCTTTGGCACTATTCGGGATCATAATCAAGAACTTAGCCGGTTTATCTAGGTGCTTAGCGGTTGAGTCGCGTTGCCGGGCGGCCAGGCTGACCGCAAGTGCCGGCTATGTTTGCCAATAAGACGGCCATGTGTTATGTATGGACGCTCAATTGCCTGCAACAGCCTGTCTGTTTAAAGACATACCTAGTTTATGGGGTGTCTAAGAAGATATATTAATGTTTTAGCTGGTAAATCATCGACTGGCTACCAGAGGTTGGGGTAATTACCGAATTTTTATGGCACAAAGTCAAATCATTTTAAAAAGACAATTAAAGAGCGCTGATATGATGTTGAGATTTACATTTGTTTGAGGGTTTACTTTAGATGGTAACCAAACCATCGTGGTTTAGTTACCATCCATACCAGTGGTGATGGTGGTGGTGATGGATGTTGATGGTTGGTGGTGATGGTAATACAATGTATTAGGTGCCCACAGGTAAAGACAAATGTTTATTACCTTGACAGTTCACAAGTGTGATCGGCGATCATTTAATTTTTGTGTGAGATGCAATATTTTTGTTGAGTTTTTGATTAGAGGTGAAAATACTATAAAATGCATCAGTAATTAAATAAAATACCTAAAGGTATCTTTCCTATATTTTCGCTAGTGCATTTTAAAACACTATGTTAATGACTATTATTATACTTGCAAATTTTATTGCAACCCATTCTTTTTTAGGACTTTTAATTTAAAAGGTAATTATTAACATCAAATACCCAACCGAATTCAAGTAGGTCTAGTGTTACAAGCACCTGACCTCAACGAAGGCCATAACTTATACGCACGTGTTTATAGAATGACACTAGTATATTTTTTCTGCTGGCCAGTCTTCTTTTATGTGTGCTTAAATTGTCTAGGTTTTTTTTAGATTTTATTTTCGCGATGTTAGTTTTGGTCCTGTAGTAAAAGTGGTACATAATGATGAGTACAATGCTCCCTTAAGAGGTACTGCGTTTATTCTGAGACACGCTGTTCATTGATGACTGAACTTAAAATAAATAAAACTGTCCAAGTGCAAGTCGGACTCGCGCGAAAAAAAAGGAACCAAAAGGTTCCAAACGAATTTTTTTAACATGTTATTTTAACACTATAGATTTCTTATAGGTTTTTCTGTAACCTATACCTAGGTCAAGATCTATTATCTCCATTTTTTTCAAAATTTTAGGCTCAATACTTTCGGAGATAAGGGAGGGAATGGTAAATTTTTGTATAAATTCTTGAATAACTTCAAAACCAATAATTTTAAAATTAAGAAAAAAATATAACTAAAACCCTCACAGTAAGCTCTTTCATTTGATATGTATGGTACAAAAAAAAAAAAAATATGATTGACTCCAAAAGTTGGTTCCCCATACTAAAAATTTAATAATTTACGTAACACGTCCGTGTTTGGGTCATAAAAGTCCATGTGTTTACCAAATTTTAACAGAATCGGTCCAGTGGATCCAGAGAAAACTGGCTGTGACAGATGAACAGACAGACACCCGAGTGATCTTATAAGGGTTCCGTTTTTTGTTCGGAACCCTAAAACTATCACTTGGTCAATTATTTAGTCGCATGAGGTAATTTTACTGCGCTTAAATCGTTCGCAGCATATTTCTTTCTGGGGCTGCGGAATCTGTTCGAAAGAGGTATCGTAGCCCTGGAACGCAAAGGGTACTAGGAGGAACACGGATGCGTTTAGTCAGTAAGAGTCTGACACTCCCTCCTGCTTCACCCAGAGCGGGAGGAGTCATTTGATGATTTCCCATCCTTAAAAAAAAAAACATATTTCTGTACGTTTAAATAAAGCTTATCAAAAACTCGCTGTCAATTCCCAGAGTCCTGTAGCTTGTACCACCCTATATATAAACTTACCGATTGATGTTACAGAATTGCGGTCTTGCCAACGGCATCAATATTCAGCTGGAATAGGGTCCGATTGCTTGGCGCGACTTTACTTAGCCGAGAGAAAATATTTCAGTTTCAATGTGGCTCTCGAATTTCCAATAACGAAACAAATATTTGTTTGTACAAGTACACAGTGGTTACAGACTTACATGATTGATTTCTGATCAAAGCGTCAAATATATTGACTTTATGGTGTAATATAGGATTGATATGGTTTTCGAAGTTTTCATCAGCCAGTCTCATCTACTTTAAATTGATGAGAAAGATTGACATGAAAAAAATATTTTAACCAATTTTCAAAGTGGCAGCCCCCCCGCCAGTCTTTTGGGCTCGCTTCTAGTCGACAGCTATGCGGACGAACTTTTTGACGCCATATTTAAGTAGAGATTTTTATTTCTGTGTAGCTTTAGAGTAAGTCAAATATGAAATGTTTTTGTCTTTATAAATGAAATTTGTAAAATGCTGTATATTTTAAAAGTAAATATTATAATTATCATTTATCATTCCTAATATATTTATGGATCGCCTATTTTGCTATAATTATCACATCTCTCACATCACATCGATCGTTTAGTTGGACTTCTTCAAACCTATTAAACATAGGTACTAATACTCTGCTCACTGTATGATGGTCAGGTCAAATCCTCACTAATTTAAATGTCCTTGATTAGGTTGCACTCTGTTATTTCTAGGCATTGGTTTCAATCTACATTTTATCAAGAGTGGATTTGTTCCTTGATAATGATAAAGAGAAAAGTCGCCGGAACTTCGAATTCAGATTTATTAAAACAGTTAAAATATAAAGAAGATAACATTCTTACTAAAACACGTTATATTTCTACCATCTTATCAACCATTTAGACCACAAAACATACTTTAATTCCACCTGAAGATTTTCCACTTGGCACACATTTCCATGGCTAACTGCCACTGATCCTTCTACGCAAAATATGCAACCAATAGTACATAAAGGGGAGCCGTCGACACGACCAACGGTTCCAATTATGACGTCACCAGGGGGAGCCTCCCCTGGCTGTAAATCCTCCCTAAACTCTCATTTGCGTAAATAAATTTTAAGACTGGCAATGGCTTCTAAGACAGCCCTTAAGTTGCGTCACAGAGTGTGCGTTCTCACGATTATATTATTATGTGTTGATTTACAATCAACTTTATAATTCTCTTCCTATTTCTAAATTAAGCATTTGAAGTATTTCTTAAATGATTTTACTTTATGAAGACAAAAATTTTGTTTTTTTTTTTTTTTTTTTTTTATACCTGCAAAATTTTACATCAAAAGCGATTTCCTGAATATAGTTTTTTTAGTTATGGACATGGGTAACCCTACTTTTGTGTCATTTGTCAGGTTTTCAAGCTAAAAATAAGTTAATACTATAAATACTCAACTTCAAACTCTTAATTCAGAGATTGGAGGAAACTTAGATATCTAGGTTTTATTTAATAAATGAACTAACAGGAGGTATCGTGTTTTACATTATTTTCTCCATACTAACTTATTCCGGCCGTTTGCCAAGTTAAAACTTTAAAAAACTAGTCAAATACTCATTATCCAGTTTTAAACAGAGCACGTCTGTAGTTTGGCCTAGTTTTTTATGCTATTATTCCTAAACCATATGAGCTTAAAGCATAAAAAGCCCCGTGCTGCTCGTTGGTTTTTTAGAACTTTTAGAACATAATATTATATAGTTTAATCTAAAGGCTTTATAGCTTCCACCTTTTAAAAAAAATAAACCTATCTACATTTCATGATCAGCCTCGAGTAATCTTCAAAGATATTTTCATTAAATTTCTCTGCCGATTCAATTTACTGAGACCCACTACATCTCCACACAAACCAATCTAAAGTTACAGCTCAAACAGTTCTAGCTTTTGCACAACCAAGCTCTCAAACCGTTTATTTAAAATTACCATTTATACTAAGAATATTTCTCACAAACTCCAAAATGGTGCTCTCTAAAATGGCCAAGCATTTCGTACTTTCGTAACCTCCTCATCCCTGAGTCGATACAGGTCGAATGCCGGTGCCTTTATGCCGTAGAGTGCCAGGACCGGCCACGCGCTGCAGCGTATACGTGCCTCGTGCACTAAGCGCCGTCTGCGCGACTGACTCTGTCGCAGCTCACAATGAGGATTAAGGAGCATAACTGGAATAACATTTTAAGACTCTTTACTCTTACTGGTTTTACAGGATTTTTTTATGCGGTGGAGTTGCTTGAGAGTTGGTGTTCCAGGCTGCAGGGGTTATTTATGTTTAGAATAATTTTGGTGACTTCAAAAACAGCATAGTAAAGTTTATTCTTTTAAAGAAAATAAGTATTCTAGCCTACAACTGCTTCACTCTGACTAGAGGAGGCCAGGATATTATACACTAACAAGGAAGGGTCTCGACTGTTCAGCTCCGATTTGATTTATTTCGATATTATGTTAGAGATTTGTCTAAAATAACAGACAATAATATTTTTTTGAACAATCTCTTTGCAGAATTTAGAGCGTTTTGCCACTCCTCTCCCCATAGGTGGTAATTGGGCAACTAAAAAAAATTACGTGTGTTTTATTTTATAC
Organism: Lacanobia oleracea; assembly: GCA_950371165.1. Lineage (NCBI taxonomy): Eukaryota > Metazoa > Arthropoda > Insecta > Lepidoptera > Noctuidae > Lacanobia > Lacanobia oleracea. The sequence continues at coordinate 1,779,192 of OX493385.1, forward strand.
TTCTCTGTAACGTATATCAAAATCAATCAAATCGGAGCTGCACAGTTGGGTGTAAACTTCAGGGAGGTGGTTTTAGTGTTATAGTATGAAAGCCCAGGTTTTATCACAGAGATTTCTTTCACGGATTTCAGTGATAAGCATAAAAATTACATGCGATTGGTGAAAGTGTGTATTAAAATTAGTAGACATAATTTTGAACAATTACAAAACTATTTGCACAAGCCATTGCTGAAAATTGAGTTTGTATGACAGGAACGAGGCAAATTACTGTTTTAGAGCCTATAACCCTGCTTAAGTGAGAAGTTACAGCCACTCGCTAAGTTCCTAAACGAGTTTTGGAACATGCAACCTGTCTCGATAAATTGTATTATCGGCATCGCGCGCTGTTCTCAATAATAAATTGTGGGTGGGTTTTTGATCAGACTCATTTCATTTATCCAATAAAAATTCACATTGTGTCTGTATTTTTTACAAAAATCATCATTTAATAAAAACGTTTTTGGTTTTGTTTCTTTGTTTTTCAACACCGACTTCCGAAATTAAGGTTATTTTATACGTTGTGGTGTTTAGTTTGGAAGTCGGTTATATTTTTTTGTGAAAACTTTTTTCACTTTTAGGTGGTGATACTTGGGCGACCTCTTCGTCAACGCCGAAATTGAAATAAGCAAAAATGCTCATAAAATAAAAATGCGCGACAAACAAACAGACAGACTGACAGAGTTACTTTCGCACTTATAATTTCGAATTTGTAGAGGATAGAGAGGATTGAATCCTTTAAATAACACGAACCACAAAAAAATAGAATAGAAATCGATTCATTCACAGCATACACGCGGCATATTCGCGAGTACTTCAGAGTGGTCGCGTGTCGGATACGTGTGCAGTGCATTAAATGGCTGATCCTACTGCAACCCAGGCTGTATTGTTAACTTACTTTATTTCATTTTGTCTATGGCATTTTTATAACTGCGGTTCTTCTGTGAGCATGTTGCGTATCTTATATTGAAAATTATGATCGCTTACTGCATAACGTAAATCAGTTTTTTTTTGGAAGTTAAAACTTGCAAAAAACAAATTTAAACAGTCTAAAAGCACTTTTTCTTATTTGAAATAGTCCACACTTATATGCTACTAATAGATGAACCGCGCAACTTCGTCTACGTTACATTTTAGTATAATGCTCCGCTCCTAAAGGTCGTTCCGCGATACACGGCTATACAACAACAAAATATTTTTTAAATTCAAACCAAACTAACAAACTTCTATAATATTAGTATAGATTAGAGAGTACAGAACGCAGATGCTCGATGGGGCCGAAAAGTACTGGAGTGGCGACCGCGTACCGGAAGACGCTACGTTGGCGCGGCCTCCCACAAGGTGGACCGTGCACCTGGTGATGGTCGCGGGTAGCCGATGGATGCGAGACGCGCAGGACCGGTCGTTGTGGCGACGTGTGCGGGGAGGTCGCCGTTCAGCAGTAGACGTCTGCAGGCTGATATGATGATGATGAGCAACGGTTTTAAAATCTCCTTATTACTTCCAGCACCATATTCCCGCCACATCAAACTACATCCTCATTTTATTTTGGCTTAGTTTAGTTTAAATATGTCAATGGTTTCTCGCGGTTTTGATTGTCAGATCTGAAATAAACTGTTGACTTTTAATCCAATCTGTAATAAATTTTCTCTTTCTAGGCTCCTTCCTCAATAGGAAAAAAAATATCATTTCTGTTATGTTCGGTATACACAGGAAAATTCTCCGTTTTGTACGAACTATCCACACACAAATTTGTACGGAACTCTCTCTTCGTGGGCAGACTCGCACTTGTCCGATTTTTTACTTTTACCATTCTCTCCCAAGAGTCAAAGTCCGCAATCGGTATTTCTTGCGGTACACAGAGGTATATTAATAACTTCGTTCTGCGGTCAGCTGTGTTTACCGAGTGCGGATGGCAATATCCCCTAGGAGGCTACCTGTATTGTTTCAGTGTGTAAGGCTCTTGTTTATTCAATGTGGGACTGTGCAGGGTCCTTTAGTGCAGGAAAGTGTTGATTGGTTTTTAATAGGTATTTTTAAGCAGGTGTTTGGTGACGTTAAAGAAGGTGCTAGGGATAGACCTAATTTCGCTGTAAATGAAGAAAAAATAAAAGATCTTAAAGAAATATAAGGTATTTATTTGCGCGAAACAGGACGCAAACGATTAAAAATAGTGACTTATACAGGACGATCCGATAAATTTTTCTCTCAAAAATAAGCAATATGTATGGAATATTTATATACACGACTTCTTACTTCATACTAATTAGGTATATTGAAAAAGGCTTGTGTTTAAACACCGCCCAAAAAAGTACCTATTTTACTACCAAAAAAGTTCTAAACGGTTACCAAAACAGATAAATGGTCACCAAATAATATTCGAGAAGTAGCGCTCGCCGGCCGCTGCCGCGGCACTGCTCGCTTCGCTCGCTCCGCTCGCGCGCGGTTGGTCACAATTCTAACCTAACCTAACCTATTTTACCCAGTTTGTAACCCCAAGCCTACATTTTATGGCAATCACAGTTGAGTTGGATAGAATTTGGTGACCGTTGATCCATTTTGGTGCCTAGGCTTAGAGTCTTAAAAATATGATTTTTGGTGACCGTCTAAATTGAAAAATATGACTGTTTAAATCTGTGTGATTGTTAATAAGTCACGCACCAAAGACAGAACGCATTTTGATGATACTAAAGAGACGTATTTACGTTCCGGTTGGACACATTTCAACATTCAAGTGGGTGAAGCCACTAGCAAACCCAAGCTCAAAAAACATTCATATATATAAAATAATCTATATTCAAAAGTTTAAGTCGAACTAATATGACAGCTCATACTATCAAATATCTTCTTCCTGTAAAAGCAATTTCGGTCGGTGCCCAGCCGAATCGAGGCAATAATGTCAAGAAAATGGGTATAACATACTGCGAGCAGCAATCGTTTGTCAGCCTAGCGTTTAAAACAATGTTCTTTCATGATCGCACGTGACAGTAGGTTATGGGGACGGCCTATGTTCAGCGAAAATTTATAAATGTATTTGTACCGCACCTCGCACCCTGCTAAGCTAGCGAGTTAGTCAACAAGCAGACCAACGAGCTATCATCATCTGCCTAGCTTTTTCCCAACTACATTGGGGTCGGCTTCCAGTCAAACCGGATTCAGCTGAATACCAGTGTTTTACGTGGAGCGGTTACCAGACCTCCACAACCCATTAACTGGGTAACACAGTACTTCATGGCAAGACTGGAATCAGATTTACTGGTTTCTGACAATCCATAACGATTGCCAAAGATCTACAAATGACAGCCGGGACCAACGGCTTAACGTGCTTTCCGAGGCACGGAGGAAACTCATTATGTTAAGATGGTCACCCATCCACAGACCAACCTTGGCAACCGTTGCTTAACCTTTAAGATCGACCCGTGCGGCTGTTATTATTTAGCCACGAGCAGACCAAAGAGCTATATGCCATGTTTTTGTTAAAATGTGGTAAGCACTGTTTCAAGAATGATAATGGCCATAAGGCTGCTTGACGCGGAGCAAGGTAGCGGAGCGGAGAAACTGATACATTGTAACCTCGGTGATTCACGTGGTGCGGAGGTTTTATGCAATTCCATTGGTAAAAGAACTCCGTTTACTACTGGCCACTTTAGTATGTTCTCTCAGTGGAAAACAGTAAGAAAAAAGTAAGCAAAAGTAGTAGTAGGGGTCAGAGTTTCCTGATACTGAATTTCTGAATACTGAACAACCTGGGTACGAGGAGTCAAAAGTAAATACTAACGAAGAGTTACTTCTAATTTAATCATGTTACCAAGAAGAATGTGCTGTGATTTTGTGAGGTTGTAGGGGGTAATCTTCGGATCTACAGAAACAATTTTGAAAACTTTTTGTCTAATAGAAAGCCACGTTTTTTGTTAGTTTCATTGGCTATATATTAACCCGAAAATTACCGCCCAACGAAGTGGGCATGGCTCAGCTAGTGTATAAATTAAAACAAATATTTTACATTCAAATTAACATCTGTAATCACGCAAAAAGATGACAACTGTGTTCCCTGTGATACAGTTGACACTAGCTTATAGACCAGGATATTCCCAGTACATGTAAAACCGTAATGGCCAATAAATAATTTACTTATAACTACCTCTCATAATCTGTTATGCCCTGTTTAAAATATGTTACTGAAGCTAGGACGCTAAGAGCGGAGCGCTGTCGGCACTGGCGCTCGTCCACGCTCATAAATCACGGCTGGCAAGTAACTTAGAAGGTAAACAGCGCGGATATCAACTGCACCGCTTTCATTTTACTCAAACCTATCTTTTTTATTTTCATTTTGATCAGGATGTTAAATATGGACGGCAAGAAGATGCTCGAGACAGAGTGGCATTCTATGAGTGAGATAAACTGTCGAACCGTCAAATTTATTTGGGATTGATATGCACTACAGAAACATAGGTGATCAAACCCAAACATTTTGGCATTTCGACAGTCGCTTTCACCGATAGAATATCACATGGTATTAAATTTGTTTGCGGTTTAAAAAGGCTACTTTAGTAAGTTTATATTATTACAGTCATAATATTAATCAGACGCCAGTGTGTCATTTTTTTTGGAATTGAATCTGTCAATCATTAGGTTTTAGATTGATTAAGATTTGACAGTGCCGGGTAGCGTGATGTGCTTTCTGTAGTGCTATTCCGTAACAACATTTTCAAGTCTCGAGAGCGGAATCTGAGGTATAAACATAAGACCTTTATGTTATGTGCAATAAAGTTCACTTTGTAAGCTTTGTCACTCAGGTGAAGCTCGATATCGAAATGGTTATTTACAGAATAGACTAGCTGATTTTGATAAAGTGGCCTTTTTAGACAGAACGGTGCAAGAAAACAAAACATCATCGTGAGGGACGCCCTGCCAAGCGCACTCAGTCCTATCCTAAAAATAAGCCTGATTCTACCTGTTAGTTATCGTAGTGATTATTGCCTCGTCATCCCTGCACTTATAATTAATTAATAATTACTTTAAATAATTCTCTGACTGACTAACTAAACCTCGCCCTTTTTATATCGTTTGTACAAATGTACAAATGTGTATTAGTAGAAAATATGGATAAATATACATATTTTCTTCTAATCTCAAACCCAAAAACTTCTTTATTGTGACCTAAGTGTAGGTACAAGACGGATGTTAATAAAAATTGGTTGTTTCTTATAACTTAGTTGGCGGTTTAGGCATTGCAATTCAAATGGAAATACATAAACTAGCTTGTTTATAGTAAATATCAACATTTTTTTTTTTTCAATTAAAATTACTTTACCGTCACTAGCAAACTATATTCACTTAAAATTAAAACTACTTACAAATATGGAGTTCAAAAATTTTACCGCATCACTATGGACTGGAAGTGAGCCCAAATGACTAGTGGCATTGCCACGTTGTATGGCAATGCTTATTCTCTGTCCGAGGTAAAAATCCAGCCCTTGGGTCACGAGAATTGTCAACTAAGCGTTTAGCTAGTTCTTTAAATAAGGCATGAGCACTCGGACCCCACGGTCCAAAAGTTTCAACCCCAAACGGCTAAAAAACAATTGCCTACAAGGTTGTTACTATCGTTGTTGTTGTATACTATCTAATAATTTTAATAAATAAATGTATCACTGGATAAACTATTTATTGGCATAAATTCTGTTAAAGAGCTAGACACATTTCGCCTTACACAAGGGGGAAGTGATAACTTGCTGACTTGTTATAGCAAATACGCATATATTACAAAGCACACGCTCAACACGACCGTGTTCCAGCAATATGTAACGCGTCGCCACACATTACTCTTACATTATGACACACCGATACATTGTTCGTGTGCGCTGTGGGCGCCGGGAACGTAAAGCGGGACTGGAATAAGATCAGTCTAACAAAATCATGAATGAAAATTAATATTTTTCAGTAAATACACCTCTCGATATTTACTTACAGAAGATATTTACAGATATATGCTTAACTTATTAAATAGTTCATCCATCCATCCTCCATCTTCGACCACATCATCGCTTGCCATCAGGTGAGATAGCGGTCAAACATATGCCTATTAATAGCAAAAAAATTATAATTAAATAGTACATTAATTTATAAGCACAACTGTGATAAAAAGGGGAGTGAACTCACTAATTATATCTACTCGTATATGTCACTGGGTTACTGCAAACACTGTTTGATCAAGATTGGAAACTTTCTTTTTGTGTCTGGACGGTTTCAATTATATTTGACATTATCTGTTCACGATGTATGGAGGTTCTTAATCTTGCAAGACTTACATAACGGTTCTTCCATTAAGGATTTTTATTGTATGTTTCTAAAAGTAAATCTCTGGAAGTATGTGAAAAATTGAAGTGATCATAATCGACGAGTCCCGGAGAGATAATACACATATACTTAATCAAAAAGTAACCGAATTATTGCTTTGAACAAAAAATGAATCAGAACCCGCTTCAACGTTCCAGCCTACATCTACGTTGTTGGTGTATGTATGTGCCATAAACTACTGGGTGCGATACTACGAGTGCCGGACGGTCCAGTACCATCTTGCACTATATTAATATGACGTTGTGCTAAGCTGCAAAGCTAGCTCTCAACGATGTGGAAACATTCTCATAAAAGTAATAACTGACTTAGTTACAGTTTCAAACGACTTGTTTCGAAGTCAGTCGGAGCGTCTTCGGGCAGAATTAGTGGATTCGGTTGCACCACAATTGTTCTGAATCATGCAGATTACAGGGTACTTAGTAGCCTGTATTAATCACCATTGATAGCAGAAATTGCTCGAAGTAATAGTCATAACTAAAGAGTGCCGTGGATTCGAAACCTGACGAGCATCTTGCTTTGTGATATGTTTTAACACCACTCTTCTAAAATCGGTATAGATAAAGATGGTTAGGAAATCGGCATTTGTCCTAGAACAAAGCATTCAAAGTCTTGAATCATCCATTAAACCACACCGTGCCCGCGTCTTGGATTACAGCCCACTCCTCACAGAGTTAAGAGCTTCCTGTGTACCAGTAGTGGAAACATTTTAAGCTAATTAATTATGCTATCGAGGTCAATATCCCATGTTTATAAGTAGTCTATTACGAACCATAATGTTTTAGTGGTAGTGATCCCAAGAGTTATGTAGACAATAAACTTTATAGGTATTTAGCGGATGACCTAGTTGTGTCGAGTCCCCTTCCAAATGTTCTATTTGACATTTCCTGGCCGGCTGGCACCTACAATCGGTCAGCCCGGATGTGGCTAGGTTCCTGCTTGGCTATACATATATACCTATAGACCTCGAGTCAAATGAGAAACGAACCAAGAGGATCATCGGCAATAGGTTACTTCTAGGTAAGCATGCTCCATCTTCGACTGCATCATCGCTAACCATCATTTGAGATAGTGGTCAAACTTGGCTTTGGTGTCATATGATACGCGAAAATTAATATTGTAATTTTAAGAGTAGGTATGTACGTTTGATTGTGGACGATCAGACGTTTGTTATCAAGTCCGCCTCTACAACTGAATTTGAAGGAAAATTGGAACACAAGTAGACAATGGTTTAAGAGCAACACAAGATGTGTACTTTAATCACGTTCCAATGCAGTTATTTTTTTAATTCTACGTGGGTCGCTCAAACGTTCGCAAAACTATTGCATAGTTTGGTTGCAATGGGGAATCAGAGTACCTATGTCTTACTAACTCTGATTGTTTTAATTTCTGCAGATTCCTCATACGTTTAAATATGAAGGTTTGAAATAGTTATTATTCAACTTATCATCACAATTAATATTATCACCAACGGGGCTCATTTCATTAAATTTTTTACACACATTGCCGGCTGCATATTTGGCTTTGTATAGAATACCTAGGCAAACTGTAACATAGAATATTATTTCATACATTACCTGAATGTTTTAGGTATTCTATACAACGTGTAACAGAATTAACGAAATAACTCTTAAGGGGTCATTGTACTCATCATCATGAACAAATTTTACGAAGGGACCAATCACGAAATCCCAAAAAAAACAGCTGATCAGATCATTTTGTTGAGTTATGCGCACATAAATGTATGGGAGAGTTGATTTTGTTTCGCTATTTCAGTGTTGTTGGTCCCATAGTGAAAGTTGTTCATAATGATGAGTACAAGGACCCCTTAAGAGGTATTGCGTTTCTGTTACAGGTTGTATATTGCCGGTATTCTATAGAATACAGGATTATACAGATTGCTGGTAACATAATATATATTGTGGAAGGACTGTTTAACATTTATTTTGGGGATGAATGGAGAGGGTTTCCGAATTACGGTGCGCCCCGGTGTAGACCAATCGTTAACCTCTGAACCATCAGGAATCTCAATATTAGTTTGATAATCTGTTGGTTAATTAGACAATTTCATTATAAACTTAAACTACCTTAACCCAAAAGAAATTGTAATCGGTCCATCAACTTTATTCAGAATTTGGAGTTAGGAACGAGAATGCCGAAGTTTCTAATTCTAATTCGTAACTAAGAAATCAGAGGCCCTGGACGTGTGGAGCCTCTCTACACTCGGTGCCATTTTATTCGCCTTACAACGGCAGCCCACTTCTACGCTTAAATGACTATTACACTTACATTGTGTTCCAAGGACGGCATGGAGTGGAACGGTGACATTGTCCTGACACGTAAACATAATTAACAGGGTGTTTCATAATTCAAATGGATTATTTATTTTTATTATACGTATTTATCTTTATGAAATACTAGTTGACCCGCGCAAATAAGACCAGTAGTTCCTGAGATTAACGCGTTCAAGTAAACAAACAAACTCTTCAGCTTTATATATTAGTATAGATTTTTTTTTAATAATCGCGCCTAGAGGTCGTTTATTTCGGGTACATTAAGTGGACCGCCTTTGTAAGATGACCAAAATGGCACCCACCGTGTAAGGAGGATATCTAAAGTCCAATACTTCCATCCGGGTGTGAACTTGGAGCCGCTTCAAAGTTCTACTTGGCTAGTTGGCAGACGGCGCGGCGGCGGCGGCGGCGCGGCGTCCCCCTCAGTAGGGCGGCTCGGCGCCGGCGCTTGGCGGCCGTCGTACGGAGATAATGCTTTAATAGCCGATGAACACAAATATATACGGCTCTTTGAGGTTAACTTTTGGTTTTTATACTTATTGTTTTACACATTGACCTACTATTTCTTTTACTACTCAAGTTGAGTCCAAGTTATCCCGATTCGATGTCAATATCCCATGTTGGTCGGCCTCCAGTCGCTCCCTCTGATTTTGACCTACGTTTCCGGCCCTCGATTTTTAAACTAATTTTGACGCTTTTTTCATAAAACATTGGATCTATGTGGACTAAAACATTTTAGGAATTAATGTTGCATGAATTCCTATAGAGGCAGATTTAATGTTATTTTACAATTTACAATTTTTTTTCATTAGTATTTCCTGCGCTTGTCACAAACATTTATTTTCCTTTGTACCTTAAATGGTCAATATCAAGACAAGGGCTCAATAGATAGACACACTTAAATCTCGTCAAACAAAGTTATAATCTGTTACTATTAATATCGAATGCCCACTTCATTATGATAGCTTTAGTTTAATAAATCAAAAGCTCATCAAACCATCTTTAGAATGAACTCTGAAGACAGGGCTGATTCTAAATAATTAATGTGACTTGCAAGTTGTTTTTATACTGATACGACACTTATTTTTATTTTTATTAATTTTCTTACACTTATCTTTTACATTTTTAAATATTTCTTAAATATAAAACCACATTAAAAAATAAATTAAAAAATATAAAAATAGTAGCCCACCAGTATCGGCTCCAGAGAGAGGAACCTCCTAACAATACGAGCCGTGTCCAGAAGTACCACTTATTATTATTATTACTAGCCCTTACTGTCCCACTGCTGGGCAAAGGCCTCCCTCCATTTCTTCCAATGCTCACGGTGTTGTGCCCCTTCCTTCCAATTCGTAATGAAGACATCCAGGGCCCCAAGCCTGCCATTTTTTATAAATTCGTCATTCCAACACGATCCCATTGTCATTTTGCTAAAAGTTCGTAATCTGCTTATTCATAATGGTCGATCACTGGTCGGTCAATGGTCTCGTAATGGAATCGTGGTAGAAACACATTTTCGTATTGCCATTATTATAAAACTCGTTAGTAGACATGATTTTCGAAAAACTACTACTTAATTTGAACATTAAGTTATGCCAGATTTCTTTTATATATATTTGTACGTATTATTTATTCATTTGTCATTATGTACGAGATTACCATTCTATGCCATTTCTTTCAATGGAGTGTCAGTGGTTGACCATTGGAAAGTCATAATGACGCTTTTAAATTAGTAGGATACCAAATCTTAAAAAAAAAAACAATTAGGAAATCAATGATAGAACATTCTCACACTATTGTAATACCACTTACTTAATAATATATTGATTTAATTGTGAAATAGAAGAAGATGAAAGATTTTAGATAAAACTAGCTTTTTTCCCGTTCCTGTTTGAATTTTAGGAAATCCCCTCTTAGTGCTTCTGTTGTTTCTGCTGTGCGTTGTCTGTCAATCACTCAGTAAGGGAAGAATTTTGTATATATTTATGATTATATTGTACAGGATAAAGTAGGTAATGCTTATTATAAAAGAAAAGCTGCATACAAATCTAGGAGAGCTCAGCTACCGTCTCGGTCTCCGCGTTATAGGCATGAACAGTGAATTCTAATTAGGTACGCTCCACAATACGTCAAGAATGGCTGCAGCATCACAATGTATGCGGGGCTCAGCGTAGCTACCTCATTTTACTGCTGTCAAAAGAGGTACATTATAAATATGGCGACGTTACAGAGAAAAAGCAAAACTCAAGGTAAACCATACTATAAGATAATTTTGATCATGGAATAACATGCTTCAAATATAAGTTTAATTAGAACTTATTATAATTTGAAGTCAACCTGAAGTTGTTACACATCAAAGTGTACCATTTCGTGAGCCCGACATTTCATTGATAACGAACCCTTATACTTACCATCATTAATGTAGTTTCTAAACTGCTATTGAATATTCACACCTTTCTTGTTATGGCCACAAACGACACAAGAAAACATTGACTCAACAGAACCACAACGTAAGTTGAGCCTCTCGTCTGAGCGGCTTTTAGTTTAGTTAATTAGAGACAAACCGCACGTGATGCTGTTCTTGTTGCAGGACCTCAATACATTGCCACGGTGGGTAGCCAGTATACACTTACACATTTCCATTTTTTTGATGTTTACTTCTAAAAACAATTCCCTCCTTCTGGGCAGTGAGGTAAAACTTTAAACATTTTTTTTCGTGCACGAAGTGAAGAAGAAGAAAAAGCAGCCAAGATGCTTTTTCTTCTTCTTATCGAGTAGGCAGTAAGGTCTAACGACCCCACACGCCCTAGTGTCAGAGATACTTAACCACCTCAAGGGCCTCTGACATGGTTTACTTACTTGACGACCACCATTTGGCAGCCAGAACCACTGGCTTATACGTGCCTTTCGAAGCACGGAATCATCTTTATTTCAGATAATCAGGTGATTCAAGCCTGCAATGTCCTAGCCAAACTGGAAAATAACTTTACAAAGAATCAAGACGAAGTCTTCACTGCTAAAACTTAACCTCACTTTCCTGTAAGATTCTTACAAGACACACACGCACAAACAGAACACATTGACTCAACACAACAATAACTACAGAAGTTGAATCTTTCGTCGAGGTGGCTCTCAGTTCCGTTAAGGACTGTACATAGACTGTGATGCTGTTTGTATTGCAGTCAGGCCCTCAATTCACTTGCGTTTTTTATTTTGTTTCCGTTGTTATTCAAAGAGTTAATAAAACTCTATTGATACCTATTCAAAGGCAATCTTAAGATTGAAATTTAAAATCTCAAAAACGTACAAAGAACATTATAATTATGAAATATTTTGAGATGGTGTTGAGACCGCAAATAAAAGCTTAATTTTTAGAGTTCTACGGTACTCTAAAAATTTAGCTAAAATAACATCTAAGACACTTTTGGCCCTATTATACTAAATTCGGGTTAAAGGAATAACCAGGAAATTCGATACAACATTTCATAACGATTTACTCACAAAACAAACACACAAATGGTTAGTATATTAAAAGAGAGAAATAGAAAAGGAACCCAATTCTCTAAATTGTTTTCAGACTTTGTGCATCTCAAATACTAGTTAGTGACAGGAACTAAACTCGATTATGCTCGGACTCAAATTCAAGCTATTTGCGGTAAACAACTAGCTTTTGTTCAATGTTCCCGACGTTTTAGTCTTCGAATTCCTTTGGCTAACCTGGGATATTCCTCCTTTGTTGGAACTTCCAATCTTGTCTAAGTTGAGAACTACTAATTGAGTTATTATTTTCCTTGAGATCATTCCATTATTCATGGTAGAAAAGAGAAACACAACAAAAGACTTGTCTGCTTCAATAGTTCTAGAGAACTATTGAAGCAGACAAGTATTATAATCATCTTCTCAGTATTTACTTCCTTCCTAATTTCTTCTCCTCAATCATCATATTTCTGCCCTTATACCATGTTACTTGGGGTCCGGCAACACGTTATTTCTTCCATTCTGTCCTGTCAGCCGTCACGCTATCACTAACTCCCTTATCATTTCTATTGCTCCTCACACAATCTATAAATCTTTTCTTTTCATCTCCTTCCTAATTTATATTTTTATTTTATCCCACTGCTGGGCAAAGGCCTAATAATTAAAAGTAATCTAAACACAAAATCTCTAAGTATTCGTTTTTGTACATAAAAACACTCAAGAAATTAGAAGGAGACTAAAATAACAAAAATACCCAGGAACCGATCCTCTAATTAATTAGAAAATCGACCCTGATCATCCAACCTGCGGATAAAATCTTATCGCCGGCTGAAGTATTAGGTACACAATATAACAAAGCTCACTCACTTTTCTGACAACAGAATAATATAATTATTGAAAAGGTTTTCAGAGCCGCTCGCAAGATAACTTCTTTTCATAAAAGTTACACAATGATCTATTAATAATAGTTTATTTAAGTTCTTTGTTTACTATTTGACTTATCTCAAAATATCAAAATAAAGATTTTGAGTCTTTTTTAAGTGATATAGAATTCAAAAGCATTATGTATTCCCAACCACATTTTATCATCATCATATTAGCCGAAAAACGTCCACTGCTGGACATAGGCCTACCCCAAGTGTCGCCACATCAACCGGTCCTGAGTGTCTCGCATCCATCGGCTACACGCGACCCTCACCAGGTCCTCGGCCCACCTTGTGGGAGACTTTCCTACGCTTCGTCTTTCAGTTCGCAACCACAATTGAGCTATTACAAATGCTAAAAGACACTGTCTGCATATCAAACTTAATACAAAGTATTAAAAGATTTTTTTTTTTAACTTAAATTGTCAGCAAAACCTACTGCATAGAAACTTCAAACTTTCTTAAGTTTCAAGTGAAGTTTAAACGTCACTTTCACTGGGACTGTTTCGATCATAGTTGACGGAATAACGTCTCTGCCAGTGCCGTCTATAATGAACTAGTGTTTCTCTCTTTCTTTTTTTTAAACTATTGTGGTCAAACGCGTGCCTATGCGTTTGACCACTATCTCACCTGTTGATATGCGATGATGTGGCCAAAAATGGAGCTCGCCTGCCAAGAAGTAACCTATTCACTTTTGACTTACAGACTCCCAGGTTTTAGCTATCAGGAAACACTACACACACTATCTATAGGTATCTACCAATTCAAATTAATAAAAATGCTCTAACAGAATTCATCAATAATCATAGAAATCATGTCATTAGTGGAACGGATAGGAGACGAACTCAAGACCGTGCATTCATTTAGCATTGATTTTTCATTCAGAAGAGGTTCACAACTAGATATAGGACCCCAAGCGTTTTTCGCATCCCGCGAATTAGGTATAGTAAACATTTGCATATAATATGTAAAAAGCTTACTGACAGAAGTGTAAGTGTTTATGTTCATTACCAAACATTTTGGCATTTCGACAATAACTATCGCCTATTGAATGTCTCTATCATTATTCGGCACTGTGGTAATTCAATATAATTTCTTGTATCTTTCATTTAAAGCCGAAGGAGGACGAAAGTCAGATCAACGAGTGATTGCAAGATACGAAGTAAACATGTAGGTATTACCATTCTCATCTCCCAATCGCAGCTCAATATCACTTTATATTTACCCTTCCTACCAGAACCGCGCGATATAAGCTCTGGCAACACCGAGGCATCACGCTTCGTATTGCCACCCACCGAATATGTAAACTTAGGACTCAATATTCTGTTTACTAGCTGAGTCAGTAACCTTAGGCTAGGATTAAGAAAACGAGGAAAGAAGGCATAATTGGAGTGAGCAAAAAGCAATGGAAGATCGTACTGCAGGGTACCATCCGCACTCGGTCATTGTTGATATCTAGATATTTTAGCGACACAATAAGCTTTAAAAATTTAAGAAATCTGTGGTATTTCCATTATGTGAAGAATGTATCGGGAATCTTAGCCGAGTGAATGTTCGACATACTCGTATGTTCCGAGTAAAACGGATTCGTGAAGGATTTCTTATTGAGAAGAGCCACAGAGGCGGCTGTGGTAAGAAATGCTGAATTTTATATTCCCTTTTATTTATTGAAGACGGCACTTATGGTAAGTACTCTCACCACGAAAAATCAGCATCATTTTCCTGCTCTTATACCATTTTTACTCTCTATCGGTGCAACCTTTTTTAGGGTTCTGTACCCAAAGGCTATCCAACGGAACCCTATTACTAAACCTCAGCTGACCTTCCGTCTGTTTGTCAGCAGGCTGTATCTCAAGAACCGTAATAGGCAGACAGTTGAACTTTTTTTAAACTAAGGTTTATGGTACGGAACCCTTCATGTGCGAATCTGACTCGCACTTGGCCGGATTTTTAATCTAATTTTGTGATATATTGTTTTTTGTTTGTGGCTGTTGTGACTAAGAAAGCGCGTTAAGCAGTTGGTCTTGGCAGTAATTTGTAAGTATTTGGCAGTCGATACGGATTGTCAGGCAGAAAATCTGACTTCAATCTTGCCAAGAAGTACCGTGTTACCCAGTTAATGGGTTGTGGAGGTCTGGTAGGCAGCCGCTCCATGTAAAACTCTGGTGTTCAGCTGAATCCGGTTTAACTGGAAGCCTACCCCAATATGTTTGGGAAAATGATAGGCAGATGACAATGACTGTTGTACCTAATATTTACTAGGTTTGTGAACCCATCTAGTAGCTTAACGTAATCTTTCAGTCTTTTATAGTGAGAGACTTATTCTTATCGCGAGTAGGTAGTGAGGAAACACTGAAAATTAATCAAAATGTTTTAGAATGCGAAATATCTATCGTGACTAATTATAGTCATTAACATTTGGTGGAATACTGGTATTCTATTATGCTTGACACTTATGAAGACCTGAGGATACAGATCCAGACAGAGTGGCATTTTGTCAGCGTCAATTACTGTTGAAAAGGAAGAAGACCGGCAAGTGCGAGTCGTACTCGCCCACCAAAGGTTCCGTATAAAGTTACCAAAGTACTTTAATTTAATATATTTTTTTAGGATTTATTTGCAAATGTGTAGTTTTCAGACTTTTTCCTATATTTGTAGTATAAGACGATATTACTTGCCAAATTTCATAGTTCTAGGTCAACGTAAAATACCCTATTACACTTTGATTCCTCTGAGAGTGTCGAAATACACGTTTTTTGAGGCATTTTTTTACTATTGATAGGCACGCGTTTGACCACTGTCTCATCTGATGGTAAGCGATGATGTGGTCGAAGATGTAGCACGCTTGCCTACAAGTAATCTATTCACTCTTGACTTAAAGACTCCCAGGTTGTAGCTATCAGGAAACACAGACCCCGACAGGGAATGCCACTCCTTAGCTGTACGCACTATGAATGTGTTCTCAAAACGTTTTGTGCGTGTGGGTGGGATGTCCACCATGTACCGCTGGCTTATCGCCGTTCGTCTTGTGGTCCGATGATGGAACGGGCTTGGCGGAATTAAATTATGCAATTCCGTCGCACATTCCCCAAAATGCAACCGTTAGAAAACCGACAGGCTAGCAACTCGTCGTCGATGCTCAAGAGAGAGTTTATGATAATGCAATTTCAACTCGATACCTTCGCGCGTTCCCGAAATAAAGGGTCTTGACAGAGAGACGGACAGACAACAAAGTGATCCTATAAGGGATCCGTTTTTTTTCTTTTTGAGGTACCGAACCCTAAAAGGATTTAACAAGTGACATTTCTTGTCACAAAGTTGTCAAAATTTTCATTACATATCGCCGATCGAGTTTCACTTTGTTTCGAACCGAATCTATGAAACACTAGCTGCCGGCCGCGGGTCCACCTGCGTGAATTTCGAAAATAGTCCCAAAGGTAAGATACCCCCGGGATCAAATGTAAAATCTATGTGTTATTCCAGACTAAATTTCATCAAGATCCGTTCAGCCGATCTGACGTGATTCAGTAAGAAACATCCAAACGTTCGCATTTATAAAATTACATA
The DNA here is from genome assembly GCA_950371165.1 of Lacanobia oleracea. Taxonomy (NCBI): domain Eukaryota; kingdom Metazoa; phylum Arthropoda; class Insecta; order Lepidoptera; family Noctuidae; genus Lacanobia; species Lacanobia oleracea. The sequence goes on from OX493385.1 coordinate 1,795,846, forward strand.
TACACACACATATAAAGATAGTAATTGTATTTCAAGCCTGAAAATCCACTTAATATTCTAACTGTAGCACTGCACCCCAGTATTTTCCCTTTAGCGGGAAACCAAACGGTGCCTTTTGTCTAACGCACGCTTAGCGGTCGCAATACCACTTAATTAAGTCTGCAGTGACTGCGTAATTAATTTACAACCCCATTCATCTTTTAAAAGATTTCGTTGAGATCGGGAAATTGAATAGAGATCTTTATTTTTTTAAATTGTATAGAGGATGCGGAAAAAATAAAGTGTCTCCTTGGTTCTATACATGAAGTAAATAACTACACAATCTCAGGAAATATTGAGAGTATCATAAAAATAAACATCGTGGAATAGGACGGTCTTAGCAGAATCAGTCAATCTGCCTAGGTCTGATTCTAAATGGATTGACTGCGTTCTGGCCTGGGTGACGCTATATCCCATAGAAACATTTTCTGTTTTCTGACTATCTGTAAGGACTGACGAACGTTTACACAAGACCAGCGCAACGTGCTTTCCGTGTCACGGTTGGGACTCGAATATGTTCGGCTGATCAGTCGTACACGGGGTAAACTCGGAAAGTGTTGTTTTATCTTCAACACTTCAACTAGTTGACCGGCGCAACTTCGTCTGCTCCGCTAGTATTGGTCTTAGGGGGATGTTTAATTAATAGATTCATTTAATTGATTTATTTAATTAATAGCCTATTTATTATAATGTAATAAGAATTTTTCAAATCGGAATCGCAAACAAACTCTTCAGCTTTATATACTAGTAAAAATATCGAAGTCTGCGGCTATTTCTACTTAGCCACGAGTTCTTCGCATATTGAGAAAGATACCGTGAGAAAGGACATTTACTTCTTTTTTCCAAGAAGTATGTTCCCTAGGGACCACGCGGGCGAATCCGCTGGCAGAAGCTAGTTAAAAATAAACCGGAAAAACTTTCTTGTATGGGAGTCCATACAAAAAATGTGTTTCTTTCGGTTTTTGGTACGGAACGTGTGCATTATATTTTTTTAAGCTTTTGACATACTTACAAGTGTGTTGTACAATAATTGTCTACTCAACACTCTCACAACTTTGTTTAAAAGAAGTTGCAATTCAGCTGCCTGCTTACCATTGGGTTAGCAGGCGGCTAACTTGCAACTACTTTTAAACGATACCAAAGCCACACCAAACCATGTGGTTTCATCTGCGTAACTAAACTACAACTCACAGACTTCTCACGTATAACGTAACAAATGATAATCACCTCAAATACTACATTACGCGGAGTATGAACAGAAGTATTTATACTTAGTACCTTGTAGTTTAGTTACGCAAATTATTGTAATAATAATAAAATTGTTACTAGGTCTGCACACCTCATAAAATCATTACAGCGTGAAGTAAAGCTGCCACAGACTGGATGGCAGTCGCCGTCTTAAAAATACACATTGTCTCACTATCTGCGCAGACGCCTAGGTTATTAAAATAATATTCTCGAAATTAATTCAATATGTCTACTCCACTTTAAATGCGGAAACCAGGTTACACATTAAAACGACCGTGTCCCAAACTACGCAATCGCCATAGATCAATAAAATGGTCTTAGACGTGATTTGTAATATAAGTGTATAAATAAACTTGCCTACGCGTTTCGGTAGACTGGAGTGCCAATACTAGATGTGTCATCGTTCAAAACCTATAAATATAACTCGATTAGAGTACGGCGGTACGTTAGAATGGATTTGTATGGATAGCGGTTGGTATTCTGAACGCTGTTCCGTCCATCAATAAAATTGATGTGCAAGTTCCAACGTGGGCCATTGTGTGAGGCGTCCCTTCACACAGTGGTCTAGAGGTTATATTTTGTAAAATTAATATGAAAATTTTTACTAAGTGTTGACAAAGTCAAATGTCAATGCAATCTGTGTCGCATATTCGAAATTTTAAGGGTCAGAATACTTGACGTTGCCGCTTCTGTGCTGCCACCTGTGGTTCCTGCGCGCTCAGTTTAGGGGAAAGTGCTCGTAGAAGGCTGTGCCATCTAGCGTTGCCATTTCGAATTTTATACGTGAAATATACTTGACAGTGACATTTCTGTGCTGCCTAACCTACAGTCTCTGCACGTTCCCTATACAAAGAAACCTTTCAATACGACGTATCTTCCAACAGTTATAGGCGTAGACATACAATTTGTAACCCCAGCGTCGGCTATCAATTATACCAACGTCAGTTAAAACAGAAAGGAATGTCGGATCTGCACATTTACGAGCTATCTCTATCAAAACAAGATTATTAAAACGTACATATTACGTGATTCTTGTATAATATATGGTCGTGCGTACACCGGCCGAGTCTATATGCGAAGTCAGATTATTTTTATTATTGTCTTTCGGATTATTTTCGCTGTCAATGTCAATAAAACGGACGGGGAAGTGTGGGTTAAGGCTAGTCCACACGCGCGAGGTGGTCAATTTCTTTTTACACTAGTTAAAACTTCTGTGGGAAAGTGATGGTGTGTTCGAGCTCCGACAGAATGGTGCGACGAAACAATGCGACAACGTTACGATAGCGGCTTTACATCGATATCGTTTATCATTATACATCTATGAAAATATGTCGTCGCATCGTTTTCACTTTGGGAGCCAGCCTTTTCAAAAATTAAATCATAGTGTAAAATATTTAGTTTGCTTGCTCTGTCGATGTCATTCTGCGTAATTGCCGGCAGAGTCAATCATAGAATAGAATATTCTTAATTATCTACATAGAGGTTGTTCCCGCGGCATACCTATATGCACATTTTTTTTATTTTATTTAGTGGCCAAACAACTCAATAGCATGTAATATAAGTTATATTTCATTGTTTAATTGGAGGCCTATGTAAAATACTGAATCTGCAGACTTAAGTAGACGTTGAGAGCGAAAAATATACCTAGGTACGCAAAAATAATTCAGATTTTCATTTACCTACTGAAAACTTGAACTTTTAAAGACTTTCCTATTTGACATTAAATGCTATGTCATAACATTTGCGTGGACTGAGCGAATACAGTGAGTACGGCTTGTCTCATTTTTGTATTAAAAGAGGCATATATTCTGCCGTAGGACGCTTATAGGAGAAATTTGGAGTTTTATCAACTTACGCAGAAAACCTATTTCGGGCAGAATTTAATTAACATGTTTAATTCTGATTGATCGTCGGCAGCCAACGGACGAACTACGTCCAACTTCTGCCAATCAATGAAACAAAATAAAAATGGCCGTTTCGCGCAGAATTTCATCAAATTAATTTTGTTCGATCTCCGAGCTGGTTTATTTACGCTATCGGTAATTGGATATTGCAATTTGTAACGTGCTACTTCATCAAAAAAATATTTTATTAAACATGTGCAAAAAAAAACGGCGAGAAATTCTCGACACAATGAAAGTACAAATCCTATTGCCGCCCGTTCTTTTTCTAATCCGCCAGGGAGCAGACCGTATGAATACGAAACTTCAGTTACCTGTACGTAATTGTAAATTATTTTAAATGTTTGCGTCCTCGTAGTTCGGAATGACGTCATCGCACTTGTTTACGTCCGTGGGTTAAAACTATCATTGAAAATAATGAGCCTACTTATATGAGACATCACTTCATTATTATGATTAATATGTATGTCTGTCAGTATCCCGTTTTGTACAAGTTTAATGACACTCAACCTTTGCGTTATTATTTTTGGAACCAACATTTTTGAATATCGAATACAGTAACTATTAACCATTTAGAAGAGATATGTACTTCTCTTCTAATTGGTTAATAATTACTAAATTCGATATTCAAAAAATTATAACGCAAAGACTGAGCAAAGATTGAGTGTCTTTGAACTTGAACAAAACGGGATACTGACAGACATACATATTAATCACAATAACGAAAAACCAGGCGTTAGAATTACACAAGCCACATTGTGCTTCATCAAAACTACTTTCCAAAAACGCGTTTACAAGACTAATTGATCCCCCGGCGAGCGCTGCATTTAAAGGCCAAGCTTTGAAAAAGCGCAAGCCCTTACCGTGTGCTATCAAATCGAGGCAAATTGTCGCAATTGACGTGTCGGCCATCATCCATAACCCAGAATTTAAATCTCACATAAAAGCCAACAGTTTACCCAGGACTGAATAGAACGAGCAAAATGAAAGAGACTTAGTTTAAAAGCAGACAGCGCAAAGACAGGTTTAAGTTTAGGAATTAAAATTTAATCCACCATATTGAGGTCGCATGTGGCTTTGAAAATGTGCTTTATAAATCTGCTCAATTAGAACTAAAAAGCTTTCTGCCTTTGCTTTAAACCTGTGCTTAAAAACGTTATGTAGATTTTAGTATGGGATAACTTAGTTAAATATGGTTGATGCCAAAGCGGAGGAGTTATGTATAACGAAGCTATGGCCTAGTGCCCCTTACAGCGGCGGGAGTTTGGCAAAAAATCAGGAAATGGCCATTCCCGCCATAAGGCTCCACTATCTAGGCGGTTTCATACGACGCGTCGGCGGCGGGTGTCTGGCGGGGCACGTTCCTCGATCTCATTGCTGGGACGATACCCGCAAGTTCTGCAGCGCATTAATGTTGTGATTGTAAGAGTATTACCGTGACAACATTTTATTGTTGGAACGTTATAATGTTTGCATGCAGATCTACTTCTTATGATACTGCGACCGCGACGTCGTCCGCGAAGTTGTCGTCTTCAATAAACAGAGTGTCATGCGAAGTTCGTCTTTTTCGGTTAATCCCAGTTAAAATTACCCAAATACTTTTTAAGCGTATGCTTATATCGTAAAATAAAGAAAAAGAAATAATTTTGAATTTGCTTTGATAACAACTTATTTTCGTGGGGAGAGGACCTGGTGATCTGTAATACAGGTCTATACCTATAATAGACACCAGCTCCGCACATACACTTGACTGAAATTAATATTAGTATGTTAATTAATTTTGATCGTATAAAGTCTTGTTTTTGTGGGAGAAAATAAAGATATATATTATTATTATAACTTTAAAAATGATAACCACACCATCCTATAAAGACTTCAACCAGAGTCAACCATAAACACAAATACTAAACTTCGCGATACGTTTCCACTTGCAACATTTGCAGCTACTCGGATAACTTTTGACACTGCGTCAAAAGTTTTCCGAGTAGCCGCCTCAGGAGAGATCTGCGCAAATCGGGTGATCATAGAAAATAGATAAAAACCTTTTTAGAACTTGTCCACGAAAAAAAAAAATATCGTAACTTCACAGCCATATTTCCATGACACTAGAAAGCTCGGACTCGCTTGCCACGGTTTAATTGCATTTCGCACCATCAATAAGTTTGTGTCCATGTTCCAACTAAATGCACACTGTAAAAGGCTGAAAAACTATTGGACAGTATTTTCAAATCGCATTAATTGAACAGGTGATATACAATCAAAACTACACAAAAATATTTTGAGGGTTCCGCACTACAAAAAAAAAACAAAAAAATATTTTTCCGTTACTGAGTGACTGACAGACAACGCACAGTTGAAACTACGGGTCGTAGAAAGCTAAAATTTGGCATGTAGGTACCTTGGGGAGTACTAAGAGAGGATTGAGGAGTTCACTGACATTTTGTCTGACACGATTGGTTAAAATTTCTCCGTTTCTCCGCTCCGCTACCTCGTCTACACTAATCGACAGGCACCCTTATACTCGGAAAAAATCGAGATCGATTCGATGGACAAACTGTACATATGATTTGAGGGTTTTGGACGTTTGTCCGGAACCCTCATTGCGCGAGTCAGACTTTCAGTTGTCCGGTTTTTTACTCTAAACTTTTAAAATCAGTCTGCCAATTAGTCGTGAACAGTTTTCCGAGTTATTTGATTACTTCGTCTGGATACCAATAAAATATCCGTCTAAAACTAGAATAGACCGAAAGTCAATGAACTAAGCGAGCAAAGCTTCAGTTTGCACTTAACTGGTGACAGCCTCTGCGAAATTTTGCATAGTTTATACAGGGTTATTTGTAAAATAACAATAACCTCTAAGGGAGTGAAAGTACACATGATTTTAATAACTTTTACTTTGAGATCAACCCTAAAAACTCGATAAAATTTCAACGGTTTCATACAAAATGCAAAAAATCCAACGAAAATGTGTGAAACAGCTGATACTTTTTCGAGTTTTCAGGCTTGAACTCAAAGTAAAAGTTATTTATAAATCATATGTACTTTTGTAAAACACTAATAACCCCTAAGGGAGTGTCTTAGAGGTTATTAGTCAAACCCTGTATAACCGAGATATACTCGTAAATAACCTTTGGCAAAGGGTATTTGAATACTAAAAAAAATTATTTGAAATAATACCTTATTTGATTGATGTTAATAAAACAATAAGAGTCTTAGTAAACTAAATACAATTGGAGTAAAAAACAGAGAAGTTACAGGCTTTCGAAGTAATTCTTCTATCCTTGTCACATATATTTGTTCGAACTAAGTAGATGGTGCAAATTTGCTATTATATTTATCTTAAACGATGCTTTGTGAGTGACGTCACACGCCATTAATGCTGTCTCTGTTTATCAAAGATTTTCTAACGCTCACAACTTACTAAATTATTTTTTCAGCGTCCTATTTAGGTTTTGAAACTTGCAATGAAAAATCCAGTCTATACTTATTCTATTTCTTCAAAGATACTTACAGTACTATTTTGTAAAGTTATCTCGAAGCTTATTCACGTGACTATACAAAAGTCGAATACGAATTCATTTGTTTTTAAAGTAAATCATCTTGCGGATTCACACCTCGACATCGCATCGTTCCTATTTCGAAACGTGGTAGATAAACACTAAAGAACGGCAGGAGATCTAAAACGCAAATCTTAAATCCTTCAGAGGTATTAGGTGACAAGATTAATATTTTCACGGCTTGTTTTTGTCGACTTTGGCCTGATTTCAATACGAATGCGAAGCAACTCGTCATATTAACGTATCTCTGTTCACATAATTTGTAGTTATTTACGTAATTCACCTGTCCCATTCGGAATTGGATTATGGAAACGGCATTGTGATTTTGTGACGATGATTTTAAAATGTTGACAATGTTGACTATTGACTTGATTTTGGGCGTCATTGCAACGCTTTATTACTAGTTTGTGTGGTTTTGTATTTCATTAATGAACTTTATATTCTTAAAAATGTTAACATAGCTTTATCCTTCACCAGAGTTTATCTTAAACGATATTTTAACGTATTCAGTGATATCAGACATTTTCACACAGAGCCAATAAAACAAGAACAGGAATTCGAGAAAACATCTGCTTACATAAATTGCTATATCTAAAATCGCCACTAATAAATTCGTACCTTGCCATAGCTGTTTCTATAAACGTCAATTTTTTTTTTATAATCTTGCAACAGTATGCACACCACCTTACATTATGAAATACAACAGTTTTATGAGTGCGACGCTTATAAAGTGGTGTCGACACTGCGTAGTCCCACGCCGCACACTCCGCGTCAAATCTTCCAGCCAGCATCTATTACATTGAATGTTCCTGTGACGCTGCGGATACAACGATTTTTTTTCTTTTCTTCATATCTATCACTATCTCGTATAGAACTTTTTATAAAAAATCTGGCTGTCTAGCCAGTCCAACCCACTTTTATATGCGTCTGAGTGTACGCCTTCTCTTTTTAACGTCTAGGTATTTATTTGCCCTTGAATCAGACTTAGCTCCGTATTAATAAACTGATCTCAATGAGCGCTGAATCTTAAAGCTGTCATGTTGATAACGTCATCAGTTGAATTTCATTTATCAACATCAACTCTTATGATGGCCTCGTTGCCTAAGGCAGACAACGAGGCCATCATAAGAGTTGACGAGGTGCGACTTCACGGTATCACTTACAATGCAGTTCCTCTCTGATCACTCCATGCAGAAGTTTGGAGATGTCTAACGTTCATGAGCCATTTACTCAATTCAAGCAGTCTTGATATAATTTCATTGGAAGTTTTAGTCTAAACTTTATCTGTTCCTCAAGTCGCATTCGTCAAAACTCTAAAAGGTCTCAAGTTTGTTGCAGCTTCTCGGTGTCAACAATCGACTGTTTTGTAAACAGACTCTTGACCACCCCCAGGTGCCTCACGTCTGTTATTGGCGGTTTTATCAACAAAAACAATGAGTTTGATCTTTTTACATCGTGTTCAAATGTATCTACATTCGAGGGCTGCCTTTTCAAAAGCCTTTTGAAAATTGTGAAAGGCGATTACTTTTGTTTCGAAAAGGTTCATACTGCGGGAATTTTTCATCCAATTCGAACGTGTTTTATAAAGACTTTGACGATTGAGTCAGAATAGTTTAAAATCTTGTTCGTAACGAATAATTTTCATTAAAAATGTTCGTGTCGGGTAACATCTTGATTTCAGTTATTATAAATGTTCCAAATATCAATTCTTTATTGAAGTCTAGACTCAGAAGCATCCATTTTGATAACTTTATGATATCTTCTTGAAAACTTTAACATTATTTTGAATCGAAAATTTGTAACGTTATTCTATTTCACACTTAGGTAACTTTTAATTGCTTCAACAATAAATTAAATACTTCTATACTCTTGTAGAATAACATTCACGATATTGATTTAACATTGTAGTTATAGTTACAGTACATATACATACACACACATATTTTTTTCAATCAAGAAGAAGTGGCTAAAGATTAATATCACCACCATGAACGACAAAGAATATCTCCAGTATCAAAATTCGAACTTTTCAAAAGAGAAAGCAAACGTTCAGCGAAACGAATAAATACCAATGGCTCACAGTCATGGCCGTAGGCTTTACCAGCTCTGCAGACGATGCAAACGGCTTCGCTACTGGATTACAATCTGACGTCCGCGACTTACGAACAACGAAAAAGTACTTTGAAAATTGCATACAATTAAAATAGCGGAACACTGTAAGCTCGGTTTTGTATAAACTTGAATAATATCTCGTGTTTTTTGTTGTTCAGATGAGTGTCAGTGTCGCAGTACCTAGTCTGAATAGCATTATGTTTATTGCATTGTTCCAAATCATCATCATTTTTGTTTTAAATGGTCCATTCCGCCTTCTCTGTAGGACCACCAAGATCATGACGTGCCGGCTTAACGCTTAATCATTGCACTGGTCATCGAGCTACATTAATCAGTTCCACAATGCCGCAATTGATTTGTTAGTATACAAGAATACGATGCCCATGCTCTTGAAATTAATGCTTGAGTCAAAACTTACCAGATTCTAAATTAGTCATCTAATTAAATTCCTACAACTGTTTAATTGTCCCCATAACACATGAGCTACAAAATTTATTTACAAGTTACGTACTACGGCTAGTTTCGTTCGACCATATTTATCTAGTTACCAGTCAGGTGTACGAGTTGTTCCCCAGTTTGTACACATAAGGAAACTCATTGCTAAGTAATGTGTACCAGTTTCCGAACTATTCGTTTAATCTGTCTGATTTGATTAAATTCAAGCGGTACTTGCACGGTTGTTGCAACCATTTAAAGTGTATTTTATATTTACGAAACAAATTCTGGAGCGCTGTTTGCCTTGATCGCAATGACGAATATTTACAATAAGCATTTGATATGAAAACCAGACTGCAATGAGAACGCCTCTAGACTTCTTGTTTGAACTTTGTACGTTCCAATGGCTCTGGACTCGTTCCGTGTGTTGTGTGTCAACAAACGTAATTGTTCGTAATGAACATGCATGATAGATCATCAATATCGGCCGCCACAAACTTAGTTCGCAACAACACCGCCAAGTGTCCCTCTCTGCCGAGCAACATTGAGACCCTCAAACCGCGAACATTTGTATTTTCAATCGGTTCTGGTTCTGCTCTGGTTGCCACTCCGCATCCCATTCAGCAGCACTAATTTAGTTTCAGACGCGCGACATCAAATTAATTGCACTGCAGTGAATTCCGGCTGTTTAAGCTCAGTCCTATTGAATACATTAAAAAAGTACCCATTCTCCAAGTTCAGTATCGGTAGGTGCGAATGCGAAGTTTCTTTTGTAATTGTTAACGACATCTGCAATGTAAGATGTGTCGGCAGCCGGCGTCCGGGAGGCGCAAGCGGCAGCTCCTGAGCGACGTACTGCAGGAAGCGTGGATAGAGTCGAAGTGACGTAGTCGCCCCTAGAGTGGTGTAGGCTCTTTGTGCGGGTCGGATCCGCGCTTGAGGGCGGGCTGAACGCAAGAATGCGGCGTGCGTGCGGGCGATGGCGCGGCGGGGCGCGGGGGCGCGGGGGCTCGGGGCACGCTCGGGGGATGCGTCGCCGGCGCGGGGCGGCGCGGGGCGGCGCGGTGGCGCGTGCCGCAGTAGCGTGGAGGCGCCGCCGCGGCCGCTCGGCACAGTCGCACAGGCGCCCGCCGCCAGCTCCGCCCGATGCGAGCGCGCCGCCGACTCGGCCCCGAGCGCCGACCGCCCGCGACCCCAGTTCCAACTTCCCGGTGGTGTGGTTCCCGCGTATCGTACGCCGAGCGCCGCCGCGCCGCCAGCCGTCATGTGGACGATAGTTGAGCGCGTTCAAAGTGTCGCTCTCGTTACTGCTAAGAGCGAGTACAAATTCGGTCAGCTTGAATGAAGTAATTCTTGAGGATCCGAGTTGGGTGGACAAAGCGGCGCTGCAGAAGCCGGCCGTCATTGTTGCGCTCCTGCTTCCCCCTCATTACCGAAAACCTTGCTTTCTTGTACTGTTTTCATTTGAAATCTTACAGTTTTTCCAAGGTTTGTGACATTGTTTCGCATTTGCGAATTCGAACAGCCGAAGTTATTATGCCAAATATCCAGCCTCGAAGTTATATAAATGGAAATGGTCCCCAAATTACCATGTTCCATGAACATTAGATGACTGTTTGCGGTCGGAGAGTGGGTATAAAATCCCAATGGGTTCCCATAGAGCAGGGTGACGTGTGTATTAATTTTTAAGTTTGGAATTAGCGTATTAAGTAACGCGTCGCTCAGGACCGAAGTTCGTGCTCGACACCACTCGATGTCACACCTTTTATTTAAATGATATAACCGATTTGTTATATTAAATATAGTTTGCGGTTGTATTTGAAATGCCGCCAAGATTTCGGTAGAAAGCACCATCTACAAATATTAATGTCACTGAATACGCCATTAAAGCAAAGATAGCCCCTAACGTCATAATTTAACCTATATTTTAAAATGTCCTTTTTATATTAAAATAAAGTCTGTGCGGGTTTCCGCCAGGGACGTTATTTATCGCGATGGTAGAATTAGGTGACACTACGTGTATGTATTTCGGTCAGTGGTCCAATACCTTTATATTATTATCGTGATAAATATGTATGGCTTCATAACTAAGTCGAGCTGTACGCTGATTCGTTGGGATATTGCCACTCATAAACTGTCAAAGAGAATCTCTGCTAATTAGTAGTATAATTTTTGGAAAAACTAATATTGAGCCTTCATGTTATCTTCGTCTGCGGAGTATATGTTGTTACGAGTAGTGTCAATACTGACTGAACTTTTTTCAATTTCTCATCAAAACGAACCTGTCTACTTTGGCAGTAGGCACATACGCAACTTGGTAACGAAGCTTTGTTCTCATTATGAGAAAATATAATAAATAATTTTTCAGTAAATGATATTTTCCCATCGAATGGTAGGTACAGGAAAACTTGGATAACGACCACATCGTTTGTTTTCTTATATTTTTTTATTTTCTTTTTTCAAGATAATAGAAATAAGATATCGCAGTTCGAATCAGAAGTGTAGAAAATTGAAAGGCACTTTAAAAATAAAAAGAAAAGAATTCCTTTTTTCTACCACTAAGCTGGTACGCAAAATATTTACTTATTTGTCGTGATGGCCTTTCTACACTTATCACAGTTTATTCAGCAGCACAACTTTTCACGTATAAATTATTTCGCTTTTGCGAGAGTTAAAACAAATCAAGAACTCTGTACTATAACTTAAATCCTTGTTTCTAATATAATAATATTATACAACATGGACTTGAATTAATTACGTAATTTATACATGTTTACTTTATAACATTAACCATAAATTATAAACATAAACATAACATAACTAAACCTAACTTGAACTTGTACGTAAACATTATGTCTCAAACACAGCACCTATCTAACTTTAAAACAACAATAAATTTGATGAATTATTCAGAATATTAAATTTTACATAAGAAAAACAAACCGGGAATTTTCTTTGTTAAGTAAAGATTTTTTCTCTTCATATTGTGAAGAGTTTTTCAAAGAAAGACTTTTAAGGACGTGTTTAGTTTGAGGGTAGATTTTTTCAGACTTATTGAAAGTAATAATGTTAAAATGTGTAGAACATTAATTAATTACTTTTCTTGAGAGAAAGAGTTTGTAATTTTGATACTAGGTGTACATCGTAGCTTTACACACGTGGATATTGTTGTTTGTAATAAGGAAACCAGAACGTAAAGAAACAAAAACTCAATCAGCCTATTTAAGAAACAAATTGAGACAATAAATGCAATAAATCTTGCAAATTACTGTAATCTTTCAACTTGATCTCATTAAGAATTTCTCAGTCGAAGCCTCAGAACAGTCAATAGCGTCTTAACACATGGCATATTATTGTATTTGTCACGAAGACTCGTGTCTAAAACTTAAATGATTTGTCTTCATCAGTTATGTAATCTTTTGTGGAAGCCACTGAGATCACACGTGTTTTATCACGGATATTTTGACGTACAGTAACGTTAGCACAAGTGAATATTGAGTATAAAAATACTGCTACCCCATAGTATTTTTGATTTAGTTTTATGCGACATAAACAATTGATATCGTTCAAAAATATGAATACAGTATTCAATTCAAATAAATATTATGCGCGAAACGAGTATTTTAGATGTAGTAAAATTTTACGTTGCGTTACCAGACGTCAATAATATTCGTGTAAGTTTTTACCGTACTCGATCGCGTTACGTAGACAATCGACATACACTACCGAATAGCCACGTGGGGAAACACCAAAACTGTGTCATTTCCGCAAGCCATGTCACTGATACAATGTATTTTTCTCCAAGTACTCTAATCTTCTTCTCAGACTAATTGCCAGTTTCCGAATTGTGAATTTCAAGTTGAAAATTTGTCAAGCTCTGCTGTAATAATGAAAGGTTCTCGACTAACGTAGAGTATGACAAATACTCAACTTCAATAAGATTAAGTGATTAATTTGAAATACTCTCCTTTAGCCTGAACACCTGTCAAAGTTTGGCATTACAGCAGTGTGATACCAGAATTATGTACGTCTGATCGTGTAAACTTAGGTCGAGGAGCTCGTGGCTAGGTAATAACAGGCGCACGGGTCGAGCTTCAAGGTTAAGCAACGCTAACCAAGGTTGGTCTGTGGATGGGTAACCACCTTAACATACCGAGTTTCCTCCGTGCCTCGGAAAGCACGTTAAGCCGTTGGTCCCAGCTGTCATTTGTAGATCTTTGGCAGTCGTCACGGATAGTCAGAAACCAGTAAATCTGACTCCAGTCTTGCCATGAAGTATCGTGTTACCCAATTAATGGCTTGTGGAGGTCTGGTAGACAGACGCTCCTCTTAAAATACTGGTATTCAGCTAAATCCGGTTTGACTGGAAGCCGACCCCAATATAGTTGAGATAAGGCTAAGCAGATGATCGTGTTAACTTAGATGAAGTAAACATGAAGTGAGCTGTCTGTCATCCATTCAAACAAGATGGAACCACTTCATGCCCCCTCCATCTTTAGCATCTCAGAAATGATGAATATGTGAAATGCTGATAGAATAGACCAGTTGTAGGGTCTACCCGGGAGCAATACGTCATCGTGAACCTTAAAAATCAAAGTTGATTTTTCTATTGAAAACAAATAAACAATACAGAAAAATATGTCTCAAAACATCAGTGTGATGATACTAGAAATGCGCAAACCGTTTTAAAACAAACTCCAGAGCACACAATACAGCTTAAAGATCACAATACACCGCGAAGCAACCCTCTCAATATTGAAAACTTGCAACTTGACCAGGAATGTCGGATTGGCGGGGAAAAATTGAGTACCGCTCAAACATAATACGAAAATGCACTTGAAATGTTCTTAAGACAGGGTCGGAAAATAAAATAAAGGCATCGGGAATAAATCGCAAGGGATTCAAGTACTGGCTTTATTTATGGAGCTTGAAGGTGCGTTTCGAATCGCTTCATTTACCTAGCCTCGCTCAGCGCAAGCGATTCTATTGGTTCTTGCTAGGCATCCTCGCACAGCTCTGGTGGAAACGCAGCCTTCTTGGGTTTGTCAAAGGAGTGAACTGAACTTGAAGTAGATTCATTAATTTTGATAATTGAGAGACTATTCACTACCGTAGTGGTATACTACGGCATAGGTATTATCTGTCCACGAAAACTTAGAAGTGAGCTGTCAATACGAATGATAACTCATTTCAAGACTTTAACTCATCATTTGCATCAGTGGTGGCTCAGTGGTAGTGTCAAACTCTTGATCTCTAAATCGCAGGTTTGAACTCAGGCAGGCCTTTTACTTTCTGTATTTATTAAGTTACTTTTGTCACTATTGATCATCATCTTATCAGCCAAAAGACGGCCACTGCTGGACATTGGGCTCCCCTAAGTGTCGCCACAACTACCGGTCCTGGCTACCCGCGACCCACACCAGGTCATCGGTCCACCTTGTGGAAGGCCATCCAACACTGCGTCTTCCGGTACGCGGTCGCCGCTCCAGAACTTTTCTGTCCCATCCACCATTTGTTCTGCGAGCAATGTGCCCTGCCCACTGCCACTTCAGTTTGGCGATCCTTCGGGCTATGCCGGTAACCTTGGTTCTCTTGCAAATATCAACATTCCTGATTCGATCATGCAAGGAAACTTCAAGCATTGCCCTCTCCATTGCCCTTTGAGTGATTTAAGAGACCCATTGTCATGAAGTAAAACATCGTCAAGAAACTAGCAATATATCCTAAAACCAAAAAAGCGAGAACTTGCAATATCTTGTAACCCACACTAGGTCCCCGTGGTGAGTTACTGGAGGCTCGATCTCACAGAGAATTTTCCAAGCAATGCGAACACTTATAAAGACGTGTCCAAATAACCTCGAAGAATATGATAAAGAATATCGCCAAAGTCCAACTGGTATAACCTTACAATATCAGCATTGCCTACTAATTGGATTGTGGAGATCAGCCGGCCAGGCGAGCAGTCGCTTCATGTAAAATATTGATATTCAGCCGCAGCTGGTGTGACCCGCCCTAACCTTGGCTAGAGTAGATAGTATTTGAAGATCGAATTGGACTTGATTAATAAAAGCCAGCATGTCCGGAGTCAGTGAAGACAGACATCATTTTACAATTACGTCGTAATTAGAAGAGGATATGGGTAGAAACGTAATGAATACTGTTTATTAATGTTTACAGGTTGGTATCGTAATGACTGGCAGAATTAATTCAGATACCTACTGAAATCTAAACTCAACGTTATTGTGCCAGATAATGTTCCTGACCCTGTGACCTTTACCTTTTAGTCCATAAAGAATACAAATACGATCACGATGCAAAATCCTGAATAATGACTGCAGTGTCAGATTTTAAACTTACTCGATTGCGTTACCGTAAATGACAATTTATAAGAAAATTTAATTAGCGCCATCCGATGACAATAATAGAAAATAAGCGAATGTTTATGATAACTCGATGAAATAAATATCTAAACTCGCATAACAAAATATAAAAAGTCAATCAAGATAAAAGAGCCGATTTTTTTTATTTCCTACATTTAAATGTGTTACATTTTTAGAATCGTCGCCACGGTTACGTGATTCGATTCACTCGATAGGTTTTGAAAAAAAAAAATTGAAGGCATAATATGGCGGCATGTCATTCTCACAATCAAGACGAATCTAACGACACCTCTCAAGCTAAAATCCATTGAGCTGTTCAGGCCGCAGAGCGTGCCCAACCATTATAAATACATACGTTTTACTCTCGAAAAACATAACCTTTCTTCTTGTAAAAACAATCTTGTAGATGATCTTACCCTGTACCATCTCACTGCTGTCTCTTTGCATAGACCTGGGTTATGATGAAATGGACGTATATTGAGCCTGTCAATAAAATCAACACGAAACAATAATTATCACTTTCGAATTAAACAGAACTAAATGGCAGTCATAATCAAAAGCGATAAAATATAAATTTAAACAGTTTGTTTGAATAATTTCATCCGCTGGATCCGATAATGCGGATCTTCTGTGTAAAATCGTAAAGGGATCTGAGTTGGGTTTAATAGTCCAACTTTTTAACGGTCGTTTAAATAACTTATTATCCTTCAGACATTTCCGAAACGCCATTAATTTTACAATGTTCTTTAATCAGGAACATTTTTCACATAGAAACCATTTTTATTTACTATTGCAAGGGAACACGCGGTACTGGACATGCTTACACATTATTAATGTATTCTATGTTTGTGTCCAATACCTACTAAGGACTTTTTTACTAATACCTTTAAACGAGCAATTCTTGTATATATAAATTTATAATCTGAGTCTTGGAAACGGCGCCAACGACTTTCATGAAATCTTCACGACGTTTTCATGCATGGGGTTTCGAGAGCAATAAATCGATCTAGCTTGGTTTCATTTTTAGAAAACGTCTTAAATAACCGGCCAAGTGCGAGTCGGACTCGCGCACGAAGGGTTCCGTACCATAAACCAATTTTTTTATTATTTTTTGTTATAGCAGCAATAGAAATACACAATCTGTGAAAATTTCACCTCTCTACCTATTACAGTTCTTGAGATACAGCCCGCTAACAGTCAGGACGAACGGACAGCGGAGGCTTAGTAATAGGGTTCCGTTGGTTACCTTTCGGGTACAGAACCCTAAAAAAAAACGAGTAAAGCTTGGTCATCCAGGTACTAATCATAAAACACGATTATGTGATGGCATGGCATCACATAAGAGTACCATTCTACTCATTTTCAAGCAACTAAGCATTCGCATCTCAGTCGCATTCTCTCAAAAATCTTTAAAAGTGATGTTTTATGACAGGCGAACGTTGCTTACAATATTGACCCTCTGATCTTCTCCAATCATTTTAGTCTTTTATCATCTCAGAAGTCACCCATCTCCTTTTCAGCCACGCCGTCTCTGTTATTATTAAACCTATTTAACAAAAACTAATTTTAATTTAAAGCAAATAAAAAAATAAACACATTCATCATTTTATTTCAAAAAATGTAAGTAACAAGGGCAAAACAAACATCAGTTGTGTATAAGATATTTGTTTATCCCGAATTCAATTCATTCAACGATAAGTTTCGACGTTGCCATGCCAGCATCACTCAGAGTGACGCAGGAATAACACCACACATAGGTGAACAATTTATAAAAAATAAACGGTTTCCAGTCCTGGAGTGAGACATTTAGAGGAAAATGAATGGGACCTATAAATAACTGAACTTTAATTATAGATCGTGCGCAAGAGAATATTATTGCAATACGTTCAGACGGCTGACACTCATTAGAAGTTCCTCCTCTCGAAAACTTGCCGTTAATTTAATTAAATACTATAATTAATTATTCTATATTAACGTCTGTATAAAGTTTTCACATTTCAATGTAATATCTAGCATATTTTTAAGTGACTGCGTTATTTTATAATTATAATCTTAATATATCAAAAAACAATAAACACAAAATGACATCTCAGAGTGCCAAACTAAATGTTATTTAATTACGGAGTTAATAAAGTTGATATATGGACCAAATATTGTGTCACTGAGTTGTCATCTGTTATTAAAAAGAAGCTACAAATTACGGTTTTGTTATGACAAATGAATTAAACAAGTTATTAATTGTCAATAGGGGATTCGCCCGTGAATGTCGTGTGCACTGAAAGGGGTCAGGGCCACTTGCGCGTGTTTTCCTCATTATTATCGATGCTGCGTTTTCTTTGAGTTCTATTGCCACGCTTTTGAGTATGTCCTCTTAGGTAGAGAAGTACATCTCGTTAATAGTAACGAGTTGTACTTGTTTCCAACAGCGCCACATCATATGCGATTATCACGCAGAACATATATACATCTTATACTAATGTATAAAGCTGAAGAGTTTGTTTGTTTACTTGAACGCGCTAATCTCAGGAACTACTGGTCCGATTTGAAAAATTATTTCAGTGTTGGCTAGCCCATTTATCGAATTAATCATCACGCTTAGACCAATAAGAGCGGAGCAGACGAAGTTGCGCGGGTCAACTAGTATTAATATATTTTTGTAATTATCCGCACACTCAGATGGCTCCCCAATTTAACGGTATCAAGGAATTAAAAGAATGCTATTAATTAGTGCCACAATAACGATACTTTATGAACATAAACATTAATATCAGAAAAATTCTATGACGTTGAAAATGTCCAACGCATCATGAAAATAAAGACTAAATATTTAAAATTAATTGATAAAAAGGTGTCTAAAATGAGCTTGGAATGTAAACAGCTCAAACAATTGGCTGAGATCAAAGCTACTTCTTTGTATTTAGCGATCACAAAGATTCGGAGTAGTGCGGGGACACTGATTGCATTTCTCGTAACTCCGCGCTTTTTTTGCAGAAACAATCGCGTTCCAGCGCTCCCAACCGTTTTCCACTTTTCTAATGGCTTGATGAGTATCGGCTCTCTAGGCAAATGATTCTTTTCTCTTCCGTTCCATTGTTTCCTCCCACCTGATTGTGGAATGCCGACCGCGCCATTCTTGTGTTCATTTATTACTCCTTTTATTTCATTGCCGTTCAGTTTGAATATCAACGCTTTGCGGTGTCTGCTTACAGAGAATTGGAAACAATTTGCTGCCCGACAAACACCAGTAATATCACAATGCCTTCAAACTAAAACTAGAACAGCGAATGCAGTTATTAGCAGTACAGCTGTCTAACTTTTGGTGCAGTGCCTGCTGGGGGTTGTCATTTGATTTCCGTCATGAACTGGTGGGACAAGACCGGGTTTCTATTATAAATGAGATAGCTGTTCTCGAAAGCCAATGTCTATTTAACGGAGGGGTGCACTCGAAAGCTGCGGATGACGCGGCATGTTCGTTACCATCTGGATGTAGCTGGCGCCGGGCGCCGGGCCTCCCCGCGCCCGCGCCGGCCCCAACTCGCAGTTACAATAAATTTGCCACTCTCATTCACGCTTCCCTCGGCTCCTATTTACGAAGTTTTTCAACTCTGAATTTTCAACATAAAATATTCCGGACTTAAATCAATTTAAAAACATTTCTGTTGTTGGCTTGTGACGGTTGCGGTGTTTCGTTCAGCGCTCCGTCGATCAGCTTGCGAGGCTGCTGAATAAACTTCTGTTCTCGAGAGCCGAGCCACCCCTCCATAATCCCTCTGCGATACCGAAACCGCCGGAACGAGAATTACTTAAAAATATATTAATATACCGGAAACCCGATTACACAACGAATCCTTCTTTCAAATTTTATTTGGCGTGACAATAACAAAATGCGACTTTGATAAACGACTAGGCATTATTCTTGATATTCCTATTCCGATGGCGTGGCTGCATAATGCATTTTCCGCCGCAAAGTGAGATGCAAAGTCTACAGGAAAAAAAAAACAAAAAAACCCTCTCGCCTTTTTTCCGATTCGATTCCAATCCTTGGACATAGCTGATATTTTTTTTAAATTGGATATTTTAATGGAATACATGCTGTGAGGTGCCAGCACAGTTAACAAAAATACATTTAAAATTATAAAAAATAGTAGCCCACCAGTATCGGGAACAGGGTTCAAGTACACAGTCAGGGCTCCAGAGAGAGGAACCTCCTAACAATGTGAGCCGTGTCCAGTAGTACCGCTTTCTGAACAAGCCCTTGATCCAGCAGCCTAACGAGAGCCTCCTGAGGTGTTGGTTGAGGCTCGTGCCTATTAAGCCATCGGCTGACACGACTAACAGTACAATGATTGAGGATTCCACATCCCACATGGCGACAACCTCGCGAGCCAAGTCAAGATATTTGATTTGTTTATCTTTACGGTTATATCTTCAATCATTGCACGCCTTACGATTCGGTCCACCACCACAACATCAGGTTTATTGGAAACAAAAGTCCTGTCAGTGATGATAGATGAAAAAGCTAGAGAAAAACTTATCGTAAGCAACGCAACATACGATAAGTGTGTTTCTATTGCATAGTTTTTCGTATTAAAATCAAGAGTTCAGATATCATAATGCGTTGCCACATTGCGTACGTGAGACCAGTGTGTCTCTCGCTTAAGTATAAAATACTTTGGTAGCGCAATATTTCTTACGGCTTTAATTATGCGGTGCTTTTTCCGCAGTAAACGAGCAAAGAGCATCGCTGACGCGTGAAAATTACTGAACTTCTCTTATGTAGGTAGCACACCAGATTTTAAAAGTCTCAAACAGCCTTTACAGCGCCTGTAGTACCCACACAGGTGAATATTAATTACGTACCGATACACATAAAAACTTTGTTATTACTCTTTTGGTCGGTGTCGCGTTTATACTTTTCAATCATAAAAATCCATTTCCATGCGTAGCTTGTTCCCAAACAAGTCTTAAGCATGTCGACTGCTGGAACTTGTACTACGAGTACTTACTACACTCCGCTCGTAAACGATAGTTACAAATAAATGCAAAATCATTTCACTAATATTTTTTCACATCTTTGAGAATTGTGAGAACGCGCAGTAGACTGGTCTCCTATCTGATTTCTCTCTTTTGCATATCAGAACTATTTTCTTGTTAATTCTCATGCCGCTCGCAGGATAGCTTTAGATATTATGTAATCTCGCAATGGAATTATAACTGTAATTCCCGTTGAAAAATCCACTATGTCGTTTAGGCCCCGGGGGTGCGAGCGCGGGGTGCGGGGCGGAGGTCTGCTGCAGTCCTGCTGCACTCCTTGAAGTTACCGGAAATTACGCAAGAACCTTCGAATAAAAATAATTCTGTCAGTCGCAGCTGAAAAGCCTGAAACAAACGCTGCAGAATGTTGGTGCAACGCTTTGACATTGTCACTTGAAATGGCGTCACTTTAAATGAATATGCTATTTCACCTCGACCTTAAAATTTAATAAGAAGTGGGTCAAATCAAGTATAGTTTTGCGAAAAGGTCCGCCTTAAGTGGGTTTGGTTGTTTAATATTTGATTCCAAACGGATAAGATCCGGGCTTCAAACAGATGTTCTTGATCGTCTTTGAGAGTTCTTCCGGATTGGTCTAGATAACTAGCTTTTTCGTTACTCTGAGTCTGAAACATCCAACAATTTTCTGTTCATATAAAATAGTACTTACATCATAAGTGGTAACAGATAGTGAACACGTCTTAAAATTACTTTGATACTTTGGTTACTTTGACATTATTCCGGCAATTCATAAAAAAGCCGTCATTTGAGTTGACCGTGTTGATAGTATAGCATAACGATCGTCCATTCAAACCTTACTCCAAAAACTGTTGTTCGACCAAAATCAATAGTGTAGCTAAGCCGTAAAATTCAGCTTACGTGTCCTTGAAACATACATTTTAAATGGGGACCCGTAGGTACATTTTGAGAAACCGAAACCAGATAGTTCTACTACATGTTTCAGCGAATTGAAAGAAGATGGAATGCAATCCGAGATTCTGTGAGACAATGTTTCAATGTATGTTGCTGAAGAATGTCGTGAATTCCGGGGTGCGTTAGTTGGTGGCGTTGTCGGCGGCAAGTGACCTGGGCGCAAGGTGACGCATGCTTAATTATTGCATGTCCGTTTAGGCACGTGTGCGCGATGTATGGCCTATTAGCCGTTTAGTTGTGTTGTGGCTGCTGTTAATTGGTTGGCATGTAAACACTACATATGTATATCTTGGGTGGCTATTATTGTTGGTGGGGTGAGAATGTCCATGGAATCAAGATCGAGATTAACGCTTTTTTGGTCGGAAAGTTCATTGAACAAAGTAAATAATTGAATTCATATATTCCTTGTCAGCTACCTAGTGAACGTTTGATTCTATATCTATGAATGGACGGCCAGTAATACGTGCAAATCCATTAAGACCAGTGTGGACGATGTGCCGGCCCCCGTGGGGATCGCGCGGCGCTGCTGAGCTGCTGCAGCGATTAGCATCTGCATCTATACCGGTCTCGCCTCGATCACGCATAGCTACGAAATTTATCTCAGTAACGGGTTCTGGTATTAATTCATTTATGTGGTAAGCTGTGCAGCAAACAAAGTGAACTATCTTAGTTTTAGTGCAAAATATTTGAGACCTCTTTTTTAAAATCAATGTTCGTGAAATATTTTTCTATTGTTGCAATAACGCCAATTTCAGTTTATCCCATACTTGACTAGTTTTTCGAGCTAGTAAACTCCTACCAGCCGAAACAAAAACACAATCATCAGTTTAGTAGAAAACACGAAAATATAAACAAACGTTTTGAAACTAAAAGGCTTTCAATATCTTTGATCAAAATATATAAAACCACTGATGGACTATTACGATTATTTAATATCCAAACAAAGCTATTATTTTTCATCTTTGTTAAAATGTAGACTACATTTTTGTAGAGAATTGGTGGCTTTTTGATCCAAACTAATTAAAGTTTACCATACTTGTTTTAAGCCGAAGCTGTGCAAGATTATAAAAACCACCCGCAAAATATCAGATTTTACAAAATATATTTTTGCAATATCAATATTAGGTTTAAAAAAAACATAAAATATGAAAACAATTTTCAATATTCTTGCTGAAATAAAAAAGACCATAAAATTAACTGGTTTATAATATTTTAAAATGTATTGAACAGTGTTCATTTTGTGTTAGCTGCGAAATATTAAATTGGCGTTCAGCTTTATTTTAAAGGCTTGGTGTTAAGTTTACACAATAAACACTATGCCAATGTTGAACATAATATGAAGCAATATCTATAAATCAATGTTACACGTTTATAAGCAAATAAATTATAAATAAAAAGAAATGCTTATTAATTTCAGAAATTAAAACGGTTCAAAACAAAACTTTGCATAAATAATAAGTACTTTCCAACCGGCCACTAACACTGAAGTTACTAAAGATTATCTAAGACTAATTAAACTCATCATCATCTGCCTAGCCTTTTCCCAACTATATTGGGGTCGGCTTCCAGTCAAGCCGGATTTAGCTGAATATCAGTATTTTACGAGGAACGGCTGCCTACCAGACCTCCGCAACCATTAACTGGGTAACACGGTACTTCATGGCAAGACTGGAGTCAGATTTACTGAATTCTGACTATCAGTAACGACCGCCAAATATCTTACAAATGACAGCCGGGACCAACAACTTAACGTTCTTTCCGAGGCACGGAGGAAACTTGGTATGTTAAGATCCATCCACAGACCAACCTGACCAACCCATCCACAGACCAACCTGGCAAGCGTTGTAAGCAATGCTTGAAGCTGGACCCGTACGGCTGTTATTATCTAGCCACGAGCTCCTCCCCTCATACCAACTACTTACCTGACAATATTCAGTTATGTTGTCTCTTAAGCACAAAATGGATACTAAGACTAATTAAACTGACGAAACAATATAGGTTATTTAAAACAAATTCGAGTCACATCACGCAGAGTTACACACATTTATCGGCCTCATAGTTCAAAATGATAACAATAATTGGCGTGTAAGTGTTATTTAAAAAAAAACCCTATTAAACATAAACGTTAAACAAAACTATTTACTGCTCACAACTTAACAAATTAAACCAATACTCTTAAACAGCAAAAGCGTTAAGTGGGAATTCAGTTCCAATATCGATGAGTGGCCATTGCAGTCCAGTGTGCGGCATAGTGGGGCAAGATGGAGCATAGTGGGGCAATGTGGAGAATAGTGGGGCAATGTGGAGCATTCAAGACGTGAGTGAACAAGCTTAGCCCGCGTCCGCATTGAGAAGACAACAGTCCGTGGTATGCGGCAAACGAACGGAACCCGAGCTGAGCTAACACGAGATAAATTTATTAGTGTGCTGTACGATTGGTTTATCCTGTATGGTACTTGTTTCATTTTTTGTTAATAATTTTAAGTATTGAGTTATGTTAGCTATATTTATATCATCACAACATTTTGCGCAAAAAAAAAAAACAATTAAATTACTTTTTTTAGTTTGCAGTCTAGATATAATTTATAGTCGCCTGATGCATAACTTGTAAAATACAGATATCCATCTGTATCCGGATCTTGTCTGGAAAACGACTTCAACATAGTAGGGAAGAAGCTAGACAGATTGAATACACACGAAATTTGAAACTGACCGAAATTACCAACAAACAGACAAACAACCTTTATATATAAATTTAAATAATTTGAAGTCACAACATCACCTGTATGAATTCACTGCGGAACTTAAAACCGCAACAATTTGTATTAAAGTTCAAAACACAAATATTTAAGTAGTCCGTTTCTATTTGTGATTTCTTACAAGTGATGTATTGGAACACTGGCATTCTATCCAATATTTTAGGCAAGCCAGTGTAAGTGTAGAGTTAAGCTGAATTTTCCGGCCGGATGCGCTATGTTTTTGACCTAGATGTGCACTGTCTGTCTGAGAGGTCATGTGTCTCGGATATCGCAATTTCAAGTACTAGCCTGGTCAAAGTTCTCGCCAAGAATGGCTGTTTAAGCAAGAGCCACTCGCTTATTGTCTACTGAAGATGTTTACCATCGACGACGAGAAATGTGTCACTTTGATGTTGATGTAGCGGCCTCTTTCGCAAAACGACCGGAGTGTCTTTTAATATGACTTTATTAGACTTATCTGTCCGAAACAACTCAACTTATCTCCATTTTCAATGTCAAAAGAATTTATCAAAATACAGAAATCGTTTCCCAACTTGACTCCACACATATTACGTCGAGTCTCAGAATTTTAAACGGAATATTTCAAAAGCGTCGAGGTTTGAAATGTTTTTCCACATTGGTGAACACTCGACAGCTATTGCGAGTATCATAGATATATTATTGACCGAACCCATCAGTGCTACTATTTGTTATCCTGGCGTGAAGTAATTGATCATACATTTAATTCCAACGGTCCAGCATCGGGTGGCGTCCGACGGTTAATAGCTTAAGGGAGAAAAATATCAGCCACATATCATGAGCGCTCGGATATCGTCCGACGAGTGGCGGGTAGCTACGAGTATAACTGCGCTTTATACATTTCTGTATGAAGTTGAGAGTAAAGCAAATCCATCGCTGTCCACTGAAAATAAAACTTGATTTTGAAACAGGAAATAAGGCGATCCACAAACGCTGGCGTTCTTAGAATTTTCATAATATAAATACATAGTTAGTGTATACCTATTTAGCGACTAACCAGCTAAATTAGTGTTAAATTGCTAACGTTATGGTTGTCGTGCTCAACGGGCCTAAGCGATTTGTCGGAAAAGGCGGTTTTACAATAGTGCTCGCTTTATTAATGGAAGTCGTGTAATGTCGCCGTTTGGCTTTATTCCTGACTTCCTGTTTGACTCTCTGGACGATCGGCTAACTGTGTCAACTGCAGTTTCTTCCAATTGTTTACTTATCGTTCTACTAACCAGACTTGTCTCAGCACGTTTTTAGTTCGGACTCAGTTTAGGATCCCTCCTGTCTTATTAAAGGCATAAATAGCGAACTTAGAACCGTTCTCATTTATACACCGTGGATCTCTGTCTGCAGAACTTTCAACTGCTTCAACAACTTGCTGAAACTTCCAAATAACCGAACGCTTAGCACTTAGTCCTGTCGATCTGTAAAAATGTACTTTTAGTGTTAGAAATAGAGTTCAACTTGCTCTGACGAACATTATCATTTAGAGGAAGCCAGACGGAATGGGGTTGCCTATATTAATGTACGCTATAGTTTTATGCTTTATAAGTGTATATTTGTATTCGTGGTATCTAAACTAAGCGACGAACATACACAACTTTTATGATATGACAGTATTGTATCGTATTGTCTTTTATGATATTTGGAGGATGAAAGATATGTCTGGTTAGGTAGATGGATTGTTGTTCAGATAACACTGAATCATACGAGCGAGGCTCTCTCTCAACTGTATGTGAATTTCGGAAGTCATTATTTTTTATGTAATACCTACATTAATAATATTTTCAAAATAATACTTAACATTACCTTGAAATAAAGTGTTTCGAA
This sequence comes from Lacanobia oleracea, assembly GCA_950371165.1. Taxonomy (NCBI): domain Eukaryota; kingdom Metazoa; phylum Arthropoda; class Insecta; order Lepidoptera; family Noctuidae; genus Lacanobia; species Lacanobia oleracea. The sequence continues at coordinate 1,822,078 of OX493385.1, forward strand.
GTAAAAATGAAACTTGTAAATTACCTTAGTGATTGCCTTCTGGCAGCCTGGATACTTTGTATCTGTTAAATGCTTTGTATTCTATTCTATTCTAAACATAACATGGCAATTAAATCGTAAGGAGCTTATATCTCAAAGAAAAATCTTAAGGTGGATGCTCCAGGGTGGCCCGCGAAATTCAAATATTTTTATGTTTTTTGCAATTTGCCGGTCAGTGTGAAGCTGTATGTGGACCAAATGCGATCTGCGACCGTAACGCGTATTTATCTAAAGAATTATAACCATTTAATCATCAATATAGCCCTCTAAGTTCATGTAGTTCGAAAGAATGATTATTTCTGAAATATTACCTTAAGCAAAGTACTAAAGAAATCCTTATTTGTAAGCTTCTAGAATAAATATTTTATTACATAGAATAATTGGGAATGTTTTGCCGTTAAGCAAAATTCGTTTTTTGCACAAAATAATTCTTATTTCAAGGAAAAAAACCCGTTTTGTAATAATCCGATAACTATAGGCTGAAGAACAAATACGTATAAAGCTTTTAATTATGACAGGACAACAAAAAAATCTGAATTACTTACGAGCGAATCAGAATTTATAATGACCTCCCTGATTTTGAGTAGTAATCGTCATCTGACTGACGTCTTCGTAAGCTATGCACTACATATGCAAATACAATTGCTTTTACAAACATATTTTATTCAAATTGTTACCTTATGCTTGGAAAAATATCATGAAAAAAAACTGAACCGGTTGTAGGGAAGTTTACAACCATTTTTTGGCTCATCGTATTTTTTGCTGTAGAAAATTATATACTATACTAAATACTACTGGCTGACCCGCGCAGCTTCGTCTATGTCACAATTTTCATAACTGCTCCACTCCAGTTGGTTTTAGCGTGATGATATATAGCCTTTCTCGATAAACGGGCTATCTAACACTGAAAGAATTTTTCTAATCAGACTAACAAACTCTTCAAGCAAACAAACAAACTCTTCAGCTTTATTATTAGTATAGATACTATGTATTTATTTAAATAACAAACTATATACACTTAAAATAGAAAATAAAACTCCTAACTATAATACCGCGTCAAAAAATTCGTCCGCATCGCTGTCGACTGGAAGAGAGCCCAAAAGACTGGCGGCATTGCCACCTTGTGTCATTCGAAGCGTCCACTAAACTTTTAGCTAGTTCTTCAAAACGTGAGCACTCGGACCCCACGGTACAAGAGTTTCAACCCCAAACGGCTCAAAAATGTAATTGCCAACAAGGCTATAGACTATATTTCCGCCGTTTGAGGTTCTCAGTAGCCGCAATGGCAGAACCAGTACAGCACGACGAGCTAGGAAGAGTAAAAGCGCAAGGGTATCGACACAAGTAGCGTCCCACACTAAAGGCACATCTTCCATGGAAATAAAGACATACCGTCAGATCGCTTGCCATCATCACGTGCCAGGCCAATGGGTTCCAGTAGGGCTGGAACACTGATGGTGACAAGAGCGCGTCGGATAGTGTCGTTGATGTTTGCGTGCCGTGCTATGCGACCCGCACTTCTACTGCATGAGAGGCCGTGGTGCCCGAGGCAGTTGACAGTTTTGCCACAGTGATAGCGATGCGGAGAACAACAAGATGCGCCTAAGCGAAGGGAAGCAGCGCACAGCCAGCAGGCGCGCACGCTACGCAGAAGTAGCAGCACAGGCAATTAGGTTCCTCTGAACAGAGCGGCTCATGCCACCGTCTCTGGTATGATGGGTTGACGGGTAAATTTTCATTTGGGCAAGCGAGTCTCCAGGCAGTTACAGCCTCGGTGAAGCACGGCACATCAAGTGTGGAAGCTAAGATATTCCTGAAAAATGTTCAGTGCCGTGAACCGAGGATATAAAAGCCGGTAAACAAATACTAGCAATTTTTTTATTTATTTTTTGTATAGATACCTATAATTAAGAGTGGGTAATGAGACCCAACTGTCCAAGCGTTACCGTTTTTCCGGGTGAAGTGGCTGTGATGGACGGCTAGGTACAAGATTACCATTCTATGCAATTTTTTTCAATGGAATGTCAGTGGTTGACCATTGGAAAGTCGTAATTTAATGACGTTTTATATTGGTAGGAAACAAACTTGTCAAAATCAGCAATTACGAAATCAGTGATAGAACATTCTGACACTATTTTAATAGCAGACTTGAGGCCCTACTCCCAATATTTTGCTTTTAATCAAACCCCCTTTATTTGAAAAAAAAAACAATATATTATCTTTCAGTTAGGTCGGTTAAAAGAAATCTAAAAACAAAACAATTGCAGGTGTTTTTTTACAATAACACAGGGTATATCATAATGTCGCGGCGACCACGTGGCTCACGGCTCCGTCAGTGGGTACTCGCACAGTGTCAATATGTGGTCGCGTGTGGTAGGAACCACAGAATTTTTACGATCGCGTTAACGGCAGTTTTGTGGTCACAGCATGGTCTTTGTCAACACTGTCTTTATGGTTTAAAGAGAAAAGAAACGCTTTATGATGTGGCCTTGGTTATTTTTAACTTAATTTACTAACTTAAGAAATGTATTATGACGAATTTTTACTTGAATCACAGGCATAATACATATACATAACATCTAGATATTATTTAAAGTGATAAAAGGATGAAAATTTGTGCAAATGTATTTTACCCGAGAGTGGGTCAAATAGGAGTAAAGTTGGCGACGAAGTGTGCAAAAACAACAAATGATGCCTTTAACTTGGTTAACATTTACTTCCGGGATGATCCTAGCCTCATTGTGTACACTGTAACGTACGCAAATGACCTGGATCACAAACAGGCACACAGCCCAAACACGTGAAAGGCAAACAGGCATGTTTCATTTAGCACTCGCACTAGATAGCCTCAAAAGGGAAGTAGCGCCCCGTGGATGCGCTGCGAGCGCCGCAGACCGCACGCCGGCCATTTTACACCGGACGCGCTGCAGCGTCAAATACAAACGAGAATAGGTGGCAACGATGTGCATTTTTGGTGGCACATTTGGAGACACGATGCTGAAAAAAAAAACTCCCTCTATGTGAAGCAAAAGAAAAGAAGAGGATTTATTATGACAGAACTGACATATTTTAAACTTGTCAAGTATAATCTAAAAGCAGTTTTAGTAGAAAGATATATTATTACTTGGTACAATAGTAATAAAAACGGCAAACGTAAGGTAGGACCCCTTCAGGCTAGGTGGAATGACGATCTTCGCAGGGTGGCTGGTTGCAGCTGGATAAGAGTTGCCGAAGATCGAGCCAAATGGCGTGCATTGGGAGAGGCCTATGTCCAACAGTGGACTGTTACTGGCTAATGATGAACAACAATAAAAGAAATACAACACACAAAATCACAGTTACTTAACACATAATGCTGCATATTAATGATCTGCTTAAACCCGGTACCTTTGGGTATGCAGACGACAGCACTGTTGCTGAAAGATACGTGTCCGACGCACGAGCTGGTGGGTCGCAGGTCCGGTCACTCCGGGAGGCAATGGTTGAGCGCTTGAACGTGTCCTTACAGGCAGTCTCTGAATGGAGCGATGCCAATCTGGTCAAGTTCAATGCTGCTAAGACCCAAGCGTGTCTATTTTCCGCCAAAAGGAGCCAATTCCACCCAGCTCCATCTTTCCGAGGTTTAACCGTGCCGATAACCGACCAACTTGAGCTTCTTGGGGTTACATTAACATCTACTCTCAATTTTGGCCCTTACATAGAGGCTACGGCTCAAGTGGCTGCAAAGAAGTTGGGGATTCTGGCAAAGGTGAGACGATACTTCACGCCGGAACAGCTGCTCAAACTCTATCAAGCGCAAGTTCGATCGTGTATGGAGTACTGCTCTCATCTTTGGGATGGATCTGCCAGATACCAACTTGATGTCCTTGAGACAATTGAGAAACGAGCCAAGAGGATCATCGGCAATGAGAGGCTTGTCGCGACGAAGCTCCAAAGTCTTGAACATCGACGACGAGTTGCTAGCCTGTTGGTTTTTTACCGGTTGCATTTTGGGGAATGTGCGACGGAATTGCATAATTTAATTCCGCCAAGCCCGTTCCATCATCGGACCACAAGACGAACGGCGATGCGCCACCGGTACACTGTGGATATCCCACCCATACGCACAAAACGTTTTGGTAACACATTCATAATGCGTACAGCTAAGGAGTGGAATTCCCTGCCGGAGTCTGTGTTTCCCGATAGCTACAACCTGGGAGTCTTTAAGTCAAGAGTGAATAGGTTATTTCTAGGCAAGCGTGCTCCATCTTCGACCACATCCTCGCTTACCATCAGGTGAGATAGTGGTCAAACGCGTGCCTATCTATAGTAAAAAAAAAAAAACAAGTATGCAATATGGAAAAAAACAGTTTACACTATGTCTATTCAAATCTATGCATTCCACGGCAAAAATGCCAAACTGCCTACTTAAATAGATTTAAATTTAATCTGATAGATGTCTTAATCCTTATGATTTGTGTGATAACATCTAAAATTGGTAAGATCGTTGTCAGTCGTAAAATATTGGTGCTCAGCTTCATTCGGTATAAGAGTAATAAGTAATACTTGAGAAAAGGCGAGGTAGAATAATTAATATAAAACTGTATAGATATGCATTAGATGAACTAATTATTTAAATTACTAACTTTGGCTAGCTGACAGCTCGTCGTAAGTAGGTACAGTTGTGAACTAAATTTAATCGTACCTTGCTTTATAAAACGACAATTTTTGCCAAGAAGGATTTTTTTTATTTTTTATTTTGTTTGTTTGGGACAAAAAACAGTTACATGCCAGGAATAACAAAAGAGTCTTAAATTATCCTTAGAAATAAAATTATGCATAACCTATTCCATGTTTATGTTACTACACATGTAACCCACACTAATGTCCACGAATTCACGAAAAAACTTAAATTAAAAGAAAACAGACATACAGTATACACCATAAAATACTATTACGAAGAAGAAGAAAGAAAATATATATATTATTATTATTTTGAGAGTAAAAGTTAAAAGAAGGCTATGCTATAAATGAACTGATGGATATACTTCACGAAAACAATAGTGAACCAATGGGCTAAAGCTTATGAAAATTCTTTTACTCTTCACTTTATCGAAGTATAGGGATATCGGTTTGATTCAAAACAATTGACAACACCCAATCTCAATACCCTTGAGGGTAGAACTAAACCCCCATTTTTCGTTCCAAAACCTCGATATTCAAACAGAAACATTGGCGACACAATAATCCTGACAGTTGACATCGCTAAGCCAATTAAATCATCGGGTGGCGAATCAATAACACCCTCGTATGAGGCCAAAAACACGGATTTAGTCGAGCCGGCTGACGACAATGACACTTTTGAGTTATGAGTGCGAGTGTACCAGTGCAGCGCGCGTGACGTTACACGACCGGTGATTTTGTGTCACCATACATTAATGGGCTCGCTAATGATTTATATTTTCGTTCTCGGCTATATTGCTGCTCGCGAATAGGCCCGCAATGCTATTAAATTTTACCATCCTAAACCAAATTTTCGACCGCAATGAAATATTTATTTAGATTGCTATTTTGCTATTCCAAAGATACATTAGTATCTTTGCATTAGAAAGGCAGTTTTAACATGAAATCAGTAATTGTATCTATTACTAAAAGGTGGCCGATTTTGGCCAGTTAACCATGTCACTTTGAGTTATGAATTGTGACCGCAAGTGTACAGCAGTACAGCTGCCCTCGGTGCAGCCTCGCGTGACGTCACAACTAACCGCCAAAAGCACGATAATTTTCAGTAAGCATACATTGTGGGTGTTAATGATTGATTAGTATTGCTGTTCGTAATTAGTGCCTCGTTCACAATACCTTTGATGCAAATCTAACAGTAATTTAGAACAGGTTCTTTTTCACTTACTTCAAAATTACTCACCATATGTTTCTGGTGGTTGCGTTGAAACATAAAAACTTGCGTTAATTCAGCGAGAGTAATTTCTTGTTATGACATTAAAGAAAATCTTCGCATGGTTATTTCAAGCTGTATGTATTGGTTTTTATACAATGTGTAACAGAATAAACGCAATACATCTTAAGGGGTCATTGTACACATCATTATAACAACTTAACAACAGTGAAAAAAACAGCTGTTTGACATATTTTGTTGAGATGTGCTCACTTAAATGTATGAGGCAGTCAGTTTTTTTTTCCGCGATTTCAATGGACCAACTGATATCGCGGAAAAACAAATTGACTGACAGTGAAAGTTAATCATAATTTTGAGTACAATGACCCCTTAAGAGGTATTGCGTAAATTCTGTTTCACGCTGTAAGTATATACATACGTGTGTAGCTATGAATTTGGATACTTTTTAATATCTAGAGTAATAAAAGATACATCTGCTAGAGTAGCCCAGGGACTTTATTCTCCGCACAGACTCTCTTTCGGTCCGTCGTCTGTGGATAAAGACTTACTTAGTATCTCATATAAGACAATTAGACTATTAGCAAGGGCAAATTAATTAGATAATAATAGTTCTCTGTGCCTCGAATCAATATCATCGCAAATCACGTAATCGCAGTAATATAATATAATTGGTTGCTAACAAGCCGCGTACAATCAAATAACTAAAGTGTATCATTAGTGTAATGGGTAAAGGTGGCAGTAAAGCAAGAGCGAGACAAGAGCGAGGCGAGAATGAGGCGAGAGTGAGGCGAGAGCGAGGCGAGAGCGAGGCGAGAGCGAGGCGAGAGCGAGGCGAGAGCGAGGCGAGAGCGAGGCGAAGCATGGCGAGAGCGAGGCGAGAGCGAGGCGAGAGCGAGGCGAGAGCGAGGCGAGAGCGAGGCGAGAGCGAGGCGAGAGCGAGGCGAGAGCGAGGCGAGAGCGAGGCGAGAGCGAGGCGAGAGCGAGGCGATTGCGAATTCGCCGCGCTATGAAGCCAGATATAGCGATTATCGGTGACTCGTGATACAAGACTGCACATAATCTTCTTCTCCTTTTCATTTCGATTGACTTAAACTTTTTTCAGTTACAGAGGCTATTGAGCAACCCCTCAGTGCGAATTTAATAACGTTCTCGATCGCAAGAAAAAACTTTGATAAATTGCTATGGGACCAATCGGGAAGTATAATATCCTTTCAGATAAAACAAGAATTTTTCAAATCGGTTCATAAATGACGGTGTTATGAGGTCATCATCATCTGCCTAGCCTTTAAACAAACATAAAAAATACAACTGAATTGAGAAACTCCTCCTTGTTTTTTGAATACGGTTAAAAATAACTTTAATTTCGAAGTCGATGTCAAAATACGAAGAAATTACCAAAAACACCGACTTCCGAAATTAAATTTATTTTTTACTTTGTAGTGATTTTATGGAAAGTATTGTTGCATGCAGTAGACATGATCAATTGAGTATTATTACTTTTAAGTAAGTAAGTAAGTAAAGTAAGTAAGTAAATAGTTTATTTTCTCGCCACAATACAAATATTTTACACATTGTACATCAATATAATTATTATGGATATTGTGGGAGACTGGTGCCTAAGCTAGGCTTATTGCCTGTGTTTCAGGACACCAGGCCTCCTCCTTAATGGGTTACAGTTTGTGCACAGGATTTCACATAAGGTTGTGGTCAGAAATTTTACTAAATACACAAAAGAAAGAAAAAATCTAAAATTAAAATCAAATCAAATGATATAGAAAGTATGAAAAAAAGCTAAGGTTATGTGTTTGAGTGTGAGTGTGCGTGATTGTAAGTGTACGTGAAAAAGTGTGTGTAAGTTGTTGAGAGGGATACAGAGGCCTACACTATTACGGTAAATAGTCCTTCGGTGTCGTCGTAGCTTAACTCCTGTAGCCATGTGGTTAGTTTCACCTTGCATTCAGTCTTTTGAAGTTTGAATATCGCCAAGATAAATAGATTTTGACACAGAACATTTTATTATTCTAAATGAGCGGAACTATGTATACATAAATGTATGTGATTAGTTAGCTTATTTATCAGAGGCTTCATCAGTCTTTCAGAAGAGAAGACAAAGTAAATAACAAATCAAATTAACCCAGACTCTAGCTAGAACAATAAAAACCCAATAAGCCAACGAAACTTTTGTTAGCTAAACGGTATTCTAGCTCGGAACAGCAACAGACGCTTATGCCGAACGCCTCGTAAGAACTACGGTTCGTTCTCGGTCACGTTTTAAGGAATTTTACAACAATATCGAACTGTTTCTGAACTAAAGCGATTCGAGCATCAGCTGTGCTGCTGGCCTTTAGTATAACCGGTTGCTACGTTGAAGATGAATGCGCTGTATGTTGGTAGGTTTGTATCGTGTTTGATATTGTTTTGTAGCTTAAATTGTGGCTACAGCAATGAATAAAGGCTTGAATACAACGTGTAATAGAATAAACTTAATACCTCTCAATATATGGGACTAACCACAAATTGCAATAAAACTTTAAAAAAAATCAGTGTCACTACATTTTGCAGAGTTATGCGCACATAGAGGTAAGGCGCAGTCGATTTTTTCCGCTATTTCAGTGTTGGTCCACGGTACAAGTTGTTCTTTATTATGTTACGCTTTGGGTAGCAGTTTTATTTGCATGAAAAATGTGTACTTCCAAGGCTATTTGCACATCCTTATTTACCAAAAAACCATCATCGCAGATTATTAACCTCTACTCATTAATTTTTCATTAATTTTTGACTATCTGATTATGGGTTCCATTTCTCAAATCACATCCTTATCAACATTTCAAATCCTTTGAAAACCGCTGTATGACGAAACGCAAAGGCAGAACATATATGCAATACGGTGGCCTACTCAAAAGCCGCCGCAGCCAAGCCCGTAAAGAAACAGGTCAACCGGCCCACGACTTAAATAACCCAATTAAAACTGACACAAATAAATAAAAAAAACATTTTGGAATAAAGTTTTGAATAGAGAACGAGTGAACGAAATTACTGAGGCAGTTAGCATTCATTCCCTCGCAGTTTTTAAAGTTCACGGGATGAATAGTGTCAACGCGGAGGAAGAATAACGAACAGCTTGAATAGCAAATGAACCGAGCTATATCTTAACGATTCATGCATGTGCGCCCTTATTTTTTTGCTGGCATGGCATGAAATGAGGGAAACGATATTTACATGCATCGGTCAAAATATTTTTTTCTGCTTGAGCGGGGTCGAAGGTTTTCTGCCTTGCGATAGTACAATGTTGTTGAGTCATAAAACTGCGAAGTTGTTTTGTTAATAACGCAATTTAGGCAACCACCCCGCGATATTTGCATTAAATAATGTTCGACTTGTACACTTGCTTCTATACCGCTAAACACTAATAAGTGAAGACGTTCAAGAACCACACTCAAACGGTTGTTCTCACGCCGAAACAATCAGCTGAAAAGTGGAAAAGTTGAACGAGTATCTCTGCAAACTTTGATACCAAAGAAGATTCTAATATCAAAAGAATATTCTTAATAATAGCAGTAAGCGCCAACAACAGGTTGGCTTTAAAAAAGCAATACTACAGAGTTTAACGCAGCGAGAATTGCAATCATCCGTTTTGTTTTATTTTTCTCTTATTATTTATAGTTCAGCCGGCTTTATAAAATGAACTTCAATAATTGAAGTCAGTATTTTAATAACGGAAGAAGTGGCAGGCTGTTTGCATTTTACTGACTTTATGTATTTTAAAATTTGAAAAGGCAATCTGAGTGTCGATACCTACATAGGTAGCCCTGTCTGATTGCTCTGACATGGCTTCACCGCTGTAGATTGAATGTGTATTATGAATGAGCCTAATTAGATATGTTGGGACCAATTGGTTGCCAAATTAACCGTCTCACCTTACACCGCACGGCTAATTACAAACAAGTTAATTGAATACTTGATGAAATAATTAAAAAATAATTAATCGATGTACTTGTGTTGATTGCTCAGGAACGCCTAATGCCACCAGATTCTATATTAACAAGTATCAGTCATTACTTCGTTAGCATTTTTGTGTATAAAATAATTCAACATTCAAACTTAATTGCAATCAATTTATTTGTGAAAAATTCAATTTAAATTTGTTTGGTTATCGTGTAATCAATTTGGGCATTAATTATTTAATGTATTACCAGCGATAATTTTTTTTTTTTTTGTTCATACTTTTATCTTATTTCTTCTCATATTATTCTATTAATCTATTTTGGTCTAACCGTAAACAGCAAACAACTTTTGCAAATATTAAGTAGAAGAGTCCATTCAAGGAAAGTTATCCTTTTTTTTTATTAAACGTTAAAAAAACTTGATATAAATAAGATTAGTTTAAAATAAAACTCCTTCTGAATCATTTCATTCACAAGAAAGCCTCGAGCAAATGACAAATTAAATATGTAGAGGAAAAAATCTCGTATAAATCGTCGAACGCTTGAAGAAACGGCGCGCGGCGTGGCTCCGCAAGCCGGCATCGATTACCATCGCTAATGAAACACGAGCCAGTACAGCGAGATGGGTTCACAAACGTTAGGTGGCCGCTTTGCAGCGGTTGTGGCTGTTGAGAACCTAATCGGAAAATGTTGAAAACACTTGCTACAATAAAATTGTTAGATTAAAAAACCGGTCAAGTGCGAGTCGGACTCGCACACGAAGGGTTCTGTACCATAAACCTTAACTTTCATTGTTTGTTGTTATAGCAGCAATAGAAATACACAATCTTAGAAAATTTCAACTAACTACCTTTTACGGTTCTTAAGATCAGCGCGCTGAAAGACAGAGGGACGGACAGACGGACAGCGAATACTTAGTAATAGGGTTCCCTTGGTTACCTTTTGGGTAGGAAACCCAAAAAAATGGCGTCGGAGGACCGTTTAGTGAACAAAATGAAACTTAGAAATACATAAATAGCTACAACCTAGGAGTCTTTAAGTCAAGAGTGTATAGGTTACTTCTAGGCAGGCGTGCTCCATCTTCGACCACATCATCGCTTACCATCAGGTGAGATGGTGGTCAAGCGCGTGCCTATCAATAGTAAAAAAAAAAAAAAAAAAGTTCGCGGTACGACGTGACGCTTGGATCTAAATAATAAATAACCTACTAATATTGAAACGTAATATTATATTCAGATTAAAAGATCAGTACACATATTATTGTGTCGGAACTTTTTGAAAAAGTGGATCTGTGCTGAGTCTTTGTTTGACGCCTTTTACACTGGTTGTATATAAAACCGTTCAAACACCAGAAAAAAAATACAAATTTCAAATTATTGTTCAACTTTTGGCGACTTTACTTTGTTAAGATTTTTTAGACCAAATTCTTGATTTGAGATCGCAATTTATTTGAGATCTTAAACTAACAAAGGCCTTGTGAAAAATAGTTGTTTCCGTGTCATAGACATTTAATCGTCACTGCGAAACAGATCAAACACCGTTTGATAAAGTTTGTTTGCAGATCTGTTGAAAGTTACAACCGGCTGTTCGTAAGTGGTACAAATCCTCTGTGATAGTCATCCGCCTAGCCTTTTCCCAACTATATTGGGGTCGGCTTCCAGTTATGCCGGATTTAGCTGAATACCAGTATTTTACGAGGAGCAGCTGCCTACCAGACCTCCACAACCCATTACCTGGGTAACACGGTACTTCATGGCAAGACTGAAGTCAGATTTACTGGCTTCTGACTATCCGTAACGACTGCCAAAGATCTACAAATGACAGCCGGGACCAACGGCTTAACGTGCTTTCCGAGGCACGGAGGAAACTCGGTATGTTAAGTGGTCACCCATCCACAGACCAACCTTGGCAAGCGTTGCTTAACCTTGAAGATCGACCCCTGCGGCTGTTATTATCTAGCCACGAGCTCCTCTGTGATAGTAAATGTCGTTATTGGTTAAGTTAAATCGACGCCGACGTGCCTTACACGCAAAGTGGCCACCTGAACAGGCTGCCAGCCGACAGCCGGCCAACAACCGTCCGGTAACCGTCCGGCGTCGTCCGGCGCCGTCCGGTGAATACCACAAAGAGATATAAACGGGGCAATACGCTCCGATTGCATGTTAGCTGCCGCACAGCGGTTACTAGTGTCAGCGGATTTGTTATTTATGAAACTAACGAAGGTCGCTTACTGTGGGGTTCTTTTTCTTTTTGCCGATTATCAGTTAATACGCTTAGATTGATAAAGAAATAAAGTGTTAAAACAATAAGTAGCCATAACACAAAACCAAAAAAATATCTCTCTTAACAGCCAATAACTTTCCATCAGCATAGAACGTAAAACACAGCAAAAAAGCAGTGTAGCGAACACAAAGAAACATAAAATCGAGTAATAAGAGCCATCACTCGTGTCAAAAACAATTGTTCTTGTTACATCACGCCCTCCATTCCCCGAAAATCTTTAAGATTACGTCACAAGAACGATTATATTTCTGGAGCTCCATTAAACCGAATAACGCCAACTTTCCGCTCCGTGACGTAATATTTAACTATAACATGAGCCGTATTGGCGCGTTGCGGATCCGCAAAACCGGCAGAATAAAATAATAATTCAACAAGCTCCATTAAAACGCGTACATTGAATGTACCCGGTTCGTATCCGATGGTGGAGCCCTCAGCGCTGGCGCTGCGCCAACTCGCGGGACCTTAGGGCACCCGTCCAGCGCGGCTGCGCCTTGAGATAAACTTTCATATATCACTCGTGACGTCCGCATTTTAAAAATATATAAAATCCGAAATCAAGCATTTATCTACCTATACTCGTCTGCAGTGCCACCTGGGAGCGTTAATCATTTCATCGTTGGGCTATTCGAGTCATAAAATCGCAATAAAATCGAACACGATGGCATTCCAAAATATTTTTACCGCCCGTCAATAGATTCATCATAAAAAATATTCACAGCAAAATAAGCGGACTCTGTTTGTGCGTTTTTCTCAGTCGTAAGTCTCGAAACCAATTCCTGTTTCATAGAAAAGAGATCCGGCAATTCAATGTAAGCTGTTTGAGGGATTTAATAGTAAAGTCGGCCTTGACATTACGGCTCCCGTAAGAAGACGTTTTACTAAACAAGAAAAATACATTATTTACACGACAAGGCAGTCGCGTGTTGTTTACATATTTTCTCCCGTTTGATATTTGGCCGCTTATGTTCCGGGAGAAATCCGAGTTCGAACCGTGAAAAAGACGGATCAGTGTGTGTATACTCGAACGAATATCAAAGAAAACTTATCTGCTAGTGTGAGAGTATATCGAGATCAGTCGAAGCTGTGCCTCGACCGTCTCAAGCGCTCTTCGGCGGATATTTCAAGTTTTAGAGTGTTATCCGGTTTAGGTTTTGGAAACGAGTTTTTCTTTTACGTTTTCGGTACGTTCAAAATTCAGTTCGCGTGGCCTAACTGATCGAGATTTAAAAATTTTTATAATAGTACACTGTCCCTGATAGAGAGACCATAGTTACAAAAGATGGTGAGAAAATAATTTGAAATTACCTAATTTATTAGACTCCACAACAAGAACCTTCATATAAATAAATTAAATGCAAAACAAACTTTTTTAAAAAAGCTTCTATTTAAATGCTCTAAAAAGAAGAAAACAAAATTGATCATAAAAGCTTGTCGCGAGGTTTGATTAATTAAATACTCATAGGTACTTTCGCGACCACCTCGCGACAAGCTTTTATGAGAATTCAAATAAAGCTTTTTTTTTTTAAAGGTATATTCAACAATACATACATACATTGCAAGTTAAATAACTTTTAAAAATACCCGACTTCAACCGATAACCACAAAAAAGCCCAGAAAAGTCACAACGTTTTCCATAAGACATAAACACTCTGTAGAAACATCCTAAGAAATATCGTGTGCGGGCTGTGAGCTCCAGCGGCGAAGTGTGACAACGTGTCACCGCTGGTGAAGGTTTCAAGTGCCCACACGATCCCGGACATGACATTCGGTATTTTCGGTACCTAACTTACTACTATTAGTTACTATTTTCGGTATTTAACTCAAGTTAAGTATGCAAGCAAATTGTGAACCGAGCTAATCGGTAAAATAATACACGCCATTCAAAATAACTCATAGTGAAAACCGAGAATAAAATCATTAAAACCTCACATGGATACGCAACCGCATTGTATACCTGTCTACTCATTGTAGAGACCTACCACAATACGTTTTGTATTATGTCAGGACCTTTCTCCAACACCTTAACCTGTCATAATCTAAGTCCATCCATGTTTAGATTCGCAAGTATATCTAGTAACAGGTTGGCAAAACATCGACGGTGGAGTTCCCCTAACATCGATAATCCCAGTGACCTTGAGGATCCTCCCCTTTGCTGAATATCGTGCGCGGGGCGGCGGGCCACCTTCAATAAATACACTCTATTTACGTCAAGGATTCCGTTTAAAATGTTGTTTTAATTTACAATATTTTGTTATTTTAAGCTATTGCGTAGCTTCCATCGCGGGCCTTGAGCGTGGAGACCGAATCCAGAAATTCCGTAACGAAAAAAACTTAACACCCCCCACTCCGACCGGCACAGCGGTGATACTTTTTAGTTTTACTTTTTTTAGCTCAAAGTGTAACTTGAATTAATATCAAAGAAAAAAAATAAAGAAAAAAAAATACTGCATAAACAAAATAAATATATAATTATAATTGCATAAGTTGATAAAAAATGCTATGCAATAGCTTTACCGCGGCAGTCTCCGAGTGCCACACGTCTTTTTTTTACTATTGATAGGCCACTATCTCATTCACACCACTATCTCACCTGATGATAAGCGATGATGTGGTGGAAGAAGGAGCACACTTGCCTAGAATTAACCTATGGACTCTTGACCTCCTGTGTGATGTATTTTTTGTTTTAGCCTAGACTGCCACTAGGCATAGACTCCCCAAACTCCTCCCAGGTATTTTTGTCCTGAGCCACCTTGAACCAACCAAATAATGTATGCATCACCGAGATATTGCAAACGCTGTAAGTTCATAAAATATCGCGTGTAATTTGTAAACTACTGAATTCGGCTGGTATTTATTATATTTAAAATTATATTTGTGCACAATATATTCAAAGTTTATGATCTATTATAGATTTATTACAATCTTACGGAGCTTGCAATTATCCGGTGACGGTAACATTTTCTTCCAACGTTGCGTCTTCCGGTACGCGGTCGCCACTCCAGAACTGTTCGGCCCCAACGACCATCTATTCTGCGAGCGATGTGCCCTGCCCACTGCCACTTTAGTTCCACAAGGTGGACCGATGACCTGGTGAAGGTCGCGGGTAGCCGATGGATGCGAGACGCGCAGGACCGGTCGTTGTGGCGACGCGCGCGGGGAGGCCTATGTCCAGCTCGACCACTATCTCACCTGATGTTAAGCGATGATGTGGTCGAAGATGGAGCACGCTTGCCTAGAAGTAACCTATTCACTCTTGACTTAAAGACGACGATTATGATTATGATTTTTTATTGAAACGTATAATTTCAACGAAATTTTTTTTGTTTTTATTTGTATCAACCACACACCCTTTTCTTAATCATAACATTTTTCCTGTTTCGTAAGGTTTCCGTTTCAGCCGTTGTGTTGTTGTTCTGGCTTTCAGTAATTTAATACTTTTTGGGGTTAGCGAACAACAAAGACGAGAATGAACATTCATGAGTTTATTTTGAGATGTTGTGTTTTTTGATACTAAAACATTTAGGGAGAAATTGTCGGTAATCAGAATGGGGTAGGTCAAGGTTTACCTCCTATACTGGAGATGAATGCGTTTCACGTTAGTAATAAGGTTCCCTTGGTTACCTTTTGGATAGGAAACCCTAAAAAATGGCGTCGGAGGACCGTTTAGTGAACAAAATGAAACTTAGAAATACATAAATAGCTACAACCTGGGAGTCCTTAAGTCAAGAGTGAATAGGTTACTTCTAGGCAAGCGTGCTCCATCTTCGACCACATCATCGCTTACCATCAGGTGAGATGGTGGTCAAGCGCGTGCATATTAATAGTAAAAAAAAAAAAAAATTACGGCCCACTTCCTCTCACCGAGAGGAGGCCTGTGTCCCAGCAGTGAGAACATTGTAGGCTGATTATGCTTATACTTATGCTATTTTAAAAACACTTTCTACGTTGTAAAGCTGGGGCTAAAAAGTTCACTTTAGAAAAATCATATTAGAATCATAATATTAAACAAGCAAGCAATACTTAATCTGTCAAATTTTAATTTTCATCTTTATCGCTAACGAATTTGGTTCTAAGTTGATTGAGCGTGATTTTCTTTGTAATGCTGCTAAAGTGGTATTTTTAGACCCGCTATCTTCTTTTAAAATGAATGTCGTCGGTCTTCATAAATATGACGTCCTCCCAGACAGACAGAGAACCGTCAGCGGTCAAATGTAGCGAAATATTTGATTTTCCCGATTTATTTTACTTATAAAACTTTATTTTGTTTGTCACAGCAAAACTTTACCTGTGTTTCGTTTTGCTCGCATATTGAACTTATTTAAGTGTTTCGTTGAGACAGCCAGTTCTTTTTTATGAGTAACTTGCTTTTGCCAGCTTTGCTCTATGTATGTCTGTACCTACCATAATTCATTAAAACAACGGGTTGCACACCGGGAGTGCCGGGAAAAGTGAAAACTAGAATACGTGCTTCTCTCCCTCCGTCTTACGAATTTTCGATCAGGTCACGCGTTTAAATTTTTACCCATCACAAAAAAGTGCACAACGCCGCTAAAGAAGTTTTGACTTAAAAAAAACTAGCGCATTATAACAATAGTCTGGATTCTGTCTGTCTGAAAATTTGTATTAGAATATTTAGAAGCTTTATCAAGGTAAACCACGACGGGAATGTAACTCCTGTCGAATATTTTTTTGCAATCCGACTTATAGTTTTTGAGATATGCGTGGACAAACACACATACACTTATGAAATTGGGAACACATAATTTAGAAGCTCGTATACCTAGATACAAAAACTGTGCAATTCTGACAATATACAAACACTGGTCGACTTGATAATATTCTTTTTATTGAAGTGAGTAGTAAAAGCATTAGGAACTATCTGTAACTGATAGTAGCGTACAAAGGCAGAGAGCTCAGATCCCGGGGTCTAATCAGAACGAACCAGTCCAAGCAAATATTTGTGCTCCCTCACATCTATCCGCAGTCTAATAAAATAATTGTTTCATCTCAGCTCAGGTCTGAATGTACCGTGGAGTGGAGAAAAGCATTTAACTGAGAACTTCAATTGCACCTTGTTTGTTAGCAAGTAGTATGGCCGAACATTTTCAGAATAAAAATCATATTTAGAGGCAATAGACTTTTTTGTTTGAATGAATGGCGTACCACTCTTAATTTTTTTCGAAAAAGCGTGCGTCGCAATAACGTCATTCGAATCTTCGTATCACTCCCATGAATAATATATTTATTTGCAAGAATATAGGTAGCTAACATAAGTACATAAAATGTATGGGTTTCAATATATTCAGCATTTCCGCCGTGCAAATATTTAGATTTCATATATCGGTTACACATAAAGCATGCATTACGCATTTACAGAAAGACAAGTTTTAACATAACTACTTGATTTGTTTTTTTTTTTTCTCGAAAAGCTATACTGATCTGACTACGAAAACTATTTGACTGCTATAAAGATACTCAATTACTATAATAAAAGTCAGTTTTCCGGTGGCTACTGGAAGTCACGCAATAGTCTAGTGAGATAAAGAAATTCACAGATTTTACGTACTTGTACATCATGGAACATAAGACTATTTTTCTGAACAGATTTGTAAATAAAAACAGTAGTGCATTAAAAATCATAAGGTAAACGACACCACTGTACAGTAGTACCTACACTTACAACTTTCATTGCTACAGTTCACAGAGACTAGCACGAATCACAGAGACTGCACATTTTTGACGTATGGTTACGGAACATAAAATTCCACTATAAATAATATTCGTTTCGCTCATAATATTTATTTGAATGGGATACTATATTCATATTTTTGTATGAGACAAATTGTGAATGTCACATAAAAATAAACTAAAATACTATGGGGTTGTAGTTTGTTTTTATGTTCAAAATGCACTTACGTCAACGATACTGTAACTTAACTATACGTCAGAACATATATATGCTAGGCCCTCTGATTTACTCGTACATCGGCAACAATATTTAAGCTCAAATATGGGAGCAAAACGTTGGACGAATTGTGTATATTGACTCAGCTAACGGTTTCACACACCAAATTATTACATGCAAATGTTCCTTTTAAATACTCGTACATATTCATGTACATTTTCTTAAATATTTATGTTATAAAACTGTAAACATTTGAGTTTGAATTGCGAAATATTTCTTGAATAAATACTAATTTTGTACGTAAACAGTTTTCTGTTAACAAGATTAATTTTAATTTTTGTACTTAAAAATTTTGTTTTAATGTATTCAAACGCGGCGCTAGTGATGTAATCGAAAAAGTTCAAAAAATACTAACTATTACTCTTATTTATTTATCTAGGGACAACAAATAGCAGTGTAATCAGATAACATAGGGTAGAACTTAATAACCAATCCACATATTAAGTGGCAAAGAGGGAAAGGGATCTAATTATATTGCGTGGATTCTTTTTTAAAGGTATTCTTATTATAAATGAGTTCCAATTTTTATTATTTTATAAAAATTCGTTAAAACGAAGTTAATGTTTTCCTTGAACATAGAATCTCATTAAAACGGAGTCGAGTACATTTATTTCCTATATATTTGTTATCTTTAGTTCGTTAGTTATTAGATGAAATTATGAACGAAAGAACATTAAAAAATCTTATTTGGACCCAAATGTACATGCTAAACAGTAACATAAGCATAGTTTGCTTATAACGCTCCCATGTTTTTCAATATTTACCTTATTTGAATCACGTAATGTTCGCTTAAATTGACGCTGTAATTTATTTAAAAAAAAAAACATTGAATTCTATCAGTATTTTCCTCACCAGCCATTATTTTTTCCATTACAACGCTGTACCTACAAGTCAATGGGATATTTTGCTCTCGTTTGTCGTAATTATCTCCAATGGCAACACAGCCTTGCCATGAAAAAGACTCGACGGCATTTGGCGCACATCCATATTGCGATTTTTATGTCAACATTACAAATAAGTATCGAATTTGGTTGTGTTTTGGACATGTTAAAGAGAATTAGTTGGATAAGAGAACAAGAATATTGCTTAGTATGGTATAGAAAATTCAGTCAGTCAACTCTTAGTAAATTGAAACTTCACTACGTTTATGAGTATCCATCATGTAAATAAATATGGATGGTGCCGTTTATGAGTATCTATCATGTAAATAAATATGGATGGTGCCGTTTATGATTATCTATCATGTAAATAAATATAGATGGTGCCGTTTATGAGTATCTATCTTGTAAATAAATATAGGTGGTGCCGTTTATGATTATCTATCATGTAAATAAATATAGATGGTGCCGTTTATGAGTATCTATCTTGTAAATAAATATAGGTGGTGCCGTTTATGATTATCTATCATGTAAATAAATATAGATGGTGCCGTTTATGAGTATCTATCTTGTAAATAAATATAGGTGGTGCCGTTTATGAGTATCTATCATGTAAATAAATATAGATGGTGAAGTTTATGAGTATCTATCATGTAAATAAATATGGATGGTGCCGTTTATGATTATCTATCATGTAAATAAATATAGATGGTGCCGTTTATGAGTATCTATCTTGTAAATAAATATAGGTGGTGCCGTTTATGAGTATCTATCATGTAAATAAATATAGATGGTGAAGTTTATGAGTATCTATCATGTAAATAAATATAGATGGTGCCGTTTTTCGACGTGTGGTGGCTAAAGGTGTTAACTAAGAATTTCCCTGTTTGATCATGCTTCTGATACTTCTTCAAAATGTTTGTCATTTAGATTTTTAACTCCTAAAACTTTTTCAATTCAACATATGATGGGCTACACCGGTTCTAATTTATCCGGTTTATGTTTCTACATATAAGTTAAGTTCATTTGAGCTAAGCGACCGGTGCAGTTATGAAACATGCCCGTGTGTGAAGTGTTAGCTAGCCTCCTTTGCAGGGCAATGCATCAACTCATATTGATCGGATGCCACGGCTCCCACGTATCGGCACTTCACCAATATAACCTAACAATCTAGCCAGTACCTACGTATTTTGAACCTTTATCCGCTATTATCACTTAAAGAATAAGTTTATTGTTCCGTGTCCGTTCTTCTTCTTCTCATAAAACTAGCTTAGTGTATGAAAAACTACAAAGAATTTTTAAACTGTTAATGTTCTCAAAAGCGTATCTTAGTAGTCTAAATTATATTAAATTATCATCATCATATAAGCCGAAACGCTTGGAGGAGGCCTATGTCCAGCAGTGGACGGACTGCGTATATTATTCTATTAAATACTTACAAATAAAAAAATATTCTGTTGCCATCAATGCCAAGCATTATATAGTAATACTTTACTTTGCCGCTACTGGCAAAGTAAAGTAGCCACCTATATTCCTGCACGTTCTTTATTGGTTTGCCCCCTTATTTTTCTATGAAACAGGTAGTTTTATCACAATGCCAAACTCACAGGCTTACCTTCTTTAATCCGTCATCCGATCTATAAATATTTTCTAAACACACAATAAAACTATCCATTTTATTCCGTGTAAAGGTCAGTGAGTTTCCGGGAAGTAGAGGTATATTTTCAAACATTTAGCACCCCTGGGATTGATGCCGCATATTTTATTTGAGGCCACGTTACATTCCCCGCTGTCACAACTTATAACAAGGACAAGGATGTTACACTATCTTTTAAGTCGACAATTTGAAATTTAACACTAGCTGTTGGTCGCGACTTCGTCCGCATCCATTGACAATTTCAATGGAATATTTTTTAAGCACGGAAGCCAAATGTTTTTCTGAAAAGCAATAGTATATGACTCCATCATCCATCAGCTATAAGTATATACTCGTAAATACGTTTATAGGTATGCATTTAGTAAAAAGCTAGACATTACAAACAGATACTTCAATGTTATTTATTTAAATAGCTGTTTAGATATACCTACATAAGTAAGGCAATTTTGCCTCTTAGCCAGGTTGTTGGCGCAGTCGAGAGGC
Organism: Lacanobia oleracea; assembly: GCA_950371165.1. Taxonomy (NCBI): domain Eukaryota; kingdom Metazoa; phylum Arthropoda; class Insecta; order Lepidoptera; family Noctuidae; genus Lacanobia; species Lacanobia oleracea. Next base: position 1,843,220 of record OX493385.1, read on the forward strand.
CATGATGTGCTCGTCTACATAGGTACTAAATTATTGTCACCAGTGGAAGAAGCTTCTGATACACCTAATTATAGACTTTCTTTTTTTTGTTACAATAAATAGCAAGCATCAGTATTATTGTTATTATCAATGCTGTTTTAGATCTTTAGAGTTAAAAATCTAATTAAGTTGACGCGCGATTAAACGTTTTTTAAATCATCCTCCTCATCATCAGCCAAAAGACGTCTATAGTACGACATGGGCCACTCCGAAGGTTCGCTTGTAGTTACATGAATATCTGTAGGAAAATATCTTGCAGCCAGTCATCATCTGCCTAGCCTTTTCCCAACTATATTGGGGTCAGCTTCCAGTCAAGCCGGATTTAGCTGAATACTTATCTTACAGCAATAGTTATATGAAATCATTTAATATTCCATTCATTCATTGATGCATGAGTCCTTTTGCATTTAATTACAATTCATTAAAGTATGTAAAATAATAACACGAATATCATTCCACTTATATTGAAAATGGTCGCCCACGCGAATCCGATAACGAAGCGCTGGATTATCAGTACTTTAGTAGGATTGGTCCGAGTTTTTATACGTACTCGATCGCGTTAAGTAAACGTTCGCTTATGTCAAATCGTATCAAAAAGAGGTTTTCCGTGACAGTCACCGGTCGGGATATTCTCTAAACATACCGTGAAAATTTAGGCGGAGTGAGCTCGAAATGAACTGTCAATTTACTCTGATTGAATGAATTGACAGCTCACTACTCGACAGCTGAATCGTTTCTCCGGGACTCGTCGGGCTTCATTGGTTCAGCGTTTTTCTGGTTGTCGCCACTGTTAATTCTGGCTTTCAGGAGTCGCAGTGGTTGGGAATGTGTGGCGGGTTTAGCTCACTACACGGTCACTTCAGTCTAGTTTTTTTTTATTTCGGAACAGCACTACAAAGAGCGCTTAGTCAGTTCCAGAGCAAATTAAGGTTTCATCTCAACATCTTTTATCCACTGCTGGACATAGAAGCTCTCTCTAGCTATGCCACTACACCCGGTCCTCTCTCTGTCTTCCTTTGTGGACCAAAATAACACAAAAACAGTCAGTAAGCTGACCCTTTTACCGCTAAAGTTATAAAACCGTCAATTTGCCTCATCAAATTGGATTTAAAGTCGGCGTTAATCACCGGAGATTCTTGTTAACTTCACTAACTTCCGTTTAATCAATTGCTTTAGAGAGTTTCAGGTGTAAAATCAGGTATGTTTTCAAGTTAGCTACAGGGACTTTGACTGGGGCAGATACAGCGAGATGTGAAACTCGAATTTATATACCTTACGATCCTTATATGTTTTGGAGTGACTTGCTTTGCTGTGGGACAACTTACAAAAACATTTAAATATTTAATACGCCGAGGTTGTCTTTTTACAAAATTATTGACGGACTTTCCAATGGTTTCTGTTCAGAATTTTAAGTTGTCAACTTGCAAAACTCTACTGTCGAACGAGAACCTGCCAAAAAGTAAAATTATACAAAGAATAATATTACACAAAGTACTTATAATAATATTACACAAAGTACTTGTAATAATATTACACAAAGTACTTGTAATAATATTACACAAAGTACTTGTAATAATATTACACAAAGTACTTGTAATAATATTACACAAAGTCCGCCAATATTTTTTTAGGTATGGGAATCCATTAAGCAATTTCAATTTAACATACTAATAAACAAAGACGACACGGTTGGCGCAGTGGTTGAGCGATGTACTGCTGCGCTACGTGTCGCGGGTTCGATTCCCGCGCGTTCAAAATATTTGTATGGCCTACATATATTTGTTCCGGGTCTGGCTATTTGTGTATGTGAATTTGTATGTTTGTAAACGCACCCACGATACAGTACAAATTCCTAGGGTGGGGCCAGGATTAGAAAAAGAAATTTATTTTAGACTAATAAAAACATAGTATTTATAAACGCGTATTAAATAATAATTATGTAGCCGCTCAGGGCGGGATGGCTCGTCATAGTTACCGATCGCCTAGCGACCGAAATTCGGTAAGGCTACCCGTACACGGTCAATTTCAAACACGATCCACGGATCAGATCCTTGATTATGATCGTAGTAGCCCTGAACGCTAGCAGCATAGCCACGATGAATAGATCACTATTCTTGGCCGGAGAAGAATTCAAATTCTTTTTCACACAACCTGCACGAAAACGTCGGAATATATATCATGCAAACTCAACCTAAAGTACCTAAGTCATTATTGCCCGGGGGATTATAATGAAATTCAGTACTATATTCGTCCGGAAGTCAATAATGTGATTTGAACTTGGAACTCAACTTAGAGACCGACGGGAACCCCTCGCGACCAGTCAACTCTTTTCATGGCTTGCGAACAATTTTCTCGCATTAAGTGTGAAAAGTATAGTATACTTCTCAGGGATAAAGGTGTATTTGTTTGGGCTAGCTTGATTCCCTCTAAACTGACTCGCTGCGCTCGGGAGCTAGCTTTCGAGCCCTTCATTAGGTGACATAGGCTACTCTCTAGCTTTATCCCCACGGTGTATAATCTACTATTCAGTTTCAAAACAGCATGGTTTATAACGCTTAATTTAATTTCTCCAGTGTAGAGTGAAGAAGCCTAACGAGTGGGAGCTTAGCTGCAAGATCGATGCCTTGCTGTAGATTACATGCAAACTTGTGCCACGTTCGTATGGCAACCATCTATTGCTGGCATCAGGTTAAGGTCACTGACGAGCCTGCCTCCTGGCCGACTTGTTGAAGATCAGGCGGTACATGTACGGCTTTTGTTCATTATGTTATGTTGGTATTAGCGGGTACAGTTAGTGTGTTCTACGTTCTACTTATTAAATGATTGATACGTCTTAGTAAAAATATTGGCTAAAGCAGAGACTCAACCATTGTTGGTAGGGCCAATAATTGAGTAGTTAAATAGCCGATAACTAGAAATTACAAAAGTGGTTAAAATAAACTTAAGCCAAAATCAAAGTGCTTTTGTAAATAAACAATAGGTTGGGTAGCAACGCAACTTCAGAATTTGCCACGTTAAAACGTCTTTCTTGACCGTAAGATAGAGAAATTCTAAATAAAAATGTTTATGAAATGAAGTTTTTAACATAATGATAGTCCGCCGTCCGATTGGCCGATTGATCCAACTCAACGGTGACTAGCCTGCTGCAGCTAGCGCGGCGCGGGACACATTATAGTGCACAACTGTGTGCAAACACAGGTGTATTCCCACTTACATCACTCTCATACTCACACAACCACACATATGTAGCTACAAATATGTTCCGAACATATGTAGGTACCAAAATAACATAGGCTCAAGTTGTATACTCGTAACGCCCATAAAATTGCTGAGTTTTTAGTTCCTTCGATAAGGACAGGTAGTGTTTTACTGTTCAGTTTGATATTTAATTTTCTTTGTCGTTCTTTTTTGTAATATACTCCATGTTTCGGCGACCCTATAAGCGTTTCACAGCGTAATCAGCAGGAATACGTAAGTAAGCCCTTCTAAAGTCACGTTAAAGCTATCCAATATCGTGTCATATTTTAAACAAAGGCCATCCAAATAGCCAGACCGCAGCCAGTCTGAAGTCGTACAAATGAATACGCCAAAAGAATATTGCACCATTTACTGTAAAGCGTCTTCAATTCCTTTGTGGAGGGCAGTGGGCACCGGCCGCTCTACAGAAACGCCTCCATGTTGTACTCACTGTTTCTGTGTCCCTGGCGCGGGCAACGGTCATTAATCTTATTTCGTTATTTTACTCGATTTTAATTAAAGAAAAAGAGACAGCTCTTTTAAAGCGCGGGGTGTGATTTTTGCTATCAATATTTAAATTAAAATCTTAATTAATGGTATTGTTTTTAATTGTATATCTGTAACTAAATACGTGTTATCAGGCAGTTCTTATAAAAAATATTTGATCAAAGTGAGGGTCTAAATTAAAAATTACAGTATCTCCGTTACAGTTTTCTCAGCTTTCCTTTGCCCTGCAGAGGTACCAATTTTTTCACGGGTGGTATTATTCACGTTGTTGAATACCGCTCTTATCATTTACTGTCAAAGACTTTGCTGTTTCTTATATCCATAATTATTATTGTCCCGATCACAGCGTGTTTGCGTCGTGGAGTTATAGTTCGCTGGATTAGACGATTTTCTCGCGAGGAATGGTGCGCAGTGCGATTTGTTATATTTGTAGTTACTAGGCTTGCGATTATATCACATAGTGCATTTAACACGCCAATATAAGGTTCTGACTGTATCTGGTGTTTTGGTTGGCAAACGGAGCAATAGTATTCGCGTCGCATCCAGAGAGGCGCTTTAAATCGGACAAAAAAAATTGAAAAGCGAATAATTTCAACTATAAAATAACTTCGTATGTAAGAAGTCTGCCACAATGGTCACTTGTGTATTCTTAGGGCGTCTTCAAATTATTGCCAAGTGCCGCGCGGCACTTTGCTTTTAATACTTGTTTGGATTAACAAAGCAGCGCGGCAGAAGCGCTGCAGCCGCGCTCTTGCCGCGTGGCATTTTGCGTCCAAAAGTGCAAAAGCGTCCTTAGGTATTTTCCTAACTCGATTTGAGTTTTTATTAATTAAGTTTAATGTTATAAGTTTCAAAATATGCCATGATGTTGTTTGAAAGCTAGTATTGGGAAAAATTGTTTACATATGGAACCAACCGATCAATATCGATCGATCGAGCGAGCGAGATGGAAGCAAGAGAGAGAACAACAAATAATACATGGGGCTTTTTCTGTAAGCCCCTATTTTTCAATACTTAGATAAAACTTACTTGTCGAATATCGTATTTGTTTAATAGGATATTCGACAAGTTCGATCTTTTCAAAAATGTTTTCTAATTGCCCGTCTTAGGTTATTTTGCAGGTGACATTTTAATCATCTGCCTTCGTGGCTAAATAATAACAGCCGCACGGGTCGATCTTTAAGGTTAAGCTACGCTTGCCAAGGTTGGTCTGTGGATGGGTGACCATCTTAATATACCGAGTTTCCTCCGTGCCTCGGAAAGCACGTTAAGCCGTTGGTCCCGGCTGTCATTTGTAGATCTTTGGCAGTCGTTACGGATTGTCAGAAGCCAGTAAATCTGACTCCAGTCCAGTCTTGCCAAGAAGTACCGTGTTACCCAGTTAATGGGTTGTGGAGGTCTGGTGGGCAGCCGCTCCACGTAAAACACTGGTGTTCAGCTGAATCCGGTTTGACTGGAAGCCGACCCCAATATAGTTGGGAAAAGGCTAGGCTGATGATGATTTTAATCATCTGCCTAGTCTTTTCCCAACTATATTAGGGTCGGCTTCCAGTCAAGCTAGATTTAGCTGAATACCAGTATTTTACGAGGAGCGGCTGCCTACCAGACCTCCACAACCCATTAACTGGGTAACACGGTACTTCATGGCAAGACTGGAACAGGCAGGTGACATTTTAATGTTATTGTGTAAATACTTTATAAGACGGATACGTTTTATCCAAGGATTCAAAAATCAGCCCTAAATATAAGGAACGAACCAAAAAAATAAGATAAGCTTAATAAAGGAATCGTGACTTTATAATTTAGCGTCTCCTGCAATTTATCGTTGGTATAAGTAGTACAAAGAATAAGTTTGGATCGGGCGCCCGGGATCGAGGCCGCGATATCGCGACTTCGTTTCAATGTCGATGCATTCGAAGTCGAACTTTCCAACAATAACGTACCAAGTTCGGATTGGACGCGCTCACCGTTCACCTGCCCTTGCAGAATGCAAATTGAATTAAGAAGATATTGCATTTTTATTCTAACAATGTATGACCTTTAATTAAAAGTTTCACAGTCGAAAGTTCAGAAGCTGAATACTTCGAACGATACGTAATTGAGAGTTTAGGGCTGTAGTAAACTATTTACATTGCTGTTTGTTAACATTTAAATAGTTTACTCCAATTTAGACAACTATCTGCGATAGATGAACAAAACCGACTTTAGGTTGTCGGAAGGGGGCGATAGATATCCAGTTTAGAGCCGCATTGCACTGCACAAACTGGGTCATACAAGAAATATTGCAGATTAATATCTGCTAAAACAGCTACAAAAGTGCAAAATTAGGAAAAAACCGCAGTAGTAATACGATCCGGGCGCATCGCATCGATAAGTGGTAGTGTTCGAAAGGTTAATGAATGGGCAAGTCAGTCATATGCAGTCTTCCTTAATATTAGTAGGTGGGCGTTCGTTCCACCATGTGCTTTATCGATGCTCGACTCGCTGGGCTTCGCTCCACTAATCGATTTTTTCTCCACCCCACTGAGGCAGGCTGACGCTGCCTGCGACCTGTACTTGATTGACTGATTTCTATAATTTTGCAGTGCAGACATTCTGAAATATTCGCAGCCGTCACAGTACTACGCCATGAATATTTATGTATTGCAGAAAGGATCGGATTCAGTACGGCTTCCGTTAATAAAAAGCCGGTAGTGCAAGTCGAAGTTTGCGTGATTAATGAGGTTCACCATCAGGCGACGGAGAACTTGCTTTTTAGTGTCCTATTTTTGCGAAGTGTGGAATTGTAAAAATGTATCTAGATTTAAAATCCGGAAATCGACTGCAGTGCCATTGAAAAGATTGAACTTTTCAGTATTCCGCCAGTTTGTTGTTTCGGATCCGTTATTTCGCTACTTTGGTTGCGTTTTTTATCTCATATCTTCAAAGTTTTATCATTTTAACAATCTCTCAATGTATCAAAGGAAACTAGTTATGCTATTGTAAGAAATGTAACCAAGCTATTTAAAATGTCTCCAATTTTTTTCTACCGTTTCAACGTCGTCTTCATAGGAAAACTGATTCAAATACTTTCTTTATAAAAACAAAGTTCCTGCCACGAATTTGTGCAGATATTTTCGGAGGTTATTTTTTCCAATATAACTAAGAAATTCTGTTCGCTTGCACAAGCCGTTTATGAATATTGGGCCCGGATATCCGGCACGTTTTAACTCGTACTTTAATATCCCAGAAAGCCTTCCATCTTATCCCAGCAGACATATAACGAAATTGACGGAACACGTCTTTAGAATGCGTACTCTGTGAGGTTACGTCAAACATTTTAGCGGATTGAACTTTTGTATTCATTGGACGACATATGAGATTTGATGTGGTGATTTGGAAAAGGGTTTCTTATACAACCTTTTTGGCCAGCAATATTCAATACAGCTATTGTATCCATTTTTGTATGGTTATCCGAAAACTTAGATTACATTTTTCCACGTGTACTTGGCTGAAGCTAATGATACGTTTGACTATTTTCATACTCTCAACAGATCTTTTTTCTCTAAATCTCCTAAAATCTATGTACAAAATCTATTAAATTACTTGGAAGCTTTTCTTAACATAAATTAGTATGCTATCACTGATATTCCTCAAGGCAACGTACTTGGGCCACATATTCCGAGTGTGTTACTGGATACCGACGAAGCTTTTCAAGTATATTATGCCAGATTAAAATTTACGTGCGCCAATAGAATGTTTTTTTTAAAGAAACCCTGAAAAACGGCCTCACTAAAGAGGTTGAACGTGTTGAAGATTAAAGCATTATGGGAATTATATAATTTGGTGCAACACTACAATGTTACTCTAGATCCCTAACTCCTACCCTCTACTCTAGATTACTAAACTTAGTAGTGAAAAGTAATGTGAATAAAAAAATGCAAAAGGAAAACTAAAAATAACATCAACTGGCTATCAAGACCGAAATGATAATAGCTCGCGTGAATTATGACAATAAGTAAGGAAGTTGTTTAAAATTACAAACTTCTTTTGCCTCACCCTAAACTTTTCATGCAAATACACATAAATACAAAAACAAACTTTTCATAAACAAATATATCTTTGCATAGTTGCACTTGTATCGTGGCAAATTCCGCATCACGCGATATTGCATTCCGTCGTCATGTTTGTTGTAATTTTATGCACGTAAAAGTTATAACTTTTACTAGCTTTCTCTCGCGACTTTGTACTCGAAAATACCGTTTTTTCCGTTCCCGTACGAATTTACGGAAATCCTCGGTTCCGTACACTTCAAGAAGGATGGTTCTTTTAGGAATGGCTCTGCTTTCACTAACCTCACTAAACTCACCAATAGTTTCGGTTGTGCGTTGTCTGTCAGTCACTCAGTTACGGTAGGATTTTTATATGTATTGATTGATTGAAGCGTTTGCTGTATACCAAATATAAAGGGACTGCCATTCAGCGGCTGATGAGTGTCCTGGCGCGTATCATTTTCGAAATGTTGACAGACTGATGTTGACGCAAGCCCGTGTGGCGGCCCTTTGCCAAATTGAGTTTGGAGTCGTTATGTCAAAAGATATGAGCTTTGTCATAGCTAAACGTGCTAATCTTTAGTTGCTTCTCACATTATAGTTTCAAAACAGCATATTTTTTTTTGCAATAGGGCCAATTGCAAAAAAAAATACGTAGAATTAAATGTCATTCATTTAACAAAACGTCAGTTCGTAATTATCGTCAAATTATATTATTCACATTTTTTACTAAAGCGGAATAGGAACGCACGAAAGAAACTTTAAAATCGACAGTCTGTCGACGATCCGCTTATAACAAAAAAAATCAAACTGAAACAACATTCGATTAAATAACAAATTCAGTTAAAATAGGCGTCGTGTAACTAATTCTAACAACCGTAACAACCTGGAGCGCATAAACTTAGTTAAACACTTAATAGAGAAATTGCTACGTCTGCATTTCAATAAAACAAGGCAAATAACATAGCTTCTGAAGTCAAACCAACATGTTTCTGACAAGGCGGCGTCATTAAGCGATCGATACCCCTGGCCCCAGCACGTGCACGGCACATCACCAGTAAAGCCGATGACATTTTCGTCAAAGTTCACCGGATTACGTAAGTGCTTTGTGTTCGTAATAGGTCATTTTACTGAAAAAATAAACTAATATATGACATATATTTCCAAAAACTATTGGACACGTATTTTTTCTGTTTTTACGTAAACGAGAGATGACGATACACTGCGTTGAAAACACGCATGACGTCACTAGCATGGTGAAATTTTAACCAGGGATGATTACTTAGAGCCTTTGGTAGGAAGTGACTGAAGTCTGTATGTTCATTCAAAAAATCATACCTACATATTATGCCTAGAAATACCTACTTAATGGCAAGGACCGTCGAGGTGCGAGAAGCAGGTAACAGGTTATAATAATGATAAATTCTCAATTCAGTCGTATCATTGCTTAGCACCAAAGCACATCTATAAAATCCGTGTATTACAAAAGCATATTTATCATTTCCGGTGGGAATTAAAGTCTGTTTTAAAATACCATTTTTTTTGCAAGTCCGATTACCAAAAACAGTGGACACTGGTGAACCGGCGACACTCGGGAAACATTTAGATTTCGCTTTTGTGTGTCACCTTCACTTTAGTTTGGAGTTTTTTTATTTTTAGTTGCTTTATCGTTTTACGCTCATATGCCTCAGTGTTCTATTGCTGGAGTTTATATTTATGTGATTTTCTTTTCACTACGTTAGAGCTTCGACACTTTCGCGTTATTAAAGTGAACTTAATCGGTGGTATTTATTTCACGTCAGAAATTTTGAAGGCATAACATAATGTTACCCAGGACGGTCCCTTTCTTGTGAGAGGACCTGAGCCATAATCCACCAAGCGGACCAAAAGCGGGTTGCAGGATATGCCGGTTTCCTCATGATGTCTTCCTGTGTTTTGAGAGCATTGGTAATGAATTAAGCTACCCATAGTAACTACGTATCGAACGGTTTGAACTCACGACCCACACTCAGTATCTGGGACGACGCGAACCGGCCGTTACCATAGGGCTACCACGGCTCAAAAGTTAACTAACTTGACCTCATATAAAAACAATATTATTGTTATTACACTTATTTCAGACTAGTTGACCCGCCCAACTTCGCCTGCTCCGCTCCTATTGGTCTTAGCATGATGATCCTCGATAAATGGACTATCTAACACTGAAATATTTTTTTAAATCGGACCAGCAGTTCCTGAGATTAGCGCGTTCAAGCAAACAAACAAATAAACTCTTCAGCTTTATATATTCCTCCACCTTGCGTCGTATTCCTCAGTGCTGAGGGTTGTGATCTCCCTTCTGTATCACTTTCACACGTATGATGTTTCTCCACTTGTTTTTGTTCCTGGCGGTGTGAGGTCTTTGTGAACGGTAGTGTCAAGGGCGCGGGCGGTGCAAATCTGGTCAGACCAACGTATTGGACCGCGTCCACGAGGTCATTTTCCTTCTACTTTGCCGGTCACGATAAACTGCTTTTCAGTTTAAGTTATTTATTAGTATACAGATTTTAAATGAATTGTTTATAGGTACGGGCCATACACGTTCAAGTTATTTGATCAAACAGGCTGGTTCAAACTGTTTGATCCATCAGAAATACGAAATTTCGTATTTCTTCATGTCATTTGACGATTCATTTTTTATCAAATTTTCCCATAGACACTCATGCCAATTTGATAAAACTGTAGCCTGTTTCATCAAATTACTTCAACGTGTATGGTCCACATTATCGTTTCAATAAGCTTCCATTTAATGCTTGTTTACATTACTAAAGTAAAAGAGATTTATTCTTCACAACCCAATTTTACAGCTAAGAGAACACTGAACAACGTGAGTTTAACCGCACAAACCGAAGCGCTATTCACCGTTTGAACAAAAGTTTTTCCGTTCAGTTTATTGTGATTTTTATGACGTAGTTGTCAATCGTGGTTCATACACCGTTCAACATTTGAGACGCCTGGTTAGGTTCTACGCTTGTCGGTACCATTCTGTCTGTGTTTGACATGGCCTTTCCAATGACATGACAAACAGTTTAACGGAACAAAGTGAATGTGGCAGTGAGAGTTGCCTTTTATTTTATTCTGACATGCCCAGAAGGTAACTGAGGGCCTAGTACAATTATTTTTGACGTATAGTAACGTAACGTAACCACAACAACCACGCTACAATACTCGTTTCGCACATAATATTTATTTAAATTAGGTACTACATATATACATATTTTTGAATGATATAAATTGTGTATGTCCCATATTATTAAACCAAAATACTGTAGGGTTATTGTTTTTCTCATTCAAAATTCACTTACGTTAACGTTTTCGCCTTAATTGTTTTAGTATTTCGTTTGTATGTTTATCTTGTTGATTTGTATATTTATAATGTATATTTATATTGTATGTATGGTTTATATTTGTATATTGTTCATTATTGTATTTGAATCGCTTTAAATTTTCTTATTGCACCTACGACTATTCTCTGCATTACCCAAAGGTTGACTGGTAGAGAATGCTTATGGCATTAAGTCCGCCTCTGTACATTTTTGTGCTGAAAGTGTTTAAATAAATAAACTACACGTCACTACACGTCAATATATTCTTGCTAGGCCCTCTGATGTCGTCCATTCCATGAGCACCCGCTGACCGACAGATGGACGTATGGAAAGCGGAAGCTTAGTTTAGGGTTCTGTTGGCTACCTTTTTGGTACGGGACCCTAAAAAATCAGTCAACAGTGTTGAAACTGTTGACTGATTTTTGGTGTTGAAACGCTCACAAAATGAAAACTGCAATAGGTTGTTCAACAAAATTAAGATAGGAACCCAGACTTCCAGCAAGAACCTTTATAGACCTATAGGTATTTATTTATGAAAATTTAAAACTTACTCTTATTAATATCTAAAAACACCTTCATCAGCACAAACGCCACCATTAGATCCAGGCTCCCTGAATCACTACTAAAACAAATTCAAAACAATAAAAAGCTAATCGGAGAGGAGCAGCCGTCAAGTGCGCCATCACGCTGGATACTAGTGTCCCACTGCGCCCGGGGACACATGGTACTGTCCACTACAAAAGTCGCAGAGAAGTCGAAGAGCACGTTTAGCAATAGTGTTCCTTATACAACATTAGTGCACAAAGCTAGGATTTCGAAAATTCATCAAAAAGTTTAATTTTAAAGAAGACAAAGGTTTGTTTGTAAATAATTCACTTTTGCTGATGGATAACAAATAATTATGAGTATACAAATAACTGCAATACTCGTTGAGGTATTCTAATCGATGGACCGTGATGTTCTATTCGTGAATGTGGACCTTTTAGCACATATATCATTAAAAAAACCCATATTATTAACTAGCCACATATCATTCAAAAAAAATGCCGCACGCCAGTTGCACCTGCCTGGTTCAGCTGGCTCCAACGATGCTTACTATCGTATACGTAGGAAGTCCTCGACTTCTGCAGCTGACTGTACATTAGCCTTAGATTCAATTAAACGCTGGTAGCGGGCCAACCGCCTGTCCTGCCGACTTTACAATGCGCCGCGTTCTTCAGCCAGCTCGAACTTATGACGTAATGCTTACTGCCTTTTTATTTATTGTTGCGCAATTCGGAAAGAATTTTTTTTTACTTGTTTGTCTAACCCTTATATTCTACGTCATTTCCTCTATTAGATTCAATAAAATTGACCGGTATAGCTTTTCATTTGTTGAGATTTTCTGTTGTCACGAAGACTGAGTCGATTGAATTGGAGCAGAGGAATTTTCCATCAAAAGAATTTGTAGGCGCTATATAGATAGTATTCTTGTGCCTCCGTCGGCTTATTTCCCATTAAGAATATTCTCATAATTTCTTGACAGTATTGTGGCAAAGGCTACGGAACAACACGTTAGATGAAAACGTCGGCTATACCGTTGCGAAGATATCTAGAGTTTAGCTAGAGGCTCTATGGCAACGTATCGACTACAGTGACTGTCGTAATGTTGCAGTGACTCTAATCATCAAACAATGGCAGAGAGAGCTGGACTGTAACTAAAATAGAGACGTTGGAAACAAAACTCTACCAGTAGAAGCAACAATGCCAATTTTCCTGTTGGCAAAAAACTGTCTAACCAATAATACGTACCGCATCAAACAGCTTTGTTTAGCAGTCGGCAGAGATATAAACCCGTGCCAAGTTTTAAAGAAAAATTTATGCGACAAGGTTTTTCATAAGACCGGAAATATAATTTGAAAGTTCCTCCCATTGTAAGTAGTGCCGTGAATGTCGACTTGAAGGACCTATTCAAGACCTACTTCAGCGTTTTGAAAACGAGCAACAAGTATAATGCCACATTCCTTGTTACGAGGATAGGGATGCTTCTACTCCTGTTTATTGGACTGTATTGAAATGGGGGCCACGATGCTGAAGTTTGGACATTCTAGACAGTCAGCCCTACTTACCACATCGCCGAAGGCACTCATACGAGAGATGTCATATTTATGAATGTTTTCTTGCAAGTTAGCAGTCGGACTTGCGTGCAAAGGGCTCTGAACGAAAAATATTTTCTTCTTGTAGATCTTCCTGTAATCTATAGGTAAAGGAAATTGTAGGTAAAGGAGGGGGAACTTTCATATATTTTCTTTAATTTATTATAAAAAAAAATTTGAGACCCTTACAATGGGCCTAGGGTTTAATTTGTCACGCGGTATAGTTGGAAAAACGATTGTTTTTAATTTTCTAGTTTCACCCCCCCCAAATTTAATCAATAATACCCAAATTTTGAAAATAGGGGCGCCATTTGGGGGAGGGGTCCCCCAAATGGCGACCCTATTATCAATATTTCTTTATTTTCATTCCTGCATCGGTCAAGAAAATCAGCTGTTACAGACGCCCAGACATACAGACCATAAAAGAGACAGATATCCGAGTTATCCTATAAGGGTTCCATTTTTCCATACAGAGGTTCGGAACTTAAAAACACCCGTTTGTTTTTTTTTTAAATCGGCCGCTTACCATTGTTTTAAAATGAATAATGAAGAATGAACTTTACTCTTGTATTCAGTGGAATAGAAAACCTACTGAATAATATTTACATAAATTAAATACAATTTTAATCAATTTCAATTGTGTTGTTTCATCAGCTAATTTGGCATAAATTAAATTATTCTCCCTTTGTGTAGATTGTCTTAATTATTTTTTTGTACTCCAAAAGTAGACGGTTTCTGAGGTAACTGGAGAGACTCGAATTCCATTTAATAGATTAACTGACGTAATAGATTCGATCATTGTTTGAGTTTAATTAACTGTTTTGTGTATTAATTGGTATTGTTCCCTAAAAAATAAATAGACGTTTTGGGCTGTTGAAAATGGAATTCCAAGATAAGTATATACAATACAGTCTTGATTGCAGAGATGATTTGCTAATATTTTTGGTATTAAGTGGCCTTTTACAATTTGACTGTGTTTTTTGCGTAAAATGACCAACTTCAGCTTTGTTATTCTCAGAAACTGAAATATTTGGACACATTTGGCTTATTGGGTAGTTGAGAATAACTATTAGTATTGAATATAGCGGTTCAATCAACTTTCGAATGTTTTTATCTTTTTGTTAAAAGACAAAATTCCGAACTTGAAATAAGAAAAGGGATAGCCGTAAAAAAACCCATTAAAATCCATAAAACTACTAAAAATGCTTAGAATTAACTGTAAATTTCTCCTTAATAAACACTACCTCCTTACGTAAAATTTATACCAAAATAAAACGTAGTTTATAAGAAATGAAAATTCAATAAATATTTATTGAAAAACCCTAAAATAAACGTAATTGCAAATGCCTAATTTCTACATAGTGCTCATCGCATTATGTAGAAATTAGGCAGGTCAGCAGTTTTGTGAGTGAGAACGCAATTCTGTGATAGGACTCCGAAATCAAACTGAACTAAAATAGAAAACCTGCACTTGTCACGTAACTTTGCTCCGATATTAATTATAAAAAGTTTATTAGCGAGAAATTCTGCCAGCTGTCACCGGAAAGAACTATAATGTTTTGGGGCACTGGAGCAAGAATCTTTCTCTGCAATACGTGCTAAGATTTTCAAGCTGGACTGGGAATTATAGAAAATGGGAAGGCAGTGCTTGCTTGACACCTTGACTTTCCAATTTCATGCTCCATCCCTCGGGGATACGTTGTATGAGCGTGTTTACGATGCGGATCAGCTGCATTTAAGCGTGTTCTTCTTTTCGTTATTGGTGATTTCAAAATTGGTACGAATAGCGTAACAAATTGTTTTGTGCTGATTTGAAACTACATTGCCGGGACTAAATGCAGTGTTTGACAGAAAAATTCGATTAGGAATGAATATTTTTATTTTATTTATGCCATTTTGTGGGTCTAGTGACCGCTTCTGCTGAGCATGTGGTTCTAGGTTCGATTTCCGGATAGGTCAGTGATATTTATAAACTGCAATTTCTCAGTCGCCACCCGCAGTCCAGATTTTGTCCCAGATGGGGGTCCTTGAAAATATTCCTCATACATTTCGTATACCTTGAAACTTTGAAATTCACTTATACGAACTCAGAACAATTTTTTACCACTACTATGCTTTCACGAATGAAGATTCCCGCCACTTTGTTTTTTCGCACATAATTAAATAGTTTACTAAAAATGTTTGCTCGGAACTTGTTCATTCGCTTTATTTTCGTTGATGACTTTTGGATTATTGATAGTGTTGAAGTGACGGGGTGAAGCCACGCCCTCTAGTAATTAATTGTTTCGGCCTATCTCCACTGTGTTCCGTTTACGCTAAGTAGGGTGATAGGTGCATAATTTTCTTTGTAGGTATTTGTAGGTATTTTTTTTACAAAATAAACGTAATACAATAAAACGGGTCATTGTTCTCAACATTGTTCTCATCATTGTTCTCATCATTGTTCTCAACATTGTTCTCATCATTGTTCTCAACATTGTTCTCATCATTGTTCTCATCATTGTTCTCATCATTGTTCTCATCATTGTTCTCAACATTGTTCTCATCATTGTTCTCAACATTGTTCTCATCATTGTTCTCATCATTGTTCTCATCATTGTTCTCAACATTGTTCTCATCATTGTTCTCATCATTGTTCTCATCATTGTTCTCAACATTGTTCTCATCATTGTTCTCAACATTGTTCTCATCATTGTTCTCATCATTGTTCTCATCATTGTTCTCATCATTGTTCTCAACATTGTTCTCATCATTGTTCTCATCATTGTTCTCATCATTGTTCTCATCATTGTTCTCAACATTGTTCTCAACATTGTTCTCATCATTGTTCTCATCATTGTTCTCAACATTGTTCTCATCATTGTTCTCATCATTGTTCTCATCATTGTTCTCATCATTGTTCTCAACATTGTTCTCATCATTGTTCTCATCATTGTTCTCATCATTGTTCTCATCATTGTTCTCAACATTGTTCTCATCATTGTTCTCAACATTGTTCTCATCATTGTTCTCATCATTGTTCTCAACATTGTTCTCATCATTGTTCTCATCATTGTTCTCATCATTGTTCTCATCATTGTTCTCAACATTGTTCTCATCATTGTTCTCATCATTGTTCTCATCATTGTTCTCATCATTGTTCTCATCATTGTTCTCAACATTGTTCTCAACATTGTTCTCATCATTGTTCTCAACATTGTTCTCATCATTGTTCTCATCATTGTTCTCATCATTGTTCTCAACATTGTTCTCATCATTGTTCTCAACATTGTTCTCATCATTGTTCTCAATAGGTATACGTTTGACCACTATCTCACCAGATGGTAAGCGACGATGTGGTCGAAAATGGAGCACTCTTGCCTAGAAGTAAACTTTTCTCTCTTGACTTAACTTAAAGACTCCCAGGTTGTAGCTATCAGAAAACGCAGACTCTGGCAGGACAGGAAATTCCACTCCTATATCGCTATTCTTCTCTTGGCAAAAGTTTAGATGCCATTAATTTGTCAGTGTCCTCCCTTCAGACCCAAACGACTACGAACCTTTCCATGAATTATGCGTTCCATACGAGAATTTAGTATGATACTAACGGAGTAAAATATAAAAGTTACGACTTTTGCGGTTCGTACCAACCATTTACTGACATCCAGAATCGTTTAAAACAAAACACAAAGAAAACAAATGTTAATCAGCGACTTGCACAGAGTGACTTATGAAAACTCACAATTTAATCATTGATTATATTAATCACGCATTTTACTGTACAGTGCTGTGAAAACTCTAGGTTAAATTTTACACCTTTAAAAGTGACCGAACCTTGAGTAACCCAGGTTAAAACGTACCTATAGCACTGATGGAAAGTATCGTTCAGCCTTCGGTCAGCCGGGGTAGTCAATCAACAATGGTCAGACGAAACCTTTCGGCCTACCGCAACTTCGGTGTAAATGCCTCGGTATCCATTACCGCCACAAAATCGTCAATTCTTTTTTGTTTTCAGCTACGCCACTGAGTACGTCACTCCTACACCGCTTTCCGCGCCGCTCTGTTTCGTGGTGTCGCACTAATTCACTTGTACATTTGTTCCTGCCGCTCCCCGCGCGCGTTTTCGCTATGAGCGGCGTCTGGTGGCGTGCTTTAAACATTTTTATACTTTTGATCTTGCCGCTCGCCGCTCACAGTGGCAAGGTCGTGAACGGGCCGTTACTAAGGACCTGCTGTGGTCGACTATACAGTACCGAGGGTGGCTAAGGTCTGCCAGAGTTACGAAATTTGTTCGAAAGAGTCACCGCCGCCCTAGACCGCAGAGGGGTATTAGGAGGAACAGCCGGGTTTTAGTCAGTAAGAGTCTGATACTCCCTTCCGCTCTGAACGGAGGGAAAGGAGTTATTCGATGATTACACATCCTTAAAAAAACGTGTACAAAAGGGGTTGGGCAATTCAAAAGTGCCTGTAACGTTATACGTTAGTAAAGGATTTCGTATTTGTGGTATACCGCAAAGGCCACTTTAAAACAAAACGAAGGTAAATTCAACTACTAAATTGGCAATAGAATTTAATAGAAAAAAAGACAACGGGTTGCACTCCGGGAGTGCCGGCAGAAGTGAAAACTTGAATACGTGCTTCTCTCCCTCCGTCTTACGAATTTTCGATCAGGTCACGTGTCCTGACGCGAGATTAACATTTTACAACCATCACAAAAAGTGCACAACGCCGCTAAAGTAGTTTTCACTTCAAAAATATCTTATTTTTCTAGACCAGCCTAGTAACTAGTAGCTAATCTAACCTATTAAATTATTAATGATCAATGCTCTTTTCCATTATCTTGGCTAAAAAGGGAAGTCCCACAAACTGATTAGGAATATGTGCCTCAGGTTGCGTCATCTCTTACGCCATTGACATACCTACACAAATATTAAGATTACGAGACGTATTAATTAACATTTTAATTAATTCGTCTTAAGGAAATATTTCCACAGAATTGTTTCTGGGAAAATTAATTGGTGATTCTAATATTTTGTTATAACTTGATATAATTTATTTATTTATATATTTATTTTTCGGAAGATTTACAGACTAATATCATTATAATGACAATAATAATAACTAAATTGCTAATAACAAGCTTCCACAGATAAATACAAAATTATAAAATTATTACTCCTTCATAGTCCGAGTTACATGCTATCTTTTCTATTTAATTTGGTTATTCTCATAAGATACATACTGTTAAGTACTTCCTTAATTATAATAAAACGTAGGTATATTCGCACCTGCCCTGGAACGCAACAGGCACTAGGAGGAAGAGTCTGACACTCCCTCCTGCATCACCCAGAGCGGGAGGAGTCATTTGATGATTTCCCATCCTTAAAAAAACGTTTATTCGCACCTGAATTTGTTCGAAAGATTCACCGTGGTGCTGGAATTAGCAAATAGATTAAATAGTGAAAAAAATTGGCCAAGTGCAAATCGCACTCGCGTGAACATGTTATTTTAACACTACGGACTAATAATAGATTTTCCTGTAATCAGTATTTTCGGAGATAAGGAAGGGAATGGTAATTTTTGGTGTTTTATCTTGAATAACTTCAAAACTATTTTTATTATAACAGTATAAAAATATATAATTAAAACCCTCACAGTAAGCATTTCATTTGATATGGCACACGATACAGTTTAAAAAGCTTTTGTTTTAATTTTCTGGTTGAGCCCCTAAAATGACCCACATACTAAAAAAATATTAAAATTTATTTACGTAATGCATCCGTGTTTGGGTCATAGAAGTTCATATGTACACCAAATTTCAATAGAATCGAGCCAGTAGATTCGGAGAAAACTGTGACAGACAGACACCTGAGTGACCATATAGGTAAGGGTTCCGTTTTTACGGATGTTCGGAACTCTAAAAATAATGACATTGCCAAATTCTCGATATCACGGAAGAGAACAAAAGAAATAGCGTCGAAGGAATGCTGCCATCGTTTCGGATTAGCCAATCAGCGCGACCGGCACTTCGAAAGGTCTATAACAGCCAATCAGCGTTTGCGATTCACAGAACAAAGCTAGTTAGGTACTCGCAATTATCTAGACCGGTGTTCTTTGCAATGACTGGATAAAATCAAATGACTAAACTCTTTAGAATTCTCGCATTGATTGCTTTCCTCGTATTCCTATACTTTTGAGTACGTTCCTCAGTGGTTCAGAGGATCGGCTGAGTTTACTATAGTGGGTTCAGTTCCTTGGTCAGGCAATTTTTGGTCGAGTATTTTTGGTTTAGTATCCCGAAGGTTTTGAGCCCTGTCAATGGCAACAGACTTCTGTCATTCCAAATCTTTTTTTTGGCTGGAAATCATCAAACTACTTGGAGTGTCAGACTCTTACTGACTAAAACCGACCTGTGTTTCTCGTAATGTCCTTTGCGTTCCAGGGCCGCGGTGACTCTTCCGAACATCAGAATAACTAATAATAAACACCTCTTGCCATACTCTTCAAGGAAAGTAAAACATACGAGTAGCAGTGATGACATATCCACTTACGTAACCGTCAGGTAGTTAGCGTGTAAACATAAATCCAACAGTTATAAATTGGCGGTAATATCTTCCAGCTACAAAAAATGATAATCTTTTGATCTTCCCTTTTAGATCTTACAATCTTATTATTTTTAACACATTTTTATCAACCCACCTAAAAATAATCCGGCCCACACTAGACTGTAGTCTGCACACGGAAAATAATACTTTGTCGCTATTGGCACAGGTGTTGATTTGGCTTGTAATTAAATACATTTTTGGTTGTTTCTTTGGTCTTCGATTGCAATTTAAAAGATTTTCTAATGACTTTAGTGAGTGATTTAAAAAGTTCGTAATCGTCAGGTTATTTGAGTTTTTTTTTTGGCGGCATAGTTTCAGCTAAAGGTGAAATTAGATAGTAGATATTTAATAACCAATAGTTGACAGATTTTCAGTGTCATCCATTTTGCAAGTTACGAAAATGAATACCTATCGTATCTAAGTATTATCATTAATTAACCTCATTTCTGGCGAGCAGGTCATCATGCGAGACCGGTGGCCTACGCACCCATTTTTTCTACATTATTGTAATGTATTAGAATTTTGTTCTCTATAATATCAATATATATCAAATTCTTCCTGACTGACTGATGACAACGCGCAGCCAAAACTACTGGTCGGTGGAAAGTTTAAATTGGGCATGTAGCTTCCCTACACTCCGAAGGGAAGCACTAAGAGAGGGTTTCCCGAAATTCCTGCGATGACAGGTAGAAACAGGATATGAGCGTACGAAGTCGCGGGCGAAATCTAGTAATAATACATGACATAACTACGGGTTTACTTGGATCCGTAGCAGAAGATTTATTTTGTATTTAATTCATTATAAATCGAAAATATACGAAAGGGTAGATTTTTTTAATTCAATTAAAATAAAATACAGCTATAGCTTTGATGCCCTGATAAGAAACACTTAGATAAACCAGTCCTATCAGAGTAACGCAGTTTGTTTATGGTCCTACCTATAGTTACATTCCTTCTGTCACCTAACTAGTGTTCCCGGGAACTGGCGCGTAGTACTCACGACCGGAGTGCGTGTTTGACTGGGATTCTCATATTTTAATGAACATTCACATAATCGTATATCTCGCAGTCTGTAAAAACACACATTTTAATTCAAACACTTTCACACAAACAAACACTTTTAATTTCCCAATATTTAGCAAGCTTTCGACATGGATTGTCACTTTCATGATTTTGATACTCGAATTTGAACACTTTGTAATTAGAGTACCAGAGAATTGGCCTCCAGATGTATGATTATGAACACAGTACAGTAATACAAGGCTCGTCGCGTATAGTACCTAGTTTTGTGGTTCTGCTCAAACAATGAGTAAAACCTGAGCGTATAAAAATGAGTGGTTCTTGTAAAAGGACTGTAGTAGACATAAAGTGGTAACCTGTCTCCAGGGTGACCGTCAAACATGACTGACTGACTCTGCAGTTGCATCATGTCAGTTACAGCTGCAACCTCTCCTGATAACGTCATTTAAGGCGCAATGCACGCTTCACGGTATTGTCCGCGTCACTAGTATCATGTACGCTCAATTCGGTTGCCAGGGAAAACTTACAGCCGGAACTTATAAATCTTACGCCAACTTTATCAAGGGGTACCGTGTTACTGGGACATGTTTGTATTGTCCTGTTTCCCCCTTAGCTCAATCTGTTCATTCGCTCATCAAATCTGATCAAGGCATCGCATAGGACGTGAGGCTGAGCTTATACGCGCTGCGTTGTATGTCAGCTGTCGGAAGCGGTTATTGCAGCGTTTGCAAGCGGAGTGAGCGACGGGAGCCACGGGAGCAAGCTGTCGCGCTTTGAATATCAAATGCGTTACGCGACAATGTGACTTTCCGTACTAATTAATACCCTGAGAGTTTGCACAGCGGTGATTGCTAAGAGAAGTGCTTTGAGTGGGGGTGTGTTACCATACTGATACATCGACACATTCAGGTTCTTCAAATAATTGTCAATTTTGTTAGCATTGAAGGCGCTATAGGTATGTATAGAAAGTATAGAAGAATGAAAGAGTATTTATTGTCACTGACCTGATGCATACAAAGTTACGACGATTTTAACGACGACTCTTTTACAAGTCCTCACGAGAGATAGATGAAAAGCCATCGCCTCCCACTAACCAGTTTGCTTATCAAACTGAAATCGTTAGTAAATATCTCCACACTTAACCGAAGTAAAAACTAGACTCTCTTGAGTTGACTGATGACTGTTTCCCCTCGATCACCCAGGAAACAGATCATTAACGGCTGCCGATCAAACAGAAGCCCGGCTTTATATTTCAAATGCAGCCATGCTTTCAGCGCATAACCGGGCATACAAAATAGATCAGACAACGTGTTCGAGTCAGGCCACAAATTGTGCATTATACAGTCAGTTCGGCGAACATGTCGCGCATTCGACGGAGCGTGTTTACGTAAGCAGTACAGGGCTATGATGGGATATAACAGGACAGTCGATTCTTATCGGGTCAGGAGCTTATTGCTGTGTGTACTGGTAGTGTTGAATTAGTAAGAAAATATATAGGTTAGGTTAGATGTATTATATAGGTTTGGGGTCAAACGATTAACATGTATAGTGAAACCGATTCTCCCCCTTTTCACCACCTTATAGATTGAATTTCCAAAAAACCCCTTTATAGTGCTCACCCACATCATATCAGAAAGTTAAACATTGCAAAATTCTATGTTCCTAGATCCAGTAGTTTCAGCTATGCGTTGACATGTCAGTCAGTCAGTCAGGGTAGCAGTAACAACTTACCTCTAAGAACTAGTCAACTTCCAAACGATCTCAAAGAAACTAACTCAAATAACGAAGAAAGTACCAAACATATTAAAACTTCGTATCATAGAACTTCATTTAATATTCCAGCGCAGCTTTTAACGAGCTCCACGTTTCGATCTTAGCAGAAAATTGTGCAGCAAAATATGTTTAGTCAATGTCACCGTTCAATACGAGGCCAGCAGTAGCCCCTTTTAACAAGCCAATGGACTTACAGGTTCAAAGACGATAATGAAATACCAACTAAAGGAATCTGTGGTTTGTGATAACTACACACTCGGAGTATTTAAGTCAAGAGTGAACAGGTTCTACTACTTCTAAGCAAGCGTGCTCCATCTTCGACCACATCTTCGCTTACCATCAGATCAGATAGTGGGCAAACGAGTGTATATCAAAAGGAGTAAAAGATTAAACTGTTACACTTGTGTGGTAGTATTACATTCTCAAGGGTCTACAGCAAATTGACTAAATCGGCTTGTTTGCATAATTAGACGGAAATTGTTGAGTTTAAAGCGGGTTCATGGAGCCGACACAAAGGCGTTTAGATTCGCTGCACATATCGGTCTGTGAACAAGTACATATGTACTTATCGTGTTTGCTTTCAGTGGTTACACAAATATAAATGTAGCGAAAGATAATGAAGAGACACTTAGTGTGATTAAGCAAAGGGAAGCTGATGAAGCAATTAATTGGAGTCATAAAGTTCGAAAGAACCGCTGACTGATGTCTCAAACGGTTAATCCCATGAATTTTTTCATTTCTTCAATAATTTATCGGTAGGATATCACTTTATCTAAAGCCTGTGTCACCTGTATCAAATCAAACAAAGGCACTTTAGTATGCTTGTATTATTTTGAGAGGCTTGTTGCTCTAATTTTGTACGGGCCCCTTGTTAACGTCCCATCCGGGGTTAGCGCCTATTTCTGCTGTTTAGCAGCATTGACGTGTTCCGGTGTGCCGGTAAAATCATATGGTTAACTGTGGCATATACATGTAGTAATGATTTATATTGGTGCACGTTGTTTTACGAGCACAATTCAGTACAACGCAAACGGTAAGCTGTGAGTCCAAAGAGATATCAAAATCGAACTGTTAATTTGCACTTGTTTTGCAGATCCTACCAAATGCTCTTAGGGTACGAGTTCCGCACATCAATAGCTTAACAGGAGTTATGAATAATTGAAGCTCCCACGTACTGAACCATCTGCTCTTAATAAACATATCAGATCAAGCTGAATAGCTAATCTTGGGCAATTACCCTGGGCAAACACGTGAAATTGTAATGCCCTAACAGCATGTTGCCACATTAGGGTGCAATATCAATTGTGGCCAACAGCAGGCCATTAACCGCAGTGATTTGCATGGTGCATGACTCGACAGTTAGGCCACGTTTTTTAAATTACCCACTTTACCTAATTGCTGAATTGCCGTCGTTTAATTCTCTACTATCTGTGGCGTTGTATTATTCTTCTGTGTTGACGGTACTTTAACTGCGTTACAAAGGATGAATCTAATTCGTTGGCTATATTTTTTAGGGATGAAACATGTTTTTCAAGAATTTTAATAACTGTTACTTTGGGAGCAACGGTGACATGAAAATCTGTTGTTTGGATATCATTTTCCGACTTCCTGAAAACATTTGGTACAATCCACAAAGATCTTTTAATTGTTTATAAATTGTAATTTATTTCAAGTAGGTAGTCTATCTTTAATTTATTGCTTTCTCTCAAACACAATCAAATTGAAGAGGTTGAAACCGCTTTTATAACGAGTGTTACAATATAAAACAAAACAATTGTTTACCGAATAATAACCTCACTCAAATGATTTCTCGGGTAGAATAATTGATGGCCACAACCAGGCACAACGATCTCAAATAAAACCAAATTTAAATAGATACGATTGGTGAATTTACTTTATTGAACTTAAGATTAAATCATTGTTATTATGTTATTGGAAATCTATCTAAAACAATACTAATATTTATGAACAGGGTTGTCATGTTACGGTCCCATTCCATTCTAATGGGGTCCAATTAAATTGCAATATCTTATTTACAGTAACTTCCTACTGTAATAAAACAATCAAGACCGACATAATTTTTAACAAAACATTAAATTCATTAACTATTAAAATTAAGTCAAATATTTCAAACATAAATAAAATCGTATCATTAAAAGCAAAACCAGAAATTAATCAAATCGTGTTAGTAAATAAATAACTTGAAGCCGTCATGTGACATGTCATGCCAAGTGAGATGCGAAATAAGCGAGTTATGAAAAGTCGCGACTGCTCCGGTGAGGCGTGAAAGTGAAATGATATGAGCCGCGCTGGCCGCGTTCGACTCAAAGTGAAAAGGTCATGGTCTTGAGAAACGAGGTATGCACATGTAAGTTTACGACTTTAGCCCCATTGGGGTAGACAGGAACAACAGATCGCTACGATCTGACATACTCCTTTGACTCTCTTTTCTTTAGTTATTTATATCAGGTATTTCATACATTTTCATTAGCTAAATATTGCATTTTGTATGAAACGGCTGATATTTTTTTCGAGTTTTCAGGGATGTTCTCAAAGTAAAAGTTGTTTATGTGTACCTTCACTCCCTAAGAGTTTGTTAGGGTTTTGCAAATAACCATAAGACTCTTACGTTACTGATGAGTGCCCGACTGAGTGACTGACAGACAACGAACTGCCGAAACTGCTCGTTGGGGAGTGTAGGAGACCACCAAGAAAGGATATCTCGAAACCCCTACGAGAACGGGAAAAACGGTGCATGCGCGTACCTACGAAGTCGCGTGTTGAAGCTAGTATATAAATAAAGGAATACTTTAACAAAAAAACGTACAACTAGCGGACTCTGCGATCTCTTCTAGGCAACCTTAATTTATCAATGGTTGTATACTGACATGATAACGGCGATTCATGAAATATTCTTATATCAGGATTGCCTCGTTGTTCTAGTGGTTACAACCGAAACTTTTGGGCGTAAGGTCCCAGACTCGATGCACAGGTCGTGCAATGAGTTATGGGGATGTTCATTAGTAGCTGCATGGAATCCGAATGCGTGCTTAGTTTTTGGCAATATGCTTACCCTATATAACATAAAAAATAGCCCAGAAATAAAGAATCATTTCTGGTAAAACAGACAAAACACAAGACACATAAGGGAAGAGTTAAAAAAATAAAACGTGTACACTCTGTGAATATTTCACAAAATCCGCGCTCTCGAGATTATCACTACAGGCGACCAGCAAGTTATGTGAAACGAATGCCTATCAGCGTATATTTTGCACGAAGTTTTGAAAAGTGTGAACTTAACAAGAATTTAAAGCAGGAACTATATTTCAAAACTGAGATCTATCGTCAAGATGCACTGGAGGCTTCATTTGCTGACATGAGCATAGTTACTTACTGCGTTCATGGATGTGCATGTTTTTCTAGCTTTCAACATATAAAAGGGAATCGAAAGCACGCACATCAGAAGTCAAATACTATAATTACCTTTAATTATAATGTCCAATTTTCAGTGTAACCCACCCATAACTCAACTGTTTAGTACATAAAAGGATTAAAAAACTGATCTCTGAGGAAGATTTTTTGCAAATCGACCATCTAGAAGGCCCTATATATGGATAGCAGGTTAATTGTCGTAAAAGTTAGTATTTCAAGAAAAACTTATTGCCTACTTTCGTATAATATTACTAATTGACCCGCAAAACTTCGTCTGCTCCTCTCTTATTGATCTTAGCGTGATGATATATAACCTATAGCTTTCCTTGATAAATGAGCTATCTAACACTGAAATATTTTTTCAAATCAGACCAGTAGTTCCTGAGATTAGCGCGTTCAAGCAAAAAAACAAACTCTTCTGCCTTATATAAAATATTTATTAGTATAGACCTTTTAATGTAATACACACACTAGCAATTTCTTCTGTAACGTGGGTGCCTTTACAAACATACAAAGTAACATACACAAACACACAGACCCAACTATCTGTAGGCAATACGAAAATGTATATTGTTGAATTTTTTTTTTTTTATTTATTTACGTATATTGTTTGGTTAAAACAGCAAACTGCTTGCATATCAAACGTCTTAAAAATCAATAAAATGATTAAAAATGACAAAATCAATAAATAATCTAATTCAATTATTGTAAGTTTTAACTCTCCACAAATGAGAACGTTCGAAACTAAACGTTTGTATCAGGTTGCGTGCTACGAATGTATTACAGAGTGCTTATAATGTTGTTGTTTTAACTCTCGTTTTGCTCCCTCCTTCGTCGCCATGGTGATAGACAAACAGCTAGGGGCGTGAACTTACTCTATGGTATTTTCACAGGCGAGTATTTAAACCCTTTTATCGTGGGCATGGCTCATAAATTACAAAGTCAAATTATTCCTTGATATTGAAAAAAATAGGCAAAACGCATATAACTAGGAGAGTTATGAACATAAATGTGGATGGATGGAGAGGGAGAGGAAGGCCAAAGAAAAGATGGATGGATTGTGTGAGGAGCGATATGAAAGAAAAGAGAGTTAGTGATAGAGTGACAACTGATACAACTGAATGGACGAATACAACGTGTTGCGGCGACCCCAAATAACATGGAATAAGAGCAGGAAGATGATGATTGAAAAAAACAAGAGTACCGACCCCGTATCATGACAAAGGATAGCCAATCCCATTTTTACCGAAGTAAGTGAAAAATTGCGTTAAAACAACAGTCGTATCAGTAATTCAAAATTTAGACCGAAACAAAGACAAAAATGTAATTTTCCTGTATTAAACATGTTGAGAATTTGTCGGAACGGACATTTTTATTTGCATCGCTCACACAAATCAGAGAAATCTTTTAAACTCAGAATCAGAGTTGCTAACACATGATAATAAATAACATGATAGCCCCGGATTGAAAAGCATCTAAACCGGAGTTAAAAGATAACTGAAGAACCAAATAATAGACTCTAAAACAAAACTAAATGCAAAACTTAATACTTTAACGGTAACAGAAATGAAGAACCGACGCTCAGAGGTATAACATTATGACATAAAAAGTAAATAACCGCTCAAAGCCGACACTGAACCCAACAAGAAAATGAATCTCTTTAGTTTATTCAAGCCACAAAGTAGATTATTTAAATCCACGTGATTTTCTTTAAACTAGATTTATGGGCTTGGATTCATAGGCCGTCTGCTCCGGTAGCGAGCGCTGGGTCGGTGCCGGAGCTGCGGGAGCTCGGCCGTGAGCTGAAGAACCAGAGCTGATTGAGCTGTTGCATCCTTCTTGGATGTTTTAGAAACGAAATTTAATATGTTTTGTTGAAAACTATTTGTTTGGGATCACTTGAAACCATGGAACCAGTTATTGAGTATGTAATCATTTATTTAGTAAAACGCCTAGGTTACGTCAGTGTTGTTTCTTCAAATATGTCTTGGTTTGTCTATTACTAATGAATACGACCGAATCTGTACCAGCGATAATTTGTTCGGAAAATTCAATCGGATCTTATTATTATATCCAATCCGCTAGTGTGTTCCTTTGCTATTATTTTTCATACTTATATTTTTATCAATTTCACCGATATTTAAACAATGTTTCCTTCTGTGGCCTATCCCACACCAAACAGAGCAGTGTTCATGATGAAAAGAAGTATCTATCAACAGTGCAGGTTTAGAAACAAACAACTTAGAATCTTTATAATCACAGTTTACACAAAACCAATAAACTCATTTAGGCAGCTAAAGATTAGCAACACCCTAAACTCGCAGTGATTAAGCGTTAAGTGTCGCCGGTATTGGTTTCACTCTGAGCAACACTCGGAGCAGCTCAACGAGCCGCGACAGGTAGCGCAACGCTCACTCGCTCACCCACCGGTAATCTTTTAAGTAATCCATTTTGTGACGATTGCCCATAACCGCGCGATCGCTTGATGTATCTGCTGTTTTATTTTATTGTCGTTTTCATTGCCTTTAAATCGGAGATTTGGTATCGTTGAATTGCTTGTTAGGATTTGAGTATTTTGGCTGTGAAGGTTTCAGATTGTTTGTCTGATTGTTTACAAATTCATTTGCATTGTTTGATAAATCTTTGGTATCTAGAAACCCAACTATGCTATGCAAGTGATGCGACTGGCTATTGAATATTCGTTGAACACATAGAAAAAATAATAATAGTTTTCGATTTATGAAACTGAACACGATCATTGCATGTAAACTGCGTTCAAGAGCTGTCAGTGTCAATATTCCACACAAAATAATGAAACTGACAGCTCGTAAACGTGATTTAAATGCTGATCGCGTTCAGTTTCATTGATAAAAACCGCCCTAGTATGTTATGGCATCATCATCTTAATCCACAGCCCGACTCGCCCGCTGCTAAACATAGACCTCTCTTTTCTTGCCCCAATCCCCAACTATGTAAACGAAGCATATTATAATCATCATTCCTTAAACTTTAAGTTTTTTAATAAATCCCTAAAACTACAACAAGAGCATTCTTAACACGTTCACTCCAAAAAATACGTCCAGGAATAGCTTCTCTATCAGCAATTTATCCTTAACACGTCTACTCACCGACATGCATTATGCCGTCAAATACAATACAGTTACCTGCTCTAACATGATTATCAGCCTCTGCCTTCGATGTTCCAATAACAACGTTACACCAAAGTGTGGACCGCCTGTTCGTTTGGAACACAGAATATATTGCTACCAGAAGGCCAGTTTCATACAATCGCACCCACACATATACACTTCACAATACAGAGAGTGCAAGCTCTTATACGACTAGCATTTGAGTAAAATTGCGTCTACAGATTTATATTTTATTTATTTCCTGGAGAATTTATTGTCTTTTTTTGGGAATACAATGATGTAATCTATGACGACCATAAAAGCATAAAAAGACCATTTATTTTCAGGACCTTACTTTTTCACGATTGAACAACAGTCTCTGTGGGGACTCTGTGGCGGGACGGTCGTGCAAATCAAAATCTAAAAACATTTATTTCAAATAGGTTGTCCATTTATAAGCATTTTTGAATTGTTAAGGTTAATTTAAAAGATGAAGCTACTCGTAGTGTTACATGCTAATAAAGAAATCATTGATTCTTCTTCTTCTTCGTCGTTCCCTCACAGCTAAGGATCCTCTCATCTCAAAGCTATTCGGTCTTCTGCAATGTGGACCGTTCTGTACATGCTGCCTCCATCAGCTTTCTTAATTGCCGGTAATCTATATTTCGTATCAGAAGATTACCGAAGCGAATAGATATTCTAGTATATCTGTATTTGTGCAGTCGCACGTTACCAATAGATACGTGGAGCTAGTCTTCTGTAACCGATATATTCCTATACTCCTATGTGTTGCCTGCATGCTTATAATCGAGTTAGCCGAGGTGATAAGCAGGTTCTCTCGTTCCTCATTTTTAATCTTACGTTCGATCAAAGTGACTCGACGACGGCTTCGTCGATTTTCAATAAGCGTTTTCTCAACTATTTCTTGACATAGGGGACTATTTAAGGGAATATAATATCATTTCTGTGAAATTTCGTTTAACAAAGTTAACAAATATAGTGCACACAATATTTAATTCAATTATTTAAGAGACAATGAAGGTATCATTGTCTCTTACCGGTTAAATGCTGAGTCCAAAAAAAAATAGAAAAGTTTTATTTATTTATTTTTGTTTCAGCTGAAATAGGCATGCTTACACACACCCTGAAAAATTCAACTGACAATCTATTACGATTCATGAAATACAGACCACTGACAAACGGATGGATGAACAAAGGGGTTTAGTAATAGGGTTCCGTAGGTGACTCTCCGGGTACCTAAAGAGCCTCTTCTGTGAAGCTAAAATTTTTTTCTTATTATTTCTCCTACACATACATTGTGGCTAAACCTAACTTTATTAAGAAGAAAACAATACCTAGTTGCCTAAGTTATTCCAACAATGTCCTTGTCTAACATAATATCTACTCGTAATCTGCAGACTGTCCTTAAAAACAGCACTTCAATTTGTTGCAAAAAAAGTTATTACTCGTAGTTAATCGACGAGCTCTGCATACGTCTACATCTTACACAATATCCCTAATGGAGTTGACGACAAAGATGTATAATTTAATCTCACAATATGTGTTCGTGAGATCGATAGGGGATGACACAAGATTAATCGGATAGGATCCGCGGATAAGGATGAGGATAAGTAGGGAAACGGTTCCGTCTCAAACGAGGTGCGAGCCAGGATCTTCCGATCCTCCGAGGCGGATCTATGTCGCGGCGAAATAATTGCTGAGCAAATTAATTGAACTGCTTTCACTGGTTATAACTTCGATGTAGCGTGTTTCGTAGTTTCATTGATGCTTTAAATTCTATGGAGATGGAAGTGTTTAGGGTTCTGTGCAAAATGGAACCCTTATAGGATCACTCGGGTGTCTGTTTGTCTGTCTGTCTATCCGTCTGTCACAGCCAGTTTTCTTCGGATCTACTGGACAGATTCTGTTGAAATTTGGTATGCATATGAACTTCTGTGATCCAAACACGGACGCGTCACGTAAATATATATTTTTTAGTATGGCTCACTTACTTTTGGGGGACAAACTAGAAAATTAAAAAAAAAGTTTTTCATAGTTTATAATGTGACATATCAAATGAAAGTACTTACTGTGAGGGTTCTATTTTTTTTTTTAATAAATTTAAAATAAGTATTTTTGATGTAATTTTTTTGAGAAATGTCTCTCAAAAAAATTGCAAGGAATTAAAAAAAAATTGGTTTGGAACCCTTTGCACGCGAGTCCGACCGTTTTTTTTTTATAAATACGTTCCTATTGTCTTGCTTTTATCTTAATTTATTTAGCGTCGCCGCAACATGTTTTCTTTTCCCATACTATTACGAAGACAGACTTGTCTCAATAAACACCCCTTTTTTTCGTTCACCTCAAATCTTTCCAGGTAATCTTCTAAACACCTGGAACATGCTTTTTCTTGTTTTTAAATAGGCGGAAGGTAGTGCTTCATGATTTTGATGCCCAAACAGAACCATGTGTTGATCTATAATACCAACTCTTGCAGTAGGCGCAGAGGTGGTCTCGCCACCTCTTCCTAGGTCATAGATTACCTATGTACCAAAACATACTGCATTTTTCAACTGTAAAATAACGATGTAAGTTTCTATTATTTTAAATACCGAACTATATACCTACAGTTAAATTAAAATAAAATGACCTAATTAAAATATGGCGTCAAATAGTTCGTCCGCACGGCTGCCACGTTGTATGGCAATGCTTATCCTGTCCGAGGTAAGAACCAGCCTTTGCAGCCTTAGCAAGTTCTTTAAGGGTGCTCTCTCGAAAAGGCTTAAAAATAGCGTGCAGATGAAGCAGTTTTTCGTCGACATTTACTGAGAAATTACACCTAGAAAAATAGGTAGTAATCTACATAATATTGCACGTAACTTGGTTTAGCCAGAATTTATGTATTGGTATCACATAATACGAAAAAAAATCTCCAAATCAACTCCAAATCGTTGAGATGAAACCATTTTACTCCTTCATTTTTTAACAAAAGACTAAAAAAATAATATCTACTTCTGTGCAATACAAACTAAAAGAATTTGGTTTTGTTACTTTTTTAAAATATGTATTTGTTTTATTATAAAAAAATAAAAACACGGGTAGCGGAGTGGCGCGCCGAGGTGTAGTTAGCTCCGTTTGTATGCACAAGGTCATTGGCAAATATACAAGCCTTAAATAACGAAAAACGAATTTATCTAAGCCACTTACCCGTCGCAACATTTCGCATTTCTATGGTAACCGAAATATTAATTAATAAACAAAGTTCCCAATTAAAGTGGATGTCTGAAAGTGGCACAGTTACCGAACTCGAAGTAACTCAGAGTTAAACTGATACCGTTCAGTTCGTCCGCTGTGTATTAGTTGTCGGTTGACCGTGAACCTCGGTTTGCGATACCAATTAACTATTAGTAGGAACTGTAAGGTTTAATACGACGGCTAGTACAAAACTGAAGCGTATTAATGTTGGGATACACCATGTTAAGATGAGAAAATAATGCATTATGTATGCATTTCAAACAATACAGTAGAAAAAAAATGTCATCAACATCAGAATCAATTCCAAATACATTTAGTAGTGTCCGGAAATTAAACGTGATCCACACATATATTATAACGCATGTAACCGGGTCCGTGCTACGTCGCAATGTGGTCTAGCACCACCCCGAGCACAGCCCGGACACGGACGTGTGTGAACGAGTTCAAATAAATGTACGCACCGATATTGATTAGAACTCCGGACGGAGCACACCAGCGGACAAGCCCGGACATGTGTGGATCAACTTTAATAATAGATAGGCTTAGTGCGACTTTTTAATTTTAAACGTACTCGACCGCATTACACAAATAATAAGCATTTTCTCACGTGTTTGACATAATTATTATGAAGAGTATTGTGTGATCAACAGTTTGGCACATCGTCCAATGTACAACTACTAACATAAAATAAAGTAACAAAATTAAATCATTATTCCGGTGGTGTAGGTCGACATAGCGAGTATTGATCACTTCGCGAACACTATCGGTCCAGTAATGTTCAATAATTTACTATTATGTAGCTTTAGGCGACACCAACACGGTTTAAAATGGCTCTACGGCCTTTCCCAAAATTGGAAGTATGACCGGCAACTTTAAATTGTTTGGGGTTAATAAACAATATTGACTGGTAAACCTCCACAGGCACCTTTGGTCCATTGGTAAATTTACCTATAGTCCAAAGTTGCCTGCGATTTGATTTATCAACACGGATGCGCTGAATGCCTCTTTGGTTTAGTACTTTGCGCCACTGCCAAGTCTTGACTTTCATTCCCGTGTACACTCTTATCGAGTTTAGCCATCTGAGATTTCTCAGTGGCAGATGGTTGATGGCAGTATTTGTTCTTAACATATAACTTCACAACAAGCTTTTCGAATTTGGGTATAGGTACAGGTCCATCAGATCCGAATACCGAAGCGATGGCATCGTCTATAAGAATAGGTACTCTGTCACTACCTCCTAACATGGAGACCCAATATTACCCATCGTGGGTTTTCATGCAGGTTAGGTGCTTACGATCTGTTTTGTAATGGAATTAGCAGTAGCCGCAATCAGGGCAACAGAACAGCTCTATTGGCTCCCTAGGGACGCATGTGAACAAGAAAATTGCCCGTACTTCACCCGAGGCTTATTAAACGACGAATGAAATAACTCCATTTAATTTTCCTGCAATTGTTTGATTTCTAAACGAAATTTAAATAGAGTTTTAATCGTTTGTAAATAAAAACAACTAGCTTTTGTCCGCGGCTTCGTTCTCGTATATCGCGTCTTTCTCGCTCCGGTAGGAATTTCGGGAAATCCTCTCTTATTGCTCCTCTACAATTCCCAAGGGCTGAAAGTTGGCATGTAGGTTACATGCATTACGAGCAGTAATTTCGGCTGTGCGTTGTCTGTCAGTCAATGATTAGTAACGGAAGAATTTTATATAGCTAGAAATAAATCAAAATACACTCTCCACAGATTATTCGGAAACATGCACGTCTGCGCGTTTGTTTGATAAAATGATTTTTGGAGGTAACTAATCTCTGGAAGTACTGTGATATGATTCCAAAATTAAATTCCCCAATAGAAAGCCACTCTCACGACGTCGAGCGAAGCCAGGATAAACAATGTGTGAAGGACACGTGGAAGTCTAATAATTAGGCACCGGTTTAGTCTAAAGAACAGGAACCTAATAAAAAGGAAACATTTATTCTGTTATACTTATTTAACGTCAGCAAAGTGATCTAGGGTTTCGTCGCTCAACAATTAGATTATTTTCCGAAGCGCTCCGTCTTTTGAATATTTAACGACGTGCCTTTGATCCGGCTAACTGGCCTGTTTACTTTGTAGGTGGCGGCATAAGGGATGAAGTAAATATTGCACCTTTTGCGGAAAGGATAAAACGTCAATTATTAAAATGATAACATGATTTTATGGACACGTTTATGCCAGCGACTTCGCGCGTCGGAAGTATCCCTCGGGAATGCACTCATCGTCTTCCTGCCCTTTTCCGATGTTACTAGAGGTCGCCGCAACACGTTTCTTCCTCCATTCTGTCCTATCAAAAACCATGCTTTCACTGACTCCCTTGTCTTTCAATTCATCTTTCGGGAATGCACTACTGGGATAAAAAGGTGAATAATAATTATGTCCTGACGTAGGTCATGATTTATACATACTCGTATACTTGTGATCCCTTTAATCTAAATCCGGTTAGCCTTTGAGCTATGATTGCTGATCAAACTTACAGACTTTCATATTTATTGTTTTACTAGGGAATACAGGTTAAGATTACAGTTTTATAACAGATACCTATTCTCATAAGTAGATTCCAACTACTTCATAAAAGTGTTTGATAGTCAACATCCAAAAACACTACCTGAAAGCCTGATTCTTAGTTTGGTCTTCGTTATTATTATTATGAGTTCTCTTAATCAGAAAGATAATTATAAACCATCATATTTATTAGTTTATTATTTTAACAATATATGTGTATTTTATTGGTAATATATATTTCGTTGATTCATTTACTTGTATTATATATGTTATTTCTTTGTATATTTATTTTTTCCGAAAAATATTCTATTTTATATTTTATTTATTTGCTATACACCTACCACAGTGTGTTTCTTTTTAACCCAAAGGTTGACTGGTAGAGAATGCCTTGTTACATTAAGCCCGCCTATGTACCACTATTGTACATGAAGTTTAAATAAATAAATAAACATAAGGAAACTATCAAATCAAATCAAAAGTAATTTGTGCACTTTTTAACGTAATTTTTTTACATAAAACCTGTCCCCAAAACGCGCGCCCGTCACCACTTCTTAGTGTTTTAGTGGGGAATAAGATGTGACGCAATATACTTCCCAATAACTATGTGAAGGTATCATACATCATACATTCGCTGATAGTTCTACAAAACTAAATTACAACAAACAGGTTCGAATAATTTGCATGCGGAAAAATCATTCTCAGAGCAATCCGTTTAATGGCCGTATCAAAACCCACGT
Organism: Lacanobia oleracea; assembly: GCA_950371165.1. Lineage (NCBI taxonomy): Eukaryota > Metazoa > Arthropoda > Insecta > Lepidoptera > Noctuidae > Lacanobia > Lacanobia oleracea. The sequence goes on from OX493385.1 coordinate 1,878,999, forward strand.
GACACATAGCATTGCGGGGCTGCGTAAAAATTGTTAGTACAATAGGTGAAGCGCGATGCTTCAAAATATGTGGCTGCACAACATGGCCGCTTTTTGTGCAGCCGCATATTTTTCCTGGCCCGGCCGTTATTTTTGTTTAAATAACAAATAACTGCGGGAAGCCAGTCGTTATGAAACCATTCCTCGATATCGCTCTACTCAATTTGGTTTTTTATTTCTGCTAGCTCACCAGGTCATGTTTTCGATAGATTTTTCCATGAATGTAAGATTATGAGGCAGTTTCGTCTACGTCTTAGGAACAAATTATTCAGAACATGTTTTATACCGCGGTTTCGTAACCGGTGCCTGCCGAACTGACACAAACTGCAGTTTTTGAGATACATCTTTCAGTTAAAAAATAATCTTTTACAAACTTATAAACAAAAAATAACATCTCCATACACTATTATTTGTGATATATATGAATGTCAATAAGTTAGGTAATGTATGGAAACGAAACTTTACCACGATGGTTATGACGATAGGTATTTTAAAGCACAGTTCTCTGCAGTTATTTTTGCCGCACGAATTGATATCAATAAATTAAGTCATATCAGTGGAATTAATTGCATAATTCAATCGCCATGACAGATAAATCATTGGAATAAAATGTTATCTTTCAATACTCGTATAAACGAACCGACGAGGGAGCGATTTAACGAAATATGAAAGGTTGGGAACGATTCAATTTATACATAGAGTAGAGATGGAGTTTGCGGCCACTGCTAGAGATAGTAGCACCGTTATAGGGTGACTCCTGAGAAATACAATGATTATATTTAGTCCGTCCGTTAGATTATCGAAAGATATTGGACATGTATTTTTTGCTTTAACAAATCAATAATAAGTGTCGAAGATAAAACGCATCGAAGATCAGGAATTGTACGAAGGCGTGACGTCATCGCACGTACTTTCAACGTACAGTGCGTTGAAAGTATTTTCACAACTTTTTACAAATTTCTGACATTTAACTTGCTGAGATGATAATGCGACCTAAATTTTAACGCTTTACTAGTGCGCGAATTGGTCTTCGAGGCCTGTGACAGAATAAATCAGCGCAAATTCGCGGTCACAAATGTTATTAGTTCCATGCTACAGAGCATGGAACTAATTCAAAACAAGTTCGGCGTATTAAAATGCGTTTGAATATGAATATAATATATCGGTATGGCTTTGCTTGTCACTGGCTGAATGTAAATATTGAGTGAGTCAACCCTTACGGTGAGGACTGCTGAGCGGAACTCAATGATAACTCAAGGATTATATATACATTTTACGTAAAGCACAAACATTTATGTTTTATGAAAACTGACTGACAAAAATAATTAGGACGACATATCTGACTGACAAAAATAATTAGGACGACATATCTCATCATCTGCCTAGCCTTTTCCCAACTACGAATATACTGGGGTCAGCTTCCAGTCAAATCGTATTTAGCTGAATACTATTATTTTACGTGGAGCGGCTGCCTACCAGACCTCCACAACCCATTAACTGGGTAACACGGTACTTCATGGCACGACTGGACTCAGATTTACTGGCTTCTGACTATCCGTAACGACTGCCAAAGATCTACAAATGACAGCCGGGACCAACGACTTAACGTGCTTTCCGAGGCACGGAGGAAACTATGTTAAGATGGTCACCCATCCACAGACCAACCTTGGCAAGCGTTGCTTAACCTTGAAGATCGACCCGTGCGGCTTTTAGTATCTAGCCACGAGCTCTTCCTCGAATTTGGACGACATAAATGTTGTCAAAAACCGTCACTGTTTTGACAACGTCTTGGGGTGCCTGTCATCCGGAGATCTTTGACACCTGGGTACAGTTCTACTAATTTTAAAACAACGGCCCCATTCGCATGTCGGTCGCAAACTGCAAAAAAAGCCTCACTTTCCTTACATTTTTGATAGATTGCGATCGAGATGCGAATGCGAATATTGCTTAGAAATAAACTGAATGGTCCCTCAGATACCAGCAGCACAAGCACGGCAGTTCGACAGCCAGGCCTACTAAAGATTATCGTGTTGCTCAGTAAATGAGTGTAGGCAGTTGAATAGGCCAGATATGCAGTGGTGCCACGTTAAATATTAGAATTCAGCTGCATCCGGTATTACTAGAAACCGTTTTCAAAAAGCTGGGTAGCCGGCTGCTACAAAATAAAAAATTGTACTAGTTGATCCGGCCGTCACCGGCCGCTGGTGTTGGTCGCCAGTGGTTCGTCTGCGGCTACCCTTATTCTATTAGGCACTCGACCGTGCACTCGAGAGTGGACGCGAATTCGGTTTCGCTGCGGCAAGCGATTGATTAAAACTGCCCAAAAATGGAAAGCACTTGTGAATTTATTTTTCCCCTTTGGTTTTTCGGGTGAACAAATAAATAAATGAATATTTTTGCGCTTTTGGGAATATCTTTAATTGGTTTACTTGTACATTTTAATTTGCGCCTCGTTAAAGACTACTTAGTTTTATTAGTATCTTGTACATCGCACCGTGTTTACATCTAATTTCAATTTGTTTAACTTAATATTCTTAGTAAAACACATTTAAGTTTCGATTATTTAATTTAATTCCAACTATTTATTGTGGACAACACTAATCCGTATGGATCAGTATGTTTATTATAAAAACTTGCACCCTTTGTTAGTAACTAAAGGTACCAATAAGTATAAATAATTTTGATCCAATATCATGAAACAATTAAAAAATAAAAAAATTATTTTCAATAATGATAAACACGAAAGCATAATCTGTTTATAGATATTTTTCATCCAAAAGCAACCCAAGCAGGAACCCTTTAATCAATAAGAACAAGAATTACATTGATTGATAGTGATACAAATCAAAGGTAAAATAACTACCAACACAACTGAGGATCAATAAAATTCAAACGCTATCTACTCGTAGCAGCCAACGGGCAGTCCGAAGCGTTCAAATCATTTCCTACAAGTGACGAGCCTGGCCGTGGTCGAGGCTTCCGCAATCAAATCGTGGACCACGCGCGTTCGAACATCCACTACAACAGAAACAAAATTCCTGTACACTGACCCTATATGACACCTACATAAATGACGAAGTAATAGCGCAGTGTTGCATTTTTAACGCTCGGTTCAGAGCATAGAGTTGTAAATCCAACAGTTCAATCATATTCCCTAATATGATTGCACTGTTGGATTTTCAACTGTATTAGGGCCATTTTTTATAGTATTAACCTAATTCAAGACTTTCTTAAATAAACCTAAAGTGTAGTGCTAGTTTTAATTATATATAAAAACGGTGCGTTTACAAACATACAAAGTCAGACACATAAACAGCCAGAACCGGAACAACTATTTGTATACCATACAAATATTTATTCCATGTGGGAATCGAACCCGCAACACGCAACGCAGCAATCAAACGCTCAACCTCTCCGTTAACAGTACCTAACGTCAACCGTAAGGTTATAATATTATAAACGTTGGGATCAACGTCTGAAGTTCCATAGCAAATCCAACAGTGAGGTGATACTCGGGTAGCTATGTTGATCGTGCCGAAACAGGCAGAATGTTTAAACGGTTCCCAGTTTAAACGGAATAGGAGGGAAACCTCTACTGAGGCCGTGGTGAAACTATTAACCTGCCAGGATTGTGGTAGTGGGACTGACAGACGGGTTTGTCTAAACATTTCAGCAGGTTTTGCTCTCTACTTTAATGGAAACTAATTATGTTTTGTGTTTTCTAGTTTGGTAGAAAGTTAACAAGTATAAAATGTTGCAAAAATAAGTCTTCTTAAGCTTTCTATGTTAAAAATTATATTTAACTATAGTGTTACCGTAATGTATGAGTTTATGTAAGTCAATTGAGAGGTGGTTCTTAATGTCACCGCGTAAATTACTGGGTTTGCAATCTAACCCCGAAAGTTTAAATAAATCGCGTGTTGTAATTGTGTAAACTCCTTCTTCTTAATTAGACACGAATATAATCTGAGGACCAATTCAACTAACTTTGAACAACGTTCGCTTTACTGTCGGAAGTCACAAACTGTCAAAAAAGGTCTCATTGACGTGATAACGTCTGATAAGTATGAGAACACCGGCTGCACGCACGAATACGTGTCACGGCCACGTTCCGCACGTTCAATTATTTTCTTATGACGTTATCACGTAAAATTATCGACCGTATACCGACTTTACAGACAATAGATTTTTTTCATATATTTTTAACAGATTGTGCACTCACAATCTGTCAGGGCATGGGAATGCGAACGTTGCTTGAAAATTAATAGAATTGGTGGAATTATTGTTGTTAGGGTTTATTGGTGTTGACATTTAACGTGGCTAAGCTAACAGTGTCCTGGGCACTTCTCCCAATGTCAGCGATAACATTTTCGATTCCCAATGAGTTCTTTATATACACGTTTGTTCATAGTTAAATTAACCGCCTTCCAAAAAAGAAGAAGGTTTTGTTTTTTTTACGTATGTGCACCGATCAGTCTAAGGTTTCTGATCCGATTTCTGAAATTCTTTTTTATTTCGATTGCGGTATACTTGCCATTTGGTCTCGTAAAAATTTAATTTAGTTTGGCTGAGTAGTTCTATTTAATGAGCATTTTTTTTTCAATGGTGTGGTTTCTGCTTAGACGATGACGTCGTCCAAGTGTCACATTAATAACTTCAGAAGTCAGTTTTTCATCGTTTTTAACACCGACTTCCGAAATTAAAGTTGTTTTATACTTTGTACCTATTGTTTTATTTGGAAGTTTTGTATAAAATAATTTTTATTTAGTTCATGTGTCATTCTGTTGCTAATAATATTTTCTCTAAATATGTAACCTACACGCTGAGAGTTATAAAAACTTGAAAAGTTTAATCCGGTAAAAGTTTCAAAGTTCAAACTGAGAGCCATTCATACGATACGATACGATACGATTACTGTTACGTTTGACGTGCACGATACTTCAGTCTCACTGCTTCGCTGTCATTTTGACGTCAACGAAGCAACTTCAAACGGCGCGCCGCGCGCCGGCCGCGTCAAAATGTTACCCAAAAAAAAATGCTTATTCGATTCTCTCTCGGATTTTGTTTTTTGTTTTGAGAGACGGGTGAAGAAAATTGTTGATTGTAGATGTTTTTTTATTAAGTTTACTTTAAAAGAGGTGTTTTGTAAGCTTATTGATGGAAGTGGAAATTCCGTTCTGCTCAAGCTGTGAAGTGACTTCTCTTCACTTTAAGCTCACTGAGCCTAAGTCTTCATCTCTAGATGTTAATAGAATAGGTTTCGTTCATTTTAGGGTTCCGAACAAAAAACGAAACCCTACGATCACTCGGGTGTCTTACTGTCCGTTTGTCACAGCCAGTTTTCTCCGGATCCACTGAACCGATTCTGTTGAAATTTGGTACACATTTGGACTACACTACACTTCTGTGACCAAAACATGAACGTACTTACGAAAGAAAAAAAAAGTAAATTATGAAATTTTTAGTTTGGGGATGGATCACTTTTGGAGGTCAAACTAGAAAATTAAAAAAAAAAACTTTTTTTAACAATATCGTATGACTTAACAAATGAAAGGGCTTACTGTGAGGGTTTCAATTAAATTTTTTCATAATTTTAAAATAAATGGTTTTGAAGTTATTCATGAAATTAGACGAAAAATGGCCTTTTCCCCCCTTATCTCCAAAACTTCTGAGCCTAACATTTTGAAAATTATGGAGGTAATAGAACTTAATCTATACACTACAGGAAAACATTATAAGAAGTCTGTAGTTTTAACACAACATGTAAAAAAAAAAAATACATTCGGAACGCTTTGCATGCGTCCTACTCGCACTTTTCCAGTTTTTTATTTTTTATTTATATACCTTTAGTCTCTTAACAACTAAATCGATCTTAACTTTGAAAATCCATAAATGTATTTAAAATGAAACCGCTGCTAAATACGAGTTAGTGTTATTTCATTCAGTTTAACATTAATTGCGTTATCTGGCCGAGCCGTTAATTGTTACAAATGGTGCCAGTAAACCTGCCCGCTGACATTGTTCGCTTCGGCATTGTGTCGACTGCTGTGATAAGGTGGTGCTACACTAACTTGCAACGCTTCAAACGGGAGCCACAACCACAGTTATGACGACAATGATTACACGTATTTAAGAAAACTGTCATTCATGATATAGAATTTTCTTATATAAAGTCCGTCAAAGTTCTTTCTATCAAACAACACTTTAAACATCAGTTAAGATATATCAAATTGGACTATTTGTTAGCCCCCAAATTCTGATAATATTTTGAATATCCTTTCTTTAGCTTGAAAGCTGTTAAAAGTTTTTGCTCCAAGTTCTCAATTCAGAACCGCTGCGCAGTCAATAAAAAGTTAAGCTTGCGACCCTGATATAAACAATATCTATTACACAGGTGAAACAATAATAGCAAACTACTTTAAAGGTCCTTCAGGGTACCTTGAACGAGACGTGACAAGTTGTGTACTGACTGTGTAAACGAACCTTTATAATGTACATTATTTACGAGCCAGACCCCGGCTTTGTTGATTCTGATGATGAAAAGTAAATCCGTTTTGTAGATTATACGCCTGATAATAAATATTTATAAGAATACTAGCTTTTGACAGCGATTTCGTCCGCGTGAATTAGGAAATTTCCCGCGAGAACGCATTACCTGGATAAAAACTATCCAGCCGTATCTACGTGTTCCAAATTCGCTAGAGGTTTGAATGATTTTATCAAATCATCGATAGGAATTCTGCCTGGTACTTGCGTTGGCGTATTTTGCTATTGCACGGTTTCATAGGAATAATATCTTAACTACATTGTTTTAATACGCTAAAACTATTATATGATCACTTATAGAAACACTTTTTTGTCCGTCCGTCTGTCCGTCAGTCAATACCGTTTATCTCAAGAATGCGTGGAGGTATCTAGTTGAATCTAGTCTATGGCCCCTTGCAGTTGTGACAAAATCAAAGTTCTATGTTAACTTAAAAAAGATAAGGTCGTTTATGCCGCAAAAAAACATATATTTCGACACTCTCAAGGGAATTAAAATGTAAAAGGTGTTTCCCGTTGACCTAGAACTATGAAATTTGTCGAGTAATACCGTCTTATACTACAAATATAGAGAAAAGTCTGAAAACACATTTATAATTCAATCATAAAAAATATAGTCTTTGTTTAAAGTGATTTGTAGCTACAAATTTGTATGGAACCCTCAGTGGGTGAGTCCGACTCGCACCTGGCTGGTTTTTTTTTAATCAAATGACTTCTCCCCTTCTAGGTGAAGCGGGAGAAGTCAGACTCTTACTGACTAAAACCTACCCGTGTTATTTCAATCGCTCTTTGCGTTCGAGCGCAAACTTTCTCGAATAATTCCGCAACTTACTAAATAACATGAGACATTATTTTGCCACCTTTTTATAATAATATCTTGGTGGAGGAGTCACAATAGCCTCAAATGAAACCAGTCAATTTGAAGTAGGTCCAATAGCTATATCTTGGCAAACGGTGAAACTGAGAAGAAATTTGAATGTACTTACTGTGTTGGTCGATTTTTGGCATTTAGCCGTAACCAAGGATTCCATACCCATACCAGCGGGACCCTATTACTAAGCCTCTGCTGTCCACCCGTCCGTCTGCCTGTCAGTGGACTGAATCTTGAGAACCGTAATAGGTAGACAGTTAGAATTTTCACAGTGTGTAATTTCTATTGCCGTTGTACACACAATAAAAATTTAATTAAATTAAAAATTAAAGGGGGCTCCCATAGAAGAAACGTATTTTTTCGTGTTATGATACGGAAACGGTTTTTTAATGCCACTACGAACTGCTCTCATTACTAGTGACCACTTTTAAGTAAGCTATTTATTAAATTAAACGTTAATCTTATAAAAACGCTCATCAAACCATCATCTAGCTCTTAATCTAACTTATACGAGATCAGTGCGGTAAAATTAAAAGAGTATATTGGCGCCAAGCATGACGCATATCGTAAAAAACTAAATTAATAACTATACCAGCCGTCCATTGCTTCTTAGCTCTTGCTCTACCAAATCATTACCCACTTACAAAATACTCATTAAAACTTAAACTATTCTTACAAGTTAATTGCAAAGCATAAGTAAAAGTGACATTAACCAGTTTATAAATTTTAATCACAAAGCCAACAGCTACGAAGGAAACCAAACAATACAAGGTCGTTCCTCTTCAGGGCACACACACAGGGCGCGGGGCGCGCGGCGGGCGGCGTGCACTCGCGCCCCAACGGGGCACACTTGCACCCACATTAAGCTCTGCATGCGAAGTTATGACACAGATCAGAACGACGCTGTAATTTATGCTTGTATTAGGAGCATTGCAAAACTTGTGTATAGTTGGTTTTAAATGCAATTAAAATATGCACGGTTTAAATGTGAAAGATTTATGTAGCGACTTTAGCATCGCATTTTTTTAAGAAAGCGAATCATTTTGTTTATCTACCAATAGATCTAAAGGGACCATCTTCAGAATATTATCGTTAAAATTGATCAGTTTTCGGTAAAAGTTTTGGGCCGCGGTAGTCATCGTTTTTGTACTTGTCGCAAGTGTGTTTAGACACACTCACCTTTAGATGTTAATAGAATAGGTTTCGTTCATTTTAGGGTTCCGAACAAAAAACGGAACCCTTATACGATCACTCGGGTGTCTTAATGTCCGTTTGTCACAGCCAGTTTTCTCCGGATTAACTAAACCGATTCTGTTGAAATTTGATACACATTTGGACTACACTACACTTCTGTGACCAAAACATGGACGTACTTACGAAAAAAAAAAAAGTAAATTATAAAATTTCATAGTTTGGGGATGGATCTCTTTTGGAGGTCAAACTAGAAAATTTAAAAAAAAAACTTTTTTTTAATAATATCGTATGACTTAACAAATGAAAGGGCTTACTGTGAGGGTTTCAATTAATTTTTTTCATAATTTTAAAATAAATGGTTTTGAAGTTATTCATGAAATTAGACGAAAAATGGCCTTTTCCCCCCTCATCTCCAAAACTTCTGAGCCTAACATTTTGAAAATTATGGAGGTAATAGAACTTAATCTATACACTACAGGAAAACATTATAAGAAGTCTGTAGTTTTAACACAACATGTAAAAAAAATTAAATACATTCGGAACGCTTTGCATGCGTCCTACTCGCACTTTTCCAGTTTTTTATTTTTTATATATATACCTTTAGTCTCTTAACAACTAAATCGATCTTAACTTTGAAAATCCATAAATGTATTTAAAATGAAACCGCTGCTAAATACGAGTTAGTGTTATTTCATTCAGTTTAACATTAATTGCGTTATCTGGCCGAGCCGTTAATTGTTACAAATGGTGCCAGTAAACCTGCCCGCTGACATTGTTCGCTTCGGCATTGTGTCGACTGCTGTGATAAGGTGGTGCTACACTAACTTGCAACGCTTCAAACGGGAGCCACAACCACAGTTATGACGACAATGATTACACGTATTTAAGAAAACTGTCATTCATGATATAGAATTTTCTTATATAAAGTCCGTCAAAGTTCTTTCTATCAAACAACACTTTAAACATCAGTTAAGATATATCAAATTGGACTATTTGTTAGCCCCCAAATTCTGATAATATTTTGAATATCCTTTCTTTAGCTTGAAAGCTGTTAAAAGTTTTTGCTCCAAGTTCTCAATTCAGAACCGCTGCGCAGTCAATAAAAAGTTAAGCTTGCGACCCTGATATAAACAATATCTATTACACAGGTGAAACAATAATAGCAAACTACTTTAAAGGTCCTTCAGGGTACCTTGAACGAGACGTGACAAGTTGTGTACTGACTGTGTAAACGAACCTTTATAATGTACATTATTTACGAGCCAGACCCCGGCTTTGTTGATTCTGATGATGAAAAGTAAATCCGTTTTGTAGATTATACGCCTGATAATAAATATTTATAAGAATACTAGCTTTTGACAGCGATTTCGTCCGCGTGAATTAGGAAATTTCCCGCGAGAACGCATTACCTGGATAAAAACTATCCAGCCGTATCTACGTGTTCCAAATTCGCTAGAGGTTTGAATGATTTTATCAAATCATCGATAGGAATTCTGCCTGGTACTTGCGTTGGCGTATTTTGCTATTGCACGGTTTCATAGGAATAATATCTTAACTACATTGTTTTAATACGCTAAAACTATTATATGATCACTTATAGAAACACTTTTTTGTCCGTCCGTCTGTCCGTCAGTCAATACCGTTTATCTCAAGAATGCGTGGAGGTATCTAGTTGAATCTAGTCTATGGCCCCTTGCAGTTGTGACAAAATCAAAGTTCTATGTTAACTTAAAAAAGATAAGGTCGTTTATGCCGCAAAAAAACATATATTTCGACACTCTCAAGGGAATTAAAATGTAAAAGGTGTTTCCCGTTGACCTAGAACTATGAAATTTGTCGAGTAATACCGTCTTATACTACAAATATAGAGAAAAGTCTGAAAACACATTTATAATTCAATCATAAAAAATATAGTCTTTGTTTAAAGTGATTTGTAGCTACAAATTTGTATGGAACCCTCAGTGGGTGAGTCCGACTCGCACCTGGCTGGTTTTTTTTAATCAAATGACTTCTCCCCTTCTAGGTGAAGCGGGAGAAGTCAGACTCTTACTGACTAAAACCTACCCGTGTTATTTCAATCGCCCTTTGCGTTCGAGCGCAAACTTTCTCGAATAATTCCGCAACTTACTAAATAACATGAGACATTATTTTGCCACCTTTTTATAATAATATCTTGGTGGACGAGTCACAACAGCCTCAAATGAAACCAGTCAATTTGAAGTAGGTCCAATAGCTATATCTTGGCAAACGGTGAAACTGAGAAGAAATTTGAATGTACTGTGTTGGTCGATTTTTGGCATTTAGCCGTAACCAAGGATTCCATACCCATACCAGCGGGACCCTATTACTAAGCCTCTGCTGTCCGCCCGTCCGTCTGCTTGTCAGTGGACTGAATCTTGAGAACCGTAATAGGTAGACAGTTAGAATTTTCACAGTGTGTAATTTCTATTGCCGTTGTACACACAATAAAAATTTAATTAAATTAAAAATTAAAGGGGGCTCCCATAGAAGAAACGTATATTTTCGTGTTATGATACGGAAACGGTTTTTTAATGCCACTACGAACTGCTCTCATTACTAGTGACCACTTTTAAGTAAGCTATTTATTAAATTAAACGTTAATCTTATAAAAACGCTCATCAAACCATCATCTAGCTCTTAATCTAACTTATACGAGATCAGTGCGGTAAAATTAAAAGAGTATATTGGCGCCAAGCATGACGCATATCGTAAAAAACTAAATTAATAACTATACCAGCCGTCCATTGCTTCTTAGCTCTTGCTCTACCAAATCATTACCCACTTACAAAATACTCATTAAAACTTAAACTATTCTTACAAGTTAATTGCAAAGCATAAGTAAAAGTGACATTAACCAGTTTATAAATTTTAATCACAAAGCCAACAGCTACGAAGGAAACCAAACAATACAAGGTCGTTCCTCTTCAGGGCACACACACAGGGCGCGGGGCGCGCGGCGGGCGGCGTGCACTCGCGCCCCAACGGGGCACACTTGCACCCACATTAAGCTCTGCATGCGAAGTTATGACACAGATCAGAACGACGCTGTAATTTATGCTTGTATTAGGAGCATTGCAAAACTTGTGTATAGTTGGTTTTAAATGCAATTAAAATATGCACGGTTTAAATGTGAAAGATTTATGTAGCGACTTTAGCATCGCATTTTTTTAAGAAAGCGAATCATTTTGTTTATCTACCAATAGATCTAAAGGGACCATCTTCAGAATATTATCGTTAAAATTGATCAGTTTTCGGTAAAAGTTTTGGGCCGCGGTAGTCATCGTTTTTGTACTTGTCGCAAGTGTGTTTAGACACACTCACCTTTAGATGTTAATAGAATAGGTTTCGTTCATTTTAGGGTTCCGAACAAAAAACGGAACCCTTATACGATCACTCGGGTGTCTTAATGTCCGTTTGTCACAGCCAGTTTTCTCCGGATTAACTAAACCGATTCTGTTGAAATTTGATACACATTTGGACTACACTACACTTCTGTGACCAAAACATGGACGTACTTACGAAAAAAAAAAAAGTAAATTATAAAATTTCATAGTTTGGGGATGGATCTCTTTTGGAGGTCAAACTAGAAAATTTAAAAAAAAAACTTTTTTTTAATAATATCGTATGACTTAACAAATGAAAGGGCTTACTGTGAGGGTTTCAATTAATTTTTTTCATAATTTTAAAATAAATGGTTTTGAAGTTATTCATGAAATTAGACGAAAAATGGCCTTTTCCCCCCTCATCTCCAAAACTTCTGAGCCTAACATTTTGAAAATTATGGAGGTAATAGAACTTAATCTATACACTACAGGAAAACATTATAAGAAGTCTGTAGTTTTAACACAACATGTAAAAAAAATTAAATACATTCGGAACGCTTTGCATGCGTCCTACTCGCACTTTTCCAGTTTTTTATTTTTTATATATATACCTTTAGTCTCTTAACAACTAAATCGATCTTAACTTTGAAAATCCATAAATGTATTTAAAATGAAACCGCTGCTAAATACGAGTTAGTGTTATTTCATTCAGTTTAACATTAATTGCGTTATCTGGCCGAGCCGTTAATTGTTACAAATGGTGCCAGTAAACCTGCCCGCTGACATTGTTCGCTTCGGCATTGTGTCGACTGCTGTGATAAGGTGGTGCTACACTAACTTGCAACGCTTCAAACGGGAGCCACAACCACAGTTATGACGACAATGATTACACGTATTTAAGAAAACTGTCATTCATGATATAGAATTTTCTTATATAAAGTCCGTCAAAGTTCTTTCTATCAAACAACACTTTAAACATCAGTTAAGATATATCAAATTGGACTATTTGTTAGCCCCCAAATTCTGATAATATTTTGAATATCCTTTCTTTAGCTTGAAAGCTGTTAAAAGTTTTTGCTCCAAGTTCTCAATTCAGAACCGCTGCGCAGTCAATAAAAAGTTAAGCTTGCGACCCTGATATAAACAATATCTATTACACAGGTGAAACAATAATAGCAAACTACTTTAAAGGTCCTTCAGGGTACCTTGAACGAGACGTGACAAGTTGTGTACTGACTGTGTAAACGAACCTTTATAATGTACATTATTTACGAGCCAGACCCCGGCTTTGTTGATTCTGATGATGAAAAGTAAATCCGTTTTGTAGATTATACGCCTGATAATAAATATTTATAAGAATACTAGCTTTTGACAGCGATTTCGTCCGCGTGAATTAGGAAATTTCCCGCGAGAACGCATTACCTGGATAAAAACTATCCAGCCGTATCTACGTGTTCCAAATTCGCTAGAGGTTTGAATGATTTTATCAAATCATCGATAGGAATTCTGCCTGGTACTTGCGTTGGCGTATTTTGCTATTGCACGGTTTCATAGGAATAATATCTTAACTACATTGTTTTAATACGCTAAAACTATTATATGATCACTTATAGAAACACTTTTTTGTCCGTCCGTCTGTCCGTCAGTCAATACCGTTTATCTCAAGAATGCGTGGAGGTATCTAGTTGAATCTAGTCTATGGCCCCTTGCAGTTGTGACAAAATCAAAGTTCTATGTTAACTTAAAAAAGATAAGGTCGTTTATGCCGCAAAAAAACATATATTTCGACACTCTCAAGGGAATTAAAATGTAAAAGGTGTTTCCCGTTGACCTAGAACTATGAAATTTGTCGAGTAATACCGTCTTATACTACAAATATAGAGAAAAGTCTGAAAACACATTTATAATTCAATCATAAAAAATATAGTCTTTGTTTAAAGTGATTTGTAGCTACAAATTTGTATGGAACCCTCAGTGGGTGAGTCCGACTCGCACCTGGCTGGTTTTTTTTTAATCAAATGACTTCTCCCCTTCTAGGTGAAGCGGGAGAAGTCAGACTCTTACTGACTAAAACCTACCCGTGTTATTTCAATCGCTCTTTGCGTTCGAGCGCAAACTTTCTCGAATAATTCCGCAACTTACTAAATAACATGAGACATTATTTTGCCACCTTTTTATAATAATATCTTGGTGGAGGAGTCACAATAGCCTCAAATGAAACCAGTCAATTTGAAGTAGGTCCAATAGCTATATCTTGGCAAACGGTGAAACTGAGAAGAAATTTGAATGTACTTACTGTGTTGGTCGATTTTTGGCATTTAGCCGTAACCAAGGATTCCATACCCATACCAGCGGGACCCTATTACTAAGCCTCTGCTGTCCACCCGTCCGTCTGCCTGTCAGTGGACTGAATCTTGAGAACCGTAATAGGTAGACAGTTAGAATTTTCACAGTGTGTAATTTCTATTGCCGTTGTACACACAATAAAAATTTAATTAAATTAAAAATTAAAGGGGGCTCCCATAGAAGAAACGTATTTTTTCGTGTTATGATACGGAAACGGTTTTTTAATGCCACTACGAACTGCTCTCATTACTAGTGACCACTTTTAAGTAAGCTATTTATTAAATTAAACGTTAATCTTATAAAAACGCTCATCAAACCATCATCTAGCTCTTAATCTAACTTATACGAGATCAGTGCGGTAAAATTAAAAGAGTATATTGGCGCCAAGCATGACGCATATCGTAAAAAACTAAATTAATAACTATACCAGCCGTCCATTGCTTCTTAGCTCTTGCTCTACCAAATCATTACCCACTTACAAAATACTCATTAAAACTTAAACTATTCTTACAAGTTAATTGCAAAGCATAAGTAAAAGTGACATTAACCAGTTTATAAATTTTAATCACAAAGCCAACAGCTACGAAGGAAACCAAACAATACAAGGTCGTTCCTCTTCAGGGCACACACACAGGGCGCGGGGCGCGCGGCGGGCGGCGTGCACTCGCGCCCCAACGGGGCACACTTGCACCCACATTAAGCTCTGCATGCGAAGTTATGACACAGATCAGAACGACGCTGTAATTTATGCTTGTATTAGGAGCATTGCAAAACTTGTGTATAGTTGGTTTTAAATGCAATTAAAATATGCACGGTTTAAATGTGAAAGATTTATGTAGCGACTTTAGCATCGCATTTTTTTAAGAAAGCGAATCATTTTGTTTATCTACCAATAGATCTAAAGGGACCATCTTCAGAATATTATCGTTAAAATTGATCAGTTTTCGGTAAAAGTTTTGGGCCGCGGTAGTCATCGTTTTTGTACTTGTCGCAAGTGTGTTTAGACACACTCACCTTTAGATGTTAATAGAATAGGTTTCGTTCATTTTAGGGTTCCGAACAAAAAACGGAACCCTTATACGATCACTCGGGTGTCTTAATGTCCGTTTGTCACAGCCAGTTTTCTCCGGATTAACTAAACCGATTCTGTTGAAATTTGATACACATTTGGACTACACTACACTTCTGTGACCAAAACATGGACGTACTTACGAAAAAAAAAAAAGTAAATTATAAAATTTCATAGTTTGGGGATGGATCTCTTTTGGAGGTCAAACTAGAAAATTTAAAAAAAAAACTTTTTTTTAATAATATCGTATGACTTAACAAATGAAAGGGCTTACTGTGAGGGTTTCAATTAATTTTTTTCATAATTTTAAAATAAATGGTTTTGAAGTTATTCATGAAATTAGACGAAAAATGGCCTTTTCCCCCCTCATCTCCAAAACTTCTGAGCCTAACATTTTGAAAATTATGGAGGTAATAGAACTTAATCTATACACTACAGGAAAACATTATAAGAAGTCTGTAGTTTTAACACAACATGTAAAAAAAATTAAATACATTCGGAACGCTTTGCATGCGTCCTACTCGCACTTTTCCAGTTTTTTATTTTTTATATATATACCTTTAGTCTCTTAACAACTAAATCGATCTTAACTTTGAAAATCCATAAATGTATTTAAAATGAAACCGCTGCTAAATACGAGTTAGTGTTATTTCATTCAGTTTAACATTAATTGCGTTATCTGGCCGAGCCGTTAATTGTTACAAATGGTGCCAGTAAACCTGCCCGCTGACATTGTTCGCTTCGGCATTGTGTCGACTGCTGTGATAAGGTGGTGCTACACTAACTTGCAACGCTTCAAACGGGAGCCACAACCACAGTTATGACGACAATGATTACACGTATTTAAGAAAACTGTCATTCATGATATAGAATTTTCTTATATAAAGTCCGTCAAAGTTCTTTCTATCAAACAACACTTTAAACATCAGTTAAGATATATCAAATTGGACTATTTGTTAGCCCCCAAATTCTGATAATATTTTGAATATCCTTTCTTTAGCTTGAAAGCTGTTAAAAGTTTTTGCTCCAAGTTCTCAATTCAGAACCGCTGCGCAGTCAATAAAAAGTTAAGCTTGCGACCCTGATATAAACAATATCTATTACACAGGTGAAACAATAATAGCAAACTACTTTAAAGGTCCTTCAGGGTACCTTGAACGAGACGTGACAAGTTGTGTACTGACTGTGTAAACGAACCTTTATAATGTACATTATTTACGAGCCAGACCCCGGCTTTGTTGATTCTGATGATGAAAAGTAAATCCGTTTTGTAGATTATACGCCTGATAATAAATATTTATAAGAATACTAGCTTTTGACAGCGATTTCGTCCGCGTGAATTAGGAAATTTCCCGCGAGAACGCATTACCTGGATAAAAACTATCCAGCCGTATCTACGTGTTCCAAATTCGCTAGAGGTTTGAATGATTTTATCAAATCATCGATAGGAATTCTGCCTGGTACTTGCGTTGGCGTATTTTGCTATTGCACGGTTTCATAGGAATAATATCTTAACTACATTGTTTTAATACGCTAAAACTATTATATGATCACTTATAGAAACACTTTTTTGTCCGTCCGTCTGTCCGTCAGTCAATACCGTTTATCTCAAGAATGCGTGGAGGTATCTAGTTGAATCTAGTCTATGGCCCCTTGCAGTTGTGACAAAATCAAAGTTCTATGTTAACTTAAAAAAGATAAGGTCGTTTATGCCGCAAAAAAACATATATTTCGACACTCTCAAGGGAATTAAAATGTAAAAGGTGTTTCCCGTTGACCTAGAACTATGAAATTTGTCGAGTAATACCGTCTTATACTACAAATATAGAGAAAAGTCTGAAAACACATTTATAATTCAATCATAAAAAATATAGTCTTTGTTTAAAGTGATTTGTAGCTACAAATTTGTATGGAACCCTCAGTGGGTGAGTCCGACTCGCACCTGGCTGGTTTTTTTTTAATCAAATGACTTCTCCCCTTCTAGGTGAAGCGGGAGAAGTCAGACTCTTACTGACTAAAACCTACCCGTGTTATTTCAATCGCTCTTTGCGTTCGAGCGCAAACTTTCTCGAATAATTCCGCAACTTACTAAATAACATGAGACATTATTTTGCCACCTTTTTATAATAATATCTTGGTGGAGGAGTCACAATAGCCTCAAATGAAACCAGTCAATTTGAAGTAGGTCCAATAGCTATATCTTGGCAAACGGTGAAACTGAGAAGAAATTTGAATGTACTTACTGTGTTGGTCGATTTTTGGCATTTAGCCGTAACCAAGGATTCCATACCCATACCAGCGGGACCCTATTACTAAGCCTCTGCTGTCCACCCGTCCGTCTGCCTGTCAGTGGACTGAATCTTGAGAACCGTAATAGGTAGACAGTTAGAATTTTCACAGTGTGTAATTTCTATTGCCGTTGTACACACAATAAAAATTTAATTAAATTAAAAATTAAAGGGGGCTCCCATAGAAGAAACGTATTTTTTCGTGTTATGATACGGAAACGGTTTTTTAATGCCACTACGAACTGCTCTCATTACTAGTGACCACTTTTAAGTAAGCTATTTATTAAATTAAACGTTAATCTTATAAAAACGCTCATCAAACCATCATCTAGCTCTTAATCTAACTTATACGAGATCAGTGCGGTAAAATTAAAAGAGTATATTGGCGCCAAGCATGACGCATATCGTAAAAAACTAAATTAATAACTATACCAGCCGTCCATTGCTTCTTAGCTCTTGCTCTACCAAATCATTACCCACTTACAAAATACTCATTAAAACTTAAACTATTCTTACAAGTTAATTGCAAAGCATAAGTAAAAGTGACATTAACCAGTTTATAAATTTTAATCACAAAGCCAACAGCTACGAAGGAAACCAAACAATACAAGGTCGTTCCTCTTCAGGGCACACACACACAGGGCGCGGGGCGCGCGGCGGGCGGCGTGCACTCGCGCCCCAACGGGGCACACTTGCACCCACATTAAGCTCTGCATGTGAAGTTATGACACAGCTCAGAACGACGCTGTAATTTATGCTTGTATTAGGAGCATTGCAAAACTTGTGTATAGTTGGTTTTAAATGCAATTAAAATATGCACGGTTTAAATGTGAAAGATTTATGTAGCGACTTTAGCATCGCATTTTTTTAAGAAAGCGAATCATTTTGTTTATCTACCAACAGATCTAAAGGGACCATCTTCAGAATATTATCGTTAAAATTGATCAGTTTTCGGTAAAAGTTTTGGGCCGCGGTAGTCATCGTTTTTGTACTTGTCGCAAGTGTGTTTAGACACAAACACTCTTTGACTTTGCCAAGTATCTGTTGACCATACAAATATTGGTTCCGTGAGGAAATTGAAAGTTGAACTTGAACCGCAAACAGTTATGGTTTACCTGTGACTGCGACGTGTATTTTATTTATTTTCTTCTGTTATGGCACAGATTTTATTCAGAAAGTTCAAATTCTAATATATCTTATTTTACACAGGGCTAAATGGGCATTTACAAACGTCGAAAGCTTGAACACATACTAATACTATCTTTCCAAATTTATTTCACCTATTACAAAAGCGGAGGTCATGTTGTTTTCCAGCACAACCATTGTCTCGCAGGCACCAGTGCCGTCCATACTTTATTTATAGCACAACGCGTTAGATTCACTTCGAAACGAGACCTATTACTGTAGCTTTAGATATTTCGTTACCGCTATTGACAAGACGTGAAAGCCACGTCTCGGAGTCGCAGTTCTCGCCAATAAGATTACATGACGGTCGCTAACTGCCTGAGGTGCTCGGTGGAACGGCAGGCATCCACATTCCACTGAGATGCCAAACACAATGGTCACTTGCTTACACAGCACTGTGTTCTCTAAAACTTCAGTGAGGTATTCGAGATGTAGGATTGACACGTGTAAATACTTGATCATTTTTATTCTAGATAAGTCTTCATTTCTTTTAACTGTAAAAAACACAATTTTGTGCGGGGTTACAAAATTTTATATAATTTTTCTGAATTTGAGTTTTAATAAATCTTGTCTTTGATACAAACGTGCACATTTGAAGCTATCATTTCACTTGACCATTCTAACTTATCTCCTTTAAAAAATTATCGAATCTCAACAGACGATTTACTACCAACAGTACCTTCTGTGTAAACGGTACACAGAGTTGTGCCGTTTACCAACACTGTCCATTCAGTTACATTCCCTGAAGACAGGACAAACAGACAGATTGGCGGCACATCGTCCACACGTCCGGCTGTCTGTGTACACGTGTACTAACATTGATTTTATCAAGGAACAAGCATTTAGCGAACACCAGTTAAACTTACCGACTTCTGCGTAATAATTTCTGTTCGTTTACGGTAAACACTTCACCATTACTGACGAGTATTTTGGTTTGAGAATTATTTATGTAACGCAAGCTAAAGCTTATTTTAAGCAAAATACCTAAAAAAAATTACTATAGTACATACTCGTAGGTACCGCCGCGAAATGAAAAATATTTTTACTTTACCATACAATTTAAAGCACGAAGCACACTTTTGTATCGCATCGTATGTTGCGTTGCATACGATAAGTGTGTTTCTACTGCATAGCTTTACACATAAAATCAAGAGTCCAGATATCATAATGCGTTGCATACGTTGCGTACGTGGGACCAGTTTGTCTCTAGCTTTATTTCTCTCTTTTAAAATAACCGCTCACAAACTATTTTTACCCCCTCACACATCGGCTCTGAATCAATTCATCACCCCTCTCCCCTCAGGATTTAAATAGAGCCCTCAGCGCCTGGCTACATAAATATGTATGACGATGGCGGCGGAGCGCTATCAATTGCCACTTGACCGCGCCACTAGTTTTTATTGTGGACGATAGGAGGGATCTTCTGAGAAAGAGGAGAAGTAGGCTGAAGTGTTCAATATGACATAATGGTTAATTAAGGTGTAGCATCAACGGTTGAAGATATGCTAGAAATGTAGCCAGTTTTATAACAGTCTGACAGGAACGTAGTGGGAAATTTACACCTACCGGTGCGTAGCTATTAAACTATGGATTTCTGACCGATGTAAATAATCAAATGATTCGCCTTTTTCTGTCACATGAATCCTGTCCTCTACCACCCATCCCTGCGCATTCTAAACAACTCGGATCCTAAATAATTTACCCGTCGTGCACCGTAAACTAAGCCAACTCGCTCTTTGCGGTCCCGGAGGCGGCACAACAAGGCATAAACTAAAGATCCCTTCACACGGACAGATGCAGCGTCTCGCCGATATAAAGCCGAGCACACACACCGCCTCGCAACGGCAACGATAACAATAAAAACAAAAACAAATGTAGCCTAGCTATAAATCCAACTTATGACGAGATACAATAATACAAATTGTGATTAAAAATTAAATTAGAAGAAGGAAAATTAATGTACTGTACCAAATTATGCGTCCAAATTTTTCTTGTAGGGTAATAATTAGATATTTAGCCAGCTGAGCTGAGTGGACATCAGTGTGATGACATTTGACGTTTCGAAGATGAGGTTTTGTTTGAGTGGGTGTCGGTGGAGTATGTGAGAGTGGGGGTGCTAAGCAGGAGCAGCATGGCGGCCGTCGCCGGCCTGTACGGGCTGGGCGACGAGCAGCGCGCCAGGCACCGCCGCGGCCAGGCAAATGCGGAGCGCTCCGAGTCCCGGGACGACAACACTGAGGCGTGAGTACCCCCCTAGCTAAACGTCATGTTCCTGCTGGCTGCTTGCAGGCCGTCGTCGAAGCGATTCCTTGTTGTGGAGCACAATCCGAGTGTTACAAGATGTTTCAAATTATATATGTTATTCACTGCTGTTTTGTTGAAATCGTCTTACCCAGTAACTGGTTTATAGAGGTCAGACCGGTTGCTCCACGTTAAATAAATGTAAAAAAATATTAAAAAATTGTAACAGTTAAAATGTGGGCAAATTAACATCATAAAATAATGACTTAACTCAGCAGTAACAAAAGACAAAACTTGAAGTTAGAACTTCTTATTTTTGGTTAAGTTATGGTAGAAACATAAGTACTTCGTTAATACAACACCTTCAGTTTATATTTGTTGTTTAATGTGTACACAATTGAAATAATTAAGTAGCACAAATTCATCTTGATTTTGAACCCTGAAAGTTACAATGACATAATTACCTCGTATTGTTAGGTACCAATAGAAATCCATACATAGCAAGAACTGCAAGGTGTTTATTTTCTGGATGATGCAGGTATTGTTCTTTCTAAAGACGACCAAATAAAAAGAAGAACGACACAGTAAATGGACATTAGAGGCATAAAACACTTTGAGGCGCTTTATCGAGAACATTCGTGCTCGGATGTGATCGACGCCGGGGCCATGTCCTGAGTGTGAAGTGGGCTTTATCGAGAACATTCGTGCTCGGATGTGATCGACGCCGGGGCCATGTCCTGAGTGTGATGTGGGCTTTATCGAGAACATTCGTGCTCGGATGTGATCGACGCCGGGGCCATGTCCTGAGTGTGAAGTGGGCTTTATCGAGAACATTCGTGCTCGGATGTGATCGACGCCGGGGCCATGTCCTGAGTGTGATGTGGGCTTTATCGAGAACATTCGTGCTCGGATGTGATCGACGCCGGGGCCATGTCCTGAGTGTGAAGTGGGCTTTATCGAGAACATTCGTGCTCGGATGTGATCGACGCCGGGGCCATGTCCTGAGTGTGAAGTGGGCTTTAAAGTTTGAACACTAGCTTTTTCCATCTCACTCTACCGTATCAACGGAGATGATCTGAAAGGAGTCATGGTGCAGCCGAGTATGATCCAAATCCGTTCTAGTCACGTTATATTTATACAGTCGTCTATTTATATTTTCTATATCAGAAAGAGTACGAGTGGACCTAAATCTTTCTGTTTTTTTTTCTTATTTTTAATAGCCCATAAGTAGGTACAGTAAAAAAATTTTACTTCATCATTCGAATATAAGTCTAGATTGCGATAAGACCGCCCATTGTACACTGGTTTTATAGAATTTTTACTGTACTTTAAATATGAGGTGTACAATAAAGTATATAATAAATAAATAAAAAAAGACTTTGTAGCGGCAATGATATGACTCCAAGGCCGGCTGTTTAAAAATTATGTATGACAGCCCGTCAGCAGGTTGTACCTTTAAAGAAAACTTTCACTAGGCCTGACCTAACTTCCCAATAAACCCATTCACAAATAATACTGCTGAAATGAATAACTAAAATCAAATAAACCCGCATTTATACTAAAGTCACAATTATTCTTATATTGTCAAGGTCGGCCAGTCAAATAGATGAAGATAAATTCAATTATTACTAATCACGGAAAACAAGCCGAAATTTTGAAATATCCAAATAGTGCTGCGAGACATACAAAAACCTTTCTAATTAATCCATTCGAATTAAATAAAAAAATATATACAACGACTGTAAATATTAAATACTTAACCACTCCTCAACTACTTGTATTGAGTAACTCAGAATTCTAAAATGGCAAAATTGATAAGGGACGCCGAAAAAAGGACTGACCGAGAAATACCTGAGAGATGTGATATTATACCATTGCTCAAACACTGCTCAACATGTTATTGTCACGAAGGGGGAACTAAAATTCTAAAATCATAGTTCAAACAATAAGAGTCCCAAAAATCAAGGGCAAAGTGAACAAAATCGTACTAATTTCATAACCAAATAATTTCCGGCCAGAGGTAATATTGTTAGCACCGCTAATGAGCGGTGAGGTTCATTTCAGATGTAACATGACGTTTTGATTCCGACAGCGGAATACCGGTGCAGCGGTGCCGCCACTTTATTACATTGGCGCTTCGATCTACCTGTGGTATTTGCATTGGACGATTTGAAACTGTGTAAGTGCCTGCATAAGTGGGGCTGTTATTTGAATTGGCCCTAAAGTAAAATTAATAATTATCTTTGTTTGTAATAATAATAACGGGTTGGCTCCGGTACATTTCTTCTAATTAGTTCTATCTAAGATATAATATTGTACACCAATAATACAGTTAGTAAACATACAATGGTGACCACGTAACCTTAAGATGAACTGAATGACTTAAAACTAAAAGGGCTAGCCTGCCGTGTAATGCCAATAAATTACATAAACTTAAATCTTCTTCTTCTGCTGTGCCTTTTCCCTTTTCATTTGGGGTCGGCCCTTCTCGTTCTAAGGTGCCAAGACAGTCGGTCTCGGGTTGTCTGTCCCTCCACCTGAGCTCGTTTCTTGTCCTTGGTAACGGTTGTACACCACGTGGCCTGTGGTCGTCCTTTGCCTTTCCCTTTAAAAATATTTAAACTTAAAAAAAAATAGATTTGAAACTATATTTAATCGGAATTGCAAAGTGACATTGTACCAGCGAAATCGACAGTTAAATAGGATTGACAAGAAGTACAACCGAAATATTACGAGATCAAACCTATTTACTCGTATCGCTAACAGAACTTCACAATGTCTCGTTCCTCCAGGATGTTAGTCTCGGTTTACACTCATTGTCATAACGCTAAAAACTTAAATGAACGTAATCGAAGTTGTGCGACAAACCTTTAAGTCAAGAGTGAATAGGTTACTTCTAGGCAAGTGTGCTCCATCTTCGACCACATCATCGCTTACCGTCAAGTGAGATAGTGGTCAAACGTGTGCCTATCAATAGTAAAAGTCTCCTTTAAAACTATCTGTTCATGAAAATGTCTATAATAATTTATTTATTTGTTTTAAAAAATGTATGAAAAAAGAATGTTTCGTGATGTTATAAAATTGTTAGACAAAATTGAACCTACATTCGGTAGCATCACGACTTAATGAATTCAAACACACACCGTCCACATCTAACTCACACCTAATTAAAACTAGAAAATTCATTGGCACGAAGCTATCCACCGCATTGAGGCCGGTAAGCGCCTGACACTCGCGTTAATCCGAGAGGTTCCTAACTCCGCGACTAACTGGGCGTCAGTGCGCGACTGTTTAACTTACTTGGTAGTTTCGTTTACTCGACACTTCACTGCGATCGGAGCACTGCTTGTTTAGATAAGTTCTTCTAAAGAAAATGTTTTATCTGAGGGCCAATTCTATTCATTTTTAACAACATTCACATCTTAGATGCAATCTGTCAAAATGTAAAGAATTTGGAGTTGTTTTTGACTGAGATGTAATTTAAAATAATGGAAAGTTGACTGTTTAAATGTACAAACATAAAGAAGAAATAAACAAAAAGAATTCACAGTCAGAGACATGCCATTTTAAAACCAACGACAGTGTTAATAGTACTTAAATTATGTTAGAAAAGACAAATAATAAGAATAACATGGGATCGATAAAAGAAAAAGGGAAGACTAAAAACTTGGCATGTACAGTCAACAAAGCTTTTTGGTATACAGGCGAAAGTTTTAAAGCATCATACTTACGAGTGTGGTGTACAATAATTGCCTACTCAGCACACTAACAACATTTACTAATAGTTTAATAGTAGTTGCAAGTTAGCTGCCTGTATACCAAATAGCTTTGTTAACGGTACATGTTTTAATTCCGTCTTAAAATGTGTGATGAGCGGGTTCCAAAAAAGGCCACTTTAGAACTATAACATAACATAAATCACACAATAATCTGTCAATTTTCATCTTTATCGCTAACGCATCAGATTCAAGGTTGATTGGGAAAATTTTACAGTGTCGGATAGCGTGATGTGCTTCTGATTCTCTCAAAGTGGCCTTACACCGGCTGATAATTTGAAAGAAAAGTTCCACAGCAGTCTTGCTAATGGATATCGTTATGTTACTCAGCTACTGCGTTGTGGGAGCCAGATAGGCCTTAGGCAGGCACTCCACTTAAAATGCTGGTATCCAGCTGTATTTAGTGAGAGTGGCTCCCCAACGTAGGTGGGAAAAGGATAGGATTTATGTGGTTATTTGTATAGATTTTTCGATGATAATAACTATTTTATCATTCTACGAAATAATTATAATTATTAATGTCGATCGCCGCGGATTTTTTAGGAGCTCGTGGCTAAATAATAACAGTCGCACGGGTCGATCTTCAAGGTTAAGCAACGCTTGCCTAGGTTGGTCTGTGGATGGATGACCATCTTATCATACCGAGTTTCCTCCGTGCCTCGGAAAGCACGTTAAGCCGTTGGTCCCGGCTGTCATTTGTAGATCTTTGGCAGTCGTTACGGATAGTCAGAAGCCAGTAAATCTGACTCCAGTCTTGCCATGAATTACCGTGTTACCCAGTTAATGGGTTGTGGAGGTCTGGTAGGCAGCCGCTCCTCGTAAAATACTGGTATTCAGCTAAATCTGGCTTGACTGGAACCCGACCCCAATATAGTTGGGAAAAGGCTAGGCTGATGATTGCCGCGGACTTTTTAAGAAGTTAATATTTTAACTAGCATCTTCCCTGTCCGCGAATTTAACCACGTGGAGGAAACTTGTGTTATGGCAGTTGGTAATAGTGTTACTTACTATATGTGAAACAATTTTCCAAGTCGAATCGGTACTTCCAATTTCTTACCAATAAACTTATTTGCCTGTATTTTCGTTTAGGTTAGTTTATTTTTAGTCACTTTGCCAAGTCAAGACATTCTATTTTTCTCCTAAGTTACTCGTAAGCTATTCAAAAACTAAATGGCTAGGTTTAACTTCCAAATTAAAAGAAATAAAGTATCCAACATAGTTTTCAGCATAAAAGGAAATGAGGTTAAAAAACACTCGGCAACTATTAGCATTTTGTGAATTTAAAACGGCTGTTTGAACAATAGCGACCCCGCGGGGGGTTTATATCTGTTGTCTTCGCGCAGACATTTTATATTTTTATCGCACTAGTAACGAACTGTTTTCAATGCACCAAAGCGCCATTTTTCCAACCGATAAATAACTTTTACCTGAAAAATAAATATTAACGTTGGACATATTTTCCGTAGCTAAACTATTAAACCGCTCTAGTCTAGTCTAGTGGAAATAAGTATTCTGACTATTGATCACAGTAGAGTATCTCTTTATATCTCAGTAGGTCGAAGTATGAAGGAGAAAATGTAGCAAAGCGCTACCTTTTCGAACCAATATTATAAATACATTTCTTTTATTTAACTTTGTAAAAAAAATTAACCTCTACTTATTACACTAACATACCAGTTGTCCCGCGCAACTTCGTCTGCTCCGCTTCTATTGGTCTTAGCGTGATGATATATAGCTTATAGCCTTCCTTGATAAGTGGGCTATCTAACACTGAAAGTTTTTTTTCCGATAGCTACAACCTGGGAGTCTTTAAGTCAAGAGTGAATAGGTTACTTCTAGGCAGGCGTGCTCCATATTCGACCACATCATCGCTTACCATCAGGTGAGATGGTGGTCAAGCGCGTGCCTATTATTAGTAAAAAAAAAAAAACTATTAGTTCCTGAGATTAGCACGTTCAAGAAAACAAACACTTCAGTTTTATTATAATATTAGTATAGATTTGTAGCCGTTGGCCCCAGTTGTCATTTGTACATCTTTGACAATCGTTACGGATTAACAGAAGCCAGTAAATCTGACTCCAGCCTTGCCAAAACGTACTGTGTTACCCAGTTAATGGATTGTGGAGAACAGCGGTTCAGCTGAATCTGGAAAAAGGTTAGGCAGATGATGATGATTAGATATTTGTAGTTTAATAGTAGGATTTTTAATTATTAAATAGCGAGTTGGCATCTCAAAACCCTATAGGTAAGCTATTTACAAACATCAGTCAAATGAATCCGGACACCCCGGTAACAATTACAATTCACATTCCAAAGTTTTAATTAGACCAGAGTGTGTTGCAGAAATTGAACAAGTTAGTCTTACATAAGCCGTAGTTTAAGACTACTTGTATCTAAAAGTTGTCCAACATGATACTTGCAACTTTGTTCCCAAATTAGGTGGAACAATACTTTCACCTTAAAAGCTTTGGCGCTAGCAGCTTTCTTCTTCGAGTTTCTATAAACAATTCAAAGAACTGTGAATCAGAACGATCTAAACGGCTATTGTTATCAAGGGTGACTTTACAACGTTTTTCAAATGTTAAGAGTTGTACTTTGATGGATATTTTGTGTTTGAGTTGTACGTTTGTGTACTTTGATGGATATTTTGTGTTTGAGTTGCACGTTTGTGTACTTTGACGGATATTTTGTGTTCGTTTGAAAGTAGAAAAGTTACTTCAAACATCAAAACATTTGAAGAAAGTGGTAATAATTTACTGTTGTGCTCTGTCTGAAAATGATCATTTTTTTATATTAATTTCAAGTTACTTTAAACTACTATCAGTGAGACTAGGCTCACCATCTGTGAAATGGGACTTAAACTTAACTGGTGAAAAATGGAAATACTGGGAAATAAAATCTGAATTCTATTTACACAGTTTTGAAAACGTTTATGGACGACGATGAACGACTATCACTATGGCTATGGTAGCTGTTCTACTTCTGTTTCTCAGTCTTATAAAATTCGAATCTGTGTCTATGTTTTTTTCTTCATAATATGCCATTAACTTCATAAGTTCCTAACGAGGTTCTGATGAAAGAGGTAATGTGAAATAGCACACCTCCTTCAGATCACCGTCTAAAAGAGGAGATGAGTATCTTCAGATACACCTCTGTCTAAGCCTTCGAATAATACACGCGTGTTGATTACGTTACGAGTATATCAACCACTGATTCGGAAAACTAACATTCTAAAGTTGGTTCCAGCAGTAATAGTTCGATGCCTGCATTGCGGTATGTTAGCTAAATAATTTAAAACGGGTGAAAATTTCAGAGATTTGAGCAACATTATGTCGAAATGACATTATTATCTAGTCAATTGTTTTGGTTACCAATTACTTTTAATTGTTTTATGATAAAGACGGATTACTTCAACAGTATGTATACTGCAAACAGTGCTATTAGGTGCTAATCAAACTGTAATGAGTTAGTAATTATAGAGACTGAAATGAAGCTGAGTTGCACTCGCAGCTACCTATTAGATCATTTTATGATGATTATTTATTTTAGCAAAATATAAGTTATGGACAGTTTTGGAGAAAAATGAATCGACAACGCATCACCTAAATTGCAATTCAATTGAAATGTGAAACTTTGCACAAGGTTTCTTTCTATATCGAACGTTATGACGAATCTTACAATATCCCATAAATATCTTAAATAGGGCAATAACGATTAAGGAATTTGAGGGACCGATGGAAGATTTCATAATCATTCTCATTTTCGATTTACGTTAGAAGTTAGCAAGCTGTTCATCATCTTATAGCGAACAGAGTATAATTCCTAACAAAATTTCGAACGAAGCGGCTGTCTAACGGGGATTAAATAAAGAAGGTAGCAACATAAATTCAAAGTTACAGCTCATCTCGCCGCTTCATAGCGAACTCAAACTAAAACTTCGTAACAAGATCAAGTGATACTCGCGGTGACCTCGAAATCTTTGCTCTTTCTCACTTACACACATTTGTTGCTGACGCGACAGAAAGAGATACATGATTTTATTGAGAATCAATTTGAAACGAGAGGTTACCTCGGCGCCCTTCGCAATTAACATTTCGATTTCCCAAAAGAGACTTTAGTTGAAGAATCTTTTTTTAGAAATTTATTTTTATTTAATCAATGCATGTGTACATTAAGTATACCGTATTTTGCGTATATATAAAAGTTCGTGTGGTCGGCGTGTGTTTTGACTTTTATTGTTGTTTCGGTTTGTGTTTAACTTTGTGAGTTGCAAGCTCTTTTCATATTTGTAGAGGGATTACTGTAAAAGTTAATTTTATTACAGGACGGAACGTAGTTTAGATTTTATATTACGCTTCTAAAAAAGATGAATTTAAAAATAAATATAATTTCTGTTATAGTTGTGTTTTGCTAATATAAATACAAACTAAATTCACTCAGAAACACAACATATCTGTTTTCTCAGAGCATTTAGCGCAGGTCTATCTAGTGATGATAAAAATCATTTAGTAAACTAAAAACAACGGAAAGCTACCTGCAGCAACACGAACAAGGATCATCTTGGGGCCCACCCCACGCTTGTGTCCAGCCCCCAGCCCAGCGGTCCCGGCGCACAGCCTGGTTACGCAAGGCGCAAGGTCAAGGCGGCTGTAACGAATGTGGCGCCGACAGAAGCGGCACACCGGCTCATTTGTCTGCAGGGCTAGCCCTCTTGTAGCTCTCAGAGAGGGGGCAATACTTTGTGCTTACAATACGAGTAGGTCGGGAACTTGTATCTAGTGATGGGTAAATTAATAACAAGTGTCAACCTTCTTTTCGGTTTGTCAAACTGTCGCATGCAACTACAAAATGAAAAGGTTTATTGTGAGTGTCTCAAACATTTATGATTTAATAATTTGATCTTGGCCGAAAATACATGTAATAGTTCTTTATTAGATTTGAATAGATTATTATTAATTGGTAACCTGAGGTTTATAAGTAACTGAAACAATATGATTCGTTCGGATCCCTTTGATCACGAAAAGCTTGTCTTCATAATAATACAGATAACATTACTTAAACTCCACATCCACTATCTGTTAAATTAATATTGTTGAGCGAAGTGCTTTCAAGTATAATGTGTAATCTAGCTCGAACTATGTTTGGCAATTAAAACTTTGGGCGTTTTGTTTTAGTAGCGCTAGTTATTAAAGACGCACATAGCGTCCAAACGCGAAACCGACTTAAGTAAAAAATTCAGACAAAATAAGCTCAAGTACCTCCTGCTCGCGTAAGGTGTACACAACGGGAACGGGATAATTAACTAATTATTATTTCGACTTAAAAATCAATCACAAAGTAAGCAACATAGTTCCTAAAAATATTTAAAGTGATTAAAGAAAATTACTTACAAAGTTATTAAAGCGGGAAAGTAAATTAAACTCACTGTAAATACAGATTTTAATCGGATGAACAGCAAACCCTCAAAGCGCTTAGTAGCCACTATAAAAACAATCCTAACCCCGGGTCATAAGCGCCTATAAACCGCTTGGTATCGTATAAGTGACTTCTCGACGTTTATTCGTAGCGCTACGCCGTAGCCGCGTAGGCGTGCTACGAACACCTACGCGGGAAGCGCAGACAGGGCGGCGTCGTAGACGGTCTACGAAGGATCTGTGTTATTTTAATTTAAAAAAAGTAAAATTATCAATAGTTTCGTTTTCGTTTATTTAAAATGTCCAGATTATAATTTGTTAGCAACTTTGTACATATTTGCAGGCTTAACAATAAAATACAAACTGGAATTTTATTTAATCTACAAGTTTTTACTGTTAGATTCTATAAATTTCACATTTTTAAAGTGATCATAATAATTCTGCATACTTAACATATTATGGTACTATCAAAAAGAAACGATGCTCATAAATAAATCCAAAAATGATAGTAACGTTTTTGGGATAAATGTATTAATAAACCGATTACCCGTTTGATTTCTTCGATTTTGTTGCCTTCGTAGCACCGTGGCCGCGTAGGCATGTTTGCTACGGACTCCGACGCGTAGCGGTGCGTAGACAGTGTGGCGCCTTCTGCGACTAGTAATGGTTCGTTTTCGACTGTTAACCTCTGTTCTTGTACGAATCGACTAATTGAATTCTGTTGCTATAAGCAGAGTTATATGAATGTATTAATGGCTCTTCAGGCATTGGAAAGAGAACACAATAAAAAGCTATATTTTTTTTTTAAATCTATGATGGTTTTTGGTAACACTGCCTACAGCCTTATAGACTAAGAAAACGACGAACCTGCAATCTGTCAAGAATGTATTTGGGACAGATTGTGACTGAGATACGAATGCGAAATAAAGTTAGTAGAATTGCCCATCTGGGTCTTAGTCTGATAATGTAATTTAAAAAAAGTACGAATCTTATTAGGTAGAGCAGTTGTTCCATCAACACTTTTTAAAAGTATGAATATTTATAATAGTCTCTAAACAATTTATCTGTGTGATTGATTGTCTTCTTTTTTATATATATATTGTCTTACCCCCCACTTTCTGATTAAATAATTATTTCTCAAACTCTAGCCTGAAGGCTTGTTAAAAGAAGACACTTTCTTAATCTAAAATACTCAATTCAGAAATCCGTTCTCAATTATTCAGTTGACTATTCTATCCAAATCTTGAGGCATCATTAACAGAAGCATTTCATAACTAAACTTGTACCTACTAAAGTTCAGAATAAGGCTACTGCTTGCTTCTGTAGGTAATAAAATGAGAGTGCCTCCTTCAGGCCCCAGTAAATTGCCAGATGATAGTAACATAACAGCCAACTGCGCTGAAAGCTCCGATAGTTATACCGTATTACCCATCAGAATATTTAAGAAAGAAAGAAAGGAAAAGTATGTTATTTTTTTACTTCCTGTAAAAATCAAAATAGTAGCAACAAATTATTTAGGTCAGAATAGGTTATTCCTACGCATGTGAGCTTGATCATTGATAACCTCATTGCCATTACTAGAATATTTCATCGATAAAACTATAAAGTTCATAAATTTAAAAGGATGCGGTTAAAACCTTTCGTCCATATTGCTACATTGTTACTAACATCATGGTAGAGCGGACAAATTTGACCTTAAGCGTTGTCTCCCAGTGGGGTGAGGACAATCAGGTCACTTTTAACGCCACCAAAATACAGGCGTGTCTTTTTACCGCAAAAAGGAGTCGTTTTCGGGCATCTGTTCCTGTGACTGATCGGCTCGAGCTCCTAGGCATGGAGTTGACATCCAGTCTCAACTTCGGCGCCACCATCGAGAACAACGCCCAAACTGCGGCCAAAAAACTGGGCATCCTAAATAGGGTAAAGCGATACTGGACAGCTTTTAACCCTTTACAAAGCACAAGTCCGATCCTGCATGGAGTATTGTAGCCACCTTTGGGATGGCTCAGCTAAGTATCAGCAGCCGCGCTTGACTCGGTGGAACGCAGAGCTAAGAGGCTAATCGGCGACGTAAAACTGGTGGATGCCAAGCTACATAGCTTGGCTCATCGCCGTAAGGTTGCCTGCTTGTCGGTCTTCTACAGATTGTACTTCGGTGAGTGTGCACAAGAACTCCACGACCTCATCCCACCGGCCCCCTTCTACCAACGGAGATCCAGTCGCACTGCATCTTACCATCCCTACCTTGTAGCTATTCCACCAATTCGCACTAAGCGTTTTCAAACGTCTTTTTTAATACGCACAGCAAAGGAGTGGAACTCTCTGCTGCGTCTGTGTTTCCAAAAGCTTACAACCCTAATCTCTTCAAAGTCAGAGTGAACAGGTTCCTTCTGGGTAGGCTCGCTCCATCGTAGACTTTGTCTCTGTCATCTCTGACATAGACTAGAGTCAAGAGTAAACCCATTACAAATAAAAATAAAATAAAACATCATAGGATAATATAATACTGTTACTAACATCTTTAAAAAAATTATGTTTGTGTTTTATCAGTGTGGACCTTTTGCTTTTGCTTTTCTTATCAATAAACCAGTAACAGTAACGTTAGGTTTCTTGTGTTTTTTAAAAAAAAAAACGACCCGCGCAACTTCGTCCGCGTCACAATTTTCGTTACTGCTCCACCCCTATTGATCTTAGCTTGATGATATAGCCTATAGCCTTACTCAATAAATAGGATATTTAACACTGAAAGAATTTTTCAAATTGGACCAGTAGTTCCTGAGATTAGCACGTTCAAGCAAACAAACTCTTCAGCTTTATGTATTAGTTATTATAGAATATAGATACATTGTTATTATTATTCCATTTATTCATTTTAAATACATACAATTTACATTTTAAATGTTACTATTAATATTAAAAAAAAAACATTTAAAAATATGAAAATAGTAGCCCACCGGAATCGGGAACAGGGTCCAAGCTACCGGTGGCCAGGGCTCCCGAGGGAGGAATCTCCTCACTATACGCGCCGTTTTCAGGATTACTGCTTTCTGAATGAAGCCCTTATTATTATTATTATGTTTTTTTTTGTTTTTTACTTTATCGGGTCCCTGGAGACCCAGTCCTTTAATAGGCGTACGAGAGGCTGAAGCCAATTCGCAGAGACCCCAAATGCGAACGTTGCTTAAAAATTAATAGATTTGGCCCTCAGTCCACAACCAGTCAGATATTATAGGTAAATATTATTTTTATAGGTTTTCATACAAGTTTCGATAATTAAATCCCATAATTAATTATTATTTACACGCAGTGATTCTTAAATATGTTACACTAAATTTTGTATAATTATATTATTTGCACTGTGTACACTGGCGACCTAGAATAGACACGCGCAATGTAAATCGAGCCCTCTGCACTTCAGCGAAGTATTAATTCAGGTCACGTTACAGTTTCCGCTCGGATCGTTGACGCATGGTAACCTTGGCCCTGCAATCAGTCTGTAGTAGAGATACGCAGAATTACTCGCAGCCCGGTCTGTAGTGAATTCTCGGAAACACACCGTACAGCGTTGCACTCTGTACGTAGCTATTTGTGGAATAAAAGTTTCATAAACACGAGGTGAGAGAATCGCGGCGAGTTGACCTATTTCACTCATCGAATCGCCGTGGTTATATCGCCGTGTAGAGAGACGTTCATAGAGTTGTTATAAAAATACGTTACAAGGGCGATATTATCGCCGCGATTCTCTCGCTCGTGGAGACAGCCCCTAAACAGTGTATCATATGCCTGGACGCCTAGGGAGAGTGGAGGCGTGAAGTCAAACTACCTGCGAGCTTATAGCATAATATTTAAGTAATTAATTAATAAATGTTGATGTTCATAGTTCTAGCAATAATAGTGGATGGACGTACTCGTATGTTCTGAGACTTATAAAGGTTACTCACACCTTACTACCGCATACCAAACATGTCATCAATTTCTTTATTAAAAACAATCTCCTGCCAGCGGCTTCACCCGCGTGCGCCCTAGGGAACGTAACCTATGTGTTATTACAGACTATAACCTACCACTGTGCCAAATTTCATGAATATCCTTTCAGGCGTTCTGACGTGAAAGAGTAAAAAACATCCATCCATCCATCCTCACAAACTTTCACATTTAGTAGGAAGTAGGATTTTAACTTCAAAATTTTTTGAAACTTTACCTCACCCTCAAAAACCCGTCAAATTCTGACAAAAATTTAAAAAAACACATGCTTGATAATAATAATTATTTATGTTATGTGTCTCACGTAAAGGTGCTGCTTAACCCCGAAGACTACAAGCGTGGTGATATGCTTGTAATATTTTTGTTTAATTTTCATAAAAAGCTTTCCCTTAAACATTTAAAAGAAATTCCTAATCGTAATTAGGATTCACACCCGCATACAAGTAACATCTACCGGTGTGGATGCGGTACAGTACTCATTGAATACGGTCAACAAAAAATGCCTGCAATGCCGCGCGTCGCATATGTTTTAGTACCGCGGTTACCACTCCAGCAAGGAATTCCCACCCAAAAAAATATATTTTTACTTTCATGTGCGCTCATGTTATCAATAATCATTAATAACCTTTTGGAACTGTCATCTTTTTTGTCAGCCTTTTTAATCAACTGTCAAACGAAAAGTCTAACATCCAGTCCAGCCATGGAGTCGTACATGTTGTGCAGGTTAAATTGGCAGTCGCTATAAATTATAGTCGAAAGGGATAGGTCAATAGACTAAAGATGCTGCATACGAAAAGAATGATTATTTCTGAAATATTCATTCTTTCGAACTACATGAACTTAGAGGGCTATATTGATGATTAAAATGGTTATAATTCTTTAGATAAATACGCGTTACGGTCGCGGATCGCATTTGGTCCACATACAGCTTCACACTGACCGGCAAATTGCAAAAAACATAAAAATATTTGAATTTCGCGGGCTACCCTGGAGCATCCACCTTAAGGTGAATGCGCCAGATTAAATTAGTTACCTCTTCTTTTGAACTTAGTTTTGTGTTTTTATTTGTATGTAAAATATTTCATAATACTGTCCATTGTGCACAGTAGCTAAAATCTGAGGGTCTTTATGTCAAGAGTCAATAGGACACTTCTAGGCAAGCAGCAAAAGACATATTCACTAACCCTAACATTTTGACTAGCTTATAGAAATATATTGATCATTTTAATGCTCTATATTTTTGGTAAATACTTAACATCTAACCAAGTACCTACTAAGTTGTATACATGTACTGAAAATTTTATTCGCTTTAAATATGCACTCGTTTAACTCGAGAGTTAAATGAGTGCATAGGGTTGTATAAATATTGAAGATAGCGCGGCGCCATAAACAGCATAGTGGTTTTAGAAAGCAGTCGCAAGCCATACTAATCTCATTTTTGACAACTTTAAGCAGTAAGAGCTGGGAAATGTAAAGCAGCAGTAGGTTTAGTAGTTGTAACCCAGCCATACTCAACCGAAAAGCTTTTTAGTGTGGCACAGTATTGGTGCTTTATTTACTTAATGCCTTAGCAGCAATAGGGGAGTGGACTAAAAAAATTAAGACACTACAGTGTATTGAAAACTCTGATGACATCAGTTGTCATTTGATTTCAGTACACTTTTAACCACAAGTGACGTCACTCGAGTTTTTTGAAAACACTGTATTGACTAATATTTTGTTTATGTGAAAAAGGAAAAAATGTGTCGAATATTTTTTTGAAATCTATCGCTGTGTGGCAGTGGAAGCACTATGTGGCCTGGGAAGTAAAAATGTTGAGTTATCGCTGCTTTAACCGCACGTTAGTTTTCACCAAAACAGCACAAAGCACAAACTGACTGCTTGTGATCTCTCCGTGCTTTGTTAGACCAGCTCAAGTATCACCACTGGCATGAGGGCGACTGTACTTACCTATCTACTTTACAGAATATCAGTGAGTTGCTATTGCAAAAACTCTTATTATTGTTATCAGATACTATTTTTATTTGTGATGTGTTTGCTGTTTACTTTACTATTTAGGGCGAATTTCACCAACCAAACTGATCGCGATCATGTAAACCACTGTTACGAGCTGCCAGTGTTGTTATTTTCAGTGGAATATTGACACTGACAGCTCTTGAACGTAGTTCTGATTTACTGATCGATGACTGATTGTGATCAGTTTGAATTGGTGCAAATGGCCCTTAGTTTCTCAAAACCAATTGTAAAAGTACACAAAATGATAATGCGTGAAAATCACCTTCTGCCCATAAACTTATTCTATATGTAAATCACTGACACAATATCGATGAAACCAAAACGAATAGAAAATAGCAGTAGAAAATTCTACACTTAAATATGACTCTGTTACGTTTTTTTT
This sequence comes from Lacanobia oleracea, assembly GCA_950371165.1. Taxonomy (NCBI): domain Eukaryota; kingdom Metazoa; phylum Arthropoda; class Insecta; order Lepidoptera; family Noctuidae; genus Lacanobia; species Lacanobia oleracea. The sequence continues at coordinate 1,915,691 of OX493385.1, forward strand.
TTAAATAACAGTTCTATATAAAACTTATGCTAAAACCATTTTTCAGATTTAATAATGAATAAGTATACTGTCGTACTGTTCCCACTTCCATAGTATATTTTATCCTTATCCTATTATCCTTTTCAACTTTTTTGTTTCACTTTCATAACACTTTTAATGCAAAGCGGTTTTTATAATGCCCCTGTATTGTTGACATATTTTCAATATTTATGGCTAGCTCAGCGACATTCGTTATATCAACTAAACTGTGTCAAAAAATACCTTTGAATTAGTGAATAACTCTTTGAACGAACCCTAAACTTTGTAGTATTAGTGAAAGCTTAGCAGTGCGCCATCTAACGGTAGGTAGTGGAACTAAAACTGTGGCCCAGTTCCCGTTTCAGCCGCCAAAACTTTCAGGCGCTCAACATTCGTTACTCTAGCGGAAAATCGTAAAACTACGATGTGACTCAGTAAGTTCCACGGCTCTATCTACATACTGCCACTAGATGGCGTTGGGCAATATAGTTCAATCTTTTCAAACCAGATGGCGCTAGTGTGGTAACGAAAACCACCTTGTACATCATGTCAAGATTTTTTCTACGTCGAAGCGATCTCAACCGCTAAACCGAGACTAACTAGCCAGGATGCGCTAATTTTTTGAGGTTTATATTAATGGAGATGTGTTCTTCTGTACCTGTCAATTAATAAGTTACCTTACTCATCCAAAGGTTGTCTTTCAAGATATGACCGCCCAGAGGATATCAATTTTGGCTCACCTAGTTAAGATTTTGCTAAAGTTTGTATCGCAACTAAGGTATATGATGTAGGTGTACCTTAGTATCTTTCTACTTCTTACAAATCATCATTAAAGATTCAGCTTAGTCCTCTACTTACCCCAACCGTATGATTACGTAGTCCCGTGAAGGTGTAAAGGAGAAATAAATGTTATTCCTCTAGGTGCTTGCTTAAACTAGCTATTGCAGAATTGGAAACTAGAATACATTTGGGAAATTCCAACATCATTCTGATTTCTGATATCAGCAAAAACGTTCAGGTTTGAGTGAGCGGGAAACTTGACACATGTTCCAACTTGTCTGCATGTGATTGTGCTTACTTATATTTGCTTACTTTAAGATGGGTTTACTGTAACAACAGTACTTATGAAATATACTGGACAGTAACGAGTGGGTAGTAACTTCCTTCTAAAAACTTTGTGACTGGAATACAGTACCGCTCGTAAAATCGAGATTCAATGCAGTATCGGTTGTAAATAATTATTGTACAGTCTCTGTTACATAGCAAATATCAATGGTGATCTAGATTGAATATTTTTATTAAAATATTTTTATTTCAAAAACTTAACCTTTGCTGACTACAACAGTCTTCATGACTTCACTTAATTTTTTCTTTCAAATAACCTACTAAAATCCATCAGTATTATTATTATTATATTGCGATATATATATTTTGCGATGATTACCACGTTACAATATATTAATCACAAAAGGCTATTTAGTTCTATAAGTATATGTTTAGACAAAGGGTTGATCTTTATTCAGCTTAACATTTCACATATTTACTGAGCCTAAATACATATGCTTGTTGCTTGCTCTGCTTTTCTGCACTTTACTCGTTTTCTTTACTTTTCCCCTAAAATGAACAGAAATCTCCTTTTATTTCATGCCATAATAATTTAAGTAAAAAATAATACAAATATGAGTTGTTAATTTGCAACAACCCACTTCCGGTCTCTGGCGCTTAGATTTTCAATATCGGTTGTTCAACAAATACTACTGTTTTCAATCTTCAAGTTTTGATTTTATTAAAATATTTAGCCCCTCGGCAGTAAATAGGTCTCGCTCAACGTTTCCAATGTACCTTGTGTTTTGTCTTCTCCGGACTATCCAAGTACACGTCTTCACGCGTATTAGACGCCTGCCCTAAGCTTTTAAAAACTTTGAATTTGACAGTAAAAGCCTGGTAAAATAGTTACCTTTGCTTAGTTTTCCAATTAATTACCGCTGCTACAGCTACGAGCCACCTACCAGCGGAAATGTGTGCTACGAGCGCGCTACGGAGCTACGCCGTAGCAACTAATCGAGTTCTCTAGAAACTTTCAGCAGGAGTGTTTTCACAGTTTTAATCCGATTAACTATGAAAGGAAATAGCTTTATTGTCAAGGAAATTGTGTTATGGCCTCCGGTGCATTCAGAGATTATTGGTGAACTAGTTATATAAAGAAAGTTTCAATACTGCGCTCGGCATAATAAAATACAGTTATGCATTGAGAAAAGATTCTACGAATTTTGTTATTTTTTTAAATAAGCGTTAACTTTGGCACTAACATAAGTCGCCTGTGGAAAGTCGAAATCGATCCTGCGGTAACGTACTATTACAATAAAGAAATTACAACAAACAAAACAGGCCTTCAATTAGTAATAACAAATAACGGAAAGCATTGGATGAGTGAAACACTCAATAACTTATTGGCGAATTCTATGTACCTATTACATGTTATTTAGCATAAGGTAAATATTGTTCTCATGTGAGTGACTGCCTTTTGTGACCTTTATTCCTGAGATTCTGTCCAAATTCAAGCCGTAGTCTAATGCGATGTTCAAAACATCCAAATCCGTTCAGCCGCTTCTATAATTGTACTAAAATATAATAATAGAACTAATAAACATGAAAGAAACGCTGAAAAACTTAAACGGTCCGTAACGAAAGGCACGCCAATAACGCTAAGGTAAGGAAGTTTGGCGTAGTTGGCGCTTCTTTTTGGCGCAGTGAGTAAACCAAGCCAAGTCCGACTCCTGTACGGAATAATGTCTTTAGTGATAACACACAAGCGGAAAGTATATTTAAAGAGGAAAGTGCGGCAGGGTAGGGATTTAGATAATTAAAATATATTTAAATAAATGTGGAAGCCATGTTGGAATGTCAACATACATACAGATTAATGGATTATTATACACCTACTCATTTAAGTTATAAAACGAAGAATAATCATTAATCACTTACTTACTCAGTACCGGTATATACGCGTTCGAACATAATTTCGTGTTAATTAGTGTATACAGTTATTTAAGTATTTAGCATAGTTATTTATAGCAGTTGCATAAACCTATAAAACTAATTCCTAACTCACTTATTAATATTTTTAGTCCTATTCTTTATAATATTAACCAAAAGCATCTTTAGAGGACTAGAATCATAAAGTAACATTAAAATCATCCATCAATACTGCCGTATCGAAACACAGAACTATTTCCTTTTAACTACGCTTTGTTCAGTCAGCCAGACATGTTCTTTGTACCATCCATCGATTGGCAACGTCTTTTCTCAAAATACTGCACTAACCCGTTGTTTGATTGAACACATCATCTAATAATATTAATATAAGCCGACGCCATGATAACATGATAGATCACAGCTGTGCGGTCCCACTTTCCATCAATCTTTTACAAATCAAATTGACCTGACTATCAATGATGGGCGTGGGCCTCCCCGGAAAAAAGCCATTAATGTAAACGTTCGCCTCACTAAAGACACCTCTGAAACGAAACGTTTAGTCACGTGTACAGCAATAAGTTTAATAAAATCAATACAGGCAGATTTCATTGTAGACAACTGCTCTCAAACCGATTGAATGCCGGCAATGCCGCACAGGATCAAAATCGCGTCACGGAGCGCAAAATAATTCGAGTTTAGTTGGAGTAGTAGGCGGCGTGGCGCCTCGCCTGCCAAGGTTGGGGGCGCAAGTAGTGGGGGGCCACCCGCTCCGGGAATGATACAGCAGTGCGACGGCCTCGCAGGGAGAGGACAGACGCGCCGGCGCCAGCAAGCGCTTAGTGGGCCAGCAGGGATCGCTCCATGGGGCAGGATGACAACGATGCCTGCGATTTAATCGTGTATATGGATGACAACATTATGTATAGGCTTAGTTTGTAGTTTACTAACGTTGATTATCATACATGAATATTTGAACAGCTTCAGAATTTGTTTTGACTTATAAGTATAACTTGGACGCAAATATGAGAGTCTAAAGAGAAAGGGTGTCACGAGCAAAATTGTATTAAGAAAACTGATTGGTACTGGCAAAATATACGAGAAGTTACTTGTTAGTAGTACCAATGCTAATTCTAACGGGGTGAGAGGGTTAGAGATGGATAACACCGAACAGGCTAAATCAATCAATGATAAATCGAAATGCACCGCGCCATGAAATATAATGTTTTTAAACCATATCGAAAACAAAATTATAACAATGACTGAAGTAAAAAGTAGCTCGTGGCTACATAATAACGGCCGCACGGTCGATCTTCAAGGTTAAGCAACGCTTGACAAGGTTGGTCTGTGGATGGGTGACCATCTTAACATACCGAGATTCCTCCGTGCCTCGGAAAGCATGTTAAGCCGTTACGGATAGTCAGAAAGCCAGTAAATCTGACTCCAGTCTTGCTATAAAGTGCCGTGTTACCACCCAATTAATGGGTTGTGAAGGTCTGGAAGCCGACCCCAATATAATTGGGAAAAGGCTAGGCAGATGATGATGATTGAAGTAAAGAGTAGAATCCTATAGCATACTAACGCTTGCATCAAATCATCCAAACGCAGCACATTCCCGCCCCTGCGCCTACGCCACATTCGTCGGCTTGCATCGCGGTGAGCTTGCAAGTATCCGTCAGTCAGATATTCAGTGCTCCAGCTTGACGATTTGCAGGATATCTCCAACAGAACATATTTCAACTTTATTTTGTTTATAAATATATGCAAGCGACCTGCCCCCGTTTCTCACGGTTTTACGACTTAAAAATATAACGAGATTTCTTTGTTGAATGTATTTTTCAATTACAAAGCAAACAAACAAAAAAAGCATGAGATATGATTTATAATTTTCCAGGTAATTTTCGCGAACCTAGATATATATATATTTCTATAGAATATCATCATCTGCCTAGCCTGTTCCCAACTATATTGGGCTCGGCTTCTAGTCAAACCGGATTTAGCTGAGTACCAGTATTCATAATAGATTTCTATAGATACTGTTCGTAAACAGCAGAATGTTTGTTTCTATGACGTCTCGTTTTTGAGGTACACACCACTCACCTTTCCAAGTACCCTTTTACCCTTATCTAGTAGTAAAAGTTATCGTCATTGACGAAAGAAGTTTCCTTCATGTACAGTCGTGAATGTTATTTAACTGGTTTTCAACATAAATACTGATAATAGCCAAATCCACCAAACAAATCTTGTTACGTTAAAGAACAATACAATCCTCCTGTTCCCTGCAAATCTTGAAACTTTCAGTGATTAACAGGGAAGAAGATTTCACCAAGCTGTAAAGTACTGTGTGTAGCTGTGAGTGTCTTGACGACTAGTTTGAGGTCATTAGAACATAGCTATGTTGCAGGCGTTTAAAGCCAGAAGATTTTCCCATTCCAAATTTAAGCATTTAAAAAAAAAGTATGTTCAATAATAATCTATGTAAAATATATTAAAACCACATTTTATCGTTGATCGATGTTTAAATCCGTCGTAAGCAAGACAAGTCAATGACGCCGCGCTGCGGACTTCTTTTACCCGCCGTTCATCCCCTTTGAATCCTTACCTGTCGGTGTCGAAGTATCCTAAGATCATGAGCTCGCTTCGCTCGCTCTTGGATTAATAATGGGGACTGTCTGGATTATTTTTCACCCACGCACTATAAATATTAAACCAAGATAGAATGCCACTTCATGGGCTTCATTTATACCTGATCTCGTACTGGTATTCTATTAAATCCATAGGCATTGCATATATTGATTTAGCAGTACATATACAACATTTACCTAGAAAAGCTTGTCATTATTTTAGAGATAGGACGACTTGCTATTCTATAAAATTACTGAATTATTCGTAGGTCACTTTGCCCATAACATATTCGAAATTGAAGCTTTACTTCTATTATTTACTAGAGGATGTTAAATTAGATCATTTGTTTAATAATGCGAACTGCTACACGAAGCGACATTATCGTTATCAGCCATCTTCAGCAGACAGCATTCATGTTCCTGTTGTGGCATCATTGTATTTGTGGCCGCTGATAACGTCTGCTCGTGCAACATACCACTAAAATATCGTAATGTATGAATATCTGTAACATTATCGATAAATACATATTAAATTAGTCAGAAGTGGAGGAGTACGCCTCTGCCAAAACCGAATAACCGCACGGAGTGTGCTTACAATAACCGCACGGAGTGTGCTTACAATAACCGCACGGAGTGTGATTACAATAACCGCACGGAGTGTGCTTACAATAACCGCACGGAGTGTGCTTACAATAACCGCACGGAGTGTGCTTACAATAACCGCACGGAGTGTGCTTACAATAACCGCACGGAGTGTGCTTACAATAACCGCACGGAGTGTGCTTACAATAACCGCACGGAGTGTGCTTACAATAACCGCACGGAGTGTGCTTACAATAACCGCACGGAGTGTGCTTACAATTTCCGCACGGAGTGTGCTTACAATAACCGCACGGAGTGTGCTTACAATAACCGCACGGAGTGTGCTTACAAGACTTGGCAACACATCATGTTTTCGCTGACGCACTTTGCGAAGGCCCTGCTCGACTACAACCTCTGGAATATCGTTATCTTCGCTCTTCGAAATCGATCGTGAATAGAGAAATTAGGTCGATCGTCTTTTTCAATTGACTGCCCTTTTTATATAAGAAATAAGAAAAGCTATACGTTTTGAATATATTTAAATCTGTTAACTAATAGGTAAACTAAAACTTACCACTAAAACCTTGTAATTTTCCATAGTTTGATCGTTCAATCCTAATAATTGTATATAATTCTTCCGTTACTGACTGATTGAGTGACTGATGACAACGCGCAGCCGGAACTACTGGTCTTAGGAAGCTGAAGTTTAGCAATTACATTCCTTGGGGAGTGCGGGGCAGATGCGGCTGGGTGGGAAAACGAACAAACGAACTAGCACGGCCATGCTTCGACTGCATTCGATCTAAATTGTGATAGTTTTATCCCGCGTTCTGTATTAGATTTAGATTAAAAACGCTGTTTTGTTTTTGTGGGGTTGATAGATAGAAGCAGGAGTGCGTGAGTCATTCCGTGCATGGGAGACCACTTTCATTTGCCGAGATACCTTTTAGCTGTAATTTTTAGACCTTTGATTTTTACGGATGGTCAGAAGTGAAGAAATCTGCTAGGGGGTATCGTGTGGTACTGGGTTGTAGAAGTCACAGGGTGGTAAACAACTGGTACTCAGATACATACAGGTTGACTGGTTTTTCCGTTCATTTCAATATTACCCGTGGCATTTTATCGTCAGCCTTCTTACCAACCTTACCTGGCGCCACTGTAAGCCAGTATTCCACACTATCTGACTCCCCAACTCAGTAGCTGAGTAATTGTAACCATCCCACAACTTAAACCATAACAATAACCTTAGATAGGTTATGACATGTACGCAGTATTTAGGGTTCTGGGTAATCAGAAGCCAGAAAGTCTGACAAATATGCCAGATCTACGGGTTTTTTTCATCCATAACGGTTGTAAAAGATCTGCAAATGACAGCGGGGACAAATGACCTAATGTGGGCATGGATCAGGCTTACCGAGGCATGAATCTCTAAAATAATGCTGAGCTAAATGTCAAGTGACGTTTACATCCTAATAGTCGTCGAAGTGAAACATAATTAAGGAAACAGCTGTGAAAATAGTATAGTAGAAGCTATTAATACACGTATATGAATGTTCTATGTTAGTAGGAAGTACGAGGAGCTCGTGGCTAAAGAATACTAGCCGCACGGATCGACCTTTAAGGTCAAGCAACGCTTGCCACGGTTGGTCTATGGATGGGTAACCATCTTAACATACCGTGTTTCCTCCATGCCTCGGAAAGCACGTTAAGCCGTTGGTCCCGGCTGTTATTTGTAAAATGTCAGAAGCCAGTAAATCTGACACCAGTCTTGCCAAGAACTGACACCAGTCTTGCCAAGAACTGCCAGCAAGCTGCCAGTTAATGGGTGTTGGAGGTCTGGGTTCCAGCCGCTCCACGTAAAATACTGGTATTCAGCTGAATCCGGTTTGATTGGGAGCCGACCACAATATAGTTGTGAAAAGGCTAGGCAGATGATGATGAATGTTCTATGTTGGTAAAAGATGCAAAACTTCATTTTTTTTTTTAAACATAGTGACTGAAATAATAGTTAATAAAAATTATCTATTTGCATACTTCCACTGAGCTTTTTTTACAATTATATACACACCATGTATTAAAGAATCAACAAGAAGGACAGCAAACATAGGTACGATACGAAGGTGAGACTTATTCCCAAAGAATATCATACCAGCATAGATACCTGTAAAGAAATAGATGTAGAAACCATATATAAAGACTAAAAGGAAAAATTAAATACGGAAAACAATTCAGATTTATTTTTAACAAACCTTGTGTACGTACACAAAAGCTCGGCTATCTCTATTATAATCATATACTATTACCCAAGTATTCAAATTAAACTGCGACCTTACAAAATGTCACGAGCCGAAGTCGGAAGAACACGACACTTATTTCGAGCTGACATTTACAAACTGAGCCGCTAAGCACAGAAGTAGAGGCGTAGAGGCCCTTCATCACTAGGGTGGCCCCGCGGCCGCTAGCGACGTGGCCGCCGCGCGCCGGCCGCACTAAGAGGACAAAGTCCCATTTTTTCAGCCGAAAATAGGGCATCCCACCGCGCCATGACGTCACCCGACCTGCAGTACAGCCGCGCGACAGTTCGATCCCCTTTGAATTAGTGATGTTCCGCTATGATGACATGTGTTTTATAGCGTTGCTTTTTAGTTTCGGATTATTTCTTAGCTTTCAATCATATTCTTACATAAGCACGCTTACCTACACTTATAAATATTTCCAAACTAACTTACTGTAACTTGTTATTAGAATTAAAATATCTTAGAGGTACCCCGTGACCCTATCTGAAGTACGGTCAAAACGCCATTCTCACTGCACTGGAGAGAGCATTCAAACAACGTCACAAATTCACAATGAGTACCGTTTATTATTCACGGACTGTTTGCGCTGTCCCAGATACTAAATAATCCTGTAGGACTTTGTTTATAATGAGGGCAGGCCCCAGGCAAACAGGTCAGGTTTACCGTAGCCTTTCAGCACCAGCTAATAAGGCTGACAGGTTGGTTGCCAGGTTACCGAGTCCTCGACGCTCAGCTTATAGCATACTCTGCAAAATAAAGAGAAATAAATTCATTTTATGAACAAGAAATTGCAGTCGTGTTACATAAGTTCACGTTATAACGGACTTAGGGGAGTCGTGTTTGTTTATGTCTTGTACAGCGCGGGGAAATAAATGAACAGAAACACCTCCCATAAACAAACTAACGCGATTTTGCATACTTAATTGGAACCATTGTTTTTTGCAATAATTGCTGAATATTGTATACGTTAAATATTCATAAAAAGTAAACAATGTTAAGTAATTAAAATTTCACATAAATTTTAACGTGATATTTTTACTATAGGAACCATTTTTGGCAACTGTTTGTGTACTCAAACGATAACTGCATTACTATAAATGGTGCATAAATCTTCCAAAACGTACGAGTAGAATAGAAAGCTCGCTAACACTAACTCGATAAGCAAACTATCTCGCATAATTTTTAACTATCATAAAATGAAATCTAGCGAAAAATGTGAGGCTGCCGTGCTGTGTCCACAGAGAAAGACTTTCATGCGACGTTGCTAGCGATAGTGTCGCGCGCCTGCCCCCTCGCGAGGCACATAAAGGCGGTGTTTGCACAAGCCACGTTCGATAAAAGGCCTCAAAGAGCGGTCTCGTCTCGACTCACTCAGATTGCATGCTGCGATGTTGTCCCGCCGCTGTTAGTCGCGAATCAAGTAGATATTTGTATTGAGAAAACACGCTAGTTTGAACATGTTTGCTCTTTGCTGTTTTCTATGTTTTGCTGTCTCAAAATGATGGGGTTTTCTGTACTTTCAATCTAAACAGAACAAAAGGATATCTATCTCATAAAATCCCATGAAGCACTAGTTTGCTCGCCTTAAATAAAATATGGTTCTATAGCTCCAACACAAATCCAATCTCCGAACTATCTTATATTTCCTTCATATGTTCGTATGTAATATTCTGATTCCATGCGATAGAAATCAGCTTCCTTGCTCCAGAATGCATAAACGAATAATCTCCATGCGATATTAGTTATGTGTGTCACGGCGATGCCCCGGATGCGCTCCAAGCGCTCCATGCATTCCGGAGCTCGACATTCACCTCGGTCTGTGGAACACAACCATTGGCGACACAGTCCTACAATAATACATCTGAAAGCCAATTAGTCGGAATTCGGCATTCTCCGAGAGTTTCTTGTCACTATCAGTGTATCTGTCCTATGCGGTTTCGTGTAGAAAATACCATTGTTAGTTATGTAATGCGAAATCTTGCACCTTGGGTTATTGAGTAGTTCCATCTTTAAATTAGTATAGTAACCTCGAAAACCAGTTATAATAGTAAAAACAAGTATAAAAATAAACAAATATAATAGAGACTTCAGAGCGCCTAGCACGAATTTTTTGATATATAGTAACGTTACAGATTCCTTGGCGTAAGTGAATTTCGAATATAAAAAAGCTTTTTTACAGAAAAATACAGCCAGCTTCTAAAAAAAATACACTACAAAGTAAAAAATTAGTTTAATTCCTGAAGTTCGTGTTGAAATACGAAGAAACAACCAAAAATGTAACGAAGTCAGTTGTATTTTTTGTAAAAAAGCTTTTTATTCTTCAATTTTTTAGTGGAACACCTAACAACACCACCGGAAAGTCGCAGGAAAGCAAAATACGCAATTTCGCCACATGAATGACAAACCAAACACGTCATCTAAGTGAACGAATGCCAGCTATTTTGATTTAAAAGCCAAAATGCTATAGCGATTTTATGAAATTTTAATGGAAGCATACTCTTTCACATAAAAGAAGAATTTTACAAATCGGTTCATAAATGACGGAATCACGAGGTAACAAACTTAAAAAAGCAACCAAATTGAGAACCTCCTCCTTTTTTTCGTCGGTTAAAAAAACCATCCCCATTGTGTTTAAATTTAATTTGAATAAAACTATTCGAACCAATAGTATGCGCGAAACGATTGTTATATTTTAATCTTATTATTAAGTAAACTTTGATCTTTATGAGTAATACAATAATTAAACTTATAGTAAAATATTATGCTATATTACTTTACGTCAAAACATTCTTGCTAGGCCCTCAGTAAAAAGCTTTTCAGACAGTTGGTGTCAAAGCGCTGAGTGAAGCGTTGTCACCGCTGTGCAGCGCGACAGCTGCTTCATTGAGCGGCTGACACGAGACAAGTCCGATACCAGCAATGTTGATCGACAGTTCTGGCTCCGTTATCGCGGTGCAATCGACATTTGTTCCAAGTTCCGATGGATCCAACTTTCCGGGCGACGCGACGCTTTGAGACCATTTCTTTAAAACTGTCCGTCTATGTCTCGCAGTTCAGTTTCGATGGAGAACTTTCAAGTATTGTTAACTTAGGTGGCGGTTTTGTTACGTTGTTCAGCTTTTGTCAGTTTTATGTTGTGGATAACTTTTACTTTAAAATTGCAACATATTGTTTAATATTAGCTTAAAACGTATTGGTTATACCACAACCTCTATGATACAGATATTTTTATGGCAAAGAATCATTGTACTCATAAAAGACAATATGTCTATGATCAAAATAAACATTGTTTAAAAAAGCTTTCGCTCGAACAGATACATTTCAGTCGGGGTCCTGCGAGCGTGGCCTCCACGAGCCGAGCGCACCAGCTCGGTTCACTTCTGACAAACAGCCCTATTTCTGTCCGTCACACGAACTCATCGCACAGCTTAAAATATTTCCCAGTGTCCCCTCATCGCAGTTACTAACAAGTATATTTGATTGAAGTAGTCGTTGAGTGTCAGCTGTTCGGAGGGAGGTAGTAGATAAAGTAATATTTTATGTTACAAGGAGTTTGGGGAAACGTTCGCTCGCTTTTGTATTTTCGTGCATTACCTATTACGTATTCCCGAAAGCACCCATTCCGAACTTAACAGTGTCTTTAAATAAAGGTATTATTCACTGTGTTCTATTTTATAAATAAATGTTGAACAACACGAGCTAGCAATAGTCAATGAAGGGAATGTGTTGGAAGTGTGCTCGGTGGGGAATGCGAATCTCGACGAACAAAAGCATCGATTCGATCCTGCGTAATCCCGCCTGGCACTGACACACTTAAGTCCGGCGCGGCGCCCCCCGTGCCCTACTTATGTTGTAAGGAGGGAAAATACGCCATGTACCTTCAATGGAGATACGTCACTACCAACTGTGCTTGTTATTGCAGTATTTTCTTTGCTTGCGTAATAGGGTTTATCAGAGAGGAAAATAATATCAAGCGCTCAGGTGTAATGGAATTCCATTTGTCCATTCTCCCCGCGTTTTGTGCACCGCGCACGCGCAAAGATATGAGCGCATATTTTGAATTCCGCAGCGGTCAATATATAGGCTTAGTATACCTTGCATATCACCTTTGAGTTCTGTGTGCCGCGGAGGTACTGATGGGTATAAATGAGAGCGAGGTGCGCCGTTACACCGGCATCGTATGGGTGTCGATGGCCGGGGCATCACAGGTGACGGGAGATCCCTAAGAGCGTCACGTTACGTGGAGCTGAATTATATGTTGAAAGGGATCGGCTGTCATGTGTGCTCTCTATTGCGGATTGTGCATTTTTATGCTGTGGATTTATTGGAACGTATTCTTGCACAAAAATGCATAGAGGCATAAAAAGAGGTTTCAGTAATGTATTACTTTACAGAAGGTTACACTTCTACTTTGTAAAATATGTTGTTTATAAATTCCTTATGACGAAACGATGTAATATTTCAACATGAGTCCGTCGTTAGCCTCGCTCGAGACTGCTACATGTAGCTGCAGTATGTGTCAACCTCGCTCGACACTGCTACATGTAGCTGCAGTATGTGTCAACCTCGCTCGAGACTGCTACATGTAGCTGCAGTATGTGTCAACCTCGCTCGAGACTGCTACATGTAGCTGCAGTATGTGTCAACCTCGCTCGAGACTGCTACATGTAGCTGCAGTATGTGTCAACCTCGCTCGAGACTGCTACATGTAGCTGCAGTATGTGTCAACCTCGCTCGAGACTGCTACATGTAGCTGCAGTATGTGTCAACCTCGCTCGAGACTGCTACATGTAGCTGCAGTATGTGTCAACCTCGCTCGAGACTGCTACATGTAGCTGCAGTATGTTGTATAGCTGTCCACTAAGACGGGGTCTGTTGCTAACTTGCTTGATTAATTTCCCAAATTGCATCGAGCGCAGCGGAGCCTGACCCCGAGGTGTTACGTCACCTTGGACCCCTTACTTATTTAAGCAGCATCTAAATGACCCTATAGTCAGTGCTTAAATCTAAAGTTTCTTTCCTCCATAAAATATAACAAGAGAGCTCCTTAACGACTTTCTTATGCAGCTGGCAAACAAGCAAATTGTTTTTATTATTTATACTTTCTCCAGCATTAGCATATTCGACCGCCTCGCCGCCGCCGTCCACGTCTGTTTAAAAGAAATGCAGTCTGCAGTCGTTGCATTTTAAAGCTAAAAGTGAAGCTATCGTAACGATCTGATTAAATGTTCTTGAGTCCACATGAAGGTCAGCTACTTGGCTCAAGTTGCAGTGCTAGGCGCAGCAAGCTGTGATCTAGATCAGTGAGCGAGCCGGCGCCGGGCGGTCTGTCCACTCCACACCGCGCAGCCAGCGACAGCAGCACTCGCGAGCCTCCGCCGTCCGATGAGAACAGCCACTGTGGCCGAAGTCGCAGCCCATGTAAACCCTTCTTATGTAACTACTCCAGCTTTACCATACCTCGTTACAATCATGCTTCGTGCTTTACCTAATAAGTAATCTCATACGCCAGAGCGCGTCCCCTCATCGTCTGCGTGGAGCCTCGTCGACGATAAACATCGGAAAGTGAATTAAATTCCAGCGCGATCTAATAAGGGCAAGGAAAGCGAATGTTTTCCTAGGAAGTGGTGTGTAGGGAAGGGTTGCGTGTGGCGGTGCGGCGCGGCGGCGGTGCGGCGGTGAGCGTGCAGCGGCGCGGCGCGGCGTGGCAGGCGCGGGCCGCGCCGGCCGCTGCGGCTCGGCGGCCGCTGTCGATACGCGTGCGGGGCGCGTGCGGGGCGCGGGCGGGGCGCGGGCGGGGCGCGCGCGAAGTGGGGACGCGGGCGCGCCGGGAGCACGCACGCGCGCCCGCCTCAGTACTCTGCCGCCGCGCCACGGCGACACACTCGTCGGCTTGAGCTTGCGACCGCCACGCGGACTCCGCCGAGACATGACTCGCCGCGCCCGGTGAGGCGCCTCCGCACGCGTCCCGACCACGCATTACGTAAGGAACCGTCGCCGACGACGTTCCACGGGCGGTCGCCGTACCACACATATCCAAAATATATATCGAATCGTTCTCACATAATCATCGTAATAGGCACTAGTTAACGTTAGTCGTCCATCGCAAGCGATAAAAGTTCGCGCGGCAGGGCGCGCGTTCGGCGCTCGGGCGATAGAATTCGGCGGTAAAGTTGCGCAGGTCGCGAACAGTGCGCGGCGCGGCGCGGGAGGCGCGCGGGAGGCGTGCGGGAGGCGTGCCGCAGTGGCGGCGATGCGCCCGCCGCTGTGAGCGACATGAGCGGCGCGCGGCCGCGGGTGTAGCTCAGCATGGCGCGCGCGTAAGGTGGCGGGGGCGGCGCGCCACGAGCCGGCCGGGGGGCGCCGCGGGCCAGCCGGCCTCTCCGCCGCGTCCCCGCTGCAGCGCACCAGCTCCGACCCGATGACACATTGTCGTTGAGCAGCCACCATTGCTCGCATAGAGTTGGTCGAGAAATGGGGGCTGACGCCTGTCCTCAGGCCGAGGCAGGAATGCCCCCGGGCCCCAGAGGAAGGTGGAGACCAAAGGTATGTACCGCCAATAGAATAGCCACAGCAACATCGGCCGAGAGTAGTGCGGCAGCGACGGGGGCGGCAGCCAGTCATCGGTCGTAAAGCGGTTTGCGGTGAGGATGTCTCGCTGACGTCACACACATGTGGCTGGTCGCGCGCGTGTGGCGCGCACGTCGTGCTGGCCGCTCGCGCGTCTCTCGTGATGGACTACTTCGCCATGTGCTGGTGAGTGGCCGGGCGGTTGCAGCAGGCGCCGCTACTAACCACTAACCCTCGCAAGCCGACATCCGGTGAGTGTCGTCTTAGGAATTCCGATAATGTTCGTCGCATCACACTTCCCGCCCGACCTACATTTCCACTACGTTTTCGAACTAATCATAATATACGTTCGTCATGAAGACGTTCATCTCCAGCCGCTCGAGCGCCTGAGGGCGGTAACATCGCAGCTACAGTACACACGGGCGTCGCACCAAGGAGCACCTTGGCTCGCTTCCTCTTGTGTCCGCACATCGCTCTGTTGTTCCAGGCGTTGTTTGTGTTGATGGATATCGTCCTGAGCGGTCGAGAGGACAACAACCACACGATCTCTCGAGCTGCAAAATGATCGATGATTAAGGTCGTAACGTATCGCCCTGGATGCTGCAGCCGTGAGACCGTCCACACTCTGCGGAATTATGTTTGAATTACAGCTCTCAATCGGGATCAATAAAGTTATTATAATAACAAGCATGAGTCACGAGCACTACGCGTATCATGCGCCGACGCGCCACTCGTACGAAATGATTGAGTTAATGCGCCAATCGCCGTGCATTACTGTGATTATTTGTTGATGTCGCACAAGCGCCAGCGCGCGACGCCGCGAGGCGCCTCGCTATGCTGACAACATTTTCATGATGCGATGTGGATAAAACCATCTCCAAGATCCAACAGACGGCTAAACGCAGACGTTGAAATATAGGTCATAAAATAGGTTTAGTAGACAATAAATTTTTCAATCAAATTGATATATGTATGTGGATTAGTTTAAAGTGAACTCGCACAAATCTACATCAATTAATCTTGAGTTGTCGATACTCATTTTACGAGCGCTGCATTTGATATCTTTGAAATATTGCAAATTGTACGAGGTAAAAGGAAAATGCAATTTGGGATTATTGAGTTCGTATTCCGAGTCACTGCTATTCGTAAAAGCCAATAAATAGAGGAAATTGCGTCTGAAGCCCGGGGCGGCTACACCGCCCGGCTCAGCAGTATCTGGCGGCTGCATCATTCATCGCTCATCGCTCCACTCTGGATTACCACAAATGGCCACACTGCTCACGTTGATCCGCTTGCTTCGCTCACGATTCCGTTTGATTCCATTTTAAAGCTGACTCCATCGCGGTGGGTCTTACGCTCGCCGGCCACTGCGGCTGTCCTTGCATTTATTATTATAACATCTTCACTAGCAGCAGTTCCTACTGACTACTATTTCATACGCATTGATTGTATATGGCCTCGATAACATGTGTTTTGGAAAAAGATTGATGTTCCATCGACGCAGAACGGCGAATTTCAATCGCAATATCAAGAACGATCAGCTTCCGTTACTTTGTTGATGGAAGTTATTATGACGCCTAAAGAGTGCTGTGATATTGAGGATAACACGCGGAGAGGAATATGGAGAGTAACGTAAACGTTTCAAACTATGTTGATTGATATCGTGTATATTGCGCTGCCTCGCTAACAATATGTTACACACGTTTTATTGTTATTTCTTTATGAAGTTCCGCAGTTTATTTGATAAATATTGACATCACAAGGACTTCACTCCAGTGCAGGATATGCTTGGCTACGTACAATAGTGTAGATAAGTACGTAATGTGTATCAGTTAGGTGGCGTGATTTTGAACCAACTGTACATCACTTTTGGCTAAACTACTAGTAAAACGTTGTATCAAATAAGGATAATATTTATAAAAGAATTCATTGAAAAAGTCCTAGTGACATAAAACTATTAGTCATTACAACAACCAAAGGCAGCCATTACAACCGATAATGATTTATCAAATTAAGTTAATCACACAAATGAGCGTAATGAGAGCGGAACAGTGGTTGAATCCATTACTAGCCGAACATTCGATAGTTCCGAGTCGACATCAATAGATGCTGGGCTTATCGCCGACCATGGGGGGACCATGTTTAGTTGCGCAACTTCGATGGGGTCTCACCCCATCGAACAATTTCACATCTACGCTAAGTCTGAACACACTTGGAAAGCGGACCTTTCAAATCAGTTCCATCCGCAGATGCACAGAACAAAAGTATTGATCCTTCTCGAGATAGAAAAATCACGAAAAGGAGCGACATTTCACCCTTCTTCCCAACGGGAATTACAAGACCAGGAAAACCCGTATCAACGTACTTTCTTAACGTGGGAATCCTTCGCGAAGTTTTGTTTTATTTTGCCTCTCGCTGAAATGATCGAGTTAAATATATAGAAACAGTTTACGTAAGTATTTGTTATGATTAGCCTGGTTACATACGCCACTATTGAACTAACGGGACAAGCCTCATGATGTGTTGACTATCTGTAGCGAACTAACAGACACAGAATATTAAAGAATTGCAAAAACACAGACAAAAAGCAGGATGAAAAGACCGCATAGTCATTTAAAGAAATTAGGACGCAGCCCATCTCTTGGCGTAACCACTCTCCCAAGAGGGAACTAAGATCCAAACGCTCGTTTAGCGTCATTTCAGTCAGTAAATACGCTTACATCCCACACAAATTCGAGTACAAACCTCGTATCATTGCCTGCAAGCCTGATTTCGAAACGCAAACCACATACATATTATCTAATCGCCGCATTGTTCCGCATTCAACGATGTAGCAAATGTGCCAACGGAATCGAGTTTGCTCCTTTTAACTCGATTTCGCTCGGTCACCCTGTACGAAGAGAACAAGAGACCGGTTATAATGCAATTTACAAAGACTGCGCAGCCCTGTATGTAGTGGTAAAGCTTTGAAGCATGGGGGTAGTGGTCAGTTACAAGACTTGTATCACAACTGTCAAGCGCCTCGGCTCGACAGCGGCGCGCCTGAACCACGAGATCCGCATCGCATGCTCTCATTCATTCGCAAGCTTTTGTTTGTTTCTCTTAAAATACTCGCTTATATCGTGTCTTGAGCTCCATATATTTTGAGTCCGTTGTATGTTTTCTCCCACTCTCCAACATCACTCTTGGCTCTCAAGACATTGTCTCTCAACGCAAACTTTTATTTTCGGGGACCGTCCGTTACTGGCATCGTTTCGACTGAAGTCGTCAAATTTCCTATTTATTTCTCATAAGGAAAAATTTAACAGCCTTCGGAAGTGGATAGCTGAGTAAGTTATAAGAGTACGGTTCTAGAGCGCTCTGCAAGATAAATAAGTAATGGCACTGGAGAATTTGATTTAATTTGTTCCGACTGCGCCAGTAGTCGCGACTACATTTGATTCTGCAGCAAACCGGAAACAGTTTTAAATCCTTAATATACATAACTTAAATTCGAGGAATTTAAAATATAAATTGGAATGGCGTCTGCTCTCTCAGTTGGCGCACGCTCTTCATTATCACGTAATTTAATAGAGTGATTTCATGCAGTTGTTGAAATGTGAAAACATATTTTATTTGCATATGAAGGGACGTGGAAAACGTTAACTAACTGATTCAGGCGGAGTTGTATGTTGAAGCACAAACTCGTTATCATTGTTCATCACGTTCGCTATTCGCTAGTTATGCTTTCATTCCGGAGTAGCGCATCACTTTTGAAAGAAAACAACATGGCGGCGGGTGACACATGCGAGTGGTTCAGAGAAGCTAAGAATTCCACGTCCGACTGCCTCGGACTCGTGGTGAGGGTCACGTTACCGTTACTAATGGATGAATGACTAAAGGATAGAGTCTAGGAACCTTTTGTATGCATCTCAAAGGAACAGTCGGACAGATTAAATAGTTACATCTTGCCTGCATGGCCTTTCAAATCTGTTATGAAATTCCTTTTATTTATTTATCAGGAACAATTTATATTGTGTTTGTTACATTACATACTCGTACATCAATAAATGAATTATCGTAATATATAAAATTCTTTCGATACTGACTGAATGAGTGATTGACAGACAACGCACAGCCGAAACTACTGCTCGTCGAAAGCTGAAATTTGGCATGTAGGTGGGTGCCTTGGGGAGTGTAAGGGAGCGTTAAGAGAGGATTTCCCAAAATTGCTATGGGAACGATAAAAAATGGGAACGAGACGGGTATGCGCGTACGAAAGCCGTGGGCAGACTTGTTAAGATTGATTACTATTAAATAGGGGTTTATTTCATGTACGATTTGACGGCTTATTCCACTAAACCCCAAAAGTCATTGTTTTCAAAACTCTACGTACATTAATTCAACCTTAAACCCCAAAATATTTCCATAGGTACTTCAATTCCACCTCAACCCCAAAAAAGTTTTAGTTGAGTCAACAGCAAAATTGCTGGATGCATAAATAAAACGCCTGAATCTTAGGGACTCATAAAACACATATTGAATTAAATTGATTGAAATTGAAATGCTATATACTCTAGAAATAAAATGGGCCAAAGACATAATTACAGCTTTCGATTTCTTAAGAATATTATTAGCTTGATATATTCAGCTTGAGAAATTAGTATGTGTTTGGTTATTTTTATTATATATATTTATATTTAGTGGAATCAGCCAATTTGACAAGTAACCTAAATTTGATTATTTTAATACATATAAGAAGAACATCACAAAAAATGAAAATATTTCGTTGATTCGTAATACGATCAACCGAGAGTAGTTTTTAATATATCCATGAAAAAAATAGAAGTAACGTTAAGACGATCTCAAAATATATTCTTGTACCTGCTTAGGATAATTTGTTATTTAACTATCATAGTAATGTAGAACACGCCCATTATTGTAAAAAAAAAAAAAAACAATAAAAAATACAGAGTAGTATAGGCTGCCGAACACACAGACCATAGACATTGCAGTTATAACCTAACGAAAAGATTCCAAATCATTTTATATAGCTAGTGTTAACTGACCAGGCAACAACGTTATGCCAAATAAAAAAATAGCCTTCCACCTATTCTCATACGCATACCTACCGAATACACATAAAATTTCATGAAAATCGGTCGATCCGTTTCGGAGGAGTTCGGTAACAAACAACGTGACACGAGATTTTTATAGATTAGATTATTTACATCCTATGCCAAAATACTGGGTACCTACATCTTGCTCTCATCGGGTAGATAATAATCGAAATACGTGGTCTACTAGCTCATTTAAAGAATGCGCTTGCTCATTGATCGCAGGATTATTTGCTTATCTGCACAATTAATTAAGCCGGGATAATAAAACCGACTTCCAAAAACAAACCACTACAAAGCAAAAAATAACTTTAATTTCGGAAGTCGGTGTTCAAAAACGAAACAACCAAAAACACCGACTTCCGAAATTAAAGATATTTTTATTTTTTTTGTTAAAAAGTTTTTTTATTTTACACTTTTTAGGGGTACGCAGGTACCATTAAAAAGCACAGCATGCCGGCGTGATGTTATGTTATGAACTGGTGTAAACAATCAATTCGTAGTTTGAAGAATAGCACCATACGTTAAAGATCACATATGCAAACATATGGTCTTCTTTAAGGTCCGACGCCATAAAGAAGGCTGTTGGAGTTAGCATTACGGAGAGCTCCACACTGCAGACCGAATGGCTTGGAGACGCGATGTGTGTGGTCGTAAATTTTGCAAAGGCACTCGGCTGAAAGTCACACATATCCAACAAACTTATATGTAGAGTAGCTGAAATAAGATTTCGGCTAATGGTGACAATGTGATCATTCCCAGAATCCCCCTCATTCCCAATTATTTTTTCATTTACTTTTAAAACTGTTAAATTCCCAGTGAGCCTATGATAGGTACGTCATGACCAGATCATGGCCAGAAATTATCCGTTGTGGTCTTCACCCTCCAGTGAATCATGGCGAACTGTAGACCCTAGGCAATGACGCCACAGACGAATTCACGAAAAGGTTCCAAGATGGTAGTGCTGGACCCATACACACTCTTCCTGGTACTTTTCTCACAGGTTCGTACATGAATGTGCCAGAGATCAACTAAACTTTATGACAAGTAATCGTCACGGCAAATCGTGAACATTACTTCTCATGAAGTTTAGAAGAAAAAAATGGCAATGTCAAGCCTATACACCACTTCTCAACCTAAATAGAAATACCATTCGAATAAACCTTCCGAATAATAATAGGTATAGTCACGGGTCATTGCCATCTAAAAAAAAAATTTCTACACCATAGACAACCCAATTTGCAGGGGTTGCTTCGACGCCGAGAAATCAGTCACCCACTTTTTCCTAGAAATGATGCCGTTGCTTCCCGAAGTGGACAAATCGTAGAAACGGCGAGGTCGCTCCCTGAAACCTGTAGAGCTCCCAGGAGGCTTCTGTGCATTTGGGTGAAGCTAGGCTGGATAAATTAGCCAGAACACTTACGCGCAGTGGACCGAATGGGAGTCTAAATGCGGATTTCGAAGTCTCTAGTCCATCCGTTGCGGGGGTAGAGACTCCTTCGTTCTCATTTCGAAGTCTCTAGTCCATCCGTTGCGGGGGTAGAGACTCTTTCGTTCTCATTACGAAAAATGACTAGGGCTGGGCGGCATTTTTATTTTTGTTTGGTAATGTGCTTGCTCTTGACCACAACAAAAGAGATTATCCAGCCAGTACCTTGCATAACAGTCTTGGAAATTCCTTATTCTAAGAGGGGTCTAACAATGTTAGGTATTGTCTGTTTGTATCTTATCTTAGCTACCTTACATAGCGACATAATTTTACTTTTCAACATACACGCAAACGAAGTCGCGAGCAACAGCTAGTCTATACTAAATAAACTAATATTATAAATGCGAAAGTTATAATATCAGTATGGATGCATGAATGTTACTGCATCACGTCAGGACGGCTGAACGGATCTTGATAAAACTTTGCAGAGAGGTAGATTATAGTCTGGAACATCACATTGAATACTTATTATCCCGGGAATATGTTCCATTGGCAAAATTTTCAACATTCAGCTAGTATTTTAAATTTTATAATTAGAAATTGACATGATAGTGACAAAAGGGAAAACCTCACCTATGTCGTCCAGTAGCAGTGGAAACTCAAAATGAACAAAAACACAGTCAATATCTACCACACAGACCCTCAGTTCTCAACCGTATCGAAATTACACTTATCGTAGATAGCGCCCTAGGAAACTCCCTCCTGAAGCTAAGGAAACTCCCTCCTGAAGCTAAGGAAACTCCCTCCTGAAGCTAAAGAAACTCGCTCCTGAAGCTAAGGAAACTCCCTCCTGAAGCTAAGGAAACTCCCTCCTGAAGCTAAGGAAACTCCCTCCTGAAGCTACGGGTTGTAAAACAATCTAATCAATACTGGCCGCGCGGCGACCTGAAACAACTTCATAAATAATAACTGAAAGACGATGCTTCCTTGTCCAAGGTTACATTAATGTCATCTCGTGCCGGTGTGACATAGCTAATAGGAGCCTCAAGCCGCTGTAAACAGATTAGCCAATGAGCGTGCTCTGCCACCGCCCGCCCTGGGAAGTCGCTGTAACACTTTGTGAATATACAACTATATTTTAGAACCTGTTAATACCTACAAAAATCGGTTACACAATATTATTCATAGTCATCTTTTTTTTGCCAAAACGGGACTGTGTGTAGGAACAAATTTCGTTTATATAAACATCAAACTTGTAAACATTTTGCAATGTCCTCACAGCTGGGACGCAGGTCACACGGGCTTCCTATCTTTGGGAGGGAGTTATCATCATCATATCAACATAGGCCTCCCCCAAGATGCGGGGATTGCCGGCCATTTGGGTTGCGCGGCAGGCGGGTTGGCGATCGCAGGCATGATGTTGAGTTTTACAGAGAACGCTGCTGCCCGTTCTATGGCGACACCCAAGTGGTGGGATGGTATTATTCTTATACGGCACCGACCGACACCATACGGCAAAATAGGAAGGAGTGCTCGTACGTAACTCACCGCATAGGCCCAGTGGTGATAGGCATTATAAAAAAAATCCACGAATTCATCGAAATACTGCATAATATCTTCATAACAATAAAGTTTTAAAGTAAGACTAAAGTTCAAAACAATACCTGCAACCGTCAGTTGCCTGAACAATCCTGGTTGCAAAATCTGGGTCATCTCTAACAAACAAACGAATTGTCAACGTCACGAACGACCACACAAAGTTTCAAGTTGATACAATAGGACCAAGTTCTCCGAAAGCTTGCTTGCCAAGCTCAAAAGCTGTTCGACAGCTTCAATACTATGTAAACACAAACACAGCGTCTCCTTTTTAAACTAAAAATTTCAAAATAATGCCTTAATCATATTCATCATGCGAATCAGTTTCATTTCAAACCAAAAATACAAATGTCTATGTGCCTTCGCATCACAACGTCCTATTAGAAAAAAACTCATTCACGAACCGTCCTAATAGCAGAACGTCTTTCTTCTTCTTCTCGTGTGGGCAGTAAGGTCTAGGGGCCCTACATACTTTAGTGTTAGAGTTTCAAAACCACCTCCAGGGCCTCTGTTATGGTTTATTTGACGACCGCCATTGATTCAAGCCTGTAATGTCCAAAACTGGAAACAAGTTTACAAAATATGCTTCCCATGGGAATCGAACCCACGACCACCAGGTCACAAGGCAAACGCCTAAATCAGTCGACCACGGAGGCAGAACTTCCTATAAACAAAAAAACTTTTAAAAAATACAGTCATAGCACACGTAAATGTTTCCTCATTTGTACCAGTTTATATAAATTAATCTACTGTATTAAAGTCCACATTTCATATCAACGGCAACATTTCGCTGACGAACTGAAGAACAGTACAACCATGACAGCCGCATGCCTCGCGGACGTCACCTGACTATACTACCCAATTTAATTAGAAATGGGTCAATCGTGTCACTTCTCCCCTCGGTTGTCCCAACAAGCCGACCTCCTCTACTTAACGAATAAGGTCGCACGTCATTAGCAGCTGCAAGATTAACCATTACAACCGTGAAATTACAAATTTGTGCTGAAACGAACAGATATTGCATTCTCCTTCGGGCTTATAGATGTTCAACTATACGCGTACATATCTTATAGAGTTTCAACTTTACGCGTACATATCTTGAAAGTTTTGCATAAAGCTCGATTCATTTTCTGTCATGTTTAAAATTAAGTTAAAACGCATTGACATATTTTCCCGAGGCGCTATTGAAATTGATTTGAGGAATGCATAGTCATTTCTTTGAAGTTCTACGGTTAGCTGTAAAACCTTTTAAAATATGCTTTAGTAAGCTGTAAAAACATATCGACAGTGACGAACAATTAACCAATAGCTGCTAGTAACTAATGATGAGCACAACTTTAAACACAGCTGCGTGCTCATACCACGTACTATTTGTTTTACTAGATAGAGCTGACAAGTTTGTCTGTTTGTTTGGTTGAACGCGCTAATCTCAGGACCTTCTGGTTCGAAATGAAAAAAATAATTTAGTATTTGATAGCCCTTTTATATATATAGACTATGTAATCTTATCACAACTAATGGGAGCGCAGGATTAATGAAAAATGTTGCGCATGTCAGCTATTTATAAATATCTACAAAAATCAAAACATAATTACATACAAATTAATTAATTTATGTTAATAAATCCGGTGCACAGTATATTTGCGTCATAAGACAGCTAATGCGACAGCTGAGGCGGACCCGGTAGTGTGGTAAGACCAGCCGCTCGCGAACTGACACGAACTGCCTACACTGTGTTATCAGAACCTATAGGTACGTATAAAATTCCATTTCAAGACAGAACTATGCGGTGGTGATTCAACCTTCCCCGCAGCGATTCATTCAGACTTCTGTTTCTAATGCATTCTAGTAGTTCAGTGTTTCATATTTTCCTGGCAGTATTTGCTACGAAAATGTCCTACATTTCTAGAAACGCCAAAACGCTATTCCTCAATATTTAGAGCTGAAATTAGGTTTTCTGAAAAACGGTAGAATCTTATAATTTGTATATAGTTTTCGCCAATCAGTTTGCGAAACTTAAAAATATTGGCTACAATCGTTTTGAAAATTCAGTTATTTTCTGATTGTTTATTACTAATTTGACAATGTGGAAAGTTCACTTCATCATCATTATCATCTATAGCAGTCCACTGCTGGACATAGGTCTCTCCTACTGTACGCCATTTGACTCGATTTCCGAGCTGCTACCAGCCACCCTGCGAAGATCGTCGCTCTATCTAGCCTGAAGTTCACTTCCGCTGATGAAAATTTGTTCATAATATGATTCAACTATGATCATTGTATGCTGTATCACTATTAGCCATTTAAGAGCTATTTCAAAAGTGTATTCCTACTCCGTTCTCAACGTCCAGTCAGACTGTATTCAAGAAGGGTGTTGCGTGGGCCGCAATGGTATAGGAACTGTACGTGCACAAGTTCTACCTGTGCAACATTTTCTCCAGAGTCTGATACGCTCATTCCCATGATAACTTGTTCGTATTTCCATCATTCATGTGCTGTCGTATGTCTGGCTCGTAAAATGTCATTACGACATTTTAAATGGCTCACATTTGAGAACTCCTTCTAAATTTCTGTTTAATACACCCTGAGAAACTATTTAATTTATGAAAATCTGGTGACATTTCTACAAAATTATTTCTTTAACAATTTTTAGGATCTATAGTGTAAGTCTTTAATAGGTCCCTAATACATTTAAGGTACTGCCTTAACAAATTATCAGTCACAATAAGAATACCAAGTTCACAGAAATACCATCAAGTTCACAGATTTTCAAAAACTAACCAAGTTCTCATACTTCGTTTGGAAACACTGCAACTGCCTGTTTGTTTCTTCAAAATGACTATCAATCTCAATAAGAACAAACATCTCTTTACCCTTAGATACTCACTTTGCAAGATCAAGTTCACAGATACAAACAAAATCTGCTGAACTTTTCATTTTAGTCTACTACACTCAGATACTTCCTGCAAAATGATCAATCACAGTAGACGAACAATGAACTCATTCGATCTTCACGTGGAAAACTATTCAAGATCAAGTCCACATACTGACCATTTTGATAACTTTTCTAATGTCTGCACCACTCGATCACAATAAGTACAATATCTAACTTGTTCAACCTGCACGTGCAAAAATCTTCAAGATCAAGTTCACAGATTTTATAAAACTCACCTTTTCATTTTGATAACTTTCTTAATGTCTGCAATGTTCCGATACTTCCAACAAGAATAATCAATCACAATTATAAAATAATCCCCACGTGGGAGAATCTTCTAGATTCTCAGTTCAAGTTCACTGATTCTAAAAATGACCTTTTAATTTTGATAACTTTCCTAAACTCTACTCTCAGGTGCTATGTTATGACTGATCTACTATATGGACATTCATTAAGGTATTGTCCGCAACAATCACCAAACTCGGAGCACTCTCACCCTCACCTGAGAAAAATTTCAAGTTCACGATCATCCATCATAACAAAACTTTACCTCATTTTAAAGTTATTTTTCTGAACTTGTGGAACGGAAGTAATATCTTCCGTCACACGCACAACAGAACTTATAGGAAATGAGAAATCAGTCGCTTCGAAGAAATTGCTCCGAAATATAATTATTGACAATGTTGTGAGTAGGACGTTGCGTGACTCGGGAAGCTGGAGTGACAGGCCGCGTCAATACGACGCACGAATTAAAAATGGCGTTTCAAATGATGCAGATGTGCGCGTGATGTGTTTGTTTTTGTCTCAACTGAGATTTGAATTCGTTAGAGATCGTTAAATGATAGTTTTGGGAATATTTGAATAACTACATTTGTATTTTTCGGTTTGTGACACTAGAAAGGGAGAGATTCTAGGTGGGTTGGACAGCTGGCTAAAATGATTCAAGAAAACATACTTAATAGTTAATAATTTGAATCAAAACAATTATTTTAAGAATTACGCCGTAAACCATACATAACTCATAACAATATCATCACATTGTGACATCCGCCAACAGAATACAAACAAACCCAGCTCACACAATTAACATATTATTATTACGTTTATATTTAGGCGCTAATCTCCGAAACTACTGAAGTGATTTGAATGAAACCTTGAAAGCATACGAGCGGGTGCCCGACCGACATTGAACAAAGCGCGCAAGCGTGTCATCTAAATTTGTGTCGCGAAGAATGCTGGTCACTCACTGCACTCCCAAATTAACTGGCACGTAAGTCGGCAATGTATATTGATCTTGAGAAAACTAACCAGCGCCCTAATTCATGAACTTTCCATGAAGGAACGTTTTGAATATACCTACTTATATTTTATTATTGATTTGCTAGACGTACTACTGCAATATCGAATAAGACCACAAATGCAGACATATTAATTTTAATATTGTATATTTTTTATTTTAAGCTGTCTAAGCGAACAACATTGCCAAAACACAATATATGACGCAATTTCTATAAGTTTACATAATTATACTCTGCACAGCGAAAAGTCTAACCCTATCAAAATGTACCAGATATTCCAATTGCATACACGAAACACAACACAAACAACGAACACACGGACATAGTACGATCGTATTATATACTCATTTTATGTTACTTCTATAATCTAGATGCTAATATCCGTACGTATGTGATGTGTGTGAACATCCAATACATACTGTTTTCATGACGAAGTCATCACACTTCTGGGATAGAGCACTCAAGTCGACTAAGATGATACGAATACACAATGAATTTCCGACTTCACTGTTTAAATATGTTTCACCCTGAAAGTATCATTTGATTGTGTTGTACACAGAACAGATAAAAGAGGTGTTGTACTTGGAAAATGCTACTGAACAAGAGAAAGCTTCACTTTAGCATTCAATTTTATTAATGGCTAGGGGCCCACCCCGGCTTCGCCTGGTCATTTTTTTTTTCAAAATTTTCTTTTATTCTAACCTCGCCCTGACAATCACAAACACAACAAAAAGAATTATACAATTTGGGTCTGTCGTAACGAAGCTATGCGCTACATACATTTCGGCGATTCATTTTTATTTATATAGATTAAAATTCATTCAA
Organism: Lacanobia oleracea; assembly: GCA_950371165.1. NCBI lineage: Eukaryota > Metazoa > Arthropoda > Insecta > Lepidoptera > Noctuidae > Lacanobia > Lacanobia oleracea. The sequence continues at coordinate 1,943,934 of OX493385.1, forward strand.
ACTGATTGTTGTATGGCTTTCCTAGAGAGACATAACTGTGTCAGTCAGTTTGCGGAGATAACGATTACTGCAAGATTGTTGATGTCACATGTACTGAAAGTCCCGTGCGTGACGTGCGTCCCGTCCGAGTAAGCTCGTAAGGTTTGTCACTGCGCCTGCGGGGCTACGCGTGTTTCTATTTATTATGACTTACCAAAGCGTACGCTCACCACGCGCCTATTCTTAGCACAACCTTATTTTAGAGGCTGGCTGGAAACTCTGTTAGTGCGCAAACGCACAAACACACGTTAAGTGGCAAATACTGGTCTTCACACGATATTATGTCGTCGGAATTTTGAATACATCACCTATTTTTAGACGTGAGAGTATTTTAAACAGCGTGTTTTAATACATTCTCGACATTGCATAACGATGCAGATATATACGTAGTTGTTTACTTACTTGTTTATTCGTAAACGTGTTAATATTTGAACATGTAGTTTAGTGTGTAAGAAAGGTGCCATAGATATCCTACTGAAGAATAATTATCTTTCCCAAAAACCCGACTTCGTCATCTCGCTAATGAAGTGCATTTGTTAATTAGCGCGCGGCCACTACGCTAAATGGTGCGGCCGATGTTTGTGCATCGCCGCCGCGCCGGCACACTGTTGTTCCAATCGAAGTTTACGCCTCAAACAACAATACACAAGTACTGCTATTTATTGCTCTATTAAATTGCCCTCTCAAACGTGTAATGATCACTATTGTTCATAATTCGTGACAAAGTGCCGCTGTACAAACACACACTAACCCACTTCTCTGGCGAACTGTTGCATAATTTCGACGGCTCTATGCAGTTTGTTTCCCATTAGGTATCCTCTTTCAGTATATCGCAAAACAAACCATTATGCCACCCATAAATCCTCTGTACTATGCAGAGGCATATCCACGTGTAAAAGTATTGGAACAATCATTTGTGTATTGAAGTTTCCAAACATACACAAACCTTTCAACATAAAGTTCACTTAAAAAAATGGATTGCAAGTTCAATATTTTAATCCTTTTCAATTACCTGAAACAGTTTGACCCTGGCCCACGCATCCTACAGGTTTTTAATTCCTGGAATTTGCACTCCAATCTATTCTCAGCAACCATATTCATTCACAAACAGAGTGTACTAAAAAAAAGATTTAATAAATTTTACAGCAATACAATCCTACAAAACCGCGTTGATATGAACTGTGCCAATTTTTTCCCGCACCAATATTTTAGCACACCAATATTTTCCCGCACCAATATTTCGGTTACAATTTTTAACAATTTTTCGATGGTTTCACACATACTGGGCTGGTATTTTCTGACGAACTGTGTATATTTAGTATACACATCTAATACCGTAACTACGTTAGGTAAATATTTACCGAACGTAATAACATAATTGTGTCTTTTGAAAACCGCGGATTCGCGGATAATCTTGCAGAAAAAGAAACTGCCAAATTTGGGTAACGTCAGAACAAGGGTGTAGAAATTTATGAATGTTAAATAAGCAAGATATCAGTTTTACTTCTTATATTTTAAGCAAAACCCTGTCTTTATGGCGTGCAGTAATTACCCATTTATCTACGTACAAAAGCCATCAAAACCGATCGAATCAATTCTAGAAATGTTATTGGGAAAGTCTAATGAGTGTCAAATAAATAATGTAGCCTTACGAAACATGCACTCCGACGTTGACATACACGAATACCTTCTGACATTACAGTTTCAAGTCTATAGAATAAATCAGAGCTAAATATACTTCATGAATAGAACATTCAATTCCTTTGAATTGTATTAGGTAATATAGTTAATCTATAATGTCAAAGAATATTCCAAGCATTGCATACAGAGCTAATTTGTGTAGGACGACGGATCAAACCTACTGAAGAAGTGGGAAAACCTAAAAATAAATTATCAAAAGACAAATTCATAACTATTAGGGCGGGCCATTGGGTGTATTATCAATATTGAAAATGATTAGGTAAGTTCGAGGAGTGTGGGTAACGGTAGGTGTAGGAGGTAGCTTAAGTAGAAGCCTGCACCGCGGCCCTCTCGGGGGTCGGGGAGGATGCACCGCTCTCGGTACGTCGTGCGAGGGCTGTTAGTTCATCGCGATCACTCCGCAAGTTAACACACCGGCCCAGCCATGATGGAGATGGCGACGTACAGCCGCTTCATCCTCCCCCTGCGGGGAGCCACTGATGATGACGAAGATGAACTCGATGAAGAACGACCGTGAGTTTGAATTAGGAATTTGGTTTTCATTTGTTTATTTATTTTATTGTGTACTTCATATTAAATATTATTTATTTTATTTTAGTGTTTTATTTTATTTGTTAGTGCGTGGTGGGATCTGGTACTGGTACTGGGAATAAAAGGTCTTAGTTTTCGGTTATGACTACGAGTATTTGATAAGGTTTTGTTTTTATTTATTGAATATTTTTATTAAACGTTTGATTTTTTTACCGGAAGACACTGTGAATCTACGCAATGTTAAAAAGCATTGAAGGAATTTGTTGTCTCAATTTTAAAACAGACAGATAGGTTTAGGCGGAAGTTTAATTGGTAGTTTTTTAACGGTTAGTTTTTTTCTCAAAATCAGTTTCCGACAACATTTCTGAAAAGATTTGCTCTTATCATAATCTGCCGTACCCATACGCATAAAAAAAACATGGTGGGTTCATAATTTTATTTATTTAATACTAGCTTCAGCCAGCGGCTTCGCCCGCGTAGTACCTAGGGAAAATACTCCCGGGATAAAAAGTAGCCCTCATCCTTTCTCAGGCTCTAGACTATCTGTGTACCAAATTTCATTTAAATCGGTTCAAAAGTTTTGGCGTGAAAGCGCGACAGATAGAAAGACAGAGTTACTTTCGAATTTATAATATTATAATTAGTAAGGATTTTACTGAAGTGTTGATTTAACTTATGCAAATACTACACTACCCGGAACCCCAGGAGCGATCAATAAAATCATTTAATCCCACAGCCGTGCAGCAAAGTGTAATCATGACTGCGGAAATAATTTATTAACATTTCAGTGGTGTATTTTCCAGCTTTAATTACAAAATATATCGAGTATTCTGAAAGTTTCCAAATAAAATAAATTGTTGGTATTCGTTTCGTTTGTGTAATTATTGAGATAGCATGGTTGTACTGAGGTATACGTGTGTTTGTTTAGGCTCAGTGAAATCCGTTGGCAAGAAAAGCTGGAAAACTGAAAAGATGTTTTATTATTTGCTTTCAGTACTTTCAGTTCTTATCACAGCCATGTCAGTTTGAGTGTTCCTTAAGATAATAATGTGCTTCAATAGGAAACAATTGAAATTGGTTTTTACCGACGATTTTATGATATGGCGCCTTTTGAGGACAAACATCGTAGGTGATAATGAGTACATTTTCCGGGTAAGGGTTTATCTTTTAGAATTAAAAGGTATAAATGATGTTTTTTTCTGAAATTATAGACTCTATCGCCATAGATTAGTAAGTAGTATGAATAAATGAGTCATAATTTTTTGAAAGAAAATTTAAATACTTTTCAGTTAGGAAAGTATAAATCCCCTCCTGATTTTCCGGGAAAGTATTGATTTGGTGACAAATATAGGTTCCGAAAACACGCGCCTGCCATATGATTAGTTTCGGGAAATCGGCGCATTACTGTGAACTGAACAGTTTTATCTAGATTAAAATAATGATGAAATAGTCCGTCATTTGTTAATTAGGAGTTAGAAAGGCAGTGTGCAAGGCAGGCTGTGCAAGGCAGGCAGGCGGAGCGGGTCCCAATGTAGATTGTGATAAGAGGAAGCTTCCCGGAACAATGGTTTTTTAAGTCCCCTAATTCCGTACATTTTGCCATTAATTAATTATCGCTGAGATGGTATTGTATTTGAACGCTTTTCACAGTACGCGAAATTGTCGTACTTATTTCCGCATCCTTCGGTAACGGTATTTTTTTCCTTCAAGATTATTGAAAATTAACCGCGCCTCTTATTATATATACTTAAACCTAACAAGATAGCATATCTATGAATTACTTAATATAAGATAAGTAGTGCTTGACTCACGGCGCCGTTGTGCTTAGAGACATTCACACAAATGCAATGGCTGTAGCACATTTCTAGAAATGTAAGACTCAAATAGTAGTGGAATAACAAATGTTTATATTTATTTACTCTTTTTACAAAGGTACCTTTCAGATTACAATATAAGTAGATCATCATTCACGTATTATTCCGCTGTGGGAGGCTGCTACCTGCACTAGAAAGGCCTGTCTCACAGATTACCAAAAAACTTTTTATTTTATATGAATTTTATTTTATTTAGTAAAAACTCAGATAAAGAAAAGAAAAAACATAATAACGATGCAATATATTTATTTATATTTGCTGAACAACAGATTTTCTATTATTTCTTCAAATACTTATTACGGTAAAGGTTCGTTTCAGGCACACACAGGCCGGTACATACTCGTACAACTTTAGGCTTCCGGGTTTAATCTTCACTAGTGGAAGCTGCACCCGCCACCACGCTCTCATACCATTAAAATATGGCCACTATTTAATATCAGGACCTGAAACTCATTACTGAAATAATTATGTTACTCCGTTCTACAGTTCTAATTAAAACATGTGTGATAATTACGGGAGAGAGGTTTCGAATTTGCGTCACAGAATGATAAGCAGAATGGAATCATTTCAATTTTGTACCGTTTATTTTATACAAATAAAGATTTTAATTGAAATGAAAACACATCATTATTATTTTAATGATATATATTTCATACTATTATAGTATTTTTTGAAGTATGTATTTCTGGAATTTCTTTTTAGTTCGATGTAGATATACTTGCCATTAGATCTCGAAAAAATGTATTGAGTTTGGCTCAGTAGTTATTTTTTATGAGCATATTTTCGGATTTGTTTGGATGATGTAATTTAAGGCACCTATTTGCTTAACATGAAGTTTTATTTTTGGGGAGTATCAGCACAAAAAGTGAAAAAAATCTTTTTTATTTAAATTGCGTTTAAGTAAGTAGTATTAAAGTAAAACAAACTCGCAGCAAAATGATGTTTACATTCTAGCCTCCGTTGATATTCCTTTATTGTTTCCCTTTCCAATTGCAGCCAATTACCATCGACATTAAATATTTGCTTGCTATGAAGTTCTAACGCGACACCTTGACTTACACTCTTCGGGGGTTATTTCTTCGTGAATATTTAATAAAATAATAATGTTGAATTATTTACCAGTTCTACTGCGTTTCTAGGTCTAGTTATTGACGAAAGGAAAATAATTGCTAGTTGGACACACGGCCGACAGCGTGTTTAAAATACACTTTCATATTTCGAAGGTCGCTGATATCGCTTCCTGATATAGTCGTTTCTTCGAGTGCAGTTATTTCGGTGTAACAAATAACTATTATACAAAGTGTTGCAAAATGCGTGATCATATTTCAGGCTTACGATTTGTATCTAATGTACAGTCAAAAACTATAGCATTCTTTTTTTCAAATAACCCGACCGCAATAAAACGACAAAATGGTAAAAAAAACGCTTTTCAAGCTGTGTTATTATGCAGTTGGTGGCATTAAATCTGTGATTATACTAAAATGAACGCCACCAACTGCAAACTGCTTGAAAAATAATTTGTTTGGAAGTTTTTAGTAATTTGCAGTCAGACATTTTGCAAAAAAAAAATGTTTTTTTGCTATTTTGTCCTTACTGTAAACAGCTACCAAATATCACGATTAAATATGACCACAGACTTTATTTTGTACTCAAAACCAAGTAAAAAAGGGTAACGATAGGGCGGCACGGCGTGAGTGCCTGTAACCGGCACATTTGTAGTGTTGCGTCAAGCCGTCTCGTGTGGAGGGCTGCTGAGGCTGGAGAGCCATCGGATAAGCGAGCGTTTTAGAAATACAACGATAATCCGCGACGAGAGCCGAGAGCTGACGACGAACACCGCAGCAGTTTTACAACACCACTCCGCTTTAGGGTTACTTATCGCGTTGACATTTGATTTGAATGATACTTGTTTATTTTACGTGATAAGGGTGCGTCCATTTGCGGGGAGCAAATCAGCGGAGCGGAGAAACTAAGAAATATTAACCAATCATGTCAGTGAGTCACGTGGTGCGGAGATTTTATGCAATTCCCTTGGTTAAAATTTCTCCGTTTCTCCACTCCGCTGTAATGGACAGGCACTCTACTCTAAAGTGTGACAACTGGTGGTTAGGCATCTTATGTGACAGTTTGAATCGAGAATCTTTGACTGTCTGTACTTAATCTTGTTTTTCTATGTTGTCAATAAGTAAATATGTAAATTTATATGCTTCGGAAGCTCTTCAACATTTGCAAAGCAGCTTGCTTCAACTTCGATTACGCCTCATATTCCTAAGTATATGCCAGTCACCCCTGACAACGGCGACGGTAGCAACTGGGGCTATTAAGAGGACATGAGTGGCATGTTTGAGCACGTTTGGCTGGGCGAAGCCGGGGCTCACACGTTGACGCAGGCAACCTTGAGAGATCGTGAATGGGTGGAGCGGTGGCTCGTGTGTAGTACCTGGAGCTACGGTTACTAGTGAAGAGCGATGTTTCAATTTTGTGTTCTCGTTATGACCGTGTTTAGCCACGTATTCGTTTAACTAAATAAATAGGCATTGTGTACGTCAATTGCCTCGTTAATAGTAGTCTTTTATTTGAAACGCAACAAAACACTTACCTATTTGGTGTAGATCAATATCTTAGATTCATATCTTTGATCTCGGGAATGTCTCGTTTAATTAACTACCAATAACTTGATTATGGTTTCGGGTAATGAAAACCGAAGCGTTACGATTAAACACAAGTTAATGAATTAAACACAAGTTAGTGAATTAAACACAAGCGATTGGCTTTTGACAACCACCAATCTCAGCAAGTGTCGCGCGTTCGGCCATTTGTCCCTTCAACTTCTCAACCTAAAGCGTAGTCCTAAGGTAGATTGTGTGCTGTACATGTCTATAACGTTAACATTTCTTCTCCAGGTCACTGCCGAAATTGTGCAACCAGGAAGAAGAGCCCGGACGGCCGCCCCAGGGAGGGGTGGTGACGTTCGAACCCATACAACACGACCACGACTTTTGCGAGAGAGTTGTTATCAACGTAAGTGTTTACTATGTAAATAGCTTAGGTACTTGTTCAAACTTTATGCTCTCAAACTCAAAGGTACGCAGACGGACTAAATGCCTTATGAGCTTTTGTAGACCTACCTATACCTTAGAGCTAGTCATGATTCAGCTACGCGTGATGCAGAGGTAAACTCTATCTGCATCATTTCATTTATTTTTGAAGAATAGTCTAGCCTAGCCTAGCCGTCGGCGCAGGTTCGTGGTTATCAAAAGGAGGAGCTCGTGGCTAAATAATACCAGCCGCACGGGTCGGTCTTGTCGGAGGTTAGTCTGATGGGTGACCATCTTAACATACCGAGTTCTTCCGCGCCTCGGAAAACACGTTAAACTGTAGGTCTAGGCTGCCATTTGTAGATCTTTGGCAGTCGTTACGGATTTTCAGAAGCCAGACAGTGATACCCAGCTCTAGAGATCTGGTTGACAGCCACTCCACGTAAAATACTGGTAGTCAGCTGCAGCAGTATTTAGCTTGTCTGGAAGCCAACCCCAATATAGTTTGCAAAAGGCTAGTCTTTAAAATTGAGATGAATTCAGGGAATGGATCCTAAAACATCAGATCGATCCAGTTTTTACTCTTATTAATCTGGAAAAAGTCTAAGTGCTTCGAAAAGCATAATAACAATACAACTCAAAATTGACACAAATAACCGAACACTGAGCAAGTTATAACTTTGGCCACCACTTTCAATTACATTACTGGTGACCTGGTCAGCATAACGCCACTAAACCACCAAAGTAATGTATGTAGGTACAGACGCCAGCACATCAAGGTACCCGAAATTGTAAAATTTTCCCAATCAACTTTGAACCTAATGTGTAATAAAGTTGAAAATCATCAAAGAAATTTAACAGATTGTTGTAGCTTGATGTGCTGGCGTCTGTACATATAAAGACTGAATATATTTTATTCTACACCAAACATGTTACAATTGATTTCTACAATTCTAATTACATGCTTATGGCCAACTTTAGGTACTTACATCCTATCAAAATTTACAAACACATTGTATATTTTTTCAAACAGTAATTTTCTTGCCTCTCCTAAAAGTCACCTCTCTCTATCTTCCGATGAGAATAAACTTGTGAGTATACTGATGTAGCAGAACAATTTCAAACTCTTCACCTAAATCACAGTTTTTACCAAAATCGACTTTATCAATTTTCTGTCTGTAGGGCCACTGCCCTACAGACAGAAAATTGATAAAGTCGATTTTCGAGTTTAGTGAAACTCAATGGTGTTTCGCTTTACATTCCGATCTTTGCAAATTCAACAATTTTGAATTGTAAAATCAACATTACAACACTATAATGAAGTAAACTCACAGTCATATAAATCGTACCATTCACCACGTACCTACATACTCAAAAATCTCCTTTCCCACACAATAATACGATTTGCACATACACAAGTCTCACTTAACAATATGATTTTGGCCTTAATTTCTAATTATAACAAGCTTTCATTAGTTTGACCTGAAACTATGTCATCAGGTACGTTAGCATCCCTGAAATAAAAGAGCGCACCGTCGCTCCATGAACAATGCTAGTACTCAGCGGCATCCGATTAGGTTGGGAGCCAACCCGAACATATGCAGTTCGGAAAGGCTAGGCAGATTATCAACACAAAAGGCTAGGCAGATTATCAACACAAAAGGCTTGGCAGATCGACGACACAAAAGGCTAGGCAGATTGTCAACACAAAAGGCTAGGCAGATTGACGACACAAAAGGCTAGGCAGATTGTCAACACAAAAGGCTAGGCAGATTGACGACACAAAAGGCTAGGCAGATTGTCATCACAAAAGTCTTGGCAGATTGACGACACAAAAGGCTAAGCAGATTATCAACACAAAAGGCTTGGCAGATTGACGACACAAAAGGCTAGGCAGATTGTCAATAAAAAAGGCTTGGCAGATTGACGACACAAAAGGCCAGGCAGATTATCAACACAAAAGGCTTGGCAGATTGACGACACAAAAGGCCAGGCAGATTATCAACACAAAAGGCTTGGCAGATTGACGACACAAAAGGCTAGGCAGATTGACGACACAAAAGGCCAGGCAGATTGACAACACAAAAGGCTTGGCAGATTGACGACACAAAAGGCTAGGCAGATTGTCAACACAAAAGGCTAGGCAAATTTTCAACACAAAAAGCTAGGCAGATTGACGACACAAAAGGCTAGGCAGATTGTGAACAAAAAGGCTGGGCAGATTGTCAACACAAAAGACTAGGCAGATTGTCAACACAAAAGACTAGGCAGATTGACAACACAAAAGGCTGGGCAGATTGACAACACAAAAGGCTAGGCAGATTATCAACACAAAAGGCTTGGCAGATTGACGACACAAAAGGCCAGGCAGATTATCAACACAAAAGGCTTGGCAGATTGACGACACAAAAGGCTAGGCAGATTGACGACACAAAAGGCCAGGCAGATTATCAACACAAAAGGCTTGGCAGATTGACAACACAAAAGGCTTGGCAGATTGACGACACAAAAGGCTAGGCAGATTGTCAACACAAAAGGCTAGGCAAATTTTCAACACAAAAAGCTAGGCAGATTGACGACACAAAAGGCTAGGCAGATTGTGAACAAAAAGGCTGGGCAGATTGTCAACACAAAAGACTAGGCAGATTGACAACACAAAAGGCTGGGCAGATTGACAACACAAAAGGCTAGGCAGATTATCAACACAAAAGGCTTGGCAGATTGACGACACAAAAGGCCAGGCAGATTATCAACACAAAAGGCTTGGCAGATTGACGACACAAAAGGCTAGGCAGATTGACGACACAAAAGGCCAGGCAGATTATCAACACAAAAGGCTTGGCAGATTGACAACACAAAAGGCTAGGCAGATTGTCAACACAAAAGGCCAGGCAGATTATCAACACAAAAGGCTTGGCAGATTGACAACACAAAAGGCTAGGCAGATTGACGACACAAAAGGCTTGGCAGATTATCAACACAAAAGGCTTGGCAGATTGACGACACAAAAGGCCAGGCAGATTATCAACACAAAAGGCTTGGCAGATTGACGACACAAAAGGCTAGGCAGATTGACGACACAAAAGGCCAGGCAGATTATCAACACAAAAGGCTTGGCAGATTGACAACACAAAAGGCTTGGCAGATTGACGACACAAAAGGCCAGGCAGATTATCAACACAAAAGGCTTGGCAGATTGACAACACAAAAGGCTAGGCAGATTGACGACACAAAAGGCCAGGCAGATTATCAACACAAAAGGCTTGGCAGATTGACGACACAAAAGGCTAGGCAGATTGTCAACACAAAAGGCCAGGCAGATTATCAACACAAAAGGCTTGGCAGATTGACAACACAAAAGGCTAGGCAGATTGACGACACAAAAGGCCAGGCAGATTATCAACACAAAAGGCTTGGCAGATTGACGACACAAAAGGCTAGGCAGATTGACGACACAAAAGGCCAGGCAGATTATCAACACAAAAGGCTTGGCAGATTGACAACACAAAAGGCTAGGCAGATTGACGACACAAAAGGCCAGGCAGATTATCAACACAAAAGGCTTGGCAGATTGACGACACAAAAGGCTAGGCAGATTGTCAACACAAAAGGCTAGGCAAATTTTCAACACAAAAAGCTAGGCAGATTGACGACACAAAAGGCTAGGCAGATTGTGAACAAAAAGGCTGGGCAGATTGTCAACACAAAAGACTAGGCAGATTGTCAACACAAAAGACTAGGCAGATTGACAACACAAAAGACTAGGCAGATTGACAACACAAAAGGCTGGGCAGATTGACAACACAAAAGGCTAGGCAGATTGACGACATCAAAGGTTAGGCAGATTGACAACACAAAAGGCTAGGGAGTTTGACAACATAAAAGGCTAGGCAGATTGACGACACAAAAGGCTAGGCAGATTGACAAAACCAAAGACTGGGCAGATTGACGACACAAAAGGCTAGGCAGATTGTCGACACAAAAGGCTAGGCAGATTGTCATCACAAAAGGCTAGGCAGATTGTCATCACAAAAGGCTAGGCAGATTGTCATCACAAAAGCTAGACAGATTGACAATACAAAAAAAATCGTACCTATACAAAACTTTTAGAAACGTCATCAACAGTAATAAGAACCAAAATACAACAAGATTTAGTCTACTTTACGTTTTTATGATAATAATAATCGTAGTATATAATTTACTTGGCATGCCTCTATCAATAACACACATAAACATAGGTACAGTACAAGGCACACACATAGTTCATACAAAGACGGCCAAAATACTCTGGAAGGACGTAATCTTTGGCCATTGTTGTATTCTGCTCTCAAACCAAACGCTAAGCACACACTGCAAGCGACACTTATCATGTCGCTAACATGAAATACGAGGCTCAACCACTAGTCATAGTGTCCACTCGTATAATGAAGATAAAATGACCTCGTAACATCATACTTTTCTAGGTCAGATGCATCTTTACGTTCTTTCTCGGCGAGTAAAACAAAGCCAGATATTTCATTTGAATAGTGCTTTGAAAATCTGGAATCACAAAGGAAAGGAAATAAAACTGGCTGACACAGCACGGTCCGAGACACCGACAAGTAGCTCGTCCTCCAGGCTCAGGAAAACAATTAATAAACATATGTTTAGCATTACGTAAGATATTGTTTCTTCGTAGCTTTCGTCATATACTCGTATTGATACAAATAAAACAAATTTTGTGAAGAACGTTCTAATGAGCAACCCAATTATCTCGTGTTTAGAGTTTTTATGTGGAACAGAATAGCATAGAATATTCTTTATTATGTTCACCATAAAGTCCACATAAAAACATGAAAACCGTGGGCAGCGGATACTTTCTTCTCTCGAAAGACATTTGTGTCACAAAAGTCAAAGGAAGATGAAGAGTATTAACGATTCCTTCAACATCTGCTTGTAGGTGTGCTTTTCTAAAGAACTTGGTACGTAGGATGAAATCCGCTTACAAAAATGTTTCAATACATACAGAAATATTCTATCCTGAAATAGGAACTTTCTAGTAATATCTTTGTAGGTAGTTCAATCATTAGGTATTAATAATGGCATAGTTACCTTTCTCTAATGAATTTTTCCACGAATACATTAAGCTTCTGTAATTGGAAGTGTTTGGAACCGAGGCGTATTGGTCTCCAACGAGATCTCTATTAATAGATGACTATTGTAAACGTCATGCGGCACTAGAGCTAGCTAGAAGCTTTATTAACGTGCTGTATCACGTATCGATGATGGATCAGCTAAGTCAAGGTGACCCACGTACTTCATTACATACTTCGTCTGAGATTGAAAGACATTGCATCTCGCCAATCCGGGAACAGGCTTCAATTTAAAATACACAGAAGTGGAGCGCACAAAAGATGCTTTTAAAGCTCCAATCGCGGTTGAGATTTCATTTTACAATAATCCCGTGCGTCGGCTCCCCAGGACTTACTCTTGACATTTAGCTCTTAATATAAAGACCACGACCATCCTTCGCATGAAAATGCAGTTGTGTTTTCTATTCCACATTTTTTCTTTATTAAAAGAAGTCTGACGCTGAGCTTTGCAAGCGTCCTTTGTGAGTGCAGCTTAATTAAACGCTGCTCTAGCACTACTACTTCCAAGAAAGAATTAAAATATGTTTTATTATTATTATTGCTGGTTTACTACTCCGAGAAATGAATAATTCTCAGTAATTGTGATCAAAACCATACCTAGAGAAACTAAACTTGTCGAATTAATAGAATCCTACGCGTTGCTTTCCCAGAAATTGTGACATTTCGAAAGTAAATTGTAAGTAAAAGCTGGTTCAGAAATAATTTTAATGAGAAATCTTAGATAACTTGTACCAGGGTCGCAGTAAACAGTAAGGGGTGTGGCTTTCTTGAAACCTTTGCAAGTTAACAAGACTTTACAATAAGGGAACTCTCTGAACATTGTGCACCGTTAGGATGCCACTCACTTTGAAGTGTAAGCCGCAAGACCTAAACAGATAGAACCTCAAGTGTGCGAGAACAGTCTTCGTTAAATGTTAGTTCGAATCGATTTTCCGATTTCAACCAAATATTATGCTCCACTATTACACAACGAAGGAGATCGCGAATGAAAACTGACAACAGAGACACTAAAGCTGAATAAAGCAAAAACACTTAACAGTAGGATCATCATCGTATCTCCATGCATTATTGCATTAAGCCAATGAAGAATCAAACTCCACATAAAGACGAAACCAAACCCTGGCACCTGGCACACAATCGCACGTGTCTAGAACTTAGGGAACAACGATCTGCGTCCGAGTTTAGTGCAGTGATCGTGGATTGTTGTTTAAATAAATAAATAATTAAGAACGATGAAATGTTGCGCTCAGCGGCACTCAGGTAGCTATCAACGCTAAGGTGTTTACTGGGCGCGGAAAGCACCAAACATACGTTTAACGATAGGAACAAGGAGCGTTGTCGTCTGGAGGTGGCATTCATATGGGATGTGTGACCAGGATTGAGGGGACTATTAAAATGAGGGAGAAGAAGACATTTTGCAAATTAAGATAAGGTGAACAAGATGTCTTCAAATTTAAGGTCCATATTAGAAAATGAAACTTTGTAATACGTATTTACAATCTCTATTTACATCTGTTGACTGGCTCTTGATCGGTGTTTGGGTATTCTTGCTTTCTATAAATTGTCTGTTGTACACTGCTGAAGATATAACATATTTCGAACGTGTTCTTTATCCATAGGGTGTTGCGGAACTTCGGTTCGCTCTTTAATATGATTATAATCATTGCGGTTATCCCAGCTACCTCCTGTGCAACAACTCTTTGAAACTTTCCCGTTGTACCACATACCGCCTTTAGGATGATTGACTAACAATTTGGTAGTTCCTTCCATATTGCGATGTGATAACTTGTGCGGTAATACGTTACATCTAAAGGGCACTGCGTTCGGTTCGATGTTGACTGATCTAAAGATTTGAACCGGAGGGTGACAAGCGACGCTTTTTCAAAAGTTATTTGTTACAATACAATATTTTCTTCACAATATACTTGAAAAGATTGTGACTTGGCACATACTTTTCAGTACTTTTCGTAACTATCATGTCACTGATCCAGCTGGTCATCAGGCATTAAATCATCATCCTGATTTGGAATACTTCAATTACGTCTTCTGATAAAATTTTTGTCTTGGACTAAATGAACATTTTCTATATAATTAACTCCTATACTTCAAAATTAACACATAACTCCCGGCTCACAAGAACAGCATGTTTTGTAAAGAAAACGGGATTAAACTCCAGTATACGTTGCAGCAGTTAATTGGTTTCTCCAATAATGTTAGATCCATTAATCTTCGAACGAAGCCCGATTGAATGGTTTACAATGTGTCAGGGTTACGACCGGTATTTAATCGAAACAATTATTTTTAAACCACACGTTTTTCTCGTGGATGACACAGCTGACTAATGATACGACGCGGTCGTGCTACTCTGCTGATTTCTGTTGGGACACTACATGCTTTCGGTGCTTCTGAATTGCGACAGATTGAAAAAACCAATGGTAAGGGTAATGTTCGTGCTGAGAAAGTCCATAGAAACTCCAAATAAATTAAAACTCTCTGTTCCGTCTGGTGTTGTTTATTTTTTGGGACGTACCATTCGGCGCCAGGCTTCACCGGCAATCGATTTTCCCCATTACGCAAAGCTCGGTCGCGTGTCAATCCACATCAATGTTCTCACCGGGCATTGGTCAACGACTCGTAATTATGCCTACCTGTTGATATATCACGATTTCACTGCCTTGTTAGTAAATATAGCTTTGAACTTTGTGAAACTCCTTCAAAGCAAAAAGGCACTCAACGTCCGCAGTTTCGTCAGCGCCGAATGGGCAGTTAATGTTTTACTATTCCAGCATTACGTCAAAATTGAAGTCAGCGTTAGCATTATGCAACCAGCAATTATAATTGTGGCTTTCGCTTTCCACTGAACTGTATCAAATTGACAAAATTACATGTTAAGTATCTTCTGGGACTAATTAAACGCAGATCCGACGTAGCGGATTATTAATCTGTTTTGATTAGTTCGCTCGGGATATATGCCTTATCCTTTTAATTAGCAGAGCGCGGTAAGCTATAACAGTAAACGCGGGGCAGTCACATTACACGGTGGTGACAAATCGCCACTGTAAGTGCACAATCGCCGACGCGTGGGAGTGCTGCCGGACTTACGTTTATAGAAAATTTTCAGTCCGTGACTTATTGCCTTTAGGTTTACATTCCAATTTCCGCTTAGTTCACTCTGTTGCAAAATTGTAGAGGCTCGAAATGATTCCGTGAATCCAGCTGAGCTGACGATAGTTATAAATTAATGCTGTTTTAAAATAGTAATTGGCGTTCCAAGAATGTGAATTGGGTTTCGATGTAATAAAACTATGCCTGTTTAATTAGTTACGGCGTTGTTAGTATATAATGTTAGTTCTATGAGATATTGACTGGAGCGGTCGACGTTGTAATTAACTTTCGTTGAATAATATATCATTGAGTAGACGAGATCATTACAGAAGCGTCAATGTGGACGTACGCTTGCTGTAGCTCAGCTGGACGTGCGGGCGCACAGCGCGACGCGAGCCACGACTCCTCGCCTCCGTACGTCTCTCATGGCTTATAAAAGAAACCCGACCTTTAAATATGGAACCATTCGCGGTTAGCGTTTACAACGGAAAATTAATTAAAATCTCTTCATAAAAGCTTGCTGCAGTACGACGTACAACTCGCTCCGCCCTTGGGGAACACACAATAAAATTTATTTTTGGATACGCCCATTGCCAGCCGCGGAGGTACATCCGCGCCGTAAGAAATATTGTGTGAAACTTTGCGTCCGCGGAAAGTGAATGTACGCGCTTTGGCTTGTAAATATTGATTTGATTAATTCGCGGAGCGTCGATCGCGCGTCCACGCGTCCGTGTGTCCGCGCGTTCAGGCGTCCTGCGGGTGAGGCTATTCTTACGGGTACGTTCCGTGCGTCGCCACGCAACGCCGACGCCGCCGATTAAACCGCTGTGAACTGGAATAGGGTTCTCACACTTATCTATGGAGGTACACATTAAAAATAAAGTGTTGAGCCATGACGTCTATATGAACTGTTACACAGATCTCGATCTCCTGAATGAAATGAATATGCATAGATTGTTGTATACTTCGGCTTCTTATAGCACTCTAATACATCATAGATTTCGCAGAACTGGGACATGTTGCCACAGTGAACACCGTCACACCGTCACACAATATAGTACAAAAAACCGCAGCTTCCCTCCACAAGATGACTCCGTTGTTATTTTGTGTTCGGATAAACATAAAAAATATATTCATATTATTATGTATTACGTTTTATTTGCGTACCGTTTTAACAAACAAATATAAACATAGGAATAAAACTATCGTTACTAGGACGTTGCCATTAAGTTTATTTTTATCGCTAACAAGACCATTACGGAGCGTCCACTTCACGTGTTCCTGAGCGTCTACAGCCACAAGCTAGCGGTATCTTGTCAACGCTTAGCGTATGACGTACGAAAGGAACCTATAAATATAATACTTCACATAATTTCAGAGAGAGCACGGATGTTATATTGGTATAAATCTGGTTTCAATGTGTTTAGTTGAGACTCAAACGTTGACGGAATCAAACGGAGTCACGATCCTCAGCAGTGAGGGAACGATTGAAGAGAGAGAGAGTTGAGATTCACATACATAAGGCCAGGTCTTGTCAAATTGTTAGTAAGAACCTGGTTGCTACATTCTAAACACAGCGTTGTCGTACTGCTACATTTCATAGAAACAACAAATATTTACTTGCCTGGAAAAGAAAATTATAACTCCCACTCCAGCACCGTATAGGCTGCTGGCTAAATAGGGTATCACACATGCCTCCTCCACGTCTACCAAACCACATTACCAGATGTCACATGTTTGTCATGTTTTCTCACAATGTTTTCCTTCATTTTGAATAATGGTGATGAAGAAGAAATAGTACACAATAAATAAAGCGCCACTGCTTCCTCCAATAAAAAAAAATAAAAAAAAATAAAATAATCTTTAATTCGGATAAGCAACATCCATATGGGTTAGTAAACAAAAAGATAACTTATTCCTATGTTAGTAAACTTATATCTACTTAGAGACAAGGATGTTGTTCGAGATACATCTTCGAACAACATCCCCTAACAAAGGAGAGTCGTATCTCCCCGCTATAGTCTTCAGGATGGAGTTGGAGCCGACCCGCACTCTACAAAGCAAAGAGGCAGATTTCTGTCTGACGATGGCGTGGAAACCATCGACGTGTGCTTGTGCAAACATATCTGATGCACTGCAGAAACGGGGCAGCCCCATCAACATCCTGAACCCGTTATTATACTGGACCCGTAGGGCGCTGATAGCCCGCTGAGTATAGTTGGTCCACAGGCTGCACGTGTAAAACACTTGGCAATAAGCTTTAAAAAGCGTTATTTTGACTTCATCGCTACAGCGTGCAAACCTGCGAGCCAACATGTTACATCGAACTGCCAGCGCCCTATAACACGATCAGAAAGCTGTCTATCACACGTGGTGGTAACACAAATAGTTTGACCTTTAATTTCACGTTCGTGTTCAAATATTGTGAACGTTTGCGGTGAAATGTTGAAACCTTGACACAAACATGTAAACGAAGGTAAAAGTCTATAAAATATTCCAATACTCCTGACACCTGTTGCCTCGCCATCGACTTCCGAGAACCGGTCAGACGCCTTGAAAGTGCTCTCACCTTGTACTTAGGTTCAACGTACATGCACTCGAATATTCTTGCTTCAAAATAGATAACATAAACAAATTTACGCTTTTGTTCTTTGAGGGGGTGAGCGAAAATGTGTAGTGTGGCTTTTGTATTGGTTTTAAACGCATAATGAGGGCCCCATCTTCTGACACGTCTTATTTTCTTATCTTCTCTAAAATCTCTTAAAGGGATATTTTGGTACTCCTGGTATCTGAAATAGCAGTTACATACAGCAATCCAATCATTGCCTTCCAAAAGTAGACCTGCAATTCAATAAACCTTGACCTTTCCAGTTGATGCTGGACTTTTTCTATTTTCCGTAAACACAAATTACGTTTCCCTACGTCTCGCCGACGTGCGTTTGTATATACCGACGTAGTACATACAAACCTATGAGGAGCTCGTGGCTAGATATTAACAAGTGAATGGGTCGATCTTCAAGGTTAAGCAACGCTTGCCAAGGTTGGTTTGTGGATGGGTGACCATCTTAACATACCGAGTTTCCTCCGTGCCTCGGAAATCACTTTAAGCCGTTGTTCCCGACTGTCATTTGTAGATCTTTGGCATTCGTTACGGATAGTCAGAAGCCAGTAAATCTGACTCCAGTCTTGCCATGAGGTACCGTGTTACCCAGTTAATGGGTTGTGGAGGTCTGTTAGGTAGCAACTCTTCGTAAAATACAGGTATTGAGCTAAATCCGGCTTGACCTGAAGCTGACCCCAATATAGTTGGGAAAAAGCTAGGCAGATGATGAGTACATACAAACCTATGTTATTTAGTCAGCGTATCCCGTGGTCTCCGACTGCAAATAAGCCACTTCATCTTCCCGTGGGCGCGGAGCCACTAAGGGATTATATTGGGCGGATTGGCAGCAACTATTTGTAGACACAAAATCATAGTTCGGAGACCTTGATTTGCTACCAAATTCAACATCTGTGATCTACTTTCCATTGCACACTGACCATTTATTTGGTACAAACAAATACCTAAGTACATAAGTGTGTATAGTAAAATTAAGTGTTATTAATTAACTTTAAAGGTCATCTCTGATGCTTACAGTGGGCCATTTTAATGTAAATGTACTTATAAACTGAAAGCTTTAATAGGTTATAAAACCGCGCTTTCAACAATGGCGAATGATCAGTGAAAGTGAGGGCAAGGCTAACTGACCAGTACTAATGCGTTATAATTAGGAGAATTATATGTGAATTGTTGAAGTAACTTTGAGCTGTAAATTCTGAAGTGTGGCTTACGTCCACTTTTGCTCTTCGTCACTTATTTCATCAGCCTACAGCAACACAGGTTTGCTTTGAAATGAATGACGTGCAATCGGAAATCGCCATTCATCTTAATGCTCAAGAACTTTCACCCAGCTGCTACCAGCTACTCTAAGAACGTCATTACTCAACCTTACTTGAGTATGTCCTGCTGAAAATATTGGATTTAGCTGCATTGTGATCTTCACTGTCTACCTATTTAGTGACCCATCCACCATCACATACATAAAGTATCGGTCGATTTTGTCTGCGCCGAAAATACAGTCCAGAGAATTCGAAATTAAGACTGACGCTGTTTACTGTCAACGTGTTACCGTGATAGAGCTATTTCGTTAAACTTCAGTTCATTTTGTACACAAACAGTTAGGACAATTTTTTAGGCATATTATTAGAGAATGGATTTTTGCTTTGAAAAAGGGACGCGCAGTCTGGCTCAGATGTCCAACTGATTCGTCATTACCCAAACAATTCTATTCCTAAAACGGAACATACTATGTTGACCCTGATTCTGGAACGGATTCAACCGATCTAATGGATCTGAACATGTCAAGCCAGGCGCCTGACAGAAACCGAGCAGCGTCTAGCTCAAATTGTGTTACAACTCCATCAACATTGAATAGTCTCATCTAGCTAAAGAGTTAATAATAAGATAAATGCGAACTAGTTACACATTAATAAATGTTTTAGTGCAATAAATTATCTGAATTATGAAGTAGGCGAGTCGTTTATCTGTCGTTTCACCAAATGTGGTTTATCATAGTTGAAGCGACTTTGGAAGCCCGATCCACGTGGTAGACGCAAATAAAAAGTTCAAGGGTGTTACAGTTTTAGAGTGGACGCTCCTGGACGCTGGACGCTGCGATGGTTGCGTAAGAGCGAGTGTTTGCACACACGCCGGGAATGTTAAGGGTTTTGACATGTTGAGCGTGATGTTTATATCCCATCAGCGGTTTTTTATGCAATCAATTTGACTGGCAGTTAAGTCAAAGATTACCGGAATTTTTCTTCGTGATTTTGTTGAGTTTTAAGTTTCTGTCGAAGCATTTACATCAATTAATTTACTAACACTTATCACAAATTCTCCTATGCAAAAACAATGATTAGTATTAGAATAGTCAGTACTAATCACAGTTCCTATAAAAGACAAGTATCTATATGTGTGATTGTGGGTCAAGGTTTCCAGACCAATATTTCTTATTAAGCAGTTCGATCATTAAAACTGTTCATGATTCTCATAATAAACAATAATTTTAACCTAATTATCTTGTTAGCCTAAGTAACTATGCATCGTAGCACGCATGTTTACAGTTAATTAATGTCCAAAGTCCGGATAGCAAGATTGAAGGGCAGAAACAGGTCTCGGGCACGTAGATATTGTGTTTCACCGTTGACCGCGAATGCTGCGCTGGCAATCCGAGAACCATTTATCCGTGATTTAGGTAACTAGACCACAGTCTGCAAATTGTGTCAAGGTTATTCCATACACGCAGAAATACTCAGACAGTTGACCCTTATAAAATTGTCAATGCCAACGTTAAACAACTAGTGCTTCTAAGTTCTGGTAGCACTAACAGAATGTTTTCGTTGTTCTCAGGTAAGCGGTCTGAAGTTCGAGACGCAACTACGTACACTCAACCAATTCCCGGAAACCCTTCTGGGGGATCCAGCCCGGAGAATACGCTACTTCGATCCCTTGAGGTCAGTAATATATTAAGACAAAGTAGTCTATTATTTTCTTTAGTACCAATATGCAAGCCCACGCGTCACTGGGTTGATTCAGTTAATTTTGTTACACTCGCATCTTTCGCCAACAGGAACGAATACTTCTTCGACCGGAACCGCCCCTCTTTCGACGCAATCCTGTATTACTACCAGAGCGGCGGCCGCCTGCGGCGCCCAGTAAACGTACCCCTAGATGTCTTCTCCGAGGAGATTAAGTTCTACGAACTCGGAGAACAAGCCACCAACAAATTCCGGTGAGTTCTAACACATACAAAACAAACGCCCCTGTAAGTTTACTGTACATACTAGTTGTAACCCGTTCAAATCCTTTCAGTGAGGATGAGGGCTTCATCAAGGAGGAGGAGAAACCTCTTCCCTCCAACGAACGCCAGCGCAAGATCTGGCTGTTGTTCGAATATCCGGAGAGCTCTCAGGCCGCACGAGTCGTGGCTATCATCTCAGTATTTGTCATCTTACTGTCCATCGTAATCTTCTGCTTGGAAACTCTCCCGGAGTTCAAGCACTACAAGGTCTTCAACACCACTACCAACGGTACTAAGATCGAAGAAGACGAAGTCCCGGACATCACGGACCCGTTCTTCTTGATAGAGACCCTCTGTATAATATGGTTTACATTCGAGTTGATAGTACGGTTCCTCGCCTGCCCGAACAAGTTCAACTTCTTCCGGGATGTGATGAACATCATTGATATCATCGCCATCATCCCCTACTTCATCACATTGGCGACAGTGGTAGCAGAAGAGGAAGACACTCTAAATCTACCGCGCGCGCCCGTGTCTCCGCAAGACAAGTCGACCAACCAAGCTATGAGTCTGGCTATACTGCGGGTGATCCGACTGGTGCGCGTGTTCCGTATCTTCAAACTATCTCGACACTCCAAGGGCTTGCAGATTCTGGGACGAACGTTGAAGGCTTCAATGAGGGAACTTGGCTTATTGATATTTTTCTTGTTCATTGGTAAGTTTCACGTTGCTTTTGATTATGATATATCTCTTAAAAGATTATTAGTCTATTATTGAATAATGTATTTGCAAACTTTATAGGACAGAGAATTTGAATAATCGAGTCAACAAGTACGTATTATTGAATTTATAACAATAGAGTCCACTGTAGTTGATCTAAAATGCATATCCTTGACATAGTAAGACAAAACGCGTCCTCTAGGAGTATTTGTGATTCGAAGAGAAGATCTCGGGATGTATGCAGCAGAGGGCCGGTCGGGTGGCGAGAGCGGCGAGCGCGGTGCCGGTTACTTCAATTCCATATCCATTAATTCAGTAAAATCTTTTCCAATCCTTTTGACCATATACATAATCAATCTATTTTCCTAAAGTAATTATTCCTCAACTCTAGCGCGGCCACATCATGACGGTGCGTTCACATGTAATTTTGCGTTCGCAGGTGTCGTGGTTTTTTCCAGTGCTGTCTTTTTTGCTGATAAAGACTGCCCTGACTCTAATTTCGATAGCATTCCTGATGCCTTCTGGTGGGCAGTAATTACGATGACCACAGTCGGCTATGGAGACATGAGGTAACCTGTGTCGCGCCGCCACCCCGCCCCGCTCCCGCCCCGCGCTCGCAAGCCATCCCCCCCACTGTATGTCGCACTGTATTCTCCGTTGGTGTGTGCTTGTTCTTCAAGGTGTGGTGCTGTTTTCATCCGCGGTGTACTTCGCTGAGGCGGGAAGTGAGAACAGCTTCTTCAAATCCATACCAGATGCGTTTTGGTGGGCGGTCGTGACAATGACGACCGTAGGATACGGAGACATGACGTATGATACTGCGACTTCACCCTAAGTTTCATCTTTGCCTTCTCGTCATTTCATTTTACCCCCAACCCTTACATTGGTACATTTAACACTATTGTGATATTCTTTCGCCACATCATGTAACTATGCTTCAGTTTGATTTGTTCGTCGGTTCGCTTAGAACTTAACCGATTACACGTTTTATTCACCTTTTTACTGAGACTCTTGCACGTTCGAGAACGTTTCTTATTGTTTTGTTTCTTTTATTTTTATGAAATGTTTGTGTCATGATTTCTGTCCTGAACCTTTACAATTTTACATGGAAGCTCAGTTGTAAAATTTCTCATTGACAAGACATGTACACATAGGGTGCTAGTGTGCCACAGGCCCGTCGTCCGTGTGACTATCGCCCCTCCCAAAGCGTATTCTATGATTATGAGAGAAAACAGCTTTAGTTGTGCACTTCAAGTGAGGCGATGTGCCGCGCACAGCCCGCGTCCGCTCAGCACTTGAAGTGACTCGTTGTGTACCGGAACTTGTCCACTGTGGAATGTCTCCTCTGTATCGCTTTCGCTAGATGTGTACCGTCCGATGTGTCCTGTGTCGGTGTTGTGGCTATACGAATGTTACCAACGTAAACATATCGAAAATGGTGATCCATGTCAAAGCACACGTTGATCACGTTGATATCACGTCGTGTACTTCTTCTTCATAGTGTGCAGTAGAATCTATAGTATCGCTTCTGCACCCCGCGTTCCAACTATCATCGCCACTATTTCTCTCTGTCTAGTTGTTGGAATGCCCTGCAAACCTGTCTCCGATGGTAAATTTTACACATGAATGCTACTATGCAAAATTGATGTTCAGAATGATTCATCGCTTGTTTACATCATTGGCTTCCAATCATTAGCTTTCACGCACCATTTTCGATAGAGAAGTATGTGTATTTATGTTAATACGTAAAACGTCCGTGCATGTCTGTGAAGTCGCTCCGTAGGTTTGAGAAGAATATACTCGTAGTCGATGTTATCGTATTGTTATGTCTATATAGGTTCCATTTATTTTTTTCGTTGACATTATTTTCTTTACTCTCGGACGTCCTTTGATTGACATGATCGTCGACTGGAGATGTGTCGGGGAATGTGTTTAGCTCTTGGCGGCTTTAGCTGAGAACCAAATACTATGTACCTCTATACGTTCTCATGTTCGACGAATCAGTTTCTCATTAGGATTTACCTGCTAGCGTTAAACAAACTGCACTGCAATAACATACTGATGTCACAGTGACTGTGGCATGCTGGCGAGTATGATTGTGGATGTATGATATTGTACTGCCTGCGCCCTTAAATTTTTGCCGAGCGATTGGTCTTGCCAATTTAAAATTAATATCCGTCTTGTTTCATATTTTTATATTATTTAGTAGAATCCCAAAGTTTTGTTCATTTCTACTGTCTTATTCAGTTGATCTACAACGGTATGTATTCAGTTTATTAACGCATGAACATCATCAACTGCGTTTATGTTTTTAACAAAATATTCAATCATTAGTTTGTTTTTACTTTATTGGTTGGATGAGAATGGCGCGAGTTCTGTGTTCTAATGAAATGTTTTTGTGGTATAGGCCGGTTGGAGTATGGGGAAAGATTGTTGGTTCCCTGTGCGCTATCGCCGGTGTGCTCACCATCGCTCTGCCTGTTCCCGTCATCGTGTCGAACTTCAACTACTTCTACCATCGCGAAACTGACCAGGAGGAAATGCAGTCCCAGAACTTCAACCACGTTACCAGCTGCCCCTACCTGCCCGGCACTATGGGCGAGCCGTATCTTAGTAAGTGCTTCATGTTTCCTCACCATCGCCGCACCATCGTTACTGTTTACAACATTCTTGTGCCCTGCAACACGTTGCGAATGTTGACAACTGTAATAAAGTGTTCACTACCAACCGTTTTCTTTGTTCAATTGTGACAGTCTCTTTATAAACGCATTTTTTTTTATTTAATTCCCAGCATGCGTAGATTTCCACTTTGATTTTGACAGCATGCTTTGGTTCGTTTTTCCACTTTTGTTTTGTTGTTATTAGTTTCTTTTATGTTGATTTTCGGTATTTCAGGTGGAAAGGACGATGAAAAGGACGAGATCTGCAGTGATCAATGACTGTGTGACAGTGATGTTGTTATTATTTGTAGTATGAGAACTTCAGTAATCGCCAGAGACGATATCCGTGATATTACCGCGTAAGGGACAAACGAGTGCACTGTTGTTTTTTTTTTGTGTAAATATTTTTAGTTAGTAAGCGATGTAAAAAATAATTGAAATAAAAAATGTTATTTATTTTCTTTTAGTTATGTTCTATTTTTTGTGGTATATTTTCTCCGAGTGCATAAGTTTGTTAAAAACGTACGTTCCACTTAAAAGTGAGGATCGCACCTGTTCCAATAATGACAAGTTTGACAACGGCGCGTCGCGAGAGTCTCACCGAGGACTTAGTACGAGTTTATGCGTTTATGTTAACTATAACATAAATGTTTGCTTTTGTCAAATTTTATGGGAAAATAAAAGGATTTTCCGTAATTGTCACCAGACGGTACTTATTCAGTTTTAATACAAATTGACGTTTACGCTAACGTGATCGAGAACGTTGAAAATTCGCACTGAGGCCACAGGTAACGTTCGGATCTCGAAGAGGAGCCGCTGCTCGGCTTGCGCTGTATTGTGTGCGCACAGAACTGAACTGATCGCGGTCGGACACGTGGCGCGCACATCACACATATCGAACGCACATACACAAACAATACGTGCGTGCTCGCTGTCAACATTTATAACGTGTTCATTTTTACGTTCTCAAGTTTTGTGTTACATTGAGAGATAGGATTTATTTATATTTAAATATTCTGGGGATCCATTTTAAGGAATTCACATTGTAGCGAAGAAGACGTTAAGATGGATGTATACACACGTAGTTATTTACACCACACTGGTGAAGCTTGTTTTGCGCCAAATTCTTCAGCTGACTCACGCACTGTCAGCTGATTCCTGCAATGCCAAACATTATAAACACAAAACAAAGAAGTGAAATGAATTGTGTCAGACAGCAGTGTTCGATGTCTATCCCACTGACCTCATTAAGTTCGAGCAACTCCTTTATAGCTGTTATGTTGGCATTCACATTCAAGCTGTCCATTGAACAGGTCGCCGGCCGCCGGCCGCCGCGCGGCGTGCGCCAATGTGAATGGCCCTTATGACTAGATAAACAAGCGTACCGAAATAACTGGCTGGCTTATTTTCGATATCTTTTTCTTTATTTATGTGAGACTGCGTTCGCTTTTAACGTAAGTACTTTGTTTCTATTCATTTTTTTATTTTATTTTGTGCAGTGCTTCAGTGACGTAATATTTTATTTAAATTTTCGAATTTAATGAATCGCAGGTTTTCTTTTATTTTAGAATATTCGTGACAGTAGTTTTGCAGTTATTTTAGAGTATAACTGGTAACGTAGGTATTTCAATTTCGTAGTTGTCTAATAAGAGCTAAACCGAAGCTAACAACACATAACAACTCTCTTCGTAACATCACAGATTGGTTCAAAGTATTAACAGCTAAATATATCACCGTTAACGTTAGTAGTATTAAAGCTTTTGTAAAATAATATCTATTTTATTTAACAAACCTTTTTATAGTTAGCTAAAGCTTAGTTTTAAAATCCCCTCAAACACTTGTTACTAAACCCACAAAATCATCTTGCTACATTTCCCTCAGTACCTATGCGTACTTTGCTTATACGCATTATTCGTTAGTAAACGGAAATACAGAAAATATAAAATTGCCGGTAATTTGACAATATCGAAAAGGAAAAAGATTTACAACTTGTTACCAAACAAAATCGTGAGCAGCCCAGACCCAATTACTATAAGATTACTGCGCCTGCGCATATAACCCTCGTAGAGTTAGTTAGAATTAAGTTGTAAATCAGCGGCCGAAGTCGCGTGCGATGGCAAGTCGCCAGCCTAGCGGTACACGCAACACGCTCCACGAGCTCCGATATTTTATTTGAATTGGTACTATTGGCTCGTCAAACAATCTAGAAGTTTAAATTCTTCTTGACATTGTTGCCATGTAAAAACCGTTAAAAATTTGTTCCGAACTCAAAATAAAAGATAATTAGTGTTGACAATTTTAATAATTAAAACATAACATTACATTACACTCTTTATCATATAAAACTGAAAAGTTTGAAGAAAATAAACCGTACATAAGAGTTTTAATTAGTTTGAATTATTCAGTATCTCAGCTGTATTGAAGTTCATCTGTTACCAAAGATAAACAATATTTATCATTCTGGCAAGGAAAATACATTTTATAGTGTTTGTACCATAAGTTTTATCCAATCGCTTTATTATCACGATTTATTTGAAGTTACTTTGTTCACTATTAACTTGTAAAGAATAATACTTGCATATAAAACGTTTGAGGTCAAACTCGGAAAGCTCGTAGCTTCGTAGCACTTTCGTAGCATTGTCGTAGCAATTTCGTAGAACCTTCGTTACTATTTCTTTTAGTATTAAAAGTAGCATATCAGTTGCTATGAATTGGTTTAAAATAACCATAAAAGTAAATAATAATCGCTAATGAATCTTACATGGTAGATACGACTACGACGACTTGATATTAGTTTTAAAAGGATTTCGTCGAAAACTCTTTTGTCAGGCCGTGGAGACTCTTTTATTTTAATACATAGGCGGTTATTTTAAACTTAGCAAACAGTAACGTAACTTTTCATCGCATTTAACTAACCCACCAAATCATCATAAAAAAAAAACTTAACCAGCCCAATAGAGGACTAACAAAAAATGAACCCAGCAGTGGCCAACTTAACCCGTAAATACGTAGACCTAACATATAAACTTAGTCGTCCACCGCAGTCCAGGATACAATGTGGCCACTACAGTTTCAGGGCCTATTCATAAGAAGTCGTCGGTGAGTGACGACTCGTCGTCGGACATGATGGAGCTGGACGACGGGTCCGTGGTGGCCGATCCGCACCTGGAGCAGAACCTGCGGCGGCTGCAGGAGGAGGAGCGGCTGCTGCTGGAGAAGCAGGCCACCATGGAGGCCACCGGCTGTGACGACATCGCGGCCCTCGAGCATCAGGACGCGCTGCGCCTGAACCATGTGAGTTGCGAAGTTGTTTGTTCTGCTCAGATAAAACGTGTCATTTTTATAATTGAACAATAATATTCCCAGCCGGTACTAATTTGTACCAGTTTCATCACTCGTTCATACGCCCGGTGCCTGAAACGCAAGAATTGCGTTACGAATGTACAAACATGCTAACTTTTAGATCTCGGTGTTTGACGTCGATGTTGGTACTTTTACGCAACTTCTAAGTAACGATGACTTCCAGAGTTCAGTAGGTACGTCAATGTTTAGTTAGTGTCACATCTTTCTCTTACAATGTAAGATGTCGTTTCGAGACTAACTGAAAGAAAAGCAATTTCTTGGTTTTTAAGACTCCCTTTGAAATGATGAAGATAAAACGCACCTCTTGTGCTTCCGCGTTACAGTGTACTGTACACTGTTAGTCTATCAGTAAAATACTTTAATGATTAAATCAGAACTCCATTATTAACGAACGCTAGTTTTCCTTATAATGGCTTTTATAAATAGAGTGGGAAGATGAAACCACGATTATGGAGGTTGTAAACATACTCGTAAAATAAATAAAGAACTTTCGGTACATGTTTAATAAAAAAAACAAAATACTATTTTTCACGAATTTGAAGACTTAAAAGGTTTTTCTTGAAAAACAGCGAAAACATTTACAAAGTAACAGTGTGATCACCCCAAAAATCGTACGTCTACCTCTGATACTTTCTCTGTTTGCCCCTCCTAACAACGAATGACATTTGAACTTGAAAAACATTTGAGCTTTGAAGGATTTCACTTTCTATAGAAATAGTTCTGAACGAACTATGACAGAAGGGGTGGCATTTTCGAAACTTGGTGTTATTTTCTTTTTTATAATATTTTATCCTGTTTGAATCGAACGAAGTTATGCATTTTGTTTTTATAATTGAATGAATTATTAGGCAGCGTAGGGACTTAATTGCGTTTTAATTGGTGTACTTGGTACGTAGTTGACGATGTCGGCACTTTGGTATACAACTTGTACCTACAGTTTAACTCGATCTCTCACGTGGGTAGGCTACACTGCCTTCTAGAGTTACTTTATTTTTAGGAGTCTAAGTTTGAGTCAAATCTTTATCTTACTTTTTTGAGGCTTCCTTTATAATGATGACGAAACAAGCAGCAACTGAAGTCTGTGACGATATACATATCCACTGAATTCCTTTATTTAACTACTAACATAAGCGAGTGTGTGAACTTTTAATGAATGGATATTGCGTGAACTCTCAACAGCTGCGGCAGGCCGAGCTGCAGAAGCAGCAGGCGATCGTGGCGCAGCGCATGATCCGCGCGCAGGCGCTGGCACTGGGCGAGCACGCGCACGCGCACGCGCACGGCCACGCACACGGCCAAGCGCACGCGCAGCATGCGCGCCGCGACGCCGCCTCGCGCCGCCGCGCCACCTGCACCGTGCGCGTCAACAACTTGCACGCCGCAGAGGCTATTGAGACTGACGTCTGACTATCAGGTCGGTACTATCCACCACATTCAGCCAGGTCATCATTTCCTCACCAGCACACATTTAACGCTTTACTAGGCAACCCTCATAAGGTATTGGGTCCAGCTACCCGCAGACTCTATTCGATTTTTTTCTTTTGACTTCAATTTTTAGAGGCAATTATATCACTATTCAAGTCATACTTTTCAAGCGAAGTGGCCTTATGATGGTGTGCACATTTACGCCATTGCTTGGTAAAGGAGTTAACAGCTATTGACCCCTGTACCATACCTAAAGCCCATCCGCTCCTTACACCCCAGTTTTAGCTATTTAGCTGATTGCCAATAGAAAGAAAGTTTTGACCATACATTGTAGATGTCGTAGAGATGAACAATTTCACAAAAAAGTAGACAAATACAGAGAGACTTTAGTAGAAATAGAGCATATTTTTCTATTACTCAATTTTTTATTCAGCATAGTTTCATTTTGAATCAAAGAGTTGACAATGTATTTCGCATTTAATAAGTGACAGAAAAGCTCTAGCAAAGTAGTTTTCGATTTAGTTAGAGCAATTAAAAAAATAAAGTAAACAATGACGTTTTTAAGAAAACAGTTTTTAACAAAGCTTGAATCAGCCACCGAGCACATTCGTCGGCACTAGCACGTCGCCCATGCCATGTCGCACGTTGCGTCGAAACGCTGCGTCACATAAATCACTAATTGTTTCGCGCTTGTTCAACATTTTTGCATCATACGGCAAATCAAGCCACAGCTTTTGTATTTTAAAGATTTTTACTGTAAATATTATTTCGGCCTTTCCTGGAAGGTGAGTACGTAAGGCGGTCTCAAAATTGCACTTTTTATGTGACTTTATTGAATGTTTGATTTCAATAATTATTGGGAAGTTACGAAGACAGTCGATTTAAAGACAAATGATTTCAGTTTGAAACCGGCCAATTTTTGTTAAAGGGATATCACAATTCTTAGTCGCATCAAGGAGTTAAAACTTAATGATTTAGATTAATTTACTATCTGCTATACTTACAAGTAATAAGTAATTGCGGCAAACACACAAACATACTGTGCTTTCAGTTGACATGACTATCTTCTTTGATCTAATTGCCAGTATTCCTTCTTGATATAACTAACGATTACAAGCCACGCTCCAAAGTCTTGAGCATCGACGACGAGTTGCTAGCTTGTCTGTTTTCTACCGGTTGCATTTTGGGGAATGTGCGACGGAATTGCATAATTTAATTCCGCCAAGCCCGTTCCATCATCGGACAAGACGAACGGCGATGCGCCACCGGTACATGGTGGAGTCTGTGTTTTCTGATAGCTACAACCTGGGAGTCTTTAAGTCAAGAGTGAATAGGTTACTTCTAGGCAAGCGTGCTCCATCTTTGACCACATCATCGCTTACCATCAGGTGAGATAGTGGTCAAACGCAATCAATCAATAGTAAAAAAAAGCTACTTACACAGTAAAATCAATGTAAATGACGCAATAGAAAATAAGAAATAGTACTCCTGACGTCGTCATAGTACGACACAGCTGCTAACAGACCTCCCTAGCCCTAAAAATTTTACTTACCTCCTAACGTATCGGGACAGCGTAACCATCGAACTTGTCTCTAGGATTCAGCAACCGTTCTCCTAAGACCGATTCGCCATTGGACTGTTCGTCGACAGGATGATTCATTTATTTCCGTTTCCCCAGCAGGGTCTTTCACCTATGGACATTTCGCCGACAGGACCTTTCATATTCGTCACTTTCGACGACAGCCCTTTCCAGCTACAAAATGTTTCACCGATACGACGATAAACCTGTTATAAGTTTATCGTCGTGTCGGTAAAACATTTTAACTACAGACCTTTCCATCTACGACGGAGAATTCGCCGTCAATCTTAAGACAAGCAATGTTACAAAAATAAAACACATTTCTATCTATAGCTTACCATGCCTTTACTAACGGCTGAACCCAATAACCTATCTATCACATACTGGAGATAGAAAAACAAATGATACAACAGAAAACCTATACATTTTTATTATTTGTTTTGCTATCTCCAGTATGCCAAAGCTGGTGATAGATAGGTTATTGGGTTCGGCCGTAAAAGATTAGGGCCTGCTTTTCAAGGCTACGGTACCTCTTCCGTACAGATTCCGCAGCCCCAGCAGGCACCTACCCTAGCGGGCCCCCTTCCACGCTGCATAACACAACTACTGCATCCTTGTTCTTGGCTTAACTATGGCGTGACACGCGTCCGCGTGTCTAGATCCTCTAGGGTAAGTAGCCGGCCCTAATCTAAACACAGTAAGCTAAATGTGTATTTTTTTTTAATATTGCTTGTCTTAAAATTGACCGCAAATTCTCCGTCGGATATGGATAGGTCTGTAGTTAAAATGTTTCATCGTCGTGTCGGTGAAACATTTTGTAGCTGGAAAGGGCTGTCGTCAAAAGTGACGAATATGAAAGGTCCTGTCGGCGACATGTCCATAGGTGAACGACCCTGCTGGGGAAACGGAAATAAATGAATCATCCTGCCGACGAACAGTCCAATGGCGAATCGGTCTTAGGAGAACGGTTGCTGAATCTGTCTCTAGGAATCAAAACATTACCTTCAATATCTATACTTTTATTCCAGTCGAAGTAAGACGAAGATCTGAACGATTCAGTGTTTGAATGTCGGAAAATGCAGACAAAGGCCGGATATGAGACGCCCCGCTCCGCTCCGCTCCGCGCAACTCAGCTCAAATAGCTAATATTTCGATTTCCGTACGAGCTGTGGAGTGACGGAAGCTTGGGACAGAACTATTTACTTGTTTAGTATCGGTAATTTACATGAGGAGCTCGTGGCTAAGTAATAACAGCCGCACGGGTCGATCTTTAAGGTTAAGCAACGCTTGTCAAGGTTGGTCTGTGGATGGGTGACCATCTTAACATACCGAGTTTCCTCCGTGCCTCGGAAAGCACGTTAAGCCGTTGGTCCCGGCTGTCATTTGTAGATCTTTGGCAGTCGTTACGGATTGTCAGAAGCCAGTAAATCTGACTCCAGTCTTGCCAAGAAGTACCGTGTTACCCAGTTAATGGGTTGTGGAGGTCTGGTAGGCAGCCGCTTCACGTAAAACACTGGTATTCAGCTGAATCCGGTTTGACTGGAAGCCGACCCCAAAATAGTTGGGAAAAGGCTAGGCAGATGATGATGATGAGTATCGGTAATTTACACTCCATAACAATGATGACAATGGAGTTTGAGCGTTTTATAATTAGCTGAGGTTCGGGAATATGTTTTCCATTCCATAAGGTTTGTAAGCTCAAGTTTTTAACTGCTTTTTTTTTTTTTGGCGTTTGATGAATTACCTGCATTAGGTTACAAGTCAATCTTAATGAAAATAATAATCTTATCATTTGTCTAAATTAAAAGTTCCTTTCTTTTTGCTAATTAATCAATAATGATCGCTGATCCAACAACTCCCACAATTCAGGAGCAGACCAATTCGACCACTTTACAAATTACATAACATTTTCATAACTGTCTGTGTACGTACACACAAATACGTAGTATTCCCAGCGCTGGGAACCTGAGCTTTTACAACCACCGCCCTAATTAAGACCGTTTATATTTCCCTAATTAAACTTGCGAGTTTACAATGAAAGAGAGTGATTTTTCAATTTCTTTAAATTGCTCTCTTTGTCCCATATACCTACTCTTTTTCGAAAACTACAAGGGGGAGGCGGCCCGTCCCCTTGTAGTCTTTCAAGTTTTAAGAATGATGGCTATGTTGAGCGCATGGCCCATTGAGTGAAGGTCCTTGCAACGTATGAATGCGAGCGGCAACAGTCATCGATCGCTGCGACAGTCCGTGACGCAACCGACGCAATCAACGCACGTGGTCGCACCACGTCACTGTTGACCCTCGGTATCAGCGGCCAACAACCGGACGCATTAGTGAATACCGCGCTGCGCAATAGCTATACAAAAAGATGAAGCCGTCTGATGCAACCGCTAATACAACCTTATTACGGCTAGTTTACACAGTGTGAGCTGCTTAATTAATAGTAGACAGATACTCGGATTGCGTACTCGTATACTAGTAGCTCGGCTCGACTTACCTGTCTTCACGAAAATAGTAGCTGCCCAGTCTCTTGCAAGGCGCTGCACCCAAAAGATACAATGTATGTTGCGCTCGCAACTGCCTGACATTGGTGTGCTACTGCCGAAAGCGTCCAAGCGATGAGAGTGATGGCCGAACTGTTGACATGTACGACTTACCTACTGTCAGGCGAGCAGGCGAGTGATTCATTTTTTTTTAAGTCGGATGCGAGCTACTATACAATTCGCGCGTGGCAGTACCTCGTAAGATACGTCCACACGATGCGAGTTGCTGCAGTGCAGCTATTCGGCGGGGGCTGACTCGCACGTCAGCTCGTACTGTGTAAACTAGCCAATAGTCTCTGATTAGATTGAGTACGTCATTTGGGTGTCATGAGACTTATTTTGAAATTATTTTCATTTAGTTTTGGAATATTTTGAAATGAGATTAAATTTAGGCACCTGGCTATAAGAATCAAAGTCCTGACTTACAGATTCACTGTCGGCAACGCACAACCTTAATCGCTGGCCCTAAAAACTTGAATTTTAAAGGGTCTGTCATGATGAGCAAAGGCGTACTAGGAAAGGATGTTTTGAATTCATCCCAAGGGGTGAAGTGTGTGAAAACGGGGGTTTTTATGAAAAATGTAACTCAAGCACTTATATTGCTTGAGTTAATAAACTTGAATTAAACACGTATTTAAGTAAATAAAAACGATTGGATATTGCCTCGCGTCCATACATACGCGTGTATCCATCACAAGGCTGTAATTTGGGCATAGTTCATTTACTAGGTGCACGTAACGAAAGCTAAAGTCACACAGGATTAGGGAGGATGCAAAACTACCTCAACGACAACTGAAATACCTAAAATACAACACAAAGAAAAAAAAAATTAGCCGTCGGCCCTAGCTAGCAGGTATGCGTATGTTAAAAGTACATACTATCACTATTCTATACTACATATATTTTTTTAGAGAGAAAATAAGAGAGGTCTAGCAGCTCTGGGATCTCATGCGTATGTCAAAAGTGTTATCTGCCCAAAGTGTCAAATTCATCGACTGTCAGTGTCGATGTCGCTCGTGACACAGCGCTTTAATCGCTTTAAGAGAGAGATTTACTTAGAGTGCTTTGTTTCAATTAGAAAATAATGGCACCGGGGAACAAAAATACCGCGATTCAGAAAAACGCGTCACCAGTGCAACGCTATCTATCGAACATTTCGTAAACTGACCAAGTATATGGCAGCGGAAGACGTTAAAAGAACGTAATAATAAAATGATAATACCTAATAATAATAACAATGAATGGGTCACGCGGTACTAAGGAGCGACTCCTTATTGATATGACCATTAGCCAACAGGTTCAGCGTTCCCGAAAAGATCTGTTGAAATGTTGGACAGACTAACGGAAGGCCTATGACTCGGTGCCTCATACATGGCTCATGAGGGTGCTAGAATTGTAAAAACTTGATGTAACTCTACGCACCTTCCTGATGTCGTGTATGGGGCATTGGAGGAAAGTTCTTCGCTATCCAGGATTTCGAAATATCCAGAGGAGTAGTGAACCGATAAGGATCGAGCGGGGTATATTTCAGGGCGACAGTTTGAGTCCGCTTTGGTTTTGTCTAGCCTTGAATCTTCTTAGCACACTGCTAGAGAATTCAGGGCTAGGCTATCGGTTGAAGAGAGGTGGTCAGGTTATATCGACCTCCTTTACATGGATGATCTGAAACTCTTTGCCCCCACTAATCTGCAGCTGATGGAGCTACTGAAGGTAACTGAAACTTTCAGTAACGCCATCAGGATGGAGTTTGGCGTGGACAAATGTGCGGTCATGCATGTAAAGCGTGGAGAGATTATGGAATCCGTGGGAACTCAACTCTCGGCTCCATAAACCTGAGAACTCTCTCTTCAACTGAAACTTCTAACTATTTGGGTATGTCGGAAGCGTTAGGTATCAATGTTACTGACATGAAGCAATCGTTGAGGGAGCGCTTCTTTTGCCGCCTGAAGAAGGTATTCAATAGCCTTCTATCAAGCGGAATCAAGGTGCGCGCCTTCAACGGTTGGGTCATGCCGGTCTTGATGTACTCTTTCGGCGTACTCAAATGGACTCAAACGAAACTTGACGCCCTCGATAGGCGGGTCCGCACACTGCTTACTGCATATCGAATGCATCACCCACTGTCGTCGGTAATGAGACTGTATATCCCGCGAAAGTGTGGTCGAGGCTTGGAGGTGGAGGTCGAGACTTTTTAAATGCTAAAAGTCTCCACAATCGTGAGATATGTAGTCTCAGGGAATATTTCCTAGCTGTCGACGTGGGTATGCATCGAGATGTAGTTGCGGTGGACAAAGGACTCACCTCGCTCTCCTTGGCAAATGAGAACTGGCGCAACCCTGCGGTGCTTGACACTAACAATCGCAGGGCGGTATGGCAGAGTAAGGAGCTTCACGGACGCTTTTTCCGGGCCTTACATGGGCCCGACGTAGATCAACGAGCGTTCGTAGCCTTGCTGCGTTTCGGTGATCTTTTTGGAGAAACCGAACGTTTTGTCTGTGCAATCATGACGAATAATTACCGGAGATTTATTGTGAAGGACGGTACGGTCGACATATGTCGGGCATGTCACCGTCCGGGAGAATCAATTCGCCACATTATCTCTGGTTGTCCTCGTCTTGCTAACGGAGAATACTTGCATAGGCACAACCTTGTAGCCAGGGTATCCACCAGCAACTTGCTCTGAAATACTCTCGTCGGAGGTGCCGTACTAGAGGTATGTGCCCGACCCAGTTCTCGACAATGGCAATATCACATTGTACTGGGATCGGTCCATTATCACTGACAGGACTATTGTTGCCAATAAGCCTGATATAGTGGTGGTGGACCGACATAACCGTCCCGCATGACGAGAACCTCGTGAAAGCCGAGAAAATAAACAAATCAAGTATTTAGACTTGGCTCGCGAGGTTGTCGACATGTGGGAAGTGGATTCCGCAATAACTGTACTGATAGTCGTGACAGCCAACGGCTTAATTGCCCCGAGCCTCGACCAACACCTCAGGAGGCTCTCGTTAGGCAGCTGGATCAAGGGCTTGATTCAGAAAGTGATACTTCTGGATACGGTTCGCATTGTTAGTTCGCATAGTTAAAAATGTAATTTGTAGGCAGCGTTGCCAATTTAGCTCTTTTAGAGCTAAATTTAGCTCTATTTTCAATTAATCAGCTCCATAAAAACGATGTTAGCTCTATAGCTCTCATTTTAATTCTAAAATCATCTAATTTTAAAATTTCAGCTCCATTCCAATGCATGAAAAACAAACTTCTGTTCTTCAAAATGTTAGGTGTGTATCCGAATTTCATGCAGACCAACGAGTAAAATAATACATCGAGCCATATTTAGTCTGTGATTTTAAGGTGGATGCTCCAGGGTAGCCCGCGAAATTCAAATATTTTTATGTTTTTTGCAATTTGCCGGTCAGTGTGAAGCTGTATGTGGACCAAATGCGATCCGCGACCGTAACGCGTATAATATCATATCACAAAAAAATAATATCATGTTATGTTTTTCTATATTAATAATTAAAATGTTGATTTTTAAACTTTCTTTTATTTTAGCTCTTTTTTTTTTCCAAAAATTTAGCTCTATTTTAGTTCTTTTTCGAAGGTACTCTAGCTCTCTTTAAAAAACTGAGTTGGCAACACTGTTTGTAGGAATATTTATTGAATAAAGGAGATAATAATGATAATACCTTCACTACCTATAATTTTGGTAGGTATTAAAAGTTTAGCTTTGATATTTTCATGCTTTCGTGCATTTTATTTTTTCTCAATAGATGGTGCACTGAGTGATCAGAATACATTAGGAACTTAAAAATTCAATATCTTTTGATTTGGTTCCTTAAAGAGCCATCTATTGAGAAAAAATAAAATGGTTTCGTGCATTTAATAGATGGCGCTCTGACTGATCAGAATACATTAGGAAGTTTCTTCCTAAACTTAAAAATTAAACATCTTTTGATTTTGTGGGTCGGTTTTGATGAAGTAAACGGTAAATGTTACTTGGGATAACTCTTAATTTTTTAAGGTGAATGCTCCAGGGTAGCCCGCGAAATTCAAATATATTTATGTTTTTTGCAATTTGCCGGTCAGTGTGAAGCTGTATGTGGACCAAATGCGATCCGCGACCGTAACGCGTATTTATCTAAAGAATTATAACCATTTTAATCATCAATATAGCCCTCTAAGTTCATGTAGTTCGAAAGAATGATTATTTCTGTTATATTCATTCTCACTGACCGGCAAATTGCAAACAACATAAAAATATTTGAATTTCGCGGGCTACCCTGGAGCATTCACCTTAAGTACCCCGAATCCAAATCCATTTTGAATCCAATCAATGGTTTATAACGCTCGATGATTGATTACGTACTTTAAATAAAGACTAAATTTTTCATGATTTCATTACAAATGTATAGTTTTTAGACATTTCCCTATAACTGTTGTATAAGACGATATTACTTACCAAATTTCATAGTTCTAGGTCAACGGGAAATACCCTATGAATTTTGATTCCACTGAGAGTGTCGAAATATTCGTTTTTTGCAGCATAAACAGCCGCATCTTTTTAAGGGACCGTATACTTGAGTATATGATTTAAATCTCAACTCGATACCCCTACGCGTTCCCGAGATAAAGGGTCTTGACAGAACGGACGGATTTCTATAATAAAAAAAATTAGGTACGAGTATACAGGATGGCAACAGAACTAAAAAATTTTATTATATTAAACTAGAACAATATAATATTTAAGTAGTAAGTAAGTGCAAAAGGTGGTTTACTGTTATGTAAAAGAGCGCTTCTCGCTATCGAACGTAATAGTTTGGCGAGTTAGAAATTAAATCAAACAATTGGATCAAAGTAAGAATTCTTAAGTGATGTTCTATCTAGGATATTAACAATGTATTAAAAACAATTTGAAATGATGAAGTCTCTCTGTAACTTAGGGAGGCATCAGCACTATCGCTTCTCCTTAACCCCGAGATGTTTGTCCGCTCGTGTTTAGTTTGTATTGTCCTGTGATGTTGTAACCCCTCATTGTAGATACGTCCCCTGTGTGTCCAAACCCTGATGGCCTGGCTGACACTATCGGTTTGTTGTACTGAACTTGGTTTCCACGTGTTAAATAGGAGCCCCGAATGATTGCAGATGTGGCGAGCCGGCGCTACGACGCGGCGGCAGTGTGGCGCGGCCGAGTGCCGGCGCGCTCCCCGCCACCCTGCCGCGTGTGAACAGCGCCTGACTTGCCGCCCCTCCCCGCGCACAGCGCCACGCGCCCCGCGCCCCGCGCCCTGCCGCCCCGCCCACACACACGATCCCGCCGACTTACCCGACACCAAGTGTGAACTACACTAACAGTTTCACTCAATCTCAAACCCAATTAGATTACTCATATTAATGTTAGGATGATCAAATTTTCAAAAAAAATCATTTAAAAAACAATAAAAAAATTCTTTTAAATACGCTTACAGTGAGTCCGATCCGCTGCGGCCATCGGCTCCGATTGTAAATAATAATCAAGATGCTTATAAAAGCTTGTGTACACTTTCTACATTATCAACACTGTGTAATAAATAATTAGGTTCTTTGTGACAAATAAAATAATCAGAATAGGCCTATAGAAATTCCGTTCGCGGAGGACATTTTTCAAGTGTCGCTTGCGCTTGACCATAGTTTGTAAATAGTAGTAAGGGGCGGGATGCGCGCGCCGCAATCCGCACTCTCGGACATTCGACTCCCTGGACACGACACACACACACACACGTACACGCACTCGCGGGCCGCCGGGGCCGCCCGCGCTCTCCGCGCCTGCGCCGCTACAGACTACTCAGAACTGTTCAAGCATACCCCACAATCTTGTGCAGGAAGTTCGTGAAACCAGGAATCTTAGTATAAGTTACCGTATATTAAAGTTTATGTTGTTGTTATAATTATCGTCGTGCGTGAAACAATATCAGTATCATATTCCAGTATATAACAGTAATGTACACGTTGTCCCTCGATGTCCCCTGTTCTGACCCCGTGCCTGTCACGTCGCGCAACAGTCTCGGCTATATTATAATTGTTTAATGTAATAGGTGTAATGTGACGGCAACGTTTCTACTTGTCTATCATCATTGTTGTTATGTTATCGATAATTCATTGATGTTAATACTTTGTACGTGGAGCAATGGTGGTGCGCAGCAGCTTGTTACGTGACGCGCGGCTCGCCGGGCCGCGCGTGCGCAGGCTGTGTGCGTCGATAGTGCGAGGTCGTATGCAACGACGGTTATATTTTCGGTCGTTTACGAGAGCATAACGATTGTATTAGCTTATACAGTTTAAACATATCTAGAAAGAAGTGAATTTATTAATATTATATGTTCGTAAGTAAGGCAGGCGACAGACGCGACCGACACAGCATTGCTCAGACCAACAGACCTCCTCCACTTTAATACTTCAGGAGCGATAGCAGCACACTGTAACTGGGTGAATTGAACCTCAGTTGTTGGTGGTGGATCCCGTGTAATTAAAAGCAGAATAAAAGATTTGTGAAGCTCATTGCCAAACTAAATTGATTTCTTCTACTTCTCATCTGTAACCAAATACTTCACTCGAGTAGCGAGGACTCTCCACTACGTTCGTTGCAAGATTCCAAAACTGTCCTCGTTTTTAGAACAACTGGCAGCGGTTTGCCGTTCGTCATCAAATGTTCGGCGTCACGCGACTCCACCGTTTCCTGAAAGACTTACATTCAAAAGGAACAACCATTGAGCAGTTTTTTCGATTGGTGATTAAATAACTTAAAAATTGGTTCCCTCACACCAACAACTGACAGGATTGAGCGCAGGATAGTATTTCTGATTATTTTCACAGTTCCGTCTGTCTGTCCATGGACTTGTTTAGACTTGAGTTGTAAAGAAGACAATTAATTATTAGGTATAGATACACCCGAAATAATTATTTCATCATATCATTACACATTTCATAGCGTTTAACATCTAGGTGAGAAGACATATTTATGCCCTATATTATAGTCTAGTGTAGTTTAGTAGATATTGATAGTAGACTAAGTGCTGCCCTTATACTGGGTGTGTAATATCTCTCGACCCACTTATTGTCCGTCTATTGCAATTAGGCCAAACTTAAGATTACAACTTGATCCACCTGAGCGCTTCGCAGCATCAACACAAGGGACTTATTGCTGAGACAGCGAATGAACGATTAAGAATGTCCGCTGACATCGAACCGTCATGCTTGTAGCTCACGAATGAGCTCACAACAAGCTGTCAATCTTAAATTGGTCTTCAAACCCAATCATTCCTTCTGACAGAAAACTCTATGTTGTGGATAATAGTAGATAATTCAGAAATCAGTGTTTCAGTGTAAATTGGTGTTTAATAATAATCTCATAACTAATCGGTAATATATAATAATAGTATTGAAAACGCGGATCAGTAACAGTGACTGTGGCCCCCGGGAGCCGGGAGCCGGACGCGAGGGGAGAGCCATGAAGAGATTTGTTCAGAAGTCACGCAAAATATGTATCAAGATTGTTGGATGTGCTGTGCTATCATTCTCCTTTTGTATATATATTTACTGCAGAGAACGAGTTCTAGCGGGCCAAGAGTAGCGAACTGTATAGGTCGGCACTCACTGTTGCAGATCTCGCTAAGATATTGACGCAGAGCCTAACCAGCTCCAACCTCGGCCATGACAAGAGAAGTCAGTCAGATACAGACTTGGACAATCAGAAATATGCTGGGCTAGCATGTTAACTGAGCACGTTATAATATTTTGAGTGTCTTCGTTGTAATAAATATCAATAATATCTGTCAATTAGATTCGAATTGTTTGGCAAATTAATTTATTATGATAGTCTTGATTGTACTGCGTTAGTGTCGTCTGGTAAAGAAGTGATCGATTGTAAATGTCAGCACTTGTATTGTGAGCAACGTTCCGTTATACGCGCGACAGCGTTAACCCGACACAGCAACGTGACGCGTGTCACCGCGTGCTGTAGCCGCTCGACGTTACTGTAGCGTTGCTTACCATACCGAACGTAATGAACAGTACCCCTGAAAGTATCGCATCGTCAAAGGTTTCAGTCATTGTCTAGCACATATTACAGATAATCAATATGTAAAGACTATCATATGGTCACTTCATTTGTCAATATATTCGATTTGTGTTAAATGTGCGGAGTTAGTAGACAGTGTATACTACATGTTACGACATATACGTAAAACGCCGAGGCTGTTGCGACGAATATTAAATGTCAATCAATGTTTATGTACCAAGTATAAAGTGTAGGGAGCACGTTATGTTATATTATAGTTTATGTAATCGGATAGCACACGGGTCCTGTTTTTGAACTTGTGAAGGAAGCTGCAACGCGGCAATAACTGACCAACTCGCCTCGATCTTAGCGAACACCCAGTTAAGTGCATTGACTCTGAACACTAAAGCCGTGGTTGCGCTGCCCGCCGACCATCCAGCGTAGCAAGCTTGGCGCAGTTCTGGTGTCTGCCGGAGCAGCCAGCCCGCTCGGTACACTTGTTTGAAGCTCTACTCATTCCTCGTCTGTTAAGAAAGAGTATAGAGATACAAACCTGAATGTTAAACTACCAAATCTTTTTGGGTACCGCACCTAACTTTTAATAAAACTTATAAAATGTTTGCCATCTATGGGTAAAATTCATGACTGTCAACGAAAAAATCATAAAGCTCACTTCCACCTAAGCTTAGTAAAGCAAGTTATGCTCATGAGCTCAAATCTGTGTCTGATGAATCTTTTAAAAAATTATGTTCCATGTCTCCCTAGCAAGCCTCGCTCAGAACCATCAGTTAAAATCTATCTAGCCAATTAGGCTACAGGGTGTGTCAACGAAACAGACCATTAGCTTTCTTCTGCGACATTCTGGTATAAAACCACAGTCTCTATAAAAACCCACACTAGCACATTAGACCACGCATGCATTCTAACATAAAGGTCCATTTCTCTATTGAGTGGCCAGTGTCAGTCTACAATATACGCCCGTGGCTTGACATTTTAGAGCTTTTATTGAAAATGTTAAAATATGTTAAACTTGGTGTTCGCAGAGGTAGAACAGCTGCGTCGCAGTGTCGGTCTGAAGTGAAGATGTGACTAAATCTCATTTACATTATGTGTATCTGTATAATCATAGCAAATTAATGTCTAGTAAATTCCCGCATTTAGAAATCAGTCTCAATTCAC
Source organism: Lacanobia oleracea (assembly GCA_950371165.1). Classification (NCBI taxonomy): domain Eukaryota; kingdom Metazoa; phylum Arthropoda; class Insecta; order Lepidoptera; family Noctuidae; genus Lacanobia; species Lacanobia oleracea. The sequence continues at coordinate 1,986,698 of OX493385.1, forward strand.
AGAGATAAGACACGATCTTCAGCTTAGAGCCCTCGCGCTTCAGAACGTACGTCGTAGATTAGAAATATGGTGTAAATGAGTCTTGGTCGATTGTTACCTGTATACTTTTATCAGATTTATTGTACGTTCACATTTGAGACAAGCGCGCTCATCGCTCGATAGCCGTGTGATCTCCAACTAGTCCCGCAATCTCTATTCTTGTCTGCAGTTTAAATATTGCTGCGTTGTCGCGCACTGATGTCACAAGTGGTGCGCCACATTGAGATGGCGTCGACGTCGTGGCCGCGCTGCGCCCTCACCACGTGTGGTCACACCAAGCTGCTCGAGCATGCCAGCTGTCTCGGGGAATGCAGCAATGAGCACAGTCGCGTTCACTCGTGTTGAGGGCACGAGGCGGCCCAGACGTCAGCCTTGTCCTGCAACGTTCGCGTGGAAAGGATCGTGTAAGACCTGTGTGGTCGACTCTCATATACAAGAAACAGCATAGTGGTAAATTGTGAATTACTCAAGTTGGCCAAAATTGTAGTTACGCCAGTTAAAATAGGCGTATTATAATTTTCGCTCAGTATTATTAGTTGATATTTCGTACGTAGTGTATGTATGCAGAGGCGGCTAACACGGGCCCGGTGCAAGCAGAAACATTAATTTCTCAACCATCACACTTTGTAAAACATTCTCAAATTAATGTTATGTTCAAGAGACGAAAATATTAAATGATCGTAGATAGTGACGCCACAAAGATTTCACAGGAGAAATCACAATTTTCTATTTACTTGAGTACTACTACTTAATATCAATCTTGTAGTTAGGGTGGAGTTGGAAAATTTTTAAATTTATTAAGAAGTCTGAAATGTCCGTTATGACAGACTATATGTAATATGGTCTTTAGGAAACAACTGTAATCAGTAATTTTATCTGTAAATTAAATTGAATTTAATTTAAGATTTATAGTAAGGTGATATCTGCAAACTTTTAGCAGTCTGTGGTATATCTAAAACTTTGTTGGTTTGGTTAAGGTAACTTGATATGTTTTGCTTGGATTGTTTCGGCTGAGGGACGAGCGTGGCCGTTGTGTTTGTATGAATTCCGAAACGTACGATGGGACCCCGCTGTATGTGTTGCGGATTTAGTAAAAAAGTGCCAGTTTTACTTCTTGATAGATGCCTTTACGCGTGTTATTGCGCTTAACGTTCCAACATATAGTCATCGCCGAGCTGCAACTTAACGTTAATATAAATGGGCTTGTCACGCCGCTCCCCGCACGCCGTAGCCCGCCCCGCGCCCGACGCCCGCGCTCTCCGGGACGCGGGGAGTGCGGCAGGCGCAGGACTCGTATACACTCCTGTCGCGCCGCTCCCCGCACGCCGCAGCCCACCCGCGCCCGACGCCCGCGCTCTCCGGGACGCGGGGAGTGCGGCAGGCGCAGAACTCGTATACACTCTTGTCGCGCCGCTCCCCGCACGCCGTAGCCCGCCCCGCGCCCGACGCCCGCGCTCTCCGGGACGCGGGGAGTGCGGCAGGCGCAGGACTCGTATACACTCTTGTCGCGCCGCTCCCCGCACGCCGCAGCCCACCCGCGCCCGACGCCCGCGCTCTCCGGGACGCGGGGAGTGCGGCAGGCGCAGGACTCGTATACACTCTTGTAGCTATAATTTTCCTTATTCACCGGCCCCCTCTCCGTCCAGGTCAAAGCGTGTTCATATATTGGATATAATTAAAATCACAAATTTCAAATTGAATATCGTATAATATATCTACTAGCTTCAATAAAATCTTTACATTTTTTATTTATTTATATTAAATATTCCAAAATTTTGGCGTTATTTACCAAGATACCGTAATGACATTAAATGAAACGAATTCGTTTATCGAACTTTTTCAATATTTTTAATAACCGTTTGTCGCGTTGATTTGGTCGCCTGTATCAAAAACAATAAAATCGGGTTACGCTAGCTATGAGCTTAACGTATTATTTGAATTTTAATGATATGTAATAACTTCTTGAATTTTTCATCACCTAATGTAAGTTAAAGTGGAGCGAATTCTCTAGTTACATAATTACATTATCCTCTTACAATACATAACGTTAAGGATTTATAATATTAAGAGCTTTTCGACTAGTATACTTACAAAAAAAAATGATGAGATCTTATGAAATAATCTGAATTTTTCGCGATAATTTATTATATTTAATATCCATCCAGTATTATTAGATAAATAGGTGTAATGGTGAAAATTGCCATTTTCTAGCTCCTATAGTTAATGTAACATAGGTTCAGTAATTGGCCAACAGGTAATTCTTAATTAAGTACAAATTTTCCGAATAAAATATTTTTGTTTCGTCACGGTCCCATCGCTCGTGAAACAAGTTATATACACATGAGTATGTACGATACGAATACGATACGAGTACAATACGAATACAATACGAGTACGATACGAGTACGAGACGGTACGTAGGGCGTCGGTGTTGTTTTGATGACGACATAGTAACCTCTATAAACATGACATTCTAAATTGTAAGTGTTTCATTGAAACATTGAAACAACGTCTGAACGAAAGAACTTTGCATTGCTCCCTTGTCATGTCATTGGCACTACATCCACCTAGAATTAATATCAAATAAAATTTGGAAATGTTTGTTATATTGTTGTAATCTAGGGTGGTTAAATGTTATGATTTTATCCAAGTTGATAAATATTCTAAATGATGGTATATAATTCGTCATAATTATACTTTTAATTATTAACTAGCCTGTCATTTATCGACTTTGATAAAAGAACATGGATTGTTATCATGACTTGAATATATTAAAATTTATATCCTCTATTGGGATAATAATAACGTGAAATATTAAAACCAATGGTGCAATGTTAAGTGCTGATACTAGGGTCGAAGGAGACACGCTGGAAGGTCTACTGAAGTTCGTCATTTTAAGGAACTTCTGTCCGGTCAAAAGTTACTATGATTCGCGTTCATGAGTCTGTTTCGGAGTTCATCAAGCTTACGTGCAAATATATTTGGTAAATGTAACGAAGGATTCCATACCATAGTCCTGTTAAGTTGAAATGTAATAGTTTACATTGTTTTTGGTTTTAATGAGAGTTAGTGGAAATGTGATGTTGTCGTGGACGATCAAAACCTTGGAAAGAACATAGATGTCGGTAAACGGGAAATAATTTTGTAATATCTTTGAATATGGTGCTTAAATATTTCAAAATGTTTGTGATGGCATACCGTCTTAGTCATAATGTTTAGCACCCGATACGTATTGGCGATGACCTCAAGAGATGCTGACAAAGTAAATCCCTCTAACGCCCAAAAACCAACCAATAAAGATTTACTACGAAACAAGAACAGTGACAATTACTTTCAGGAAGGCTCTGGCTATAATTTAAGTACAGGGAAAAGTTCTTAACAAGTTCTTACCGTCTCCTTATTTGTGCAGCACCATTTCAGGGCTATCGCTGTGAGTTCATAATAGCCAATACGCAGGAAGGGGGGTCCACGATACATCAACACAACGACGTCATCCGTGACGTCATCCACCAGCTGGGATACATACACTGTACATTAATCACGTCATTTTTTTAAAGTCTAGATCACTTTCGCCTCAACGTGCATTATATTCAAAGGCACTGCGGCCGGTGATCCATTTTATTTAATGTGGTGGTTGTTAATTCTGGCATGCGAGCGAAGGCTCATTGGTATAGTTAATACGGATAAATTGTAATTTAATGCTTATATGGAGCCAACTGTATTACTCAGAAATGCTCACAGAGCAGCCATCTTTTTGTCGATGGCTAGATATACATATTATTAGGAAACAGAATAATGTTTCTGAATGATGCGGAAATAAAATAATCTTTCTGATAACTTTGTGGAAGGCTAGTTTGGACTATAGACGTTATTGTCACTTCGGGAATGTATGAAGACTATACCGCAATACGTACCCATAGCAACAACAGCGGTGTGTAGGTAGCTCCTTCTCTCTGCTGGCTTCAACTCCGTACGCGTAACTATAGTATTCAACAGGCACTAGGATGTTGAACGTAATATCTGCAAGTACCCGGTACTTGTGATCTGTAAACTGTTGACGGACTTGGATAAAACCCGTACACCTCTAATAGACGTTTGTAACTGTACTGTGTCCGTTCGATTGCCAGAAGACCCCTTATTTAGAACCCGCTACTTTTAATGTCGCCAAGACATAGAGTCGATGGAACGGATTGACAGCAAACGAGAGTAAAGCCTTTAAATCTGGAGAACAACACACGATCAGCCATTTCCCACCGGAGTTCAATAACGTCTACGTGTCCACACGCTTCGCCTCAAACTATATTGCTAACAGTATCTACCCTCTTCAAACAATTCCATGGTATGTCTGGAGCTTTTTCCAAGTTTTGTACTTAAGTTTTAACGTGGCAGTGCTAAGCTGTATCTAATGTAAGAATGATTTTCTTTTTCGTATAAGTTGTGAATCCAAATTGTATAAATGACTAAATAAAACGAACATTGGTGTTTTATTTAAGGACCTTACTGCCTATTCAAAGCGATTTTTATATGATAATGAAGTATCGTGTGCTAGCGTGTTATATCACTAACTAACACTAAATTGTTAAAACTAACTATAGTATGCTGAAGCCTTGCTGAGCGCACTTCGCCGATACTAAAGCAGAACCAGAAGTGAGCTGGTATGTGTACGAGTGACCCGCAAGTATTAGGACGCAGGGTGCTCATCACAACATTGACTAAATCGAGCTAATCCTGTCGACAACAACGGATTAAGTCCCGTTGTTGATTTCCAAAGCTTGGCCAAAACCGCGGCTGCTTGCTTGTTGAGCTCCTTCTTACCATCGTTAACATTAAGGGTCAGCTCTCAACGAGAGCGGACGGAACGCACGATGCCTAAGTGCTCGATCCCACTATGAAGGACCGTCTGTTTTCCCGGTCCGTCTCTAAAGAGACGGATATGCCAGTGGCTGTACAATTTATATGAAACTGTTCACATTTAGACGGATCCGAGAGAAAGAACGGATCAGGGTTTTTAGACGGATATTTTGCCTCAACGAAGAGTTGTCTAAACGCTCGGATCGGATGTAACGTGAACGAATCTGCCGATCGTCGGCCACCGTCTTCCGTTTAAAAAAATGATCCGTCTGAATGTGAACACGTTCGTCTGACCTTCGTCTCCCGTTTAAACAGACGGTCCGTCAGCGTGGATACGCACGTCCGGCCGCCATTTTCCGTCTAAATAAGCGGTCCGTCTGACAATAAGTGCGAACAGGCTCTATTGGTAGATGTCAAAAACCCGTGCAATAACGGCCATTGACTTACAAACATTGATTGACTTTAGAAACCAGAACAGCCCGTGCGTTCAAGCGAGTTTGCCATACCTATTACTGGAATCAAACAAAAAACTGGTTGGTTATGTACATGTAAATTACGCTAAACGCTTTAAATTATTCAAATCGGACCTTTCGTTTAAAAGTTACGATGGGTATAAAAAAATGTGGCAGTTTGAGCGCCCGTTTGACTGCCCTTCGTTTAGTCTATTAACAAGTAATTTGCACATTACCCTATTAAGGGGGTAGAGGGGGGATGAAGTTCGTGGAGTACCAATTAAATCCGCATGAACGAAGTCGCTAGTATTGAAAAACGGGCCTAGTTGTCGAGCTGTCCTGAGGCCAGCTAGACAATTGACTTCTATCAGCGGTAGCATTGCGAAGGCGATTTTCAAGATGTCCAAAAATGTATGGGAGTGAGAAACATATTGAAAAGTCACGTGATAAATCTTTTATAATATTGGTATTTCGACAATTGCATTGGCTAATATTATTATGGCCCTTAATTTTGCCTAGAGCCCCAGTGCAAACGGTTTGCTGTGTTAGAACGCCAGACAAACTGTTTGCACCTCAAACTTTTTGTGCCAAGCCATAGGCGTATATAGGGGGGGCAAGTAGGCTGTGCCCACCCCAGAATGGTCTGAGGCCCACCCCAGGATGCTCTAATAAAACAATCTACCACCGAGAAAACTAAAAAATATATTTTTACTTACATAATACATAGACCATATTTTTTTTTTATCTTTGTTTATTTAGAGGCTTTTGGTTATCACACATAAGCATGTCAGCCCCGTCATAACTTATAAAAATATATTTTTACGAACTAAGAGACAAGAGACGCTCTATTAGCGAAATAGCTGCATACAAAACTATAAATTTCTCTTAGCCTCCTCGCTGCAGGGTTTAGACAAAAAACATTGAACAGCACCGAAATCTAACTTACTGATTTTTAACTCTGCCAATAAGGCATCTCTTTATCTGCGATTACGGACACATGCCACTAACAGGTGATGCACGTCCTCCACAGACTCGCAGTATTGACAATTTGGACTACTCACTTTTTTCATTAGGAAGCCAAACTTGATGAGTGGCATGTGTCCGGTCCTTAACCTATGTGCTAATACAATATTCGACAAATTCTCATATCGACAAACCAGGGAATACGCGGAGGTTCACATTGCATCGTTTTATACGAAACACCTTTTTCGACAGATTTTTTATCAAAGTATTCTATCCACATGGTGTAACCATTTATTTTATATTAAAATATGTAGTAATTCAGAGTAGTAACATCCCTTCTAAAACTGACTTTTTCGCCGGTAAATCAACCTCCTCGTTTCCCGGTAAGCCAACATGAGATGGAACCCACTGCAATCTCAGATCTCTATTGCTGCAATCTCAGATCTCTATTGCTGCAATCTCAGATCTCTATTGCTGCAATCTCAGATCTCTATTGCTGCAATTGAACTCATGAATTAGACTAAGAATGGCATATGCTTTCGACCACCTCTGCCACCAGAGGCGCATCGAGCAATATGCTGCAATGCACTCTTGAAACCTTTGGTCTTAGCGTACATTAGAGCTTCTGAAATTTCGGCAAGTTCCACCGTCATTATAGATATATTACTATTATAAATCTTAAAACAACCTCTAATTTTATCTTCAGGGTGATAAAAGGCAGCCCCTAGCCCAGAACCGTCACTATATGTTCTATGCCAACTATCATATTTGTTACGTAATTCATGTAAGATTTCATTTTTAAGAATAATTATTAAATTGTAATTGTGTTTACTACCTTTAATCGCATTTAGCCCATAATTGATAATATTTTTTATTTTAATGTTAGTAACCCAAGTATTCAATGTAAACATTTCTAGTGGGTAACTGGATGATATAGCTTCTTCTTGAGTTTTTTCATATGTTGAAACTAATAGTGGAATTTTCTTTTTTTGGCAATACCTTTTGGTACAAAGAGCGCTTAGTTCTTTTAATAGACTAATAGTAGTAGGTATTATTTGACTACGGTTGTATTTTTTTAAAGGTGTACTTTACAGCAAAAAAATATCGCCTAATAAATAGAGGAGGGATACGTAACTCACACTCCATAGTGTGAATGGGTGTACTTCTAATAAACCCACCAACAATTCTTAAACTCTGATTCTGGACTTTATCTAACCGTATGTGTGCTAATTGGCACTATTATCATATAAATAACTACCGTAATCCATCCTGCTCCTAATTAACGCAATATACAACTGTCTAATATGTTTGGGATGAATTCCCCATCAATCATTAATCATCGTGTGGAGAACTTTGCAAGCACGGAGCAAGCGGGACATGAGAGCAATTGGTCTTATCTTAGTCGCAACATTTTCATTACTAACCTTAGGAATAGGGATAATTTTTATCAGTCTCCATTGTAACGGCATGTAACCGTTTGAAAAAATCAAGTTATAAGTATCCAATAAGTAAAGCTTAGCAATTGTTGGTAAGTTATACAACATTGAATTGAATTTAAATGCGAGACTAAGCAGACGTGTCGTTTAAAATCGGATAATATGAAATATCATTAAATAATTATTGTGACTAATGTTTTGATACCTAGTTATCTGCGGCGTCAGTTATTTAAGTAAATGTGTCGCGTGTGATTAGTAGGTAACTACCATCTGAGTCATTGTGAAAGATGAACTAAATTTATAGACAAATAGTGTTTGTGTTAGTTATGTCTAACCCAGGATCTAGCCCTTTTGGTCGGAGCCAATTAATACGGCGAAGTCCTCCACCGACGCCAATCGAAGACTTCCATCATAGAGAGCCAAGTCCACCAGCATCCTCGGAGAAGAATGAATTGCCGAGTGAAGTTATTTCTACGCCAGAGATCCAGAAATGGATGGTATCTATAGATACCATTCTGAACGAAGTATGCACCATTGTCGCGGAAGGAAAAATGAACTCGGATCAGAAGCTCCGTGTCAATACTCTTTGCCGGAAAGTCTTAAATGGGACATCTCAAATGGCAATCTTGTACCAAGCCTTAAAGCAGAAAACCATCCAGGCGCACAGCACCATCCAGCACTTACAGGTACACAAGAACGTTTCGAACTCACTTCAACAGTTCAAAGAGGTTGTCGAAACTAAACTCAAACGAAACTAAACTGAAAATGGCTCATATGCCAATATGGTAAAAAAAGGTTCCGACAGCTTTATTCGCCCTGCAAACCTGAGTACTGTTGCAATTTATCCCTCTGATAAGACGAAGACCAGTGACGACACGAAGTCCCTAGTACAGAAAATCATCTCGCCAGAAGAACTAAAACTACATGTCCGTGGCCTGAGAAAAGTCAGAAACGGCGGTGTCATCATTTGCACCGATAGCAAAGGCGACATCGATAAACTGAGAACATCCGAAAAACTAGTTTCATCGGGCCTCAAAGTAGAAGAACCATCAAAACGCCACCCTAGGATCGCTGTCATTGGTGTCCCCGTAGCCCTCACTGAAAAAGAAGTATTTGATTGCATTTACGAGCAAAACATTTCTGATAAGCTGCCGAATACTACTCGTGAGTCCTTTCAAGAAACCATCAAACTGAGCCATAAATCGGGTAAGAAAAACCTTCCTAGGTACCTGTAACTATATACTGGAAGTGCCCGCTAGTACCAGGAAAATTTTAATAAACCAAGGCCGAATTTTCATAAACTGGACATCTTGCCCCGTGAAAGATTTCACGATTGTCACCAGATGCTTCAATTGCCAGCAGTTTGGACACGCAGCCAAGTTTTGCCGAGAATCTAGTCCGACATGCAACCACTGCGGAGTAACTGGTCATTCCTTCAAGGAGTGTAACAATAAAGCTGCTCCCTCCCAATGCGCGACTTGTAAACGCTTCAAAAGTAAATGTGACCATCCAACTGGTGATGTAAATTGCCCGGCACGCAAATTTGCAGAAGACAACTACATCAATTCAATCGATTATGAAGGCGCCTAAGAGCGCCGCCGATCAAATTACTAAGTAAGCACTTAGTCAGTAGTTTACCTCATATTTTATTTGTTAGTTTATAATTAGAATGACAGATCATCTAATTTGTGATCTGGATAGTTTTTCTGTGTCTGAAGCTAAAATCTGTAATGTTGAGGACTGTAAGAATCTGATACCTGTTGGAGGAAAAACGTTAACCCTACTAACACAAAATATCCGCAGTCTAAACCGGAACATCAACGGTTTTGAAGTGTTGCTACAGAACCTTGAGGTTAGCTGTAAAATTATCGTCCTAACAGAATGTTGGCTGTCGAAACAAACAGTTTTACCGTCTCTTGACGGATATTACTCACAAAGAACTGATAGAACCATCAACCAAAATGATGGTTTGGTAGTATATGTAAAAAATAATTTAAAAACAGAGGTAGAAGAACCGTTATTCCAGGACAGTAATTGCTTATTAATTAAATTTTTTCCTGATACAGTAGTAATGGCCATCTACAGGCCTCCTTCTCAAAACATTGACTGTTTTTTGGACTCACTCAACACGAATTTAACAAAAGTATCATCTTTTCAAAATATAATTCTTGTAGGTGACATAAACATTAACATTGCTTCCGGGAAAACCAATGGCCATGCTAACAACTACCTGAATATTTGCGCATTTCATGGACTATTACCCACTCATTACCATCCCACGCACCAGTCCGGCTCATGTTTAGATCATTTCTTTATAAAATCAAAGAAACCAACCCAAACATTTGTAACTAACTCATCGCTTACCGATCATCAAGCTGTTTTACTAACATTGCAAATTTCTTTACCTAGAAAAAACTGCATGCGTAGCGATACTAAAGTAAATATGAAAAACCTTGAAAATGACATATTAAGCGCTATTAATTTTGACCCAGTTTTTAATTCAAACGATGCAAATAATTCTTTAGAGCATTTCATACATTCGCTACAATATGCAATTAAGAAAAACTCATTTGTTAAAATAATGCCTAAATATTATAACATTAAACCGTGGATCACACCCGGTCTCGTTCGATGTATGAGACATAGGGACAAACTTCACCTGAAATCGAAACTGGCACCTGGTGATGAATCACTTTCCGTCACATATAAAAGGTATAGAAATTTCTGTAACAATCTTTTGAAAAAAATAAAAAAACAGTATGATAAAAATGAACTACAAAAGGCAGGAAAAAACAGCAAGCTTGTTTGGAAATTTATAAAAAATATTACTTTTAGATCTAAAAATTCCGAACCTCCCCTTGATTTATTATCAACAGAAATAAATCCGTCCGAATCAACGAATAATGTCAATATTTTTTTTGCTAACGTTGGTAAAAACTTGGCAGAAAAAACATTAAATTCTAGATCTTTGCCTCCTCAAAGTTCACCTGTAACAACTTCTACACTACATTCTTTTGTTTTATTTAAGACCGACGCAAATGAGGTATTAAGAATCATAACCGAGCTTAAGGATATTTGTGCTATTGGCTACGATAACATACCGAATCATATACTTAAAAGATTTAAATATCTAATTGCACCTCCGTTAACTCACATTTTTCAGTTATGTTTATCACAAGGAGTTTTCCCCCAATTACTTAAAAAGGCTGTAGTCACCCCTGTTTTTAAATCTGGAGACAATAACTATGTTAATAATTATAGACCTATTTCAGTCTTAACGGGCCTCTCCAAAATTTTAGAAAAAATCATAAACACTCGTTTAATAAAATATCTAGAAGACAACAAATTGCTTTCAGACAGTCAATTTGGTTTTAGGCCCAAAAGATCAACAAGCCAAGCAGTCCACCGATTGACAAATTATATAAGTACAAGTATGGACAATGGCATGCACACCACTGGTATCTTTTTGGACCTTGCCAAGGCGTTCGATACTATTTCTTGTTCTATATTATTACATAAGCTTGAAACGATTGGGATAAGAGGAACACAACTTCAACTTTTTTCTGATTCAAAATTCAAAATTCAAAAAAAAAAATTCAAAGCATTTTATTTCAAATAAACCATTCACAGGCACTTTTGAAACGTCAAGGTCGGTCAGTCAAAAACATGGAAGCTATTTGCACGTTCCAAAGCGTAGATTTCTATGGAGAAGAACGTGCAAGAAACTCCACGGACACTCTTTTAAATCATGTTCTGGTTTTACAAAATTTCAAGTTACATACATTCAGTCAAAAAAGTATCGGGAATGGATGATTTGTTTATGGTTACAAATTCAAATTTTTGTTTTTTTGTAGTTGTTAGATTGGCACAACTGTTTTCCATTTTGGCGCGGAGTTTGAGTTGCATCTGTTATTTATATTAAATACAGTGCTGGTTTTAGTAATATCATATATAGTGTGTATTGCGAATTTCATAATGGACAAAAATATCGAACAAAGAGTTTGTCTTAAATTTTGCATCGCCAATGGAATTTCGTGTTCGGAGTCACTGAAAATGTTACAGAAGGCTTACGGTGAATCGACTTTATCAAAAACTCGTGCTTATGAGTGGTTCAAAGCGTTCAAAAGCGGTCGAGATGTGATGGAAGATTTGCCTCGCTCTGGTAGGCCGTCAACGTCTGCAACTGAAGTTAACATCGCAAAAGTGAAGGAAATAGTGACTGAAAATACCCATTCAACTCTGAGAGAGATAGCCGCCGAACTTTCTGTATCTCACGAGTCGATCCGTACCATTTTAACTAATCATTTGGGTATGAAACATGTTGCTGCTCGGCTAGTCCCAAAAGATCTGAATTTTCTCCAAAAACTCAATCGCATGAAAGTCGCTGAGGACATGCTAGAACGAGTCAGTTCGGACCCAACATTCATGAAACGCGTTGTTACTGGTGACGAGACGTGGGTTTACGAGTTTGACATGCAAACTAGTCAAAAAGCTTCGGAGTGGCGCCTTCCAACTGAACCGAAACCGAAAAAACCACGCCAAAGTCGATCAAAAGTCAAAGTCATGTTGACTGTTTTCTTTGACTATCGCGGTGTTGTGCACAATGTGCACTCTGAATTCTTACCGGAAGGTCTAACGGTAAATAAAGAATATTATTTGAGCGTTATGCGGCGTTTAAGAGAGCAAATTCGACGAAAAAGGCCAGATTTGTGAAAAGAAAATTCTTGGATTTTGCACAACGACAATGCGCCTTCGCACAAGGCTATCATTGTGAACGAATTTTTAACCAAACACTCAACAAATACCATATACATATGGCATATGTGTGTGTGTGTGGCCATATGGCTCCTGCTGACTTTTTTCTTTTTCCTAAACTCAAATTACCACTTCGTGGCACCCGTTTTCAATCGATAGAAGATATAAAGGAGAATTCGCGGCGAGAACTGAACTCAATTCCGGAAGCAGCGTTTAAAAAATGTTTTGATGAATGGATTATTCGTTGGCGCAAGTGTATCGTTTCTAAAGGAGCATACTTTGAAGGTGATAAAATAAATTTGGATGAATAACAGACATTTTGTGTATTATTGATCTTTTCCCGGTACTTTCTTGACAGAGTAGTATACTTGTTGCTTCTGCATGTGAGGACAATGCAAAGGAAAAAAAAAGGGCTTATTATAAGAATTTTAAATATAAAGATTAAAATAAGCCAATGGCAGTTCAGAGATGACCAGTCTCAACCGACGGCGCCTGTTCACGAACATGACGCGTGTATCGGCACCCTTCAGCTCAACCATTTCGAAGGGAACCGAATGATCAAACCCACGCGCCGCCATCAGCGAGACATTTGAGTGAGCATGACATGCTCTCAACCACCATGCTCGTTCATGTCCAACAAGTAAAACTATAACTACTCACATAAAATGTAAATGGTTTCATGGTACTCACATTTACAAAATTTGAAAAATATGCTTCTACTTTACACAAAACTATGGTTGTCAATGACCAAATAATGAAAAATAAATTAATAAAGAGAACGATTAAGTTCTTACATCAAAAAGAATAAATAAGTAATTAATATAATAATATAATTTGTATGTATATAAGAATAAATAAACGAAATAATGTAAGAACCTTTAAAAGGAGCGAGCATCTCTTCCAAATATAAAAACATAAAAACCTAAAAAGTGGACCTAAGCAGCTGTGACTGTGGAGCAGGACCAGCATTTAGCCAAGCGTTTTTATCGAGGATATAATCTTCCAGTTTATAATACGCTTGTCTACATAGTGTGCGTTTTATGCATGCTTTAAATTTTCTCTCATTCAGTTCGAGAATATCAACTGGTATTTTATTATAAAATTTATCCCATAAAAGAAGTGTCTACTTTGGCCAATCTTAGTGATCGTTATCAATGTGTGAAAATTGGTCAATTTATAAGTTCTGAGCTTAAAAATAGCTGCTACGGATTTCCACAAGGCAGCATTTTGGGTCCTACGTTGTTTCTAATATATATAAATGATCTGTGCAGCTTGCCACTCAAAAATGGTATCATACTGTCATACGCTGATGACACGGCTCTAGTGTTCTCAGCTAAATCAAGAATTGAGGTTTATGAACACGCGCAGAATGGTTTCAATACTGTATCTAATTGGCTTCTTAACAGTCTCTTGACATTAAATTTAGATAAAACAAAATACATTTTATTTACGATTAGGAAAAATAACATTCCGCTTACTAACTTAAACATTTTTGCACATAATTGTAGAACTAACGCTGACAACGCATGCACTTGTTCCACCTTAGCTAAAGCTGACTATGTGAAATATCTAGGTGTAACGATTGACACAAATCTAAATTTTCGTAAACATATTGATGTACTATGCAGCAGAGTGCGGAAATTAATATACATTTTTAAATACTTACGTAACGTAGCCGACTATGATTTAATTAAACCAGTTTATTTGGCTTTGTGTCAGTCCATACTAACGTATTGCATAACTTCCTGGAGTGGTGTCGCAAAGACCATTTTACTTCCCCTAGAACGTGCTCAAAGAGCAATTCTAAAGGTTGCAACCTTTCGCCCTTTTAAATTTCCCACGCACCAGCTTTTCATTGCATGTAAGGTACTGACAGTGCGTCAACTAGCTATTCTAAACATCGTACTGCATCAGCACACTGAACTTCCTTATTACCGAGTACCTTCAGGCAAGAGAAGGAAAGATTTGGTTTGTATTAAACCTCAAACCAAACATGCTTTCGCAAATAGATTTTTTGTGTTTTTGGGACCTTATCTATATAACAAGCTCAACAAGCCACTTGACATAATATAGTTTAAATTATATGAAATGCAGTACAACGCTTGCGGAATATTTAGCAAAACTCAATTACGTTGACACAAAAAAACTGCTAGAAATTTTAGTATGATGTTTATTGTTTCATATTTCTTTGTATTATTTATTTTTGTTCATTGTTTAGAATAGTATTTATTAATAATTGTAAAGTTTGCTTATTTTTAATAGTCGATTAAGATTTATTATTGTATTGATCTAGTTAACATATATAACTGACCAATTTAAATTGCGATGAAGTGAGGGCCTGAAACACAGGTTTAAATAAACCAAGATCGGGCAGGTCGCTATATACATTATAAGTTTCAAGTTAAATATCTTATACGTCAAATTATTGTTAGCCATACACTAGTTTTAAGTTAGGCACTAATTTACCTTTATATAAGATTTTTACTTTATTATCTTTTTGTGGCTATTTATACACATTTTATAGTAAAAGTTTTTATGAATAAATTGAAATTGAATTGAATTGAGTAAGTTATAAGGTTTGGTCCAGGGGCGCTGTCTTTTTTTTTAAACATTTCTGCATTTCCTCATAACTGAAATCTGCCTCAAGAGATGGATTCATTGAATTGATGTTAGGCATCGGGGGAAGTTCAGAGTCCGGTGCCAAGTTGCGCAATAGTTCCTCTTTTTGTTGGTCTGTAGGTTGAAATGGTTCCCTTTTATAGCCCTTAAGGAAGTACAGAGTCCGGTGCCAAGTTGCGCAATAGTTCCTCTTTTTGTTGGTCTGTAGGTTGAAATGGTTCCCTTTTATAGCCCTTAAGGAAGTACAGAGTCCGGTGCCAAGTTGCGCAATAGTTCCTCTTTTTGTTGGTATGTAGGTTGAAATGGTTCCCTTTTATAGCCCTTAAGGAAGTACAGAGTCCGGTGCCAAGTTGCGCAATAGTTCCTCTTTTTGTTGGTCTGTAGGTTGAAATGGTTCCCTTTTATAGCCCTTAAGGAAGTACAGAGTCCGGTGCCAAGTTGCGCAATAGTTCCTCTTTTTGTTGGTCTGTAGGTTGAAATGGTTCCCTTTTATAGCCCTTAAGGAAGTACAGAGTCCGGTGCCAAGTTGCGCAATAGTTCCTCTTTTTGTTGGTATGTAGGTTGAAATAGTTCCCTTTTATAGCCCTTAAGGAAGTACAGAGTCCGGTGCCAAGTTGCGCAATAGTTCCTCTTTTTGTTGGTCTGTAGGTTGAAATGGTTCCCTTTTATAGCCCTTAAGGAAGTACAGAGTCCGGTGCCAAGTTGCGCAATAGTTCCTCTTTTTGTTGGTCTGTAGGTTGAAATGGTTCCCTTTTATAGCCCTTAAGGAAGTACAGAGTCCGGTGCCAAGTTGCGCAATAGTTCCTCTTTTTGTTGGTATGTAGGTTGAAATGGTTCCCTTTTATAGCCCTTAAGGAAGTACAGAGTCCGGTGCCAAGTTGCGCAATAGTTCCTCTTTTTGTTGGTCTGTAGGTTGAAATGGTTCCCTTTTATAGCCCTTAAGGAAGTACAGAGTCCGGTGCCAAGTTGCGCAATAGTTCCTCTTTTTGTTGGTATGTAGGTTGAAATGGTTCCCTTTTATAGCCCTTAAGGAAGTACAGAGTCCGGTGCCAAGTTGCGCAATAGTTCCTCTTTTTGTTGGACTGTAGGTTGAAATGGTTCCCTTTTATAGCCCTTAAGGAAGTACAGAGTCCGGTGCCAAGTTGCGCAATAGTTCCTCTTTTTGTTGGTCTGTAGGTTGAAATGGTTCCCTTTTATAGCCCTTAAGGAAGTACAGAGTCCGGTGCCAAGTTGCGCAATAGTTCCTCTTTTTGTTGGTATGTAGGTTGAAATGGTTCCCTTTTATAGCCCTTAAGGAAGTACAGAGTCCGGTGCCAAGTTGCGCAATAGTTCCTCTTTTTGTTGGTATGTAGGTTGAAATGGTTCCCTTTTATAGCCCTTAAGGAAGTACAGAGTCCGGTGCCAAGTTGCGCAATAGTTCCTCTTTTTGTTGGTCTGTAGGTTGAAATGGTTCCCTTTTATAGCCCTTAAGGAAGTACAGAGTCCGGTGCCAAGTTGCGCAATAGTTCCTCTTTTTGTTGGTATGTAGGTTGAAATGGTTCCCTTTTATAGCCCTTAAGGAAGTACAGAGTCCGGTGCCAAATTGCGCAATAGTTCCTCTTTTTGTTGGTATGTAGGTTGAAATGGTTCCCTTTTATAGCCCTTAAGGAAGTACAGAGTCCGGTGCCAAGTTGCGCAATAGTTCCTCTTTTTGTTGGTATGTAGGTTGAAATGGTTCCCTTTTATAGCCCTTAAGGAAGTACAGAGTCCGGTGCCAAGTTGCGCAATAGTTCCTCTTTTTGTTGGTCTGTAGGTTGAAATGGTTCCCTTTTATAGCCCTTAAGGAAGTACAGAGTCCGGTGCCAAGTTGCGCAATAGTTCCTCTTTTTGTTGGTCTGTAGGTTGAAATGGTTCCCTTTTATAGCCCTAAAGGAAGTACAGAGTCCGGTGCCAAGTTGCGCAATAGTTCCTCTTTTTGTTGGTATGTAGGTTGAAATGGTTCCCTTTTATAGCCCTTAAGGAAGTACAGAGTCCGGTGCCAAGTTGCGCAATAGTTCCTCTTTTTGTTGGTCTGTAGGTTGAAATGGTTCCCTTTTATAGCCCTTAAGGAAGTTCAGAGTCCGGTGCCAAGTTGCGCAATAGTTCCTCTTTTTGTTGGTATGTAGGTTGAAATAGTTCCCTTTTATAGCCCTTAAGGAAGTACAGAGTCCGGTGCCAAGTTGCGCAATAGTTCCTCTTTTTGTTGGTATGTAGGTTGAAATGGTTCCCTTTTATAGCCCTTAAGGAAGTACAGAGTCCGGTGCCAAGTTGCGCAATAGTTCCTCTTTTTGTTGGTATGTAGGTTGAAATGGTTCCCTTTTATAGCCCTTAAGGAAGTACAGAGTCCGGTGCCAAGTTGCGCAATAGTTCCTCTTTTTGTTGGTCTGTAGGTTGAAATGGTTCCCTTTTATAGCCCTTAAGGAAGTACAGAGTCCGGTGCCAAGTTGCGCAATAGTTCCTCTTTTTGTTGGTCTGTAGGTTGAAATGGTTCCCTTTTATAGCCCTTAAGGAAGTACAGAGTCCGGTGCCAAGTTGCGCAATAGTTCCTCTTTTTGTTGGTCTGTAGGTTGAAATGGTTCCCTTTTATAGCCCTTAAGGAAGTACAGAGTCCGGTGCCAAGTTGCGCAATAGTTCCTCTTTTTGTTGGTCTGTAGGTTGAAATGGTTCCCTTTTATAGCCCTTAAGGAAGTACAGAGTCCGGTGCCAAGTTGCGCAATAGTTCCTCTTTTTGTTGGTATGTAGGTTGAAATGGTTCCCTTTTATAGCCCTTAAGGAAGTACAGAGTCCGGTGCCAAGTTGCGCAATAGTTCCTCTTTTTGTTGGTATGTAGGTTGAAATGGTTCCCTTTTATAGCCCTTAAGGAAGTACAGAGTCCGGTGCCAAGTTGCGCAATAGTTCCTCTTTTTGTTGGTATGTAGGTTGAAATGGTTCCCTTTTATAGCCCTTAAGGAAGTACAGAGTCCGGTGCCAAGTTGCGCAATAGTTCCTCTTTTTGTTGGTCTGTAGGTTGAAATGGTTCCCTTTTATAGCCCTTAAGGAAGTACAGAGTCCGGTGCCAAGTTGCGCAATAGTTCCTCTTTTTGTTGGTCTGTAGGTTGAAATGGTTCCCTTTTATAGCCCTTAAGGAAGTACAGAGTCCGGTGCCAAGTTGCGCAATAGTTCCTCTTTTTGTTGGTATGTAGGTTGAAATGGTTCCCTTTTATAGCCCTTAAGGAAGTACAGAGTCCGGTGCCAAGTTGCGCAATAGTTCCTCTTTTTGTTGGTCTGTAGGTTGAAATGGTTCCCTTTTATAGCCCTTAAGGAAGTACAGAGTCCGGTGCCAAGTTGCGCAATAGTTCCTCTTTTTGTTGGTCTGTAGGTTGAAATGGTTCCCTTTTATAGCCCTTAAGGAAGTACAGAGTCCGGTGCCAAGTTGCGCAATAGTTCCTCTTTTTGTTGGTATGTAGGTTGAAATGGTTCCCTTTTATAGCCCTTAAGGAAGTACAGAGTCCGGTGCCAAGTTGCGCAATAGTTCCTCTTTTTGTTGGTCTGTAGGTTGAAATGGTTCCCTTTTATAGCCCTTAAGGAAGTACAGAGTCCGGTGCCAAGTTGCGCAATAGTTCCTCTTTTTGTTGGTCTGTAGGTTGAAATGGTTCCCTTTTATATATAGCCCTTAATCCATCGCATTCGATTCCACATCTTTGAAGCTGTAGTTATCTCGTCAATACTATTGCAATAACCACTCTAACTCTGTTGCCTAGCCTGCTGAAAGGGATGTTTTGAATCAGCAATACCGTTTATAAGTTTTGAGAGATTTAAAGGGGTAGGATTGTGTCTAAATTGTTTGAGCATGAATCTTCTCTGAGCAACAAACTTAGACAAATTAGGATTCCAGTATATTTTTGGTCTAAATTTGCTAGTAGTGTCAGTACATATTTTAATTAGTAGAATACTCTTATTAGCAGCGGTATTAATTTGTTCAATTACAAAATCATATCTTTCTTGAATATTATTTGTTACCACTATGGAACTAAAAGCTACGGTAAGAAGTGTCTTACCGTAGCTTTTAGTTCCATAGTAAGAAGCCGAAGAAGCGGAGTGAGAAGCTGTATAAGGAGTGCCTTATACAGCTTCTAATTGGCTAACTTATAATTACGTACCCTACATTTAGGGGACGTAATTATAAGTCCATTGCCTGCAATTACTGTAAAAATTTAAACTTATTTTTATTATCAAGTGATCGCTTCGCTTCCTAATGTTTCATTTGTTA
Organism: Lacanobia oleracea; assembly: GCA_950371165.1. Taxonomy (NCBI): domain Eukaryota; kingdom Metazoa; phylum Arthropoda; class Insecta; order Lepidoptera; family Noctuidae; genus Lacanobia; species Lacanobia oleracea. Next base: position 2,006,080 of record OX493385.1, read on the forward strand.
CATCCCACTTAAAGGTAACAGCAATGTCCGATGACACAAATGTAACATCAGTCTTATTCTTGTAGGGCGGCCATTTTTCGAGGAAATAAAGCCATTCTCAATCAATTCAAAAATCACTATAATGCTGCAAATTAAAAGTAACAGATTTATTTGGCAACGTTATAGTTGCATTGAGTTGAGTTTGATTATCTGGGGTTAAGGTTTCTGCTTCGGTGGCGGATTGAGAAGGAACAACGGTGCACGTTGGTGACTCTGATCGGCTTTCTGTATAAGTACACTGTGCGAGGATCCGAGGTCGAATTAAAACTTTATTGTTTCCACTATACGCCTACAGATTTTCGACTTATTTTCTATTGAGTCTTCAATATAGCCTTCTGCAACCGTATTGGACTTCCACCCGCCGTGACGCCAAAATTCTCCGAAAGTAGTGACCCGTGTATAGCTGAGGCTCTTCCAGTTTTAAGAAAGTGACAATTTCTCGCGGTATAGCACCTATTTTATTTACTCCCATAGGCTGTCTTGAGCATTAAATTTATTATTATGGTATTGTATGAAAAATCGGTCGGTTTTTATATTGGCTAGACGTAAATTTTAGTATTTTTTCTACAATAGTTACATTTTCTTCGCGTACGACAAAAGACCTGTCAAGGTTCGTCTTCGTATTTTTCAATTTTACTAACAGTAATTTATCTGAATGCTTTTCGATATTATTAACTGTTAGCTGTAATAGCTCGTTATTGCGACACGCTCCACTAATTCCTATGATCAGTACAACCTGTAATGAAAATATTACATAATTAATTTATGCATAATTTAACATTTACAGTATCTTTTACATATCGTAATAAATATTTTAACATTATTGCTAAGCCAGACTAGGATTCATTGCGCCTCCAAAAATTATTTATTTATTTAAACTTCATGTATAATAGTGTTACATAGGCGGACTTAATGCAACAAGGCATTCTCTACCAGTCAACCTTTGGGTTAAAACGAAACACACTGTGGTAGGTATACAGCAAATAAATAAAATATAAAATAGAATATTATTCGGAAAAAAAGAAATATACAAAGAAATAACATATATGATACAAGTAAATGAATAAACTAAATATATATTACCAATAAAATACACATATATTGGTAAAATAATAAACTAATAAATATGATCATCATCTGCCTAGCCTTTTCCCAACTATATTGGGGTCGGCTTCCAGTCAAACCGGATTCAGCTGATTAAACTAATAAATATGATGATTTATAATTATCTTTCTGATTAAGAGAACTCATAATAATAATGACGAAGACCAAACTAAGAATCAGGCTTTCAAGTAGTGTTTTCGGATTTTACGTTTAAAGGAAAATTTAGATTCAGCCTTCTTGATGTCAAGGGGTAGCATATTCCAGAGTTTAATGGTGGTAATGGCATAAGAATTAGACAAAAACCCGGTACAACACACAAAACAAATTAGTAGTAGGCAGTAAATACCTTTATACATAACAGTCTACACACAAATATTAATAACTAACAACATAGATTCATAGGTACCACTTACCTTAGCGGCCAGAAAATTGCAGTCCGGAGCTTCATTAAGAAATTTTTCTATGTTAAGGGCCGTGAAATTTTCTCGCAAGACTTCTCAGGTAGGAAACTTAATTCTGCATTAATAACTTGTTGTTTTGACTCTTCCGGTGTTAAAATACTGTTCTCGTCGCTAGTTTCACTCATATTTTACGATTATTTTAATATTTCAACTCTTCTTTTCAACTCTTTACGCCAGCCACGAAATTTTATTCCCGCTCTTTTATTTAAATTAAGGCGTGTTCCGAAATAGCACCCATGATATTTTATTATTCAAAAGTTATTTATTTATTTAAAATTGGTTTTATATATAATAAGTTACTAAAACTAACAAATACACTAAACTAAAAACAAACTAAAATATAGCATCAAAAAAATTCATCCTCAACGCTGTCAGCTGGTAATGTGCCCAAGAGACTGGCGGCATTGCCACGTTGAATGGCAATGCTTAATCTTTGCCCAAAGTAAAAGCCAGCTCTTGGGTCACGGGAAGTGTCAACCAGCCGTTTCGAAATTTCTTTGAAAAGGCTGTGAGCACAAGGGCCCCACGGCCCCAGGGTTTCAACGCCAAACGGCTCGAAAATATAATTACCAATAAGGTTACTATATTTCCGCCGCTTGAGGTTTTCCGCAGCCGCAGCGGCAGCGCCAGCACAACTCGATGAACTAGGAAGATGGGATGGCGCAAGAGTATCGACACAGGTTGCATCCCACACTAAAGGCCTACCCATCTTCCAAGGAAACAAAGATATGCCGTCCGGTCTTTTGCCATCGTCTCGTGCCAAGCCATTGGGTTCTAAAACGGCTGGAACGCCGACAATGACGAGAGCTCGTCGGATTACGCCTGTCGTGCAAAACGGCCTGTACTGCGGCTACAAGAAAGGCCGTGGTGCCCGAGGCTGTTGACAACTTCACCACAGTGACAGCGATGAGGAGAACAACAAGGGGCTCCTACACGCAAAGAAGCAGCGAGGCGAAAAGTGGTGTCGTCGAACAAAGTGCCTAGGTTCGACGATGGTAGTGCATGAAGCCAAAGGCCCGACTCCCATTTTCCCACAGCCAGCAGGCGTGCACGCTCAGCAGTAGTAGCAGACGTGGACAGTAAGTTATTCTGAACTACTCTGCAGAGCGGCTCGTCCCACCGCCTCTGGGAAAATGGTTTGTCAGGTAGGTCAGTATTCGGACAAGCGAGTTTCCAGGCATTGATAGCATCGGTGAAGCACGGCACATCAAAATTAACCAGTGTGGAAGCCAGGATATTCCTGATTAATTCCTCAGTGCCGTGAACCGAAGATATAAAAGCCAGTAAGCTTTGCCGAGTCCTCCCATGCGGATGGGAAGGGAAGCTTGTGCCCAAGCTCGGTCGTCCAAGGCCACATTCAAAATTAATGACAAAGTGCGTCGAATAATTTGATCCATTTGGTCTAAAAGATGAGTGTGCTTCCATAAATGGGAAGCACGAAGAAAATATGTCAATTTAGGGCCGAAACAGCAGAAACGAATTATGGTGATAGCCGAATGCATGTTGATTTGGAGCAATCTTTCCGAAATGTCATCGAATTTTTGGATATTTTCTGCAATAAAATCGGGAAACGAAGTATCAAAGATTGGAGATCCCAGGAGACGAAGAGAGCTTTTTTCAATAATTTGTATTACAGGTGCTACTGTTTTAAATTTTGAAAGTGACAGTTGTCTGTCAGTATGGTCCGCTAAGAATAATTCACATTTCGAGAGGTTGAGATCAAGGCCAATGGAATGGAGTTCATTTTTTAACAAAATTAGGTCATCTAAAACTGAATCTACTTCGCCTCCCAAGGTTCCGTAAATTAAACGTAATCTAAATTTAACGTTTATACCAAACGTTAAATTTAGAATTTAGCTTACAAACAATTGGGTGAATGGCTAAACTAAAAATCACTGGCCCGAGGGGGTCACCTTGTTGACAGCCAACAGCAGATTCCAGTAAGTTGTCCCGATACAGTAATTTAGATGGGTGTCTGTAGCATTGCCAAAGGAAACTATAAATTTGGGGTAATTCTTTTTTAGCTTCTGCCAACAAGATATCCCTGTTTACTGAATTGAAGGCGTTCTTTATGTCAAGCTTCAGAACGACCTCACCTTTCCCAGAATTTAGGTAGGTCGACAAAGCGTGTACAGCAGCCTCACAGCCCCCTCTGGAGCCGTAACCTAGCTGCAGGGGCTGAAATTTATCCGAAACAGCCTCACCATAAAATTTACAGCAAATCTTGGCTGCCATACGACGATAAGTGGTACCCACGGCAATGGGACGAATGCTACCATCTTTTTTACGCAGTGCACATAGATTGGCGCCATACAGAACGTCGATGATGGCTTCGGTCACATTGCCGGAGAGCATAAGGTTAATCAGAGCCGTAAGCTCCTTCAAGAGCAACTCACCAGCTTCCCCAGCGCCAGCACAAAGTAGGTCCTTTAGATGCTGAGGAATAAGGCCGTCGAGGCCGCCGGCGGAACCGCTCCGGAATGAGCAAACGGCTGTGACTAACTCTCGACCTGAAATGGTGAGGGAGTGCATGTTCGGATCAGGAGGGTCGGGAAACGAAAGATCATCAGCTGGGGCAGGGTGTTTGGACTCCAGAGCTGCTAGTGTTTCTGGAGAATACGGTGCCACCACATCACTGCTGAAGAGAATCCTGGCAGCTCCACTTATATCACCTTCCCCTAACTTCGTTTCCACCAGATGGGATATACCTCGTGAAGAGGTATATCTTTGTGTGGAAAAATTTTGATCTAAATTTTGAGCCGAAACATTACAATTTTCTTTTACTTGTGCAGTTAAAGTCTTTTTTGATGCTGAATTCTTTTGAATGTGAATAATTTTTTTTATTTTTTTTTAAACTAATAATAGGCACGCGCTTGACCACCATCTCACCTGATGGTAAGCGATGATGTGGTCGAAGATGGAGCACGCCTGCCTAGAAGCAACCTATTCACTCTTGACTTAAAGACTCCCAGGTTGTAGCTATCGGGAAACACAGACTCCGGCAGGGAATTCCACTCCTTAGCTGTACGCATTATGAATGTGTTCCCAAAACGTTTTGTGCGTGTGGGTGGGATGTCCACCATGTACCGGTGGCGCATCGCCGTTCGTCTTGTGGTCCGTTGATGGAACGGGCTTGGCGGAATTAAATTATGCAATTCCGTCGCACATTCCCCAAAATGCAACCGGTAGAAAACCGACAGGCTAGCAACTCGTCGTCGATGCTCAAGACTTTGGAGCTTCGTCGCGACGAGCCTCTCATTGCCAATGATCCTCTTGGCTCGTTTCTCAATTGACTCAAGGGCATCAAGCTGGTATCTCGCAGATCCGTCCCAAAGATGAGAGCAGTATTCCATACACGATCGAACTTGCGCTTGATAGAGTTTGAGCAGCTGTTCCGGCGTGAAGTACCGTCTCACCTTTGATAGGATCCCCAACTTCTTTGCAGCCACTTGAGCTTTTGCCTCTATGTACCTAAGGGCCAAAATTGAGAGTAGATGTTAATGTAACCCCAAGAAGCTCAAGTTGGTCGGTTATCGGCACGGTTGCACCTCGGAAAGATGGAGCTGGGTGGAATTGGCTCCTTTTGGCGGAAAATAGACACGCTTGGGTCTTAGCAGCATTGAACTTGACCAGATTGGCATCGCCCGATTCAGAGACAGCCTGTAAGGACACATTCAAGCGCTCAACCATAGCCTCCCGAAGAGACCGGATCTGCGACCCACCAGCTCGTGCGTCGGACACGTATCTCTCAGCAACAGTGCTGTCGTCTGCATACCCAAAGGTACCGGGTTTAAGAAGATCATTAATATGCAGCAAGAACAGTGTTGCCGAAAGCACCGACCCCTGAGGAACCCCGGCATTAATATCCAGCAGTCCAGACGAGCAGCCATCTATGACCACTCGGATAGACCGATCCCTCAGGAAATCTGCAATCCAATCACACAAACCGGCGGGCAGACCGAAGGAAGGAAGCTTACTAATAAGGCTATCGTGCCAGACCCTGTCGAAAGCCTTCGAGATGTCAAGGGAGACCGCTAGTGCCTCCCCGTGCTTTTCTATGGCTTCACTCCAGATGTGAATGGCATACGCTAGAAGATCCCCAGTTGACCGATTTTGGCGGAACCCGTATTGTCGGTCACTAAGGATATCATTTCCTTCTAGGTACGCCAGGAGCTTATGATTCAGCACGCGTTCCATAGTCTTACAGAGTATGGACGTTACCGAGATGGGTCTATAATTCGACGGGTCAGCTCGACTACCCTTCTTGGGCACGGGTTGCACGTTAGCTTGCTTCCAAGCCTTCGGCACCTTTCCAGTCTCAAACGAAAGGCGAAATAGGCGTGTCAAGATCGGAGACAACTCAGGCGCACAAGTTTTCAGAACAATTGCCGGTATCCCGTCGGGGCCACTAGCCTTGTTCACGTCTAGGTTACGCAGCACCCTACGGACGTCCTTCTGATGAATGCGAATGTTCGACATGCTCGACTCGCATCCACCAGGAGAAGCAGGGAGCCTCGCGCCACCGGGATCCAGACGCGAAGATTGCGCAAACAAGTTCGCTTTCTCCTCAGCGGAGTGGGCCAGCGTCCCGTCGGGTCTCAGCAGTGGTGGTAGTAAGGGGCGGCAGAAGTTCGATTCGACCGACTTAGCCAGGGACCAAAAAGCCTTACTACCTGCTGGGTATGAAGCAAGTTTGTTCCCTATTCCGCTGATGTGGTCAAACCGTGCCCTCCGCAGCACCTTCTTGCAGGACTTGGCAGCCCTGTTGAAGGCTCTCTTCTTCCGAGTCACGTCGCTTGCTTTGCACGTGCGAGCGTCGACCCATGCCAGATAAGCCGCGTGCTTAAGCGCATCAGCGCGATTGCACTCGGCACTAAACCATGGACGAGCTTCGCCAGACATAGTTATGTCAGAGAACGGAATGTAGTACTCCATTCCCCTCCGCAACACATCCGTTACGGCGTCTGCGCACGACGAAGCATCAGTCGAAGAAAAGCAAGTAGGCTGCCAAGGATAACATGCGAAGAAAGATCGCATGCCATCCCAATCTGCTGACCTGTACCGCCATACCCGCCGTGTGCCTCTTGGGCTAGGATCGGGCGGGGAGTAAACGGACACAGACTTCACCAGACAGTGGTCGGAACTACCCAGTGGTGAAGAAATCGACACCGAATAGCGGTCTGGATCCGTTGTCAGCAAAAGGTCCAAGCAATTGGCAGTGTGCGAATCAACATCCGGCACCCTCGTTGCCTCCTGGACCAGCTGGGTAAGATTCAGCGCTAGGGCTAGCTTTCTCGTTTCTCGTCCAGCATGGTCTGTACACTGGTATGGGAATAGCCACTCCTGATGGTGGGCGTTGAAGTCCCCCAGTAACACCAATTGGGCAGAAGGGTACCGTTGCTGAGCCGCATCCGCCGCCTCACTCAGGTGCTGTGTGAGCTTAGTTGTCTCCAAATCACCGCTGTGCGAACGGTAGACACAAGCGTAGACAATTTTATCCAGGCCTGTGTCCACTAAAACCCACAGCGTTGAGAACCTGGAGTCCTCAAGATTACGGAGACGCCGATAACAGATGTCGTCACGGGCGTACATACATACGCCCGCACGTGGTTTGAAATGGTGCTCCAGGGTAAACCCTGGGTACGAAAGGTAAGACACGTCTGACGGACACCTGATCTGCGTCTCGGAAAGGAACAGGAGTGCTGGTTTCTCAGTCTCCAGGTGGTGATGGACTGCGGCGAGATTTGAGTGCAGACCTCGAATATTGCTGAGGTGCACAGCTGTACAGCTTTTTTTATTTTGTTCCTTTTCGTCATGTTGAGAGTGAAGGTTGTTGAGGAGAAGGAAGTGAAATGAGGTTCCAAGCTGCTACCCTCAGGCACGCTCTGACAGGACGATATCATTGGGGGACTAGTCTGGAGACTGCGGGGACGCCCGAGCCCCCCCGGGAATGTCCATCGGGTCCTCCCCATCTGGTCGCCAGCCAGCACGATGGCGCACCCCGGGATTTTTCGTCAGTTGGCGGGGCAGCCTTTCATGTGTGGCTAGAACACTACTTGGGCCCCCAACTAACTGCGGTCGGCCAGCGGCGCACCGTGCCTCGGATCCCGCTACCCTCCGCGACTAGTCTCCCGATACGCCCATATCAACGCGAGCCTGGTCGGTCTGCCTGCATTGGAACAACCATTTCGACTCAACTCCTCTGTATTGGCTACACTGGGCATCGTACCGGAACACGGCTAGGCCGTTTGGCGGTACGCCTTTGCCCAGTGGGTGGTCACAAGCCATCGGCCGAAGCCTACCACCAGTTAGTGTCACCTGATTAGCACCACCCGGGGGCCACGTGTAGGGTCTAGCATTGGGTATTCTCCTACGGACGCGGGTGATTCGGCCCCGAATTCTGTAAGGGAAGGTGAGCAGTTGTTCCCAGGCACTTTGGGAATTCTCCCGGGCAGCAAGGCGCACGCAACCAGCTAGGTTTTGTGCGACAAGAGGTCTAGCGCCGCGGGGAACTCGCTTCAAAATCGGAACCGAGTTTTTTAATTTTGAAAGGGTTTTCCAAAAAGGGTCTGTAGAAGATGTTGTCGAAGGTGTGGATGTAGGTGTTGAGACAGAGTCTGAAGGTGCATTTGGCGATTTATGTACCTTCCCAAAAACCGTGCCTGGGTACAAAGCGGGCATCTCTCCAGGGTGGTCAGCGATGTTGAAGGTTGACTAACACTAGCACCCACCACATCGCTGCTTGAACTATTATTCATAAACAATAATAAAACTATATTAAAATAAATTTAATAAACTATTTTAAAACGAAATTAAAAAGAAACTTAAATAACTGAACAAAAATAAAACAAAATATAGATTGAGCAAAACTGTTAAAGGCGCAAACGCGCTGGGGCTTGATGTGTTCTGCCAAGCAGGAGTAGCGCCAGCAACCGATGTCGCGGGTAACCAATGGAAGCAAGACGCATATTTCAGAAATAATCATTCTTTCGAACTACATGAACTTAGAGGGCTATATTGATGATTAAAATGGTTATAATTCTTTAGATAAATACGCGTTACGGTCGCAGATCGCATTTGGTCCACATACAGCTTCACACTGACCGGCAAATTGCAAAAAACATAAAAATATTTGAATTTCGCGGGCTACCCTGGAGCATCCACCTTAAGAAAATTGCATCGCGGACGAAGTCGCGGACGAAGTGTAGGGTTAATTGTTGTTAGTATTTTTCAAAAAACATTTTATCGTCGGTGCGCTTGCCAAATCTGATGTGTTTTTCATTAAGTTGACAAGATAGACAATAATCTGTTGTATTTCATGATGATTATAGTTGATATACTTGATTTTTAAGGATATTTAGTAACAAGAAATATCATAGAAATACACATATTATATATGGCCTGACCTCTTCTATGTAGTATGTTTCTCTTTTTTTTTACTATTGATAGGCACGCGTTAGACCACTATCTCACCTGATGGTAAGCGATGATGAGTTGAATCGTTTCTCCGGGACTCGTCGGGTTTCATTGGCTCGGCGTTTTCTGGTGGTCGCCACTATTGATTCTGGCTTTCAGGAGTTGCAGTGGCTCGGAAGGTGTGTGGCGGGCTTGTCCAAAAAAAATACCTACAAAATTAAGTTGATAAATTATCCAGTGTGCAATTAATAATTTTCGAAATTTTCGAGCTCGCTTCGCTCGCTCCTGTATTCTACGTTGTCTACGTTCTTCAGCTTTCCTGTATCTTTCAACAAAGTCACTTGATATGGACATCTCCTGAAATCTATACGCGACTGAAAAGTTTGATTTACTGTCCTAAGTTTTCTGTACATGGTAGTTACAAATCTCATAATAAAACCTCGGTGAAAAAAAAATGTATTTTATTTGTTGCGCAGTGTAATTTTCGAGCTCGCTTCGCTCGGTTTTGCATTCAACACTCTCATGTGTAGAAAACTGTGTGTGTAACTTTTGTGCATTATGTCAAAAAAGTTTCTTCTATTGAAATTTTTTCACTCCATCTCCACTCCATGAGATGGAGTGAAAAAACTTCAAGCTCGCTTCGCTCGCTCTTGGATTTTAATGTCTCTGAGATTCTTAACCTTTTCTGTATGAGGTAAAATATGTATATTAATTGCCATTAATATCTAAACATAAATAACTTTTTGCCTCATAAAAATCAAACCGCTCGCTCTTGTATTCTATACTCTCAAAATCGACGACGACGTTTTGGGATTCATAGCACGTACCTACAGCAATTCAGGCAAAAAAAAATCCCCTTCATTCCGCAATTCCACAGACGCAGACGGAACCGCTTTTGCTCTATACGTTTGTCTCACTATAACACTAAAGAAAAATGAGACGATTGAGCGTCTTTTTAGAAATGCCAGCAATTTGGAGTATGACTTGATATCAATACCATGTTTTGTTTTCACAGTGCTTTTTAGCATTGAATAGTAGTAAGTACCACAATGAGCTTGACTTATATTTTTGAGAAAGTTCCATGAAATAGGCTAAAAACACACATTCTTAAAATAAATTTGCATCTTTGCTTGTTTTCTATAACATGAAATTTTGATACGCTTGTAAGAGTATCTATCGGTCGATTTTTCGGGCAAGAGGTTTAGAGTGGCCTTTTTCGCTGCCTCATATAAACAATACAGCGAAAAGCAAAACGTGCGCGGAACAATTTTTACTTGTTCACCACAAAAACAGCCAGTATTACTAATAATAAATTAATATGTTTGTGTTTCGTTACACATAAATTCAGGTTGTAATTTATGGTCAAAATTAATTAAATTAAAGAGTGAAAGGTTTATTTTTTATATTTTATCTCCCAAAGTTAATTTTATTCATAAAATGTTGACCACTTTTCTGACATAAAAACTGCTAAGATTTAAAAAAGTACCGTTCGTTTTAGACGGAGCATCTTGATAAACCGTGTGTTTTACCTTATTACGCAACGCACAAGTACATAATGAGATATAATACGACATTGACATTGGTGAAATAACTATTCTTTAAAGGTGGGTCTACGCTAGACGAGCAGAGCACGAGCGGAGCTCGAGCCGAGCCAGAATTCGCGTGTGGACCGACTTACGAGCCTCGAACGAGCGCGCTGCGAGCGTTTGGCTCGTGCTCGACTGAGCTCCGCCTATTGTCGGTTTTTTAACGAACACAAAGGGATTTGCATGCGTTCGAGGAGAGTGATTGTTGTAGGCTCGTTGTACGTCCACACTTGACACCGCGAGTAGAGTGGCTCGGCTTGCGCTCAGCTCGTGCTCGGCTCGTCTAGCATAGACCCACCTTTAGAGGAGAGTGATTGTTGTAGGCTCGTTGTACTTCCACACTTGACACCGCGAGTAGAGTGGCTCGGCTTGCGCTCAGCTCGTGCTCGGCTCGTCTAGCATAGACCCACCTTTAGAGGAGAGTGGTTGTTGTAGGCTCGTTGTACGTCCACACTTGACACCGCGAGTAGAGTGGCTCGGCTTGCGCTCAGCTCGTGCTCGGCTCGTCTAGCATTGACCCACCTTAAGAATGGCTACACGTACCGTTCTTATTCGTTTTCGCTGCGCAATCTAATGTCTGTTTTTTAATCTCGGAGACTAAGTTGACAACTTCAAATGTCAAAACACTAAATGCTATTGAAATCTATGTCAGTTTGCCATTTTCACTCGTCAATTTAGTCTCTGAGATTACAAAAACAGACTTTAGTAGCGCCAATTCGAAACTATTATGTTACTAGCAACCCGCCCCGGCTTCGCAAGAGTGCAAGTGTTTATTTAGCCCAAACCAACAAAGTGAACATTTAACCACCAGAGTCAATAATATAGTGGTTCAGTCAGCTGAAATAAAAAGTGCAACAGACAACCGATAACGACGCGACGTCTGCTCTCGGGCTTAGCTCTCGAGTGTACAGCAGTTCGAGAGATCTCTACCTCCGTTATAATTATTTGGTTGCGCGACATACTTTTATTTTGAGCTAACTCCTAAGATATTCATCCAAATTAAATGGTGTGAACGGCTATTTTGCTCTAACTTAAACACTCAAGATGAGTAGCATATTTATTGAGATAAGGATTTTTACTAAATTGGTGAAAACATTTCTGCAAAAAAACCTTACGAGCATTTAAAAACCCGCATCTAAATTAGTTTTAAAGATCTAAGCATACATAGTGATGTGTACTATGTAGTGAAAAGTACTTGGCACTCGTGCTTCTGTACCTACTGCCATGGTCCTACTCCGTACACACTCCCATTTAACGCCCTTAGTGCCATGTGCCCGGCCTGGACGATGCCATCTAGTGACGCAAATTCAAAACTTTAACCTTATAAATTTACTTGATTTTGACACTTTTGTGCTGCCTGTAGTTACTGAGACTCTCTAGCATAGTCGGCAGTGATCTCATTAGGCTGGTTGCCACCTCACAGGTTCCAATGTAACCGTCTTACCAAACAAAGCTGCTAAATAAAAACCTTGTATTAAAAATAACCATTTATTCTTTCCGTCACATTAAAAACCTATAAAACAAAGCAATATATTACAACAATTATGTGAACTTGGCTTTAAAAACAGAGATAATGAAGGCACCGGCTTAACTCTGGACATATTTGTCTTCGGTGTAGAAGCTATTTAACATCAATTTGAGTGGTTGTGGTGTGCACAGGATAGCCTCCCGTACTTGTAAACATAGTATTTAAACCTTAAGATGTCATAAATACTAGTACTTATACAATGTTAGTTACACATATTACACAGTTTCGTTTAATAAGGTACTTGTCACTCATTAAGTATTATGGGCTCAATTACAAAACAAATACAAACCGCTAATTTGCATCTTTGTTAGATCGAGGAGTGGACGTAATCTGATGAAGCCGATTATTATTTGGTTTATGGAAAAGTCCGAATATTTACATTTAGGTTTGAGTATAGGTCGGTCTCAGTTGCATTTAATAAGTAGCACATTACAGACTATTTTTATTACAAGATTGAATTAAAAAAAAAACCGTTTATTTCTCAGTTCGTCTGTTAACACAAATCAGTTTGTATGATAGGTACAAGCAGTTACATTGTCATTGTGCGAACTGATTTTGCCATTTTTGTTAGAATTATCTACCTACGTCAATATTTCAGTTTTTATATAAATATTTATGAACAAAAATATATAATAATATGTTTCTACAGCACGATTAACTATGCAAATATTTATTTATAATATAGTAAGCGTGGCGCCTACCGCCTACACCTGACACCACACCATGAGCTTCGATGCCGCCATTTACAATTATTACTAACATACATTTATTTCCGTGACACTACTACAATACTACACAATTACGACATTCTGTAAACAGTTCAAAATGTAAAATTGACAGTGGATTACAATATTTATGAGTGAAACCGTCAGTCTCGTGCGTGAGCTAGCAAAATCTATTGTATCTTTGTAACATTAACATATTAGTGAAGGCACAGCTTACAAATATGGCGGAGCTTGAATAAACGCGCGTGACCTTTGCTTGTGAGTACTTTAACTTACAAACATCACGCGCGCTGCTCAGTTGCAAAATCTGTACCACAGCTGTTGTTTTAGCTTGGCAATAGCATTCGTTGAGCGATTCATATTGAATTACATTATTTATTTCAAATATGGAAATAATACTTAAAGAAACAACTTTATAAAGTCGTCCTGACGCTACATCATTCGTGATCCTTAACATTTAATTTTTTTTACTAAACAATAGTTTTCGGCTTTCTGGAATGGCTATAATGGAAAGAACAATGACCGCTGTTGTCACGCTAAAATGATATTAGTAACGGTTAGTACTATTCGATGAAATAGACATCAAAAATATCTAATTCTGCACTACATTCAGCTAACTAGGCGTTTGAAGATTGAAATAAATCACAAACACGATATTGAACGATAATTATTATTACTTTTTACATCTCTTAACACAATTTGTCGAAGAGTGAAGTGTCAATCAGATAAGAAGTCGGAACTCTTCGCATAGGCAACAAAACGGCTAAAAATTAAATAGTCTAAATATTTTGTTCCAGCTAAAAAACCCTTAGTGTAACCGCTACCAGTTCGCTCTCATCATTGTAACAGATGAGATCTTCTTTGATGATTGCATTCGCTGAGCCATGTCGTTTACGTAATGCCAATCTGTCAGTCGATTTTGTAAACATGTCGAAGTGAAGGCTCAGGTGAAGTGATCACGAACTGAGCTGTCATTCCATCTTGATTACTTGGATTGGCAGCTCACTTCGTGATCACTTCACCCGACATGTTTTCAGAATCGCAGTGCAGTGGCTTATGAGAAGTAGCGCAGAGTGCGAGAGGTGTGGCGTGGTGTGGTGTGGTGTGGTGTGGCTCCGTTATAAGACGGAGCGGTACGGCTTGAGCTCGAAGGCGGCGGCGAGCGCCAGGTGGTCGGAGCCGTACACGTGGTTGGGCAGGCGCCCCAGCACCTCGCACTCCGCCTCCGTCGGCAAGCGCAGGCGCTCCACCAGCCTTAATGGACTGCGGCAACTGAAACAGATTATATTTTTAATTAAGCTCAGGCTGATTTTACGAATAAACTTTAATTATCGTTCTTACTAATTATAATAATGTATTATCTTAATGTAATTGTGTGTATTGTATGTTTTGTGTTCTTTTTTCCGGTTGTGGCAACTGAGCCGATATCGACTATTCTGCCAGTGTCACGTCTTGACGGCAGCAGAGAAGCAGGCCGTCGAAATTTGTACTTCGTGGTAGATGTTAGTTAGGCTGAAAGGACGAACACATGAGTTAGTAAGACAAATAATCTAATTTACAAGCTACACACACAAAACATAAACTAGTTTATACTATACACAGGCTATTTGCACACACGTTACGCACCAATTAAAATTTTAAATCATTCTCATTTAGGAATGTGGCCAAAATATTTATTAATTTAGGGGAGAAGTGGGAGAAAAGGGTATGGAAGTTGGTTGGGAGAGGAATGTTCAATTTGGATTTTGTCTCCTAAGGTGAAGGGGTGGGTCTAAACATTCCACTTGAAGCGCATCTATGGGAGAGGATTTCATTGCTCCAATAACAATTCATAGGCATTTGGACTGGATGCTGTCTAATTTTTTAAGCGCGTCTTTGTTGCAGGGCTCAATAAGGTAGCTGCAGTAATCCATAGCGCTTCTGACCAACGCATTATAGACTAGTTTGAGGGTATAGGGGTGAGCTCCCCACCATACCCCGGCCAAAGTTTTCAGGACCGACACCCCCAGACAATCTTGAGTCCAAAGTTAGTCCCAGAAACCTAGCCTTATCTTCGACTGGAATGCTTTGTCCATTAATGTATATATCAACAGAAGGTACAAAACGCTTGCGTGTAAAAATTACGGCTTTACTCTTTGGTGCACTTAAAGACATACCATTGTCAAGTAGCCATTGGTCTAATGAAGCCAGAGACATTCATCGAAAGTGCAGCATCTTGAATGGAACTGCCACATACCATTAATGTAATATCGTCAGCATACTGAAGGATTTTGCAGTCGAAATTAAGGTAAGACGGGAGGTTCGTATAGATGTGTATAATGGGGGACTAAGAACTGATCCTTGAGGTAATCCTCTCCAGACCGACCTTTGTTCAGAGTCACCCCCTGGTATTCTAAATTGAATGGTACGATTGGTAAAAATGCTACAAATGATGCGACGAATCCTAGCCGGGACTCTCAGCTCGTGCAGCTTTTGCCTGAGATTAGGGAGGAGAACCAAATCATAGGCAACTGATATAATTATCCAGAAAAACAGCAACCACAGACTGGTTCCTGCTGAGGGCCAGCCGGACCTCTGACGTGAGGATACACTATCAGCAGTGCCCAGACCTTTTCTAAAGCCGAATTGAGTCGTTGGGAGCAGTTTCCTGTTTTCCACCAACCACACTAACCGGTTTCTGACTAAATGTTCTAAAAGTTTGATAAGTATGGACGATAAAGCAATAGGTCTGTATGAGCAATGATCATTAGGATCTTTGCCTGGTTTTAAAATCGGAAAGACAACTTGTACCTTCCACTCTATGGGAATGTAGCCGGAAGTAAAACAAAAATTAGCCAGGTCCAGGTAATATTTGTGAGTTTTTGGACCAGCTTTAGAAATAAAGGAGTACGGGAATCCATCCACGCCCGGCGCGGATACCTTGACATGGGATAGAACAGTTTTTAGCTCCTCTAAGTCGAATGGCCTGTTCATTGGGTTGTCAATGTTGTCTGCATCATCAATGTCAACACTGGTTTCCTCAACACTTGGAACATAGGCTGGAGCGATTTTCGAGATAAACTGGTATCCCGGTTGTACCGTGAGGTTGTTAGAAGAGGCAGGTGCTAAACTGATCCTAAAAGGCCTTCCGCCAAACCACCGAAACCGGGGTGAACGGACTCAGCGAACTACAATATTTTGCCCAACCTACGCGTTTTTTCCTTTTTAGGAATTTCCTGGACTTGGCTAGTATCTGTTTGAAGGCAATAAGGTTATCTAGGTTCATATTGCCGTTGACTGTCTTTTCAGCCTCATTCCTGGCCTTGACCATGTTAGTGCATTCCCTATCCCACCATGGCGGGGAAAGAAGTCTACCGGATTGGGTTTTTTTTTTGGACGGAAAACAATCATCAGCTGTAGAGACGATAGTGGAGGAGAAGGACAAAAACAATTCTGGGCATTATCTCTATTAACTTCTGAAAGGGAAGATATTCTTAGGTCCAGAATTTTAGAATATAAGTCCCAGTCAGCTGAATTTAATTGATGTTTTAAAAGAGGGGGGGAAACTTTTAAAGGAATATTTTTGGAAGAGAATTCAATTATGATGGGGTAGTGATCACTTCCATAGGTCATATCCAAGCGACGCCAAATGAGTAGACTAGACATATTGGATGAGCAGAATGTCAAATCAACACAACTATTATGTTGACCAGGTGCAGACCTGCGTGTAGCACTGCCATTGTTGTTCAGACAAAGGTTGAGATCATCCAATATATCAAGCAAACATATGCCAAAGTTATCGCAAGTATCTGACCCCCAACGATAATGGTGGCAATTAAAATCACCCATGACAAGTATCGGTCCACTAACGCTATAAAAGGAAAACTTATTTATATCCTCAGCCGCAACAACATTTATGTCGTTACCACCAAAGATTAGAGGAATCTGGGTGAACGAGCAACCTGAAATTACTCCCAGGCAAAAGCCATGTCTCAGCAATGCCGCAGATCGATGGTTTAAATTTATTAATTAAAAAAGAAAGATCAGACTTTCTGGGAGTAATACTCCTCACGTTGTACTGGAGAAATATCAGGGGATGGAATGTTATGGATATAGTTTAGGATAGAGGTCAATTTTGATGCAACGTGGTCAGGTATAGATTGGGTTGGACTTGCAAGAGCAGACATTAGCATGTCTGTGATTAAATTTAAAATATTTGTCGATTTATCCTCTTGTCTGTAAAATATTTGGCTCAACAGCTCCCATTGGAAGGACACAGTCGTTCTTGGATGGGGAATAGGAGTAATTTTGAGTGAGGTTCAGGTGAGCACGTCTATCCAGGTGAAAGGGGTGTATACCCCTTTCACCTGGGTTTGGGTTGGGTTTGGGTTTAAAAAGTACCGTTTTACGGTATGAGGTTTGGGTTACTGGGATGGGACTTGAGGACTGCTATTGTGATTTATTCACAGTAACCTTGTTGCGTGGGGAAGATTTGGAGACTTCAGCATATGATCTGGACATAGGTGGGAAAACCCGGCTTGTGTCCCCGCATACGAAATCGATTTTTCCGCCATCAGAGCTTTGATATTCTTCTGTCGGCCCAATTCAGGACAAGCACTGTCATTTGCGAAATGGTTGCCAGTACACGAAACACAGAAACTCAATTCAGGGGTGACTTCACATCCATCACCTGGATGATCTGCACCACACTTAAAGCACCTAGGTTTTGATCTGCAAAGTGTGCGGGTATGTCCAAAGCGACAAAAATGGTAGCATTGAACCGTTGGGTAGGTTAGGTTTAGGTTAGTTGAGTGTTACACACTCAACTGGGAGAGCCGAGTAGAAGCTGTACACACGCTTAGGTAGGACTTGTCCGTCAAAAGTTAGCACAACAGACTGTGTGGGCTTCCACTCAGTCACACCAGAAGAGGAAACCTTACGGTTCATCCTTCTGGCTTTGATAACGGAGCCACAACCCTCAGGGACCTGAATATTTACGATGATTTCCTCTTCTGACCACTCAACTGGAATATCCCTTACAATACCCATTCTTGTAATGTCGAATTGTGGAATGGCAGCCATGTAGTTGGTTTGGGATAAAATTTTATTGTTAAGGTGAATGCTCCAGGGTAGCCCGCGAAACTCAAATATTTTTATGTTTTTTGCAATTTGCCGGTCAGTGTGAAGCTGTATGTGGACCAAATACGATCCGCGACCGTAACGCGTATTTATCTAAAGAATTATAACCATTTTAATCATCAATATAGCCCTCTAAGTTCATGTAGCTCGACAGAATGATTATTTCTGAAATATTCATTTTGTCGAGCTACATGAACATATATCGCGGATCGTATTTGGTCCACATACAGCTTTACACTGACCGGCAAATTGCAAAAAACATAAAAATATTTGTTTTTCGCGGGCTACCCTGGAGCATACACCTTAAGGAAACTGTTTGCGTCCTGATGTGACGAACTCGACTGACACACGATTTCTGCCTATACGTTTGATCCCATCGAAGCGTATGTTATTCACGTTATTTATCGTCAAAAACATACCAAACTTGATAGGTTGTAGCACTATATATATAAGGCTATATATATATATGTATAAGGCAGATTATCTCTAGAGCGGTATAAAAATGTCTGCTGATTATGTTTTTCGCAATCTTCGGTTTTAATATTAGAAGATGCAGGGGGCGAACTAGCGACCCTCTTGTGACTAGATGTGTCCGTATCCATAATAGGATCCTGTTATTTCGGTGTCATGGGGGAGAGTAACTGTTATTCCGGGGGAGGGATCAAATAGTTCATCCGGGGGGTCAGGATCAGGGGGCTTTTTCGAGTTCATATTGGCTTATTCTAGTGAATAAAGGACAGTTACAGCTAAAAACAAACCTTGTACCAAGAACACAAACACAAGAAACACTTTCGATCGAGTTTCACACTAGAAAAGTTCACTAAAATAGAAAATATTCGTAGCACTGACAAAAGCACGTGGCCTTCACCACTACCAACGAAAGTCTATGTTTTGTGTTGTTCTTTGTAAAATAATTTAATGCTAATAATAAGTCTATGTAACTTGACAATTAATAATAAATAAAAACCTCGACCAAAAGACCTTTTGTATTCCGCTGTTTTCTTTTTCACAACTGGCCTGATCTATATAATTTTTATATCAAAATTTAAAACAAGACTATGCTTCTATTTTTTTCCATTGTGTTAAAAACTTATCAATTTTCTGTGATAGTCGTCTGAAGATGGAGGTAAAAACGAACTGCTTTTTCAGGTTTTAGGGTTGTCATAATTCTTTAAGTAATTATGTTTTGGAAAAAATTAAATTATAGATGCACGTTTTAATTTCATCTAGATTTTTAGATTTTTTTTTTCTAAAAATCTACACTTTAGTCTAGCATAATACACTAAGAAAACAGCGGAATACGTTAGTATAAAGGAAAGCCCAAAGTTACCGACTGGAGATCCCACTTAAGCAAGGCACTGGGAAAGGTGCGAAGCTCGCAATTACAACAGCCGCACGCGTCGAGCCGTCGACTCAAGGTAAACTCGTTCACAGTCCCCTCAGACGAACACGTTATTTAACTTCACTAGTCATAGCACCAGAGCCCATAAATTTACACTGATTTCCGGAAATATTAATAAGAAGTCAGCATTCTCTGCTTAGCGGACCATTTCGGAGCTGTCGTAAGACACAAGCTGTGTTTTTGTTTTTTGTGACCGAATAAACGTTTTCCTTTTCTCTTACGACAGATGATTAATGTCAGGTCAAAACAATTTCAGCTTATAACATGTTTATAAGCTGAAATTGTTTATCGAAATGATCACCTTTATAATCATCCACAGCCCGACTTCGCCTACTGCCGAGCATAAGTCTCTCTCTTCTTGTGCAATCCCCACGTCCCTGTGCCCGCCTTATCCGGGCTTTATTCGCGGTGGAAAGAATCTCGAAACGATGAAGTTACCTAAAATAGATATAGTCGACGGTGACCCAGTAATCCTGGAAGGTGGAAGCGCAGCGGTGGCTCTCGTACACCGAGCCCAGTTTGAGCGAGTGCCGGATGTCGCTGCTGTTGAACATGGTGCTGAACTGGTCCACCAGCACCGCGCCCTGCCCGTACGCGGGACTCTCGGCCGTGCCCTGCTCAGAGTTCTGTATCTGAGGAAAGCAAAACAATGATCAAACAAAAGATGACCCATGCGGCCCCAGCATTAAAAGTCAAGTTGAATGTAAAGGGCCGCGCAGTCGATCAACTACGTCCATATTCTTTCCATAGTCCAATGCTCCCGTAAACGAAGTCTGCAACCAGTGGAAGCGCATCGCGAGGGTTGCAAACTACGACCACTCTATAAAGAGTGACGGAGGGGTGAACAAACAGCATTCCTCCAACTCAACCATTTTAAGTAGGCGAAATCTTAAATGAAAGATCTTGTTCCAGCGAGTGTTCTTACCTCAATGAACCGGAGATATAGAGAAAGAAAGATGAAAACAGTACAGAAAGTTAGTAGTAAATAAACAAATCGTTTGGGTAGAAATATGCTGAATGAAAGTAGTCAATGATAAAGGTAGCTTGTCAGGCAGGCGCTCTTACAGCCGGCCGCCATACTGTCCTGTACGAAGCCTTTCTTCTCAAACCTTTCGGCAGATCTTTTTCCTTTTCACTATAATCAATAGTAAAATCATATTACGATACTGGGGCAGGTTATGTTAATCCCCCAGCGAGATACAAATACAGTTTTCATTGATTAATTTATAATTAAACCAAAATGCATTTAAAACAGACGACGATAACGTGTAACATACATTTTCTTGCAGCATACGTTCGCGTGCTCGAAGTGAAAAATTATATATTTCTTAATCCTCCGCTGTTCTTTCTGCCTAATTTCGGGATTGCCTAATTGCGGGATCATATCGAATAGATTTCGGTTACGTCGAGTAAGTTCCTTGCAGCCAAGCTTGTCAGTCGTCACTGTGGTTTTATAATTGTTTACTTGACAGAAGTATTCTGAACGTATACCGAATACGAGTGTGGCACTATGGGCCATACTGCCGTGGTATAACTAAAATGCCGTTATCCAACGTCTGGTCGATTTCTTTCTTTTGATGATATGTATATCAATGAGAAAAAAAGTATCTTTCGATCAGTGTTTGCTGAAAATTCGCAAACACTGATCGATAGATATTTTTTTCTCATTGACATATCTAAAGTAAGAAATCGACCAGATGTCGGATTACGGCATTTTAGTTATATCACGGCAGCATAAGGGTCCTAAGCTGCCAGCGGTACAGTGTTGCTCGAAAGCGTGACCGCGAGTCTGGAACGCGAAACGCGATTGAAGGACCAAAGGTGGGTTTTGTCTGCAAGAGCCTGACACTCCCTTCCACTACGCCCAGAGCGGAAGGAGTCATGTGATGATTTCCCGACATTAAAAAAAGTCATAAGGGCAAAGCAGAACAAGGGTGTACCTATATCCAGCAGTGCGAGATAAGGACTCACCTTAATGTTAGTGTAGTTAGTGTTCCGACCCTGCTGCCTGTTCAGCATCACGGACAGATGCTGACAGTTGTCAGTGACGCCTATCCGCCGCCAGTCTGAACCGTCCCGGTATGCGCTCGCGCTGTGGATTAAGTACATGGATGAGTTGTAGGAACGAAACCGAAGGTTTTTTTTTCTATTAACATAACCAGCTTCAGAAACAGGCACAGCATTATTCCGGGACAAAATCATCAGCGTTCTGACAGTGAAAGAATTCTTGTAATCGGCTTAGTACTTCCAGAGACTCATCTTCATCATCCTATACCTAGCCTTTTCCCAACTAGGTTAAAGGGCACTTCTTGGCGAGGCTGGTGTCAAATTTTCTGAAACCATCTTGCTTTTAACAATCCGTAACAACTACCAAAGATCTACAAATAACAGCCGGGACCAACGGCTTTCAGTGGCACGGAAAAATCTCGGTATGTTAATTTGGTCACCCATCCACAGACCAACCTCCGCAAGCGTTTGAAGGTCATTTCATTCAGCTGTTGATTTAGCCACGAGCTCTTCATTCCTGACTACTTCCAGAGATTACCTTCAACAGTGAACAATTTTACCTTTCTCTATATATTAGTTTAAACAAAAAGCCCTATTATCATACCTCACATGTCCTCTATCTAACAGTTTAATGACGGCGCTGTCGGGTGTCGAGTTTAGATCGCCTGTTAGTATTATAGGAAGGTGTCCCGATCTGAAAACAAGAGAAGATGTACCACTGTTATCGTGTGACATTTGTAAAATGTGGCAATTCCAGGTTCCAATCACTTCTTCATCCCAGCTAAAACACTAGGAAGTGGACCCTTCTTTCGCTCATTTCTCATCTGACATGTGGTAACGCATGAATTTTGGGTTTTGAGCGCAGTGTTGTGTTCCTCATGTGGTCCGAGAGACCCCTACGATACCACGCTCCATGGCTCGCTGGCAAACCTTGAACATGTACCCTCTGCTGAAGAGTCAAAGACCAGCATTGTGCACGTTGTGCACCGTATGTGAGAGTGGGAAAAATACAACTGTCCAAAATGTTCCGTCTGAGCTAGAGATGATGGGCGATCTCACTCGCGAAAAGGTACGCTTTAAGGTTGACTAATCGACCCGCACAACTTTTTCAATGGACACTTACTCTCTCCCATTATCATAGTAAGCGAAGCGGTCGATCTCAGCGAGGAAGACCTGCATCTGCGCCAGGCGCACGTCAGTCCGCTTGGGGTTGTAGAGCAGGTGGGTGGTGGCCACCACGAGCGGCGAGCCGGGCAGCGCGAGCGGCGCCAGCTTCACCAGCAGCCCGATGTTGTCGCGGTTCAGGATCGGAAGCTCCGGCTGGTTGAACTCCACCTGCGGAATGAGTTTTGGCTTTAATGACTAGTGCATGAACGAGAAAAGGGGTCTAACCCAGTGATACTCTTTTTTATTATTATTATTTAAAAGGTTGCCACACATAAGGAATTTCTCCTGTAACGTGGGTACAATATGAACTTATAACTTTCACATACACAAACAATTATCTGTAGGCCATTCAAATATTTGTTCTGTGCAGGAGTCGAACCCGCGACACGCAGCGCAACAGTAAATCGCAAAGTTTTGTAGTTTTAGTGACGCAAGATAAGAACGAAAAGAAAGCGTACAGTGCGATGCGATTGCGGTGCAGTGGCTAGCCGCGCGCAAGAGCTAAGTGTTAAAGGGGTAGTGTAGTGCACGCGCAAAACGAACATCGCTAAGCATAATATGCTTGGCGTCGTATGTGGGACATAGCCACAGCGCTGGATAAATAATGTGTCAAAGGGATTTAATTTTAGCAATACTTAGTTTCAACACATCAAGAGCAAATCATAAAAAATTGGTGTTAATAAACGATTGCATGTTTTTGTAGTCAAATTAAGCTAAACCTTAAAACAATTAAACGTAAAATATTGTAAATCGCAAGCGTATTACATAACATTATCATGTCTGCTGAGTTTCTCAAAAAGTAAAAACAGTAATAGGGTGTAAGCAGCTATTTTCTTTAACATTCATTCAGGGCTATTACGAACCTGCGGGTTGCAGAGTTTGTTCGAAAGAGTCACCGCGGCCCTGGAACGCAAAGGACAATAGGAGGAACACGGATGGGTTTTAGTCAGTAGAAGTCTGAGACTCCCTTCTGCTTAACCCAGAGCGGGGGGAGTCATTTGATGATTTCCCATCATTAAAAAAGGGCTATTACGAAGAAATTCCCGAAAAATTAAGGCCAAAAAGTCTGGTCGACCCAGGAATCGAACCCAAGACCATTACATAGACTACAAACACAAAATACCAAGAATAGTCCAGTCATTTTAGGTTTTATCTGCGGAAAAAAATCTTGTGAGCTGAATTTTTGCATACATCTTTATTACAGCGATGTAATGTAATGTGAAAAATCGACTATGATATCGTGCCGGCAAAAAAAGTTTTAAAGGTAAAAAGGTCGCGAAAAACAAAAACAGTTTTTCGCGACCCGTTGCCCTCCGAGCAATGGGTCGGAGGGCAACGGGGCCGGCACGATATCTATGTCGATTTTCATCATTTTCAGCATTGGTTGACTGCGTTTGCGTTTGCGACAAGATTTTGACATTTGACACACCAGCTAAGTCGACGGGGTTTTGCGAATTACGTCATCAAATTTACTATCAATAATTTGTTCCCGTAGCTATATTATACGACACATTTGTGAAAAATATCTTAAAATAAAAGTTATAGTCGTTTAATCTGCTTCAGTCTACGTTTTTATTTTACATAAGTATCACCCACTCGCATGTAAACACGATTAAACAATGAATCTAAATAAAAGACAATTATGAATCTAAATATCATGAAGATCAATAAAAACCCCAGATCTAAATACAATAGGGAAGATGCAGATTTAATATTAATCAATATTTTGTGCCTAAAATATAAAAAAAGCATAAGGGAAGGGCCAGTGCAACGTTTTTATTCCAGTTAATAGTGATTTTTAACAATAATTACAAATTTAAAGTAACGTGAAACGGAACGTGTTTTAATACACCAATCAGCGTCTGGTGACGTCACTCGTGTTAGTTTATAGTCCAAGATCCCAGGACTCACAGACGTTACTTATTTCGCAGTTTCAAAATATTTGATTAGAGTAATGGCCAGTGTAATTTCAACGTACGCATTATAAGTATCTGCTAGCTCCAGCCAATGGGCGGGTTCCTTCTATTTGGCAGAATCTTGATACTCCGATTTTTATTTGGCATAACTCACATGGCATAATCTTATTTAATCGAATATTTTTAAGGCATAAAAATTATTTAGCATAACTTTTGTTTGGCAGAATATTTACGTGTCCCGAATTTATAATGGCATACTTTTATCTTGGCAGAATTTTGTTTCGCATAATTACCTTTGCCATAATTAATATTATGCATAATTTTGTTTAGCATAACATTTATTTAGAGATACGATTATTTGGTATGGGTGCATATTTGAACATCAAAAATTAAAATAGATGTATCTTCTTGTAAAAATTAGTGTTCAAAACATCAAAAACTTATAATATATGGAATAAACCTGATAATTTAAATAAAGTAAATTTATGCTGTCGAATGGTTAGATAACCTACGTGCAATGTATTTAAAATCGAATGGTCTGCAAAAGTGACATAGAATGTTCTAAATATAGCATGTATTGGTAGCATTTTCAATATTAAATTAAATTTGTGTCATAAAAAGTCAATACGTTGTGCTGCAAAATTTTGTGACAAAAACGAATCGCTGCGAAACCGACTTTACGCAGTCTTGTCTGCCCTACCCCTAGAGTGTAATTTAACCTCTCGCGCGTTTCTCGTACAGTTCCCGTCACGCAAGCTTGTCTCCGCAAAGTACGCCGCAATCGGCTGCGCAGGACGTCAATTTGACAACAAACATACAACCGCGCATGCGCGGGTAGCTCGCGCATGCGTGGATTAGCACAAACGCGCGGGTGTAATGGCATCTCACTCGCTCGTATAAGTTCGATGCATAAGCGTGTCCCGCTTGCTCGATGCAATACGACTGTGGATGCGAAAAGTGTTACAGGTTGTCATTGTTTTTAATGATTTATTTTGGTTATTTCTTACAGTTTGATTTGTGTTCTTGTGGTGTATGTGTTTGTTGTGTTACTTTTTGATATTTTATTGTTACTGGTAGTCTTTGTTACTTGTTTATAGTATAATACGTATAAACAAAAAAATATTTTAGGAACGTAACACTTTTTTACGCGATTGCACCTGCGCGGACTTCACTCAAACCTAACTTCCGAGGGGCAAGCCACGCTAACGCGAACTGTACACCCATGTGTACGAGAAACGCGCGAGAGGTTAAACCCGCGTAGGCGCGGAGGGGTAGGGCGGCCCGCGAGCTGAGGAGCAGGTGGTTTGAAGGCCCGCCACCGCGGCTGAGGCTGGCCGGCGAAGCCGGCCAGCAAGCCGAAGCTGCGGTTGTGAGCGTTAAAACCATCTGTGACGATAAGCTCGCGTGGCGCCGCCCAAACCCCGCAGCGCCGGAGCCGTGACAGAAACAATGCTTGCTGCATGTTGCATGCCTGCTTGCATGCTGCATGCCTGCTGCATGTTGCATGCCTGCATGCATGCTGCATGTTGCATGCCTGCTTGCATGCTACATGCATGCTGCATGCATGCTGCATGTTGCATGCCTGCTTGCATGTTGTATGCCTGTTTGCATGCTACATGCATCCAAGCCGACAATATTTTTGTAATTAGCTTTTAGGTTAGGTGGTGGTTATGTGTGTGGCGAAAAAAAACAGTTCTGCCTTTTAATGACTATCGATATAAAATGTATGCCAAAAGACGATTCTGACTGTGAATTTTCTGCGATATGATGGTTCTGCTTTTTAATTATTATGGATATAAACATTATGCCTAAAGATGATTCTGACTAACAAAATTATGAGTTTTGAATGTATGACAACTGAGTGTATGCGAAATGATTTTCTGCGAAATGAAGTTTATGCTATCCGTTGTTATGCAAAACAATATTATGACGTAAAAAGTTCTGCTATAAAAGGTAGACCCCCAATGGGCAATTATTTTTAGTGATGTATGTAGGTATGACATATTTCATAAGTCTATAGGAGGTAGTTTTGTAGTTTTCTTTTTATACTTAGTAAGTAAACTATGTCCAAAAGATACTTGTGAATAGGATCTCAATTCTCAGTGGAGGTAGCGATCAGATCTTGCACTATCACATTGACTAAATTTTTACTAAATTACTAATTAAGCGAATGTTCAAAGTAAGTACCTACCTACATATACTAACACTATTCTATTCTACACATTTTGTTAAATTACTAATTAAGCGAATGTTCAAAGTAAGTACCTACCTACATATACTAACACTATTCTATTCTACACATTTTGTTATGAGAAAACTGGAAGCACTGGGATCTTGCTCTGACTTTGAATTATGACAGTTCTTGATCAGTGACAAACATGAGTGACGTCATCGTCCGTTTTGGCGCGATAATTGAAACAGTCTGTTTAAAAACGCAATTTTAGCAATAAATTAAAGCGTTTTCATTTTTTATTTATGTGGCGGTCTATTCTAGACTGAGTTCTTTAAAATGAAAGCAAAAACAGAAATATTGCATGTTCCCTATTTACAAACACAGATCCACTAACACGTAATTTCATTACCACTACACTATATTCGTGTTTAAAATTTTCAAACATATTGTTTTTTTAATTGTTAGGGTGTGGCATACCGATAATGCTAATCGATTTTTTTTTTTAATTTCATTCGACTCCATGAATTAAAAAAAAACGATTTTGATAAATCGATTCTTAGTAACTAGAAAAAATACTTTTAAGGCTTAAAATACAATAAGCACTTATTGTAATCATTATTTATAGTTTCATATTACATTGAAATAGGTTTTTGGGCAACATGTTTTTAGAATAAAAAAAAAACAACTCGAGAAACTCAATCCCAAGATCAATTTCGCGCGGAATTTTGTTTTATTCGAAATTAAAATTTAGAATGTATTCATGTTTCAGAAAAAAATGAGACTAAAATTATTGCGAGTTTTATGTTTGAATAGTTTCTGCCTGCGGCATCGCCCGCATTATTAGCATTTTCATGGATCTTTATTTTTGTGGACGGAACCCTAATCCTTTCAAAAATATGTTAGGTACTCATTATAACATCATTAAAAAAAGTATTTTTGTTTCAGCTGTCGTATATACTTTCATATGCATTTAGAAAAAAAACTGGCCAAGTGCAAGCCGGACTCGCGTGCAGAGGGTTCCGAACCAATTTCATTTTCTTAACATATTATTTTAACACTACAGACGTCTTATAGGTTTTCTTGTAATCTTTAGGTATATAACTATTATCTGAAATATTTTTTTTTAAATTTTAGGCTCAGTACTTTCGGAGATAAAGGGGGAATGGTAATTTTTGGTCAAATTTTTTTAATAACTTCAAAACGATCTATTTTAAAATAATGAAATAAATATAATTAAAACCCTCATAGTAAGTCCTTTCATTTGATAGGTCACACACACGTACAGTTAGAAAAAATTTTTTCTTTAGTTTTTTTAGTTTGACCCCCAAAAATGACCGCATACTAAAAAAATATTTATTTACGTAACATGTCCGTGTTTGGGTCATAGAAATATGTATACCAAATTTCATCAGAACCGGTTCAGAAGATCCGGATAAAACTGCCTGTGACAGACGGACAGACAGACAGACACACACCCGAGTGACCCATAATGGTTCCTGTTAATTTGATATTACAAACAGACACTTGTATGTATGTTTGGGGGTATGGTTTTTTTTTAGAACGCCCGGTAGACTAATGGCTAACTAATAATCATGAATCAACAAATACATTGAAGTATTAATGACTGTTTTCGGCGATATAAATTACAGACAAAAAATATTTTCATATTGAACATCCTACGACTGTTCTAGTTTTGTATACTGTCACAGAAACTTTAGATTATTTGGGTCACTTAGGCCAAATTCTACCAAATTCTACATGAAATAAATTTCATTCTATATTTTTAATACTTAAGTCGAATGATACTGACAGTATTTGCTAGATTTTTGATACGGTTGTCATTTTCATGGCAGTCGCGCCTTCGTTTTGCAGCAGGAGAAAAAAACTTCTGAACGTAAAATATAACAAGTATATGTATACATATCCATACAAACCAATTTTCATGCATTATATAAAAATACAACCTGATGCAATGCTTAACCATAGCGTGCTCAAATTTACTCAATTCAAGGTTGTTTTTTTATTCGATGCCAAAGTCTTACACCCACTTGACATACCTACATAAATGTATACCGGGCATTCTGTATGGGTTTCTGTTGGGGTTCTTGAGGCGGTTTAGAAACTTTGACACTAGGGTGTGTGGGGTCGTTAGACCTTACTGCTCACACGATAAGAAGATATAGAATACCCGGTATAAATTTATGCCGAAAATATCCACACAAGCTCTCAATATTTTCAATCTAGTCAAATATTTTTGAATCACGTGTGCATTCTGAATTTAAATGTTGAGTAGGTAATATAAGCAATTAGCGAAATTAGCCGTGGGTCTGATGAATTTGTTGAGTTAGTTTTATTCGTAATGTCCAAAAACATGTTTAAAATACACGAGAAAACATAAATAACAATTATCATTGTTGTATATTGTATTTCATAACTTTACCGTATTTTTTTTAGAATCGAATTACTATATTAGCTCATTTAAATTAATCGAGAAGATCAAATATGGAAAAAATATCGATTATCATAATCGTTTTGCTTCAACACAAAAATTAAAAAAAAAACATTATGGTTGATGGTGGATGGCGATTAACACATTATTATACACTTTGATTTTATTTATGAAAAATACATAGTAAACTTGCGGGTTAAATATGAAAGAATTATTTGCGCTATTATACCTTTTTATCAAACTGTTTTAATTAACGCTCAAACATAAGATTTTTTAAGTAACTTTATAAATAACGACACTAATAAAAAGGATGTCGTATGGCGTAACTCTTAATACCTAAAGGTACTATCTACTACCGAGCCGGCGGAGGTTTGCTTGTCTAGTACCTTTAGGTACTAGTACCGAACTATACGGTTAAGCATGACTGGCCACGGCAATGTTTTTTAACGGCACATTTGCGGCCCAAACCTTTTGTACAATTACAGAAGATTATGTTCAGTAGATCGTCGGGTGCTGGTTCTAATATAGTTGTTTTTAACTCTCAACTCCACTGTTCTGGATCAATTTCCCTTCCTAGCCAGGTTTGTATTTGATAATACACTCGATAAAAATGCTGTTGAGCTGGTGATAATAGTGGAAATTTCACAGCTGTGTTTTGTCTTGTTAGTTTTTCAAATCTACAGTATCTGTAATTATCTATCGAATGTTCTGATTTTGGAGCACCGTGCATTGCTACTAGAAAATGTATTGACTATGACATCTCGAGAGCAATTTTCTTGTTGAAATATTTTTGCAGAATTGTTTTTTTTTTTCCAAACGAGAGAAATATTTTTTAACTGAGCTAAACACAGTCCGACAGGCAGTAGTAGCAGTTATAAAGGGACGGGTCTCGATCGGAACAATAAAATACGGAATATCTGCCAATAGAGGTCGTTTGTATAATATCTAGTATGAGTCTTTACAATGTACACATACGAAAATGAGGGACACTATGCTTAATTTTATCGACGGAAAACGTATTACGTACGTCAAGGTTGGTCTGTGGATGGGTGACCATCATAAGGCACTTGTCTCACCGCCGGCGAGGAAGCGAGTCGCTATCGACCATTTGCTCGCTGAGGAAAGGGACAAATAATATAGATCCCGTGTGAGTACAGGAGACACATACGTTCATAGCCGATAACTGGCTGTTCACACTGCCGGTAAGTGGCTCTTACCTCTAGTTGATAGCAGCGACTAGAGCTTGTACAAATATTGTACTCGCTCAGCGACAATCACTCGACGATGCTCGCTTGGCGGTCAGAACAACCAAACTGTGGTAATTCTTACCTATAATGCGGGCCGGAGCGAGTATTGCGAGTAAAAGCCCGTCGCACAAAAGCACTCGCTGAAAGCCGAGCGTCAAAACTATCGTAACTTTTCACTCGCTACTCGCTGATCGCCAACTGTTTCGAGTTTGAAGTTTTACTCGCAACTCGCTGATCGCCGGCGGTGAGACAAGTGCCTAACATACCGAGTTTCCTCCGTGTCTCGGAAGGCACGCTAAGCCGTTGGTCCCGGCTGTCATTTGTAGATCTTTGGCATGATTACGGATAGTCAGAAGCCAGTAAAAATCTGACTCCAGTCTTGCCAAAAAATACCGTGTTTTCACCCATTTCATTAAATGGACCCCATTCACAACCCATTGGTTGTGGAGGTCTGGTAGGCAGCCGCTCCTCGTAAAATACTGGTATTCAGCTAAATCCGGCTTGACTGGAAGCCGACCCCAACATAGTTGAGAAAAGGCTAGGCAGATGATGATGATGATGATGAGAATTTACGCCTTGGTGTACGGTTTACAATACAGTATGTGCGTGCATTCTAGTCGAGGTATCGGCGCTCTACTCCGAAAACTGTAGTTGTTAAGTACCCCAAGTTGTTAAGTAAGTTCAATTTAAACGTACCCTATAATTATCCGCGTCACCCTATCAAACTATTACGTCCCCCATTCCGCAAAACTGTATCCCCATCCCCAGAATGTGCAGGCTTCTTAATAATTGCCATGAATCAATAGATATTTATTCTACATCACTTCAGAAATTCAAGCGCCAAATTCATCAAAACTAACCTCCATATTGATTTCTTTTTCTTTTTCATTTTCATTTTTGTATCTGCTACTGCAGCCATCCACTGGTTGTTGTTTGTGGGTGTTATTTATGTCAGCACTCTTATTGTAATTTTATTTGAGTTATATTTTTTTTTGCAAGATGTGTCTATCGCATCATATTGTGCACTATGTTTGTACTGTATTGCTTGTTGTTATTAGAATAAAAAGTGCAACAATTGTAGATAGGCCAATAAATAAATAAATAAAATAAATAAATAAATAAACGGTTCATTTTACAGAAAAATGCAAGAGGCATTTTTTGTAGATAATTTTACGACAAACAATGTTTATACCGACCTCTATATGCCTCCGATCAATAGGTCGCGAAATATTCTCAAAAAACTGATTTTCGTGACCTTTTGACCTTTACAACTCTTTCAGCCGGCACGATTCTTATCTGTCATCACACTCTTGGCAGAGAGTGGTCGTGGTCGACATGACAGGGTGGTGGCAAGCTTCACAATGCGTCGCCATTCCCCTCGTACAGCATTTAGTGCAGTTTTGATTTGGTCGGTCCAACGCACTGGTTGAGGAGCTCGTGGCTAGATAATAACAGCCGCACGGGTTGATCTTCAAGGTTAAGCAACGCTTGCCAAGGTTGGTCTGTAGATGGGTGACCATCTTAACATAGCGAGTTTCCTTCGTGCCTCGGAAAGCACGTTAAACCGTTGGTCCCGGCTGTCATTTGTAGATCTTTGGCAGACGTTACGGATAGTCAGAAGCCAGTTAATCTGACTCCAGTCATGCCATGAACTACCGTGTTAGCCAGTTACTGGGTTGTGGAGGTCTGGTAGGCAGCCGCTCCGCGTAAAATACTGGTATTCAGCTAAATCCGGTTTGACTGGAAGCTGACCCCAATATAGTTGGGAAAAAGGCTAGGCAGATGATGGTCCAGCGCACTGGTGATCTACCGCGCGCACTCGTACCCTCAATTTTGCCCTGAACCACGAGGCATTCCACAGACGTGTCCTCTTGACGTGTGATATGTCTAAAGACAGTGAGAATACGACTTTGAACGATGGAAGAAAGTTGTTGTTTTATATCCAGCTCATCGAGGATTGAGACGCTGGTTCGGAACTGTGCCCAAGCTATGCGAAGCATTCGTCTCCAACACCACATTTCTAAAGCGTCTATCTTCTTTCTCTCACTTTCTCTTAAAGTCCACGTTTCCGGTGCCGGCACGATATCATTGTCGCTTTTTCACATCTTCATTACAACGCCGTAATAAAAGTGTCGACAAAATTCAGCTCACCAGGAATGTTTCCGCAGATTGGGGTTTAAAATGTGTGAAATGACTGAACTAGAAGGTCGTCGGTGAGAAATTAAACAACCATGACAAAGTACGCGGAGCGGGTAAATCGCTTGTCTCGATAAGCACCGATAACGAAAAATATTTGTTATTCAAGCGATTCTCGACTGCATTTATATCCTAATGACTTTGCTATCGAAGTTGTCTTGTCAACCATGAAATTCCTATTTGAAAGAAAAACATTTAAGTAATGTGAGAATCAGGTCAGGAAGAAGGTAGAGAGTATCGGAATCAATAGTCAATACTTTATTGCATTCCAATGTATTATTTAGATGATATAAACAAAGTAAAAGATCAATATGGACCCTATGGGACACAGCTAAATTAGGAGAGAGGAATCAATTCCTTTGTGTTGTTTTTTTTTTCTCGGTATAAGATGTAAAATAGGTATTGCATGGCGTTCCGTTCCGCATGGCCTGCAAGCTAGTTTCATCTTATTTTTTATTAAAGAAAGGCACAGGATAAAAACACAAAAAAATGACAAATTTAATTTATGAATCTTATACAATTTCGGTCATGATATCGACTCTCAGCGGAGGCCAGCCATCGACAATAGATAGTGCACGATTGTATGCACTGCTACTGAGAATATTCCTTAAAGAAAACCTCAATACTTTGCTCGACCTAGGAATCGAACCTAGGAGAAGACTATGCATTGTGAGCTTGCAGCTGCGAGATCATCGCGGGCGTTAGCAACGACTATAATGTTAGTACCATGCAAAATGACAGGATACATCTCGGACAGCAAACAATAAAGCAGGTAAGGTACTTCGCAGGTGCGGATCAAGCACTATCGCTTGGCAACAGTATTAATTCGATTCAAGATTAGTTTCAAGACCAAAAGCATCTATTAATATCGGAGTTTACCAATCAAACGAAACTACGCACGTACGATAACAGCAGATCAAAATATACAATAGCATACACTTATCCGTAGATAAAGATATGTTTAAATCCTCGTGTACGTATAAGTACTATTAGATACAGCGGTAGATAACCACTGAACGAGCCGCGTAGATAATAAGAACACGCGACAATGGTGTTACAAATCAACTGACAGCTGAACCACTTATCTGCGCGACTGTACCCGGCAAGGTCGCCGCTGAATAGAAAGGTCTTGACATAAACACTTATTTCTGAAGCTCGCATTGGGAATATTAACAGACATATTGAGGAAAATATACACACAAAGGAGCCCTCGATTGTATATTCTCCACAACATCGTCTATCGATTTCCCGATGAACTCAATGACCTGAGCCGACAATTCGTGTCAGGTCATTGATTCGTGTCAGGTCGTTGAGCGCACAATAGGAACACAGGAGATGGTTTTACTTATCTAATCGTTATCTATTACATGTAACAGTTCCCTGAGTAATTCGCGGAGTGACGCACAGCTTATGTACTCATCATACTAATAATAACATTTCCAAAAGGGTGAAGTGGTGGACTTGGTAATGATTTTTACATATTTGTAAAAAATATTGCCTCCCCAATATCTTTACAGATATTTTTTTTCCTTTTTCATGCGCCACCTGGAAACAGCCATTGTGATGTGACTTCAGGCCATCTCGCCACCGCTTCCTGGGCCTCGAAAAAATTTTACGCTAGCAAAATTTCTACGCATAGCGAAAACACTTATATTATTGCTGCTTTAAATAGAATAGCTATCCCCGAAAAAAAAGTTATGCAAAAAGGCTTTTCACCAACTCTAAAACGTCTTTAGGTCCAGAATACGTACCTATTGTACCATCACATGCGTCGTTAGTAAATTATAATAGAACTTAAAAGGACTGAATATGTTGCTTCTAAGCAAGCGTGCTCCATCTTTGACTACATGATGATGTGCCTATCAATAGTAATAGTGGTGTTGAATGGCCGTGGAGGACGGATAAGTGGGAGAGAGTTAGCTGCTTCTCCATCAAACTCGACCGTCTTCCTAAATACAGAACATAATCAATATAATTCGAGTTGGTGCGCCTTGAGGGCGCCGTCTAGTAGAGGCCTATGTCCAGCTATGACCTGCATGCAACACACTGAATGGCTAGAGTGCTTGTCTGTACTTACACCGACACTACCCCTCAGCTCAAACATGGCCTTCTTGAAGTAGATGGCGCACCCATCCTGCCGGTGGCCAGTCTTCTTCTTGAATATCTTAGCGTAGCCGATCTGCTCGAACTTCGAGAAGAAACTTTCCAAGTGCGTCGATTGTACTTCTTGGAAACATAGTATCTGAAACACGAGGGTTCTCAAGTTATTTCTCATTCGGCTCATCGGTTTAGTTACTTAAAACAAGGACAGAAGTGTTTAGTACATGCTCGATTAAACCCTGGCAAGTGGCAACTGTATTAACAAATCTCTACTAGTTAAATGGATTGTCAGTGATACTGACTCCGTAAGAGATTTATTTTAAGAATATTGGCATTCCACCAAAACTCGCATAAAAAGTACTAATATTGTAAATATGATATGTTTACATATTTATGAATTTCTATGCTTGATGTTAACCACGCCTCAATGGCTGAAAAAGATGTGGGTGAAATTTGGAGTGTTCTCCCAGTACGTCTCCGAGGGATAAATCATACTGTACACTGACAAAAGCTAAAAGAACTTACATCGGGTGCTAGAGTCGTGATCTCGTCGAAGAGCCTCGCCGCTCTGGCCTTCCACTTGAGGTCGCGGGGCGAGCAGTCCGTGTACAGGTAGGGATGGCACTCCAGCAGGTACTGCGCCAGCAGGTTGTACGACAGCACCTTGAACCTCACTGACGGACCTGCGGGGGACCAGGGAGCTTAGTGCAAGGTTCTTAACTTTCTCGATCGTATTTTTTTATTTTTTTTTTATCACTATGGATGACGATTAAACCCTGATAATTAACGTAAACGTTCGCTTATGTCAAAATGTATAAAAAAAAGGTTTTCAGTTCTTGACAGCAGAAGGTACTTACTCAGTTTCAATACAAATTCGCGATCGAGTTAATTACAAACTCGCACTAAGGCTACAGCACGGTCGTGAGTAGTGAGACGAGCTTTTATACGAAGCTTAGGAAAACTACACCACTAGTAGCAACATTTTACACTATAAAATGAATGAATGAAGACATGCAAGTAGGAAAAGCATGAAAGTCAGGAACAGTCAATCTATACTAATATATAAAGCTGAAGAATTTGTTTGTTTTTTTGCTTGAACGCGCTAATCTCAGGAGTAACTGGTCCGATTCCAAAAATTCTATCAGTGTTAGATAACCCATTTATCGAGGAAGGCTATAGCTATATATTATCACGCAAAGACCAATAGGAGCGGAGCAGTAATGAAAATTGTGACGCAGACGAAGTTGCGCGGGGCAACTAGTTAAAAATATTCTCACTCATCACTTGACCTATATAAGATATTGTTTTGGAGCCGCCCCAGGTTCAATACTACGTATTTCTAATAACATTTAAGAAAACAACGTAGGAAACATTTTTGCTTATCTTATCGGAGATTGCCAGTCTCTGGCGCAACGATCGCTAATTGAGAAGCACAAAGATTGCCGAAGCGCAACGTTTTGTTTTAACTGTAGGATAGTTAGTAACGTAGAATGAAAGGCATATAATACACACCCTGCCTGTTATCTCTGCAGCTGCCAACAGTCTCCCACACCCTGAAGTTGGCTGGTATGTTCTGCGGGGCCCCCCTCTCGCCGCCCGAGCATAACGTCTCCTCGGTGTGTCGCAGCCACTCCTCATTGTTACCTGCCGTACTAAACAATAAACTAATTATTAGAACATTCTCACATAATATTGTATGTCACCTTAATACAAAAGGGGCAATGTTTAAAAAAAAAAATTAATAAAGGTTACATTTTTGTCAAACGTTAAAAATAAGACTCGTTTCATTAATCAAGAGACTGGGGGGGGGGGATATAAAAATGTAGCAGACGAAGTCCTGACATAAAAACGTTTCGCAATAAGTTCGTATTTCGGGCAGTTTGCAGACCAAGAGCTAAACTAGATATAGTTTCGCCCTTCCTCTGCGCAACTGGCTTCAAAACAACAAGGTTAAAAAGCTTATTAAATAAAAGAAAAACTGGTGAATGTTGTTTTTATTATTGGTTATATTACAAATGTGTGTTTCGCCGATACTGCTTTGTATCAGCCGATGCAAGATCGGCCACAAGATATAGACACGGAAATAAGATGTTTGTAAGTCCTCTGGATTTTAACGAATGGTACAGTCAGTTGATTTATATAACATTTGTAGTATAACGTTCTTGAACCTACAACAAAACACATGGTTAAAACATACAACAACAGAGTCGGATTCTAGATCCAACGCCCGAATCGTGAAATGGGGTATGTACCGACGAGGCAAGAGTCGAGTGATACCTGTAACACTTTTTCCAAGAAAATTTGTGAAATGTGGGTAGCAATTGAGATGGCGACTAAGGGAGATCAATTAAAGAAGCTTAGAACGCTACTCCGAACCAAAATAACTTGGAATCTTTTGGAATATACATTTTTTGTGGACGAAATAATAATGGCCTAGTATAAAGAACGGGAAAACATACTAACTGGAAAATCGGGAAGCTGATCCCAAACAAATGCCGATCAACGTTTAATCGTAAACCAAGTCCAAATCACAGCAGTAAAAGTAAAATCTGTATAAAATCAAAGGTAAAATCACTAAACACTCGTATTACTAAAAGACTTAACGTCAGTCTGGCACAAGTCAGACGTCAGTGTCAGTAAATAAAACAAATATATAAGGGCACATTTGAAAAAGGAGATGGCTGAGTTCGTATGGACTGAATATCTGGAATCCATTACAACAAAGTTTGTACCCATCCGTTAAACCGCGAACCTACCGCAACACACGGAGACGCTACGCACCTGTGTGAGGTGATCACCTTGCATAAAAATATGTATATGAGATTGTTTCCACTGCAACCAACGGACACGCTACACATCAAGTGACGTCATTGGCACACGCGTGGCTTGCTCGAATATGGCGCCCACGTAGCTCAACTCCGTCAACGCCATGCACGCTGTGCGCGCGGGTGTCATATTAGTGTATAGCGTGATACACGACCATGTCACACACGACTATGTCAAAACCATATTCTTGCAAAAGAACGTGCGTAGCCTCTCCGTATGCCGCGGTGGGCCACGCTACAGCTGCACGTAGTCATGGGCGTGTAGCGTGTACTGTACTGCAGTGGAAACGTACCACTGAACTGAAACAGCTAAAATGCGCCGCGTGCCCGTGTATAGCGTGCACCGGGGTGGGGTCGCGGCTTTACGTATAATAAGCATTTCACTTCGCCAAAAGGACAAAGTCTACCTACACTATGAGTCTTTATAATGTGAAAATGAGGGAAAATATCCTTAATTATATCGCCGGAAAAAGTATTAAAAAAATCTAAACTTCCTTTTTTATTTTTATAATTATTTCAAAAAAAATTGTTCGCAACCAAAACTGTAACTTAAAAACTTAATGATCTATCCCAATGAAACCAACTCCATAATGATCGAAAGTAATTAAGCGTCCTCATATAAAATGTAAATGGTGGAATAAAAACTACGCTTAATTGAAAATAAACATGTTTTTTTTAGCACAAATCTGTATTTTTCATAATTTTTTACAATTTTCGTAAAATTTCTTAAAAAGACGTGCCTATTACCTACTTTTTTATTGCTTTAAGTTATTCTTCATCATATTAGCTACCCAATAGTAAAAATTGCAAGTTTATAACTCCATCCCAAAATTTCTTATCAACTGTTAAACTGCCCAGTGCACGGCTCGGGACATTTTTTAGTACGTATATAGCCATTTTTATGTGAATTTTGTTGTGAATGTGCGCAGGTCGTATTCGTATTTTTTTTCAATAAGACGGTCGTCTTATTGAGAAATTTTTCTTCGATTATTAATGGCAACGCAGCTATCTCAAAATTGCCATGCATTTGGAGGAAATGGGAAAGGGCGGGTAAATGGGATGGGACGGCTAAAAGCCAGTTATTGAATAAGAAAATCGTAAAAATTATATTTAATGAAAACTAACAAAACAATAATAGTTTGGAGATAGCGGTACAGAGAGTAAAGTCCCGCATACCCCCATTGAAAAGGAGGATCCTCCAACCAGGCGGCTGTTGTGCCTGGCGGGCTACTGCCCGATAGTTAATATTCGGGCTGATGTATATGTATGCTCCGTTGGTTTTTTTTGTGGCGGTATTGATGCCGCTACAATAGAAACCAAAACTTTTTCCTGCAGCTCGGCGCTCGTGATAAGTATATCTCACTAGAACCGTGTTTTTTTTTCGGGGTTCCGTACCTCAAAACGAAAAAACGGAACCCAGGATCACTTTGTTGTTCGTCCGTCACTCAGTCTGTCAGTCCGTCCGTCTCTCGGTCCGTCCGTCTCTCCATCTGTCAAGACCCTTTATCTCGGGAATGCGAGAAGGTATCGAGTTGAAATTAAAACCATATATGTAAGTACACAAATCAGTCCCTTGAAGCTGTGAAAAAAACCAATTTCTAATTTAACATAAAAAAGATACGGCCTTTTATGCCACATAATATGTATACTTCGTTACTCTCAAGAGATTCAAAATTTATAGGGTATTTTCCGTTGACCTGGAACCGTCTTATACTTCAAGTATAGAGAAAAATATCAAAACTATGCATCATAAAAAAAAACAAAGTGAAAAATAATGTATCTACGTACGATGGGCGAGTCCGACTCGCACTCGTGCGGGTTTGTTTTTATTTCGGAACGAGTTTTCTGAGTACCGACATACACGCGGGCGAAGCCTGGCAGAATCTAGTTTAACTTACGCGAACGTTTACGTTAAGGTGGACACAGACTTTGCGAGGCCTGTGCCGCAAACGGCGCACAATGATTGTCTCGCAAAATCAGCAACATAGTCCTGCGTGTCGAAAATATATATGTACCAACGTATACCCGGGTCAAGCCATCGCGTGCGAAGCGAATGCCTCGTTTGTCTGTCTTCATGAGCCAGCGTGTCGGATCATTGCAAGCAGTGCGTTGCGTTTGTACAGTTGTGTCCGCCTCGCTGTGATTTTCGCGCGCATATGGAGAGGAACGAAAAGCAGTAGATTTATTCATAAAAACTTTTACAATAAAATGTGCATAAATAGTCACAAAAATACTCGTATAATATAAAGTAAAAATCTTATATAAAGGTAATTAGTGCCTAACTTAAAATATTAATGGCTGATATTAATCAGGTACAAGATATTTAACTAGGAACTTAAAATGTATGTAGCGACCTGCCCGATCTAGGTTTATTTAAACCTGTGTTTCAGGCCATATGATGGTAACCGATTATTATGTTATCCAAAAAATCATTATAAATACAATAAAAATGTGATGCGACGGTGTCATCTTGACTGCTGCGAGGGTTGGATCGGCCCGAGCATGCGCTGTTTGGCTCGAGCAAACGCAGTTTCATTTTCTCAGTCGAGGCGTGCGTGGATGTCGTGCGCGGCGCACACCTTGAAAGTGCATTCGCGACTACGTCCACAACTAATGTAATGCTCGCACTGAGGCGCTTTGATCTTGAAGCTTTTGCCGACATACGTTGGCTCGCCCTCGCACGTGCGTAGCACATGCCTCGCCACGAATATGAAGATACACACCTTGCGAGGCATTCGTTGTGCCGTTCGCGGCGCATGCCTCGTAAAGTCTGTATCCATCTTTAACGCGATCGAGTACGTTAATAAACTCGCAATAACCCGATGGCCATCAGTAGATAAAGAGAAAGGCAGAGATATAGTTTGTGTTTTTCAGTGGCAGTCCAGAGTTTGGAAGTTGGCGGTGTGATACCCTCAACTCATGCCTAGGAAACGTGAATTCGATCCTGGTTTCTAATCAAAGTTAGTAGGTCAAAGTTAAGACAAAATTGTAGGTATCAAGTTTTTAGATGGTGTGTAAGGTAGTTTATGAAAAAAATCATCCCAATAATTAATTAGTCAGACGCAGAACAGGTTTTAAATTAAAATAACTACTTAACACTTTTTAACCCATACACCAACAGAAAATAGTCATTGTCAAAAACATAATAGGTTTTAAAAATCACTTTATCACACAACAGGTACCTAACAAAAGCGTTTGCAGAGTGAGAATTTCGAGAAAACTTAAGTTTTGTGAATATTGACTCCTATTTAAATTGAGAATAGAAAAATTCGGGGTGGAAAATATGGAATAGATTTTTTTTTTCTGGATGCGTATTATTTAGGTTATTCGATGTTATTAAAAACCACTTTACGTTATTTTTGATGTACTGCAAAAAATAATAAAAATAAGCGTATGTAGCAACTTACACATCAAATTGTCCTCCATAACTTGCATGATTAATAGACGGTTGCAACGGATCAGTCATTGGCCTATGTTTCTTGCACTCATTGGAGTTCAAAGGCGGTATCTTGATCTTCAGCCGTTTCTTGCCGTGGCCGTGCTGTCGCAACTGTAGGCTCGAATGGAACTGTGCAGTTAGTCTTATGTCCACGCACTCCGTACCACATGTCTTCCATTTACAATTCAAATGCGAGAATCTCCTCACATGTGCCTTGTCAACCTTCTCACATGTAAACGCTAAATATCTGTAAAAACTATTTGTCAATTTCAGCATAGCTTTCTATGGATATGTCTTACATTTATATGAATCATATTTAACATTTGGAACTAGCTTAGAGCTACATAAGGTCTCGTATGAGCGCTCTGTACATGCATTACTAATATCCTCGACACGCTATTGTTATGCTTAATATAGTTTTTTTATATTTGTTGACATGGAATTTGCTCTGTTGTTAGTTTTGCATCCTGAAACAAAATCATCAGAAGTTGAAATATTTTATAGTTTTAAATGTGTTCCCAAATGTCTTCTTACAGATGGTGTAAACTGATTTTATAATAATCCCAAAAACATGAATATGTTGCCACATTTTAGCTGATTGGCATGCAAAATATCAAATAAAACGGAATGATTGAATACACCAGCCAGCATGCAAACACAAATGTACCAATTATGACATAGACATTCTTTCATTAAAACACTCTAAAGAGATACTCACAACTACATATTTGAAAAACTACATTCATGCAAACAAATTGTTTCCTTTCAGTGAATAATATATCTATCATATTTTGTTATTCAACTGCTCTGGATTGTTTTGTATTCATTGTGTATTTAATTCATAATTGTTTAATAAAATTTGTTTTGGTCAGATATAAAACAACAATGAGCAGTAAAAAATCTAGTTTATCCTTCGCTTAGGCGCATCCTGTTGTTCCTCACTTCGCTGTCACTGTTACGAAGCTGTCAACAGCCTCGGGCACCATGGCCATGCAGTCGAAGTGCGGGTCGCAAACATCAACGACATAATCCGACGCGTTCTTGTCGCCGTCGGCGTTCCAGCCGTACTAGAACCCATTGGCCTGGCACGCGACGATGGCAAGCGATCGGACGGTATGTCTTTATTTCCATGGAAGATGGTAGGCCTTTAGTGTGGGACGCTATTTGTGTCGATACTCTTGCGCCATCCCATCGTCATTCCATCGTTGAGCTGTGCTGGTACTGCCGCTGCGGCTGCTAAGAACCTCAAACGGCGGAAATATAATAGCCTTGTGGGCAATTATATTTTTGCGCCGTTTGGGGTTGAAACTCTTGTACCGTGGGGACCGAGTGCTCACGTTTTATTAAAAGAGCTAGCTAAACGTTTAGTTGAAGTTCGTGTGACACAAGGGCTGGCTTTTACCTCGGACAGAGGATAAGCATTGCCATACAACATGGCAATGCCGCCGGTCTTTTGGGCTCACTTCCAGTCGACAGCGATGCGGACGAATTTTTTGACGGCATGTTATAGTTAGGAGTTTTATTTTCTATTGTAAGTGTATATAGTTCTTTATTTAAATAAAGTTTATCATTGTATCTACAACTTCAAATGCTTTAATAGGTTTACATGGAATTAGTTCTTTGATATTTTCAAGCTAACCTCAAGTGAAGTGTTGATGAAGTTTCAAGCAGGAAAGTGGGTAATGTTTCACCTAGCTTGTGATGAAGAAAACATTGTGAAACTTTCTCTTGGAACATTATGGACTAAAACTCTTGTCTAGATTATTCCAAGGATTGTATTTATTTATTTGTTAACATAGGTATAGAAATACAGATCTTATGTTAGTTAAGGAATGTTGTTTTAGGTTTATCACTAACATACTTAACATGTCGGAATTAAGGAAAATAGGGAATATGCATGAAAAACATATTTGTCATCTATACACTTCATCTAAAAATATACAAAAATATAATACTAACAGTGAAAATAAAGTCAAAATTACTTGAAAAACAAAAGAGATATAATTATTTTAAACAAATATATCTGTCCCTCTCGCGAAAATGCTGTTTTCTGTGGCAGCTGTATAGGCGTCATACACGATGAGATCAAAGTTTACATCAGACTTCTTTTTCTAATTGTAATCTTTGAAGCTTTATAACTTCATTGATGAAGGTATTTTGAAAATATTTTCATAATTGTTTACTAGAGCTAATAAGTATTTTATTTTGCAATAATAAAAAAAAACGCATGAGGGAACATACTTGTTTTTTTCATAAATAAACATCAACATTTGACTATTTCATTTTAAACATGTATTTATACTAAGTTTTTTTTTAAGGATTGGCAATCATCAAATAACTATTTCTGGTCTGGGAGGACCGGTAGGGAGTGTCAGACCCTTACTGACTAAAACCCATCCATGTTCCTCCTAATGCCCTTTGCGTTCTGATTCTGCATCCCGCAGGCACTGGCCCTAGCGAGCCCCGTCTTCCAATACTAGGTACTACTACTACTTTGTTGTTTTAATAATCTGCCATTGGATGAAACCTTATGGTAGTGGACTGCCAAGACAGTACTTTATATCACATATCTACAGGTTGATTGGTAATTGATTGCGGTCTTTCAAAAGGGGTGATCCAATTTAGACCCCAATTTATCAGGGTCTAAATTGTTGCAAATAAGCTCTAAGACATCCCATTAAAAAATTCATACTCAATTATCATTAAACCTGTTTATTTTTAACAGACTTTCAAAAAGGTTTTTTTAATGTACACCAATTACTCCAAGGTTTCTGATCACATTTTTGTGATTCTTTTTAGTTTGGTGCCATATAGTTGTCATTTGGTCCTGTAAAAATTAAATTCAGTTTGGCTCAGAAGTTTTTATTTTATGAGCATTTTTGCTTAGTTGGATGATGTATTTTTTGCATATTTGATATGTTGTAACTTTCACGAAACTTTGTTTTCTTGATGATAAGCGAATATGAAAATAAAAATTGAGTTCAGATTAATTTGCTTT
Source organism: Lacanobia oleracea (assembly GCA_950371165.1). NCBI lineage: Eukaryota > Metazoa > Arthropoda > Insecta > Lepidoptera > Noctuidae > Lacanobia > Lacanobia oleracea. The sequence continues at coordinate 2,049,976 of OX493385.1, forward strand.
CATCTTTTCATTTCACATGGAGGTCTGTAGTCATGTGGTCACTATGAATGAAATAACAATTTAAATGTGGAGTATCACCACTAAAAAGATAAAATTAAAATACTTTTTTCCAAAAATGTGGGTGGTTTGGATTTTATTTCTTCATTTTTTTAAACTGACTTCCAAAATTCAAGTTATTTTGTACTTTGTAGAGTTTTTATCTGGAAGATGGTTGTATTTTTAAAACAGGGTCCTTTTTTCAAGGCTGGACAACAGAAATAAAAATTTCCACTAGTTCTAAATTCTGATAATAAAAGAAGCTATGGCACAACTGTGGTTAGTAAACAAATCGAACATATTTGTTTCCTAATAGATAACAAGTGAAAAGCGTAATTAAATCAGTATCGAAATATATTCTGGTTTAAACTGAATTTTTAAGTGAGTAAGATAACACGTTATGAATAAAACTCAAGGCAAACTTGAATTCGGTACATGCAGTCATTGTTCAAAACATAAGTGTTCCTGACCAAACATCGTAGAATATTCATTAAATATTTTCATGTAGCCAACAGCGCATTTACGTATTATATAACTTTATTTCGTCAAATACAACACAAAAACAAATCGTTGAAAATGCGACAAAACATTGCAACAATGACAACATATTTTAACCTAGTCGGAATATTTTTATTGTGAACAAAAATTAACTTACATGCATACAAACAAAACCATAGCATATAGCGTTTAATGGCAAAGAGCAAAAACCATGACGGACATCTAAAAACTACTATAAAAATACATTTTTACTGACCCAACGACCTTTCATATCGTGTTCTCATCTGTCAACTGGCTGTCTGGTCAATGTCATCAAGACATTAGATTCAGGTGGTATTTTTTTTGTAGTCAATGGATTCATCTGAATCCAGCTACGAGGCTTTTGCCCAATAGGGGTTGGCAAGTGGATTTGATCTCATATAGCGCCACCGCTACACGAACCTTTGATATAAACACTATAAGTCTGTGGATTCCAGTATGGTGGATGGGCCAGGGTAGCCCACGAAATTCAAAATTTTTATGTTTTTTGCAATTTGCCGGTCAGTGTGAAGCTGTACGTTGTAGGTTCGGCTCGTATATGATACCCATAGGCCGCTCGAGTAGAAAGACTGGCAGAACGCTACTATGACGTCTGCCGTACATCAAGCGAACCTACGGGTCAGCATATTGCTCCTCACTGCCAACGCCCTGCGCTCGTCTTGTCTTGTCTTCTATGTCGCTGTCATCCCGTAAGTCACTGGTGACAATGTGACCCAGGTACTTAAAACTATCAACCACACTGAGTACTACGCCGTTGAGATGTACAGAAGGTACACGACGGGGCTGTTGCTTAGGTGATTTAATTAAACACTAAGATCTCACTCTTTTTAGTAAACAAGTTTTTTATTTGCAAAAAATCTGGTAAAGAGACTGATGTTAGGTACATTATATGTTTAGTTCTGGTGCAAGACACATTCCGCCATTCTATGATGGCATGCAAATATTTATAAATAGCATTATGCTTATCATTATTCAAAGAACATGGGTCTGAAGTTCTGAACGTACCCAGTTTGTAGCAAGTTGAAATTGGTACCATTCGAAAGGTCTTTGAAAACGTAGATATTTTTTGTATGGGAGCAACTTTGTAACTTATGTAGGAAAAAAGATATTCGATGTTGAAAATACCGAAAATCCTTAGTAAAATCGACCCACGCACGTTCAATTTTTTTTTATTTTATCCATTAGGTGGGTAGTTCGAACTATTTTGTGCTAGCGTCGGTGTGTCGTCAGTAGTTAGTACCTGTTAGGAACTGATTTTGAGCGCGCGCGCATATCTTAGTTTATTTTATTCTTACTTTTATTTACAACCTTGGCTTTCACAACGGACTTCAGTGTTTTACTTAACGATTGGATTATTATTATTACTCATCTGCTTCAAAAAAATGGAAGGTGAACGCCGTATACAGTGTGTTACATGTACAAGATCAGTAATTCGTGACCGAAACCGGCATATACTGACGCGAACCTATTTGGAAGACAATCCAGGCTTCACAGAGTATGTGATGGCACGGATTAACATAAATGAGTTTAGTATAACAATAGCTTTTGATCATCGAGTACACGATGTCTTTTTGTTCACTCTTTATTAAGTTATTTATTGTTTTAGTTACTTGAGGATTTGGTTTTTCTTTTAGATGGCCCTGAATCAACTTCAGGCTATGTGACATCGTTGTTGGGTAGCTGGAAGACGACAGCAAGCTAGGTTCGAACAAGAACAAAACCAGGAACTTGCAAACCCAGAGCACCCAACTTCTGTTCCAACTTATAGAAGGGTTGCAAATACGGCGCGTCACTGTTTATTTCATGGGTGCATCAATCAAGAACTTCACATAGTGTCCAGGTTTATAAAAGTATTCTTGTTGGTTAATCATAGCGTGTACGTTCCTGAACATGCACGCGTTTGTACACATCACATCAACACAGTATATTGGAGCTCCCTGTATGATAATGGAGCGACAATATTCACACCAGACCATCTCAAAGATATGATTGATACGTTATGAGATGCATATCACTGCCGACAAACTGTACAGCAGTTTGGCAGAAGATATGTGATTTTTTTTTTCTATGTTACTTTCTGGAATAAATAAATAAATAAATAAATAAATAAATAAAATGTAAACATAAGACTAATATAGATTTTGACAATGTAAACAACATTTTACCAGAGAATCTATATTACCTAACTGGCTTAACACACCAACAATCGAAATCCTTTTGAATGAAACACGTCTCTTTTAAATCAATGTAGAAGACCAAAAACTGCACTAGGAATATATTTATTAAAACAACGGTCTGGTGAACCAAATACACGTATAGCCTCCCAAATAGGTGTATCTCGTAAAACGATCGGTATTTTGCTTAAAACTGCTAGAAACTGCTTGGCTCAAGACTTTGTTGTTCGCCATTTGGGTTTCAATCAGTCGGGATGAAGTTATAGCTCACAGCCTTGCAGTACCATCATCAATATATTCCAACCCTATAAACCCAGTGGCTATAGCTATTTGTGATGGTTCGTATATATACGTACAGAAAAGTAAAAACTTTTTATTTCAAAAAATGTCTTACAGCTTACACAAGTATAAAAACTTGTTAAAACCCTTTGTGATTACTTGCCCAGATGGCTATATTATAGATATATGTGAACCATACGCTGCAACAAAGACTGATGCCCAAATCATGACTGAGATTATGAATGATCAAACGTCCCCAGTGCATTTAACGTTACAAACATATGACGTTTTTATAGTAGATCGAGGTTTTAGAGACTCTATACCAGATATAGAAAGTGCTGGCTATGTTGCCCATATGCCACCAAGTAAAGATAGGCATGCCACACAGCTTACAGATATTCAAGCCAATAAATCTCGAGAAATCACCATAGTGCGTTGGGTCATTGAAGTAATAAACGGATGGTTCAAAAGGGACTACAAAATATTTAGGCATACAGTTATCAATAAAACACTCCCTCACTTATTTGAAGACTTCCGTATTGCGGGAGCCCTTATAAATGCATTTAGGCAGTGTCTGACAGATAATGAGCATGCCCACGCTTTTATCAATATAATAGCGCAAAGAAGAAGTGAACCCAACAGACTGGGCAATTATGTAGTCGCAGAACATATGAACAGACAGCGGGCGGTGTTCACAACAATGACGGCTACGTCAATACCATTTCCACAATTGACAGAAGAAGACGTCATTCTACTCAGTTTGGGCACATACCATTTAAAGCTCGCTAGATCATATGTTGCCGAGCATTTGCGAGGTGGAGATGTTATATATAATATTGAGGTATCTTCGAGCCGTAGCCCTAGTATGTCGCAGCATGGGCTAGTAACCGAAAACTGCTCGTTAATTAGAGGCCGCATATTATCGAGGCACGTGTCGAATAAAATATATTACACATATATTTTAATCAAGGTTAATGTCCAGGGCAGAGAAGCCATCGAAGTGTATTATTGCTCCTGCATGACGGGTATGAGAACTCTAGGTGCTTGTGCCCATACTATTAGCATAATATGGTACTTGTTGGCAGGCACCTAGATAACTTCGTAGGTCCGGCAAGTGCCTGGGATGATATAATCATTGAAAGTAACAATACAATTTAATAAAACTGTGCTATTTAAGATTGATAGTTCTTAATTAATATTTTTTCTGTACCAAAAACCAACGATAGGAAGCTATATCGCTCTCTAAAGACAGAAAAAATGACTGGTTACCTATTTATTTAGTCCAAAAAGCAGAAAAAGTGCGATTACTGGCAATTAAAAATGTTACAAAGAAGTTATCATAACTTCGGTCTTTCATTCATTCATTCAATCGTTCACTTATTTTCGAGTTACTCAATTAGGCCTCTTCTAAATTACACCTTGTCTAAAATGCTACAAAGTGGGTACGGGTTCCATACAAAATTACCCATTGTTCTTTCGAAATAATACTAACAAACATTATCAATAATCAAACAAATAAATAGTAGTAGTTCTATATTTATGAAAATTTAAAAAACAAAATAAATGAAATATTTATAGGCAGGTACATAACATTGTAAGCAGCTACAGTATAATTATCATTATACAAACCACGAAATGACGTTGACATACATTATCAAAACAAACAAATCAATAATAGTACCTAGTAAACTTTTATGAAATAAATTTTTTAAAGGAAAAACATAAAATAAACAAAATTACAACGATAGGTATAGAATTTGTAGAAAAAGAAAAGTGTCAGCTCATAATATATTTCTAAAATGGTAGGAATCAGAAGAGTACTTTTTAGAAATTCGTTGACACTGTAAAAATTATCTTTTATTAGCCATTTTTTTAAGTAAAAACAAAATTTGCGGAAGGGTAGGTCAACTATTCCCTTAGGCAGCGAGTTATAAACTAATGGTGCCATAAATAAGCAGCTGTGTCTAAACAATTCAGTTCTGGGAGCCGGTAATTCTGAATACGAAAGATGAACTTTGCGTTTGTTTGAGTTATTTTTATGTTGAAAGAGTTTCATATTGCACTTAACAAATTTAGCTATTTCAAAAATGTATATGCTCGGAACGGTTAAAAGGTTCGCAGATTTAAAAACAGGTCGGCAAGAATCAGTCCACCGCATGTTGAATATTGCACGTGAGCATTTCTTTTGGGCTATTAGTACTCTCGATAACTCTGCTGTGTATCCCCATAAGACTATACCATAACGTATTATAGAAGATACATACGGGTGGTATACCAATAATGCGGTACGTTGAGAAGTGGTTTCTTTGACCTTCTTTAACGCCAATACATACTTATTTTTTTTTTTACAAATATTATGAATGTGTTCTTTCCACGTGAGATGTTCATGATAATGCCTAAAAAATTAGTATTGTTAATCTGCTCTACTGGTTGATTATTAAAAGTTATTTCTAAATTTACGTGTTTACTTTTTTGCGTTTTGAAATGAATTACTTTTGATTTTCCCAAATTTATTTTTAACTTATTTTGATTTAACCATGACATAATGTCTTGTCATGTTTGCACATTGCTTGTAGGAGATCATTTATGTAAATGAGGAATAGAAGAGGGCCCAAAATGCTGCCTTGTGGTACACCAAGATTATAATTTTTTTGAGTTGTATTTAAGGCCGTGCACCTCCACAAACGTCTCGCAGGTTGATAGTAACTTTTTCAGCCTGCCTATCGATGGACTGAGCAACACCATGTCGTCCGCGTAGCTTATGTTATTGACACAAGTACTGTCAATGTGACAGCCGACATGCCACTCAGTCGCTCCATAAGCTGGTTAACATAAAGGTTAAATAACAGAGGTGAGCTTAACCCCCCCTGCCTTACACCACATTCCATCCCGTACTCATCCTACAGAGGACGCCTCCACCTCACCCGGTTTGTCTGGTGAGCATACCAGTACCTGAGAAGGGATGTATACTCCGCCGGCACACACGCGCCCCTCAACTTGTCCCATAGCACATCATAAGCGACAAGATGCTGAAGGCTTTCGACAAGTCGAGAAAACACGCGTACACCGGTCTCGCCGTGTAGTACTTGACTGTGTGTTTCAGGCTAAGGATAGCACTCTCCGTGGATACTCCCGCTTTCAACCCAATAGAACAGACAACCCAATAGCAATTCAACAGACCGTCAAGCACTTTGGCCATCGTGGTAGCGAGCGAGATGGGACGATAGTTATTCATATCGATTGTATCACCCGTCTTATTTTTAACTATAGTTTAGTCACGATTTACATGTGTGTATGTACCTTATCTGCAATTTTAAGCTTAATTTTCTGCAAGTTACATTCGACTACAATCGGAAAATGGTCGGACCAATACAAGTCATACAGTATGTCACACTAACGAATGATTGCCGCGCAGACTCAGTGACTATGCAGTGATCCAACCATCTGTTACAGCCATGCGAGTCACTTGTAATAGTACAGGTGTTATCGTCACACATAATATATACATCCACACAGAACTAACTGTGATCAGAACAAAAATTTATAATTTCACTATAGAACAACTCATTTGGATGTGCTTAAAGTCTCCTATGATATAAAAAGCCTAAATGATGTATTCTTTGTTATTTTTACAGGTTTCCTGCAGGTATTGCATTGCAGTTTAAAAGTAAATGGATAAAATGTGAGAAAAGACGATAATTGAAGGCCTACACAGTATGCAAGGATATGTTCTGAGCACTTTGAAGAATCTTGCTTTCGTAAAGAATATGTACTTAGAGTATAACATTCGCACGCAGTGCCAATAATATTTCCAAAACAGCCAGCATCTTGCCAACCAGTAAGTATATTAACCAAAATCATCAATCAATGAAACTTTTTGTTTTTTTAATTTTTCGTTTAAGTTGTTTTATAAGTAGTAGTGGCAAAGGATACTTTTTATGTTAAAGGAAATTCTAAAATTGTATAGGATCTTCTTTAACCAACCTGACATCCATTTTGCTTTATTTCAGAAATAACCGTTAAAGAGGGAGCTTATAAATGGAGAAAAGCAATTTAACAGATCATTAGCGAAGAGTTTGCTCGAAACCTACAAAAAGAGCGATAAGAGAGGACCCTTTCCCACACCTAGGTCTCATCGAGAATCATCTCGATATGATGAGGTTGACCTCTTGGTTCAATATAGTGCGCTGTTTGCAAAGTGACAAACTTTCTTACTTGGTAAAAGTAAAATTCATTTACACTCTAGGACTGTTTTATGGCAAATCATAGTCGAACTCAATAACAAGCGTATGTGTTTGTGTTTGTATTGTTGTAATATAACTGTAATTTTGTGTTTTATACTATCTAATCCGATTAAATACTAATTCTATAGTACTTTGTGTGTTTACTACGACTAAGTCCGCCATACATGTATATGACCCCCACATTACGACGGTCTTATTAAAAGGTCACCACAGGTGGATTCGGCAAGGTAAAATGCAAAGAGTATGAACAATCGAACAATCACATATTGGGAAATACAAAACGCGTCTTTCATCTCACATGAAATCGGTCGATTATTCATACTCTGCCTTGCTGAATTCACTTACACAATAAGATTTCTTAAAAATTAAATGTTATTTTAAACACTAAACAATGTGAAATGCGAGTTGCCTACTGATTATTAATACCGCGTGGTCCCTAGAGAGCATACTCCTGGGATAAAAAGGAGCCTATGTCCTTTCTCACGCTACCTGTCAGACTATCTGTGTACCAAAAAATCAGTTTAGTAGTTTTGGCGTGAAAGAGACAGATAACAGAGTGACAGGCAGACAGTTACTTTCGCATTCATAATATTAGTAAGAAAGTAATGCTAAGGACTAGCTTGTACCCGCGACTTCATACGCGCGTATCCCGTTTTTTCCCGTTCCCGTAGGTATTTTGGGAAATTCTGTCTTAGTGCTCCTCTGGATTCCCCAAGGAACCTACATGCGACCAGTGGTTTCGGCTGTGTGTTGTGTGTCAATCAATCAGTAACGGATGAATTTTAAGGCGAGTATAGACTATCACATTTCATACGAATGGTATAATACAGGCAAAAGCTCAGTTTCCAAAGCATTTCCATGTAATGTAACGTTCCTGCGAATGGTCGGCGTTATGTTACGGGTAAAATCTCACAGCGAGTGTGCATTTACCAACATTTCGTTGTACCTTGCGTTCATTCTTTTTGAAATGTCAGACCGACAAATGACAAATGACCGACCGAACGACCGCGCGGACCGCGTGCGTCTTTCGTCCTTCTCCCTCCGTGTCACCCCGCAACCGCGCATCGCCCGCACTCGTGGCTCGACGAAATGTTACACCAATATGCTCGTTGGTTTGTAACAAAGAGGCGAGCGTGCTCGACGTTTAGTTCGTAAAAGGATGATACACTAGAACATATCATAGAGCGGCTCGTTGTTCTGTTACAAGTAAATGTTGTAGTCTATACTCACCTTTCTATATTTTTGCGGGACAGCAACAGTGTACAGCGATAATTATAAGAGTGATTAAGTGTTAAAATAACTGTAAACTAATATTTATAGTTAAGAATTTAATAGGCGTAATAATAGGCAAATATTCGAGACAGTTCCTATTTGTAAGTAGGTACTTACGACGCGGCATCACAGAAAGCTCTCGATGCGCCGCTCGTAAACAAGTTTAGCAAGCGGCGCCTTTGACTTCACCGCACGTGGCTTGATTCTTTGTTTGCCGCCACGTGACAGAGTCTTTATCTAGCCGCCTCGCCGACTGATCGTTTGTAATTTGCCGACACGCGGTAGAGCGCGTCGTATGAACTTACCGCCTATTGTTCGAATCTTTTGTTATCGTTTTCTTTGTCGGCACAACTGTATATGTGGCCGCTAGGCGGCACCTTTGACGAAGCCGAAAGGCGAACATTGTAATGACTTACCGCCTATTGTTAAAATGATTTATTACTTTTTTTTTGTATAACTTTAGAAGCATTTTATGACTTAGACGTTCGAGAATGTTTTTGTTTGGTTTGTCGAGTATAAAAGGGCGTATTTATTCTCGAGCAGGGCAGTTCGTTTGGAGACACCATACAGGGCAGTTCGTTTGGAGACACCATACAGTACAGTTCGTTCGAAGACATCATAGCGATCACTACGTTTGTTATATACGCTTTTTAATCGTATTTATAGCACAGTACAGTGGTATTATATAATCAGATCGGTACAGTCGCAGCACAATAAATATCTTCTGAAGATTGCAGTCTTTAAGTACACCTTCTCCACCAATCCCAGCAACAGTAGTGTACCATGCGGTACATTTAATGGTCCTTCGAGCCGGATTTGTGGAGCCGCCGCCATTTGAAGATTGCACCTATTGAAAATATCGATCAAGCTTGCCAGTTACACGCTCCCAAGGAAAAGGACGCATGCTCGCCAGAGAACAGAAGCCGTCGTCATCAGAAGACATCGCCGCCACCTCGGAGCCGAATACCATGGAGACGCACCTTCGCCACGGGTAGCTCAGCAGCCTCGGGGACAGCCACAGCTACGGGTACCAAGGAATTTACTGGAACCCTGCCGAACACAGCGCCCCTAGCCACAGCTTTATCCATCACCGCCGCCGCCCACTCCATGACGCCCTCCGCTATAAAATCACTTCCTGTCGACACGACCGCAAAACCATCGATGAAGCCGTCTGCAGCTGTCACCAATTATACATAAACTCGCCAGCATAAAGAAACCTCTACAGTGAAGCGAATCAAGACTACCACCACCGGTCTGCCACTACCGAGCAGATATCAGGACTTTGACCTCCTTTATAAGAAAGAAGGACGGACAAGATCCACCAACAGCAAGACGAAAGCGTACAAGATAGCGAAAGCTAAAGAAGAATTATTACGTCTTCAAGTAGAACTGGCTGCAGCACGCCTCGCTGCACTGGAAACTGAAGACACAGAAGATGATGAAGAAGATGATGTCTCCATCTGCTCCGAGGAAGAAGTGAACCAAAGAGTAGACACCTGGCTGGAGAATCAAGCCGACAGTCCCGTGCACACAAAGCACATGAAAGACATGATCTCAGCAGCTACAGAAAACCATCCTCAAGCTTCTCATCGCCTACAGCAGTCACCGGCGGGAGTTAAACCAGACCTCACCGCACTCGCAGAAGCCATCACGCACGCCGTCAATACAGCTCAGCGACCGAAGTACATCGAACTGCCCTTTCTTTTCTGGCTCTTATCAAGAATGGCTACAGTTCAGCGCCGCCTATTACGAAACAGAAAGCTTGTTCACAGCAATTGAAATTATGAATCGACTAAAAAGAAACCTCAAAGGAAAAGCAAAAGAAGCAGTTGAAGGTTTACTGATCGCCAACACACATCCAGCAGAAGTCATGAAGTCTTTGGAGTCAAGATTTGGAAGACCAGAATCCATCGCAATAATCGAAATGGAGACACTGCGCGAATTGCCACGCCTATCTGACTCACCACGGGACATCTGCATCTTTGCCTCGAAGGTCTCCAACGCTGTGGCAACTTTAAAGACACTTAACTGCAATAATTATTTGTACAACCCGGAACTCTCGAGAACAGTTGTGAACAAGCTGACACCAAAGCTTCGCTACAGATATTATGACTTTTCGGCAATGCAACCAAACGAAGATCCAGATCTTGGGAAGATGAAAAAGTTCCTCAAAAGAGAAGCGGAGCTATGCGGACCGTATGCTTTACCTGAACAAGTAACAGCCACTCCAGAAAAGAAGATTCATAAAGTCGCCAACGTCATAGAGAAGAAAACCACGCTGAAGGGTCCTGTATGTGAAGAAACGGGTCACACCACTACAGACTGCGAGAAATTTAAAAAGTTGGATGTAAATGGAAGGTGAGATATAGCAAAGTCCAAACGCCTATGCTTCAGATGTCTTCGATATAGGAGCAAGACTCATAGTTGCCGAGCCAGGCCATGCGGGGTCAACAGTTGTAAATATTCACACAATAGATTGCTACACTTCACCAAGAAGACAGAAAAGACGGAAATAAAAGAAGCAACAGAAGTCATCACCTTAGCTAGGACAATAGAAAGGAAGCAGTCATATCTGAAGATACTGCCGATAAAAGTAAAGGGTCCTAGAGGAGCAGTTGACACCTTCGCGATATTGGACGACGGATCAACGGTCACACTAGTCGATGATAGTGTAGCCAAGAACATCGGAGCAACAGGTCCCATAGATCCATTAAAGATGGAAACCGTCAATGGTATGAAGTCCTCAGAATCGGCCTCAAGAAGAGTCACCATCAACTTGAAAGGACTTAACGGTCATGAACAGCAAGTGCACGCGCGCACAGTAAAGAATCTGCAAGTCCCGACTCAACGGGTACCAGGAGAACTGGTTGAAGAATGTAAACACCTGTCAGATATTCGAGATCACCTCACGTATACAGAATCAAAGCCAAAAATACAGCTGCAGGCAACTACAGCACCCAACAGAATAAAAGCAGTTCCGCAGATTATTGGCGAAGAGTTTGCTCGAAACCTACAAAAAGAGCGATAAGAGAGGACCCTGTCCCACTTTATTTGTCAAAAGTTAATTCATTTACACCCTAAGAACTGTTTTATGGCAAATCATAGCAAACTCAATAACGAGCGTATGTGTATGTGTTTGTATTGTTTAATATAACCGTAATTATGTGTTTTATACTATCTAATCCGATTAAATACTAATTCTATAGTACTTTGTGTCTTTACTATGACTAAGTCTGCCATACATGTATACGAACCCCACATTACGACCGGCCTTTTAAAAGGTCACACCACAGGTGAATTCGGCAAGGTAAAATGCAAAGAGTATGAACAATCGAACAATCACATATTGGGAAATACAAAACGCGTCTTTCATCTCACATGAAATCGGTCGATTATTCATACTCTGCCTTGCTGAATTCACTTACGCAACAAGGATTCTTTAAAAATAAATTATAACACTGAACAATTTCAGATTCTGTAAAACTTACGAGTTGCCTACTCTTCCACCTGGCGTTAATCCCGGCTATTGCCAGGGTCCGCCTACATATATGACTGAAGTTGGTTTTACGTGGGGCGACCAGCCGTCTGACCCCCACAACCCTACAAGAGGGAAACCAGGTTCGCCAGAGCCTCGTCCGTTGGACAGCAGGGTGCACCGCTAGCAGGTGAGGTTGGCTTGGGTCTTTAAGATGGCAACGGACCCCATACCCCCCTTACGAGTTGCCTACTGTTTATTAGAAACTAGCTGCCCCGGTTGTCCCTACCGCGTAGTCCCTAGAGAGCATACTCCTGGGATAAAAAGCAGCCTATGTCCTCTTTTATGCTACCTGTCAGACTATCTGTGTACCGAATTTAATTTAAATCGGTTTAGTAGCTTCGGCGTGAAAGAGACAGATGACAGAGTGACAGACAGACAGTTACTTTCGCATTTAAAATATTAGTAAGAAAGTAAGGATAAGGACCAGCTTTTACAAGCGACTTCGTACGCGCGTATCCCGTTTTTTACCTTTCCTGTAAGAATTTTAGGAAATCCTGCCTTAGTGCTCCTCTGCATTCCCCAAGGAACCTATATGCCAAATTTTAGCTTTCTACGACCAGTGGTTTCGGGAGTAAGTTGTCAGTCAGTCCCTCAGTAACGGTTGAATTTTATATATTAGAATGACTCACAAATATCGTGGCTTTCTTTTGGTAACATGAATTTTCAAAATCGGTTTAGTAGATCCAGAGATTACCCCCTACAACCTCACAAACATTACCTCTTTATAATATTGATATAGATATTGTTTCTTTTATTCATTTTCTTTACTTATTAGCAGTTACATTTTAAAATATTAAACAAAAAAATAGTAGCCCACCGGTATCGGGAACAGGGTCCAAGCTACGCTAGGCGGTCAGGGCTCCAGAGAGAGGAACGCTTTTATAAAGAAATAAATAACCATCTGCCTACAATCTAATATTTTTAGTTTATAACACAAACACAAGAGATTTTACAAGCAAACAAAGATATAAAGACGGTAAAAACAAATGAAGACAAATAATATCTTTCAAGAATTTTTTATATTACCAATAATTATTATTTCAAAATGAAATACCATTTTGTGGTTTAATGTGGCGACTGGCATATTTTCTATAGTCGACAGAAAATACACATCACTATGCATTGATATATCAATAAGTAGAATAAATTATACAGTCAAACTGGCGACATTATATAATTTTCGACGCACTATGCACACTATACTTTTCTCTTTCAGGCACATGACATTTTGCTTTTGAGGAATGAAGACGCAAAGTGCTCGCAAGTTTCGGTTTAAAACAGTCTATTTAGGGATTCTATATCTAAGAGGTCGAAGTCCACGGAAAGGTAACAGCGAGTACATTTTGTAAGGTAAATCACAAAATGAACACAGAAAATCGCAACCACACACTTGATAACAGATGTAAAAAAGGTACAGTCGCTCACAGCGTCATCTGTTCCCACCTTTTAGTATGACTATTGGAAAAAACGCTATTCTATTAGTACATAATAATTCCATGCCACAGTGTCCGTGTTTGACAAATTAACTTATACTTGAAAAAAAGTTGAAGTTCATTCATTCACCACAGATAGAAAAATTGAAGTGCGGTGTTTATTTTGCTTTTTCCTAATTTAATACATTACTCGAAATTGTAGTTAAATTTCTGTGAAAGTGATGTAAAAGGTAGTGATTCAATAGTGCTTTACTTCCGACGCATTTAATAGGTAAGGCTTACTAAGTTTTTAAATTACTTCCGGCAGAATTTGTGTGTTTATTTACTTATCCACGTACCACGATGGACTTATATAGGAGCTAAATTTTGAAAGGTTACTACTTAAACACACAGACAATCTAGTCATGTTTTGCAATTTTTACCAAACACCAAGCAACTGATCAAGAAAGTTGGTATTTTAGTCATATTGTAGCTGCTTCTAAAATGGATACAGCCCTCTAGGAAAAATGCAATTTCTTCCTATAATAGTTAGCTTTATCTTCAGCCTTGGTGGTGTTACAGTAAAAAGACCTAAGTGGGTTATTAAATACATGGCAAAGAGCATGTCCATTAGGACTCTAATAGAAAATATTCCACACAAGAATGATGTTAATGTAGTGGACTTATTACCACAGTTTCTTCTTAGCTGATTGAATATTAAAAACGCCAGTATCATGGTATCATTGCCCATCACTTTTCAAACACACCCCAAACTTACATTGCCTGGCTAAGATTTATACTCCTCCGGGGGTCTTGAACATTCATTTATTGAAATTCTCCGTGTACACTAGGCTGTACATCAGTGGTGCCAAAACCAGTGTGAATTAGACTAACATCCTGTTGAAACTTTGAACAATGCTAGGCCAGCTTAAATTGCTTCTGTTTGCAGTCAACTCCCAACCTCTATACTCTCATTCATGTATTATAAATGTTCCTTCATGCTGTAGATTAATTTCTGTCCACTTTAGGTCTTTCACATTGATAGTTATAGCATTGGTCCTTCACTACAATTTTATTAAGGCAATACTCTCACAATCACAATAAGACTGCTTGGCCTTGACTCGAGGCATACACAAAAATCTACAACACTGCAGTGTGTTAGGCAACCTAAAACATCACAAGGTTTAGCCTAATTTTGTTGGAAAGTAAATTTTCAATTATTTTACATACCTAACTATTTCAAACATGGATGGGGCTCATGACAAAGCTATATAAGCTGCACAAGAGCATTGAATGTTCAATGCCATGTTATAACCATATACAAGGAGACCTCACATACTTTGGAGAGCATGTTCATTTGTTGACTGAACTCTCAGAAATGTAGGTACTTAAATATTTTTTTTGGTAATCGGTGAAATAGATTTTTTTATAAAAATTTTTAGTCATTGCTATGCCATTGTAGACAAACACAATTTATCAAAAATTGACTCATGACTTATGAGACATTGATAACAAACCATTTATTTATGTACACACAATATACTTAATTAAAAAAAAAGAAATTTGTATACAGTAAGAAGAGCACAAAGGTACTGCTTATTTCATAAGAAATTTCTTCCAGCAGACCTGCGACAGGAGAGTGGGATAAGATAAGACACAGTGTGTAAAATACAAAGAAGGAAACTAAAAATAGACTTAACTAACTTAACTTAAACATAATATTAACGTTTAATAAATATAAATCAAAATACAATAAACATATAAACTAATAAACACAAATAATTTTACCTAAATACATAATTATAATAAAATAATACATAGGTACCTATAATGTATATATTATAGTATAAAAGAGAGATAGTGGTCTTTGATGGCTTTTTTGAAGATAGAAATATTTTAACTTTCCCGTATTTTAACCGACTTCTTCAAAAAGGATGAGGTTCTATGTTCGGCTGTATGGATTTTTTTTATGTATGTTCACCGATTTCTCTGACTATTGTGGACCGATGTTTTTTTTTTTTCTCTGTTTTTATTTGCAATCAGTCCTAAGACTATGAGCAAATCTGTTCTGTGGTGCTGTCATGCGGAGTGGCTTCCCATTGGAGGCATCTACTCATCTGTTGCCCAGAGCTACTGCCGGTCCTCTAGCTCTAGGATATGATGACGTTTTAGTCGTTTCACATACTGGTCTATGGTGAGTTGGCGAGCAAGTTCGTTAGGATAATAAATTAACCGGTCTTTGTATTTTGCTGCCAAAATCCGAATTTCCTCTTTTATTGTTCTCATTTCAAGGTGCTCGTGAACTTCATTGTTGGTTATGTACCATGGTACTTTTGCAATTGTTCTCAGGATCTTGTTCTGTTGTCGCTGAAGTATATTGATGTTGGAGTCGCTTGCACTGCCCCATAATTGCAGACCATATGTCCAAACGGGCTTCAGGATGACTTGATATATTAAGAGTTTGTTGTCCAAAGACAGTCTCGAGTTCTTTCCTAGCATCCAGTATAGGCTGTTGTACTTTAGCTGAAGCTCCTGCTTTTTACATTCGATGTGGTGCCTCCAGGTTAGTTTACGATCAATATGCAAGCCAAGATATCTTACATGATCACTGTGGGGTAGAGTACATTGGCCCAACTTTACAGGTGGGCAGTCTCCTTTTTTGAGGGTGAATGTCACCTGTACTGACTTTGCAGCACTAGCCTTTATTTTCCATTTTTGGAGCCATTCGCTTACTTTGTTAAGGCCTTTCTGCAAGTTTTCTGATGCCAGTCCTGGGTCTTTATTACTTGCTAATACAGCGGTGTCGTCTGCAAATGTAGCCGTGGTTATACCTGGCGTCAGCGGTAGGTCTGCAGTGTACAGCGTGTAGAGCATGGGACCGAGAACAGATCCTTGTGGCACCCCAGCGTCAATCTCTCGGAACTCAGAAGTAGCGTCACCTTCTTTCACATAAAATATGCGTTCCTCGAGGTACGATTTGAATATTGGAAAGTATGAGTGGGAAATATTCTGCTTGATCTTACATAGTAAACCTTTGTGCCAGAGCTTGTCAAACGCCTGCTGGATATCCAACAACGCTGACGTGGACCGATTAAAAAAAACTTTGTTTATTCGAAATACTCCCGAGGTGGTCCCTTTGTCACCAAGTCGGTATCTGATGATGGGATCCCATGAAAATCGAGGGAAGCCCTCAAATTTAGGCACACACAATGTTTTTCATGAAATTTATATCGCAATTCAGATTTTTGTGCCTGATAATCATCATCTCATGTAGCTGAGCTGATGATGGAAGGTATAAGTCAGGATCTGATGATGGGATCTTATAAAAAAATTTTGTTCAGTGATATTTTCGCCAATTTTAACCGATTTGGATGATTCTTTTTTGTTTGGAAGAGTATTTCCCCGTACAGGTCCCATTTTAATTTGGTGAAGATCTGATGAAGAACTTCGAGATGTAGGCAACGAACTCTTCAATCAATGATAGCAAATGGATCAGGGTTTCTGAAATCGCATGTCTGTTGTTTGTTTACACACATAACATCACGCCGTTACGCTGTATTTGTGGTTTTAATTTATAATATTTTTAACAAAAAAATAAAACTGACTTCCAAAACAAAACACTACAAAGTATAAAATAACTTTAATTTCAGAAGTCGGTGTTTTTGGTATTTCTTCGGTTTTTTGGCACCAACAGTTTTATATTTTTTTGTAAAACGATTTTTATTTTTCACTTTTAGTGCATGCATTTGTTTATGTCACTACATTTATTATATTTGTGATTACTTATTTGTTTCAGTAAAAAAAAAACAACCCATGATGCAGAGTAACAAACCTTAGTGGCAGCGTTAAAAGATGTTTAAAATAGAATCCTATGTAACGCCTATCTTGCTGAGCTATGTGGACAAATATGTGCGGGACTTCAAACCAGCTGATGCACAGGTAATCAAATCAATTGTAAAAATATTAATTTCATAGTTACAACTACAAAAAATTTCAAATTATATGTATATGGAAGTATATTTGCATTTTTATAATCAATTTGTCATCAAGTGACAAGTGGTTAGACTATTTTGACTATAGCCTTGTTAATACATTTAGAATTCTTGTTATCCCAGTTGGATAATTTCAACTTTCATCCGAACAAATCTACTCATCAGCCTAACCTTTTCCCAACTATATTGGGGTTGGCTTTACTTTTTTACCGGATTTAGCTGAATACCAGTGTTTTACGTGGAGCGGCTGCCTACCAGACTTCCACAACCCATTAACTGGGTAACACGTTACTTCTTGGCAAGACCGTTACTGAGTCAGATTGACTGGCTTCTGACTATCCGTAACGACTGCCAAAGATCTACAAATGACAGCCGGGACCAACGGCTTAACGTGCTTTCCGAGGCACGGAGGAAACTCGGTATGTTAAGATGGTCACCCATCCAGTGACCAAGCGTTGCTTAACCTTAAAGATCGACCCGTGCGGCTGTTATTATTTAGCCACGAGCTCCTCATGTGAACAAATCTACTGACCTACCTAAATCTACACTAGATTAGGTAGGTAACTAATAATATGGTACCCATTGCATTTGGTATATGATTTGCAAACGTTGTGATGATGCAACTAGGTATAGGTAATCATACTAATATTACAAAGAGGTAAAGTTCGTGAGGTTGAAGGGGGTAATATCTGGATCTACTGAACCGATTTTGATAAAAAAAAATACCAAAGAAAGCCACGTTATTTGTGAGTGTCATAGGCTAATTAATTTTAACTCGAAAAATACCACCCAAAGAAGTGGGTATGGTTCAGTATAAGATAAATATATAGATATAGTGAGCAACCTTCCGCCCATGAGAGCAAGCAGCTTTTGTTGAATAAAATATTAGTCAAAATCAATTATATCTATACTAATATATAAACTAGAAGTTACAGAATAAACTAAATAAGTAAATTAAATTACAGAAAATGTTGAAAAAGGTGCTTGACTAATACATCAACCAAAGAGACTTTGTCAAGTTGTAATCGTCTTTTGAGGGTAGTTGTAAAAAACGAATAAATCTTTTATTATTTACTTACACCAGTATTAGTATAAAGTTTCAAGTACATAGACCCAAGAAATAAGATTCTTCCATTCAAACTTTGGCACCTCCTAAATCGTCTTTAGGGGGTAGTTGTGAATAATGAATAATGGCGATCTTTCTTTTTAGGGTTCCGTACCCAAAGTGTAACCAACGGAACCCTATTACTAAGCCTCCGCTGTCCGTCCGTCCGTCTGTCTGTCAGCGGGCTGTATCTCGAGAACCGTAATAGGTAGACAGCTGCAATTTTCACAAATTGTGCATTTCTATTGCCGCTATAATAACAAAAAAATTGAGGTTTATGGTACGGAACCCTTCGAGTGCGAGACTGACTCGCACTGACCGGTTTTTTTATTTTGGCTAGTATTCGTACCAACTTTCAAGATATTGGCCCAAGGAAAAAGATGTTTCATATAAACTTTCATCCCCTATTTCACCCCATTAGAGGACGAACTTCCAAATATCCTTTCTCATCGGATACCTACATCATATAAGGACTACGTCCTCCAAATTGTTGATCATAGCACGTTCCAAGGGCGAAGCTGCGGTCGGCAGCTAGCAGTTAAAAAAAATCAACTAGGCATTTGCTTAACATTTTCCACAAGTAGGATCTCCTCAAAAGCAGTTTACGTAATTTATACGTAATATGCCTATTTGCACTGGATAATTATGCAATCTTTATTGTCTTAACGATACAACCAATTGATCAGTAGATTTGTTTGATAATCTGTCTATTGCCGCTATAACAACAAATAATAAAAAATAATGTTTACGGTACGGAACGCTTCGTGTCCGACTTGCACTTGGCCCGTTGGTCGGTTTTTTCATTATTGTTTGGAAGATGCTAACATGTTTAGAACCACACCTTACGTCAAAAGGGGAATTACATATCCGTCGGTGGACTTCACCATTACGCGACAAAGATATTAACTTTATCATGATAATTTACATTCGCTGAGCAGTTTTGAATTTATTTACCCCGACGCAGAAATGACGGTCCGGAGTGTTATAAGTTTGACGTGTATGTGTGTGTGGCATCGTAGCTCCGGAACGGATGAACCGATTTTGAAAGGTGATTTAGTCGGGAGTGTTCTATGTGAGTCATGTTTGTATGAAAATCGGTTCAAGATGGCCGCCGCCACAAAATAGTGGATGACATATTTTTTCACAACTCCCTCAATATGGGTATCAAATGAAAGGGCTTGACTAGTAAAGTAATGTGCACTATATTGAAGGGGAGTTAAAAAAGTATGAAATAAAAATTAAATTAAAAATTTAAAAACCACCCGATATGTTTTTTGGCGGGGGTTTTTAAAATTTTGTATTTATTTTACTTATTTTTCCAAGCAAGGCCTCTACCAGGACTCATTTAATATTCAGAAAATGGAAGTTATTACTATAATCTATAACCTAATCTGAACTAATCTAATCTTCAGAATATAACAAAGTCGCATTTTCCGTCTGTACGCGTATATCTTTTAAAGTACCTACGCAACGAATTTAATTTCGGTTTTCATCAATAGGCAGAGTGATTTAATAGATTTAATAATCTACGGGAACGGGAAAAACGGGATATGCGCGTACGATGTCGCGAGAAAAAGTTAGTTACTACATAAAATTGAATTAAGTGGTTACTTTGCTGTCCTTGATGTATATGTATAACAATTTTACGTACGTACATATTTTATGTATGTTTTGTAGATAACAACTTTACTACCAATGCTATATTGGCTTGAGTTATTGATAACACGTCAAAAATTTGGAATCAAATGCGAAGGTGGAATAAAACTGTTTGTTATGCTCTATGTCTTAGTGGTTAAATGGGTTGAATAAAACTTGGCACCCTAGTAGAACATGTTCTAGATTAGAACATAGCGCACATTTATTTAATCCCGGGAGTATGTTTCCTAGCGATAATGTTCCACATTCACACAGGCGAGGCCGTTGGCAGCAGCTAGTATAAAATAAAACGTTTATTTTCTCTTTACAAATTTATTTAATGCTAAGCTTTACGGTTCCAACTTTGTGAGAGACTGGTCTGAAATGTATACTTATATTATACAGCTAAAGAGTTTGTTTGTTTGGTTGAACGCGCTAATCTCAGGAACTACTGGTTCGAATAAATAAAAAATAATTATGTGTTACTTAGCCCATTTATCGAGGTGGCTACAGTTACAACATCACGCTACGACCAATAGGAGCAGAGCATTCATGAAAAAGGTGACGCTGATGAAGTTGTGCTGGTCAGCTAGTGGATTTATGAAAGGAAGACTCTGAAGACACACTACAAGTCACTAGGCTAGAAACTCATTATGATTTACACAAATATTTTTTCGATAACTTCAGATACTTCGATAGCCATAAGGAAAAAAAGAAATACAATAAAAAAGGAAATGAGTCAACAATATATTTTAGATAAAATGTACGTACCAGAGTTTACGCATGAAGGAAAGAATATTGTGTTTGTGAGCGAGGCGGCTTAAGGCTTGTATTCATGCCAATGACCTTGTGCATATAACGGAGCTAACTACCCCTCTACGCGCCACTCCGCTACCCGCTTTTTTATTTTTTATAACAAAAATAATTCATGTTTTTAAAAAGTAACAAAACCAAATAATTTTCATTTGCAGCAGTAAATATATTTTTTATATTCTTTTGATAACAAAATTAAGGAGTAAACTGGTTTCATCTTAACGAATTAGAGGTGATATGGTAGTTTCTTTTTTCTTATTAAGTGATACCGATAGATAAATTCTGGCTAAACCAAATGACGTATCATATCATGTAGATTACTATCTATTTTATTCAGATGTAATTTCTCTGTTAGTGCCGACGACAAGCTGCACGCTGTTTTTAAGCTTTTTTTCGAGAGAGTTGAAGTTTACGCTTGTAATTAGTAAGGGGTAAATGTTGGGGATATTATTCAGTTTTTACATAAGTGCGATCTGAGGAAGTAGGAGAAATTACGCAAGTGTGCAATAGTAGTATCCATGTGGAGTTTTGGGTCGAATTTCAATAAGGACTGTTCTTTAAGCACTGTGCGCAATTCTAAGGTTTGCCTAACATAAGAACAAGAGTTTTTTTTTACTTTTAATAGGCACGCGCTTGACCACCATCTCACCTGATGGTAAGCGATGATGTGGTCGAAGATGGAGCACGCTTGCCTAGAAGTAGCCTATTCACTCTTGACTTAAAGACTCCCAGGTTGTAGCTATCGGGAAGCACAGACTCCGGCAGGGAATTCCACACCTTAGCTGTACGCATTATGAATGTGTTCCCAAAACGTTTTGTGCGCGTGGGTATGATGTTCACCATGTACCGGTGGCGCATCGCCGTTCGTCTTATGGTCCGATGATTCAACGGGCTTAGCGGAATTAAATTATGGAATTCCGTCGCACATTCCCCAAAAATGCAACCGGTAGAAAACCGACAAGCCAGCAACTTGTCGTCGATGCTCAAGACTTTGGAGCTTCGTCGCGACGAGCCTCTCATTGCCAATGATTCTCTTGGCTCGTTTCTCAATTGACTCTAGGGCATCAAGCGGGTATCTGGCAGATCCGTCCCAAGTTTGATGATATGATAGGCTACATATATATGGTAGGAGAGAATATTTAACTTTATTTATATTATCTTGATCTATAGAAACAAGGCCCTTTATGGCCTAAGTGATAGCAAACAATGCACTCGCCAAGGTTCACGTCGATCGATAAACAGCACATGACAGATCTACCTAGTGCCACTCATGTTTTCCAAGAATTGTTGTGGGAGGCCATGAGTCAAGGACTGTTTGTGTGACACTGGCGTGCTAACATGGCTATATAAAATGTTTGTCAATATTGAACGCGTCAATATCGTACGTGGGCTGTTCCAAACATTGTTAGGGAAATTAAAAATAGAATATAATAAAAAAACCGGACAAGTGCGAGTCGGACTCACATACGAAGGGTTCTGTGCCATTATATAACACGTGAAATATTTTTAAATTGTTATCTTCGAGGCCTATATTCGTCTAGAGAATTTTAACACTGTATATTTCAGTTTTAGGTCAGCGTCATCTCTTAACTGATAGTTAAACTAATGTATTTTCGTTAATGATTTTTGAAAATGTGTGCTATTTAGAGACTTGTTTTATTTTTCCTGTAATCTTTACTTCTGCCACATACAATCATTTCAGATTTTTCTCTATGCTAACTTCAAAACTCGAAAACACAGCGACCAACGTCTTCAGAATGCTATAGGGACGTCACCTTCATGCGCCTGATAGCTTGAAAGACATCGCGCTTACATGGCTGGCACAATACAGCTTCGCGGCAGTCCTAACAGCATCTTATACGCTTTGTTGTCTTCCTAGCGTGTCGATGGCACACATTTATTAAATACTAACTGACCCGCGAAATTTCGTCTGCATCACATTTTTCATTAGTGCTCCGCTACCTACAGGAGCGAAATGTTCCATAGCCTATTATAGCCTTCCTCGATAATTGGGCTATCCAACAGAATTAGAGAAGAACAAGAAAAAAATAAAAAAGAGAAGACAACAGAATTAGAGAAAAGAACAAGTATCTGAGATTAAGTCGTTCAACCAAATAAAAAAGCAAACTGTTCAGCTTTATAATATTGGTATAACGTTTTACTAAGCTACGCCACATTCATGCCCCACCATCGAAGATCGGAGCCATCCGAGAACCCCCAACTGAGGAGAGGTTGTGCTCAAGGGGAAGGCTCTCCCACCGAAGGCTCGATGAAATAGGCTTAAGCTTTTTAGTGTAAAAAACTACTTCACTTGGGTCCTGTCACAGCCAGTTTTCTCCGGATCCACTGGACCGATTACGTTGAAATTTGGTACCCAAATGGACTTTGTTAGCCCAAACACAGACGTCTTACGTAAATGATTAAATTTACGTAAGACGTCTTATTTACTTACTTTTACTTAGTATGGGTGTCAGTTTTGGGTGTCAAATAAAAAACGAAAAAAAATAAATATTTTTTATCAATATCGTGTGACATATGAAAGGTCTCACTGTAAGGGCTTTTTCATAATTTTAAAATAAATGGCTTTGACGTTATTCATGAACTTAGGCGTAAAATGACCATTCTCTTATTTCCGAAACTACTGAGCCCAAAATTTTGAAAAAATGGAGATAGTAGACCTTTACCTAAATATAACAGGAAAATTTAGAAGAAGTCTATAGTGTAAAAATAACATGTTAAAAAATAACATTCGGAATACTTTGCACGCGATACCGACTCGCACTTGGCCAGTTTTTTTTTATTACGAAACTATTTGTACTATGACTACCACGTTCCACAGGTGTCGCTATGGGGCGGCGGCGTGGCCCTCCATAACCTGGTGCTCAAGGGGGATGTGCTGCAGAATGAGGTGGCGCTACCCTTCACGTTGGTCTCCGGCCGCATCCACGAGCTCCTCATACAAGTGCCCTGGACCAAGATCATGTCGGAGCCAATCATCGTCACCATCGATACTATAGGTAAGCCCAACACCAAGTCATGCTTTTTCCAATTTTGTTGGGGTCGGCTTTCAGGTTAACCAGATACATCTGAATACCAGTATTTTATATGGAGTATAGAGCGATAGCCTACCTATCCTCCATCAACACAACAACTACACTATAATATAGTCAGCTAACTTAGGAGGAGGAGATAAAGCAGTGTCTTATATCACAGGCGTCATATGGAATTCCGAAACTACTGTATCGTATAATTATGATAAGGATAAATACTAACGCTGATATAAAGGTCTGATCAATTTTAACTTGCTTGTTTCAAATGTTTAGTTCCATGCAGGACAAATGCTTCCCTTGTCCAATGTAACCCACCTTCACTTCTCCCGGCCAGCTCCGACCACGGGCCAATCCTTATAGAATGAGTTTGTAGTTGTGTTTTGTTTACAAAGCGTTATATTTGTTGCAGAATGTGTCCTAAGCCTGAAAACGCCTGCTGCCTCACCGGAGGACTGCCCACCGCCGTCGAATGCAACAAGGTAAAGCACTCACGCTTTCACGCTCGCGCTTATAATATTTATAATCTACACTATCTACACTAATATTATAAAGAGGAAAGATTTGTTTGATTGTTTGAATTGAGTAAAACTAGTGAACTGATTACATTCCTGACATTATCCCTAATGAACATAGGCTATAGAATATTTTCAAAAAAGTTACGAGATCCGTAGGCATACTTCTATAATGTAACCCAAGGTGTGAAAAAAATATCAAAAACGATCCTTATATCGCGTACGCTGCGGAAACTATTGACAATAGAGCAAATTGATGTACTACAGTTTCATAGAGGAGATCAATATACAAAAAAGTCCGCGACGTGTATATAATGTATATGTATATGTATGTGTATACGTGTATATATAACTATAATGGTTAAGTCACAATTACCGCTTTTTGTTCAAATTATTCAATCAAAACCCGGATGAAATGGAATAGTGGTGAATTTAGTATCATCACATTAATCCTTATTTAAATTTTTTGGCCGTATGGTGTCGGCTGGTTTCGTAAAAGAATAATACCATCTCATCACTTCCCGTGGGTATTGTAAGAGGCGACTAAGGAACTCGCCAGGGAACGGGCAGCAGTGTTCTCTGTAAAACTCACCACCATGCACTGCGATCGCCAACCCACCTACCAAGCGTGGCGATTATGGCAAACCCCATCTTGGGGAGGCCTATGTCCATCAGCGGACGTATTTCAGCCCTTTATAATCTGCGCCGCCGCGATTCTCTAAGGGAACTTTTTAAAAAGATTAATATTATGACAGTCCCTTGCCAATTCATTTATGAAAATATAATGTATGTACGGAAAAATCGCCATCTTTTTAGTAAAATTAGTGATAGACATAATTTTAATACTAGAAATAAAGATAAGTTAGATCAACCATTTTATAGATTAGCTAAAGTACACACATCTTTCATGGGGTACTGTGTTAAATGTTACAATAAAATACCTTGTGACATATTAGAACTAAATGAAAGAAAATTTAAAGCATATATCAAAAGCACACTTTGTAAACAAGCTTATTACAAATTAGAAGATTACATTCAGGATAAGAATGCCTGGAAGCATGCTGGTCCTGCTCCATAGGACGGTCAATGTTGTGGACAAAATCAAACTGGTTGCTTTATGTATTAACTTTATAGATGTTCTGTCTCTTTTTGTGTCTGTATTTTTCTGTTAACTCTGTGTGAGTTAAGTATTTTTCTGTTAATTAGTCATTCCAATATTTGTAAATGTGTGAGTATCATGTACCTACTTATTTAGAAAATTTATAAGTCTACCTCTGCATACCCTAGGTGCATGGTCCTCACATATAAAAAAAAAAAATTGTATACTTACCAAATATTGTAAAAGATTAATTGAAAAGAGTAACTATGGAGTTTCTTGTCCATTCTTCTCCATAAGAATCTACCTTTCCGAATGGACAGTAGAGTCACTTCAGAACTTTTAAATATTTGAAATGTGAATGACGTTCAAAAGTGCCGTTTAATGGCCTAATTGGAATAAACGTTTTGACTTTGACTTTGACTTTGACTTTGATATGATGATGATTTAAATGGTTTAATAATTTATTAAAGTTGGTTATGTACATGTAAACTACATTTTAAATTTTTCAAATTGAACCTTTCGTTCAAAAGTTACTACGGGTATAAAAATACTCTAAGAAAAATGTTGACCCGCCCCGTCTTCCCACGGGTGCAAATGTTTATTTAGCCCAAACTAATAAAGTAAACGTAATTACCAGAGTCAATAATGTTGTGGTTCAGCTGAAATAAAAAGTGCAGTAGACAACTGTCGACGACAGTTGTCTATTGCTCTCAGGTGTCTACCAGTTCGGGACATCTCTACCTCCGTTATAATTATTTAGTTGCGCGACTTACTTTAATTTTGAGATATTTCCTAAGATATTCATCCAAATTAAATGGTGTGAACGACATTTCAATTTTTTAGATTTTTTTCCGACCTCTTCAGTAGTAATCTTCATATATCAGCCAATTTACACAAAACCTTGACAAATTATAAACTAAAACCTTCCTCAAGAACCACTCTATCTACTAAAAAATCCGCATCTAAATCCGTTGCGTTTTTTTTAAAGATCTAAGCGTACATAGAGACAGACAGACGCGGGTAAGCGACTTTGTTTTATACTATGTAGTGATGTGTGCGGAAATGAGAATTGTTGCGTGCTGATAAATGAGATGAAGGCTTTCCGGAAATAGATATGATTTGGTACAATCATAGTTATTTCCCGTAGGGATTATTCTGCTACAAAAGCATGTTTAAATAATGTTGCGTGCGGTGTAGCCGCAAGAACCAGGTGATGGAGGCGCCGCCGGGCTACATGCAGGCGCTGGTGCGGCGCATCGTCAGCAACATCGCGCTGCGCGTGCACCACCTCATCGTGAAGTACGTGCAGGACGACATCGTGCTGTCGCTCAACGTCAAGCACCTGGCGGTGGACAGCGCGGGCGCCGATTGGCAGCCCGCATTCGCAGGTACCACACGACTGCACATCTTCTGACCATCATGACACTTTCTGCATGCCCTTATATCCAATTAAATCCATAAAGAATAATCCAGAGAATTTAAATGAGTCCTCGACGATGGCCAATGAATGTCTAGGTGATATAAGCTACATTTTATAAGAAAATCCTACTAATATTATAAATGCGAAAGCTGGCAGAAAGAAGCTACTATCTATTTTTTTTTCAGGTTACCTAACAATTGTTTACACCAATACATTAGCAACTTATTATTTATAATAAGATACAGAAGCGGTTGCAACAATGAATTATAGTTTAACACCGCTAGCACAAAAAAACAGTGGTAAAACCATTTATTATTAAATTACGAAAAATTCATAAAAATAGAAGTGAATAAAGTGTGAAAATTAAATCAATAAATTAGATTATAAACGAGTAAACAAAATAAAATTTAAATAATTATTGATATGATAATTAGATCATAAATTAAACTTAAATAAATATGATTAATGAACATAATATGAATGAATGTGTATTATTGACCGTTGTAAAAATTTGCGTAATGTGTGTGATGTGTTTCCAGACATCGACCAGGTTCGCCCGCTGATCAGGAGGCTGGTACGCCTGGACGACCTGACGCTGTGTCTCGACCAGTCGGACGCTGACGGCAAGATACGCTTCTTCCAGGAGCCCTTGCTGTACAGGTGCCAGCTAGATCTCAGGTACAGTACAGCAACTATCTTACCGTTTTATATTTTCGCTTCTAAATAAAGAAATGATGGTGTTTTCTAAATTTTACAATGTATAGTAATAAGTAATAAGGTGCTTCTTAACGATCAGTTGATAATGAAATAATTAATTATAGTCACAAAATATTCATGCAAAAGTCAATGAAATAGCAGGAAGCCAAAAATAAACTTTGGATTTAAATGCTGACAGTTTTCGAGGATGTGGGTTAAGAACCGCCGCTTGTTATCCGCAATTTTTATGGCACTCTCGGCTTACGTCGCCAAATCCGTCACCAATGCCAGAATCTGTAAATATACTCAAAATAAATCTGAAAGTATTTTTTCTTAACACTTGTTTACGTTCTCAGGGTGCTAACTAGTCTGCTATCAGCGACCACTCGTCGCGCGACCAGTCTGGACGTCCAGCTTCGGTCCAGCAAGCTGGCATGGAGCGTCAGCAACGAACAGCTGACGTTGTTGCTGAGACTGCTCCGGGAGCGGCTGGTGGTGGATAGCAATTTCGCTCCTCCGCCCAGGCAGACCGCCAACCCGCCTGCTTCACGTGAGTGCAGAACCTGTTGTATCTATGACAATTTAATAGACATCTATTTTTATTGCGATTCCACGTACTGTACACAAACCATATTTGCATATTTTGGAAAGGCAATTATTTGAGTAATTACCACCAAAATATCTGATACGTATATTCCAAAGTTGCATGTTAGTCCGGTCAATTTAGACATCCGAGGTGGCCCTACGTTTAGTCTATTAATAAGTAATGTTCATATACCCTATATGAGATTAGATGTGAAATAAAGTTCGTGGAGTTCTAACTAAACCCGCGCGAACGAATTCGCGGGCGAAGTGCTAGTTTTATGATAAAACTTACCGTTTTGCTGAAAATCGCGTTTGTTACCTTTGACCCTAAGTATTTTTTTTCCACGTATTGGATCGATGGGGAACTTTCAGATTTCATTTATGATAGTGTTATGAACAATTGCGCTAGTTGCGAATTAATGTAACTTCACCCATATTTTTTGCTCTAATTTGACTGGACAATGCACTATGTGTGTTTAGACTGAGATGAGATTGCAACTATAATTCGAACATTTTTAGTAACGAGAATTGGTTTTAGTGCTGTAAAATGTGTACATTTGTACAATCGTGGACTGTGGATGAGTGACCATCTTAACATACCGAGTTTCCTCCGTGCCTCGGAAAGCACGATAAGCTGTCGGTCCCGGCTGTCATTTGTAGAACTTTGGCAGTCGTTACAAATAGCCAGAAGCCAGTAAATCTGACTCCAGTCTTGGCATGAAGTTTCACGTTACCCAGTTAATGGGTTGTGAAGGTCTGATAAGCAGCCGCTCCTCGTAAAATATTGGTATTCAGCTAAATCCGGCTTGACCCCAAAATAGTTGGGAAAAGGCTAGGCAGATGATGATGATGTACTATCGTGGACAGAAAACGTGTACGATTTAAGATTCATAATTGCCTGTACACATCTATGTCACAAAGCCGACATGTGATTGACTAAGTATAGACTTTTATTAACATGAAAATCGCTCTCTCAAGTTGAATTATTAGATAAGAAAGTTAAAGAAAGCCTTTTAAATAGAAAACGAAAATATATTATTTGGTACGAAGGGATACTGACATTCCGACAAAGCATAAGTCGGCACAGTTGGCGCAGTGGTTGAGCGATTGGCTGCTGCGCCGCGTGTCGTGGGTTCGAATATTGGTATGGCCTACAGATTGTTATTCCGGGTCTGGCTGTTTGTGTATGTGACATAGTAAGTTTGTAAACGCACCCACGTTATAGGAGAAATTCCCTGTGTGGGGCAAAGTTTTGTTTAAGGTGCCCCCTCACTCGGAGCATTCACTTGTACTGTAACATTATAGATTCGACGTTGAACATTACGTTACAATACTACCTCCCTAACTGACGAGCATCCGAGTGCAATGTAACATTATAGATTCGACGTTGAGCATTACGTTACAATACTACCTCCCTGACTGACGAGCATACGAGTGCAATGTAACATTATAGATTCGACGTTGAGCATTACGTTACAATACTACGTCCCTGACTGACGAGCATTCGCGTGCAATGTAACATTATAGATTCGACTTTGAGCATTACGTTACAATACTACCTCCCTGACTGACGAGCATACGAGTGCAATGTAACATTATAGATTCGACGTTGAGCATTACGTTACAATACTACGTCCCTGACTGACGAGCATTCGCGTGCAATGTAACATTATAGATTCGACTTTGAGCATTACGTTACAATACTACCTCCCTGACTGACGAGCATACGAGTGCAATGTAACATTATAGATTCGACGTTGAGCATTACGTTACAATACTACGTCCCTGACTGACGAGCATTCGCGTGCAATGTAACATTATAGATTCGACTTTGAGCATTACGTTACAATACTACCTCCCTGACTGACGAGCATCCGAGTGCAATGTAACATTATAGATTCGACGTTGAGCATTACGTTACAATACTACCTCCCTGACTGACGAGCATCCGAGTACAATGTAACATTATAGATTCGACGTTGAGCATTACGTTACAATACTACCTCCCTGACTGACGAGCATTCGCGTGCAATGTAACATTATAGATTCGACTTTGAGCATTACGTTACAATACTTTGTCGAACTTCATATATAAATTACTTGCGCGGTGATTAGTTTTGGTCGTCGTCCTTAGTGTAATTTGACAAAAGCGAACGTTTACGTTAACGCGATCGAGAACGTTAAAAAACTCGCACTAAGGCCGCTGATATTTGCCCTTCTTCGCCATGACGCCACAATCTTTGGGTGAATCGAGATATATTGAGTTCTCGTGAAATAGCACTAATGCTCAGGTCATCTTTATGGAGACTTATTATTTTAGCCCTTTGTTTTAACTTTCCACTTTGTTTACTAATAATTTTTAAATCAATATAAAACTTTTTAAAAGTTGTAAATCTAGCATAGGGGGGTATTAATGACTTTTTGTTGATTAAACTCATTTTCTTATTTAAAATTTAACATCCAATAGTCTAAACTAGAACTGATGCTTTATAGGTAACAAGTACCGATGTAGTATTTTGTGATTTGATGCACACATTGTGATAAACTATGTGAAAACTGAGAAACTGTTTTAGACCGCGACCGAGCAGGCGTGACGTCGGCGAGTACGGCGGAGCCCTCGCGCTCGGAGAGCTGGTCGGAGTGGGCGTGGTCGTGGCTGCCGTCCTGGGCAGACCGCGAGGTGGGCGTGGAGGAGACGCCCGTACCCCCCACGCCGCTGCCCATCTCCTTCGACGCGTACCTCGACAACGTGTCTATCATGTTCAAGGTAATATCATAGCGCCTACACCACTTTCTCTTTCCTTAGCTCTATGGGTGATAGAAGCCGTGCGATGACGGTCAGTACGAATTTATTCTGTACTAGTTGACCCGCGCAACTTCGTCTGCTACGCTCCTATTGGTCTTAGCGTGATGATATATAGCCTATAGCCTTCCTCGATAAATGGGCTATCTAACACAAATAGTTTTTCAAATCGGACCAGTCGTTCCTGAGATTAGCGCGTTCAAATTAACAAACAAACAAACTCTTCAGCTTTATATATTAGTATAGAAATAGATAGGGAACGTGCACGGCGTTGACTATGCCATCTAGATTTTATACTTGACAGTGACATTTCTGTGCTGCCACCTATAGCTTCTGCATGCTCCCTATACTTATGTTTTATATTTCTTCTACCTGTTAAGTCTTATAGAATGTAAGTGCGGTGCCGGTGCCCTTGTCCAGAACATGGCTCACATGTTAAAGTGGCCCAAATACCGACAAAGACAGAAAATCTTTTATTCGGGACTCGCACAAGACAAACAACAAAGCAATATTAAGGGATTAAAAAAAAAATGTTACTGTGAGTTGCCAAAAAGGCACTCAGTTTAGACTGAGTTAGGAGCCTGGGTGAATTTTTAAAGAGTGCGTGGATGGCCAAATACTATGAGGATTAGCGAAAAACGCTTAAAGGAGTCTCAAGGCCGATTTTGATAAAAGCTAAAACTATCCTGCGATATAAAATAATATTAATAACGCAGCGCTTGTATTCTAATAGGGCCCGGGAAATATACTGAATAGATAACATGTTTTACCTAGTATCTATACTATCTTCTAATTTATGAAAATCTCGTATTTGAACTCTTCCAAAACGGCTTGACCGATTTTTATGAGTTTTTTTGGTGTAGGTATATTCGTTAGCACTGAGAATAGGACGTAGGTTATTTTTTTTGCTTGATAAAATGACGTTTGCCTTTTCAGGTAGCACTAATATAATATTAACTAGCTTTTTCCTGCGACTTCGTACGCGCATTTCCAGATTTCCTAAAGAATTCCTCTCTAGGTGCTCCCTCCCAATCCCCAAGGAACCTACTGTATGCCAAATTTCTGTTTCGTATGACCAGTAGTTTCGGCTGTGTGTTGTCTGTCGCGTCACTCACTTAATCACGCAGTAACGTAAGAATTTTATAAATGTTAGGATTGATATTATAAAGCTGAAGAGTTTGTTAGGAGGAGCGCGCTAATCTCAGGAAATACTGGTTCGAGTTTAAATAGTCTCTTAGTGCTGGATAGCCCATTTATCGAGGAAGGCTATAGGCGATATAACATCATGCTCTTAGCAACGGGAGCGGAGCATTAATGAAAATGTAACGCAGACGAAGTTGCGCGGGTCACCTAGTAAAATAATAAAGGCAAAAAAGGCGTGTTATTATTATGTACGTATGAGTGTAAATGAATATATGCACCTGGACTTTTGAGGTGCTCATGAACGCCTGTAAGAATTTGACGAATCTGATGAGGTGTCCAGGTGATGGAGATGGAGGGCCACAGCCGCAAGCGCGCGCGGCTGGTGCTGGAGCTGTCCGCCACGCACGCGGCGCTGCGGGCGGCGCTGTGCACGCCCACGGTACTGCGCGTGCGCTGCGGCGCGCGCCAGCTCATGCTGTGCTCGCACGGCAAGTGCGTCTGCGGATACGTCAGCTATTCGACGGTGAGTACTATAAAATAGCCCAGCATTTCCATTTTGTCACCCCACAGAATCCACCCTAAGGTGGATGCTCGGAAACGTATGTCTGAGAATCCACCCTGAGCCATCTATACTAAAACAATCTATATAAATACTAAATATTTCTATACTAAAACAAACAAACTCTTCAGATTTATAAGCTAAAGAGTTTGTTTGCTTGAACGTGCTAATCTCAGGAACTACTAGTCTGATTTGAAAAAATATTTCAGTGTTAGATAGCCCATTTATCGAAGAAGGCTATAGGCGACATATCATCACGCTAAGACCAATAGGAGCGGAGCAGACGAAGTTGCGCGGGTCAACTAGTTACAAGATAAATGATCATCACACTTGCTCGTAAATTGGGAGTATTATTGTAGTCGGTTGATGTGTGATCCACTGTGCCCGAGGTGGTAAAACAATATCAATTCGAC
This sequence comes from Lacanobia oleracea, assembly GCA_950371165.1. Classification (NCBI taxonomy): domain Eukaryota; kingdom Metazoa; phylum Arthropoda; class Insecta; order Lepidoptera; family Noctuidae; genus Lacanobia; species Lacanobia oleracea. Next base: position 2,083,293 of record OX493385.1, read on the forward strand.
ACAGATTCCCTGTATTCACTTAAGCTCAGAGTTGATTCTCGGAAATACGTTTCCAAGTATCCAGTCTAAGGTGTATTTTATAGGGTGTCAAAATAAAAATGCCGAAATAGCCCTCCTGCCCAGGTCATGGCAGACAATTTCATCGGAGAATAATCAGCGGCGCTGGAGATATATATATCTCCATAAGATCTCCCGCGCCAGTGGTTTAAGGTAACATACACCTATCCACAAAAGTATTGTGTGACCGCAATTAAGGATGCAAACCATTCTGTAATCTGATATAGTAACAGGGAATGTGCACCGCGTTGACTATGCGATCTAGTGTTGCATGTTCGAAACTTTAACGTTAAAATACTTGACATTGACGCTTCTATGCTGCCACCCCCCTATAACAGACGCACATATCATTCTTCAAGGTTAAACAACGCTTGCTGGGGTTAGTCCGTGGATGGGAGATCATTTATTACACACGTAAACTTCAGTGCCTCGGAAAGTAAGATAAGCTGTCTGTCTTGACTGTCATTTGTAGATTGTCGGCAGTGATTACAGGTATTCAGAAGACCGAATATCTAACACAAATCGTGGTTAGGGGTTGCACGGAAATTTGTTTGATTTCTCGAATTTGTGCTTACCTATAATCTCTGCCGATTGCGAACAGAAGGGAAACCTGGATCTATTTTAGACGGATTAACAGATTGCAAAACGTATAATTTTTATTGAGTTACGTTTGAAAAAACATTTTAGGTGAACAACGAGCCGACAGTGTACATACAAAAGGCTCAACGCCACGAACCAGGGGCGGCGGAGGTGGCGGAAGAGGGCTGGACGTGGCCTGAACACCTGTTTAATGATAAGGTGGCCGAGACCGGGAAATCGGTGGACGAGAATCTCTCGCTCTCGTCGGTCCAGTCAACACGGAAGTCCATGGTGAGTGCCTGCAGTCATGTATCAAGCCGAGAACTTTCCTCCTTTTGGGACACAGGTTCTCTTGTGAGCGGCTTTGAGCTACAATCGTTTACGAATTATGTCAAATCAATCATCCCATTGTTTTCAACGTGGTTATTTCTATCCGGCAAAAACTGTCTAATCATTGTCAATCATTGAAGTTTTTAAGTGTGCCTTCAGATCCAAATCCGAAACTTGTCTCGTGTCGTATAAATCGTTTTTCCTACCCAGGAATCGATGTATAATTATGATACAATAAGAAATAAATAAACAAAACAGCCCAAGTGCGTGTCGGGACACGCATAGTGTAGGGTTCCGAAGTTTTCTATCTCTAAACTATGACAGAAAATTAAAAATATTCGCGTAACATAGTGGCTGAAATACAGAACCCTTATGGGATCACTTCAAAAAGAAGTCATCCCACGACAAAGAAGTGATCCCATAAGGGTGAAAAAAAATTTTGATCCCAAAAAACGTGACAGATCGACATGTCGGTCTGTCACGATTTTTTTTCTCAGGAAGGCGTGTAGGTATCGTGTTGAATAAATACGTAGGTCGATGGCCCTTGAAGCTCTAATAAAACTAACTTAAAGTAAGAAAAAAATAATAAATCAACGCAATAATAAAATAAAGCTATTTTTGTGATCCATTTTGATAATCGCAAGTAAATAAAAACCTACAGGGTACTTCCCGTTGATCCAAAATCATTTAATTTGGCAAGAAACAAGGACAGTACAAGTAATGGAAAAACTCTGAAAATTGATAATTTGTTGGTTTACAACATAAAACTCATTCCATAATTAATATAGATCACACGCAGAACATATCGTCGATGAGGCTGAAAAGTTGTTCTGAAGTGGCGACCGCGTACCGGAAGACGCAACGCTGGAAGGGCTCCCACAAGTAGGACCTCAGACCTGGTGAAAGTCGCGGGTAGTCGATGGATGCGAGACGCGCAGGACCGGTAGTTGTGGCGACGCGCGCGGGGAGGCCGCCGTCCAGCAGTGGACTTTATTCGGCGAATATGATGATGATGATGAATAAAATAATAAAGAAAAACACGATCAGCAAATATTAACCGTGTTTAAGAGCCGTCTCATCATTGTTGTAGAATATGACACTGATTATGATTTCTCGTGGAAGCGATCAAGGACTGCACTGGTAGTGAAATTTACCAGTGGCAATACCTCTAAGGCCTCTGCCTCGAGTTTTGCTGGCAGTGGGGCGGCGCGCGGTGCGGGACCGGGGAGGGCAACGTAGACCCGTTCTATAGCGGCGTAGTGTTGTGTTCGTGGTTGTGTCGTCGAGATATTTGTTTTTATTCGCGAACGTTGTTTTTATTCAAATTTATTCCTAACACTCGATTCATTATGGGCAAAAGAAGAAAATAAATTGCACAACACTGCAATGCATACGCGCGGGCGGTCACCGCTTGACTGGAGTGCACCGCTCGTTGCCCGCACTCGCGCCGCTTCCGCACCGCTGTTTTCGAGGGCCGGTCCATTTGATTTTACACATTAGATCCTGTCGCTCCCGCGCCGCCGCCGCTGCCGCCCCGCTGCCCGCAAAACTCGAGGCAGAGGCCTAAATGTTCATTGAAAGACAAGCATGATCAGAAAGTATTTGTCTGGCATTACTGCTGAACTGAACCATTTTGGCATAGCTGTGAGTCACAAACATTTATAACGTCTGTTTTTACCGTTCGGTATCCAAATGGTAACCAACGGAACTCTATTACTAAGCCTCCGCTGTCCGTCTGTCTGTTTGTCAGCGGGCTGTATCTCAAGAACCGTAATAGGTAGACAGTTGAAATTTTCACATCTTGTGAATTTCTATTGTCGCTATAACAGCAAATAATAAATATTAAGGCTTATGGTACGGAACCCTTCGTGTGGGAGTCTGACTCGCACTTGGCCGAGTTTTTATTTAACTGTCAAATATTTAGTTTAAACAAAATTTAGTTAAATTATGAAATCTAATCAGGTTTCCGAAGGCGACGCTGGGCCGTCTTCGGCAGTGCAAGCCCCGGTTGTTAAAATACAATCGAAGCAAGATGTGCCGGAAGAGAGCGCGCCAGAAAACAAGCCAGAGGTCGATGAACTGTGGACAAGCTTGGCGCCGCTCGTGTTCGTCGACTTCGTGCACGAACGGACGCCGCCTAACCCGCAGGTCAACCCGTATGATAACCCGCCGAAAGACTTCGAGAACAGGTGAGCAAAGCGTTTTTAACCGACCTTAGGAGGTTCTGTGTTCGGCTGTACGCATGTTTTTCTTTTTTTTTTTCGTATGTATGTTTACCGATTTCTCCGCCAATAGTGGACCGATTTTAAACATTCTTTTTTTACTCAAAAGCCTATACTCCTGAGGGGGTCCCATTGTCACCAAGTCAGAATCTGATTATGGGATCCCTTGAAAATCGAGGGAAACCCTCAATTTTTATAGGCATACAATGTTATTCATAAACTTTCTAACGCAATTCAGATATTTGTGCCTAGTAATCATCATCTCATGTTGCTGAGCTGACGATGGAAGGTATAAGTCAGGATCTGATGATGGAATCCCATGAAAAATGTTTGTTCAGCGATATTTTCGCCAATAAAATGGTAAACCGATTTGGATGATTTTTTGTTTGGAAGAGTATTATCCTGTACTGGTCCCATTTCAATTTAGTGAAGATATGATGAAGAACTTTGGCTTTATGGAGGAGCTCGTGGCTAAATAATAACAGCCGCACGGGTCGATCTTTAAGGTTAAGCAACGCTTGCCAAGGTTGGTCTGCGGATGGGTGACCATCTTAATATACCGAGTTTTCTCCGTGCCTCGGAAAGCACGTTAAGCCGTTGGTCCCGGCTGTCATTTGTAGATCTTTGGCAGTCGTTACGGATTGTCAGAAGCCAGTAAATCTGACTCCAGCCTCGCCAAGAAGTACCGTGTTACCTAATTAATGGGTTGTGGAGGTCTGGTAGGCAGCCGCTCCACGTAAAACACTGGTATTTAGCTGAATCCGGTTTGACCGGAAGCCGACCCCAATATAGTTGGGAAAAGGCTAGGCAGATGATGATGATGAAGAACTTTGGAGGTAGGCGACAAAACTCTTCTATAAATGATAGCAAATGGATTGCTGACATCGCATGTCTGTTGATTGTTTACACCAGTACATAACATAACATCACGCTGGTACGCAGTGTTTGCGGTTTAAAAAATACTTTTTACAAAAAAGTACAAAAATACTTTGTAGTGTTTCGTTTTTGGAAGTCGGTTGTATTTTTCTTTTAAGTTTTTTTTTTACTATTAATAGGCACGCGTTTGACCACTATTGTTTTTCAGTACTCAGTTTACTCTAATACGCGTATATAAAAATCTCATGCCATAGGTGTTTGTTATAGAACTCCTCCGAACGGCTTTTTATGATTTTTTTGTGTATATTCGGTAGGTCGGACAGGCTAGGCAGATGATCATGATGATGATGATAGGTCGTAGGCTATTTTTTTTGTGGCAAAACAATGTTTGCCGAGTCAGCTAGTCATCATCTGCCTAGCCTTTTCCCAACTATATTGGGGTCGGCTTCCAGTCAAACCGGATTTAGCTGAATATCAGTGTTTTACGTGGAGCGGCTGCCTGCCAGACCTCCGCAACCATTAACTGGGTAATACGGTACTTCATGGCAAGACTGGAGTCAGATTTACTGGCTTCTGACTATCTGTAACGACTGCCAAAGGTCTACAAACGACAGCCGGGGCCGACGGCTTAACGTGCTTTCCGGAGCACGGAGGAAACTCGGTATGTTAAGATGGTCACCCATCCACAGACCAACCTTGGCAAGCGTTGCTTAACCTTGAAGATTGACCCGTGCGGCTGTTATAGCCACGAGCTCCTCAATGAGCGGAGTCAGCTGAAGGTCAATATAAATTGAACTTTCAGGACATATTTAATTATTATATTGACTGGCCTGTTGGTCTAGTGGTTAGTGACCCTGACTGCTATGCCAGAGGTTGTGGGTTCGATTCCCACCCAGGACAAATGTTTGTGTGATGAGCATGATCATTTGTTCTGTGTCTGGGTGTAGTTTATCTATAATATGTATGTATTTAGAAATATATAAGTATGTTTATCAGTTGTCTAGTACTAGTACCCATAACACAAGCTCTGCTTAGCTTGGGACTAGATGGCGTTGTGTGATAGTTGTGTGGAATATTATTATTATTATTTCGTTTATTTATTCTTATTACATACAAAGTATATTTTTAAATATATCTCTAAAAACCATAAAAAATACATTTAAAAATATAAAAAGTAGTAGTCCGCCGGTGTCGGGAGCAGGGTCCAAGCTACCGGTGGTTAGGGCTCCAGAGAAAGGAACCTCCTCACAGTACGAGCCGTATCGAGGAGTACTGCCTTCTGTATCAAGCCCTTTACCCAACCGCGTAACGCCAGCTTCGACAGATGTTCGTCGAAGCTTTTGGCCATCAGGCCATTGGCCGTAATGACTATCGGCACAATGATAGCTAAGTCCACATTCCACATGTCGACAACCTCGTGCGCTAAGTCGAGATACTTGATTTGTTTCTCTTTCTCGGCCTTCACGAGGTTCTCGTCATGCGGGATGGTAACATCAATTATCATTGTGCGGCGCGCTAATCGGTCTATCACCACTATATCAGGCTTATTGGCAACAATAGTCCTATCAGTGATGATAGATCGATCCCAGTACAACGTGACATGGTCATTTTCGAGAACTGGGTCGCACATACTTATAATACGGTACCTCAGCATCCACAAGTTATTATTATTTCCTTTATTCAACATATTCACCTACAAATTACATTTTTAAATATTTGAAAAATAGAATTATAAAAACATTTAAAAATATAATTATTATTATTATATATTTTTTTTTCTTTTTTATCATTAAATTAATTTTGACATGGTTTTTTTTTTGTTGTAATGAGATATTATTGATTATTGTTTATCGATTGTTGATTATTAATTGTTGATTATTGATTATTGATTTCTGATTATTGATTGTTGATTATTAATTATTGAATTGAATAGAAGTGATCTACATAATTGGTGATTTAAGACTATTCAATGTTCATTTTGTTTATTCATTTATGGTTTTAGCGTCAAATTATAACTTTTGCATACCGAACGGTAAAATATGGCTGAACCTACCTTTTATCTTTTTATCACCATGTACTGTACCCATATTTGCAAAATAAATGACTTACTTCCTTACTTACACTATTGAAAGCCAAAAGCATCGCCCTGGGCATATATTGCGACTTATCTAAGGCATTTGATTGCGTTCTTCAGGTAACATTGATCAAGAAACTACACCACTACGGTTCTAGGACGCCTCTGTGGATATTCTTACTTCACACTTGAGTAATAGGGTTCAGAAAGTTGATGTGAACGGAAAATATCTTCCGGATCATTAACTAGGGCTCAACTCTTGGCTCATATTGGTTTCTTTTTCAGGTTGAGTTAGATTGACTTTTATATTCCCTTTATGGCCTTACCTCATAAAGTTTAACCATGAAATATTTTCCTGCAGGATTTACGTGTAGATATTGAAAGGAACTTGGCTAAAGGCGTAGGATACGTTGGGATAGTAAAAGTAATCATGCTGGAAAAGGGTACTTTTACATAAAGACATTTCCCAAAACACTCGCCCGTCACATGTTATAGTAATAAAAATAAAAATGTATAATACTTATATGTATGGAAATGCTTGTACCTGTACAAAATCTATTTTATACTTATAAGCAAAACAGATATGGGCCCAGTTAACCATTATCAATTTTTAAAAGGGGAAACTGGGCCTTAGTCCCAGTACCATAGTGGGCCGAATGACCCCTAACCCGTCACAACGTGGGCGTGTGTTTCTTCTGTCTTTTCTTCTAAGTGTGAACGAGAACGTATTAAGTATGAACGAGAGACAAAGCTATTGCGCGGCCCGTAGTTGTGTTCTCTAGAATTCTGATTTCTTCTCATTACACGCAGTCACGCGCTCACAGCATTTTGAATGCCACTGACTGTCTTTTGTATACTGTTTGAGACGACTTTGAAAGATATAGACGCACACTCATACATGCACTTTTTGTCTTTGTCAGTCCATTGCGTAGTGTAACAGTAAGGAATACGTATGATGTACTCGTATGCCCACAGCGACTGGGTGGAGCAGTGCAACATGTCCGTGGTGGTGGAGCCGCTAGACGTGCGCGTCTGCATGGGGCTCATCCACCGCGTGCTGTACTTGTCGAACATCTTCAACGAACAGATGCAGCAGCTACCAGGTAATCATACTTTATACGGGTCACCCGAGACTATTATTGAGTTTCAAAGGATTTTCGCTTCGGCTCTGCATATAAATTGTGTATGTCCCGTACAATGAAACCAAAATACTTTCCTATAAGATTAAACAAATTCACTCACGTTAACATTACATACGTCACAGATATTCGTGCTAGCGCCGCAGCTCTTTCAAAAGCTGCGGCGCTAGCACGAATATTATGTTATGTAACTTAAACCTTGCTGGAACTGTGGCCACCATTCAGTAAGACGGAACAGGCTCTAAACAAGCCGATTTCTGCATGTTTTTTTTCTTTTATACGGTCTCAGACCCACGGAATCAAATAAGACCCAACAGCAAAAGAAAATTAATAGTGTTTCTTCATTTAATCCACAGACCAGCCCAAGCGTACTCTGACAGTTGAAGAAAACGAGGCTCTCAACGAGAACTTGCCACTGAAGCACATACAAGTGACTCTGCGTAACATTCGCATGCGCTTTGTTCCGTTCAACCACTCGTCGGCGGAGCGGCCCGCCTTGTCCGTGCTGGTGCTGGAGGCCGATCTGCCCGACAGCTGCGCCCTCGTCACCGAGCCGCTGTACCCGCACCGGTCAGTAGCGAGCGTGGCTTTGTTGGACTTGTCCACTTTATAAACAAAAAACAATACAATAACAATAACTTACATACCTATCAAAATCTATCTATATAGTAAAAATAAAATTGGTGGGAAAACAGAGAAGCTATACACTTTTGAAGTTATTCTTCTGTCCTTGTCACACACAATGTCGTTTGTACTGGGTGGCTTCAATTCAGTTGCGACTTGTGAGTCCGAGTCCGAATAAAACTTTTCTTGCAATGGTGAGGTGTTTCTGAGCGTCAGAAAAGGGCAGAGGAAGTTAATGACGGAAGTCAAACAGGTCGAAATGGATGTAATCACAGTGGACGAATATAAAACTACTGCTGGCCTAAAGAGCCTCGAGTCGAAGGTTGTTTGGACCAGTAGATCCCCTAAAGTGCAGGTGTACGGGCACTCCAACGTGTTCGGTATGTTTGGAACAGAAGCACGGCTCTCACACTGCGAATCCGACGGGTCTATAAATTACATAAAAAACCCGATTGTAAAAAAGGCAACTCTTAAGCAATGCACTAAAAAAGCCGAAGCCTGCGCGCACCAATGAATGGAAACGGTTTCCTAATCAAATTGAAACGTAATAACTTAACTATGTTTATTTTGTGATCCTCATTTAATTTTCCTCATTTTTATAACCTATTCGATAAGTTGGATTAAAAAAAAAAACTGCTGATAATGTAGCGCGAAAATCCGTCATATTATAAATAATTTTTTGAAATAAATCTAATGACACCTTAGTGGTTGGAATCCATCCAGCCGTTTGGAAGATACGAGGTAATAAAGAAGTTTACAAACATACGTAGAGTCAACAAAGCTATTTGGTGTACAAGGTTCATATTATCATATTAATATTATTTTTTCCACTGCACTGCCTCATAACATACTAACGACTTTGGTGTACAATAATTACCAAGCACACTCACAACATTGTTTAAAAGTAGTTGCAAGCTAGCTGCCAGCATACCAAATAGTTTTGTTGACTGTACAAGATACCCTGCTGCTTGTGCATGTGTATTTTATAAGTTTAATTTACAGGAATCTTCTGGCCACGCTCGCTCCATCATAGACCTCATCTATCGCTTTGCGTCAGGCGTGATTATGGTCAAGACCAAGCCCATAAAAAAATATTAAGAAAGGAGAAAGGAGAAATTCCTAGTGTGGGCAATTTTTTTAAATTTTATTTTGTAAATAAAGACACTAGCGAATAACATAACTCTTCGTTGGCAGTCGAGTACATGCAATACAATAGATACACTATGCGTGCAGGGTGTGCTCCGCCGCGTGCCAGCTACCGGCAGACGAGGGCCCGCTGTGGCAGGCGGCGCGCCGCCACCTCACCCTCACCTCCAACGCCATACAGGTCAGTCTCACTTCAAAGGCACGTGCAACAGGGGCTGTCTCCACGAGCGAGAGAATCGTGGCGATATTATCGTCATGCCACGTATTTCTACAACAACTCTATGAACGTGTCTCCACACAGCGATATTATCGCGGCGATTCGACGAGTGAAAAAATGTCAACTCACGGCGATACTCTCGCTCGTGGAGACGGCCTCTTACACATCTTATGGAAACTATGTAATGGTGAATTGGTTCGCTGGCTAAATCGGAGTTATTAAATTACAAAATGTAGCCGCGCACAGTGGGCCAGAGAGCCGATTTTCGAGCAATAATTTTTCACTTAATTAACCAACATTAAACAAATAATTATGATACTCCAACTCGAAGCTGTTTCATTGTGTTCACAGTAATTCAAAGCTGTTTCATTCCTTTTGTTTGCCATCTAAGTACTTCCCAAAATTTTATCCTTATTAGCCACACTCTTAAAAGATAATGTTTTTTTTTTTAATCAACCGACCGGTTCGATTCCCGGGTAGGAATAACGATTTTTCGAAAATCCAATGATGCAGCTTTAGTTTTCGTCAAAATCGGGTTTGAGACTCCGTTCAGTGTTTTTCAATATTTCTCATAGTTTCGGATTTGGCCATGAAGGCACACTTTAGAAATTTAGCCTGTATATTGAGGAATTTAAAATACCTTCAAAGTTGTCGACATAAGACACTTACTTATTTTAAAATGCGCGCTAGAAAAGTTCTCTAGACTACTGTTAGTCTATTCTGTAAATAACTATTTCGATATCGAGCTTCACCTGAGTGACAAGCTCACAAAGTATGCTTTATTGCACTCAACATAAAGATCTTATGTTCATACATATTAGATACTCACCTCGGATTCCACTGTCGAGACACAAAAATGTTGTTACAGAATAGCACTACTGTGCGGCGCGCGGTCCTGTTCACCATACCCACCTCTGTCATATGAGTAGGATAGAATAACAAGTAGGATTAATTTACAAACATCCGCACTTCGTGGTTCATCCCCACAAATCCACACGCGCGATGGTTCAATGGCAGCGCTTGTCTCTTTATGTATACCATAATATCGAAATTAGAGAATAAAAATGCTAACGATTCCAATAACTTATTAAAAAAGTTTAATAAGTTATTGGAATCGTCAGCATTTCCAGAGTCAGCGACTGGATTGAGTAGCCTGACAGAGACAACTTCATAGAAACGCGCAGTAATACTCACTACTTCCAAGCGCGGAAGCACTTGTGTTCTGGCAGAACATAGCTTACATATTTTTTTATGTGGACTGACTGATGTGTGATGTGTGGTAATTCTCGTATTTAAAGTGCGTACGTCGCATTGCAGTCTCAATCTTTCAAAAGCACATCTAATTCCCGTTTATTTTGACAAGTTTTTGGCATTGATTGTCGCTGAGATTATATATTGCGACTTGAATTTGAATACTTTTTAATAACGAAAATGAATTCTCTTCATAAAATAAATTGGTTGATGGCAGGTCCGCCTCAGCAACTCCAACGGCACGGAGACGCGGCCGTGCGCGCGCGCCGACGTCAAGCTCGTCACGCATATGCTGCTGTATAAGATGTACTTCGAGAACCGGTACTCGATTGAGTTCGCTTACCATCTGAAGATGAGTGAGTAGTTGTTTCTTGATTTTTTGTAATATAGCTGTGTGCTTATGCACACAGGCAACTAACTCAGTTGTACCCGTCATGGTGCTGATGCGGGCTGTGTGTCCACTACGAAAAGAAAACATCCTGTTTTAATCTAATGGTCGGGCAAAGACATAACCAATAAGTAAATACAATGATCTTACCACGTCGGTGGCTTATCACATTTTACTATTTGGCCGAGTGTAAACACTTATTATAACTATTTAACTATACTTATAACAATACAAGTTTGAGTTGGCCTCTCACACGAAGGGTTCCGTATCGTAAAGTGAAAAAAAAAAACATGTTTTTGTATAGGAGTCGTCTTTAATTTTTAATTTGATTAAAATTTTCATTAGTTGTTGTTATAGCGACATTAGAGATACACACTCTGTGAAAATTTCAGCTGTCTACTTATTAGTACCTAGATACGACCCTCTGACAGACATTCAAACGGACGGAGAAGCGGACGGAAGGACGCACGGCCGGACGAACAGCAGAGGCTTAGTAACAGAATCCTTTCGGGTACGGAACCCTAAAAATATTACACAAATACAGAAAGTATTAAAATAGTACATAGTACGTAGTGGCCATAGTAATTGCCTCGTTGGAGGCTTTAATTATATCATCAAGGGTGCAGTTGTACGGACATTTGGGACACTCCGTCAAATGTGTTATAGTCTGAACCGCACCAGGTGTTTGATGGGTTCATAATAACCCATTTAGCCAGATTATATGTGTTTACAATGATACTATAATAATGAAGACAAAATCTTCAACATTCGGTATCAGTCCCGCAGAGAGTGGGCTCAGTAACACATTTTTGTTTGTGAATACGGCGTTAATAGTTTGGTATTATTTGTTCAGAGGAGTTGAGTATCTGCGGCTCGCTGGCGCGCTTGCAGGCGGCGTCCGAGGTGCTGCTGTCGCTGGTGAAGCAGCGCAACTCCATGCCGCTCAAGCACACCACGCTGCCCAAGGACGCGCTCCACGACGAAGGTACGCCATTCCGCATTCGCCATAGCCTAGCTGACCTATTGAATAACGAAATTGTTGAAAATGTATAAAAAGCGGTCAGTCCTGTAAAATATTCCCACCTTGATGACGTAAGTGTAGTAAGCTAGAAGTGAGCTGTCCAATTGATGCTAGGATCTACAAGTCACTTCACCTGACATATCGCAGTGAGATTGTAACAGAGCAACAAAATAAACTTCTAGCACCAAACGTATGTCATTCTCATTACATATATGGTGGCTCTTCATAAACCTGTGAAATTAGGTGTGAAAGTAATTCGTTGGTTTCGATTCTGTAAAAAACTCCCTAAATACTTATATGAAGAGAGCTAGATGCTAGATTTAAAGTCTCCTTCACCGAAGTGATCACTGTGTGTGATTTTTTTTTTTGTCAATTTGTATTGAAACTGAATAAGCACTGTCTGGTGACAACAACGGAAAACTCTTTATTTACAATTTGACATAAGAGGACGTTTACGTTATGCGATCGAGTGCGTTTAGAAACACGCACTAAGCATAAGCCCTCAGCACTACAGTTCATTATACCTGATGCCGCCATGACATGATGAGCCGGTGTTTCTTCCCAACAGACGCCGTGGCCATAGACATAGCGCTGGAGGACTTGGGCATGCGCGGCTATGTCAACAAGAATGTGAACACGCATTTGATATCGCTGAAATCGGCGAAGGCCACCGCGCTGCACGCACCCAGTAAGTTGTCTCATTGTTTATTGTTATTTGTATGTCAATACTGGTATTCAGCTAAATTCGGCTTGACTAGAAGCCGACCCTAATATAGTTGGGAAAACGCTAGGCAGATGATGCATGTCAACAACAACACTCAACATACAGAGCTATTTGTAAAATATCAACAACCTCTTAGGGGGTGAAAGTACACATGATTATAAAAAAGTTTTACTTTGAGACGGTTACGCACGGTCACGGTTAGCGCAGTGGTTGAGCGATCGGCTGCTGCGCTGCGTGTCGCGGGTTCGATTCCAGCACGGAACAAATATTTGTATGGCCTACAGATAGTTGTTCCGAGTCTGGCTGTTTGTGTATGTGACTTTGTATGTTTGTTAACGCACCCACGATACAGGAGAAATTACTAGTGCGGGGGCAACTTTAAAAAAAAAGACTATGAAAACTCATATATTTTCATGGCTAAATATTGCATTTTGTATGAAACAGCTGATATTTTTTCGAGTTTTCGGGGTTTTCTCAAAGTAAAAGTTATTTATAATCATGTGTACTTTCACGGCCTAAGAGTGGTGATTGGTGTTTTAAAAATAAACCTGTATATTGAGACATGGAGTATCGTGTATGAGTATCGTTCCAAGGACTGGCTTGTGGAGGTCATATTATTATTTGGTAGTCGTTCCACGTAACACGCTGGTATTCGGCTGCATCCGGTGACACTGGAAGCAGCTAGTCTATTCCGTAAATAACAATTTCGATATCGAGCTTCACCTGAGTGACAAAGTGAGTTTTATAACACACAACATAAAAGTTTAATGTTTATACGAATTTGATACTCACTTCGGATTTCACGGTCGAGACACGAAAATATTGATACAGAATGGCATTACAGTTTCCAACAAAATTTGGAAAAAGCTACCAGATTGAACTGAAATACAAGATGTTGATTTGCATCCTAGTCATATTCAAGAACGTAATTATGCTAATGATTCTCGACCCAAATCATCAATAAAATGGGTACTTTTTTTTTTTCTTATATACGGAATTCCGTAAGTGTGAACCAGCCCTACAACCGCGCTTTCACACACAAACAAACGCAAACAATACATACACAACGCATACGCAAACGATCATTCGATAAATTCGTAGGTAATCAATTCCACCCCAATCACGGTGCGGGTACTCTCCCGCGCAAGCTCCTAGCCCCGCCCCCGCGGCCCCAGAACTAACAGTGTGTTTGATGTCGCCGAAGAGCGCGTGCTCTTTGCGAATCCGCTTCTCGCTACATCGTTGAGACGTAGGTACAAAGTGCAAAATGACGGACATTATTCAAATGTCGAGTTGGTAGAGATGGTCCGCCTGTATGCCATCAGTGGAGACAGCCTACGTGGAGCCATCCGGATATTCACGGAAATGTTTCCCGATCGGGAACCCCCATCACAGAGCGTCATGCTGACTGCTACGCAGAGACTGCGGGATCATCGGCAGTTTGATGTCCCCCGGCATGCTCAAGCTCGCGGCAGCGTATGCCTGCTGTCGCCTTGCAGGAAGACATTCTGGAATACTTCCAGCGAGATCGACTGGCAAGCACGCGGGAGGCAGGTCAACACTTTGGAGTGCACCACACCACAGTGTTTCGCCTACTGAAAACCGAAAGTTTTGGTGACCACTGAATCGGTCGGGGAGGACCTGTGGCCTGGCCTCCGCGTTCTCCGGCCCAGACGCCTCTAGACTTTTATTTGTGGGGAGACGTTAAAAGGTTACTTTACACGGCGGAAGTGACAAGTGTAACAGAATTACGTGCAAGGATCATCAGTGCTTTCGACACTTCAAAAACGAATGTGTTAGTGTTACGTAAGCTGAAGGAAACCAGCTACGTCGCGCTCAATTGTGCGAAGAGTGTGATAGTGGCCACTTTGAACAATACCTCCGGGTAACTAAGTAGGTAATTTATTTATGTATTTGTACATTTTTTAAATACGTTGTTAGCTTAATCAATTTTATTAGTGTAAATAACTTGGTTTTTAAATTTTTAACTACGTCAAAAATACCGAATGTAAGAGTCGAAAGTATCACCACGTACTTACACTTAACTAACACGTCTTCCCATTCCCGTCAAACATAGAAAACATTTTTAGACTTAGTAGATCAGTACACCAACTAAGGTAGGTATTATTGCCGGTCCGAAGCCCGTTAAGTAGGAAGGAAAATTTCAAATCAACCAATTTAATCCACATAAAACAAAATCACTACGAAATCTCTAGGTGGAAATCGTAGGAAAGATAAAGCAAAACTAACATTTTATTAATCATCTGAGACCAGGTCAGTGAACTTTTCCTTGGCGAACTAGTATTACTGTCTTTAGTAAGATTTCCGTAATCCAATGATGCTCAAAAATTAGTTAATTATCAAGCGAAATGACAATAATGTAGTTGATTTTCGAAATATAAATAGGTAAAATTATGTAGCGGTCATTGCCCGCGCGCGCGCATTTCGTAGGTAAGACATCGACACTCACGCACTCAGCTGCATGTCGCTGTGTGCGTAGTCGGGTAATTCTGTTTTCTTTGTATTGAATTAAGGGTTTAATTCTGAAATACTGTTAAATTTCAACAACAAATAAAAGCAGCGCTTATTAGTTATTGCCCGCTACCGTACTTTCAATTGATTATTTATGTCTTTTATGACAACCTCCTGAAATTTGACGAGGATGCAAAACAACACCTTGTATTATGTGCCTCCAGACTACGGACGGACGCATCGAGCGGAATCGCGTTATAAGCTTGACTTTATGACATAGAAAACTTCAATATTAATCCAGCCAAAGAAATCGTGTGAAAACGGGTGGGGTCGCTATTTGCCTTGGGACGGTTGATCCTCGTATTCACACACCAAAGCCGCCGCCGACCCACTGACGCAGCCCGCGGACACAAACGGGCGGGGTCGCTATTTGCCTTGGGACGGTTGATCCTCGTATTCTAAGCGCAATACACACCAAAGCCGCCGACCCGCTGACACAGCCCGCCGACACAAACGGGCGGGGTCGCTATTTGCCTTGGGACGGTTGATCCTCGTATTCTAAGCGCAATACACACCAAAGCCGCCGACCCGCTGACACAGCCCGCCGACACAGCCCGCCGACACAAACGGGCAGGGTCGCTATTTGCCTTGGGACGGTAGATCCTCGTATTCTAAGCGCAATACACACCAAAGCCGCCGACCCGCTGACACAGCCCGCCGACACAGCCCGCCGACACAGCCCGCCGACACAAACGGGCGGGGTCGCTATTTGCCTTGGGACGGTAGATCCTCGTATTCTAAGCGCAATACACACCAAAGCCGCCGACCAGCTGGCACAGCCCGCCGACACAAATGGGCGGGGTCGCCATTTGCCTTGGGACGGTTGATCCTCGTATTCTAAGCGCAATACACATCAAAGCCGCCGACCCGCTGACACAGCCCGCCGACACAAACGGGCGGGGTCGCTATTTGCCTTGGGACGGTTGATCCTCGTATTCTAAGCGCAATACACACCAAAGCCCCGACCCGCTGACACAGCCCGCCGACACAACCGGTCTATAAGAGAAGATTCATGTCGCCAACATGCGGTATTGCGTTGCGCACGCTTGGCGATACTCAAACAGTAGTGATGTGCTCGATTTATTAGTTCCTCATCTCGAGCCGCCAACAAAGTTTTTCGACTTGCAATGAGTGAAGTCGCCAACTAGCCCGCCGACAAAAAGTTGCCGACTTAGATTGACGTACACTTATTACGTCGCTCTATCCATCTTATACGAGTTCCTTTTGATATCCCATAACTTTAAGGTTTTAGATATTCTACAAGGTTACTTGTAGTTCGACGTATATCGGTCAGGTGCTGATAAGGGGGCCAAAATACAACAAATTCAACCCCTTCTTCTTCCACCTTCTTCCACCTGGCGTTAATCCCGGCTATTGCCAGGGTCCGCCTTCCTACTTAGCTTCCTCCACTTTGCCCGATCTTCAACATCCTTCTCAGTCAGGCCATTGGCTCTCATGTCGGACTTGACGACGTCCAGCCAGCGCTTGCGAGGGCGACCACGGGGCCTAGCCCCAAGAACAGCCATATTCATGCATCTCCGACCAACGTACTCCATAGGGCGGCGCATGATGTGGCCATACCATCGCAGACGACACTCTTGCAGTTTTTCCCCCACGTCACGGACACCAAGACTACCTCGGATGTATGAGTTGCGCATGCGATCGGATCGCGTTACGCCACTCATCCACCTCAGCATCTTCATCTCCGTGACGCGAAGCTCCTGGGTGTGTCTGCTTAGTGCTGGCCAACACTCGCCCCCGTACAGTAGGACAGGCCGAATGATGCATTTATATATCTGCCCCTTGAGCTTCGGAGGCATTTTGCGGTCGCATACAACGCCCGTCACCTCGCGCCACTTCGCCCAAGCCGCGCCAATACGTGCTTGGACATCGTCGTCCACGATGCCAGACTCGTGCAGCACGGATCCAAGGTACCTGAACGTATCGGACTTTCTGATCAGGTCCGAACCTATTCGGATGGTGTTTGTATCCGTGCTGCCACAGGACATGTACTCAGTCTTCGCCACATTTAGTCTCAGACCACCGTTTTCAAGCGTGTCCTTCCAAATGTTGACTTTGCGCTCAAGATGGGCTTTGTTCTGATTAACGAGGGCGATGTCATCGGCATACATCATTAGCCATGGAGGCTGATCTTGGATGTTTGCCGTAACTACATCGAGCACTACGTTAAACAAGAACGGGCTTAGAGCAGAGCCTTGGTGAACGCCAACAGATATTGGGAAGCCATTCGATTCGCCAACAGCGGTCTGGACAGAGGACACGGAATCGCGGTACATATCTCTGATAATGTCAATATAGGCCTCGGGAACGCCCTTGAAGCGCAGTGCCCACCAGATGGACTGCCGAGGTATACAGTCGAAGGCCTTCTGCAGGTCTAAAAAGGCCATATGCAAAGCTCTCCTTCTCTCTCTGTAAGCCTCAGCCAGATTCCGTAAGGCGAACACTGCGTCCATGGTGCTGTTACCCGCCCGGAAGCCATATTGACACTCAGAGACAGTACACTCGCTACGGAGCCGTGTGTCAATGATGCGCTCGAAGAGCTTCATGGTGTGGCACATGATCTTGATACCGCGGTAGCTACCACAATCCTGTACGCTACCTTTGCCTTTGTAAACAGGGATAATCAGGCTAAATCGCCACTGGTTCGGCATTTCCTTGGTGATCAGGATGCGGTTAAAAAGATCCGTCAGAAGGTCCACACCATGTGGGCCCATCGCCTTCCACACTTCAATTGGCACATTGTCAGGCCCGACCGCTTTCCGGTTCTTCATGTGGCGAAGAGCAATGCGGGTTTCGTCGGGGGAAATAGGGGAAATAAGCCCAAGGTTAGGAGGCGGTTCCGGAGGAAGGTTATGGGGATGCTGTTTGTTAGACAGCTCCGCGAAGTATGTACACCATCTCTCCTTAACAGAGGGGGCATCGTAGAGCAGCTTACCCTGGGCGTCCCTTACACAAAGACATTTGCTAATGTCCCGTGTAGCTTTCTCCCGGCCACGCGCCAGCTTAAAAATAAGCTTTTGCCCCTCCGCAGTTTCCAGCTTGTCGTATAAGGGCGCCAGACTTTTGCTGCGGGCTCTGGCTAAGGCTTTTTTGCAAGCGCGCTTAGCCGCTCCATATGCCTCCCTGTCATCCGGAGAGTTGGACCCTTGCCACTGTTTAAATAAAACCTTCTTCTTCCGAGTCGCCTCCTGCACCCCGTCATCCCACCACCACGTCTCCTTTACAACAAATTCAACCCCTATATACTCGTATATGACCGAAATTCAATGGTTCTCGAGATATTTGAATTTTAAGGTATTTTAGATATTTACCCAAAATTTGACATTTGACTCCAAATAAAAAGAAAACTACATATGGAATAGGTACCATTCGGATATGATATTGTAGCTGGCACTTCAATTTAGCCATGAACATAATTAAAAATACTTAATTTGACAATATTATTCATTCTTTTTGTTTGGAGTTAAATGTCAACTTTTGGGTAAATATCGAAATATCTCGAAAACGATTGAATTTTGGCCATACATATGGGGGTCCAGTTTGTTGCACTTTGGCTCCCCTATCAGCACTAGACGAATATACGTCGATTAACAAGTAACCCTGTATATGTAATAGTACTCGTAATACAAAAAAGTCCTAGAACAAGTGTTGCAAAAATTCATAGTTTCGAAGATAATACTGACACTAGACTTTCGATTTGTAAGTATCGAAGTTTCATTAAAAACTACGAGTAAATCATTTACATTCTAATCAATCATACATCTATAAGCTAAGAAAACGCGACGTGGTCATATTTAGTGTTTTACATGAATAATCGTGACTTGGTCGAATTATCTTGTATGAGAAATTAAAACGAAAAAATAAAATGAAAACTAATGCATGTGCCAGGTGATTCTTTGACATGGTCTCATTGATACCCTAGCGTTATGGGATATCAAAAGGAACACGTTGTTTACATAATATCCAATACGTTTGACCGATTAATTGATCTTTGTAATAAATTACAGAGGGTGGTGATATAAGACAGGCGTGGCTGTTCTCAGCTCCTGACGTGCCGTCATCCACGTAAGTAGCGAATATCAATTAACTAAAATAAAACATGAAAGATTTTTGTCACAAAATCAAGTAGTTACATATAGCAACCTTTACTGCCTGAAATTAACGGCCCGTGGCCTTTTTGACTATGGCTAGGGCAGCCGCAAACTGCGACAAACGAATAATTAGAAAATAGGGAACATGCTATATTTTTATTTATTTTTTTACTAGTGATAGGCACGCGTTTGACCACTATCTAACCTGTTGGTAAGCGATGATGTGGTCGAAGATGTAGCCTACATCTTCGACCACATCATCGCTTACACGCCTGCCTGGAAGTAACCTATTCACTCTTGACTCATAGACTCCCAGGTTGTTGCTATCAGGAAACACAGACTGGCAGGGAATTCTACTCCTTCGCTGTACGCACTATGAATGTGTTCCCATATTAAACATCTTGCTCCCATTTTAAAGAATTGTATTTAAAATAGACCATACATTTATAAAAAATAAAGCGCTTTTATTCCGTTTCAAAATTGCGGGGTTTGCCCGAAAAAGGAAGTCGAGTCACTCCTGTCTGATACTTGTCATGAACCGTCCTAACTCAAAGACATAAGGTTGCCTTTTCGATGTCATAACAGCAGTGACGTCATCAAACGCTGATTGTTGTTTTTATATATGTTCCGTTTCACTTTACAATTCATTATTTTTGTTAAAATTCGATATAACTACAATAAAAACGTTGCAATGGTCTTTATTTTTTACTTTTTTAACTTTCTCACATGTTCGGTATTTGCATGTTCCCTATTGTCTGTAACCGATGCTGCGCGTAATACAGATAGAGTTGTAATGTGGGCTTTCTAGGCCGTACCTCCGCACGGCGGTACAGTGGTGCACGGTGCCCATAGACTCGTCGTTCGACTACTGCGGCGTGTGGACCGAGCCGCTGGTCGTCTCCGTCGACCCGCTGTTGATCTCCTGGCTCGCTTACAAACCTACTTTAAAATCAGGTGAGTTTTTAACCGACTTCCAAAAAAGGAGGAGGTCCTCAATTCGGTGGGTAAGTATTATTTTTTATGTATGTACACCGATTATTACAAGGTTTCTGATCTCATTTTTTGATTCTTTTTTAGTTCGATGCGTATAATTTATGCCTTTTGGTCCCGTAAAAATTAAGGTTATTTTATACTTTGTAGTGTTTCGTTTGGAAGTCGGTATTTTGATAACACAGTACCGGTAGACCCACTTTTTTGAATGCACCTAAGCACGCTCAACAAAATTGCGAGAGAGACAAAGCGACGTTGCGGCCAGTAGTTATGTTGTTAGTCTAACTTCCCTACGTAATTTGTCAGAGTCCTATATCTCTTTAATCTATTTGTCATGCCTTCAGCTAGAACTATGTTTGAATTCAAAATCTCTTATAATTTTTAAGTTTAAGAAAAATCGCCCTCGAGCAATAACATAGGTCAAAATTTACTCTTTAGATTTTTGATTGTTACTGTTGTATATGTCTCACAAATATTTTGTGCTTTAGTAAAATGATATAATTTAAATGGTTGAATACGATGTGTTATTGTTTCACAGAGGCGTCTCTCGCCGCCGCCCTCAAGACGGTGACGCCGTCGCAGATATCCTTGCGGCGACGCGTCACTCCCCCGGTCAGTACTGGCAGCTGTTGGGATGTCCGCTACTCACTATACGGAATAATAACCCAAAACACTTAGATTACGTCGGAACACAGCATACCAAATGCTAAACTGCCCCGATATCTTTAGAAATGTAGTGGGACTGGACGCTTTAGCTAGACGCTAGGACTGAAGAACCTAGGAGATGGTGGGGAGCCTTGTATACGTTCCTCGAGAATTGGCGTGAATAAGCATAGCACCGTGAGAAATGGAAGGAATGGCTGAAGCCTTTGGCCAGTCTGTCTGTAAAAAATCTCAACTCATAATATCAAGTATACATTACCCGCGGCTGTTGACACTTGAATATCATGAAACTAAAGTTTATTTCGGTCATAATAATGTTTAAATACCCACTATGTTGGTAAAGTGTCGCTAGCTTAGCTTAGCAAAAATCGGCGATCGTCGCCCGAAACGCACGTATTTGTGTGTGTCGTAAGTATGGCTTCGACTAGTTGTCATCGACAAAAATTTACGTGGAAAGGTGTTTTTTTTTGTATTGTTATTTATTGTGTTATTGATAAATAAATATCATTTAGTACTTAGCAATGAGTCGGCAGTCGTCAACCGGGCGCTACATCAGTCGCGCGTCCGGCATATGCGCGGAGCTGGTGCACGTGCCGTCGCGCAGCCAGGGCTCCGGCAGCGAGCCTAGCGAGCGGAAGGAGTCCCATATCCCGTCTATAACTAAGGTAACACCACTTCTATACTAAGTATTATTCATTCACTCACTCAGTGGTTATAACAACTAAACAGAGTGCGAGTAATAATGATCTAAGGCGATGTCACTATAAATTAATACTGCTTTGAAAAAGTACAGTCACGACACTAAATGTCTTGTGCAGTACCGTAAGCACTGAGCAGACCGTGTGTCCAGTGGTGTGTGGGTGAAGCGTATTTTGATAATGATGCTACTGACAAATTCTCCTTATGCTTTGTTATAGGTCACGCAGTTGTTTTAACTGCTGTAGCACTGGCCAAATTGCAAGCCTACTTCAAACGGATTGCACATTTAGTTGCCAATTTCGATGTAGTAGTGTTAACTGTACAAATACACAATAATATCAGTTTGCGTACAGTTCAAATGCAACCTATCTGTTAAGCCTCGTTTACGAAGACGTGGGGCGTCGAGCGTCGCGAACGGCGTGGCGGCCCGCACTCAATTCAAACATATGGCGTTATATGAGAGCGTTTACGGAGAAGAGATTTTACACGCGTTTGCTTGAAATGCAGACGAGCCCCGCCGATGGCAAGAGCCCGCGGCGTCGCACGCGGCGTTACAAATTTGAGGCGGCACCCGGCCCCCGCTGCCGGTGTCCGCGGCGGCGATGCCCGCTACTCTGTACGCCCCTCACCACGCGCCGCGTCACGCCGCCTCTACATAAAAAACATCGTACATTGCCATGTGTTTGCGCGTGTGATGATGCAACCCGCTGCACGCGCTGCCTCTCCGTAAACGAAAATAAAACCGGATAAGTGCGATTCGATCTTGCACGCGAAGAGTTTCGTACCATGAACCTTAATTTTTATTATTTGTTGTTGTAGCGGCAATAGAAATACACAAACTGAAAAAATTTCAACTTTATACCTATAGCCGTTCGCCGCACGTGACGCGTCCGCGAACGGGCACTTGAGTGACGATAAGTTAAACCCATAGTTGGATAAACCCTCGAGCACGTGGATGTGTGCGGATAAGCTGAAGAACCTGCACCATCGGCTGCGCAGCATGCTGCTGAACGTGGAGCTGGGGCTGGTGCTGGTGTACGTGACCATGAGCTCGGCGTCCGCGCTGGACTGCGGCACGCTGCGCGACGCTATGGAGCGGCACGCCGCCGGCTCGCACCGCGTGCTCGGCATCTGGTACGTGCCACGCGACACGCGACACGCGACACTCCAGCCTCCACTCTAACCCAATACAACATAGGCTTAGGGTGAATTGTTGTCTACAAAGTTTCTCCTCGAAACTACATCCAAGACTGCCGCCATATGCTAACTGAGCTTTACTTTATAGCTTTGTCAAATGCTCTCCGATGCGTTGCATCTTCACTAAATCGTACTGGAGAATCTAAGAAAGTCGGCTTTTGCTTTTCTAAAAACTTTTTTGACGACATGGTTGGCGCAGTGGTTGAACGATCGGCTGCTGCGCTACGTGTTGCGGGTTCGATTCCCGCACGGAATAAATACAACTAAATAGTTGTTCCGGGTCTGACTGTTTGTGTATGTGTGTTTGTATGTTTGTGAACGCAACCACGATACAGGAGAAATGCCTAGTCTGGGGCAAAAATAAAAAAAAAAAAACGTTTTTGGTTTTCAGCCTCGGCCGCCTGTCGATGCAGTCGAACAGCATGTCGATGGGATTGTGGAATCAGCTGCGCTCCGACGGACCGACCTACGTGAAAGCAAGTGAGAGCAGCTCTAATATAACAATACTACCTACACCGTGGTCTTTTTATTTTTAATTTATTTAAATTCGTCAGAATTTAATATATCATTTTAAACAACGTACTGACCAAATTGTAAGGTACTCAATATATTTTGTACGACTTGTTCCTCATTTCTCCGCATCACCTGCCCTTACCAACCGTACTCACACAGCCGTGCAGTCGTAGTTGCCACTTTATGACTTCCTTCCTTTACAACTTTGAAGAGTAATATCAGAGTAAAGAGAATTATCTATGTCGTAGCTGTGTCCTCTTCACGCAGTCCATCCATCATTACTTTGTTCTTCCTCTACTTTGACACACATATCGCTGGCCGTCTCTGATAAGCGGCGCGGTTCTTTCTCGCTCACGAGTCCTATTTGAGCGGATGTGACACGTACAGGTTCTTTTTTTTATTAATAGTGGTATGCGTCATAATTTGCGGCAGTAGGCATGGTAAATAGCTCGCAGAAAAGATAGTAGATCGGGACAAACGGTTCTGGAGCAGCTACTGTGAACCGGAAGACGAAGCGTTGGAACTCGTAGACTGGAAGAGTCCGGGGGAATCTCTGGGGGGTCCAGCAGTGGACTCCTTTCGACTCAAATGATGATGCGTCATAATTGTTTGTTCTGTTTTCTTTACATCCACATTCATCCCCAAAGCTTGAGTGGCAGCAGTTTGGTGAAGTAGCGTGTCATTCCAGAGCTGAAGGAGGACTCGTTTCCGTGGAAGATCACGCTGGCGGACGTGGCGTGCTACACGCTGGAGGGCCGCGCCGAGCCCGGCGGCAGCGTCGTGCTGGGCGAGGAGCGGCGCGGCGCCTCGCAGCACCTCAAGTCCAAGCTCAGGTTACCCAAGGTACCCCTCGCTTCCGCTTGACGAGCTAAGTGTCAGAGTTTCTTAACCGCCTCAAGGGCCTCTGGCATGGTTTATTTGACGACAGCCATTTGGCGGCCGGGACCACTGGCTTATACGTGCCTTCCGACTCACGGAATCATCTTTTTATCAGACAATCAGGTGATTCAAGCCTGCAATGTCCTAGCCAAACTAGAAACAATTAGAAAATATGCGTTCCGTGGGAATCGAACCCACGAATACCGAGTCACAAGGCAAACTCCTAAACCACTCGACCATGGAGGCAGTTGCTACGAGACAACACAAGCTAATTCTAAAGCGGAAAACACACTGGTCCTACGTACGCAACGTACGCAACGTATGCAACGCTTGTGTGTCGTATCGTATGTTGCGTTGCTGTGTGTTTCTGCATAGTTTTTCATATAAAATCAAGAGTTCAGATATCATAATGCGTTGCATACGTTGCGTACGTGGGATCAGTTTATCTCTCGCTTTAATCACACACATAAGTTCTGTCTATGACTAATTAATCTTGAAGAGTATGCAAGTTACTTCTAGGCAAGTGTGCTCTATCAGTAACCATGATAGTGGTCAAAACAAAGCCTATGTAAACATGTTTTTTTTTTAAAGTGGTTTGTTTATTATCTTAGAAAAGGAAAATCTCAGGATGTATTGAACGAAATCTTCTAGTTCTGGTGATAAGTGTCATAGACTATAATTATTATCCCGGAAACATGCACGGTTCCTGTGAGCCCCGGGAAAACAGTAACCGTGTTTATTTTATTCTCAGATAGCGACGCCTCGCACGGTGTTGGAGCTGGTGACCACCACCATCACAGTGTCCGTGGTCACCAAGACGATGCGCTACAAGGTGGTCACCCGGAAGGAGAGGGTCAAGCAGGAAGCACTCTCCGCGGAAGAAAAGGTTGCTTGTTTTAATCACAACTACGCATGATAGTGAGAGTGAAAATATTATTGTTACCAATTGACACATACAAACACAAAAAAACACTATACAAACGCTATTTATGTGCCCAATCCGTACTATACGTGCGAAAATATTATAAGTGCGAAAGTAACTCTGTCTGTCTGTCTGTCTGTCGCGGTTTTACGCCAACACTACTCAGCTATTTAAATGAAATTTGGATCAGAAATAATCTAGAGCCAGCTCTGCTACTTTAGCTAGCCACATTTTGTCCCGGGAGCATGCTCCCTAGGGACCATGCGGGCATAGCAGTTGGCAGAATCTAGTTACAAATAGATTCGCAATCTAATTGCTGCTTCCATCTTTTTCTTTCCACAAATACAAAATTTTTGGCATTCATTTAGGCACTTCGGCTTACTCGTCACTATGGCCACTGACGCGTTCATTCTTGACATTACTAGAATGTCCAGCCGGTCATACCTATATTCACTCAAATTCAACAGCACCTAAATTTGTAACCACCTTATTGAAAGCTCGGCTTAACACCGACACTTGGATATGTGTCGCCTTTGTTAGTATAAACATACGACTGGATTGTAATCCCGAAAGAGAAAGTCTTTGACCACTTCCTTTAATTTAATTTATGTATTTGTTTCAACAGAAAATGAGGTACTTCAAGGCTGGAGTGGATTTCAAACCAACGACGTTAAAGGAATTTGTACTTGGTCCGGCTGACAGGTATGCTTGGTTATGCAATTATCAAAATTGAACACATTAGTAGTCTTTATTATTATTATTATATTAGTAGACGCTTGATCTCATTTACCACTTCAAGTCATGTGCCCAAATATTTAGTTAAACATTCTTCAGCTATTTGTAACAAATTAATTTATATAGAAGGAACTACAATAAATAAAAAGCTTAATTGACACATTCTGAAATGTAAAGCAACCTTTCCTTTGGTTATCAGTCTCTGTATTATTTTATTACTTGTAAAGATAAAATAACTTTCCCTGCTCTCCACGAGAAATTATCTTGTGGCACCTATTACACTTGACTTCGCGGAAATCATTGTCCAATAGGGAAGATGTAGATTTAATATTTATCAATATTTTGTGGCTAGAACGTAAAAAAAGCTTAAGAGAAGGGCCAGTGCAACGTTTTTATTCCAGTTAATATTGATTTTTAACAATAATTACAAATTTAAAGTAACGTGAAACGGAACGTGTTTTAGTACACCAATCAGCGTCTGGTCACTCATGTTATTCTATTGTCCAAGGTCCCACGGCTCCTAGACGTTACTTATTTCGCAATATCAATCTATTTGAATAGAGTAGTGGCTAGTGTAATTTCAACGTACGCATAATAAGTATCTGCTAGCTCCATCCAATGGGCAATTATTTTTTTTGTGATTTATGTAGGTATGACATATTTCAAAAGTCTATAGGAGGTCGTTTTGCAGTTTTCTTTTTATCTATATATATAAAAATGAATTGCTGTTCGTTAGTCTCGCTAAAACTCGAGAACTGCGGGGCCGATTTAAATAATTCTTTTTTTGTTAGTTTCGCCAGAATACAGGGAAGGTTTAAAAACAAATAAAAAGGGTAAGTAGGTAGGGTAGGTAGTAGGTAGGTATAGCACCCAGTTGACGGGAGCGAAGCCGCGGGGGTCAGCTAGTACGTAGTTAATAAATAAACTATGTCCAAAAGATACTTGTAAATAGGATCTCAATTCTCAGTGGAGATAGCGATCAGATCTCACACTATTACAATTACTACAAAAATTTTACTGAATTACTAATTATTTAAGAATATGTAATTTGTAAAAATCGTGAAAATGATCTAGTCGTTTTATAGCTAGCATCTGATGATGATGTTATCAAACTGGCGGTCGTGTTAACTCAAACTAGCAAGTAAGCGAATGTTCAAAGTATCTACATACTAACACTATTCTATTTCACACATTTTGTTATGACAAAATAAGTAAGTTCTAGAAGCACTGGGATCTTGCTCTATGCCTTTGAATTATGACAGTTCTTGACCAGAGACAGACATGAGTGACGTCATCGTCCGTTTTGGCGCGTTCGATATTATTATCGATCCATTTATAATAAACTGGCTTCTGCCAGCCGCTTCGCCCGCGTGGTCCCTAGGGACACATACTCCCGGGATAAAAAGTACGAGTAGCCTATGTCCTTTCTCAGGCTCTAGACTATCTCTGTACCAAATTTCATTTAAATCGGTTCAGTAGTTTTGGCGTGAAAGCGCGACAGACAGACAGACAGAGTTACTTTCGCATTTATAATATTAGTAAGGATTTTCAAGACTCTGATTCAACATGTGATTGTACTCATGACAACCAACAACACGTACAATCACGTGTATCAACAAGTATCGGTCACTAATTACCACTCACACTATGTATATCATTATTTGTTTGTAAGTTTAAACAATTTTCAATAAAACAAGTCCTGATTTGAATTATGAGTTTAGTTCTTATTCATCACCTTTTTAATTAAATGTGACTTTATTTCGGTTATATTTAAACTAATTATAATATATGATATATAATTAAATGAAATGAAATATTTTGGTATTGTTATTTAATTCATTTCATATTTAATTAAATAATTTAATTGTTCTAAATTAAGTAAACAACAGGTTTTTACACTGGAGAACTTATTTATTCGTATTTTCGCAGAGTACAAATTGAACTCCATAGCCAACACAGGCAGCGATAAGAAGTGGAACATTTTTTAATGTCCACAGACTATAAAATTCTATTGCATACAGCCTATGCACAACAATAATACGTACGACAGGCGTGCAAAAAACTGGCGTGCCTTAGAACTGTAAACTGATATCGTAAGATCGATCCGACAATATCGATCTCATGTGAACTCATGCGCTTCCTAGCCCCCACCTCGGCGCTCCTAAGGCGCGGCACAGTGGTATTGGTCAAACTATAGTAACATACACTTTCCTGAATTCGACACATTAATTTAATATTAAAAATGTGTCATTTTTGTTTCAGCAAAACACAAAAACGTGCAGTAAGTATCTTAACGTTAAACATAATTAGTAAGTAACTTATATTTAAACATTTCTGATTTATATTTAAACATAATATTTCGTTAAACTTTTGATGTTATAATTAGAAATATTGGTATTTGGCGATTTTTTCACTGAAGTAAACAAGAGTCTAGTAATCCCAGTCTTTTCAAATTCAGTCCTTGCTTAACCTTATCCCAATTAATTTACGAGCGACCACTTTCGAGACAGTTAAAGCTACATTGTGCTTTCATATAAGAGCAGGCAGCTGACGCCAGCTTCACCTCACGCCGGTTGGCTCGGCAACTAAGCCCGACACGACGGACTTCGGGCTTAGAGGGTAGCTCCCCTGATTTGTTTGGCGTCACTTTGCTTCGAGCTAGTTTGCGCTGATTTATTAACGTTCTATATGTGTCTAGCTCGATCTTTAATGTCAATACCGTTTTGTTCAGGAATCGGAAAGATCAGAGTCGCCGCAGACACAGGAGAATCCTTCCCCCGCTGAAGAAATCACCACAAAGTCGGGGCCCGTTGTGTCTATGGGCATTAACCTGCACGCTGACACCCCGCCCATTGTCATACGTCTCGAACAGGACCAGGTAAAACCTTAACTTACTAATAGATTGAGCGCCGGGCGCTCGAAATCCTGCCTTATTGAGCTACCGGAAAGAAGCAATTTATAGAAGTGAGTAGAAAACCAGGTAATTGTATAAGACTTGAGCGGCCGGCTCTAGGACTATTTTGGTTACTAGGAAATATAAGTATTGAATGAAAAAGATATTAAATCCCTTCTGGGAGAGTCTGGTAAGAAATAGGAGTTGTGATCAAACAAGATTACGTGAGCTTTGGCATTGCATTGTGCTGTTTGTGTGTTGTGGGAGGCAGAGTCACTGGCACTGCGGAAAGTTGTGCTATTGCTGGCATATCGTGATACTTTTCCGTATTCATACCTACTTGGTTACTGTCAAATATTGTTTCTAATGAATACGGGGTTTGAATCATTACCAGCGCGTATTATATTTCAATCAGCAAATTACTTAATACCGATCTAAAATATTAGAAAATAAAACAAATAGGGAACTCAATAGTCGATATCATAGATCGAGGCATTATTGGTGCACCTTTACGCGTCGCCATTTAAGATAAACAAATACTGACATTAGGGTCACTACGGAATATAGAATTTTGTGATTCCAAGCCAGTCTCATCAAAGCAGACTATTTCAGAATGTTTTATTTTAACTTTTGTTTTCGGGTGTAGTGATAATCCATGAGAAGTTCCCTTCGGATAACTAAGGGCTCTATAAGCGTCCCACTGACTAAAATCTAGAAAACCATACTATTGGGGGAACCCAATGTTATTTGGTTGGAGGCAGTGGCGCTCGCGCAACCAAGCCTATCCCCGAAAAGTATACCCACAGGTTACTCTCACTTCTTGCCTGAAGTTCACGTTAGTTCCATAGGTTATCGGAAAGGAAGGCAAGTGGTAACATTGATGTGTTTCGTTTGCAGTTGGCAAGTCCGCCGGCAAGCAGCCCACTTAGTATCGATATCGCGCTCGCGCTAGACTTGTCTTCCTTACCGTACGCTTGAGTCCAGTTAATGGCGTACATTCGAGGTACTCTGCTGATTATTATGCAAATACTTTGTTCATATATTCGAAATTCCTAAATTCTCTTATTCTAATGAATCCCTCCTTTGATTGTCCCCAGTAACAAGGCGTATGGTATTCTGAGGAAATATGTTTGTCAAACTACATGATATGATCTATAGCCGCCTTGGAATCACAAAAGTGGATAAATTCATGAAATACTGCTTTAATTACAGTACCTAGTATAGAAAAGCGTTCGTTTTGTCATAAAAGTTTTATTTTTTAATAACTGTTTTATTTTTAGACACAGAATTTACATGGAAAGCAATGTGAATCACAGCGAAGTTCAAACTATAAACAAATTATGACCCCGTTGTAATTGTACTCACACGCAGACGCTAAACTGAAGACTGTAGTAGAAAGACAAATTAGTATGTAGTTAGTTATATCAAATACATAGTAACTGCAGAAACACGTGTTGAGTAAATATGCCTGACCACTGGTTTGCCTTGCATTAGCGCTTACGTTCAAATACGTCAATGTTTGAAATTTGTTTAGACTAAGATCGCTTATGTAAGCTGCAAAGGGTGCGGCTGAGGACTAAAACAATTCAACTCTTTTTTAACCGACTTCAAATAGGAGGAGGTTGTACGTTCGGCTGTCTGTATTTTTTTTTTATTCCATTTCATCAAGTGATTTGTTCGGGTCGGCACATTACATTTGCCAGTATAACTCGAACAACAAACCCGACCGACCGGCATCTACCTTCGCTACGTGGTCCTAACATCTACTTAATTTTATTATATTCGCTTGCCGTTTGATGCCGACCCGAACAATAATGTAGCACGCAGAATTTCTGTTTGCTTCCTAATTCATTTGAGAGATAATACTTACTCTGCTATATCATCTTCATCTTTCTGCCCTTGTCCCGTGTTACTCGTGGTTAGCACATTCATCTTTCATTCTGTCCTGTCAATCGTAACGCTATCACTGATTATCATTCCTCACACAGTCAAACCATCGTATCTTGGCTTCACTCTCCATCCATCCAAATTTAAACTCTTGCGTTTTGCTAAGATTATTTATTTCCCAGGTGCACATAGTGGCTGCAGCCATCCATTGCTTCGAGCACATCGTGACGCTGCTCAAACGACCTCTGCAGATCAGGGTGTCCAAGAATGCCTTTTCTGGCGGCAGCAATACGGCCAGCTCTCATAAATCGCAGATGCGGTCAGTTCTCATATTTCTTCTTAGTACCAGTCGTCTGTCTGAACGAAATATTAATGGGGTAGAGTATTTTGTAAGCATCATGCAACAGGTCGCGACGCTACGCTGGGAGTGCTTGCTTTTGAAAATAACGATACATTATAGAACTTTATGAACCACGTTATAAAGTAAATATTTTAGTAAGATAATTTGAATTCCTTAGACTTTATTCGAATTCTCTTACTGATTAAAGTCGTTGTAAAGTTATGTCAAATGGTAAAAAAATATTTAATAACACCAAGCTGTCAATTCTTGAGTTGGTGGCTATGGATGAAGACTCTAATACGATGTTGATGTTCGTTAGCTCATACTTGCATACTTAGTTTGAGGGCTTGAGGCGCTGCGTACTGAAACACAGGCATAAACTTAGTTCGGAAGCAGATGCTAAAAATAGACAATTGATGTGATCATAGATATAATAAATAAGGAGAAATGCCCGATAGACAAAAATGTAACGGAACCTGTGTCTCCAGTATGCCCCTTCCATACGGCAACTACTACACTTCATGCACGTCAGTAAAAGCAATCATACACCCGCATTTCTCAAAACAGAACGTACTACAAGAAGCAGCGGCCGTATTACGCGTTGTATCCGTTTGAAAAATATCGTTTTGTAGTATTTACTTTGTGTGTCCAGTGACAATGTATTTATTGCAAAAATAATACAGTCGCTGTAATATTCGAAAACAAGAATGATAAGAGCAAGACATATTTTTCGATTCGTTGTTTTTCATGATTTTAATTAATTTATTTATTCATCAACAAATTTACATTTGTGTCGAATAGTGTTTTTTTTTTTTTGTAATGGGTTTGCTCTTGACTCTAGTCTCTACTCTAGTGGTTTTAATAATAATAATTTAACAATAATCCATATTTAAAAATGAAATTCGCACATCACAACTTAAAAATACACAAAAATAATATTTACTAAATAAAATCATATAAAAATAAATTCAACATTAAATAAAAAATCAGAATGAAATTAAAATCAACCAATAAGTAAATAATAATAATAGATGTCACTAAAAATTTAATTAAATGAAAAATGAATTTAATTGAAAAACCCCTTTATTTACATATTCGTTTATTGAATCCGCCAGAGGGCTAGCCATTACATCAATATTCTCTTTTATGATAGTCATAGGAATTTCATCATGGCCGAAAGACTTTTTACTGTCCATAATCTTAACTAGTTTGAAAACTTCAATACTCTTATCCCACGATTATGTAGAGACTGTTTTGCTGTATTAATGTCCCTTATGGTAAAATTCGAATGACTACAGAATTTTTCCGATAGAGCGTTGGCAACTTCTAAGGGGTGTCGATATTTAGAAACATTATTACAAAAAAATATAACCGGTTGTTTTTTTTTGCGTTTATACCGATATCTATCAATTGTGCTGCTGAGTTTCTCTAGCTAATTTAATTTTACCATGTATTATTTAGTGTAGCTGCTAGCCAGTGCAAAAACTAAATAAAATACTTTATTTTACTATACCCTACTGACGAAACATACTGTTCCCGGAAATAATGTTGTTTTTCTAATAATGGTTGTGAAATAATTATTTGCGTCGATTCTCATAACACTCGTGTTCATTTTACAGGTGCCCATCGGAAATGGAAGCAGATCAGATATCGTTAAACATAAGCGACCGAGAAGAAATGGTTGCGATATTTGACAGCGTGGCTAAATACAGTGAGTTCAATAGTTTATTATGTACTAGTTGACCCACACAACTTCGTCTGCTCCGCTCTTATTGGTCTTAGCGAGATAATATACAGCCTTCCTCGATAAATGGGCTATCTAACACTGAAATATTTTTTCAAATTGGTCCTGAGATTAGCGCGTTCAAGCAAACAAACTCTTCAGCTTTATACAGGGTGGCCAGAACTTTAACGTCCAAAAATAAAATTTAGGTACCTCGTATCCTGGGGTATCCGAATCACCGAATTTTCATAGTTATGCATTTTTATAAACTATTGAAATTAAGAATTATCTACCTGACCAACTTGACAAAAAAAAAAAACATAAAAAAAAAGTCTTTGATCAGAAGACTTTGTTGTTGAGTTTTCCATTTTGCAGTTGAATCTTCATGAGTTGTACTTTTATGCATAAGATTATCAGCTTCTAAATTTTGTTAAAAGTTGTGAAAATGTTGGTCTAAAGTGAAAAATTTGCTGTAAATTGTGACATAAATTTTCAAATTTAAATTAAAGATCTAAACAGGTAGTAACTTCATGGTTCCTAAGTCAGTTTAACCTCTCGCGCGTTTCTCGTACACATGGGTGTACAGTTCGCGTTAGCGTGGCTTGCCCCTCGGAAGTTAGGTTTGAGTGAAGTCCGCGCAGGTGCAATCGCGTAAAAAAGTGTTACGTTCCTAAAATATTTTTTTGTTTATACGTATTATACTATAAACAAGTAACAAAGACTACCAGTAACAATAAAATATCAAAAAGTAACACAACAAACACATACACCACAAGAACACAAATCAAACTGTAAGAAATAACCAAAATAAATCATTAAAAACAATGACAACCTGTAACACTTTTCGCATCCACAGTCGTATCGCATTGAGCAAGCGGGACACGCTTATGCATCGAACTTATACGAGCGAGTGAGATGCCATTACACCCGCGCGTTTGTGCTAATCCACGCATGCGCGAGCTACCCACGCATGCGCGGTTGTATGTTTGTTGTCAAATTGACGTCCTGCGCAGCCGATTGCGGCGTACTTTGCGGAGACATGCTTGCGTGACGGGAACTGTACGAGAAACGCGCGAGAGGAAAATGCGCCAGACTTTCAGCTTTCGTAATCATTAAACAAGAGTACTTTTATAGGACTAGTTTTGCTTAAATTGGCTACCAAAGATTGCGAGTTGGAAAATTCTGAAAATTAGCCATCTAATAAAAATATTTTTTTGGTCATTTTACCATAATTACCACATATGGGCGATTGAAAATTCACGTAAAGTTACAGTGTCAACGTTTCAGCATAATTTCAGCGTTAATCTGTGGACCTTGTGGTCTGGTATCCTCAATACGAACTAATTGATCCGTTTGAACTGCCGTCTAGATGGAGAAACCTACTGAAACTTCTTGAAAAATAAACTTCCACTGTTGCTGGAAGATGTGGGTTACGAACTTAGATGAAATAAAGTGTTGCAAAAAAACTGTTTTGCAATAAAATTCATATGACTTTTGGTGTTGGTTTTATTTTTTGGTTTTTCGAGCCTCACGTGAAACATGAAGAAACATGTCTTAATTACTAGTTCAAAAGTGCCTGTTAAAATCGTTTATTTCAAGGAAACCGTTCATTGAAATAAACGATTTGAGTTAACGTCCAAAAATCTTAAGTGCCAACACTACAAATTTTGAAGCAAACAAAAATTTTCAAAATGTTTGGAATATGCAAGAAATTGAGGCTTTTTTGACAGATTGCGACTGATACTAAAAGAAAGAAAGAAAACTAATTTATTTGTCACACACGGAATCACACAATGTTTGTAACAATAAAAGGAAATGTAAATTAATTATAAAAACAATAACATCGGTGTCCCGCGGCTGCGCCAAATAGGTCTAGTTCAGCAAAATGCTAGACAACTAGGCGCTGCCTGACGCTGGTTTTCAACTGCACCTTATGTTGAAGTGTACGGATGTAAACCAGTTTTGTAGGGTATTAAATAGTATACAGATAAATATAGATATAATATGCTAAAGTGTAGTTAACGATACATAAATATAATTTAGTGTCCAGTAATAAATAATACGTAAAAAAACAAAGGATAGAAAACAATTGAAACAAGAAGCAAACAAAATATATCCACACAAAAACCTGTTTCATGCGATTCCCAACCCAGACTCAATGCCATACAGTCCGCGCAGTGCGCGTTACGTAACCAATATCCCGTGAGCAGCCGAGTGAAGTAGACGGATTACAAGCAGCGTTAAATATTTTAACGTTTGTTCATATATGCGAATGCGAACGTTGCATTAGCACTCAGGTCATACAGTGTTGTGCGCCAAGTACAGCCTAATTGCGTAGTACATAAAGGAATATAATCGGCTGCATAATACGAGTAGTATCATTTGTCGAGCAGATAAACTTTTAAACATATGAATCTATAGATCTCGAATGCTATCCGATTGTAAATTAATATGTGATTTTATGTCGTACATAGTTTAATTAGTGCTGATTTTAAATTAAAATGTCATCGTCATCTCTGATATAGACTAGAGTCCAAAACTAATAAAAAAAAAAAATTGTCATCGACAGGGAAGCCGATCAAGACGTTCTTCTGGTTCCAATGGGTGGTGAGCCGCGTGACGGTGGTGATAGCCTCGCAGACCGTGAAGCTGGCGCTCGACGTCGATGACGTCATCAACACCGTCGACATTCAGACCGAGTACAACCAGTTCAAGATCAAGCTGGCGTCTGTCTCCATCAAACATTTTAAACGGTGAGTGGCAAACAGTGGTGGTAAGTGGTCACCGCCGTCTCTGCCGGCTGTGGACATCTGCTATAACCACAGAACAGAAAAAACAGTAGAAGTGCAAAGTAGGCGTGGCACGCGTGCCGATATTAAGCGGAGTTACGGGTACCTCAACCCAGTCGTGTTCTAACATCACGACGAACCAATCTTCTCGCTCACTCTCGATATAAATTTATATTTTCTGAACCATGCCGTATTGTTCCATTTTGGAGTGCAAAAATGATAGTAGGAGAATAAATCTTAAAAATGGAGGTGTTTCATACTATCGCTAAGTACGATTTTATTTGTTTTCTAATAAAATCATACCAAATTTGATTTTGCCAAAAACTTAAGTTCAAGTCTAGTTAAAATCCACCTTATCCCATTAGCATAGAGTTTATTTTACGTCGATTCAGTTACTGTTTCGTTCTCGAAAGTTCTTCGCTATTCAAATAGTGATGTAGTCGGGTCGGATACTGGATGGATTGATATCGATAAAACATTTGTTTGTAGTTCGTCTAGTAATTTTATTTAAATCACCAAACATAACTTTAAAAATATTTTTAGGTTTCCCAAAGACGCTATCGTCAAAGAAAAATGGATAGATGCACGATATGCTCCGAGCATTTTTTATAAAGCTAATTTTGATTTCAAATAAAAACCGTTCAAGTGCGAGTCGGACTCGCACAAGAAGGGTTCCGTACCATGAACCTTAACATTTATTATTTGTTGTTATAGCGGCAATAGAAATACACAATCTGTGAAAATTTCAACTCTATCTATTATGGTTCTTGAGATACAGCCCGCTGACAGACATACGGTCGGATGCACGTACAGCAGAGGCTTAGTAATAGGGTTCCGTTGGTTACCCTTCGGGTACGGAACCCTAAAAAAGGCTATAGATACGCGAAAACTTTGTCTGCGTTAAGATTCTGTACACAAACTATGTAATAAAGAGTTCACGGAACTGAAGTGTAAACAACACCCCTTTTTTTGTCGGCAGTCGAATAAGATAGGCATGATTTTGTAAGGCTTGTGGTATGAAAAAAAATCTGGCCAAGTGCGAGTCGGACTCGCGTTCAAAGAGTTCCGAACCAATTTAACTTTTGTAAGGGTTCCGTTTCTCACGAATGTTCGGAACACTAAAAAAATTATGATGTGTGTTATTTTTATTGATTAATGTGTAATAAGGTATATTTACATAAATAAAATAAAAACCTTTGAAATCATGTTTTTTTTTTGTTTGTACTTATCTACTTTTATACAATAAACTGGGAATATTTTGCATACGCTATTTTGAAAGTAGGACTTTATTAACAATGTATTACAAAGGAAACCCGAACTTATCCATTTTAAATGGGTAGCTTATTTCATAACGATTCCAACAACAAGTTACATGTATGGCTCCCATACAAAACCCCAACACCAAGCGAGTCACATTTGGAATTAATTTCGAAAAAAGTTATCTTATTTATCGATATCGACAATGTAACTCAAAGTTCATGTGTCACAACCGTGATCGAGTGGCAACTGTTACTACCCAAACATAGAATAATGAACCTTATTACTATGGCATTTAAGTTTATAATTGCAACCATTGAAAATACCGCCATCTATGGTCGAATAGCGGAATTTACTCGTAAATTCAACCTAGAATGAATTCAGAAAACGAAACGCCGTGAGTACATTTCGCCTTAAAGCAAAATAAATCCTACGTGTAAGGCCGAAGGTATATTTTCAAATGTAGGTTCATTGACTTATTCTTGTTTTGACCAAAATTGAAACGACCAATCAATCGTATCCTTGATTTGTGGTGAATTATATGATTATCGGTATAGTTGTGTGAGTGTTGCGACACAGGTTCTGATACAAATTTCGTCGCATAGCATTTCCACCTGTTTTTTCTGTTCCGTGGCTATAACAGTGGTAGAAGGGTGACTGTCCATTTCAAAGGTAGCTTTAATGACCCTTCTGTCCGCATAAATTATCAAATTGAAATAAAGAAAATTGGTCTTTTATTTTTATAACGCTCTTGCCCTTAGTGGTACAAACCCTGATAAAACTATTCTGTTGCCCCTCTGTACGCTTGGCTAACTAAAGTAAAACTACCGAAGTATGGTCAACCGAATAGCAGTAGACATGACCTAAACAGTAAAAAACTTTAATTTCGGAAGTCGGTGTCAAAAAACGAAAAAATAACGAAAAACACCGACTTCAGAAATTAAAGTTTTTTTCTTTCTTCTGAAGTTATTTTGTACCTTGTAGTGTTTTGTTTTTGGAAGTCGGTTGTATTTTTTGTAAAAAAGTTTTTTATTTTTCACTTTTTAGTGGAACCTAGGTACCTGCGTACCCAATAACAGCGTACCGGCGCAATGTTATGTTAAGAACTGGTGTAAACACTAAAAAAATATGCGATTTCAGCAATACCGATCCCTTTGCTATCATTTATTGAAGAGTTCCGTTGCCTACCTCTGAAGTTCTTCATCAGATCTTCACCAAATTGAAATGGGACCAGTCCAGGAAAATACTCTTTCAAACAAAAAAGAATCATCCAAATCGGCTGACAATTGGCTAAAGTAACATAAAAAAATTACAACCGAATTAAGAAACTCCTCCTTTTTTTGAAGTCGGTTAAAAATGAATTTTAGGCAAAGTCCTAATTTAATGCCACTAAGTTCAATACAGGCTTCCATAACACAGTCGAAGTCATAGTCGTACAGCAACCAAGCGCACTTGTACGTCTTGAACATCTTGAAGGAGTGTTGCCGTACTGATCTCATGTTAGTAGCTGCATCTTCTTCTTAACTGCTGGAGAGCATCAGGTTTCACTGACGTGAAGGTTGTAGTCGCAACATACGGGGGCCAAAATAAAAAATCATCATCCACAGCCGACTTCGCAGACTGCCGTGGAGATGGGCACGTACCAGCCTTCTCCAGGTTAGCATTCAGTTTACCTGGGATGACCATTTCTTAGCTTAATGGAAAGATAACTGCATAAATATCGTCGAGTGCAGTGGAGGAAGCTTGCTCCTGAAGGACATTTATATCTATATATACTTTTCTATATAATTCTACTGTACTTGTTTATGTCGCTGAACTCCTCCTAAACGGCTGGACCGATTTTAATGAATTTTTTTATACGCGTTTGGGTAGCCCCTGAATGGGTTAGATTCACAAATCAGTAGGGTAGGTAGGTAGAGTAGCCAGTTAACGGGAGTCGTTTGTTTGTTTGTTTGCTTGAATACTCTAATCTCAGGAACTATCCGATTTAAAAAAATATTTCAGGGTTAGATAGCCAATTTATCGAGGAAGGCTACAGGCTATATATCGTCACGGTAACACCAATAGGAGCGGACCAGACGAAGTTGCGCGGGCCAACTAGTAAAATATAAGTGAGTTACATTGTGTGTTATGTGTTATAGGGACTATGGCGAGGACTGGACGACGGGCGTGATTGGTGGCCGCGTGCTGGAGGCGCGCGAGCCCAGCAACGCCGAGGAGGACGCGCACTTCCTGTCCGTCACCGTCACGCTGGCGCAGTGAGTCACCTACATTCTTTACCTCTACATGAGATCACGTCGATAACTTACTCGCTAGCGTACTAACGTGGATCGAATACTACTCCATAATGCTGGCACCATAAGTTTTACAGAGTCTTACGCGTGCGCCACGGTAAGCTCGATAGATCGTGTCGTCTAGCTAACTTCGTTACAATACCTTCACTACTTATGGTTTTTAACCTATAGAAATCTATAGTGCTTATGGTACGAATTTGAATTCTGTCTGTGACCGCTAGGGGCGTTGTACAATTTGTCATACAAATCATTTACGGAGACGCGAGCGAGTTTTGGCTTCGTAATGTTTTTTTTTATTTGTGATGGGTTTGACTCTAGAGTCAAGAGCAAACCCATCACAAATAATGCCAGAATAATAATACCCAAAATAGGAGCCTGTTCACTCTAAGTTTGAAGAGATTAGGCGTGTAAGCGTTTGGAAACACAGACGCAGGCAGAGAGTTCCACGTTTGGAAACGCTTAGTGCGAATTGGTGGAATAGCAACAAAGTAGGGATGGTAAGATGCAGTGTGTCTGGATGTCTGATGGTAGAAGGGGGCCGGTGGGATGAGGTCGTGAGTATTTGTGCA
Organism: Lacanobia oleracea; assembly: GCA_950371165.1. NCBI lineage: Eukaryota > Metazoa > Arthropoda > Insecta > Lepidoptera > Noctuidae > Lacanobia > Lacanobia oleracea. The sequence continues at coordinate 2,122,935 of OX493385.1, forward strand.
CACTCACCGAAGAACAATCTGTAGAAGACCGACAAGCAGGTAACCTTACGGCGATGAGCCAAGCTATGTAGCTTGGCATCCACCAGTTTTACGTCACCGATGAGCCTCTTAACTCAAAAAAGCCCTATAAATACTCACCCCATCACATATGCAATGTTTTCGAGGAGCTCGTGGCTATACAATAACAGCCGCACGGATCGATCTTGAAGGTTAAACAACGCTTGCCAAGGTTGGTCTGTGGATGGGTGACCATCTTAACATACCGAGTTTCCTCCGTGCCTCGGAAAGCACGTTAAGCCGTTGGTCCCGGCTGTCATTTGTAGATCTTTGGCAGTCGTTACGGATAGTCAGAGTAAATTTTACTCCAGTCTTGCCATGAAGTACCGTGTTACCCAGTTAATGTGTTGTTGAGGTCTGGTAGGCAGCCGCTCCTCGTAAAATATTGGTATTCAGCTAAATCCGGCTTGACTGGATGCCGACCCCAATATAGTTGGGAAAAGGCTAGGCAAATGAGATGATGACTCGATGGTGGTTTAGGGAGATACGGAACAGAGAGTAAAGTCCCGCATACCTCATTTGAAAAGGAGGATCCTCCGACCAGGCGGTTGTTGTACCTGGCGGGCTACTGCCCGATAGTTGATATTCGGGCTGATGTATATGTTCAAATCGCACGGTAAACTCTGCTTGCGCGATGCAGGATTTCAACGTTGTAGTTCGCTGCTAGTCGGATAGATGTCGTCGCGGTTCTTTTTGTTGCGATGTAGATTTGCTCCGTAGGTTTTTCTTGTGGCGGCCTTGATGCCGCTACAGTGGCACCGAGGTTGAGACTGTATGTCAACTCCATGCCTAGGAGCTCGAGCCAAAAAGTAGGAGTTTGGTCAAAACGACTCCTTTTTGCGGTAAAAACACACGTCTGTGTTTTGGTGGCGTTATCCAAATTGTCATCACCCCACTGGGAGACAACGCTTAAGGTCAAATTGGTTCGCTCCACCATAGCCTCTCTCAAGGAACGGACTTCAACCCCGCTGGTGGTTGCGCTGGACAAGTATCTCTCTGAAACCGTACTGTCATCTGCGCCGAAGTAGGTCATTGATGTGCAGCAGGAAAAGAGTTGCAAACTCATGGTAGAGACACTACTACTAAAACGTAGATTTTAGGATTCAACGCACAATGTCAATCTCCATTCTATCTATACTTATTTTATTTTAGGTTTGAGCTCAAAATAAATTTGCACCCGTGCGAAGCCGGGGCAATTACTAGTGACCCTGGTAATATATACACCATATTTACGTAGAGTCAATGTGACCTCTACAGCCTAGAACTTGAGAAACAAGATACTGGCTGGCAGATTTTTGGGCGGCAGTTGGCAGATGTAACGAGAATCAAAGGACGAAAGTATCGATATATTAATGAAAGTCAGCCACTAGACCGGTCTCGTCTAGGGTTACTTGACCTTGAATATCTCTATTTGTCAGCACGAACAGAAATCAGTTTAAATTCAATTAGGGTTAATCGACTCGACTCGGTTGGTTTTGTTAAAAAACGAATTGATTTTTAACTTTAAATTATTACATTAAATCACAATAATTTTTCTTTAGTACAGTAGCTTTATATGTTTCATAAGTGCCATGTAAGTTTATGTAAAGAAAAATCCAATCAAAAACATAAATGTGAATAAGGGAGCCAAAGTTCAATGTTAATAATATCCGTGATCAGCGAAAACAGAATTTAGATCTAAATGAGCGCCAAGTTCAGTAGATAATCCTGAAATAAGGTAAATTAAGGTTCATGATTTGACATGGCTTCAAAAATTTCATGTATGTAGGTTAAATAGGTTTCGAGTTGTGAAGTGGTCAAAAGTTGCTCGAAAAGTTCTTTTTTTATTTGACCTGTTTACTGGTCCAGGTATGTTGAATCATTTTTTGTTTTTTTTTTCAGGATAGCAGAATTGCCTGCAAGCTGGAAAGAAGAACTACACCCTAAGCTACTGGAAAAGAGCCCGGTAAGTTTAAATAGAGACATATATACTTTGTTTTTGTAGTATCGCTTATTTACAAAGTAGGAAAAAAAGATGAAAAGCAGTTCACTTGTATTCGTCTGTCGCAGGTCTGGTGGAAGATATTTCTATTGAAATAAGCAGGACCTTTGTGTTCTTTTGTCTGCGCGTTTTGGAGCGCAGTGTAGTGTTTCAAACATGGTCTGTTAATTTAACACCTAGTATACTGCGCTCCGTAGCATGGCGGCAAACTTGAGTTTGGACTTTTGGATGTTAGTCAAAGACCAAGTCTGTGCACCATAGGTCAAGATGGAGAGAATACACATGTCCATTAGCTTACGCTTCAGTGACAAGGGCAAAGTGCCCTTAAATAGCTCCTTCATGGACCATTAGCTCTTCCAGGCGTTTTCCGTACGTCTTGCATTTTCTTTATCTTGCCTTGCCTGGAAAGAGACTACTTGGCCCAAATAGATGTATTCTTGGACGTATTGTATCTTCCCCCGCCTACGTGTATGTTCCTTTTGGAGCTGTTGGTCATGATTTTGGTCTTAGACATATTCATCTTAAGTCCAACCTCAAGACTCGCATCGTTAAGGTCTTGTAGCATTTGCTCTAGTCCTGTGGCTTTGGGAGAGAAATGGACAATATCATCAGCGAAGCGTAGATTACTCACTTGACCGATGATAATACCCTTCTCTTCCCATTTGGCTGCCAGTGTCTGAAATACTTCTTCCAGGGTACTGGTGAACAATTTCGCGGAAATCTTACGATCCCCACCTTGTAGCGATTCCACCAATTCGCACTAAGCGTGAAAACGCTCTAATAAAAAAGTCTTTAATAATGCGCACAGCAAAGGAGTGGAACTCTTTGCCTGCGTCTGTGTTTCCAAAAGCTTACAACCCTAATCTCTTCAAAGTTAGAGTGAACAGGCTCGTTCTGGATAGGCTCGCTCCATCGTAGAATTTGCCTCTGTCATCTCTGACATAGACTAGAGCCAAGAGCAAACCTATTACAAATAAAAAAATAACAAAAAAAAGACAGCCGGGCTCCCTGTTTGACTCCCTTACGAATTTCAAACTCTCTCTAGCTTGATGGCCGCTGTGCTATGGATGTATATGTTTCGCAGTAATTGTATATAGGTTGGTTCTATGTGTTGTTTCGTTAGAGCATTGAATATCGCATATTATAACATATACAGAGTTGATACGACAGAGGGGCATTAAATTACACTACGTATAATTTAAGTGTTTAGTATTAATTCGATACGGTATAAAAATAAAAAGCGCCAAAAATTAGAAAATATTTTTTTTCAAACTAACAAAATAGCTTACAAATCAGAATAAAGCGCAACCACCCTTTGTAAATAAATTAGACTGACCTTAGAGACCTAGGCCTCCGCTCGCACTGGCTTTTATGTTAGGTAAGGTTTTGAAGTACGCACACAAAAGCAAACACACTAAATTTTTAAATTCTCGATGTGTCCTCCATTCACATTAATGTATAAATTATACCGACGGAGAATATTGTTATTTATTTTTCTAATTAAATCACTGTCCGTCGCCAAGAACTTTAATTTGTGGGCAATTGCGGCTGTCAGCATACCTTTCTCTGTACGTTCGCAGAGCTAATGCTGCGTTTCCACGGCATTCGCCGTAATTTAAAATCATGTCAGTGTATTCTGACGCCGCCGTGTAAGTCATACGAGGCATTGTTGAAAACTTTAATTACACACACACAACCAAAGTTTAATTACAGTTCCAATCACGCAAGCTTGCCTCCGGAAAGTACGCCGCAATCGGCTGCGCAGAATGTCAATTTGACAACAAACATACCACCGCGCATGCGCGGGTAGCTCGCGCATGCGCGGATTAGCGCAAGCGCGCGGGTGTAGTGGCGTCTCACTCGCTCGTATACGTTCGATGCATAAGCGTGTCCCGCTTGCTCAATGCAATACGACTGTGGATGCGAAAAGTGTTACACATAGTTATTGTTTTTAATAATTTATTATGGTTATTTCTTACAGTTTGATTTGTGTTCTTGTGGTGTATGTGTTTGTTGTGTTACTTTTTGATATTTTATTGTTACTGGTAGTCTTTGTTACTTGTTTATAGTATAATACGTATAAACAAAAAAATATTTTAAGAACGTAACACTTTTTTACGCGATTGCACCTGCGCGGACTTCACTCGAAGCTAACTTCCGAGAGGCAAGCCACGCTGACGCGACCTGTACGTGCCCTACCACCATAAAAACAGTCAATCACAAAAAAAGACACTAAAACTAAATAATAATAATGCCAAGTTACGTGTCCTGTCACAATAAAAAAAGAAATACTGTCTTACAATTTTTTAGTGTCCTATCACAATAACAAAACAAAATCACAATTGTCAGCGCGCGAATTCGACAAATCGTACGTTCCGAAAGTGCAGCGTCGGCGCACTGAAAAAAAAAACAAGTTTTTTAGAGGCCCCACTTACCGATCGCAAAAAACTAGGATGCAACATACTGACCTATTTTTGTCTCTTTTACGCGCGTTATGTTTGTCACTCTCGTAGTAAAAGTGCAGGTGTGTATTTATTGCTTCCTTGTTTGCATTGCCAACTTTTTAGTGAATTTACTTGCGACATGTGTCAGAGCGGCAACAACGCATCGTGGATTTATCGTTGTAAGTTGCATGACCTATACTTAGATATAATCAGTTAGGAAAGATACGAGGGGTGATCCAAAAGTAACGATAATCAATAATAAACACAATGAATAAAATAAAAAAATAAATTTATTTCTCAACATAGTCTCCTAGCAAGTCTATACATTTAGTCCATCTCTTTTCTAAACCTAAAATTCTCTAAGAAAAAGAATCTTTATCTTGACTCTCAAAAAAGTCCTCAACCGCGGCCATCACGTCGCTATCATCGTCAAATTTTTTGCCTCGGAGGTGTTCCTTGAGTCGTGGAAAGAGATAGAAGTCACTGGGGGCTAGATCTGGTGAATAGGGGGGGTGTTCCACCAGCTCGAAGCACGCTTCCTGAATGGCAGTCATGGCAATTGCAGTTTTGTGAACCGGTGCGTTGTCTTGATGGAACAGCACTCCAGCCCGCAGTTTGCCTCGCCTTTTCTCCTTAATAGCCTCCCGCAATCTTCTTATTTGTTCTGCTTAGTAGGAGCCTGTAATAGTGGCCCCCTTTTCCAAGTAGTCCACCATGATTATTCCTTTAGCGTCCCAAAAAACAGACGCCATAACCTTCCCTGCTGAGCTTGACACTTTGAATTTCTTCGGCGTCGGTTCATCGGATCGTTTCCATGTCATCGATTGTTGTTTTGTTTCAGGATCAAAATGGTGGATCCAGGTCTCGTCCATGGTCACAAAACGTGACAAAAAATTATCTTTGTCTGCCTGAAACTTTTCGAGATTTGCTCTTGACATGTCGACTCGTTTCTTCTTTTGCTCGTCGTTTAACATTTTCGGTACCCAACGCGCGGAGACCTTTCTCATATGCAATTCGTTCGCAAGGATTCTTTGAATGCTGCCATATGAGATCCCTGTGACCTCAGCTACATGCCTGATAGTCACTCTTCGATCTTCCAATACAACTTCTTCAACTTTTTTCACATTTTCTTCTGTGAGGGACGTCGATGGGCGTCCTTCGCGGTGTTCGTCTTCTGTCGATGTTCTTCCCAGCTTAAACTCCTTAGCCCAGCGTGCAACTGTGGAATATGGAAGAGAAGAGTCCCTTAATGTTTCCACCAAGTCGCTGTGTATGTCTTTGGTACACATTTTTTTCAAGCAGAGGTATTTAATGACAGCTCTGATTTCGTGTTTTTCCATTTTTATGTTCACTCCTTGACAGTCCGTATTCAAATGAATGTAGCTCCCGGGAATCGTGGCCTATTTATATGATTTTTTTTTCCTGAACTAGTGGGTAACTGAGCAAGTGACTGATATTTTTTTGTATTTTTGTGTGCACTAGAAATAACTGATTATCACTACTTTTGGATCACCCCTCGTACATCGTGTTCAAACGGTGTACGAAAACTTAATAAATGAGTGACGGTGAATATGACGAATTATTGCGAGTTTTACAAGGTGTGGAGTCTGAATCAGAATTTTGAAATAGTTCGTCGCCTTGACATTCCGTTAAGTCGTCAACTTCTGTTTCAGGAATGTACTTCCGTTTTCTATTAGTTTCTAAAAACAAGAAAAATCATTGCTAGTATTTTGCGACACCATTAAAAAAAAGATCTGTAACATCTGCGTAAAACAGTCACTTACCCTCCACTTTAATTTAAAAAAAAAACACGTAGACAACCACGTATCTAGCTTCTATTGATTGTATTTGGTTATATTTGTTGTAAGTAAACGAAATAAATTATGCAAGAATCGGTTGAGGTTATGCACGTGTAACTCGAGCACAGTGAATATAAAAATGAAAAATACCATAGACATCTAGACATCCTTATACCAGAAAAGATTTTGACGTGCCTCGAGCGCCAACGACTTGATATGAAGTAGAAGGATGCATTACATTTGGAGACAAATAAGGATGTGAAATATATCCAGGTTTTCATATTGTTGTTTTTTATGAAATAAAACAAAATATGAAAATATTATACGGTATCAGTTTTTATTTAGTTTCGTAAATTGGTGAATAAACATTTATTTCAACTTATAATATTATTTGTCGATAGGACATTAATCCCATCCCTACGTTTTACTAAAGATACGTTGGTTATACATTTGTTGCGTGGCGCTGGAGGACACATCGCGTATTATTTAGATGGGCGTCGAAAAGGTTAAAGGAAAGCTCCTCTGTCGTATCAAATTTGTATATTGCCGCTATAACAACAAATAATAAAAACTAAAGTTTATGGTACGGAACCCTACGTGTGCGAATCTGACTCGCACCTGGCCGGTTTGTCAAGTATAAATATGTGTACATAGGTCGTGTAAGTGGTCGTTTTATGAATTCCAGGAAGTAGACTACATGTGGGAAGTGTTCGCCACACTGGCCCCGCTGGAGGCTGTCGTCCAGCCCCACGTCGTGGAGAACATCATGTCGCTGGTGGCTGAGATGGCGCCCAGGGCCTTCTGTCCGCTCAGCGCGGAGATCGAACAGAGGTACTGCGCTGTGTCCATGTTGTTATACTTCGTATCACATCATCATCGTCATATCAGACGTCCGCTGCTGGACATAGGCCTCCCCCTAGCGTCGCCACAACGACCGGTCCTGTGCGTCTCGCATTCATTGGTTACCCGCGACTTTCACCAGGTGCTCGGTCCACCTTGTGGGAGGCCGCGGCAACGTTGCGTTTTCCGGCGCGCGTTCGCCACTCCAGAATTTTTCGGCGTTTATTTAGGTACCTTCAATAGTTTCTTAAATATTTTAATAGGAGAAAGAAAGTTATGTCTTTGACTTACTGAACTTTCTTCTTTTCATCTGTGCCAATGTATCAACGACCTCCGCGTAGCGATCTTTTAACGTTCACTGAAGAACCTGCTAAATAGACTGTTACAAGTGTTACAGTTAATAAATTAAATTATATTCCGAATAATATTTGCAGTGAGCCGGCCTGGTTCTGGCCGCACGTGTACCTAAACGCGGGCGGCATACGGTTACTGGTCCTCGATGAGCAAGCAGTAGCACGAAGCGAGGAAGACGACACCATAGTATTTTCTGTAAGTACATAATGTTTGCTTTAGTATAATTATTGTGGACTATCGACGCTAACCAGTAGAACTAGTATGAAACAATCTCACTGTGGAAGCCAAATACCAGCATTAGTCTGACTGTCCACTGGAGCGGAGAGGAGAGGAGCGGAGCTAAATGTTTAAATGGAATCGCATAGCGGAGCATCATCCATCACGCAAGTTTGCCTCCGCAAAGTACGCCGCAATAGGCTGCGCAGGATGTCAATTTGACAACAAACATACAACCGCGCACGCGCGGGTAGCTCGCGCATGCGCGGATTAGTGCAAGCGCGCGGGTGTAATGGCATCTCACTCGCTCGTATACGTTCGATGCATAAGTTTGTCTCGCTTGCTCAATGCAATACGACAGTGGATGCAAAAAGTGTTACTAGTTGTTATTGATATTTTTATTGTTACTGATAGTCTTTGTTACTTGTTTATAGTATAATACGTATAAACAAAAAAATATTTTAGGAACGTAACACTTTTTTACGCGATTGCACCTGCGCGGACTTCACTCAAACCTAACTTCCGAGGGGCAAACCACGCTGACGCGAACTGTAATAAGTTATTTTATTGAAAAAATCTAATTAGTCCGTCAGATAGATTTCCAAAAATATTAGACAAATATTTTTTTTTCACGTAATCAAAACACGAAGACGACACCGCGTAAAAAAACAAGTGACTGCGATGGTACAATAATTTGTACCAGCGATGTGACGCCACCAGACCTCTCACGTCATGGAGGCTGTGCGCAATAGGGAACATGCGATATTTCTATTTTTGCATTCATTTTAAAGAACTCCGTCTAGAATAGACTGTCACATAAATAAAAAATGAAAAAAAAAAAAAAAAATTGCTGAAATTGCGTTTTTAAACAGACAGTTAAATTATCGCGCCAAAACGGACGCGACGCCAGTGACAGACATGAGTGACGTCATCGTCCGTTTTGTATCGATCCATTTATAATAAACTGGCTTCTGCCAGCCGCTTCGCCCGCGTGGTCCCTAGGCAACATACTCCCGGGATAAAAAGTACGAGTAGCCTATGTCCTTTCTCAGGCTCTAGACTATCTCTGTACCAAATTTTATTTAAATCGGTTCAGTAGTTTGGCGTGAAAGCGCGACAGACAGACAGAGTTACTTTCGCATTTATAATATTAGTAAGGATTTTCAAGACTCTGATTCAACATGTGATGGTACTCATGACAACCAACAACACATACAATCACGTGTATCAACAAGTATCGGTCACTAATTACCACTCACCCTATGTATATAACATTATTTGTTTGTTACAAAATATGTGATACTTTGAACATTCGCTTACTTGCTAGTTTGAGTTAACACGACCGCCAGTTTGATAACATCATCATCAGATGCTAGCTATAAAGCGACTAGATCATTTTCACGATTTTTACAAAATATATATTTCTAAATAATTACTAATTGAGTAAAAATTTTAAGTCTAAATTAGTCATTGTACTCGTAATAGTGTGAGATCTGATCGCTATCTTCACTGCTAATTGAGATCCTATTCACAAGTACCTTTTGGACATAGTTTATTTGCTAAGTATAAAATGAAAACTGCAAAACTACCTCCTATAGACATATGAAATATATATGTCATACCTACATACTACTCTGTCAAGAAAGTACCGGGAAAAGATCAATAATACACAAAATGTCTGTTATTCATCCAAATTTATTTTATCACCTTCAAAGTATGCTCCTTTAGAAACGATACACTTGCGCCAACGAATAATCCATTCATCAAAACATTTTTTAAACGCTGCTTCCGGAATTGAGTTCAGTTCTCGCCGCGAATTCTCCTTTATGTCTTCTATCGATTGAAAACGGGTGCCACGAAGTGGTAATTTGAGTTTAGGAAAAAGAAAAAAGTCAGCAGGAGCCATATCTGGTGAATATGGTGGTTGCTGGATGGTATTTGTTGAGTGTTTGGTTAAAAATTCGTTCACAATGATAGCCTTGTACGAAGGCGCATTGTCGTGGTGCAAAATCCAAGAATTTTCTTTCCACAAATCTGGCCTTTTTCGTCGAATTTGCTCTCTTAAACGCCGCATAACGCTCAAATAATATTCTTTATTTACCGTTAGACCTTCCGGTAAGAATTCAGAGTGCACAACACCGCGATAGTCAAAGAAAACAGTCAACATGACTTTGACTTTTGATCGACTTTGGCGTGGTTTTTTCGGTTTCGGTTCAGTTGGAAGGCGCCACTCCGAAGCTTGTTGACTAGTTTGCATGTCAAACTCGTAAACCCACGTCTCGTCACCAGTAACAATGCGTTTCATGAATGTTGGGTCCGAACTGACTCGTTCTAGCATGTCCTCAGCGACTTTCATGCGATTGAGTTTTTGGAGAAAATTCAGATCTTTTGGGACTAGCCGAGCAGCAACATGTTTCATACCCAAATGATTAGTTAAAATGGTACGGATCGACTCGTTCTTCTCTCAGAGTTGAATGGGGATTTTCAGTCACTATTTCCTTCACTTTTGCGATGTTAACTTCAGTTGCAGACGTTGACGGCCTACCAGAGCGAGGCAAATCTTCCATCACATCTCGACCGCTTTTGAACGCTTTGAACCACTCATAAGCACGAGTTTTTGATAAAGTCGATTCACCGTAAGCCTTCTGTAACATTTTCAGTGACGCCGAACACGAAATTCCATTGGCGATGCAAAATTTAAGACAAACTCTTTGTTCGATATTTTTGTCCATTATGAAATTCGCAATACACACTATATATGATATTACTAAAACCAGCACTGTATTTAATATAAATAACAGATGCAACTCAAACTCCGCGTCAAAATGGAAAACAGTTGTGGCAATCTAACAACTACAAAAAAACAAAAATTTGAATTTGGAACCATAAACAAATCATCCATTCCCGATACTTTTTTGACTGAATGTACATCACTAAAAAAAATTGCCCATTGGATGGAGCTAGCAGATACTTATTATGCGTACGTTGAAATTACACTGGCCACTATTCTTACATTTTAGCCACAAAATATTGATAAATATTAAATCTGCATCTTCCCTATTATGCATAACCTATTCCATGTTTATGTTACTACACATGTAACCCACACCATTGTCCACGAATTCACGAAATAAAAAGTTAAGAGACAACAGACATATAGCATACACCATAAAAGACTATTAAGAAAATATTTGTATTATATATTTAAGAATTTAGTAACTCTATTGCTCTTGCCTTAAAACTTTGTTTGGAAAGAGTAAATATGTCAATCTCCATAAAGTGAGTGTTTTACGCATCAACAAGACGAAGAGGCACTCGCACCCCTGCGTTAGTCCTACACGAGTTTGTGTGTACCATAAACAAGTAACAAAGACTACCAGTAACAATAAAAATATCAAAAAGTATCACAACAAACACATACGAGTACACCACAAAAACACAAATCAAACAGTAAGAATTAACTAAAATAAATAATTAAAAACAATAACACAACACGTAACAGACACACTTATACATCGAACGTATACGAGCGAATGAGAAGCCATTACATGCGCCATCTTGGTCCACGCGCATGCGCAGTCCTTTGGTTTTTGCCAAATTGACATCCTGCGCAATGAATTGCGACGTTTTTAGGAGAGGTAAACTTGCGTGACGGGAACTATACGTTTAAGTTCAAGCAACACTTACTACGGATTCAAAAAGAAAGTACATGAACTTACCCAGGGCTTGCACGCATTAAGTGTTGGTGACTGTTAGTTCAATGTTCTCAGCATGACATACGGCTTCTTGCAACTAAATATACGACTCAGACCGCTACTATTCAATAAAACCTGATTTTTGTTGCACTCTTACGATACTTTTTGGTATGGCTTTTATTTACTAATAAGTTCTGCCATTATTTTTTTTTCAACATGACAGCCGCCCCTCCCCCCTCCAAGTGCGCCTGCGCGTTCCGTCATTTGTGACATTCACAAATGATATTGGAGCACTGGGCCTTTGGGCGTGGGTCGATGTTATTGTTAATTATTATTGACTGTGTGTATTGTATTTTTTCATAATTTATTTATTTTATCTGTATCTATTATATTTAGTATAGGTTACGTAACTGCGTCCGTGGGAGGAGAGAGCTCGTGGCTAAATAATAACAGCCGCACGGGTCGAACTTGAAGGTTAAGCAACGCTTGACAAGGTTGGTCCGTGGATGGGTGACCGTCTTAACATAACGAGTTTCCTCCGTGCCTCGGAAAGCACGTTAAGCCGTTGGTCCCGGCTGTCATTTATAGATCTGTGGCAGTCGTTACGGATTGTCAGAAGCCAGTAAAATCTGACTCCAGTCTTGCCAAGATGTACCGTGTTACCCAGTTAATGGGTTGTGGAGGTCTGGTAGGCAGCCGCTCCACGTAAAACACTGGTATTCAGCTGAATCCGGTTTGACTGGAAGCCGACCCCAATGTAGTTGGGAAAAGGCTAGGCAGATGATGACGTAACTGCGTCCGTGGCATCACAGGCCCTATCATAAAACCAGCGCTGTGTTATTTATTTTTAAATTGCGCAGCCTATGCTAAGCTTTTGTTGTCTGTTTTGTGCGAGTCCCAAATAAACATTTTTCTTTCTTTCTCTCTAAAACTTAGATGCGCTATTTCTTTATCATTTTTTGTAGATTTGATATGGTAAAAAATAGGTGACCAATGTTTTTTGAAATCTAACGGACTAAATAAAATCATAATTTTTCTATTTAGTAGAATAGCCTATTCCATTGTTTAATATTTCTCCGCTCCTCTTCTCTCCGCTCCAGTGGACAGTCAGCCTTAGACGGAATAACAGTTTTCATTAAAGTTCACTGCACTTACGTTAAACTGACGTCGTTTTCCTTTCGATACTGATTGCATTATAATAAGCGATGGTGTATCGATAGGCTTGATCCGACCGCCCCGCCGCCGCCGCGGTGCAACACATTTGTTCGATCTGAAAGCTCGATGTCATAGAGAGACAGTATCAGTCTGTTGAATACAGGTGTCGAGTACTAACGGGAAAAATATGCCATAGGTAAGGATAGGAGTGCTAAAACCATAATTTTAAAATATCAATCTTTTACAGGTTGGAAAAATAAGTGTGATTCCACATCCAGAAAATCCTGTTTGCCGGTATGTATTGTTTTTTTTTTTAACGTGGTCGATCAAGGAGATAATCCTTAATTTATATATCGGTCACTGTATAATTGCTAACTTCGTAAGATTACAAAATATATTGAGATATTGTAAACTCTCGATAAATTGTCAGATGAATTTTTTTTTTACAAAATCTTGTATTCTATAATATCTCCGTGCCGTTGCGAGAAATTGTGGACTGACATTCGTGACATTGACACTGACGACCAATCAGTACTCTGGTCTACAGTTTATCTATTTTGGTGTGATAGTTATATTGGAAACTTGGCAACTCATTGGTCTTTGTTGGTGTGAGCTCACGTGTACACTATAGACTTACGAATTGAATAGAGAATTTTTTTTTTTTCGAAATAAAAAAAAACACCCGTGGCAAAAAAATGGGACGTTTAGTATATTCTAATTTAGTATAACGTTCTTTTGATCTAATCTTGTGTGTCTAACCGCTGAACAAAGAGCGACCGCGCCAGGTCGGGACCTTAGGGCACCCCGACACGGATAGTTAAGGTTCGAATGGGATTACGGGAGCTAGAGCGCAGAAATGGATGGATGGTCGCGGCCTCCCTGTCCATCCATCCATTTCTGCGGATTTAAAATATTGCAGGCGCGCGGTGACCTCGGACGGTGTCTGGCTGTCGGCTAGCGCTGGCTTCGAAGGGCGCCAGTACGAGATCGTCGTCAGCAGCGTGTCGGTGCAGTCCAGCAACTTCAACAACATTACAGTCGCTGAGGTAACTCCCTAAAACAATGAAAAAACTTGCATTTTAGGCATATTCTTATTTTTAGGGTTCCGTACCCAAAGGGCAATAGGGTTGTTCCGTAACCAACGGAACAACCCTATTACTAAGCCTCGGCTGTCCGTCTGTCTGTCAGCGGGCTGTATCTCAAGAATCGTAATAGGTAGACAGTTGAAATTTTCACCGATTGTGTATTTCAATTGCCGCTATAACAACAATTAATACAAATACTTTTTTACAAAAAATTATAATCGACTTGAAAAAAAAACCACTACCTACAATGTATAAAATAACCTTAATTTTGCATCTTCGTTTTTTTACACTGACTTCCAAAATTAAGGTTATTTTATACATTGTAGTGTTTTTTTTGGAAATCGGTTAAATTTTTTGTGAAAAAGTTTTTTATTTTTCACTTTTAAATGGTGATACTAGGACGAAGTCTTCATGTATACAAAAATTGAAATAATCAAAATGCTCATAAAATAAAAATCGACTGAATCAAATTTTGACGGGACCAAACGGCAAGCAAGCCGCGTCGAACTAAAAGAGAATCACACAAATCGGAAAACCTCCAAACCTCGGAGTAATCGGTGAACATACATTAAAAAAAAAAACATCTGCCGAATTGAGAAACTCCTCCTTTTTGGAAGTCGGTTAAAAAAATATGGTTTTTGGTAAAGAAACCTTCGTGCGCGAGTCCGGCTCGCACTACGCTGGTTTTTTTTTTTCGAAGAAACTGAATGCAGTATAGAATAGAATAGAAAGCTCTTTATTATGTACACCATATAAGTTACAGAAAACATAGATGAAGAAAACATTACATTGGGTGACACAATGGGCGGCCTTATCGCTAAAAGCGATCTTTTCAAGACAACCTTTGGATGGATTTCAAAGATAACGGAAAGATAGTACCTACTGGGTAGTCTTATGTGTACGATTAATAAATAAATACATAATAGATAAACATATCCAATTATAATTACGCAACAAATAAAAAAAAAGCATAGGAACCGAGTGAAAATGATCAAACAGAAAGGTAGTGATTTTTGACCATTGTTTTAAAAATGGACAAAGATTGAGCACGTCTTACTGATACGGGCAAAGCATTCCATAACCGCACCGCTTGAACCGTAAAAGATTTGTCGTAGAAGCTGGTGGAGTGCATCGGCATCTCTAATCTCAAGTTTTCCGACCACCTCAGACATCTATTATGAGCTATTGTTATTTATCAAAATTATTGTATTAATTGTCTATGGGTTTCTTGGCCTGAAATAAATGAATTTTAATTTTAATTTTAATTATGTGTGTCATAAAGGAACTTGAAGCGTTCTTTAAGATAAGAGGGGGTTGTAGGATTGAACAGAATACTGTAGAGCATAAGTAAAATATAAGAGTCCCGGCGAAGACGTATGGGAAGCCACTTGAGCTTTGTGAGAAATTCAGAAATGTGATCATATTTGCGCAGGCCAAATATAAATCTCATGCAAAAGTTTTGAACACGCTCAAGTTTATCTAGTTGTGCCTGTGTAAGATCGAGATAACTGACATCAGCATAGTTAAGGATGGGAAGCAGAAGGGACTGTGCAAGCGCAGTTTTAGTGGCAGTGGGAA
This sequence comes from Lacanobia oleracea, assembly GCA_950371165.1. Taxonomy (NCBI): domain Eukaryota; kingdom Metazoa; phylum Arthropoda; class Insecta; order Lepidoptera; family Noctuidae; genus Lacanobia; species Lacanobia oleracea. The sequence goes on from OX493385.1 coordinate 2,138,139, forward strand.
GAAAGTTCCGAGCACGTCTAAGGGACCTGACAGATGCAAAAATTTTGCGGCTTACGTCCTGGAGCTGCGGACCCCAAAATAGATATTTGTCGATCCAAACCCCAAGGATAACTTAACTTAACCTCACTTATTGGAATAGTAGTTCCGTTAAATTGAACCTGGGGAAGCTGTGACCAGTTTACTTTTGAAATGATCCTAGAGCTGCCAACAACAATGACCTGGTTCTTCGACGGATTAACCTGAAGCTCATTTGCCTCACTCCACTCACAAACTGCAGCCAAATCCCTGTTTATTGCAATAATTGCATCAGCCAAATCGGTAAGGGCAGCTTGTTGGTAGATTTGTAAATCGTCTGCATAAAGGTGTTAAGAAGACAGATTTTTTTTGGAGATAGCGTTAATAAACATTGCGAAGAGTAAAGGAGATAAAACGCCACCCTCCACTCCACACCGGCAGTCGTATAACACCAGGAAGAGTTAGATTCTTCGATGCATATACGTTGCTGGCGGCCATACAGGTAACTGCGAAACCAGTCAATCGCCGTTGTCATCGGTAACGTTCACTAAGGCTGTAGCGGTGCTGTGGCCAGGACGAAATCCGGATTGAAAAGGGTTCAGCAAACAACAGATAGGGAACGTGGCAATGTCAATATTCCTGACGTTAAAGTTTCGAATATGCAACACTAGATGGTATAGGCAACGCCGAGTACGTTCCCTGTAGCTATGTACGGAACTCTAAAACAGAATTGTTTATGTTGACAGGTGGCCACCGCAGAGTCCAAGAAGGGCACGAGCAGTGAGAACCCGGCCTTGAAGTGGAGCCAGAGGCCCGTGATGCCGGACATGGTGCCCATATTGCATCCGTGAGCATTTTCATTTAAACTAGCTGTTGCCCGCGGCTATGCTCTCTTACATTGTTCGATTCCTAGTCCGTGTTTGTGGTGTGTGGTGACGCGCGACGTTTACTGAGTGCACCTGTGCAGGGTGGAGCTGAGCTGCATCTTCGCGCCGGCGCTGTACGTGGGCGACACGCTGACCTGCGGGCCGGCCTGCGAGCTCAACCTGCTGTCGGACTGCGTGCTCGACGTCAACATAGCGCAGCTCGTGCTGCTCCAGCAACTGGCGCTGCGCTTCCGCGAAGCCGTCGCCGATCCCAGGTCAGATATGCTCTACAGGCTTTGGGGATTGGTTCGAAACACTCAGGCCATTACGAGGAACACGGATGGGTTAAGAGTCCGACACTACCTGCTGCTCTGCCCTGAGCGGAAGGAGTCATTTCATTGTTTCTAATCTTTAACAAGTGCGAGTCCAACTCGCGTGCAATGAATGGGTTCCGATCGAATTAATTTTTTTACATTGTATTTTAAACTAAAGACTTCTTTTAAATTTTCCTGTGATCTATAGTTAAAAATCTATTATATCCATTTTTATTTTTAAAAATGTTAAGGTCAGCAATTTCGGAGAAAAGGGTCGGAGAAATGGTCATTTTTGCGTCTAATTTCTTGAATAACTTCAAAACCATTTATTTTAAAATTGTGAAATATTAAAATTATAACCCTCACCCAACTAAAACTATTATAAAATGATAGGTTAGAGTACTTACAGTTTAGTCAGCTGCTGTACTTGCAGTTTAACACCTTTAGTAGTTTTCCCGTGTCTGAGTAATTTAGTTTTGCTAAAAAATCAAATCTATATATACTAATATATAAAGCTGAAGAGTTTGTTTGTTTACTTGAACGCGCTAATCTCAGAAACTACTGGGCCGATTTGGAAAAATATTTCAGTGTTAGATAGCCCATTTATCAAGGAAGGCTATACGCTATATATCATCACGCTAAGACCAATAGGAGCGGAGCAGTAATGAAAATTGTGACACAGACGAAGTTGCGCGGATCAACTCACAGAACAGGTAAAGGAGGTTAGAAAGGAAATAGTTCCCGATTTGTATTAGAACGCGTGTCGCCGCTTATCTCCTACTCTCCATCTCCACTACAAGCAAGAAGCCCATATGTACGCGCATTACGCACACAAATAAACTACATTTACTTAGATCGCGAGTTTGCTATTGGTTGCCACACTAGCGCAAACACTGTGCTTGACGTACACTCACACTCGCGCAAAAGCAATTTATTTCTCATACATGTTACGGCGACCAAAAGGTTGATAATCATATCGATAAAATTACTGTAATTCTTTTACTTTAAGTTTTGCAATGTTACGATTTAATTTCGGGACGAGGGTATAGGGTACGAATAGTGTGGACTTTCTAAATACATATAATAATAATACCTATCAAATTAAACGGCAAGATACAATATAGTCACGACATTATCACACGATTTCCGAATACCAAGAGTAAATAATCATGTCTACGAAATAAATTGCCTGTGCGAACCTAGGCTGTCTGTGTCCGCGATAAACGCTATTCACGCGTACAAAGACATAAGCTATAGCTAGTAAGTAAATAAAAGACATAAGTGAATAATACAAAAATAGTTTTAATATTGAACAATATTAAAACTATTATACTAGTATGGCCACATCATGCGCCGCCCCATGGAGTACGTTGGTCGGAGATGCATGAATATGGCTGTTCTTGGGGCTAGGTCCCGTGGTCGCCCTCGCAAGCGCTGGCTGGAAATCCGACATGAGAGCCAATGGCCTGACTGAGAAGGATGTTCAAGATCGGGCAAAGTGGAGGAAGCTAAGTAGGAAGGCGGACCCTGGCAATAGCCGGGATTAACGCCAGGCGGAAGAAGAAGTTTTAATCTTGAACAATAATTTTTAATTTAGAATGTATTATTGTCCCTGAAATAAAACGTATTTACTAAGTAGCATGCGCTTGCTATCTTTTACGAGTAAATTAGAATTTTTCAAAATAAAATGCAATCTTACACTAATATATTTTTCAATAATAGCTTTAGTTAGGTCTGTGATATAGCTCACAGTAGGATATAATCCAACCTGATGATTACTAATCTTGCTAAATAATTCAGTTCCGACAAAGTTGCGTAAAATCTTCGTTGTCAAAGTCAAAGTTGCGCAAAATCAATAAACATATGTTATGTTTATTGATTTTGCGTAGATTGTTTTCCGTGTAAATCTTGATGACTGCTTCGGACGTTTTACAGATTAATATCAGATCTTTCGAAGGATACAGGAGACCCCCTTTATCTTTTGCTACGATAAATTTATGGTTCGAATTTATTTCATTTGACAACAGTGCTCCAACACATATGTCACAATCAATTTTCTTAATTAAAAGGTGTGCTTTGCAACCCGCGATGTGGCTAATAACCTGTTTACTAAAATCAGAAAAAAATTGGAAAAACAAATTTATGCCTTCATTATCATTACTTTCGGAAACTATTTGCACATTGTCTTAGACTAAACCATTATTAGCCGATTTATTTATGCGTTCTATAGGCGATGATGCGCAATTGAATATAGAAATATTTTCAAGCGCCATGCAATTCCCACTTTCGAGAGCCTTTAATTCGATATGCACCAGTAGTTTTTTGTAGGCTGCTTTAAATTGGCGTGCCGTAGGGTTATTGTTGGCTCCGCCATGTGATCTTATATTCCCAAAGAGCATCTCGAGGTGGTCTTGGCTAATTTTGTACATCGGCATATATACAAGTACTTGAGTACGTATTATGTGGTTATAAATATGTTTAACTGCTTCAGTGAGACCAATGAAGCCAATAAAGCCTGTTTTTCGCAAGCTTTCTATTAAAAGTGTGCCATCCTGACGTTTTAATTGGGATATGTAAACTACTGCCGTGTCTAGGAATCCTAAAAGCTACATTGCATTCATTTCAGTAAGTGCTTTCTTAAATTTAGGTATACTGAAACGAGCTTCGGGAATTGAATATTTCAAACATATTATTAATTATCCTCGAAAACTTCGATGTTGCTTTACTATGTTTAAATAAAGGTAGTTTTAGTTCATCGCAGCAAAAGTCTCTAGCATCCGTAACACTAAGGCTGAACAGATGTGTTGCGAGCGTTACTTTCATTTTTTGGTTTTGAAATTGAATGCGACGGTAACGTAGCTCGTTTGCTAAATTAAAATTTTCTCTTTCTTGAAGCTTATTTAGTTCTTTCAAAAATCTCCACTTTTTGTTTTTCGTGTTGGGACCCCATCCAGTTGGGCTGATGACTTTGTTTGATTGCTTGAACGCGCTAATCTCAGGAACTTCTGATCCGATTTGAAAATTTCTTTCAATGTTAGATAGCCCATTTATCGAGGAAGGCTAATCGGCTATATATTATCACGCTACGACCAACAGGAGCGGAGTAGACGAAGTTGCGGGGGTTAACTAGTCATATAATAACTGTGTTCTACGACAATGTGGAACAATTTTGCGATACCGAAAGAGATACAAAAAGACATGTAAAAAGTGTAATTCTCGTAAGTTTGAAAAAAGCTTGTTTTTAAATAGTCGTTCTTAATTATGTGACCACCACTGTATATGTAGGTAATTGTTTTGTTGTTTCTGTTGATTGTTAGTTTACTGGAAAGCAGCACCATTGTGTTGGACCCGTACGACAAGCACGGCGTGTGCCCGTACGCCGTGTTCATCATGCCCGAGAGCGACGCGTCCAGCGACACCACGCTCTTCGAATCTATTATAACCGGTAATGTTTATCATTTTTAGTGTTGTGCAAAAAGGTCGCCAAAAATTAAAACATTTTGTAATAGAAAATAAAATGCCTCCGTGTTCGAGTGGTTTAGGCGTTGGCCGTGTGACCCGGTGGTCGTGGGTTCGATTCCCACGGGAACAGCATACTTTGTAAAGTTGTTTTCCAGTTTGGCTAGGACATTGCAGGTTTGAATCACCTGATTGTCTGATAAAAAAGATGATTCCGTGATTCGGAAGGCACGTACAAGCCGGTGGTCCCGGCCTCCAAATGGCGGTCGTCAAATAAGCTATGTCAGAGGCCCTTGAGGCGATTTAGAAACTGACACTAGGGTGTGTGGGGTCGTTAGACCTTACTGTCCACAGGATAAGAAGAATAGAAAAAATAGCCAACTATAAGCGTTATATTTAAGGTGAATGCTCCAGGGTAGCCCGCGAAATTCAAATATTTTTAAAGAATGATTATTTCTGAAATATTCATTGTTTCGAACTACATGAACTTAGAGGCCTATATATTGATGATTAAAATGGTTATAATTCTTTAGATAGATACGCGTTACGGTCGCAGATCGCATTTGGTCCACATACAGCTTCACACTGACCGGCAAATTGCAAAAAACATAAAAATATTTCAATTTCGCGGGCTACCCTGGAGCATCCACCTTAAAAACGTAAGTAATAATCAATAGTTTACAATACATCCGTGTCTAATAATGACAAAAAAATGTTAACAATTTCACGCGATGTTTTACAATCTTGCAGCGTTTGCAATTTTCTGATTACATGTACATATTTATGTATGTTTGTTGGTTTAGTTTATATCTTGTAAGCTGAATTTTATTACAATAATGGTTCATTTCCAGTGACAATAGATTTTAATGTTGATTATTATTTGATTTTCCATTTAAGATGCCTGGGATTCATCCCAGATGAACCAACTCCTCAACGATCAATTTTATATTCTCATTTAAATTTTATAGCATGTTCTAAAGCCCACCATGACGTGACTTCTGCGTTAAGGGACGGCTCCAAATGAGATCTTCATCTTCAGCGGTCCACAGCATAGACACGAATTTTTCACATAAGCCTTCTATTATTATAGTCCCTTCTATAGAAGGGACTATACGGCAACCCTGGCAGGGCCGAGATCCTCCTACGCTCGTAAAAATGTATTGCGGCTTCAGCTACCAACTATCTACGTGTATTCATTACATGTACTCTCGGAAAAAGGTTCTTTGCCTGTGAAGCACACTTGCCTAAAAGTAGCCGGGGTTGAAGACACTGGCGCAGCGTGTGCGGTCAGGGTTGCCTTCGTCCCGGTCCCGTCCTTTTTTTAATACCTGTAAAGGTTGCTAAATGATGAGCACTATGTACTACTCTGTCAAGAAAGTACCGGGAAAAGATCAATAATACACAAAATGTCTGTTATTCATCCAAATTTATTTTATCACCTTCAAAGTATGCTCCTTTAGAAACGATACACTTGCGCCAACGAATAATCCATTTATCAAAACATTTTTTAAACGCTGCTTCCGGAATTGAGTTGAGTTCTCGCCGCGAATTCTCCATTATGTCTTCTATAGATTGAAAACGGGTGCCACGAAGTGGTAATTTGAGTTTAGGAAAAAGAAAAAAGTCAGCAGGAGCCATATCTGGTGAATATGGTGGTTGCTGGATGGTATTTGTTGAGTGTTTGGTTAAAAATTCGTTCACAATGATAGCCTTGTGCGAAGGCGCATTGTCGTGGTGCAAAATCCAAGAATTTTCTTTCCACAAATCTGGCCTATTTCGTCGAATTTGCTCTCTTAAACGCCGCATAACGCTCAAATAATATTCTTTATTTACCGTTAGACCTTCCGGTAAGAATTCAGAGTGCACAACACCGCGATAGTCAAAGAAAACAGTCAACATGACTTTGACTTTTGATCGACTTTGGCGTGGTTTTTTCGGTTTCGGTTCAGTTGGAAGGCGCCACTCCGAAGCTTGTTGACTAGTTTGCATGTCAAACTCGTAAACCCACGTCTCGTCACCAGTAACAATGCGTTTCATGAATGTTGGGTCCGAACTGACTCGTTCTAGCATGTCCTCAGCGACTTTCATGCGATTGAGTTTTTGGAGAAAATTCAGATCTTTTGGGACTATCCGAGCAGCAACGTGTTTCATACCCAAATGATTAGTTAAAATGGTACGGATCGACTCGTGAGATACAGAAAGTTCGGCGGCTATCTCTCTCAGAGTTGAATGGGGATTTTCAGTCACTATTTCCTTCACTTTTGCGATGTTAACTTCAGTTGCAGACGTTGATGGCCTACCAGAGCGAGGCAAATCTTCCATCACATCTCGACCGCTTTTGAACGCTTTGAACTACTCATAAGCACGAGTTTTTGATAAAGTCGATTCACCGTAAGCCTTCTGTAACATTTTCAGTGACTCCGAACACGAAATTCCATTGGCGATGCAAAATTTAAGACAAACTCTTTGTTCGATATTTTTGTCCATTATGAAATTCGCAATACACACTATATATGATATTACTAAAACCAGCACTGTATTTAATATAAATAACAGATGCAACTCAAACTCCGCGCCAAAATGGAAAACAGTTGTGCCAATCTAACAACTACAAAAAAACAAAAATTTGAATTTGGAACCATAAACAAATCATCCATTCCCGATACTTTTTTGACTGAATGTATGTATAATTTAAGATCCTATTTTACACTAAATTGACAAATAAAAATAATTAAAAACTTGTTTTAAAGTATTAAATTAATTATTTTTGTATGTACCTAGTGTGAAATTAATAAACATTCTGACATACACAAATTTTGTGTGGCAAGTAGGGCACGAGCCCTGGGTGCCTATGATCGGGGGCGCAAAATCGCCAAATATTAAATTTAAAAATCAAAATTTTCCATATTTATTTTCATAATTTACCGTAAACCACCACCACACTGTAATATTTTATTATTTTGTGATTTCAAATCAGCGAGAGGAAATGAGTGGTGCGCTCCGGTGCGTAAATTGAGGTCTACGTTAGGATTCATGTTACAGGACTCTATGTTACGGCACTAAAGATTGCGACTGTTTAGAAAACAAATGTAAAGAATTAAGAGATTCCTATAGTTGTGATGTTAACTAATGGAGAACAGTTTCACGAAGACGGGGCCTACCCTGTCTTCGTATAACTGTTCTCGGTTAGTTAGGCCAGTTCGAACTGGCCATATATTTGAAGTGGCGGTTGCAAGACTAGGCTTTAGCATACGCAGGCCCCCACGGTCTTGGGTTACAGGGCTTATTACAAACCAGGTGGTAAGTAGGATTAGGGAGCCCGCGCAGCCCTGGGTCTGGCTCTTACCGAAGATATGTAATTCATACAGGATGCAAATATTTTCAAGCTCGCCGAATTTCCAGTCGGCCCCGGGTCGCGAAAACCTACGCTACGCCACTGGTTGGAGCTAGCATCTATACGTGAAGCGTGAATAGATTATTCGAAGCTGCAAGCGCGCTCCACGGCCGAGCACGCCACCTACGTACTACAGGTGAGAAGTAGTGGCAGGTGATGACCTCTTTTCATAAATTGTTACAGAGACCAAGGAGACTGGCATCGCAATTCACGCGTTTGGATGCATGACGTCCGACTCCGGCTTGGATACCGCTGCCTCTTCATCCAAGACCAAGATGAGTGATGAGGGCTACGTGAAGAAGTCGTACTCGGTCGTCTTTATGGAAACGTGAGTGACAACAACATACATAATGTGGTGACTATCCACATCGCGCACACAACGCGATGACGTCGGGGTCAACACTTGTTGTGCGTGTTATGGTTAGGGTTCACAATGACCGAGTTATATTGTTACAGTAAAACAGGACGTCGCTTACATACCTCCGTTCAGTCACGTCCTATTTTACCCTGGTAATTGTGAACCAATCGAACCACAACAAAAAGTAAAGACCTTGATCTCGAAATAACTTCAGCACCCTGTGGGGTATCAAGATCGATGTGAAACGGGCCAAAAATTCCCAGTTTGTAAGATTATATTATCGTATTCAGCGTTAACATGAATTTAAAAGAATGGTGATCACGAAGAGCAAAATTCACTCTGTATTCGCGTTGTAAATATTGCATTTACAAAACCGTTTAGTCAATTCGATGATGTTATCCGAATCGGCAAATTACCTTTTTGTAGCGGCCGTGAGGCACGCATATTGTCTTTAAGGTATTGTTTATTTATGACTGGTCCAACTCGGTCAGTGTGTCTGCCTGTGGCATCGTAGCTACTAAACGGATGAACCGATTTTGATTTAGTTTTTTTTTTTGTTAGAAATCGAGAGTGTTCTTAGCTATGAATCAAGACAATGGGTTGATGAAGGGATGTGAGCGACTTTCACAGGTCTAATTAATGCGAAATTTGGTTACTTCAATAGTATTACAAGTACAAGTACGTGGTAAACTTGACCTGAAGCTTCAGTATGACCTGAAGTGTGTAGAATACCCAACTCCTCGCTTAGTTACAGCAGATGGTATCGAGTATGGGCTCACTGGAATGGTTTCAATGAACAAATTATAAAAAGGTTAGTAACCTTGACCTGATGCTGCAGTGCAGCATGACCTGGAATCTGCTGGGTACCCTACTCCTCATTTACATACAACAGACTTCGTGTTTGGGCTCAATTAAATGGTCTACACGGGCAGGTTATATATGATCAGGGCCTGATGATGAAGCAGGACAGAGAAATGAGTGAAAGAAGTAATTTTAATTATTAAAAAAAACCCAAGAGACAATTTAACAGTGTGACATAAAGATTATGCTTTCTTTGCTTTTTTAATTAATGTTGTCGCATGTTGGTCAGGCCGAACGCGTCTCAATTCCTGGAGATGTTCGTGACGATGGGTGCGGTCGAGTTTTCGCTGTACATGGTGGACGACGGCAGCGACGATGTGGCGGCATTACGCCCGCCCAAGCAGGACGGCCCCGCGCCCTCGGTGCCGCCGGTGGCCTCTATGGACAAGTTGCGGGTACGCATGCTTTGTTCTATAGCCCACCTACAAAACATTACTTATACTATGGCTACATTATCGCGCAAAATTCGTGATGCATCCTCGCAATAAAAACTTTGTGTTCGATCTACGACGAAGAGCTTGGCCACATCATAAAAAAATCATTACCACGCAATCATGCATTTTACACAAAAAATGGAAAAGGCGGTTGCGCTATATTTTATGGCGGAAAATAATTATTTACTGCATTTTTATTACTAGAACAAATTAAATAAAAGAGTAAATAAATAAAATATTTTTGTATTACTTCCAATGTTCTCTAAAAAGAGAACATTGGAAGTAATACAAAATTATTTCTAATTCGTGTTAATTATTATGAAACACGTTCAAACCGCTCGGCGTCTCGCAGCCAACTGAGCGCATGAAATGTAGCGAACCGAACGAACTTTTTATATAAAACCCTTTGATGTGCGGCAATTTCGGTAGCGGCGCGATGTGCATTTGTATTCGCGATAGGACAAATTTTTGGGCCAGACGTGTCGCGACAACGCAAATCTTCGCGTTATCACGATATAGGGACCGTGCAAGACGTTGACTGTGCCATCTAGTGTCGCGTATTCGAAGTTTTAAAGGTCAGAATACTCAAAATTGACGCTTCTGTGCTGCCACCTGTGGTTCCTGCACGCTCAGTTTAGAGTAACGGGCGCGAAGAAGACTGCCATCTAGTGTAACTATTTCGATTTTTACACTTGAAACATATTTAACAGTGAAATTTCTGTGCTGCCACCTATAGTTACTGCACGGCCTAACTACATCTAAGTCACATGTAATATATATAGGTAAATGATCGGACACATAAACATCTAACCACCTCCTACAGCCGTGAGCCTCACTAATAAAGGTGTAGTAATTTAGATCATAGCCTAATTTCTTTGTATCAGCACAGACATAGGATTGATCATTACAGTAACTTAAAAGTTCAACATAAAATAATTCTTGCGGATGTGCATTATAATCACCCATTATTTATATGTTTTCAACATCATACGTCGCAATTATTGCACACCTCACTTAAAACCTCGGTAAACTAAGGTAGGTTCTCCGATGCAATTGTAGGCATATATACGGAAAATACAATAGTGCGACTACCAGATACAGCTTTAATGACCACTAACCGAAAGCTATTACAAGATATTACCGAGACAGACTCAAACATCTTGAGGGCTTGAGGGTGACGTCACGGACGTTTTACGGTGCACATCAGCTGTTCGTGTTTACACTTAAATTAAATGATAAACATACGTTATTTTAAAGAAAGTTTATATTGTAAGCTTCGCGAGAGTGAAACTTACGTGCAAGTACGTTTGCAAGTTACACAACAGTGTTACGGCAGTGTAATTGCTTAAAAACTAATTCACGTATTAGAACATTTTCACTAACTGAAGCTACTTCAACATTTTGTTTTGTGACCGGTACCTCCCAAAAGTGTCATTTCACAACTTTTTTAAAAAAGTGTTGCTATTTTGAACCAACTACATTAAAAGCACACTTTGTAAACAAGCATATTACAAATTAGAAGATTACATTCAGGATAAGAATGCTTGGAAACATGCTGGTCCTGCTCCATAGGACAATCAATGGTGGAGACAAGATCAAACTGGTTGGTTTATGTATTTACTTTTGTACCTACTGTTTCATTTTTGGATTTTTATTTTTCTGTTCACTCACACTCTGCTAATTAATGGTTCCAATATTTGTAAATATGTGAGTACCATGTACTTATTTTAAAAAAATAATAAGTCTACCTCTGCATACTCTAGGTTCATGGTCCTGACATATATTACCAGAAGTTTTGTATACCACAGCACATGTAAAACATTGATTTGAAAAGAGTAACTATGGAGTTTCTTGTGGAGATTCTTATCTCTATCTTAGAGAACGCTCCATAAGAATCTACCCTTCCGAATGGACAGTAAAGTCACTATGTTATTTTAAATGTAATGATGACGTTCATAAGTGCTGTTTAATGGCCTAATTGAAATAAACGTTTTTGACTTCGACTTTGACTGATCTTGCATTTGGATCAACAAGACAGGTGCCAAGTGCGACGGACGGACGCGCCATCTAGCTTCGAGTAGCCGTACCACGTTAGACATGGTAAAGGGCGCAGCGTGCGGAAAGTTCCTCTCGGCGAAAGAGGGCGTTGCGTGTGGCATTTTAGACTGCCACAATAAATATCATCTCGCCTGCCTGCCCGGTACTACACATGTAAGCAGCGACTGGATGTGCCCTAAATGCAGGAATAAAGTGCCTTAGGGCGATAATAGCGCCACACCTGTCAGGGGCCTAGGAACTACTGCTACCCCGGCTAGGGGTTCCTTGACCGACCCTCCCGCTACAGTACCTGAAGTGAAATCTCGGACTGGGAGCGAGCAGGGTGCTGGGGGGGAACCCTCGCCTGACACGCAGCACACACTTAGTGAGGAAATACGGCTCTTCAGGTCTGAGCTGCAGGAGGTGAGGGATGAGATGCGAGAGTTTCGTCGGGAGATGGCTGGCCTTCATTCAGCAATGGGAGTCTGTACCCAGCGGGTCGATATATAGCCTGGAGGCGAGGATTGAGGCTCTGGAGAGCAAGTAATGTGTGGCTCTGCCTGACAGCAAAGTCAGCCAACTGGAGCGCATCGTGGGGCAGCTCCAACTGGAGCTTAATGACCGCCCAAATAACATTTTGGTGTCAGTTACAGGCTTTTTTATGACTTTAAGTGATGTAACAGGGTGATTATTATCTCAGTTATAACTAAAGGCCATAAAGAGGAGCTAACAAACAAGTTTTATCCCCATCGCAGCACTAAAGCTTTAATGGACGATGTAATATAGCTTTGAGAGTTTTAATGGTACTAGTAGCAGCATGTATACTTAACACGTTATACCTTTAACCTTTCTGTGACACCCAAGTCTTTATAAAAGTGTTCGGCGAATCCTTTTAACGCTTATTGTTGTATAGTTATTGCAATGAACTGTTTTATACCACTCAAGGTGCTATGTGGCTATTATTGCAGACAAGGGCTATAAAATAGAGTTTGTCGAGAGTTTAGTAACTCGAGAAACTAAAGGTGTTAAACAACTCCTCTATCTTGGTTTAACCTGTAATAAAGGGTTTTACTAAAGCTTATTGTGTTAGGCAGCACTCTTTTAAAGACGTTCTAAAGGTATTGGTGTCAAACAACGCAAGTATGGGTCGTTTTTAACACTAACCTCACTTTTGTAAAGTTCGCCATTGTTTTAGTAACCTAACAATTAATATTATTTCGGGTTATTCAACATTTGACTACAATATACAAAATTTCTTACATTATTAGAAGCGTTCTATGAATGCCACTTAATTTTACACACCACTGCTCAGGAAGCAGGAATGAATAATAATGTTTAGCTTGAGATACCTATTTGATTATCATAACTTTTCTTTTAAATCTTTAATAAATCCTAGGCGCGTTAAAATTGAGATGAGAAACATGGTATACATTTACCGTGAAATCATAAGGGCAGTCATTTTTCACTTCACATACTTAAACAACATAATATTTCATAATATTATTTTGCTGTGTTGAATAATGGATGACATAACACTTCCATTACGAACAGATTTAATTTTTGTAAGGTTACAGGCTTTTTCATCTTGACGTGCGCTTTTTACCACCTGTAGTGCTTACTAACGCGGTAATATCGGTTAAAGTAGTAGCTGACGATGAATAAGCGCTCTTGTGCAGCTTTAATATCTTTGCGACACCGTACTATAGGCTTTCTATAACTTTTACCTTTGTAAAACTGTGGGCCTCTTTCGTCGTTATAAGTGAGTTAGAGCATGCTCTAACCCAGTTGCACAGGTATGCGTTAACACTTTTATACTCAAATGTAACTGATATACGAGTCTTATATAGGTTTTTTTTAACGCTTTAGTGTTAGTTGCGCGCGAACAGGATTTCCTGGCGCTGATTTGGAAAATACGAACATCCCGGACATGAATGACGAGAATGTGTTATGTGGCTCACCCGGACAAACAAGCACCTGTTCTATCGTGTGCGTGAGGCCGGCGGCCGTCTCGGGTGACGATACACGTGGAAGAAGAACGGTCGTATCCTCGCCAAGCAGGGTGACGGTAAGCCGACTCACTGCATCCGCACGATGGAAGATCTTTCACGTGTTTTTGGCCCGGATGTATCTGCTGAAAAAGTTGTCTGAGTTTTGGTTCATTTATATGTTTCATATAGGTTTAATTTTATGTATATTTTTAAGTGTGGTCTATGCGAGGTCGGTAGTTTCCCTGTTTCTGTACCTATTTATTTTTTCATTACATAGGTCAGCTGCTCGAGACCTGCATTGACTATGTACACATACTTATATTATTTATTTATAAAATTATTGCTCTTATGCTATACTACTACTATAATTATAACTATACTATCTTATATTATATAACACATTACACACTATTTACATTAAATGCACTATATCCATTTACCACCATGAATATGACTAAGTCCAAAAACCTAAAGGTTGGTTTGTTAAATGCGGGATCGCTGGGTTCTCGTCATGACGAGTTTCTTGTAGCCATGGAAAACACTGCGGTGGATATCATGGCGATAAACGAGACCTGGCTCCGTGCGGGCGAGGAGGGCCGCGCGCCCACTGTGCCGGGCTACCGGCTGCGGCAAGTGCCGTGCGCGTGCTGCGTGCGTGGCGTGGGGTTCTACGTGCGGCGCGGAGTGCGCGCGCGCACCGTGCCGCACCCACCCGCGCCGCAGGTCGAGCAGATGTGGCTCCCGGCTGAATGTCAACTCGCTTTCAGTTATCGTAGGAACTGCATACAGGCCACCGTGGCTCGATGTCAATGTCTTCCTGGATGCGATTACTGACTCTCTTTCCTCTTTACCAGGAGCAGAAAAGGTTGTTTTGTTGGGTGACTAATATTAATATGTTATGCCAATCGGATAACAAAACCAAGTTACTAAACAACCTTTTACTCTCCTGTAACTTAAATCAACTTGTTACGGAGCCAACTCATTTTACAGACCATAGTGAGACATTAATTGACGTTGTATGCACCGATGCCCGTATACGTAGTCTCCGTATCTCACATACCAAAGCTCGGCCAACATGCAATTATTTTAGCGGAACTTAATTTCAAGATTAAGAGGCCTTCCCCGCACTGGGTCACCTACAGGCCCCTTAAAGACATTCTGCTGGACCAATTTAATAGGCACTTGCATAGAATGGATTGGAAGTTCATTGAAAGCCTGGAGGATGTGAATTCCATGGAAACTTTTAATAGTTATATACTAAATTTATACAATGTACATGCACCCCTCAAAAGAATTCTTATTAAAGAGAAGTCCCTGCCGTGGTTAACGGACACTGTAAAAGAAATGATGAAGCTGCGGGACCGGAGTCATAGTAAGTGAAAAACTACTAAAGCATTGAAACATTTTGAATCTTATAGGGAGCTGAAATACCTTGTTAGGGCTGCGGTTGTAAGTGAGAAGCGTGCATATTTCAAGACTAAAATAACTAACAACATTAAAAATCCAAAAAAGTTATGGAGTCACATAAAGTCTTTCATAGCAATCTCCAAAAAAGCAGAGCCTACATTACCACACTTCTGTAGTGATCCAGAGAAAATAAATGATAATTTTTTGGATGTACCGGGTAGCGGTTTGGTTACTACTGCTGACTTATCATACTTTGAGCGTCATAGATTTAACAATTGTCATTTCCAACTTGAGCCGGTCCAGGAGGATGTGGTGCTGGGGCTTATGCGTGGTCTGAAGTCCAATGCTCAGGGGTCTGACTTTATCTCGCTGGAGATGCTGATGATGACTCTTCCTCGTACTCTTGCAGCTATAACAGCCATCATCAATCATAACATCACCACCTCCTCTTTCCCGGATCTGTGGAAATTGGCTTTAGTTAGACCCATTCCTAAAGTACCTAATCCTAACAGCGTAAAAGAACTTCGACCAATTAGTCTGTTGCCATGTCTCTCCAAGGTCCTAGAGAAGGTTGTCTCCAACCAGCTTAGGGCATACCTTGAGCAACACAATATTTTGCGTCTTTATCAATCTGGTTTTCGCAAGGGACACAGCACAGCCACAGCCCTTCTTGACGTAGTTTGAAATATCCTTGAAGCCAGAGACAAGAGCATGGGTACCATGCTTACTCGGTTTTTCACGTGCTTTTGACTCTATTAACACTTCACTTCTCCTGTCCAAGCTGTCTTACTATAGATGTCAGCCTGAGACAGTAAAATGCTTCCAAAGTTACTTGACTCACCGATCTCAGTTAGTCCAGGTTACAAGTGATAATGGAGCGGTAAAGTCCTCTGATCCCAAGTGCGCTACTTTTCATCCTGTACAATGCTGATATAACAAACTGCTTGCTCAATGCCAAGTTCCACCTATATGCTGATGATCTGCAGATGTATTTGCCATTTCGTCCTCAGCAGACTGTTGACACTGTAAAAAGAATGAATGAGGATTTGGATAGAATCTCAGCCTGGCCGAGGAGAAACTTCCTGGTTTTAAACCCAGTGAAATCAAAATTTATGGTAATCGGAACTAGAGACTTTTTAATTAAATTGAGCAATGTCACCTTTGACTTGACGATTGATGGGTGTTCCATTGAAAGGGTGCAGGAAGCCCGTAATTTTGGGGTGGTATTTGATGAGCAACTGCATTTTGAGACTCACGTCATGGAGGCTTTTTTTTTTTTTTTACTATTGATGGGCACGCGTTTGACCACTATCTCACCTGATGGTAAGCGAGGATGTGGTCGAAGATGGAGCACGCTTGCCTAGAAATAACCTATTCACTCTTGATTTAAAGACTCCCAGGTTGTAGCTATCAGGAAACACAGACTTCCACTCCTTAGCTGTACGCACTATGAATGTGTTCCCAAAACGTTTTGTGCGTATGGGTGGGATGTCCACCATGTACCGGTGTCGCATCGCCGTTCGTCTTGTGGTCCGATGATGGAACGGGCTTGGCGGAATTAAATTATGCAATTCCGTCGCACATTCCCCAAAATGCAACCGGTAAAAAACCGACAGGCTAGCAACTCGTCGTCGATGTTCAAGACTTTGGAGCTTCGACGCGACGAGCCTCTCATTGCCGATGATCCTCTTGGCTCGTTTCTCAATTGACTCAAGGGCATCAAGCTGGTATCTGGCAGATCCATCCCAAAGATGAGAGCAGTATTCCATACACGATCGAACTTGCGCTTGATAGAGTTTGAGCAGCTGTTCCGGCGTGAAGTACCGTCTCACCTTAGCCAGAATCCCCAACTTCTTTGCAGCCACTTGAGCTTTTGCCTCTATGTAAGGGCCAAAATTGAGATTGATGTTAATGTAACCCCAAGAAGCTCAAGATGGTCGGTTATCGGCACGGTTTCACCGCGGAAAGATGGAGCTGGGCGGAATTGGCTCCTTTTGGCGGAAAATAGACATGCTTGGGTCTTAGCAGCATTGAATTTGACCAGATCGGCATCGCCCCAATCAGAGACCGCCTGTAGGGACACGTTCAAGCGCTCAACCATTGCCTCCCGAGAGACCGGATCTGCGACCCACCAGCTCGTGCGTCGGACACGTATCTTTCAGCAACAGTGCTGTCGTCTGCATACCCAAAGGTACCGGGTTTAAGCAGATCATTAATATGCAGCAAGAACAGTGTTGCCGAAAGCACCGACCCCTGAGGAACCCCGGCATTAATATCCAGCAGTCTAGACGAGCAGCCATCTATGACCACTCTGATAGACCGATCCCTCAGGAAATCTGCGATCCAATCACACAAACCGGCGGGCAGACCGAAGGAAGGAAGCTTACTAATAAGGCCATCGTGCCAGACCCTGTCGAAGGCCTTCGAGATGTCAAGGGAGACCGCCAGTGCCTCCCCGTGCTTCTCTATGCCTCACTCCAGATGTGAATGGCATACGCTAGAAGATCCCCAGTTGACCGATTTCGGCGAAACCCGTATTGCCGGTCACTAAGGATATCATTCGCTTCTAGGTACGCCAGGAGCTTATGATTCAGCACGCGTTCCATAGTCTTACAGAGTATGGACGTTACCGAGATGGGTCTATAATTCGACGGGTCAGCTCGACTACCCTTCTTGGGCACGGGCTGCACGTTAGCTTGCTTCCAAGCCTTCGGCACTTTTCCAGTCTCAAACGAAAGGCGAAATAGGCGTGTCAAGATCGGAGACAACTCAGGCGCACAAGTCTTCAGAACAATTGCCGGTATCCCATCGGGATCACTAGCCTTGTTCACGTCTAGGTTACGCAGTACCCTACGGACGTCCTTCTGATGAATGCGAATGTTCGACATACTCGACTCGCATTCACCAGGAGAGGCGGAGGGCGTCGCGCCACCAGGATCCAGACGTGAAGATTCCGCAAACAAGTTCGCTTTCTCCTCAGCGGAGTGGGCCAGCGTCCCGTCGGGTCTCAGCAGTGGTGGTAGTGAGGGGCGGCAGAAGTTCGATTCGCAGGCTGTGCGCAACTGCTTCTACCGTCTGAAACTCTTGTACCGTGTCCGCCCCTACATTAGTGTGGATATGCGTATCATGCTCTGCGAGTCACTTATTTTATCCAAGCTGAACTACGCTGACACTGTGTATAGGGCGTGCATTCTTGGGAGGAGCGACAGGTGGATCCAGCTGGTTCAGAATGCTTGTGCGAGATTCTGTTTTAATGTCCCTCCTTGATCTCATATAACGCCATTTTTAAACAAGGGTAATTTGATGAGAATGTCAGACCGGAGAAAGCTTCATCTGGCTACCCTGCTATTTGGTATAATTCTCACAAAAAACCAGACTATCTGTATGGTAAATTAACTTGGTCTCGTGATGAGAACAAACTGTAAACAAGAGCATCGGCTTACCTCTTGTTGACCAACCCCCATCGAACTGCTGCATTCCGTGGATTTGCAATTCGCAGCTTCTCGTTGCTGGAACGACTCGCCACCACCGTTTCGTGCTATTAAAACAGTTGGTACATTTAGTTCTAAGTTCAAGCAACACTTACTACGGATTCAAAAGGAAAGTACATGAACTGACCCAGGGTTTGCACGCATTAAGTGTTGGTGACTGTTAGTCCAATGTTCTCAGCATTACATATCGTCTTCTTGCAACTAACTATACGACTCAGACCGCAACTATGCAATAAAACCCTTTATTTTTTGTTGCACTTTCGTGGTACTTGTTGGTATAGCTTTTATTTACAAATAAGTTCTGCCATTATTATTAATGTTTGCGTTTTTCTTTCCAACATGACAGCTGCCCCTCTCCAAGTGCGCCCGCGCGTTCCGTCATTTGTGACATTCACAAATGATTTTGGAGCACTGGGCCTTTGGGCATGGGTTTTTTTTTTTTTTTTTTTACTAATAATAGGCACGCGCTTGACCACCATCTCACCTGATGGTAGTCAAGCGCGCAGGTTGTAGCTATCGGGAAACACAGACTCCGGCAGGGAATTCCACTCCTTAGCTGTACGCATTATGAATGTGTTCTCAATACGTTTTGTGCGTGTGGGTGGGATGTCCACCATGTACCGGTGGCGCATCGCCGTTCGTCTTGTGGTCCGATGATGGAACGGGCTTGGCGGAATTAAATTATGCAATTCCGTCGCACATTCCCCAAAATGCAACCGGTAGAAAACCGACAGGCTAGCAACTCGTCGTCGATGCTCAAGACTTTGGAGCTTCGTCGCGACGAGCCTCTCATTGCCAATGATCCTCTTGGCTCGTTTCTCAATTGACTCAAGGGCATCAAGCTGGTATCTCGCAGATCCGTCCCAAAGATGAGAGCAGTATTCCATACACGATCGAACTTGCGCTTGATAGAGTTTGAGCAGCTGTTCCGGCGTGAAGTACCGTCTCACCTTTGATAGGATCCCCAACTTCTTTGCAGCCACTTGAGCTTTTGCCTCTATGTAAGGGCCAAAATTGAGAGTAGATGTTAATGTAACCCCAAGAAGCTCAAGTTGGTCGGTTATCGGCACGGTTGCACCTCGGAAAGATGGAGCTGGGTGGAATTGGCTCCTTTTGGCGGAAAATAGACACGCTTGGGTCTTAGCAGCATTGAACTTGACCAGATTGGCATCGCCCCATTCAGAGACAGCCTGTAAGGACACATACAAACGCTCAACCATAGCCTCCCGAAGAGACCGGATCTGCGACCCACCAGCTCGTGCGTCGGACACGTATCTCTCAGCAACAGTGCTGTCGTCTGCATACCCAAAGGTACCGGGTTTAAGAAGATCATTAATATGCAGCAAGAACAGTGTTGCCGAAAGCACCGACCCCTGAGGAACCCCGGCATTAATATCCAGCAGTCCAGACGAGCAGCCATCTATGACCACTCGGATAGACCGATCCCTCAGGAAATCTGCAATCCAATCACACAAACCGGCGGGCAGACCGAAGGAAGGAAGCTTACTAATAAGGCTATCGTGCCAGACCCTATCGAAAGCCTTCGAGATGTCAAGGGAGACCGCTAGTGCCTCCCCGTGCTTTTCTATGGCTTCACTCCAGATGTGAATCGTGGGTCGATTTTATTGTTAATTATTATTGACTGTGTGTATTTTATGTAATTGTATTTTTATTTTATTTTCTTTCATCATTCATATATTTTACCTGTATCTATTATATTTAGTATATGTGTTACGTATCTGCGTCCGTGGCATCACAGGCCCTATCAAAAAACCAGCGCTGTGTTATTTATTTTTAAATTTCGCAGCCTATGCTGAGATAAGGACCTTTTTGGCCTCGCACAGACTAAAATGTTTTTAGACTAAGTAATTCTGTCAATTTAACTAAATTTACATCTGTCTGTTTTCTGCGAGTCCCAAATAAACATTTTTTCTTTCTTTCTTTCAAACAACACCCTTTCTCCAGAGAATGGCCACACCTCCATACAGCCGCCCCTTAAGGAGCCCTTCTGTGTCTACAGCAGACCTACCAGTAAATTCAAATTCAGCTAAGTCTCCTGCAGGCAGATCAAATCGGACCATTCACATACTTTTCTTATATTATCCAATGATCTTTTCGCAGATTTACAATTAAAACTAGTTAATTTTACTTGATACTTATTTTTACAATCCAATTTGAACTTAATTCTAACTATTTACGAGCCTCAGTAGCCCCCTTATTTGTTCGGTACATAAAATGCACAAACCGTTTAAAAGTAGTACCGTCAGGCCATAACTGTACATTTAAAACATGTCTACCTTATGTATAGATATATACAGTTTATAAGCGTTATACTTTTTATACGACTTGATGTTAAGCTTTTTTAAAGATATACTTCAGTAGTCTTGCTTTTAATGTAGCTAATAATGTCATCATCCGCGGTCTCCCTATTCACGTTCGATATAAATAACGGGACTTTTAAATATCAGCCGCACGGAATTTACTGTCCGGTACAATAGAAGCACGACCTTTTTGACTTGCAAAAGTATAGGGCTTCGAACGCGAACGTTTATTTAGCACTACTTACCACTCGGTACTACTCGGATCACTTACCACTGTTTTAGAGACAACCTTGTCATACCTATGTATCTACGGCATAGTTTCACATTGCACAGTTGTTTGCTGGAGATCACTTGATGCTTTCGCAGCCGTAGCAGCGGGCGCCCTGGCAATGGTCCCCGACTTGCCAGAGGTGGGAGAAGCGACGAGCGTGAGCGCACAGGTAGTCGGGCTCGATAACTTTACCGATTTGTTCGAAACCGCGGTGCTTATTGGCCTCCACGCGCTCTAATTCTCGCCCTATCTCACTCCCGCACAAACCACTCTCATCAAATTTGCACGTCATGCTGTCCGTCTCGCTCGCTTTATTCGGAACCACAGCAGCTGTTTGGGCCTCCACATGCCCACGATGCGTTGTCACAGTATTTTGTTCTTGTAAGACAGAGAAGTAATTATTTACCTTGCAATCAGCTGGGTATTTGATTGGTACATATTGTAATCCTATATGACCACTTTGTAGCGTAAAACTGTTTTGTAAACATGCTCAAAGGGAGCATTTATATTACTATTCTTCACAGTAGGCGTATCGTGTATTAGAGATGTCTGCCTAAGACTATAGGCCGACCATTTAACTCGCGTATCGCCTGCGCGGTAAGAAGGGAGCGGGGGTGATGTTAGCGGGTGGGTGAAAGGGGTGCGCGGAGCAGAGAGCTTACGTCAAGTGCGACAGTGCGCTGGCGCCTGGCTGTGCTCGCAGCGCGCGGTTGGTATTTTTGTTACGGACGCTTGGACATAAACGCACAAGGTATACGACTTGCCAAGATAAATCTCAAGATGAATCGCTTAATTATTATTGTACATGTATTACATTATTATTGTATAATACGTTTAATTATTGTACATGCTGGTGGACAAGCCGGATTTATGTATGTATGTATGTATGTAAATCGGGCTGGTTTCCGCAACTCCACGACTAAGCGCGTATTTTGCGTGTAGGTGGGACAAATGCGTCATTCGATCCACCCCAGCTCCCCAAGGAAGGCCAGCAACGCCTTGGTGTTACTAACTATCTCGCAGAGGGTACCTGGGTTTCCGAAGTACTTTGCCCTGTAATCCGCAACCACCGGGCAGCTTAGAAGCAGGTGTGCTGCTGTCTCATTCTCCTCCATGCAGGCTCTGCATAGCGGGCTGTCAGTGACTCCTATAGCATAGAGGTGTTTATTAAAAGACCCATGGCCAGTTGTTACGGCTGTGACTGAACGCAACTGTTGTTTAGTCAGTCTTAGGGCTTGTTTTGTGAAACGGCCATTTATAGAGGGAAGTGCCTCCTTGGCCTGCCTACACTCACTATGGTCAGCCCATAGCTTGTGATGTTTATCTCCGGTGCGTTTCCTTACCAGATTGCGTAAGTACCCGAAAGGCAGCGGCACGATGGGCTCAGGTCCCATTGCTGACAAACTCGACCCCCTTCGGGCGAGTTCATCCGCAGCGTCGTTGCCTCGAGATTCACTGTGTCCCTTGATCCATTGAATGGTTACTTTGTTGTGTCTACCAACCTGGTTTAGACGTTGGTGACACTCGAGAATCAACCCAGAGTTCACTGTGTGGCTGTTCAGAGCTTGCAGGACAGCCATGCTGTCCGAGAGTATGCGTATTGAGTGGTCCTTAACTTCCCTGGTTAGGATGGCTGATGCCGCCAGAGAAATGCCCATGCATTCAGCCTGGAACACTGTGTTGTGGACCCCCAATGGTGTGGCTATGTGGATATTGAGATCCTCTGAGAAGATTCCCGCACCAGTACCTGTACCTGTTTTTGATCCATCGGTGAAGATCCGCAGCTCGGCGGGGCAGAGCACCGATGATCCTCATGCAATTGGATTTTGTATTTTTTATCGAAGATAAATTGCTTGGGCACCCGGTCATTGATTGCCTTTGTTATGGGGAGTTCATTGTTGAGCTCCTCGAGCAGAGCGGTGTGTCGTGTGTCTCTCTTACTCCAGAGACCTAATGTTTTAAGGCGTACTGCTGCCATCGTCGCTTCCTGTTGTATAAACAAGTGTAGCGGAGGGAGCCCCAGCATGGCTTCCAGCGCCGCAGTTGGAGTAGTCCTCATGCAGCCCGTCGTTGCCATGCAGGCCAGCCTTTGCATGTGTTGTAACTTGTTTACGGCTGTAGCTAGCTTTGAGCGTGGCCACCACACCACGGCCCCGTAGGTTACCATGGGCCGAATTACTGCGCTGTACAGCCATAGTATTATTTTGGGAGATAGGCCCCACTTCTTCCCTATCATTTTCCTGCATTGCCAGAAGGTAATGCAGGCCCTGTTTAGTTTGTAGTCTAGGTGATTACTCCAGCTTAACTTACTGTCTAGGATGACGCCTAGATACTTTACCTCGTTAGACAGCTGGAGCTCTGTATTGAAGAGCATAGGTAGCCGGTAGTGGCCTAGTGCTCGCTTTTGAGTGAACATGACTAATTCAGTTTTCGTGGGGTTTACCGACAGATCATATTCGTCGCACCATCTTTCCACGATGCGTAGTGCTTGTTGAGTAAGGTTGCAGATCGTTCCAGTCACTTTCCCTGACACTAGGATTGCGAGGTCGTCAGCATAACCTATTGTGTAGTAACGATGTGCGTTGAGTTTGGTGATCAGGTCATCAATTACCAGATTCCACAGAAGAGGGGAGAGCACACCCCCCTGCGGGCAGCCTCTGGCTATCAGAGCCAACTGCTGCTCTTCCTCAAGGCGAACCACTCGTTTGCTTAACATATTAGTTATCCAGTCATTTAGTACCTGTTCCACGCCGTGCTTGGAGAGAGCGGCACTAATGCTGGAAAAGTTTGTCTTGTTGAAGGCTCCTTCGATGTCTATGAATGTGCCCAGGCAGGACCCTTTCTGGTGAATCGCTTCCTCAATCTGGTTCACCACCAGATGAAGAGCGGACTCTGTCGACTTACCCGAGCTGTATGCGTGTTGGTTACCATGCAGTGGTATTGTTTTTAAAACGCCATCACGTAGTTCCCTTTCACACAGTCTTTCCATTGTCTTTAGTAAAAACGAGGTCAGACTAATAGGTCGATAGGATTTAGCGTTTGTGTAGTCACTTTTACCTGGCTTCGGAATGAATATGACTTTCACTTCCCTCCATCCTTTAGGAACGTATCTAAAGGCCAGGCACGCTCGCATTAAGAGCACCAGTTTTGTTGCAACAGCGGTACCTCCCCACTGTAGTAAGGCAGGAAACACGCCGTCGGGACCTGGTGCCTTGAAAGGTTGGAAGCTTTTGATGGCCCACTGAAGTTTTTCCAGCGTAATCATCTTTTCTGCATAAAGCCAGTCATCATCTGATGGTGTTTGGATAACGTCAAGCCATTCATTTACCTGCGCGAATACGCTGCCTGGGAAGTGAGTTTCTACTAGGAGACGTTGCGCTTCTTCAGGTGTCGTGGTCAACGTGTTATCGGGTTTCCGGAGTGTGGCGATCTCAGGTTTGTTCTGTTGCGCCAGTATTTTCCTTACCCTGTTTGCTTGTTGGCATGATTCAATGTTACCACAGAATTTACGCCACCCTGTAGTTCTTCTGAATCTGATGCATCTCTTGTAGCTCGATTTGGCCGCGTAATAAGCGTCCCAGTCTTCATCACTACATGTGTTCATGGCTCTGTTAAGAGCCTTTCTTACCTTACCGCGTTTGCGCTCCAGGTCTGCACCACACCAAGGTTGTTTACCCGGTGTGTCGCGCGGAATCGTTTCTGGGCAGGCGATTCGGTAGCTGTTTATCAGCGATTCGGTGAGTAGTGTTACTTGCGCATCGATCTGTGCCGTGTCCGCAAGCAACTCCGAATCGCATGATGGTACAAGCCTTGAGGTAAGGTTGCGTGTGTACACCGATATATCCGTGTTGCGAGGATTACGCGTAGGTTGTTTGGGTGGTATACAGACCTGGATGTCGAAGCGGATCCACCTGTGGTCTGAGCAGGAAGCCTCATTCGAGACTTGCCACCCAGTGATTAGTTCCGCTGCTCCCTCCGTAGCCAGAGTCAGGTCTATGATAGTACGACTGCGTCTGGTCACGAAGGTTGGTTCCGAACCCGTGTTTAGTAGGGATAGGTTAGTAGTGAACAGATAATCAACTAATGTCTTACCCCTTGCGTTTTGCGTCTCCATCCCCCACAGTGGATGGTGTGCGTTTGCGTCGGTCCCAATGACAATCTCATCCCTGCTGTTTTCACAGTGCGTGATGAGGCGGACCAGGTCGTGTGGGGGCGGTTCCTCCGCCTCAGGCATATATACCGAGGCGAAGACGATAGCCAACTTTATCGATTCCGCTTATTTAAGCCGGATTTATCGATGAAGCTCTTTTAATTTTTAAATCCAAAAGCAAAACCGGCGATTATCATAGCGATATGAATTTTGTAAATTTCAGCAAATGGACTAGAGAAAAGCTATTGCCAAATTTACCGCCAAGGTCAGTAATTGTTATGGATAATGCCGCATACCACTACGCATTTTCGGTACAAGAGGACAAAAAGCCTACAATGACATCCACAAAAGCCATCATGCTGACCTGGCTGCAAAGACACAATGTTGAATTTGATACGTCTTTAAGAAAATGTGATTTATTAAATTTAATTTAACAACACGCGACAGAAAATATTTACAAAATAGATGAAATTTTAAAGGCGGCAGGTCATGAAGTCTTACGACTGCCTCCATATCACCCAGACTTGAACCCAATCGAATTGGTTTCGGGGGATATCAAAGGACAGCTCGCAAAAATTGAAATTGATTCTAATTTAGACAAAAAGAAAAATACACTGGAACAGTTATTTGCCGAATTCTCTGTAGAAAAATGGGTTAACTGCGATAAACATGTACAAACTATTAAAAATGAATATTGTCTGCACGATCGTATCGTTGATGAAGAGATGGACCGATTTATTATTAATTTGCAAGATTCTGACTCCTCAAGCTACACAGACAGTGATGATGATTCAAGCGATATGGATATTAGTGATGAGTAGTCCTATACAACTTTTATATGTGGTTAAATATTTCTTAAACGGAGTTAATTATTGTTTTTATGATTTTGTACCTAAAAAGCTATTAATAAAATATTTGTAAAACTTAAAAATAAATACTTAAAAAAAAGATAGGTACCTATTATTTTATTCTTTACCAACAATGTCTATCTCGAGATAAATCTTTGGATTATTGACTCCCTGTGTAGCGTTACCCGCCCCCGCTCCCTTCTTACCGCGCAGGCGATACGCGAGTTAAACGGTCGGCCTATAGTTACCTCTAGTTGAAGCGATAGAAACTGCTCCTTAGGCACGGTATTATCTTCTAAGACGCTGATCTGATTTTTCAGTTTTAAAATATCTTTTAGGAGACACGTTACATCCACATGATCAAAAGTGACCGGTGGGAGTTTATTAAGCTCCTTCGCCACAAATATCGGGAATACTTCAGCACTGGTACCCTTCATGAGACATATCAAATCGTCTAGATCCCGTGACATTTTCTTTTTTCGCAACCTTCGGCGCACTGGCATCTTCTTTCCACTGGGGATAGACTCAAACAACAGAGCTTGATAAAAATGTACCAAATTTACCAAGCCTGATGACGTCACGCGTGTCTTCAACTCGCTGTATCCTCTTTTTTTTTGTTTACGTAAAAAAAGAAAAAATACGTGTCCAATATTTTTTTTAAATCTATCAGACGGACTAATTAGATTTGTTTAGTAAAATACCCTGTTAGCACACTTCACAGTATGAGACGACATTATATTCGATTAGTCATCGCACCGGTTACAGCGGCATCGCAAACTCGTCGCGGCATCGCAAACCGCTACTTGTCGCGTACGATGCGAGACTGTGTGATAAGGTTGCCTTTTCGTTGTCATAACAGCAGTGACGTCACTAAACGCTGATTGTTGTTTTAAGGTACGTTCCGTTTCACGAGACTTTAATTCATTATTTTTGTTAAAAATCGAAATTAACTAAAATGGAATGTTGCAATGGCTTTTATTTTATACTTTTGTATCATTTTGTTAACAACATTCTAATAAATGTATTTGCATCTTCCCTATTGCTCCTGCACAACAAGCCGTTCCTTGGAGTTTTAGAATATAACGTGTTGTAAAAAGTGTCGCGTCAACGACCGACGTGCTCCATCAACATGGCTGGCCAGTCTCACGCGCGGCGCTACCTTCCGCCACACCACACACTGCTGTGTTTGTGGATTCATTCTCATACAGACGATTAATTATTGCTGTGCTACTTTTTTATGGCAGTTTGTTAAGTTAACCCGACTACGGCAAAGCCATAAATAAATATTATTTCAGATGGAAAGCCCTATCAGGCGTACGGATTACGACGTTAACTGTAACCGTTCTTATTTTTACTATGACAAATTTTACTATGGGATCAACCCCGAAATCGTGAAAAAAGAAATCAGCTGTTCAGTACATTTAGTTAAATACGCGCTATATTCCATAAATGTATGGAGCAGTCGATTTTTTTGTCGCAATTTCAGTGTTAGTCCCATAGTAAAAGTTGTTCATAATGATGAGTACAATGACCCCTTAAGAAGTATTACGTATAGTCTGTTACACGTTGTATGTATGTTCTGTATGTCTAAAAAGGTCACTTTAGCCATTCATATTACAGTCATAATATTAATCACACAACAATCTGTCAAATTCATTTGCTTCCTTATCGCCAACGCATTAGGTTCAAGGTTGACTGGAAAAATTTGAAAGTGACGGACAGTGCTTTCTGATTCTGCTAAAGTGGCTTTTTTAGACCCCCTGTCCAGCGCGCGTTGTATTGTATTGTTGGTAGAACGCTGAGAGACAAGAGAGGGGGAAGCGGAATGCGGTGGCGGAGTCGCTGGGGTCCAGCAGCAGCGTCCGCAGCCTCACGGAGACGGTGCGCCTGGCGGACGCGCGCACCGACCTGGAGCCGCACTCCTTGGTAACACCAGCAGGCTGCATACACGTGCCTGCATTGACGTCACACGTGTGCTTCCCATGCAACAACATGTCTACACTTTAAAAGAGAACCTATGACTCTTCATTTCACCTCAGAGTAGTCAGATAGGGTTTCCTGTATGTATAGTCGGAGTTTTAAATAAACGCTGTTATACGATAAAACAACAAGTAACAGTGTTTATTTTAAACTAGCTCTTAGCCTCCGATTTAGAGAGCAGTCAAAGGTGGCAAACGAACTCTCCGACTTCGTTTGCGCAGATTTAGCTTAAACGATTTTACCTTTTCACTCCCTTAAAAGAGTTTGAACTTCAATAAAATCAAGTTCAGACGAAACACCTAATACATTAGTTCAGCAAGATAGTCAAGGTCAGCGTATAGATGACTAGTGGACCCGTGCAACTTCGTCGGCTTCACTCCTGTTGGTCTTAGCGTAATGATACATATCCTATAGCGTTCCTCGATAAATGGGCTATCTAACACTGAAAGAATTTTTCAAATCGGACCAGTAGTTCCTGAAATGATGGAGATGGAATACAAATATAGATGCTAAAGAATTGGTAATGATACGTGTCCACAGAAGACGCTACCGGGGATGGACCTGCCGCTGCTGCAGGTCACGCTGCTCCAGCCCAACGTCTACTACTGGAAGAGGAAGACGCAGAAAACTTTACAGGTATGCTTCTTCTCCGTCTCATAAGATGCCTCGAATTTTGTGCGCTCAGTAGTGCAAGTGGAGCCTCTTTGGAAGTGTCATTCTAACAGTGATAGCGATTGTAGTAATGCTGAAAACTAAATGATTATTGTAATAAAACTTTATGCATAAGTAACAAAATATAATCTTTACATAGAATAAAACTAAGTAGCTTTTTCAGTCTTTACGCTTATATCTATCAGATTTTAATGCGTTTTTAATCAATGTACAGAGTGATTCAAGAGGAAGATTTATAAGTATAATTCGTCCAAAATTTCTACAGGAACAGGAAAAATGAGACATGCGTGATCGAAGTTGCAGACAAAAGCTAGTACTGTATAAAAGCACACGTGATCACTAATAAAAAGTGGTGGAAAGCTCTTATCATTTACCTTATGGAGTGTTTAAGGATGCAGAAATGCTACATCATACGTCGGGTCAGAAGTCTCGCCAATCTGTCAATGTCAAATTGTAAATTACTTAGTTTACCTCTGTAGAAATTGTATATTTTTGCAGATATGTAGAAAACGATTTATCTGTATCTTCTGTATTTAAAATGCCACAGATAAAATATTTTTCCACAGTATGTGTTGCCAGAAAATAATAATGTCCACGTATCTAAATCAAAACTAAAAATTTCACTTTGGTTAGTTGACTATTGTACCATATTCTACACTAACACCCATCATACGCATCCAGAATAATTTGACACAATTGACATATTACGCAACCTACGTTTTTGACTTGCGTCCAGGACAGGAGTGGTCGTCGCTCGCGCTGATGCAGGTGCACCCTAAAACATTGCAGCGTTTATGCAGTGGCTCTTGTTCGTACACAGCCTCGCGCTAGTATCAAGTTACACTGATATCGCGATGTACTAATTCAGTGTTGCGATAACGCTGACATCGCGTCAATCGCGTGGCTCACAGTGTTTTATAATAGCTTATTTACATTAGGTCGATCAAATCTTGTATCGTTTATTAAAATCCATATTTTAAACTCACAGGTGCTAAATCGAAACAATTATGGACCTTGTCGAGCCCAGCAAAAATTTAAATAATTAGGAAAGAGCGCTTTAATAATTTTACATGTAGAATAAGAATTATTTATTTTATTCGATTCGGCTGCCTGCCGCCTTGTATTAGGTCACCGACTAATGTAAACAGGTTTTCGGTTACCCGATTTCGGCCGCAGAACTGTTTCCAGATCAGGTAAACCGACAACCTAAACGAATACGGTCGCCGAATTCGATGAATTAATTCGGTCAAACTGAAGGCGGTCGCCGCATTCTTTGACCAACTTATGTAAGTGCGCTATAATACACTGGTATTAACATAATATCGTTAAAGCGCGAAACACACTAGTCCTACGTACGCAACGTATGCAACGCTTTTGTATCATATCGTACCTTACGTTGCATACGTTGCGTACGTGGGACCAGTTTGTCTCTAGCTTTAGTGACAGCTTGGTGTCGTCCACAGCTATCGCTGTTCAACGCGTGGGTGGCGCTGGGCAACAAAGACAAGCCCAACAGCTGGCACTCGGTGCTGCTGTCCACCGCCAAGGGCGTGGCCGACCCCGTCACCGACATCCCGCCCGCGCTCGCCACTTTCAAGATGACCACCCCCATCACCAGTGAGTGCCTACGACACCTTCACAGCAGCTTGACCAACACAGCAGCTTCGTCAACCGTACTTAAAAGGCCTACATAGTTATGAAGAATGTCCATGCAAACGGAATCAATCAATCATTTCTTTATTTGCAAACATGGGTATTAGTACAAAGATGTTCTTTTTTACATATATACTGTGTCCTCCATATTTTACCGACGCAAGGGCATGCAAATAATATAGAATTCTCAAATTAAAATTAAACAAAATAAAAAATAACACTACAAATTAAGATTACATTGTAAATGTCAAATTTAGTCATTTAAATGTCATATTAAAGTTGAAATAAAAAAGAAATAAAAAAAATGTCGGACAGGTTACGCTAGTAAAATTTATAAATGTCAAATCATTAAAATTACAATTGGCAAATAAATTTCCTTTAGTCAACATAAAAAAAAAAATCTGAAAAATGTCGGATTGATTGCGCTACTAAAAATATATTATAATCATAAATGTGAAATCATAAAAATTATAAATTTCGAAGTTAAATAAATGCTACAACGTTTACGCTTTTAAAAATTATCACAATGATGTCAAAACAAAATAAAAGAATGAGTATGTCAGTTGGAATATAGGTATGTCAATCAGGTTATGTACATAGTAGCAGCTATAAAAATAACAAGATAAGTCAATCAGTCAGCGATTAATAGAGTAATACCAGAATCTCTAGCGCATCGAGCATATTTCCAACTTGTTACACAGTTTTTCGCATTAATTATCTAGGTTCCTATACAAATATTTATATTTCTAAAACAATATACATATAAGCAAATTGAATTACGCATATTTTTAGATCATGATTTTTGTTAGAATAAGAATAACTTACTAGCAAAACTTAGATACAAGATTGCCAGTCTTAAATTCATCAAAATCACTACAGTTGCGGGACAGATGATTCGTTTGGGGGACAATACAGATAACTCTGTCGTGTTTCTCCTTTCTAAGGTTTAAATTTTCGACGTAAGCTTCGAAGGGATGAAGCCCCATTTTTTCTTCGACACAAACGATTATAGCCGAAGTGCTGCAAGGAAACGCCTTAAAAAGACACACAAAAACATATACCTCATAGATTATGATGTTCGGGAAGTTCACTTGCGGAGTGCTCACAGCCCTCCCGAGTCTAAACGAAACAAAAGAAGTAACAGGTGGCGTGCTGTTTTTTCTGCCTACCCTCATGGGAAAAAGGCGTTTTTGTTTATTATTGTTATGCTCTCCAGATGGAAAGCGGCGATGTAGATTATGATGGATCATGCTTATCTAAAAGTTGCCTATTCATTTTTTTGAAACGAGCATCACGTGTAAAGGGATAGTCGTAAATAAAAAAAACATGTTACATTAGACTGTTTTCATAATAATTTGATTTATGAAAACTTTGAGTTTTATTCGTTCAACATAGTGTAATTAATTTGAAGTTACATGTAGCATGGACATAAAAACGACCATCGGACCAAAACCGCCGAGCGTATTTTAATGGAATTTGCACTATCTCAAAGACAATTTAACTATCTACACTTTGATATAGGTACGGCTATTTTTATAAAAGTCATAGTACAAAAAACCACTGAATTCTGGATCGGGTGTAAAACGTGTGCGCGTTTTGTTCGTCCAAGTTTGCTGGCGTATTTCGTCGTGTTAAGTCCAATACGTTGGCAGGTCACGGCATCCCAGCGTCGTCGTGCCCGCGCGGCTCCGTGCGCCTGGACTTGGAGCGGCCGCTGCAGCTGGACGTGTCCACCGACAAGCTGCAGAGGGTCATGAGCATCGTGCACGTTGTAAGTTACCAACAACACTTACATTTCAGATATTATCGATGACGCCCAAAAAATATTACAGACAGTGAGATTTATTATTGAAAGACTAGCTGTCGCTCACGGCTCGACGAAAAAAATATCCTGAGTGTTATTCCAGATTATTATCTACCTTTGTGCCAAATTTCATGAAGATCCTTTCAGGCGTTCTGGCGTGAAAGAGTAACAAACATCCATCCATCTATCCATCCTCACAAACTTTCGCATTTATAATGTTAAGTAGATCAAATCAAAGAAAAAGGAGTCGGTTGAACAGAATAAAGGAACAAACGTGTTGCGCCGACCCCAAGTAACAACGGATAAGTGCAGGAAGTTGATGATTAACGCCTGTTTTTTTACTATTAATAGGCATACGTTTGACCACTATCTCACCTGATGGTAAGCGATGATGTGGTTGAAGATGGAACACGTTTGCCTAGAAGTAACCTATTCACTCTTGTGTTAAATACTCCCAGGTTGTAACTATCTGGAAACACATTTGTTTGCATTTGCACTGCGTTATAACTGAATGTAATGCCTTCAAAGTGGAGCGTTAGATTTACATTGATCGGCTTACCAACTGGAATTTAAAATCTGACAGTGCAATTATATTTTGCATTTTATAAATCGCCTATTTCAAGTAAAAACGAGCATTTATGCTCCTTTGATATACATAATTCCATGCGTCAAGCACCTAGTTGATATGCAGTATCAATTTCTTAAGAACTGGAGTTCCTTCTCTGTACTTCTCTTATTGAAACAACCAATTTGATCCGTGCACCTAGCTACACAAACCCACATGCATCATGTGCACATTTAAAAAGTATTTTTTTATAAAGAATCATGTCAGTAATAAATAATTTGATCCAAGTGAAAAATCTAACGTTTTCGAAGTTTCACACGTGCTTTTCAAGTCACTGAAAATAAAGCTTGATATTCTATGTTCAGAATTAGTTTATTTCCATGGTTTTTTATTAACGAATGACTTCATGATCCTGTGGAGGCCGTCCGCTGGAGAAGCATAATATGACCAGTCGATTTAGCGACGCGTGAACTAAAGTGAACATCTTTCGACAAAAATGAAGATGATCGTTTAATAAGCGATCAAATGAACTTACCTTTTGTGAAGTTCGATCATTATTATACGAAGGGCTTCGTTCTCGATATAACATTTACAATGCAGCTTCCCGACGCCAGTCGACAACCGAACGCATTTTTAGAGCTGAAAGCAAAAACTTAACACACGATTGTAACTATCCCCGTTCTATATGTCATCTGTCATTATTTTAGAGTAAGAGAGAATCTCAATTTTCTGGGGTACCTTAACATCTTCGAACGAAGCCCTTCGTATAATAAAGATCGAACTTCACAACAGGTAAGTTCGTTTGTTCACTTATTATACTTGGGCTTTGTTCTCGATATTAAGAATATTAGGAAAATTGATATTCCAAAGATGAAATTATAAATGAATAGTATTTCAGTACAAAATTAATTTTATTTTATTTTTTGACAAAAATTACATGATAAAATGGCTATAATAGAAAAACAGTGTCATTCTTCTTATTGAACGTTTTGTCCAATTTTTTAAATAATTTTTTATCAAATTACGACAATAGACAAACAATCTTATTATTATTTTTTATAGGAATTATTAAGTATAAGGACTTATTAGTTAAAGTCTTATTAGTAATATGGCACTTAGTAGTCATAGGTAACATTCTTAATAATCAAATAACTTGTTCACCATTAAGCACAGCATGAGCAAATTCGTTTGAATTATTGAAAATTGGCCTATTATAAAATCTAGCGAAAGTTGAAGAGCTATTTGTCCAGCCTGCTGTTTGCCTTATTACATCTAATGACACTCCCTTTGCATTAGCAGTGCATGTCTAGTACTATGTCCTGAAAAAATACTTATATCTATGCCGCAAACAGAAAGAGTATTTTATCCATCTACTAATAGTAGAGGGAGAAACTGGCTTGTGGGGTTTGTTCAATGAAAGTATTAAGTGAGTATTACTTCCCCTAATGCTCTGAGTATAGTTAATGTAATCACGTAGTGTACTAACTGGACAGATTTCAATCGTTTCAAAGAAAGGCAAAAAGAGGTTCGGTTGGCTGCGACCAGGACCAGATGTTTTAATAGTATCTGTAATATAAATGTGTTCAACTGCGTGATTTACAGTGATGTTAGGTATTTTAATAAGGGACAAAGTCTCTTTGGGCTGTGCTTAGTGCTAATAACATTCCCAATGTTTTGGACAAATTTTCAAAATTTAAAGAACTATTTGGAGTCCAAGTTTTTAAAACATTCAGGACTTTACTTGGGTCCCAAGTAGTTTGATACTTGGCCCCAGGCGGTTTGATTTTATAAAAACCTTTGAGTAGCCTCTTGATGCGGTCATCACCCCCAATTTTTGAGCCTATTATAACAGCAAGAGCTGACTTGTATGGGTCTTTAGACCCATACGAGGCCCCTAAGTTGAATTGTTCGTATAAAAAATACATAATGATAGACGGTGTAAATGGATCTTATACTTTGTTTTTGACAAAAGGCCCACCAGATTTTATAGGTGACATTGTATTGTTTCAAGGTATTATTTGAAAGTGAACATAACATGACCTCAATTGCTGAAGGGGGGATGGCTCGTTTTAGTCATGCCTTCCTGATAATATCCCGACCATTAGTGTAAGGTGGAGATGTAGAGGGTGATTCTCTCTGAAAGAGGAATGCAGTAATTGTTTATTGGGTTTAAATATTAACTGTTTTGAGACTAACATTGTTTGCATTAATGGATACCAGGCTTGTGACTGCCAATATGGCATGACCATAATGCCTGTTGCGTTATCATTTTTATTTTTTTGTAAACATCTTAATATAAGACTAAATGGGGAAAGACATAAAAAAAATAGTTTTTCCAAGGCACAGTAAAAGCATCTATATTCAGTGCATCTGGGTCTGGTTTCCAGGAAATGTATGATTCACATTTCGCATTATTTCTTGAGGCAAATAGATCAATATCAGGTTGGCCAAACTGAGTCACAATGTACTGGAATGTGGAGATATTCAGTTCCCACTCTACGTCAGGATTGACCCTACGTGATTTTTCATCTGCTTCTTTATTATCTCTTGATTTTATGTAAGAAGCAAATAGACAAATTTGTCTATCTTCACACCATTGCCATATGCTTCTGGTTAAGTTATTTAAATGTGGGTACTGAATACCTCCCATTCGGTTTATGTAAGCTATAGCAGTCTTATTATCCACACGCAACAATATAAGTGTTGTTTAAATGTTGTTTATTTTAAACAAACATTTTTAAGGCTAAAAATATAGCCAGTACTTCTAGATAATTTATGTGAAATAATTTTTCAGGTTCTTTCCAAAAACCATGAGCTGCTGCATTGTAAATGTTATATCGAGAACGAAGCCCAAGTATAATCTTTAGAATTATATACAAATATCGTCAACGTTTGTTACAGCTAGAGCAAAACCTCACCCGGCCCACGCTGCTCACCTGTGAAATTGAGAGACCTTTTCTGTACAAGTTGAAGAACAACTTGGGTGAGTTATTACGGACCAAGTAAGTTATTTTTTAAACGTAATGGAAATACTAGTGTCATCCTAATTCAAAGCAATAATTGCGAGACTATGCGATCGTCGCGTTCATTTGTACGGGAAACCCGAAAGTCTCGTCGACGACACCAGTTTCTAATTATTGTTTGTTATTTATTTTGTATTATTAATTTATGATATCTAAACCGCGCCTTACATAAAACTTGTGCGTGCACGTAACACCTTAAGGATTTTGAAAAAGGCATGTTTATAATGATCGCGTGCTGCAATAGCCAAAATAATTGTGCATGATGCGAGAACTGCAGCTAGCATAAACGAATGTGTTCAGTACACAACAACATCGAGACGATCACGATCCACACGGGGCAGCTGAGCGTGTGCGGGTGCGAGGGCGTGCTGGGCTGGGACAGCGCGTCGCTGCAGGTGTGCGGCAGCGCGCGTCCGGCGCAGCTCTCGGCGCGCGGCCTCGTCACGGCGCTGCTGGTGACCGCCGGCTCGCCCGCCGACCGCCGCCACGTCGTGCTACAGCCGCTCATACTTGGGTACGTTTTACTATGCTTCCTCTAACTAAAATATATACTACAGTTTCACTAATCCGGCACTTCAGTACTTCGGCACCTTCTACCCGCGCCTACTCTTCGACTTCTTTCATATGCCCTTTAAAAATGAGTACATACTGAAGTGCTTTCTTTATTTTATCTTGTTTTTTTTTTTTTCTAAGTAATCCAGTAATCCGAACATTCCAAAAATCATACATGATGTTTTTTAGAGTTCCGAACAAAAACCGGAACCCTTACATGATCACTCGGGTGTCTGTCTGTCCGTCTGTCACAGCCAGTTTTCTCCGGATCCACTGGACTGATTCTGTTGAACTTTGGTACACATATGAACTTCTATGACCCAAACACGGACGTGTTACTTAAATTATACAATTAAGATAATAGATCTTTACCTATAGATTACATAAAAACCTATATGAAGTATATATTCGTTCAGAACCCTTTACATGCGAGTCCGACTCGCACTTGACCAGTTTTTACTAAATAGTGTCGGATGTGAGACTGTACTTTAATTTCAAATCACTGTAGCTTTAATTACTAGTTGACTTTAACTTGCCTATGAAACGTATGTGTTGCCACCAACGACGCCGTGAAGGGGCAATGTTTAGGCCCAACCAAATTAAAAGAAAGCTGCCGTACAGCTATACGGAGACTTTGTACAACCGGATATATAACGTAAATTAAACAAAAGGAATTCAGGTGGCGTTCTATAAATTCTGCCTTCCCCCATCGAAAAATGGCCTCACGCCTTTTCACAAATATATGTATTTTCTTTTTTTTTTTATTTGTAATGGGTTTGCTCTTGACTCTAGTCTGTGTCAGAGATGACACAGACAAAGTCTACGATGGAGCGAGCCTGTATGTAACGGGTGATGCAAAAGCAAGGTCACTTTAAAAAGAAAAATAAAATGGGATCTGTTTTCAAGACGAAAGTTATTCAAAAGTGTATTTTTTAATAGTTATTAACTCCTGAGTACTGAGCAATCCGGTAACTCAATGCGGATTCATCGTACCTGAGGAACGCAAAGGGGATAGAACCTTAGTGACATCCCAAATAACATTTTGATGTCAGTTACAGGCTTTTTTATGACTTTAAGTAATATAACAGGATTATAATTATCTCAGATATTACTAAAGACGATAAAGAGGAGTTAACAAACAAGTTTTAGCCCCAATTCCAGCACTAAAGCTTTAATGGACGACGTAATACAGCTTTGAGAGTTATAATGGCGTTAGTAGCAGCTAGTATACTTATTATGTTATAGCTTTAACCTTTTTGTGACACCCAAGTCTTTCTTTATAAAAGTGTTCACCGACACCTCTTAACAGTTATTGTTGTATAGTTATTGCAATGAACTCTTTTATACCACTTAAGGTGCAACATTGACTGTTATCGCAGACATAGGCTATAAAATAGAGTTTATCGAGAGTTTAGTAACACGAGAAACTAAAGGTGTCAAACAACTCCTCTATCTAGGTTTAACCTGTAATAATGGGTTTAATTAAAGCTTATTGTGTTAGGCAGTACTCTTTTACAGACGTTCTAAAGGTATTGGTGTCAAACAACGCAAGTATGGGTCGTTATTAACACTAACCTCACTTTTGTAAAGTTCGCCATTGTTTTGGTAACCTAACAATTAATATTATTTATTTAAGAGTTATTCAACATTTGACTACAATAAACAAAATTTCTTAAATTATTTTAAGCATTCCATGAATGCCACTTAATTTTACATACCACTGCTCAGGAAGCAGGAATGAATAATAATGTTTAGCTTGAGATACTAATTTTATTATCATAATTTTTCTTTTAAATCTTTAATAAATCCTAGGAGCGTTAAAATTGAGATGAGAAACATGGTATACATTCACCGTGAAATCATAAGGGCAGTCATTTTTCACTTCACATACTTAAATAACATAATATTCCATAATATTATTCTGCTGTGTTGAATAATGGATGACATAACACTTCCATTACGAACAGAGTTAATTTTAGTAAGGTTATAATTTATAAATCTTGACGTGCGCTTTTTACCACCTGTAGTGCTCACTAACGCGGTAATCCGGTTAAAGTAGTAGCTGACGATGAATAAACGCTCTTGTGCAGCTTTAAGATCTTTTTGACACCTTACTAAGTATAGGATTTATACAACCTGTAGCGTTTACCAACTCTATTTTACAACGGTAATACAGATTGAAGTAGTAGCTGACGATGAATAAACGCTCTTGTGCAGCTTTAAGATCTTTTTGACACCTTACTAAGTATAGGATTTATACAACCTGTAGCGTTTACCAACTCTATTTTACAACGGTAATACAGATTGAAGTAGTAGCTGACGATGAATAAACGCTCTTGTGCAGCTTTAAGATCTTTTTGACACCTTACTAAGTATAGGATTTATACAACCTGTAGCGTTTACCAACTCTATTTTACAACGGTAATACAGATTGAAGTAGTAGCTGACGATGAATAAGCGCTTTTGTGCAGCTTTAATATCTTTGTGACACCGTACTATAGGTAGGCTTTCTATATAACTTTTATCTGTAAAACTGTGGGCCTCTTTCGTGGTTATAAGTGAGTTAGAGCATGCTCTAACCCAGTTGCAAGGGAATGCGTTAATACTTTTATACTCAAATGGAACTGATATACGAGTCTTACATAGGTTTTTTTAACGCTTTATTGTTAGTTGGGATAGCCCCAACGCCGCCATTTTGATTTTTTAGGTTTACGTACCCAAAGAGTAACAAATAGAATCCTATTACTAAGCCTCTTCTGTGCCCCAGTCCGTCTGTCTATCAGCGGACTGTATCTCAAGATCTTCAAGGCTGCGGACACGAAGTAACCGGCGGTGGGGCGGCTTGGGGAGTGGCGCGGCACCGCAGACCCGGTCTCGAAGCCAGCGAGCAGAAATGTCTAAACAGTGTCGACAACATCTTTTTGATACAAATTTTCAAATACGTTTTGAAACTCCGCCGCATAATTTAATTTAAAATTAAACGGGGCTCCCATAGAAGAAACGTGTCTTTTTCGGTTTATATTAATATAGATCCTGCATAACCGCGAGGTATACTTCAAGATGTGGTAGCGGTGGACAAAGGCCTTACCGCGCCCTCTAGCTAACAAGAACTGGCGCAAACCGTATGAGATACTATGACCGCAGGAAGGTATGGAGCAACGAGCTTCACGGGCGTTTTTATCGGGTCCTACATGGGCTCGATGTAGACTTCTTAGCGTCCGTAGACTGCCTGCGTTTTGGTAACCTCTTCGGTGAAACCGAAGGCTTTGTCTCTGCGATTATAAAGGACAGAACGGACGCTAACAGAGACTATTTGCACAGACATAATCTTGTAGCCAGGATTATCCACCAGCAACTTGCTCTCAATTACAATCTTTTGAAATCGGAAGTACCGTACTATAGGTATGTGCCCGACCCAGTTCTCGAAAATGGCTATTGCAAATTTTATTAGAATCGGTTTACCATCACTGACAGGACTAGTGGTGCCAATAATCCTGACATAGTGGTGATGACCGACTAGGGCGTCGTGTAATGATTGTTGATCTAGCAGTCACTCTTGACGAGAACTTCGTGAAGGCTGAGAAAGATAAACAAACAAATCTTGACTTAGCTCGCGAAGTTGTCGTTGTCGACAAGTGGGATAAGTCGGTTTGTAAAAAAAAAATGGCGGCTGGGAGATCCCATATCCCATAGAAAAATGATCAAATTCCTTTTCTTAAACCACTTAAGTGAACATCGGTTTCAACGTTCATTGTACGAGGGTGGATTGAAAAGTTCGCGGCCTAACACATAAATACTTAAACTATTTTAATGTAACTGACCTCATTCGATTAGTTTACTCTCTGGTTGTCAAATTGTAAAATTCTATCGCAATAGCATTAACTGTATTGAAATTAGACTGAATTTTGTGAGCCTTTGTGCAGCGTTTTTAAAGAATGGAGAAAATTGAGCAACGTGCGGTCATCAAATACCTGTTTAAAAAAAACTAACTCCAAAAGAGATTCACGAAGTTATGTCAACAACATTAGAGGAATCTGCTCCGTCGTATACGACTGTGAAAAAGTGGGTTGCGTTGGTTGGAATTTAAACGCGGACGAGAGAGTATTGAAGATGACCCTCGCTCTGGCCGGCCTATGACGTCTACGACTGAAGAAAACATCGCGAAAATCTGTGATTTGATATTGACATATCGTAGATTGACCATCCGGGATATTGCAGACACTATTGGCATTTCGTATGAACGAACACATAACATCATAGTCAATGAACTTGGATTTTCTAAGGTTTCTGGGCGGTGGGTACCCAGATTGCTTTCAGTAGAACAAAAACGAATACGCCTCACGATTTCTCGCGACTGTTTGGAAATATTTGAGGCTGATCCACAAGATTTTTTGGCCAGCTAGTCTATTCTGTAAGTAAACATTTCGATATCGAGCTTCACCTGAGTGAGACAGCTCTCAAAGTGAACTTTATTGCACACAACATAAAGGTGTTACGTTTATACTCACCTCGGATTCCGCTGTCGAGACACGAAACTGTTGTTACAGAATAGCACTACAGATTTGTAACAATGGATGAAACTTGGGTACACCACTACACCCCAGAGGCAAAACAGCAATCCAAGCAGTGGTAAAAACCTGATGAACCGACTCCAAAAAAAAGCCAAAACAATTTTGTCAGGTGGCAAGGTGATGGCGTCAGTTTTTTGGGATGCTAAGGGTGTCATCATGGTGGACTACCTTGCAAGAGGTGAAACTATAAACTCGGCTTATTACTGCACCCTCTTACGTCGCTTGCGTGAAACAATCAAAGAGAAGGCCGGGATTACTCAGCAAGAAAGTGTTGTTCCATCAGGATAATGCACGCGTTCACGCGTCTGTTGAATCTATGGCTCATATTCGTGATTGTGGCTTTGAATGACTGCCCCATCCCGCCTATTCCCCTGATTTGGCACCTTCAGACTTTCATTTATTCCCAAACATAAAAAAACACCTTGGAGGTAAAAATATTCATCAAATGAGGAGGTCGAAGCTGCGGTGGGTGACTTTTTTGAAGGCCTTGAAGTAACTTTTTTTTATAACCGGCATACAGGCGTTGGAAACCAGATGGAAGAAGTGCATAGAGTTAAGTGGAGATTACGTGGAAAAATAAAATTACTTTTTCTTATATTTTATATTGTTTTCTTGCTGAGGCCGCGAACTTTTCAATCCACTCTCGTATATTTGCTCTTGACTTTAAATCAATAAAATTATTGCGCCATAAAAATATTATCGGATAAGTTGGCAAAAATAAGAACTACAACATGAAGCAGTTATGGGACACTTGCCTTTCCCACATAGCAGACACAAGTTGGTGTTCCAAATAATGGCGTATGTCATCTTTTCTAACCGTATTTAATCAAAATACTGCAAATACGATGATATTGAAAATTTAAATTAAAGTGCTTTGCATTTTGATTCCATAGCACACGGCGTATCTCATTTTAAGTTAATTAAACATTCGCAGCATGGATGGAGAAGCATTCTGGGAGGCGTGGCGTCGCGCAGAGGGCGGCACGACGGCGCGCGCGCCCACCGTCAACGTGAGCCTCGAGCTGGACGACATCACCATCGACATCAGACCCGCTGAGCTGGCCGCGCTCAGCCGCCTGCAGAAGTCTGCTAGGGAGCTGTGGAACAAACGAGCGGTGAGTGTTACCTGACTAGCTTACATCTGAGGTGCAGGTACTAAACTACTCGATACTTAATGTGGGCTTCCTATTGTGATATCACAGCCAGAAATGTCCCCTATTGCCAAATAATACGTACAGGTACAGTATAATGTCACACTTCTTTTAACCTTTGTTAGATTATTTAATGATACTGAATAATCATTCACAATATTATTACTTCTAAATAAAAGGTACAGTAATCACAAAAGTTGCTGATACTGGTTCCCAAACCAAGCTAATGCTTGTATTTTGGGACTCAGTGTTCAGTCGTGGATGTTGCTACAATTTGGTTGTCTTCGGCAGTTGATCGCGGGGCTCCAGGACAAGAGACAGCACTTAAGCGACTCGGCCGTGGACGTATCCCAACAACAGTCAGCGAATAAACCACAAGCGACGTCCTCGCAGACAACGCAAGATAAAGTGCAGGAAATCTTGCGTCAGCAGTCTCATCATTCAGCGCTACACTGGGTTTTAGATGAAATCGGCGACGCTGACCACTTCTATAAGGATGACCTCAGGTACGATCGCACTTCTTCTTCTACTTTTGGAGTCGATTGTTAACTCCTTATATTGTACTATTAATATATTTACTTTTGGAGTCATTGTTAACTCCTTATATTATACTATTAATATATTTACTTTTCAAAAAACCGATGATGCAGTTTTAGTTTTCATCAAAATCAGGTCCGAGAATCTACTACTGCATCATCATCATCATCATCATCTGCCTAGCCTTTTCCCAACTATATTGGGGTCGGCTTTAAGTCAAACCGGATTTAGCTGAATACCAGTGTTTTACGCGGAGCGGCTACCTACCAGACCTCCACAACCCATTAACTGGGTAACACGGTACTTCATGGCAAGACTGGAGTCAGATTAACTGGCTTCTGACTATCCGTAACGACTGCCAAAGATCTACAAATGACAGCCGGGACCGACGGCTTAACGTGCTTTCCGTTGCACGGAGGAAACTCGGTATGTTAAGATGGTCACCCATCCACAAACCAACCTTGGCAAGCGTTGCTTAACCTTGAAGATCGACCCGTGCGGCTGTTATTATCTAGCCACGAGTTCCTCTACTACCGCATCATTGGATCGCATCATCTACTACTGCATCATTGGATTAAAAAAATATATATCTTAATATATATAAATCTCGTGTCACAATGTTTGTCCTCAATGGACTCCTAAACCACTTAACCGATTATAATAAAATTCGCACACCATGTGCAGTTCGATCCAACTTGAGAGATAGGATAGTTTAAATCTCAAATTATATTCTTAATATATATAAATCTCGTGTCACAATGTTTGTCCTCAATGGACTCCTAAACCACTTAACCGATTATAATAAAATTCGCACACCATGTGCAGTTCGATCCAACTTGAGAGATAGGATAGTTTAAATCTCAAATTATAGTCGCAATTTTAATTTATTGCTAATTATTTGTCTGTTATTATTTGACAGCGGGTAGGGTAGGTAGGGTAGGTAGGGTAGGTAGGGTAGGTAGGGTAGGTAGGGTAGGTAGGGTAGGTAGGGTAGGTAGGGTAGGTAGGGTAGGTAGGGTAGGTAGGGTAGGTAGGGTAGGTAGGGTAGGTAGGGTAGGTAGGGTAGGTAGGGTAGGTAGGGTAGG
Organism: Lacanobia oleracea; assembly: GCA_950371165.1. Lineage (NCBI taxonomy): Eukaryota > Metazoa > Arthropoda > Insecta > Lepidoptera > Noctuidae > Lacanobia > Lacanobia oleracea. Next base: position 2,181,946 of record OX493385.1, read on the forward strand.
TAGGGTAGGTAGGGTAGGTAGGGTAGGTAGGGTAGGTAGGGTAGGTAGGGTAGGTAGGGTAGGTAGGGTAGGTAGGGTAGGTAGGGTAGGTAGGGTAGGTAGGGTAGGTAGGGTAGGTAGGGTAGGTGGGGTAGGTGGGGTAGGTAGGGTAGGTAGGGTAGGTAGGGTAGGTAGGGTAGGTAGGGTAGGTAGGGTAGCCAGTTGACGGGAGCGAAGCCGCGCGGGTCAGCTAGTATACTTATATATATCAGTTACGGTTTAGATAAGAAGAGAGAGAAACTAATTTGGTAAATATGAGAGTTTTCCTTCAGTTTGCCATATGTTATAGCTTCCCAGAATTTGATTCTTATTAGCTACACTGTCGGTGGTAGGTGTCAGATTGTGTTTTTTTTAAATCTACTGTTTCGATTCTTGGGTATAAACAACTTAACGTTTTAGTCTTCATCAAAATCGGGCTCAAGACTCGTTTCAATATTTTTTTAAATACCTTATAGTTTCGGATTTGGCCCTGAAGGCACACTTAAAAAAATCACTCTATACACAAAAAGAAAACATATAAATCACACTGTGACACGATATTTTTATATATTAGAACTAGCTAATCCCGGCAAACTTTGTTGCCATATAAATAACAAATAGCCTACGAGCTATTCTCAGACTGAGATCTACCAAATATACACAATATATTTCATAAAAGTCGGTGTAGTTGTTTCGGAGGACTTCGATAACAAACACTGTGACATTAGATTTTATATACAACCTGTAACAGAATAAACGCAATATCTCTTAAGGGGTGATTGTACTCATCATTATGAACAACTTTCACTATGGGACCAACACTGGAATCGTGAAAAAACAATCGTCTCTCCCATACCTACATTTCTGTGCGCATAACTCGACAAAATGTACTGAACAGCTAATTTTTTTTTTTCGCGATTTCGGTATCGGTCCCATATAGTCATAATCATTTATTTTTAGAATATGGTACATAACGGTCTTAAGATTAATTATAGTGATCTCAACACATTCTGCCAATTGTAGCGTGCAAATTTCAACGTTAGGTGCATACAGATTATAAAAGATTAACATAGGTATTGATTGCAATTGAATTAAAATAACCACAGAACAGAAAACCAGGTGGAAATGCTACGCGACGAAATTTGTATCGGAACCTGTGTCGCCACACTCACACAACTATACCAATAATAATCATATAATTCACCACAAATCAAGGATACGATTGATTGGTCGTTTCAATTTTGGTCAAAACAAGAATAAGTCAAAGAACCTACATTTGAAAATATACCTTCGGCCTTACACGTAGGATTTATATTCCTTTAAGGCAAAAAGTACCTTTGGCGTTTCGTTTTCTGAATTCATTCTAAGTTGAATTTACGAGTAAATTCCGCTATTCGACCATAGATGGCCGTGTTTTCAATGGTTGCAATTATAAACTTGAACTGCTTAGCAATAAGGTTCATTATTCTATGTTGGGATAGTAACAGTTGCCACTCGATTACGGCTGTGACACATGAACTTTGACTTACATTGTCGATATCGATAAATAAGATAACTTTTTTCGATATTAATTCCAAAAAATGTCACTCGCTTGGTGTTGGAGTTCGGGTTTGCTTTGTAATACATTCTTAATAAAGTTCTACTTTCAAAATAGCGTAAGCGGAGTATTCCCAGTTTATTGTGTAAAAAAATAGAGAAACAAAAAAAAAAACATTGTTTCAAAGGTTTTTATTTTGTTTATGTAAATATATCTTAATCAATAAAAATAATACAAATCATTAATTTTTTAGTGCTCCGAACATCCGTAATAAACGGAACCCTTACAAAAATGATACTCGCACTTGGCCAGACTTTTTTCATACCACAAGCCTTACAAAACCATGCCACGGGTATCTTACTCGACTGCCGACAAAAAAAGCGGTGTTGTTTACACTTCAGTCAACTCTTTATGCCAAGTGGCTTACGATAGTATCTTATTACATAGTTTGGTACAGAATCTTAACGCAGGCAAAGATTTTGTGTATCTATATCCTTTTTTTGAAATAAAAAATCGCTGAAAAATGCTTGGAGTATATCGTGCTTGTTTTGCTTGGCATCCAATCAGTTCTATCCATTTTTATTTGAAGATAGCGTCTTTGGGAAACCTAAAAATATTTTTAAAGTTATGTTTAGTGATTTCAATAAAATTTATAGACGAACTACAAAAAAATGTTTTTATCGATATCTAGCCATCCAGTATCCGACCCTACTACATCACTCCTACTATCATTTTTACACTCCAAAATGGAACAATATGGCATGGTTCAGAAATTATAAATTTATATCGAGAGTGAGCGAGACGATCAACCAAAGTCAAAGTCAAAGTCAAAGTCAAAACGTTTATTCCAATTAGGCCATTAAACGGCACTTTTGAACGTCATTCACATAACCGATCGTCGTGATGTTAGAACACGACTGGGTTGAGGTACGCGTAATACCGGCACGCGTACCATGCCTACTTTGCACTTCTACTGTTTTTTTTTGTTCTGTGAAAATAACAATATTTCAGATTTTGGGTTAAAAATAAAAAAAATATAAAAACACACTATTTATAGAGGATGTCAAAGAATAGATGTCAAAGTATATAAATTATTACAAATTCAATTGGCATGTCAAAATATCATTCAAGTAGTCATTCAACTGATAATAAATACGAATAAAAATTACAATATCTCCGATAAATGTCAATTAAAAATAATATTATAAAACACACACAATTTATCTAGGATGTCAAATTATCATTTAATGTCGATAGTACCATAAAGTAAAAGTCAAATTAAAAATTACAATTCAATTAGGATTTCAAATTTTATCATTCAAATAATCGTCTAACTTATAATAACATTTATTACAAAATAAATCTTTGAGTTTCATTTTTAACTCGTTTCAATTTGACTCTCTAATTGAGTTTGGAATCTTGTTATAAACTTGCGGTGCTATGCAGAATATGCTTTTTCTCATTAAGGCTGTTTTAGCCCTCCGTCCGCGTAGCATATCATACCGCCTGTTACGTTTAACAGTATCTGATAGGTGAGGAAACAAATGTGGATTTAACTTAACAAATAAGGCAGTTTCATATAGACTAAGGTGACAATAGTGTGTGTGTATAATCTTTTCGCTTTGTAATAATTGTAATTGGTAATGTTAATTGACTCATAATGTATAATTTTTGTGTTGTATAATGTTTTTAATTGTATTCTTTTAATTTATTCTTGTTTGTAAAAATGGACTAGTTCTGAAATTAAATGATTTATTATTATTATTAAATATACAGGGCCGGTAGCCCAGGCGCTAGGCGGTCAGGCCACAGTAGAAGTGGATTATAACGATGGGTACAATGACCTCTTAAGAGGTATTGCGTTCATTCTGTTACACATTGTACAACAAGATTACTAACTTTTGCCCACGACTTCGTACGCTCATTCGTTATTTAACTAACTAAAATGATAACATTTAGTATTCCAAATTATTTAATTAGCTAGTCTTGACGGTTCTAATTTTCATTTGTGATCACGAGACGGTGGCAAGACGCGATAACTTTGTTTAAACTGACGAATGTTTAAACAATACATGAAATAGAGAAGACCACTGAACCAATTTAATTTAGCCGCATTATATTGGATCAGTAGTCTACTTTTCTAAACGCATCTGAAAACATTCATAATGATTTCTATATTTTACAGCAGTTGCCGTTTCGATAAACAGTTATAGTCTGTTTTTTTTTTAACATACGAGTAACGAAAATTTTGACTGCGTTTCTATTGGTCCACGTAATCAACATAAAGTCCGTTGCATTCCATTCGGTTTTGATCAAAACAAGAACAAAGGCGTTGGCCCAACCCCGATCAATGATCCATCTCACTCTGTCAATAAAATGTGCGGGAGATATACTCAGTACTCCTTTGTTAAAAAAACTGGACAAGTGCGAGTCGGACTCGCGTGCAAAAGGTTCCGAACGAATTTAATTTTTTTAACATGTTATTTTAACACTACAGACTTTTTATAGGTTTTCCTGTAATATATAGGTAAAGATCATCAATTTTTTTAGCTCAGTAGTTTCGGAGATAAGGGAAGAAATTTTTCGTCTAATCTCTTGAATAACTTTGAAACCATTTATATTAAAATTAGGAAAAAAATATAATAAATCAAAATATTGTTCAAAAAACTTTTATTTAATTTTCTAGTTTGACCCCTATACTAAAAATTTAATAATTTAATGACACGTTCGTGTTTGGGTCACCCAAATTTCAACAGAATCGGTCCAGTGGATCCGGAGAAAACTGGCTGTGACAGACGGACAGACAGACTCCCGAGTGATCCCGTAAGGGTTCCGTTTTTTGTTCGGAACCCTAAAATACAGACTATAGTACTATAAGACCCAACATAAAATGCCGAATGGTTTCACAGGAGTGGCGCGTTCAAGATCCTGACTGGCGGTCAGTTGCCGATGGCGTACCAGGTGATGCTGAACGGGGACACGGTGTCGTGGCGCTACCCCCACCCCAGGGCCATCACCAGAGTCGTCGCATTCCCCTTGCCTGATCAGGTAACTGAACATATTGTGTTAACACAACCAGCAGGCGAAATCGTAAAGCAACGCAAACACAGGGATTGTGTGGAGCCCCTTCGTAGAATAGCCCGTCGCCACAGCGACCGGTACTGCGCGTCTTACGTACGCATCTTCCGGTACACGGTCGCCACTCCAGAACTTTTCAGCACAAACGACCATCTGTTCTGCGAGCAATGTGCCCTGCCCACTGCCTCTTGAGTTTGGACCCTTCGGCCTATGTATTCCATAGTAATTAACCTAAATATGGCCTAATAATATGGCATAAACCGTCACATGAATTCTCCAAACATAGTAGTTTTGCTTCGTCAATCATTTAACCATCCATTCTAGTCGCGTCGGTTTCTCTCCCCGCAGCAAAATCAAGGTCCTTAATAGTGAATGTCATCACTGAGATTATGATGGCATAACTATTTCGATCACGGTGGCGAATCTCAATAGATAGAGCCAAGCACGCAGGTGGAAGCGCGGCGCGCGGCGGTGTCTCACTACCGACTTCCGCACTCTGGACTGTTATTGACAAATATAATATATCAAATGCATCGGCGCGTCCCTCCCTCGCCGAGCACAAAGTCAGAGAAAGTATCTAAAATGAAAAAATACGGATTCCAACATCTTATCGAAAACCAATTAAACATTACTTTTCGTTCCATATTTTTAATAAAACATTACTTGTAACGTAATCACAGAAAGCTTAATTTACTATATTTTTTTTGTACTTAAAAATGTTGTTTGCTTGTCGGCTATAGCCGACGGTGGCGTGTTGGGCACTTTTTGTTTGTCGGCTATAGCCGACCATGGCGGTAAAAAGAACTTGAATCGATCTTGGGGATCGCACCTAACCACGAAAAGAAATAGTAGCAACATTCACGCAACATCTCTTTAAAAAAAAATGCTTGCTTAGGACAAGGAGATAGAGTGCGTTCTGGAGCTGCACAACTCGATGCTGGGCCAGTGGGAGCCGCACACCTACTTCAAGCTGCCGGTCGGCGAGCCCCGGGAACTGCTGCTCTATGTCGACCCACCAGGTCAGGAAATCCTTCAGTTATTCTATAAAACTCTATTTGACATAGATAATATAATACTAGCGTACAGATGCCTCATCGCCATCACCAAACGCGACCGCCGTAATAAAATAATTCGCACGATTTATAATTTTTTGGGTCCCCCCGCCCGCTACATCTAGCGGGCGCTACATATAGATAGGCACGCGTTTGACCACTATCTTACCTGTTGGTAAGCGATGATGTGGTCGAAGAAGTAGTACGCCTGCCTAAAAGTAACCTATTCACTCTTGACTTAAAGACTCCTAGATTGTAGCTATCACGAAAAACAGACTCCGGCAGGAAATTCCAATCTTTGGCTATACGCACTATGAATGTGTTCTCAAAACGTATTGTGCGTGTGTGTTGCGATGTCCACCATGTAACGGTGGCCGATGATGGAACGGGCTGGACGGAATAAAATTATGCAGTTCCGTCGCACATTTCCCAAAATGCAACCGGTAGAAAACCGACAGGCTAGCAACTCGTCGTCGATGCTCAAAACTTTGGAGCCTCGCGACGAGCCGATCATTGCCGATAATCCTCTTGGATCGTTTCTCAATTGACTCAAGGGCATCAAGCTGTTATCTGGCAGATCCGTCCCAAAGATGAGAGCAGTACTCCATACACGATCGATCTTGGGCTTGATAGAGTTTGCGCAGCTATTCCGGCGTGAAGTACCACAGCCACTTGAGCTTTTGCCTCTATAAAAGGGCCAAAATTGAGCGTAGATGTTAATGTAACCTCAAGAAGCTCAATTTGGTCGTTTGCACTTTTGCACCTCGGAAAGATGGAGCTGAGTGGAATTGGCTCCTTTTGGCGGAAAATGACACGCCTGGGTCTTAGCAGCATTGAACTTGACCAGATTGGCATCGCCTCATTTGAAACAGCCCGCAAGGACACGTTCAAGTGCTCAACCATAGCCTCTCGTAGAGGCCCACTAGCTCGTGCGTCGGATACGTATCTCTCAGCAACAGTGCTGTCGTCTGCGTACCTAAAGGTACCGGTTTAAGCAGTTCATTAATATGCAGAAAGGCAGTGTTGCCGAAAGCACCGACCCCTGAGGAATCCCGGCATTAATATCCAGCAGTACAGACGAGCAGCCATCTATGACCACTCGGATAGACCGACCCCTCAGGAAATCCGCTATCCAAGGCAGGCAGATCGAAGGAAGGAAGCTTACTAATAAGTCTATCGTTCCAGACCCTGTTGAAGGCCTTTGAGATGTCAAGGGAAACCGCTAGTGCCTCCTCGTGCTCCTCTATGGCCTCACTCAAGATGTGAATTACGTACGCTAGAAGATAGCGAGATGGGTTTGTAATTCGAGGCGTCAGCTCGACTACCCTTCTGGAGCACGGGCTGCTGCACGTTAGGTTGCTTCCAAGCCTTTGGCACTTTTTCAGTCCCAAACAAAAGGCGAAATAAGCGTGTCAAGATCGGAGACAACTCAGGCGCACAAGTTTTTAGAACAATTGCCGGTATCCCGCCGGGGCTACTAGCTTTGTTAGCCAACGTCTAGGTTACGCAGTAACTGACGTCCTTCTGATGAATGCGAATATTCGACATACTCGACTCGCATCTACCAGGAGAAGAAGGGGGCGTCGCGCCACCAGGCTCCAGACGTGAAGATTCCGCAAACAAAGAAGCAAACAAGTTCGCTTTCTCCTCAGCGGAGTGGGCCAGCGTCCCGTCGGGTCTCAGCAGTGGTGGTAGTGAGGGGCGGCAACCTCGATTTCCTCGATTTCAACTAAGAGATGGCCGTAAAAGCGTACTCTATTGTTTATCGATTGTCCACTTGACCTTGAAACTGACGTCGTTGTTACGAGAGTGATGTAGAGATTTCAACAAATATTTAAAGGGACTCGGATATTTACTCAAAATAGTGGAATAGTGGAAACATCGTTTATAATCGACAAGTTACTTTTATTATTCAAACCAAATACTTTGCATAGAATTATATAAATCTCTATAAATACATAGGTACTTACAGATTTTAGTTAAAGTTCAATCTCCTTATTAAAGTACATACTCATAAAACCGGTCAAGTGCAAGTCAGACTCTCACACGAAGGGTTCAGAAACCATAACTAGAAACAAAACAACACATTTCCTGGATGGGAGTCCCTTTAGTTTTTCGTATAGCGGCAATAGAAATACACATTCTGTGAAAGTTTAAATTAGGTATTTGTTGATAATGCGGCAATAGAAATTTTGAATTCGACAAAGAGGTATTTTTATTTTTTAAACCAAATAGATTGGATAGAATAAATTAAAATCTGTAAATATCTATAGATTTTAATAAAGATACTTCAAAGCACAGTTCAATGTATGAAATCGGCCAGACAGACGGACGGACAGCGGCGGCTTAATAACACGGTTCCGTTGTGTACCGTCGGGTAGGGAACGCTGAAAATCTATTAAAACGATAGCATTATCATAATTATTAAGGTCAACCACGAGGTCGAGGTCGGAACTATAAATAGGTACGAATATTTCTGTAGGTACCTTAATCTATCACTGCTACTGTATGTAAGTAGACGGGGTCGGAGTTTTAAAATTTGATTCGCCATATTGTTCGTTCAGCCTAGACGGATACCTCACAACGGCTTCTAGACAGATAATATAATACTAGACTTGACCTTGAAGCTAACGCAAGCTTCAAGGTCAAGTCTAGTATTATAAGTCCCAAATTTTCTTATATGCCTACTATGTGGTGATTTTTCGGTTATGCTAATAAAATTATTAAAGTCTTCCAAACGCGGTGCAGGCGGCACCAACGGGACCAACGGCGTAAAAATGTACCTACATGTACAAGTTAAAAAAAAAACTCTAAATAATAATTTACGTAAAAGAATATGATATGGTAACAAAAACTTTTTTGCACACTGTACTTTGTACAAACGTCATTCGAGGCAGTTAACAAGCTAACTCGCGGGAGTAGTACGTAGTATTTAATTTTCTGAATGAATTGAATAGCAAACTTTCTTACAGCGCCATCTATTGCCACATAATGTACGGATTTTAAATGATTCGTTCCAATAATTTTCCAAATTTGAGTAAGAAGCCCATTATTCCATAATTTAGTGCTCGATTATTAAATAAGAACATACTATTCTTAAGACCAATAAAAAGAAAAAAGTAATTTTTCACTAACTTCGATATAAACCGATTCATGTGACGCCGTCTATTATTATTTATTAGAACTAAATTTTATTTCTTCGTGTTGGGACCCCATAGTTATGGCTTACTCAAAGATGTTATTGTTAGTTATTGGCTTAATAGTATGTTAAATTAAGCCATTAAGTGCATGGGTTGCTACCCCTCGCTGTATCCTCACGCTGTGAATCAGTTGAGCTGCTGACTATCTTTAACAACTAAAACATTTACGAATGATGACTGATACAAACGGCTTAGTACTTAACATAATGCTTGTCAAGACACGCAGAGATATCAGCTGGTCGTTCAAAATAATTAGTTAAAAAAAAACAGCCTCGATTTACCGGAGCAATCAAGTGTGAGAATTTCTAAATATGTTATCAATATGATAAACGAATAGGCACCTTAAAACAATCAGCCTACTGCTCTTTATTATATTGACATTATGTGTACAGAGACGGTGTTCGCGACACTGTGGCGGTTCCGCTCGTGCGTTGACCCTGAGCCGCAGCTGCCGTTCTACAAGTTTCACGTAAAAAAGTTCTTACCCAGAGACGAATCTATCGTAAGTAGCCACTACTTCACAAGCAAGCAAAACCCATAATATTGAGGCGAAAGCACCATCGAGCTCGGAAAATTCCAACGATTTTGCAATTTACTGTTTGATTTTAGATTAAGTTGTTAAAGAAGTTATTCGTCATTGTAACTAATATGTATTTATCGAAAGTTCAGTAACATTCATTCATGGATATTAGTTTAAATCATCAATACATTTCTCAAAGTTTTGCCATAATAAATAAATTACAAACATTAAGACGCATTCAATCCTACAATTCGTAAGTCGAGACACCAGAGAACACGGCAATGCAAATGCAAAAGATTTGGATGCTGAAAGAAAAATTAGGCATTATACAAAAACTAGGATGCAAAAGCCGAACTGTTTCCAGCCGCCGCCAAGCGAATTCCAAGAGCCGCACGCTGCGAAGTCGATGGCGGAGGTGTCGGCGGAGCAGCTGTCGGGGGCGCTGCGCGTGGACTCGTACTTCGCGCCGCGCCTGCTGCCGCGCACCACGGCCGTCGTGCGCCTCGCCAACCTCAGCGTGCATCTGCATAACTCGCTGCCGGCTTTTACTAGGTAACGATGCTTAATGCTGGGTACTACCCAACTAACACTTAAACGTTAAAAACCTATATAAGACTCGTATATAAGTTCCATTCGAGTATAAAGATGTTAAGGCATACCTGTGCAACTGAGTTAGAGCATGCTCTAACTCGCTTACAACCACGAAAGAGGCCCACAGGTTTACAGGTAAAAGTTATAGAAAGCCTATAGTACGGTGTCACAAAAATATTAAAGCTGCACAAGAGCGTTTATTCATCGTCAGCTGCTACTTTAACCGGTATTACGTTGTAATACCGCGTTAGTGACTACTACAGGTGGTTGAAAAGCACCACATAAGAATGCTTTGCCACTAAAAACTTCTTGAGTACATTATATTTATTTATTTATTATATACTTTATTGTACACCGATTATAATATAAAAATTAAACAGCAAACTAGAAACATAAGTACAATGGGCGGCCTTATCACATTCTGCAATCTCTTCCAGGCAACCTGGAATGGAGAGTAATTGCCTGGACACAAAATGGGGTTGTCATCGGTGCGACACTACTCAATCATAATACCTATATATACATAGATAAATAATATATATAATCTTAACAACATATCTTAACAATAAATAAATGACAAACATATCATAGCGACAGGTAATGCTCCCTCACGAGTCTTTTGAACACCGGTAACGATTGAGCGCGTCTGATTGCAACCGGCAATGCATTCCACAAACGAGCAGCCTGGACAGTAAAAGATTTATCAAAGAAATTTGTGGAATGCATTGGCATTTTAAGTCGCAAATTATCTGATGACCTCAAAAATCTAGCGTGGGAATCACTGAGAAACTTAAAACGTTTTTTTAGCTTACGTCAAGATTGATAAAGCCTATAACCCTACTAAAATTAAATCTGTTCGTAGTCGAAGTGTTATGTCATCCAATATTCAACACAGCAAAATAATATTATGGAATATTAAGTTATTTAAATATGTGAAGTGAAAAATGACTGCCCTTATGATTTCACGGTAAATGTATACCATGTTTCTGATCTCAATTTTAACGCGCCTAGGATTTATTAAAGATGCAAAAGAAAAGTTACGATAATAAAATAGGCACCTGGAGCTAAACATTATTATTCATTCCTGCTTCCTGAGCAGTGGTGTGTAAAATTAAGTGGCATTCATGGAACGCTTCAAATAATATATGAAATTTTGTGAAATTTTGTTCTTTAAATTGTAGTCAAATGTTGAATAACTCGAAATAATATTAATTGTTAGGTTACCAAAACAATAGCGAACTAAACAAAAGTGAGGTTAGTGTTAACAACGACCCATACTTGCGTTGTTTGACACCAATACCTTTAGAACGTCTTTAAAATAGTGTTGCCTAACACAATAAGCTTTAGTTAAATCATTTATTACAGGTTAAACCTAGATAGAGGAGTTGTTTGACACTTTTAGTTTCACGAGTTACTAAACTCGAGAGTTTAGATTAGATTCAGCTGAATCTGGTTTGACTGGAAGCCGACCCCAATATAGTTGGGAAAAGGCTAGGCAGATGATTTGCTACCCTTAGCGCCATCTAGTGTCAAGTAGCAAAACTAGTAGAGTCAAGAACTTTCTAGAAATCTTGTTACTTGGTCAGTCGCCGCCGGTATGTACGCGAATATTCCAGACCTCTCTACAGTAGAAGGTTCAGGAATTAACTGACGCCCTAACTTTGAAAGCGATCTTAAGTGCTATTATTTCAGGCATCTAGGGCCCATAAAATAAAATTCATAAACGTGAAACAACAACTATAAATAAATTAATACGCAAATTAAAATAAATTGAAACTAGTAGTGTAAACGTGTTTTATTTAGTGTTCGAGTCGATGCGGGTGGCCCTTAAACATTTTGTGCCAGTAGGTGCTCACATTAAAAGGGGCATCAGTGGCATTCAAATGTCCACAATGGTGCAGGTGTAACCCTCCAGTATGGGACACTCCAGTACCTCGATGCAAGCCAAAGACCTCTTCTGTTACAGACAAAGCACGAACATTAATCACCACGTTTGCTTGGCGGTGTCAGACTTATAATAATTATGTCCAGGTTTTCCGCATCTCTATCTAGCTGTACGACACTGACCGGAATAACAGTAAGGCCTTTTGGGCTGGCACGAAACGATTGGTGTAAAGCGGTGACCGAGCGGGCCGATATGGTGGCAATTCAAAATTACCGTCGCTAACTAGCTACTCGCTCGTTTCGTGCCTGCAACCTGCAAGCTTGCAGTAGTGACCTACAATTTTAAATCAATAATTGGATTTGACTATTTTGTCAAATCTATATCTGTCAAATTATGCCATTGTAGTTCGGTTTGACAAGTTCTTAACTCAAAATACTTAATTCACAAATGGGTCCTCGGTAATTCCGCATCGTAAGTTCTCATTGTCTTTCAATGTTTGTAACTCGTTATTCTGCGTATGCTTCGCAGCAACGCGACGTACCTGGAAGGCTACTACGTATCGAAGCCGCTGATGAAGACTCACCGCGTGCTCACGCTGGCCGCGCGCAGGACGGCTGCGCACGCGCTGCTCGGTTCTCCTGCGGGGAAGCTGGTCGTCGTCGATACGAACCTATCGTGAGTTTAGTCCTCCTTTTGATGTTATTGGGTGATTAACACGGGTGGGTTTTAGTCACTAAAAGTCTGACAGTCACTTTCGTCCCGCCTAGAGAGGAAGGAGTCATTTGTATGATTTCTAATCCTCATCATATCCTTTTAAAAACACCGGCACGCATACAACATTGACGACACTGAATGGTTTCCGGGACAGATATTATGCACTCAACGCACTTTCGATGCCTCTAATTATTACATTAGTACTGCCTTCAGTTGACGCTGCTGACAGTGCGTATTTGTGCTCTGTGCTAATACTTTTTAAACGCGAAATCTAGTTATTCTACCTTCCCTTATTTACTGAGGTGCACTCACCGCGTACCTTACCTCACTCTTGACCTCATAAACTCCTCAGTTGCGACATGGTAGACTGCTCAACGGGCACAATGGAGGAGATCATCGAGGAGTTCCGCTTGCAGAGCGGTCTGTCAGTAAAGAAGTCGCTGTTGACCGCGCGCTGCCGAATGATGACCTCGGAGGTACACATGGCGATGCAGGTGCCTCGGCTCAAGACCCTGCAGGCCTTCGCCGCCGACTGGAACATGGCTTATGTCCAGGTTAGTCAGATGACGCTGTGATTATTAGAGTTCAAACGGATATTACCAATTTTGTAAACCTATTTTATTTTGGTGCACAATAAAGTAAGTATTATCTCCTCGTATCCCTAGTATAACATAACATAATAATTGATACACATGAGTCCTGTATGAATTTTCCACAAACATAGCCGGTTATACAACAAAGAAGATTACAAGTGCAGGGAAACAACAATGCGGCACGTCCAGATAGAAAGGGCGGGATGACGAAAGGAGTGCACCTCTTCAAAGGACTGGCCCAAAACTGTACAGGACAATGGAAAGTGGAAGGAGGAAAGGGAAGCCTGCAGAGGGAGAGCATAATTAGGCCCTGTCCGCACTGCGATATTTCACCTCGCGATTTTTTTTCGCAATTCTGTAGTAAACCTGTAACCGCACTGGCTGTAAAAAAGTCGCGCGGAAAAAAGCCTGTGATTTGATGCAAATTGAGCGCGATGCGGTGCGTATTATATTCGCGCGAATATTTTTCAAAGTATAATGTAGTTATGGGTATTTCCGCACTGCAAAATAAAATTCGCGTGTTTCGCTTAGTTAGATGATGATTTGAGACGTTCGTCTCAGCCGGGAATTGCATCGAATTGACAAAAATAGTACGTAACTTTATTTGTAGTGAGTACAAGGTGTAGTCTTGTGGAAGTAGTGCACTTTGATGGACATGTTACATCCTGAGTTCTTAAAGTTCTCTAGTATGTCATTTACAATGTTAGATTAATTATTTACCCTAGATTTCCGAGTAAGTTTTAAGTAACCTCAACTAACAAAGTCGACGCAGGTAGTTCCAAATTGTTCATTGAATTTAATAAATGAGTATATAAGACAGATATTAAAATTGAGGATTGCTTGCTTATATTAAAATTAATGGATTTATAGAAACGTACCGATAAGTAAGCAAATTTCAAACATGAAAGTACTGATTACTGCCAAAATTCACACATTAAACGGAGGGTAAATCCAAAATAACACGTACGAGGTTAACATTTATTGTATGAATGTAATTAGTATACGGTCCTAACTTAAAAACAATACAGTTTGTTGGCACCAAAACTGGTGTTGACCAGTGTTAGTTTATTTTCTAAGAAATAAATTGCAAGTTTCGTTGCAGTACATCAACGAGTCGTCGTCGTCGTCGGAGAAGAAGGTGATCGACAGCAGCAACAAGAGCACGGTGGAGATGGCGAAGGTGACGTCACAGATGTTGGAGGGGCGCGTGGCGCTGTGGGTGCACAACAGCTGCGCCAGCACGCTGCGCGTGGGGCAGGCGGGCACGGACGAGGTGGTGCCGCTGGGCCCCGGCGCGCGCCTCGCCTACCGGTCAGTGCGCCCACTAAATCCATCATCGCAAAACCGGCCAAGCACACGAAAGGGTTCCATACCATAAACCTTCATTTAAATTTTGTTGTTATAGCGGCAATAGAAATACACAATCTGTGAAAATTTCAACTGTCTACTTATTAAGGTTACTGAGATACAGCCCGCTGACTGACAGCGGACGCTTAGTAATAGGGTTCCGTTGGATACAAAAAGCTTACGCCTGCGCACGACCAGTCGAAATATGAACCGAAACCGTCTGCGACTGACATGTGTGGCCGGTGTCCTACGAATTCTACTGTTGGGATGCAAGGTATTGGAAACAAACAACCAGTTCGAGATGCTAGACAGTTCTGTATATTCATTCATTAACAGGGTTACTTTTATACTATTTCTTATTATAATAAAAATCGACATGTGGGTGACTCGAAATATCACGATACTAAATAAATGAGCCAATCTGTACACTGCAGAGTAAATCTGTAGTTAACAAAAATGACGACGGGAGCCGTAGCGTAACCGTGTAACCGTTGCGGTGGCGGTAGCGGCGAGCTAGGGCTGAGCGGCCGGCGCGCTACGGGCGTCTTCGGTACAGTATGACTATGCAGCTACACTACACTACTAAAGTTTTGGTTTTGACATGAGTGAAAGGCGTCGCGACGTGCACTTGATAAATTTGTATAAAACTAACTGATATTATTTTCAGATTTAATTTGAATTTATCTGTTTACTTAACAGATGGCGCTCCCCAACGGCTCAAAAGAGGCTGCGATTTGCTCTCGCGGGCCCTTCAACTGATTGGAAGTGGTCGCAAAGTAAGTCCGTAACACCAGGGCCCTTCTGACATCGTTAAGAAAGGGTTGCTACTACTGGTCATCTGTACGAGTACCTGCTACTCAAGCCGTGAATCCACCGCAGCGCACCGAGAGGCTACGCACTTGTGAGGCTTCACCTTGCATGAAAATGTATGAGATTGTTTCCACTGCAACCCACGGCACGCTACACGTACCAATTGAAGTCATTGTCACACGCGTGGTTTGCTCGAACATGGCGCCCACGAAGCTCAACGCTTTCAATGCCATGTACGCGGTACACGCTATACACGAATATTAACCCACGACAATGTCAAAACCATATTCTTGCAAAAGAACGTGCGTAGCCTCTCCGTGTGCCGCGGTGGGCCACGCTACAGCTGTACGTAGTCGTGGGCGTGTAGCGTGTACTGTACTGCAGTGGAAACGTAGACTCACGTTGTCAAACAAATGCACCGACGCAGCTAAAATGCGCCGCGTGGTCGTGGATAGCGCGCACGGCCGGCGGTGGGGTCGCGCCTGTACTTACATACACCTCCTGCGTGCGTAGCATGAGGACCGTAAGACAATCAATCAATGAGCACAGCCTGTTCCCAAATATATTAGGATAGGCTTCTAGTCTAACCGGATGTAACTGCATATCATTATTTAATTTGACTTGAAGCTATCTGATTCTCAAACATATTCAAATGTGTAACAATCTTCGAACACATCATCGCCAGTTAGAATAGTGATGAGCCTATCAAGCACAATAGACATTCACCTTGTACCTGTATTTTTTAAGTTTAATGTTTAGGTAATCTCAGCCAACGCTATTTGTTTTATTATGCTATACGGTACGTGCAGAAACTATAGGTGGCTGCACAGAAATGTTACTGTCAAGTATGTTTCACGTATAAAATTCGAAATGACAACGCTATATGGCACAGTCTACTTCGCGCACGTTCCCCTAAACTGAGCGTGCAGGAACCACAGGTGGCAGCACAGAAGCGTTAATGTCAAGTCTTCTGATTAGTAAAATTTCGAATATGCAACACTAGATCGCATAGTCAATGCCGTGCATGTTCCCTATGAGTAAATCAAATAATTAGACGTTTCTTTTGTTTTAATTGTCCATTAATCACGTGAGGCTCGAAATGGGTGGGGAGGGGGCTGAGATGTATAACGAAATATCACAAGGATGGAGGGGGGGTGTAGTGAGATATCTTATGTGTTTATTTTAATGTTAAACGCATATTTTCAGAATTGAATAAGATAATCCGTGCATTTTAAGATAATAATTTATTCTGATTTTTTAGATATTCTCTTACAAAAACTACACGTGATTATTACTTTAGTAAACCTCAGCAGGTATCACGGGGGTTTGGGGGGGGGGTATAAAAATTTGCTAAAAAAGCATCACGTGAGTAATGGACGACGTCTAACTTTCCGACGTTCCAGGTATCCCATTCCTGGCGGGCAAGCACCGGCTGCGTATCGAGACGCCGGACATGGAGACCGGCAAGCAGTTCCCGGGCGGGTCGTTCGTGCACGCGCTCGTGGTGGAGGGGGGCACGTGCCGCTACATGCACCTGGCCGGCCGCCTCGTGCTCGCCAACATGCTGCGCACCAACCTGCTTTACAAGGTCCGAGGACAGAACTGCGGCTCTGTAAAGATGTCGAAGTGAACGACAACTGAGCTGTCAAACCACACAAATAAGATGGAACGACAACTCACTTGGCGTTCACTCTACCGAAGTTTTCACTTCGACATGTTGACAGAATACGGCTGTAAACGTGTCGAAGAAAAGGCGTCTTCACTTCATCCACGCCTAATCACGAAGTGACCTGTTAATGCGTGTTATCAAGATGGAATGGCAGCTCACTTCGTGATCACTTCAGCCAAGCTGTCACTATATATGAATAATTTTATATGGTCGGAGCAGTCCTATATACATTATAAACACGTGCAGGTGCGGTCACATGGGCAGGACACGCCGCAGTGGTACACGGTGAGCTCGGGCGAGCTGCTGGCCGAGACCGTCGGCCGCAGCGTCATCTGCAGCGTCGACTGCGAGATGGTGCTCAAGTAAGACGGCCTGCCTTCTTATTTATTGTACACCTAACATGTGGATGTATGGAGAGGGAAAGGAAGGTCGAAGAAAAGATGAATGGATTGTGTGAGCTAGTGGTCGCGTGACGGCTGATAGCTATTAGATAATTCATTAACAAAAGCGAGATTAACTCCAAAGTTTAGTCCTCCCAGCAAACTGGGTTTTCTAACCCTTTGTTAATAAACCTGGAAAAAGGTTATCATAATCATCATCCTACCCTTGTCCCATCTGCTTCGGGTCGACGTGTAGCGGCTTTAATGCCGCCACAAGAAAGACCAATGAAGCAAATCTACATCCCAACAACAACAAAAACACATCGAACAACAACACAACACAGCAACAACCCAAAAAACAACAACAGTCCGAATATCAACTATCGGGCAGTTATACGGGCTATACGGGACACAACAACTGTCCGGTCGTAGGATCCTCCCTTTTCAATGGAGGTTTGCGGTACTTTATTCTGTGTACCGCATACCTTCTATACTAGTGACCCCGACGTGATCGACGTCAGCACAGTCTTCGTGCAGCTACTACCTTATGATTTCATCATCATCACTTCTCGTCATCGTGACCGCAAGCTCTCTAGCCGCGAGTCATACAGCCAGACAGTACCCACGGCTTCTACGGATATCCTGACATCGAGCATCCTCAGCCTCTATCATAATCCTGAACCTCATCATCGACCATGAAGCAGAGCAGAGCCATGAAGAACCTGAGAAGAGCTGTGCGACGTAGTGACGTGAGTCACTACGTCGCACAGCATCGCTCCGACTCTCTGGAGCCTGCAGCATCGCTTCGACTCTCTGGAGCCTGCAGCATCGCTCCGACTCTCTGGAGCCTGCAGCATCGCTCCGACTCTCTGGAGCCTGCATCATCGCTCCGACTCTCTGGAGCCTGCAGCATCGCTCCGACTCTCTGGAGCCTGCAGCATCGCTTCGACTCTCTGGAGCCTGCAGCATCGCTCCGACTCTCTGGAGCCTGCAGCATCGCTCCGACTCTCTGGAGCCTGCAGCATCGCTCCGACTCTCTGGAGCCTGCAGCATCGCTCCGACTCTCTGGAGCCTGCAGCATCGCTCCGACTCTCTGGAGCCTGCAGCATCGCTCCGACTCTCTGGAGCCTGCAGCATCGCTCCGACTCTCTGGAGCCTGCAGCATCGCTCCGACTCTCTGGAGCCTGCAGCATCGCTTCGACTCTCTGGAGCCTGCAGCATCGCTCCGACTCTCTGGAGCCTGCAGCATCATCCCGACTCTCTGGAGCCAGCAGCATCATCCCGACTCACTGGGACCTCATCACCCCGACTTACTAGGATCTATTCACCCCGAATGACTGGGTTCTCATCACTCCAACTCACTAGGATCTCATCGCACCGACTCAATGGGATCTCATCACCCCGACTCACTGAGATCTCATCACCCCGACTTTGTTTGTGGGCCGAGTCATCCGCGTCCGTAGGAGAATACCCAATGCTAGACCCTACAAGTGGTCCCCGGGTGGTGCTATTCAGGTGACACTAACTGGTGGTAGGCTTCGGCCGATGGCTTGTGACCCACTGGGCAAAGACATACCGTCAAGCGGTCTAGCCGCGTTCCGGTACGATGCTCAGTGTAACCAAATTTAGAGGAGTTGGGTCGAATATAGTTGTTCCAATGCAGGCAGACCGAACAGGCTCGCGTTTATATGGGCGTATCGGGAGACTAGTCACGGTGCGCCGCTGGTCGACCGCAGGTAGTTGGTGGCCCAAGTAGTGTGCTAGCCACACATGAAAGACTGCCCCGCCAACTGTCAAAAAATCCCGGGATGCTCCATCGTGCTGGCTGGCGACCAGACCAGAAGCCCCGATAGGCATTTCCGGGGGGGCTCGGGAGTCCCCACAGTCTCCAGACTAGTCCCCCAATGATGTCGTCCTGTCGAAGCGTGCCTGAGGGTTAGCAGCATGGAACCTCATTTCACTTCCTTCTCCTCTCCTTCCTTTACTCTAACTCATGGCCAGAGGGAACAAAAGAAGAAAACCTGTACAGCGGCAGCACATCCTCTCTCAAAGTGCACCTCAGCAATATTCGAGGTCTGCACTCAAATCTCGCCGCAGTCCATAACCACCTGGAGACTGAGTAACCAGCGCTCTTGTTCCTTTCCGAGACGCAGATCGGATGTCCGCCAGACGTGTCGTACCTTCCATACCCAGGGTTTACCCTGGAGCACCATTTCAAACCTACCGCAGCCTAACCGAATGATTATTTCTGAAATATTCTTTCTTTCGAACTACATGAACTTAGAGGGCTATATTGATGATTAACCTCTCGCGCGTTTCTCGTACAGTTCCTGTCACGCAAGCTTGTCTCCGCAAAGTACGCCGCAATCGGCTGCGCAGGACGTCAATTTGACAACAAACATACAACCACGCATGCGCGGGTAGCTCGCGCATGCGTGGATTAGCACAAACGCGCGGGTGTAATGGCATCTCACTCGCTCGTATAAGTTCGATGCATAAGCGTGTCCCGCTTGCTCGATGCAATACGACTGTGGATGCGAAAAGTGTTACAGGTTGTCATTGTTTTTAATGATTTATTTTGTTTATTTCTTACAGTTTGATTTGTTTTCTTGTGGTGTATGTGTTTGTTGTGTTACTTTTTGATATTTTATTGTTACTGGTAGTCTTTGTTACTTGTTTATAGTATAATACGTATAAACAAAAAAATATTTTAGGAACGTAACACTTTTTTACGCGATTGCACCTGCGCGGACTTCACTCAAACCTAACTTCCGAGGGGCAAGCCACGCTAACGCGAACTGTACACCCATGTGTACGAGAAACGCGCGAGAGGTTAAAATGGTTATAATTCTCAAGATAAATACGCGTTACGGTCGCGGATCGCATTTGGTCCACACACAGCTTCACACTGACCGGCAAATTGCAAAAAACATAAAAATATTTGAATTTCGCGGGCTACCCTGGAGCATCCACCTTAAGCACGCGTCGACGGGTCGTCGGGTCGACGCTCGTATGCGCAAAGCAAATGACTTAAGTCAGAAGAAGAGAGCCTTCAACAGGGCTGCCAAGTCCTGCAAGAAGGCGTTGCGGAAAGCTCGGTTTGACCACATTAGCCGAATAGGGAACAAACTTGATTCATACCCAGCAGGTAGTAAGAATTTTTGGTCTCTGGCTAAGTCGGTCGAATCGTACTTCTGCCGCCCCTCACTACCACCACTGCCGAGACCCGACGGGACGCTGGCTCACTCCGCTGAGGAGAAAGCGAACTTGTTTGCTTCTTTGTTTGCGGAATCTTCACGTTTGGATCCTGGTGGCGCGACGCCCTCCGCCTCTCCTGGTGAATGCGAGTCGAGTATGTCGAACATTCGCATTCATCAGAAGGACGTCCGTAGGGTACTGCGTAACCTAGACGTGAACAAGGCTAGTAGACCCGACGGGATACCGGTAATTGTTCTGAAGACTTGTGCGCCTGAGTTGTCTCCGATCTTGTCACGCCTATTTCGCCTTTCGTTTGAAACCGGAAAGATCCCGAAAGCAATGCAAGCTAACGTGCAGCCCGTGCCCAAGAAGGGTATTCGAGCTGACCCGTCGAATTATAGACCCATCTCGGTAACGTCCATACTCTGTAAGACTACGGAACGCGTGCTGAATCATAAGCTCCTGGCGTACCTAGAAGCGAATGATATCCTTAGTGACCGACAATACGGGTTCCGCCGAAATCGGTCAACTGGGGATCTTCTAGCGTATGCCATTCACATCTGGAGTGAGGCCATAGAGAAGCACGGGGAGATACTAGCGGTCATCCTTGACATCTCGAAGGACTTCGACAGGGTCTGGCACGACAGCCTTATTGGTATGCTTCCTACCTTCGGTCTGCCCGGCTGGATTGTGTGATTGGATCGCAGATTTCCTGAGGGATCGGTCTATCTGAGTGGTCATAGATGGCTGCTCGTCTGGACTGCTGGATATTAATGCCGGGGTTTCTCAGGGGTCGGTGCTTTCGGCAACACTGTTCTTGCTGCATATTAATGATCTGCTTTAACCCGGTACCTTTGGGTAAGCAAACGACAGCACTGTTGCTGAGAGATACGTGTCCGACGCACGAGCTGATGGGTCGCAGATCTAGTATCTCCGGGAGGCTATGGTTGAGCGCTTGAATGTGTCCTTACAGGCTGTCTCTGAATGGGGCGATGCCAATCTGGTCCAGTTCAATGCTGCTAAGACCCAAGCGTGTCTATTTTCCGCCAAAAGGAGCCAATTCCTCCCAGCTCCATCTTTCCGAGGTGCTGCCATGCCGATAACCCTAATAATAATAACCCATGTTACCATCCCGCATGACGAGAACCTCGTAAAGGCCGAGAAAGTGAAACAAATCAAGTATCTCGACTTAGCGCACGAGGTTGTTGATATGTGAAATGTGGACTCAGCTGTCATTGTGCCGATAGTCGTTACGGCCAATGGCCTTTTTTCCAAAAGCTTCAACGACCATCTGTCGAAGCTGGCGTTACGCGGTTGGGTAAAGGGCGGAGTTGGGGAGGTTCCTTTTTCTGAAGCCCTAACCACTGGTGGCTTGGACCCTGCTCCCGACACCGGCGGAATCCGTGGGAACCCAACTCTCGGATTCCATACACCTTAGGTCCCTCTCCTCAACCGAAACTTACAAGTATTTAGGTATGTCTGAAGCGTGCGTTAGGCATCAGTGCTACTGACATGAAACTATCGTTGAAGGAGCGCATCTTTGGCCGCCTGAACAAAGTACTTAACAGTCTTTTATCAGGCGGAAACAAGGTGCGCGCCTTTAACGGTTGGGTCATGCCAGGTTTGATGTACCAGCGTACTCAAATGGACTCAGACGAACCTTGACGCCCTGGATAGGAGGGTACGCTCACTGCTTACCGCAAATCACCCACGCTCATCGGTGATGCGGCTGTATATCCCGCGGTAGTGCGGGGGTCGTGGCTTCTTAAATGCTAAGACCCTGCACAACCGCGAGGTATGCAGCCTTAGGGAGGCCGACGTGGGTATGCATCAAGATGTGGTAGCGGTGGATAAAGGCCTTACCGCGCTCTTCTTGGCTAACGAGAACTGGTGCAAACCTGTGGTATTAGATACTAATGATATCATGGAGGTATGGCAGAGCAAGGAGCTTCACGGACGCTTTTATCGAGTCCTACATGGTCCCGATGTAGACTTCTTAGCGTCTGTAGCCTGGCTGCGTTTTGGTGACCTCTTCGGGGAAACCGAAGGTTTTGTCTGTGCAATTATGGACGAAATTATGATGACGAACAACTACCGGAAATACGTTTTGAAGGACGGTACGGTTGACATATGTCGGGCATGTCACCGGTTCGGGGAATCCATTCGCCACATTATTTCCTGTTGTTCTAGTCTGGCTAACGGAGACTATTTACACAGGCACAACCTTGTAGGCAGGATTATCCACCAGCAACTTGCTCTCAATTACAATCTTTTGGAATCGGAAGTACCGTACTATAGGTATGTGCCCGACCCAGTTCTCGAAAGTGGTAGTTGCACATTGTATTGGGATCGGTCTATTATCACTGACAGGACTAATGTTGTCAATAAGCCTGATATAGTGGTGATATACCGACTAGAGCGTCGCACAATGATTGTTGATATAGCAGTCCCTAAAAACAAACGAAGTATCTTGACTTGGCTCGCGAGGTGGTCGACATGTGGGATGTGAACACAGCAGTTATTGTGCCGATAGTCGTGACGGCCAGTGGCATAAGAGGCAGTAGCTGCAAAGAAGTTGGAGATCCTAGCAAGAGTGAGACGGTACTTCTCGCCAGAACAGCTGCTCAAAGCGCGAGTTCGATCGTATATGGAATACTACTCTCATCTGGATCGGATCTGCCCAATACTAGCTTGATGCCCTTGAGTCAATTGAGAAACGAGCCAAGATGATCATCGGCGATGAGAAGTTCGTCGCGACGAAGCTCCAAAGTCTTGAGCATCAACGACGAGTTGCTAGCCTGTCCGTTTTCTACCGGTTGCATTTTGGGGAATGTGCGACGGAATTGCATAATTTAATTCCGCCAAGCCCGTTCCATCATCGCCGTTCGTCACACGCACAAAACGTTTTGGGAACTCTCTGCCTGCGTCTGTGTTTCCAAGCTTACCACCCTAATCTTTTTAAAGTTAGAGTGAACAGGCTCCTTCTGGGTAAGCTCGCTCCATCATAGACTTTGTCTCTGTCATCTCTGACATAAACTAGAGTCAAGAGCAAACCAATTACAAATAAAAAATAAAAAAAGCTAAGGAGTGAAATTCCCTGCCGGAGTCTGTGTTTCCTGATAGCTACTACCTGGGAGTCTTTAAATCAAGAGTGAATAGGTTACTTCTAGGCAAGCGTGCTCCATCTTCGACCACATCATCGCTTAACATCAGGTGAGATAGTGGTCAAACGCGTGACTATCGATAGTTAAAAGAAAAAAGCTCACTGGGGCGCCGCAGACAGTTTCAACTCATCGTGAACACTGCGACTTCCGGTTCCAACTCACTGGAACCAACCTTCCACTGGCCGTGCAACCAGCTCAAAATGTATGGACGACTAATCCAATATCGACCTCCGGTCTCCGGAGGGGAGTGAAGTAGCGGCATCAATGCCGCCACAAAACATAACTGTGTATCCTCATAAAAAAAAAATTAAACGCAACCATTGAAATACTTAAAGTATTTCAATAGTTGCGTTTCATTATTTTTAGAATCTCACCGTGGTATGACTTTTCTGAGTTAAAACATTATTTATTAAAAAACTGCCATCTTTACATTGCAACTAATAAGTGCGTTATTCCAGGATCAAGTTTAGAACACTCAACACTAACTGGTCCGGAGACATTCCGATAAAGGAGTGTCCCAAGGAGAACGTTCCATGGCTTGTCAAAGGTGAGATTAATTATTATATCGCGATGTTGTACACGAAGTGTTCATTGAATGATTTAGTTTTCTAAACGCGAAGTAGAAATGCCCGTACTATAAATAAGGTCCTGTTCGCACGGTGTTTACAATACGCACGTTTCATGCAACGTGTGACGGCAGAGCTTTGTTTGTCCAACGACATTCATCTTGAAGATAACACTTGTTTTGGATAATCAGACATGATTACACTTTCAATTCCCTCATCATGCAATGTGAGGCCGTGGCTTCCCAACGTAAATAAATCCTCAGAGTGGAGAGGTTGCTCTGCGAAGCCTATGAAGCCTCCAGAAGGCGTCTTTGCTTCAGGACGGAGCAAGGTTGGCTAACATAGCTAACCTTGCTCTGCCAACCTCAATATAACACCTACGCAAAACGGACCTTATGGTAGTCTAAGTGCGGATAACGAGGTCCATACTATCTCTGGGCATGCTTGGTAGGGTCTGTCAGACTTTTTGTCTTAAACCACGCTATTTCATTAAAATATGATGTTTCTGCGTCACCACTCTCAGTAGCTGAACATTATTTTATTATGATTACTTACATATATTTTATTATGATTTTTTAATTTATTCAGGTGATATGGGTGATTTGTTTTCTTTATTTTTTCCCCTACTATATACCCTTAGTACAGATGAAAGTATGGTTAGATACACCAGTTACCACAACTAGTACGAAAAATAGTCACTTTAAATTCGGGACTGACAGACCCAACAGGCATACCGCGTAACATTTTGCCACCAGGTATACCGAGGGCTATACTTCTCTACTACGCCCTCATCTTGTATAGCGTCCTACCAAAACACAATTTTCAGTCGTAATCATTGTGAAAGTTGTCTCTAACACTGTCATGACAATAATCTTGTATACTGAATGTGTCCGTAGTGCCGACGGAAGGCGAATCCCAGTTCGTGTCGGTGTGGTGCCGCGTGGTGCGCGGGCGCAACGACGGGCGCGTGCTGGCGACCTTGTGGCCGCTCTACGTGCTGCACTCGCATTTGCCGCTCGACACCGACGTTAGTGTACTCCTTATATACTGCTAGCAGTTCTTTTAGATGGTATTCATTGCGTCTACCATGAGTTTTATCAATCTATACTCGCTAGCGACTGTAGTTAAAAAGATGTATGAAAACTAAAAAAAAAACAAGTTTCAATTTAATTTTTTTTTTTGTTGTTAACTAAAGTTTTACTTACTACTTGCTAGTTCGTTAGTTAACAACTTAAAGAAATAAATTATATACTTTTCAAAGTTTTATGAAAGTTTTCATACATTTTTTTTAACTACAGTCGCTAGCGAGTATAGATCGACAAAACTCATGGTAGACGCACTGGTTACACCTGGAGTAGTTTACTTCACGAACCTTGTAGAAATCAGAACAAATTTCTGTGCGTTCCTGGAATCAAAAGTAGCTCACGATTTAGTACCCATTAGTTTTAGTGTTAACTAGTTGACCCACGCAACTTCGTCTGCTCCGCTCCTGTTGGTCTTAGCGTGATGATATATCCTATAGCCTTCCTCTATAAATAGGATATCTAACACTGAAAGAATTTTATAATCGGACCGGTGGTTCCTGAGATTAGCGCGTTCAAGCAAGCAAATAAACAAACAAACTCTTCAGCTTTATATATTAGTCATCATCTTCATTATCTGCCTAGCCTGTTCCCAACTAAATTGGGTTCGGCTTCCAGTCAAACCGGATTCAGCTGAATACCAGTGTTTTACGTGGAGCGGCTGCCTAGCAGACCTCCACAACCCATTAACTGGGTAACACGGTACATCTTGGCAAGACTGGAGTCAGATTTACTGGCTTCTGACAATCCATAACGGCTGCCAAAGATCTACAAATGACAGCCGAGACCATCGGCGTAACGTGCTTTCCGAGGCACGGAGGAAACTCGTTATGTTAAGATGGTCACCCATCCACAGACCAACCTTGGCAAGCGTTGCTTAACCTTCAAAATCGACTCGTGCGGCTATTATTATTTAGCCACGAGTTCCTCATTTCAGCTTTATATATAGTATAGATATATAATTCGTGGTGCTTTGCAGTGCGGCTTAACTCAGTTGTAAATGTCCCATATTGCCCAATTGGCCTAGCTCTATTCTGTCTATGGTGAGGGAATGGCGGGAAAGCCACTATCGAGGCCATCCGGCCAGTGCTCGACAAATGGCTCGGGAGGAATCACGGCTCCCTGTCGTTTCGGGCGACGCAGGTGCTCTCGGGGCATGGCTGCTTCGGAAAGTACCTGTGTCGCATAAACAGGGAGCCGGACGCTCGGTACCATCACTGCACCGACTGTCGGGAGGACACGGCGCAGCACACACTGGCAGAGTGTGCCGCATGGGAGGAGCAGCGCTGTGCCCTCGTATCCGAAGTGGGACCCGACCTGTCGCTGCCGGCCCGAGGGACTGGGTACCAGATCAGTGGAAATTACAAATCATTATGCCCCTAGTAAAACCTGGCAGACACCCAGATGATCTGAATGGCCTTAGGTCAATTGCTTTATCTTCAGTCCTAGCCAAACTACTGGAACATCTCATTAAAAATCGTCTGGAGTGGATAGTCGAAACAAGAAACTTACTGCCGAATTCCCAACTTGGTTTTAGAAAAGGGCTTAGCACAATGGATAGTGTCGGTGTCCTGGTTACAGATATTCGTGTGGCCCTTTCTAAAAACCAATCCGTTGTTGCCTCTTTCCTCGACATCTCCTCCGCATATGACAACGTACTTCTTCCCGTTCTCAGGCAAAAATTGCAACTGCTGAGTCTTCCGGCTAAGATGATACAATGTATATGTAGACTCCTTGTGTCACGGTCATTGGTTCTGAGAGTTCAGGGAGAGGAATTTGACGAGCGGCAGACGTGGAAGGGTCTTCCTCAAGGCTCTGTCTTCAGTCCGTTGTTATACAATCTATACACGGCCGATATTGGGTCCTGCCTTAACAATAATTATCAGATCTTGCAATACGCCGGCGATGACATAGTTTTGTATGTGTCAGAGTCTTCCATTGTCAACGCTGCCGCTTCTCTATGCCTCTCTTTGCATTCTTTGAACCGATGGCTTTTAAGCCATGGCCTTTCGCTTTCCGCTCCTAAAAGCTCGGCAGTCATTTTCTCTCGAAAAAGACAGATTCCTCAGTTTTCAGTGAGCATATCAGGTCACAATATTCCTATAGTTACTAAAGTTAAATTTTTGGGCGTACTTTTGGATTCCAAATTAACAGGTAAACCTCATATAAATTTCTTGATCCAAAAATGTGAAAGGGTTATTTCAATTTTAAAAGTTCTTGCGGGTGTTTGGTGGGAAGCTCACCCCTACACCATGAAATTAGTATTCAACGCTTTAGTTCGTAGCGTTTTAGACTACGGAACTTATCACCTGATTCCTTGTAATAAAGATGCTTTGGCGGGGCTGGACAGAGTCCAGTCCAAGTATCTTCGGATCATCTCCGGTTGTACGAAGTCCTCTCCCACTAACGTATTGCAGGTTGAGTGCGCTGAACTCCCTCTGGCCCTGAGGCGGCAGTATCTAACGTCCCGCTTTTTGTTCAGGTTAATTTCCAAATCATCCCATCCTGTCATTGAAAAATTAAATGAGCTAGATTCTCTATGCAGAAGCTCAAACTACTGGAGAAATAAAGAGTAACCATTAATTTTAAAATCGTTCCGTCAATCACAAAATTTAGAGTGTCCCATCTTCCAGTGTCCTAAACTACCCCTTTATAACTTTGCTTACGAAGTTATTTGCTTTACCCCAAAAATTGTGTATAACATTGGTATTTCCAAAAAATCCTCTGTAGCGAATTCAGCCTTCAATGCGGCTGTGGGCGAGAGATGGAAAGGTTATCAGACAATTTTTACGGACGCCTCGAAATGAAATGACGCCAATAACATTTTAACCGCAGTTTATTACCAAAGAATTCGTCGAAAACACGGTTTTTCTGGGGATTACGCTTGACTCAAGGCTACAATGGGATCCTCATTTAACATCTCTTGCGGGACGGCTAAGTTCCGCAGCATACGCTGACAGAAAAATCCGTCAATTTACCGATATAGATACCGCGAGGCTGGTCTATTGTAGTTACTTTCATAGTATCATGTCTTACGGTATCTTATTATGGGGACGTGCTGCAGACATCGAGTCTATATTTATCCTGCAGAAAAGAGCCATCAGAGCCATTTACAATCTCCGTCGGCGTGATTCCCTAAGAGAACTGTTTAAGGATATCAACATCATGACGGTACCTTGTCAATACATTTACGAAAATATTATGTATGTTCGGAAAAATCTTCATCTCTTTAGCAAGATTAGTGACAGGCATAATTTTAATACTAGAAATAGGAACAAATTAGATCAACCCCGATTCAGATTGGCCAAAGTACACACTTCTTTTATGGGGTACTTACTGTATTAAATATAATAAAATACCAGTTGATATTCTCGAACTGAATGAGAGAAAATTTAAAGCATGCATAAAACGCACACTATGTAGACAAGCGTATTATAAACTGGAAGATTATATCCTCGATAAAAACGCTTGGCTAAATGCTGGTCCTGCTCCACAGTCACAGCTGCTTAGGTCCACTTTTTAGGTTTTTATGTTTGGAAGAGATGCTCGCTCCTTTTTTTGGAACGAAGTTCCTTATCGCGCGTTGTGAAAGGGGGCTAGACGGAAAAAATTCTTACGAAAAGTTGTCACGACACATTAAGACCAAAAGTTGTAACGACACTTTTTGCTATAGTTGTAAGCATAGATGGGCAGTCCACCCACCCGGGTTTAAACCCACCTGGGTTTAAACCGGGTGTTTTGGGTGTTTTGGGATAAACACCCGATTTCCACCCAAATTTTCTGGTACTAATCAAAAACAAATGACCTACTTAACATTCAATCACTATCGGATTCTTCATTATCATTGTTACAAACGACAAAAGGCTGTCTGGCTTCCCCTGACGTTGAAGGTGTAGGTTCGTTGTAGTCCTCCAATATTATCGGGTCTATAGAACTCTCCATTCCGGTTTCATTTTCATCATAGCTCTCATTAAGTTGGTCTATAAAACTCTCTATTATGTTTTCGTTTTCATTTTCTTCATCTAACTGAATGTTCTCATTATTAAGTTTATGTTTAAGATTCCAGTTGTAACAAATATATGAAATTTTTGCGGCTCTTTCCGTTGAAAGTCGATTTCTTTTCTTATTATGTATATATCCTTGAATACTGAAGGAACGCTCGGTTGCTGCTGATGTACACGGAGCTGACAGGATGCGTACCGCTACTTTGCTTAGCTCAGTCGAACTACAAATTCCTTTTCACCACACAATGGGCTCAATGCTACACACTGAATTCCATATAAATTGTCTAGCCCAAAAGTTTTCTTTAGCTTTGTAACAAGCCAGTTCGGCCATTATATTATGTAAACTTAGTTGCTGGCTTAAATCGTGGATAAACTCCATAGTCTGAAGTTCTTCATCTTGAGTAAGTTCAACACCCTGAGCTGAAGGATCCAGCATATACGCTGCCAAATGAATTGGTCTAATGGACATTTTGCGCCTATCAGCGACTGATGTCAGAATTTGCTGTTTACCTTCTTCGTTCAACATTGAAGTATGAGGCAATGCGAAACGTATTTTAGCCAGTATATCTTTAAACGTAATGTATATTTTGTGGATACCAAACTGATCTCCCTCCTAGTTAAATATGCTTTCAGTAATAGGTTCTAGAATACTTATACATTCATCGGTCTTCCTCCAGAAATCGTCATTTAAAATTAGATTTTTAATATCCCTTGCAATCAGCACATCTTCACTAACAGCCATTCTTTGCAAGGCTACCTTGTTTGTTTTTAAACTTTTTAACGAAATAACGTGACTTCCCCATCTAGTAACACAAGGTAGTTTTAATGTTCGTGCAGAATCCTGGTTTTGACTCAATTTTGTCAGTAGCGAATTTAGTCGTTGGCTCTTTTTAACAGTTTTTATTAGATTTAAGGCTTCCATTACAAGAATTTTAATGTCTTTTACCTTTAAAACATATTTTTTAACATAACTATTTTTTTTATTTTTTTTACTATTGATAGGCACGCGTTTGACCACTGTCTCACCTGATGGTAAGCGAGGATGTGGTCGAAGATGGAGCACGAAATAACCTATTCACTCTTGATTTAAAGACTCCCAGGTTGTAGCTATCAGGAAACACAGACTCCGGCAGGGAATTCCACTCCTTAGCTGTACGCATTATGAATGTGTTCCCAAAACGTTTTGTGCGTATGGGTGGGATGTCCACCATGTACCGGTGGCGCATCGCCGTTCGTCTTGTGGTCCGATGATGGAACGTGCTTGGCGGAATTAAATTATGCAATTCCGTCGCACATTCCCCAAAATGCAACCGGTAAAAAACCGACAGGCTAGCAACTCGTCGTCGATGTTCAAGACTTGGGAGCTTCGACGCGACGAGCCTCTCATTGCCGATGATCCTCTTGGCTCGTTTCTCAATTGAGTCAAGGGCATCAAGCTGGTATCTGGCAGATCCATCCCAAAGATGAGAGCAGTATTCCATACACGATCGAACTTGCGCTTGATAGAGTTTGAGCAGCTGTTCCGGTGTAAAGTACCGTCTCGCCTTAGCTAGAATCCCCAACTTCTTTGCAGCCTCTTAAGCTTTTACCTCTATGTAAGGCCCAAAATTGAGAGTAGATGTTAATGTAACCCCAAGAAGTTAAAGATGGTCGGTTATCGGCACGGTTTCACCGCGGAAAGATGGAGCTGGGCAGAATTGGCTCCTTTTGGTGGAAAACAGACACGCTTGGGTCTTAGCAGCATTGAACTTGACCAGATTGGCATCGCCCCATTCAGAGACCGCCTGTAAGGACACGTTCAAGCGCACAACCATTGCCTCCCGGAGAGACCGGATCTGCGACCCACCAGCTCGTGTGTCGGACACGTATCTCTCAGCAACAGTGCTGTCGTCTGCATACCTAAAGGTACCGGGTTTAAGCAGATCATTAATATGCAGCAAGAACAGTGTTGCCGAAAGCACCGACCCCTGAGGAACCCCGGCATTAATATCCAGCAGTCCAGACGAGCAGCCATCTATGACCACTCGGATAAACCGATCCCTCAGGAAATCTGCGATCCCATCACACAAACCGGCGGGCAGACCGAAGGAAGGAAGCTTACTAATAAGGCTATCATGCCAGACCCTGTCGAAGGCCTTCGAGATGTCAAGGGAGACCGCCAGTGCCTCCCCGTGCTTCTCTATGGCCTCACTCCAGATGTGAATGGCATACGCTAGAAGATCCCCAGTTGACCGATTTCGACGAAACCCGTATTGCCGGTCACTAAGGATATCATTCGCTTCTAGGTACGCCAGGAGCTTATGATTCAGCACGCGTTCCATAGTCTTACAGAGTATGGACGTTACCGAGATGGGTCTATAATTCGACGGGTCAGCTCGACTACCCTTCTTGGGCACGGGCTGCACGTTAGCTTGCTTCCAAGCCTTCGGCACTTTTCCAGTCTCGAACGAAAGGCGAAATAGGCGTGTCAAGATCGGAGACAGCTCAGGCGCACAAGTCTTCAGAACAATTGCCGGTATCCCGTCGGGACCACTAGCCTTGTTCACGTTTAGGTTACGCAGTACCCTACGGACGTCCTTCTGATGAATGCGAATGTTCGACATACTCGACTCGCATTCACCAGGAGAGGCGGAGGGCGTCGCGCCACCAGGATCCAGACGTGAAGATTCCGCAAACAAAGAAGCAAACAAGTTCGCTTTCTCCTCAGCGGAGTGGGCCAGCGTCCCGTCGGGTCTCAGCAGTGGTGGTAGTGAGGGGCGGCAGAAGTTCGATTCGACCGACTTAGCCAGGGACCAAAAAGCCTTACTACATGCTGGGTATGAAGCAAGTTTGTTCCCTATTCGGCTAATATGGTCAAACCGAGCCCTCCGCAACACCTTCTTGCAGGACTTAGCAGCCCTGTTGAAGGCT
The DNA here is from genome assembly GCA_950371165.1 of Lacanobia oleracea. NCBI lineage: Eukaryota > Metazoa > Arthropoda > Insecta > Lepidoptera > Noctuidae > Lacanobia > Lacanobia oleracea. The sequence continues at coordinate 2,214,264 of OX493385.1, forward strand.
CTCTTCTTCTTCTAATTTAATTTCATCAAATCAAATAAACACCCAATTTTCTGGGTGTTTATGGGTGCTTGCGGGTGTTTATCGGGTTTTTATCAAAGCACCGGGTTTAAACCCGGTGGATTGCCCATCCCTAGTTGTAAGCCATGCGGCGTTGGAACTTCGTTCCATCCGGGTGTCCCTTGAAACCTCTCAAGTTTTTTTTTTAGAGGTTCTTACATTATTTCGTTTATTTATTCTTATATACATACAAATTATATTATTATTATAATTACTTATTTATTCTTTTTGATGTAAGAACTTAATCGTTGTCTTTATTAATTTATTTTTCATTATTTGGTCATTGACAACCATAGTTTTGTGTAAAGTAGAAGCATATTTTTCAAATTTTGTAAATGTGAGTACCATGAAACCATTTACATTTTGTGTGAGTAGTTATAGTTTTACTTGTTGGACATGAACGAGCATGGAGAGAGCATGTCATGCTCACTCAAATGTCTCGCTGATGGCGGCGCGTGGGTTTGATCATTCGGTTCCCTTCGAAATGGTTGAGCTGAAAGGTGCCGATACACGCGTCATGTTCGTGAACAGGCGCCGTCGGTTGAGACTGGTCATCTCTTAACTGCCATTGGCTTATTTTAATCTTTATATTTAAAATTCTAATAATAAGCCCTTTTTTTTCCTTTGCATCGTCCTCACATGCAGAAGCAACAAGTATATGTAACTTGGAATTTTGTAAAACAGAACATGATTTGAAAGAGTGTCCGTGGAGTTTCTTGCACGTTCTTCTCCATGGAGATCTACGCTTTGGAACGTGCAAATAGCTTCCATGTTTTTGACTGACCGACCTTGACGTTTCAAAAGTGCCTGTGAATGGTTTATTTGAAATACAATGCTTTGAATTTGAATTTTGAATTTGAATTTGAAAGCTCTAAAATCATAATACAGTTTAAATGCCCTAAAGAGTCTTCCGTATTTACTGGTGAGTGTGTGGCTATATTAGAAGCTTGTCGTTTTATAGAGTCGCACACTAACATCGAGAAGGCTGTTATTTTTACAGATTCCCTATTGCAGCTGTTTGCAGGCGTTAGCTCAAATTCCTTTTCAAAATAAATTACACAGCCCCCTTATTCATGAAATTAAAAAATCTTTGGTGTCCTGTGCCAACTGTCGAAAGGATGTTCAGCTAGTTTGGATACCTAGTTATTGTGCTATTAAGGGTAACGATTGTGTCGACGCCCTGGCTAAAGATGCGTGGTCATCTGCAACGGCTGACCTCTCACACAATTCCCATCAAAGTTACGACCTGCTGGCGTTCTCGAAATTGAATCTCCGCTGTTCCTGGCCGGAGCAGTGGAATGAGTCTAGCAAGAAGAGAGGTAGGTTTTTCTTTGCTGTTCAACCCACTATAAACCCAAAACAATGGTTTTTTGGTTTCTGAAAGGTCTCCAAAACTGTTGTATCTGTTCTCTGCAGAATCCGTTTAGGTTTTTACTGTACCCCCGTTTTTCTACAATAACTCCGCATACGTGACTCCTCCCTCTACGAGTGCGGATTAGGAGATCTTAGATCATATATTTTTTTAAATGTCTAAACAACATCCCCCCACTTGACTTATATAGTCGTCTCCCTAAATTTAAAATCCCGCTCCCAATTAATATCCCCTCTCTTCTAACATTTTCCTCCTCAGACCTGCTTGTGGCGCTGATGACTTTCATCCGCCACAATAGCATAAAACTATAAGCCGTTCACAACTCCAAATCGTTATTTGTATCGCGGTGGCATGTATATTTATGTTTTTAACAATTATAACAATATATATGTATTTTTATTCTTTGTTTGTTTCCAGTCCAGTACTAACACAACAAGTAATCAACTATATCGATTGACGAATCTAAATCGTTTCTGCAGGAATCGAAGTTCTCTAGCAGTAAAATATTGCACACTTGCATCTCCAATCCACTTTGGACATTGGCAGAATAGTCGACATCGGCTTTGCGTGCCATATATAAAAAAAAAAATAGAATAGAATATCAAATTGGGCATGCTTCATCTGTCAGGTGCTGATAGAGACCGAGCACGTGCCCCTGCCGGAGGACAAGCAGAAGCAGAAACCGGGCGCGCTGAGGGCTGCACCGGGGTCTGTGGCGGGGGCTGCGCCGGAGTCTGCGGCGGGGGCTGCAGCGGAGTCTGCGGCGGAAGCTGCAGCGGGGGCTGCGGCAGGGGCTGCGGCGGGGTCTGCGGCGGGGGCTGCGGCAGGGGCTGCGGCGGGGGCTGCGACGGGGTCTGCGCCGGGGGCTGCAGCAGGGGCTGCGGCGGGGGCTGCGACGGGGTCGGCGTCGAGGTCTGCGTTGGGGGCTGCGGCGGGGTCTGCGACGAGAGCTGCGGCGGGAGCGGCGGCGAAGTCTGCGGTGGGGGTGGCGGCGAGGTCTGCGGCGGGGGCTGCAGTGGAGGCTGAGGCGCGCCGGGTGCCGCTGACGCAGACGACGCCAGGCCGCGGTGCCGTCACGCACCTGCAGGCGCCCGGCACCACCTCCTCCAGGCACTCCCTGTCCTTCCAATACAGGTGAGTTCTTGCTACTTTTCAGATGTATGCTCTCAACTAACGTTCTAAGTTTTGCTTGAAATAGGCCCCGCAGGAAAAAAGCATATATTTAAAATGAATATGATAATAGGTTTGTTTATGGTGCGGGAAAATTATGAAAACTTTGAAGATTTGATCAGTTCCCTAAGACATATGTTTCAGTACTTCCAGAGATCTGTTAAAAACACTTGTATATTTTTAATAATCGTGAAAGTTCCGAGTTGCGCGAAGAAATGAATGAAATGTCGTAACCATTTCCACATGCCACGGTATACTCTTCTGCCGAATTTCATACAAATACATTAAGCTGATTAGGGCTGATTGATAAATTGTAAAACGTACTGACTTTAACATTTATATATCCAAATAGGTTAAATAACGTGCCAGCCAAGTAAGTATTTTGTTACAAAAATATATTACTTTTGAGTCCATAAACGTATTAGTGAAAATAGAACAAGGTACGGAAGTCTAAGGCTGCGTTTCCACCAGAGCTGTACGAGAATGCGTAACGAGAGATGTGTTTGTTAACAATCAATGGAGTCCCTCACGCTAAGCGAGGCTAGGCAAATAAAGCGATTCCATTGATTGTTTACAAACGCATCTCTCGCCACGCATTCTCGCACAGCTCTGGTGGAAACGCAGCCATAGACTTTTTTTTTACTTTAATGAATCTTAGAAATCTAATAAAAATAGTGATAAAATATTGACGTTATTTATTAAAACAAAATATATACACTTAAAATAAAAAATCCTAACTAAAATAAGGCGTCAATAAACTCGTCCGCATCGCTGTCCACTGGAAGTGAGCCCAAAAGATGGCGGCATTACCAAGTTGTATGGCAATGCTTATCCTCTGTCCGAGGTACAAGCCAGCCCTTGAGTCACGCGAAGTGTCAACCAAGCGTTTAGAAAGATCTTTAAATATGGCATGAGCACTCGGACCCCCACGATCCAAGTGTTTCAACCCCAAACGGCTCAAAAATATAATTGCCAAAAAGGTTATATTTTCGCCGCTTGAGGTTTTCAGCAGCCGCAGCGGCAGTACCAGCACAGCACGACGAGCTAGGAAGATGGGATGGCGCAAGAGTATCGACACAAGTAACGTCCCACACTAAAGGCCTACCCATCTTCCATGGAAAAAAGACATACCGTGCGGTCGCTTGCCATCGTCGCGTGCCAGGCCAATGGGTTCTAGTACGGCTGAAACGCCGACGGCGACAAGAGCGCGTCAGATAGTGTCGTTGATGTTTGCGTGCCGTGCTATGCGACCCGCACTTCTACTGCATGAGAGGCCGTGGTGCCCGAGGCTGTTGACAGCTTCGCCACAGTGACAGCGATGTGGAGAACAACACGAGGCGCCTAAGCGAAGGGGAAGCAGCGAGGCAGGAAGTAGTATCGTAAAATCTAATATTCGTAACAGAAACGAATGGATAATCCGTTCTCGAAACCGGTGTTATAATATATCAAAATCCGTATCCATATCCCGATCCGAAATTCATATCCATAACATCCGCTCAAATAACCTAGTTGATCCGGCGGAAGTGTCAGAGGGTTCCTACAACGACTACCGAAGCACTTCTTAAATGCTGCACAAGACCATATTTGCTAATGTCAACACATTCAGATCTGAATGTACGTTCTCTTTGCAATAAACGAATTATTTACTAGCTTTTGCCCGCAACTTCGTAAGCACATATCCCGTTTTTCCCGGTCTCGTAGGAATTTTGGAAAATTTTCTCATTGTTCCCTTACACTCCTCAATAAACGTACTTGGCAAATTTCAGCTTTCTACGACCAGTAGTTTCGGCTGTCCGTTGTGTGTCAGTCACTCAGTCACTCAGTATCGGAAGAATTTTAAATATTAGGATTATTAATTTTACAGACACATCGTCGACAGTCCGGTGACGCGCGAGGCGGTGCCGCTGCACTACGGCGTGACCGACACGTCCGTGTTCGACAAGAGCGCGCCCGTCTGCAACATCGACGACGTCATCAAGGATGTCAGGCAATGGTTAGTCAACTTTTGTTTAGGGATTTATAATCACAAACATTACGGGACTGAGTAATAAGTATCTTCTTCATTAAGCAGCCCGTTCATTGGTGAAAACAGTACAGAAGCGTTTGATAGATTTTTAAGTTTATCGCGTACAGACATACGGACGCAGCACAGAGAGTCAAAGACTTAGATTTATGATACGTAGGTAGTGATAGTAATTAGATGTGATGTATCTGTCCAGGGTGAAGCGCTCGGGCAGGCACGCGGACACGGAGTGGCCGTACTCGGTGGTGCACAAGCACTGGCACGGCGAGTGGCGGCCCGCCTCGCTGCAGCCGCGGTGCGACGTCACTGTGAGTACCTGCTAACAACTGCGGTACTACTGCGCGGTGCAGTTGCTACGTAATACTATAGTGTTACCGTTACAGTCGCTCCATATAAAACTCAACTCTGGTTAGTCTGGACTGGAAAGCAACTACAATGTATTTGTGAAAAGGCTAGGCAGATTAATTGTGATTTGTAATTTTAATTGAGAAGCAATGATACAAAATGACATGTACACGCACAGGTGCAATACAAGGCGGTGCGCGCCGGCGGCGGCTGCAGCCTGTTGGTGTCGCTGTGCCCGGCGGCGCTGCTGTGCAACGCGGCGCCGGTGCCGCTCACGCTGCGCTCCTCCGACGCCGCGCCGCTCTGCAAGCTGCAGGCCGGCTCCGCCATCTCGCCGCCCTCTGCCATCATAAAAGTAAGTGCAACTCACTTACAACTATCGCACAGCAACTCTAACACTAACCGATTGACATACTTGTTTACTTAGAATAACAAAAAAGTACTCAATCGTTTTTCATAGCAAATGATTCAGGACTTCGAATACGGACTTCGGGATGGAGTTTATTAGATATTAGACGCACACAGAAACGCACAGCTGCGGAGTAAAGGCGTTGTGTTTCAGAAACCGTTCTACATGTCGGTGGAGATAGGGCGCGAGACGTTCGTGAGCTCGCAGCTGCAGGTGTCGGCGGCGGAGCCGGGCCGCTACGGCAAGCCGCCCGCCGGGCACGTGGCGCTCGACCACCCCGCCAACTTCGCCATCCTCTGCAACCAGAAGGTGACTAAGAGAGAAATTTTAAAACTGATTTATTAAAAATGAAAGCTTTTCTTTGGTTTGCCATATGTTACTACTTCCCAGAATTTGATCCTTATTAGCTACACTTTTGGATGGTGCAATAATACAGAGTGCGTTTTTTTTTTTTTCAAATTCAACCGGTTAACGATTTTTGAAAAAATCCAATGCTGCAGTTTTTATTTTCAAAATTGGGCTCGAGACCCCTTTTAGCCTTTTTCGATATTCGTCAAAATTTCGGATTTGGCCATGAAGGCACACTTTAAAAATTCACCCTGCATATGTTTGCTGTACACCTACCGCAGTGTATTTCTTTTTAACACAAAGGTTGACTGGTAGAGATTGCCTTGTTGCATTAAGTCCGCCTATGTACCACTATTGTACATGAAGTTTAAATAAATAAATAAATAATTATTCGTTTGACAAACTGCTTATGGAAATCGCGACTCAGAAATGAAATTTGTCTGACTGAATACATCAACCGTATGTCGGACAAATTTATATCTAATGTACTTGAAACACAGGCTGGGCTAAAAGTTACATTAATTAGCAAATACTTGCTGACCCAACAGATGTTGTCCCAACAGATGTTGACCCAACAGATGTTGACCCAACAGATGTTGACCCAAAAGATGTTGACCCAAAAGATGTTGACCCATAAAAAATTTACTTTCACCTTTCCCATGTTTTTATTTTTTTAGGGATCGTCAATTTAATTTTTTTCTAAAATCTTTTCTGAAAACTGTGTCCAGGTGACGCTTCTGACGCTGTACTACGAGATCAAGGAAAATATCAACGTGCTAGGCGTGTCCTCGTCCTACGTGCTAATCAACAGGCTCGACTCCGACCTGATGGTAAGCTCTCCGGCAACATTCAGGCAGCTGTAGGTGCTCGTCGCTAATTTGTAGCGAACGTGCACGAAGTCGACTGTGCCATCTAGCGTTGCAATTTAGAAACTTCTAAGTAAAAATTACAGTGAATAGGCTCCTTCTAGGTAGGCTCGCTCCATCGTAGAGTTTGTCTCTGTCATCTCTGACATAGACTACAGTCAAGAGCAAACCCATTACAAAATAAATAAAAAAACTTGACAACGACACTTGTATGCCTCATAGTTCCTGCACGCTCCCAATAGCACAGATCAATCGACTTATGTCTTAACAACTTGTTCTAAAGTCACTCCGCTAATTGGTGACGACCTAACTCATAGCGACACCTCCGCGTCGTTCGTAGATCTTTGGCAATCTTTACAGATCAAGATCACAGGTCTGATAGCTAAACAGTTTTCCAGTAACTGACTTATGTGTCAATACTAATGTTCAGTTGTTCGTTGCATCCTGTTACACTGGGATCTGTTCCCAATAGATATGGGAGAAAGCCCGGAAGACGAAGAGAGACGTCTACTGCTGAACGTAGGCCTCCCCTCCCACAAGCATTCTCTTTCGTCGAGTGACCGTCAGATTCTCATGTCTTTCACCAGCTTATTGCTCCGAACACTGCATAGGAGTGTAAATGTTTAAATTTTGGAAATTTGGTATAGGTACTTTTAATCAGAGTGTGTTCTGATTTATACAAATGGTACCTGGGTGACCGAGCTTTGTTCGCTTTTTATTAAGACGTGTTCTAAAAATGAATCCCAGCTAGATCGATTTATCGCTCCCGAAACCCCTCTGCATACTAAATTTCATGAAAACTGTTGGAGCCGTTTCCGAGATTCAGATAATATAGATAGTGTTAGGTAGGTACATATAGTATACAAGAACTGCTCGTTTAAAGGTATTAGAATACGGTCGACTACTAGCAGGAGCACTAATTTGCACGAGTGCAACGCACTGTATCTAGTGACATGTCAAATCATTGAAAGGCTAAAGGTAAGGTTAACGAATAAAAATAGAACAAGTTAACCTTCCGGTGTACATTTTCTGAATGATGCTACTCGTATAAACACAAACATCCAATGTGTAGTTTGTTGTTAGGAAGCCTAAGAGCCTTTAGTTCCCGTTCCCGTTATAGGAGAGCAATACAAATAGGTAGATTTGAATGTTCATTTTGCAGATTTCAGCAATCGTAGTGCCGGACGATATGGAGGACTGGATCACGCTGCGCCCCAAGACCTTCAAAGTGGTGCCGCCGACTAAAGACGGCAGGTCAGTACTGCACCATACAATTATGTGGAACAAGCTGCGGGAGAGAACAGCGCCAGTGGAGCTGTAGTAATACCAATACAGGTAAATTCACTCTCCCAGTATTGGTATTACTACCAGATGAAGTGTGAGATGGGCCAAGGACTGTCTATGTCGTATGGGCTAGAATGCGGGGTTAGACAAGGAGGAATAACGTCACAAAAACTGTTTAACCTCTATATAAACGACCTGATCGTTGAGCTCAGCAGCATGAAAATCGGATGTGGCATTGATGACGTCAGTGTCAACAACATCAGCTATGCTGACGATATGGTGCTGCTGAGCCCTACGGTTAGGGCGCTTAGAGCTCTCATAGCGCCCTAACCGTAGGGCTGAGTTGTTGTGAGGGCTATGCTCGTGAGCATTGCCTAGTTTATAATAGTTTATTTTATTTTATTTTTGGTCTTTAAGGCTGGCGGTGCTAAATGTCCTGAGTATGTACCCCCGATTAAACTGAATGGGAATTACATATTGCGAGTGTACCAGTTCAAATACTTGGGGCATTATGTAACTGACGACCTTAGTGACCAGGTGGATATTGAGAGGGAACGTAGGGGGCTGGCGGTTCAATGTAACATGTTGGCTCGCAGGTTTGCACGCTGTTGCAAATAAGTCAAAATAACGCTTTTTAAATAAAGCTTATTGCCAAGTGTTTTACCCGTGCAGCCTGTGGACTAACTATACTCAGCAGGCTAGCACCCTGCCGGTCCAGTATTACAACGGGGTCAGGATGTTGATGGGGCCACTCTGTTTCTGCAGTGCATCAGGTATGTTTGCACAAGCACACGTTGATGGCCTCCTGCCATCGTCTTCTTTGCTTTGCTGAGTGCGGGTCCGTTCCAACTCCATCCTGAAGGCCTTAGCGGGGAGGTACGACTCTCCTTTGTTAGGGGATGTTGTTCGAAGTTGTATTTCGAACAACAACCTTGTCTCTAAATAGATTATAAGTTCTCAAATAGCTACAAATACTAGAAATCACATTTGGTTTTCAGGTTCCCTTCTAAAATGGTTCCGCTCTTAACTTAACTGGTCGTAAAGCAAGAACGATTTGATTTATTTGATTTAATGCATGTTAATTTTAAATATATATAATAAAATATAATGATAATGCATGATAATTGACATATTCATGACATGACATTCCAAATTTTATTTTAATTTTATTTAATTCTGTATTCAAATCTTTAGTATCAATTTTTTATTATTATGAGCCATGATTATCAATCTTATTATTGTAAGGTTATATTTAAATAAAGTCTTTAATTTAGATGCATGTATTTGTAAATGATATGTGCTGTGAATGTCTTATCGGATCGATCTTTAAGGGCGGATCGATCTTTAAGGTTAAGCAACGCTTGCCAAGGTTGGTCTGAGGATGGGTGACCATCTTAACATAACGAGTTTCCTCCGTGCCTCGGAAAAAAGCACGTTAAGCCGTTGGTCCCGGCTGTCCTTTGTAGATCTTTGGCAGTCGTTACGGGTTGTCAGAAGCCAGTAAATCTGACTCCATTCTTGCCAAGAAGTACCGTGTTACCCAGTTAATGGGTTGTGGAGGTCTGGTAGGCAGCCGCTCCTTGTAAAACACTGGTATTCAGCTAAATCTGGTTTGACTGGAAGCCGACCCCAATATAGCTGGAAAAAGGCTAGGCAGATGAATGATGATGATGAATGTGCTGTGAATGTCTTAGTGTGTATTTAGTTGGTTTGCCTAAATAAATAAATAAGTTTACTAACATAGGAATAAATTATCTGTTTGTTAGTAACCCATATAAATGTAAGCAACATTTATATGGGTTAGTAAACAATCCGAATTAAAGATTATTTTATTTGGGCCGACCATATACATAGCACAATTGACTAGAAGTAACCTAAACAGTCTTGATTTAAACACCCTGGTTAAATCAGAAATCATGGGAAATTTCGCTTTTTAGCTATTTACATACAATAAAAGTGTTTTCAAGAAGTTCTTAACTCACTCCTAACGTCAATGATGTTAGGGGGTTTCATGCCTGCTCCTGTCATTAGTTAGACATTTAACCTCCAACGTTCGGCTTCGTCCGGAGTGTCTTATGTCACGGGAGTCATATTGAATTCCGAACCTACTGAAGGATTCCAAAGTTAACACCCGAGCGTAGCGAGGGAGTTTGAAGTTTAACACACCGCGAGCGGTTCCCGCCGGTATCAAAATTGAGTCCCAAATTTAAATCACATTATTTACCTCCGGACAGTAATTTTACACAAATTCCAGTATAACCTGCAATAATGACTTAAGGTTGAGTTGCATGACATAATATAATGTGACGTTTTCGTGCTGGAGGTGTGAAAAGTATCATATGTTCCAATTTAGGCCATAGTCTATCAAAACCCATCAACAGATTAGACCATCTAGGCACACAGCTTCTTGTGTCGTAACTTATTGCTGGACCTTTCTCTTTTCTAACCCAGCTGGGCAAAGGGCACGCCGGTGTGCAAGTTCTGGCTGCGCGGGCGCTGGCGCGGCGGCGACCCGGCCGAGATGCGCGCCTACCTGTGCCTGTCGCTGGAGGCCAACGCGCTGCCCACGCGCCTGGCCGTGCCCATCCGCCTGGGCCAGCCGCCGCTGCGCCGCGCCGTGGCGCTCATCAACACCGATCTCAAGTCGGTTAGTATTGTACTATGCAGCTGTAGTATCAGTTAAATATTTATACCCGTTGCCGTAAGGCGTCGGCCAGTGCCGTATAGTACCATAAAAAATAAAACCATCCCATCAGTTCCCGTGGGTGTCGTAAGAGGCGAATAAGGGACTCGCCTGAGAATGGGCAGCAGCGTTTTCTATAAAACTCAACACCATACACTGCGATCGCCAACCCGCCTGCCTTGCGGGGCGATTATAGCAATTCCCCCCATCTTGAGGAGGCCTCTTTCCAGTAATGATGATTAATACCCGCGCCCGCACGACTCAATATTCAAAATTAAGTATCGCTACCCGAGATTCGTCTGTGCATAGTTGACCATTCATTATTTTATTATGTATACCGAAACAACTCCTTCCCTCGGAAAGCATGCTAGGTGGTTGGTTCCAGCTGTGTGAAGCCAGTATCTGAGTATGAACCAGCGCTCTAGGCCTTGAGACACAATATTAAGCGTCCCCGTTATTAAAGATGTTCAACTCTGCAGACAGAAATATCCCAAATAATCCCTTTAAAATTTTGTCAACAACCAGAAAATCTGAATTGTATAGGGATAGGGGCCATCTAGTGTCGCACATTCGAAGTTGTAAGGGTCAGAATACATGACATTGACGCTTCTGTGCTACCACCTGTGGCTCCTACATGCTCAGTTTAGGGGAACGTACTCGAAGAAGACTGCCAGTCTTCTGTCCAATCTAGCATAGCTATTTTGAATTTTATACTTAAAACAAACTTGACAGTAACATTTCTGTGCTTCCACCTATAGTTTCTGCACGCTCCCTATGGTCAAGGGTGTCCTGTGCTGCCCAGTTACTGGTCTGTGGAGGTCAAAGGTCAGGTCTCTACATAAAACATAACATCTAGGCTTTAGGATGAAGCGGATGAAATATTGATTCTGACAATCCAACATGAACTTCTAGACGGAGTGATTTATCAGCAATAAATATTTCTCTAAAGTCAAAATGTGAGGGAGTCAGGCAGGGTTGACCATTGGACTTTAATAAAGTCAAATTCTAAACGTTAATCCCAATTAGGCTATTAAACGGCACTTTTGAACGTCATTCACATTTCAAATAATATAAAAATTCTAAAGTTTCTCAGATTCTGGGGCCGTATTAAAACAAGATGAAACACCCACCGTTTCCTATCTGATAACTCTGAAGAAGATGAAGTTACAATTTCTTTTGAAGACCAGCCATTATGAATGTAGGGATCGTTATGAATAAAAAGCAGAATAATATTTTTTAAATTTATATCACAGAGCCTTCACTCAGATTCCCCTTTTTGACCATCTATTACAATCTTCGCGTCAGTCACTCGTTAATTCGGACACAAGAATAGAATAAAAACATATATTCGACTCGGACACAACAATAGCAATAAATACTTGGTAAAAGGAACACAATCATCAATATAAATAAAACTCTTCCGTTACTGAGTGACTGAGTGATTGAGTGACTGAGTGATTGAGTGATTGAGTGACTGAGTGATTTAGTGACTGAGTGATTGAGTGACAGTGATTGAGTGACTGAGTGATTGATTGACTAAAAAACAACGCACAGCCGAAAGTAATGGTCGTAGATAGATTAAATTTGACATGTGATGGAGTTAAGGGGAGCACTAACAGAGGATTTCGCGAAATTCCTTCGGGAACGGGAAAGAATGGGATATCCGCGTATGAAGTCGCGGGCGCGTATGTACAGATCGGTACTACTAGAAATCGGTATTTTCAAGTCGTTAGCATTTATCGACCGAATTCGGTTGGCAGGCGATCGGTGAGTATGTCGAGATTGCAGGCCCAGATCGATAAAGAGTAAGTTTGTGTTCCAGGTGCCGGTAGTGGTGAGTCAGCTAAAGCAAGACAGCCGCTGGCTGGTGGTGGTGGCGCCGGACCCGTGCCCGCAGTTCGTGGTGCACAACCACACGCGCCTGTCGCTGACCGTGGCGCAGCCCTGCACTGCGCCCGCAGAGCCCACCTCCTCCTCCGCGCACATACAGGTGACTACACTAACTACTCAACAGACAGATGGGGAATTTGTTGCGCCCAACTTCGGACTTTCAAGTTCACGGGAAAAAATCATTGCATTGAATCAATCAAAAGTAGCTCACAATTTAGGACCCATTAGTTTAAGTGGTAAGATATAATCCGTGGTGCTTGGCAACTGGGCTTAACCCAGTTGTATTTGTCCCTTGGTGCCTATTGGCCTAGTTCTATTCTGTCTCCTGTTTGATACGGAGGGAAGTGGAAATTATCTTAATATATATAAATCTCGTGTCACAATGTTTGTCCTCAATGGACTCCTAAACCACTTAACCGATTATAATAAAATTCGCACACCATGTGCAGTTCGATCCAACTTGAGAGATAGGGTAGGTAGGGTAGGTAGGGTAGGTAGGGTAGGTAGGGTAGGTAGGGTAGGTAGGGTAGGTAGGGTAGGTAGGGTAGGTAGGGTAGGTAGGGTAGGTAGGGTAGGTAGGGTAGGTAGGGTAGGTAGGGTAGGTAGGGTAGGTAGGGTAGGTAGGGTAGGTAGGGTAGGTAGGGTAGGTAGGGTAGGTAGGGTAGGTAGGGTAGGTAGGGTAGGTAGGGTAGGTAGGGTAGGTAGGGTAGGTAGGGTAGGTAGGGTAGGTAGGGTAGGTAGGGTAGGTAGGGTAGGTAGGGTAGGTAGGGTAGGTAGGGTAGGTAGGGTAGGTAGGGTAGGTAGGGTAGGTAGGGTAGGTAGGGTAGGTAGGGTAGGTAGGGTAGGTAGGGTAGGTAGGGTAGGTAGGGTAGGTAGGGTAGGTAGGGTAGGTAGGGTAGGTAGGGTAGGTAGGGTAGGTTGATGGACGGGAGCGAAGCCGCGCGGGTCAGCTAGTATATATATATATATTTTTTCCTACTCCTCCGCTGTACTTTTCTGATTAATTTCGTTGCAGGATCCAAGACAGTTGAATCGTTTCTCCGGGACTCGTCGGGTTTCATTGGCTTGGCGTTTTTCTGGTGGTCGCCACTGTTGATTCTGGCTTTCAGGAGTTGCAGTGGTTGGGAATGTGTGGCGGGCTTGTCCCAAAAATAATACTAGATGAAGAACATCCCATTTGTAGTATCCCTTGGGCCGTGGAGCCCGTGTGCTCACAGCCTTTTCAAAGAAATTTCGAATCGGCTGGTTGACACTTTCTGTGACCCAAGAGCTGGCTTTTACTTTGGGCAGAGACTGAATATTGCCATTCAACATGGCAATGCCGCCAGTCTCTTGAGCACATTATTAGCTGACAGCGATGATAGCTAATTTTTCGATGCTGTTTTAGTTTTTTGTCAGTTTAGTGTATTTTTAAAGTTTAGTTATTATTATTCTTAAAACCAATAATAATAACTTAAACTAGTACTAAAATAAAATACACGTAAAACAATATTGTCAAATTCGATTTATTTGTAGGAACGTACGCAATATTCAATCGACAATCGACCTGCACATAGTGCTACCGATCATGAGTATCACTGAAAGTAAATCAAACTATTGCCGCTTGTCGCTTGTCGCTTGTAGCAACATAAACCGTTATAAACTTTCAGGCCGTGCCGGAGTGTGCGGGTGTGAAGTGGTGGTGCGGGGTGCCGCCCGCGATGGCCGTGCACTACTCCACGCCGGCGTACTGCGCGCGCTTCCCGCCCGACGCCATGCCGCCGCCCTCCATGCCCTCGCCCGTGCTCACCTTCGCCAAGGGGCGGGAAGGTACGCGACCAATAGGCTCGTCATTGTAACCCTGCAGTGCCTTGTGCCAGCGGCGAATATACTCTTGGGATAAAAATTAGCTATTCCAGACATACATTTATTTTTCACACCTCCTGCACGAAAACGTCAGATTATATGTCATGCAAACTCAATCTAAGTCATTGTTGCCGGGTTATAATGACATTCAGTACGATATTATTGTCTGGAGGTCAATAATGCGATTTGAATTTGAAATTTAACTTGGAGTTTGACGGAAACCGTTCGCGGCCAGCCACCTCTCTTCGTGACAACTTGCGAACAATTTTCTCGCAGTAGTTGTGAAATTAATTTTAGTTTTCATTAAAATCAGGCCGTTGGATCCTCCGAGTGTTTCGCTATTCCTCATAGTTTTGGATAAGGCTATCCACGTTCAGTTGAAAAATTCATCTGATATCGAAGCAATAAAATTTGTTAACTTACTATCATTACTCCATTCCATGCACTCGATTTTATAATCGTATAAACTTAGTTGAAGTGAACATGAAGTGAGCTGTCAATTCATTCAACCAGATGTTTAGAGTAAATAGGCTCCTTCTGGGTAGGCGCGCTCTATCGTAGACTTTGTCTCTGTCATCTCTGACATAGACTAGAGTCAAGAGAAAACCCATCATCATCTGCCTAGTCTTTTCCCAACTATATTGGGGTCGGCTTCCAGTCAAACCGGATTTAGCTGAACCCATAACAAATAAATTAAAAAAAAAATGTTTGATACTGGAAAGTGCCGAAGGCAGAAAGAAGAAGGGCGTCGAGCTGACCCGGTACCTTTGGGTATGCAGACGACAGCACTGTTGCTGAGAGATACGTATCCGACGCACGAGCTGATGGGTCGCAGATCCGGTCTCTCCGGGAGGCTATGGTTGAGCGCTTGAATGTGTCCTTACAGGCTGTCTCTGAATGGGGCGATGCCAATCTGGTCAAGTTCAATGCTGCTGAGACCAAAGCGTGTCTATTTTACGCCAAAAGGAGCCAATTCCACCCAATTGCATCTTTCCGACCGAGGTACAACCGTGCCGATAACCGACCAACTTGAGCTTCTTGGGGTGACATTAACGTCTACCCTCAATTTTGGCCCTTTTATTGGGAGCTTGCAGAAACTATGAACTACTAACTAACGAAACACAGGTGGCAGCACAAAAGCGCCAATGTCAAGTATTCTGACCCTGAAAATTTACAATATGCGACACTAGATGGCATAGTCAACGCCGTCATTCAGAGAGAAGAGCAGTGGTGGCCCGGTGGTAATGGCTGCGACTTACGAGTTGTAGGTCGTAGGTTCGAACCCAGGCAGGCGCTTTGCGCAAACTCTATTAAGCGCAAGTTCAATCGTGTATGGAATACTGTTCTCATCTTTGGGATGGATCTGCCAGATACCAGCTTGATGCCCTTGAGTCAATTGAAAAACGAGCCAAGAGGATCATCGGCAATGAGAGGCTCGTCGCGAGGCTCCAAAGTCTTGAACATCGACGACGAGTTGCTAGCCTGTCGGTTTTCTACCGGTTGCATTTTGGGGAATGTGCGACGGAATTGCATAATTTAATTCCGCCCAGCCCGTTCCTTCATCAGACCACAAGACGAACGGCGATGCACCACCGGCACATGGTAGACATCCCACCCACAATCACAAAACGTTTTGGGAACACATTCATAGTACGGACAGCGAAGGAGTAGAATTCCCTGCCGGAGTCTGTGTTCCCTGATAGCTACAACCTGGGAGTCTTTAAGTCAAGAGTGAATAGGCTACACACATCATCGCTTACCATCCGGTGAGATAGTGGTCAAACGCGTGCCTACTAGTAATTAAAAAAAATATGGAATGACAGCTCGCTACATGTTCACGTCACCTAGAGTTTACACGGAGCTGCAAAAATCTGACCTAAGTTAGGAGAAGTCAGCAATCTGTAGAATCAATAGGGAAGATGCCAATACAGAATTTATGAAAATGTTGTTAATAAAATGATAAAAAAGTATAAAATTAAGCATGCAATGGGCATCGTTTTTATTTTTAGTTTATATCGATTATTAACAAAATGACGTGAAATGGAACGTATTTAAAAATAACAATCAGCGTTTAGTGACGTCACTGCTGTTATGACAACGAAAAGGCAACCTTATGTCTATGAGTTAGGATAGTTCTTCACCAGTGGCAGACAGGAGTGACGTCATCGTCCGCTTTCGCGCCAGATATTTAACTGTCGGTTTAAAAAATTGCGATTTTAAGGACAATGGGCAAAAATGTATGGAAGCTGGGACACCTCTCCAATAACAATGACATAAATATTACTTTGTTGAAATGTTGGTCCATTCTGAGTTTAAGGTTAAAAACAAGGTAAAAATGAATAGTACTTAATATTGTAATATATTTGGTTCTGAGAAAAAATAACAGTAATGTCGTTATTTCTTGTATTTAATCATTTTCTGTATAAATCATCATCATCAAGTCATACATGCACACACTTGTACATGTATTGTACATACTTTCTTTCATTGTAGATCGTTGTCTAAAATAACGTCATTTAGGAACATTGCCGGTGCAGGAAATCGCTCGTAAACCGCATACGCTAAATACCATATAATAGATATAATATGCGCACATGTACCCATGGTATGCCGCTGTGACAAACACGTACGTAGTATTAGTGTTGTACTATGTTGTTTTTGCCTTCAATGTAGTTATTATTTATCAAAATGTAGCAATAAAATAGACGTGCTCTGACGTGTCGGGACTGTATGCGCCCACGTAAAAGCCCCACGTCTTCATGGATTCCGTAATCTGGCAAGTCATCCAGTTGGTTTTCTCTGTAGGTCTTTATAAGATATAAACGGTTTTTGGAGATTTTCTCCGCAGTATGATCGAGCCAGATTCAGTTGATATGTACCCAAAGCCAGTAAGTACGATTATTTGATTTGCGGTGAGCCTCGGGAAGTTTTCAATGTTAGCTTCTAGTCTTTGAAAATCAGCTCTGCTCACTCTAACTTTGAAGAGATTAGGGTTATAAGCTTTTGGAAACATAGACGCAGGCAGAGAGTTCCATTCCTTTGCTGTGAGCATTTTAAAAGACGTTTGAATCGGCCGTTCACCACTTCCACCACCCACCTGCATACTGTAACAGACGTGATTCATTTACTCGCTCATTAGTGATTCTTGACGATTTTTGCTTGCTTGGAGGCACATAGGGACCGTGCACGGCGTTGACTATGCCATCTAGTGTCGCATATTCAAAGTTTTCAGGGTCAGAATACTTGATATTGCCGCTTCTGTGCTGCCACCTGTGGTTCCTGCACGCTCAGTTTAGGGGAACGTGCGCGAAGAAGACTGTGCCATCTAGCGTAGCTATTTCGAATTTTATACTTGAAATATACTTGACAGTGACATTTCTGTGCTGCCACCTATAGATTCTGCACGCTCCCTATAGCATTCATATCCACAGGCTTCGATTGCGTTCGAGCTATCTCGAAAACCAGGGTCCAAAATAAATGCATCATTTTGTTGTAGCATTGGATGTTTTTCATTTCTCAGCATTTCTAGTATTATCTGTGCATTAGTTTTCGCGGCGGCATATGGATCTAAAACATCAATGATGTAACCATCTGAGCACACAATCAAAAAGTGACTTCAGAAGGTTTAAAAACAAGTGCAGGCTATGTGACTGTCGCTGGAATAAAAAGTTGCCACTTTTGTTTATATAAATGTAAGTTCCATCTTTCTGCAACACATTTCTGCTGTCGACGTGATCCATTCCCAGGTGAACCAGGTGACCACGAATCGGCACAATCAATAACGGTTAACTTACAAACTGATTCTCAAGTTAAAGATATTCATAGCTTTTGGTTTAAAAATGTAAGAGAGCTCAGTGACGAAAATATAATTAAATTAAAATTTAATAACTACATGTCAAGTATCTGTTTTTCCGAAGTTTACAAAGTTCAAACAACAAATGACGCCTTCGATAGATAACACGACATACTAACTCTAACTCTTTTCTACAATTTATGTTTTCTTATAATTAAAGTAAAAAATACTTGTAAGCAAGTGAAAAATAGAGGTCTAACCAAGGGTATAAAGAGATGCTGCATAAAAAAACTAATATTATGTTTAAAATACCATCTCAACAAACACAATAAAAAACAAAACAAAAAAACATATGACAACTACACTCGAATACACAAGGCTCAGCAGATTAATAGCTTACACTAGATTAATAAGGACATAAATACAAGTAAAGCAGCCTGGAACTTGATTAAAACAAACACAATTAATATGACAAGTAACTCTGAAGTTTGACGCTGTTAATGTTACCGGTAAAATGTATGGCAATCCAAACGAAATATGTGACTTATTTAATGACTTTTATATATCTCAAACAAAGACGACCAATTCCGCTCAAAATACATGCAATATGACAATAAAATGACGACATCTCAAAATCCGAAAAGCATTTTCCTCACACCAGTTGATGAATCAGACGTTTATAAAATAATTCACAATCTAAAAAACACTAACTCGACTGGATATGATGACCTGAGCACCAAAGTGCTAAAAATATGTGCAAGGAGTCTAGTGTCTCCCTTAACATACATAATAAACTTGTCATTAACAGAAGGAGTATTTCCAACACGCCTGAAAAGGTCAATTGTTAAACCTCTTTATAAGAAAGGTGTAAAAACTGACATGTGCAACTATCGCCCAATAACGTTAATCCCAATTCTATCCAAAATATTTGAGAACGTTATGTGTAACAAAATGGAGAACTTTATAACTGCATGTTGTTATATTCTTAACCTCTCGCGCGTTTCTCGTACACATGGGTGTACAGTTCGCGTTAGCGTGGCTTGCCCCTCGGAAGTTAGGTTTGAGTGAAGTCCGCGCAGGTGCAATCGCGTAAAAAAGTGTTACGTTCGTAAAATATTTTTTTGTTTATACGTATTATACTATAAACAAGTAACAAAGACTACCAGTAACAATAAAATATCAAAAAGTAACACAACAAACACATACACCACCAGAACACAAATCAAACTGTAAGAAATAACCAAAATAAATCATTAAAAACAATGACAACCTGTAACACTTTTCGCATCCACAGTCGTATTGCATCGAGCAAGCGGGACACGCTTATGCATCGAACTTATACGAGCGAGTGAGATGCCATTACACCCGCGCGTTTGTGCTAATCCACGCATGCGCGAGCTACCCGCGCATGCGCGGTTGTATGTTTGTTGTCAAATTGACGTCCTGCGCAGCCGATTGCGGCGTACTTTGCGGAGACAAGCTTACGTGACGGGAACTGTACGAGAAACGCGCGAGAGGTTAAAAAATAACAATTTGGTATATGAAAGGCAGCTCCACGGCTTTAGCATGTTTCACAGTAGTAAATACATAACTGAAAGTCTTAATCAAAAATCTAAGATAATTTGTGTGTTCCTAGAATGAAGGCCTTTGATTTTGTTTGCCATAAAACAAAATCAAAGGCCTTCACACTCTCAAAGCTTGATCATTACGGAATCCGGGGTAAGGCCAACGACTGGATCAAAAGTTACCTTTTTGAAAGAGTACAATGCGTGGAAGTAACAAAAACCTGTCAAAATGAAAAAAAAAAACCTGTAGGTCGGAATACAGTCAAAACAATTATGGCACCCCACAGGGAACTATACAAGGTGTTGTTTTGCATCCTCGTCAAATTTCAGGAGGTTGTCATAAAAGATATAAATAATCATTTGAAAGCACGGTAGCCGACAATAACTAATAAGCGCTGTTTTTATTTGTTCTTGAAATTTAACAGTATTTCAGAATTCAACCCTTAATTGAATACAAAGAAAACAGAATCACCGCCGCAGAACAGCGACAATGCAGCTGAGTGCGTGAGTGTCGACGTCTTACCTACGAAATGCGCGCGCGCGGGCAATGACCGCTACATAATTTTACCTAATTTTATTTCGAAAATCACCTACATTATTGTCATAAATTTCGCTTGATAATTAACTTATTTTTAAGAAAAGTTCACTGACCTGGTCTCAGATGATTAATAAAATGTTAGTTTTACTTCATCCTTCAACCTAAAGTTTTCGTAGTGATATTGTTTTATTTGTGGATTAAATTGGTTGATTTGAAATTTTCCTTACTACTTAATGGGCTTCGGACCGGCAATAATACTTACCTTAGTTGGTGTACCGATCTAAAAATAACTAAGTCTAAAAATGTTTTCTACGTTTGACGGGAATGGGAAGACGTGTTAGTTAAATGTAAGTACGTAGTGATACTTTCGACTCTTAGGTATTTTTGACGTAGTTAAAAATTTGAAATCTACTTACTTCACTAATAAAATTGATTAAAGTTAACAACACATTTAAAAAATGTACAAATAAATAAATTACCTACTTAGTTACCCGGAGGTATTGTTCAAAGTTGTCACCATCACACTCTTCGCACAATCGAGCACGACGTAGCTGGTTTTCCTTCAGCTTACGTAACACTAACACATTCGTCTTTATAGTGTCGAAAGGTCGAAAGCACTTATGATCTTTTCTTGTAATTCTGTTACACTTGTCACAGGCCACGACACAGGTCCTCCGCGACCGATCCTGTGGTCACCAAAACTTTCGGTCAAGTACTCGGGTACTTGCGGAACGGGTGCTGCAGTTCACGCTTCAGTAGGCAAAACACTGTGGTGTGGTGCACTCCAAAGTGTTGACCAGCCTCCAGCGTGCTTGCCCGTGGATCTCGCTGGAAGTATTCCAGGATGTCTTCCTGCTAGTCGACAGCAGGCATACGCTGCCGCGAGCTTGACGCTCTGTGATGGGGGTTCCCGATCGGGAAGCATTTCCGTGAACATCCGGATGGCTCCACGTAGGCTGTCTCCACTGATGGCATACAGGCGGACCATCTCTACCAACTCGACATTTGAATAATGTCCGTCATTTTGCACTTTGTACCTACGTCTCAACGATACCGAGAAGCGGAACATGCACGCGCGCTTCGGCGACATCAAACACACTCTTAGTTCTGGGGCCGCGGGGGCGGGGCTTAGGAGCTTGCGCGGGAGAGTACCCGCACCGTGATTGGGGTGGAATTGATTACCTACGAATTTATTGAATGATCGTTTGCGTATGCATTGTGTATGTGTTGTTTGGGTTTGTTTGTGTGTGAAAGCGCGGTTAAAGGGCTAGTAACAGACGGGCCGCTTTTAAATACAGCTGGTTCACATTCACACTTACGTATTTCCTTAAATAAGAAAAAACATAAAAAAATACCTACCCATTTTATCGTTGATTTGGGTCGAGAATCATTAGCATAATTACGTCCTTGAATTTGACTTGGATGCAAATCAACATCTTGTATTATCCCCACCACTCTTTCTAGTTTACATCAACGACATTCTAGAGGCGATAGGTAAAGATTGCATACTATTTGCTGATGACACGACAATAATGCTTAAGACTGACAAAAATTTAGAAAATGAAATCGTCCAGGCTTTGGATAATGCAATCGACTGGCTCGAAATAAATAACTTGAAAATAAATATGAATAAAACAAACATCATACAATTTCAGACATACAATTCAAACATAAATAAGCTTGACATTCATTATAAAGATTCTCACTTGACAACTCTCGATAATTGTGTATTTTTGGGTATAACGATCGACAAAAATTGCAATTGGAAGCACATTTAGATAAAATTCTTACAAAAATAGATCGTTTTATATATGTCTTGAAAAGAATTAGACAAACGGTAAACTGTGATACTGCAATGCTGGATTACCATGGTTATGTATCATCCGTACTTAGATACGGTATTATGATATGGGGTAACTCCGTAGATTTTGACAGAGTTTTTAAAGCTCAAAAAAATTTATTCGAGCCATTTGTGGTGCTCACTTTTTCAAAAACTTTAAAGTCTACCTTTGCCATGTTTATATATTTTTGAAATATGTGTTTTATTTAAGAAAAACTACAACCTTTTCGAGACGAACATTGACAGGCAAAATAGCCGAACACGGCATAAAGACAGACTTCGGCTGCCACAAATAAGGCTAAAATGATTTAAGAAAAATGTATAAGTACTGCATTTCGATCATTATTTACAACCATTTACCAAATAGTTTACAAGACTTACCACTGACTGTTGTTATTTAAAAGATATTATACCGTTAAGGACTATTTAGAAGACAAGTCAATAGAATCTGTAATCTGCAAGTTATAGTAATTAAAAAAGTGCACCTCAACAATATTCGAGGTCTGCACTCAAATCTCGCCGCAGTCCATCACCACCTGGAGACTGAGAAACCAGCACTCCTGTTCCTTTCCGAGACGCAGATCAGATGTCCGTCAGACGTGTCTTACCTTTCCTACCCAGGGTTTACCCTGGAGCACCATTTCAAACCACGTGCGGGCGTATGTAAGTACGCCCGTGACGACATCTGTTATCGGCGTCTCCGTAATCTTGAGGACTCCAGGTTCTCAACGCTGTGGGTTTTAGTGGACACAGGCCTGGATAAAATTGTCTACGCCTGTGTCTACCGTTCGCACAGCGGTGATTTGGAGACAACTGGGCTCACACAGCACCTAAGTGAGGCGGCGGATGCGGCTCAGCAACGGTACCCTTCTGCCCAATTGGTGGTACTGGGGGACTTCAACGCCCACCATCAGGATTGGCTCTTCCTATACCAGTGTACAGAACATGCTGGACGAGAGACGAGAAAGCTAGCCCTAGCGCTGAATCTTACCCAGCTGGTCCGGGGGGCAACGAGGGTGCCGGATGTTGATTCGCACACTGCCAATTGCTTGGACCTTTTGGTGACAACAGATCCAGACCGCTATTCGGTGTCGATTTCTTCACCACTGGGTAGTTCCGACCACTGTCTGGTGAAGTCTATATCCGTTTACTCCCCGCCCGATCCTAGCCCAAGAGGCACCCGGTGGGTACGGCGATACAGGTCAGCAGATTGGGATGGCATGCGATCTTTCTTCGCATGTTACCCTTGGCAGCCTACTTGCTTTTCTTCGACTGATGCTTCGTCGTGCGCGGACGCCGTGACGGATGTGTTGCGGAGGGCACGGTTTGACCACATCAGCCGAATAGGGAACAAACTTGCTTCATACCCAGCAGGTAGTAAAGCTTTTTGGTCCCTGGCTAAGTCGGTCGAATATAACTTCTGCCGCCCCTCACTACCACCACTGCTGAGACCCGACGGGACGGTTGCCCACTCCGCTGAGGAGAAAGCAAACTTGTTTGCTTCCTTGTTTGCAGAATCTTCGAGTCTGGATCCTGGTGGCGCGAGGCCCCCTGCTTCTCCTGGTGGATGCGAGTCGAGCATGTTGAACATTCGCATTCATCAGAAGGACGTCCGTAGGGTACTGCGTAACCTAGACGTGAACAAGGCTAGTGGCCCCGACGGGATACCGGCAATTGTTCTAAAAACTTGTGCGCCTGAGTTGTATCCGATCTTGACACGCCTATTTCGCCTTTCGTTTGAGACTGGAAAAGTGCCGAAGGCTTGGAATCAAGCTAACGTGCAACCCGGTGCCCAAGAAGAGTAGTTGAGCTGACCCGTCGGATGGTCTATAACCCATCTCGGTAACGTCCATACTCTGTAAGACTATGGAATGCGTGCTGAATCATAAGCTCCTGGCGTACCTAGAAGCGAATGATATCCTTAGTGACCGACAATACGGGTTCCGCCGAAATCGATCAACTGGGGATCTTCTAGCGTATGCCATTCACATCTAGAGTGAAGCCATAGAGAAGCACGGGGAGGCACTCGAAGGCCTTCGACAGGGTCTGGCACGATAGCCTTATTAGTAAGCTTCCTTCGTTCGTTCTGCCCGCCGGTCTGTGTGATTGGATCGCAGATTTTCTGAGGTATCAGTCTATCCGAGTGGTCATAGATGGCTGCTCGTCTGGACTGCTGGATATTAATGCCGGGGTTCCTCAGGGGTCGGTGCTTTCGGCAACACTGTTCTTGCTGCATATTAATGATCTGCTTAAACCCGGTACCTTTGGGTATGCAGACGACAGACTGTTGCTGAGAGATACGTGTCCGATGCACGAGCTGGTGGGTCGCAGATCCGGTCTCTCCGGGAGGCTATGGTTGAACGCTTGAATGTGTCCTTACAGGCTGTCTCTGAATGGGGTGATGCCAATCTGGTCAAGTTCAATGCTGCTAAGACCCAAGCGTGTCTATTTTCCGCCAAAAGGAGCTAATTCCACCCAGTTCCATCTTTCCGAGGTGCAACCGTGCCGATAACCGACCAACTTGAGCTTCTTGGGGTTACATTAACATCTACTCTCAATTTTGGCCCTTTAATATAGGCAAAAGCTCAAGTGGCTGCAAGGAAGTTGGGGATCCTAGCAAAGGTGAGACGGTACTTCACGCCGGAACAGCTGCTCAAACTCTATCAAGCACAAGTTCGATCGTGTATGGAATACTGCTGTCATCTTTAGGACGGATCTGCCAGATACCAGCTTGATGCCCTTGAGTCAATTGAGAAACGAGCCAAGAAGATCATCGGCAATGAGAGGCTCGTCGTGACGAAGCTCCAAAGTCTTGAGCATCGACGACGAGTTGCTGGCTAGTCGGTTTTCTACCGGTTGCATTTTGGGGAATGTGGACGGAATTGCATAATTTAATTCCGCCAAGCCCGTTCCATCATCGGACCACAAGACGAACGGCGTTGCGCCACCGGTACATGATGGACATCCCACCCACGCGCACAAAACGTTTTGGGAACACATTCATAATGCGTACAGCTAAGGAGTGGAATTCCCTGCCGGAGTCTGTGTTTCCCGATAGCTACAACCTGGGAGTCTTTAAGTCAAGAGTGAATAGGTTACTTCTAGGCAAGCGTGCTCCATTCTTCGACCACATCATAGCTTACCATCAGGTGAGATGGAAAAAACAGCCAAGTGACACCAAATCTCAATCCGACTTTAGATAATTAATGACTCTAGTACTAAAGAGGTACTACATTGCAACACTTAAGATATTACAATAATTACGTTAGCTGCAATCGGAGGATTTGAAGAAAACCAAAAATGATTTTACTTAATTTATTTTAACATAAAAGAATTACATTAATTATATACTAAATTAGCCTAATCGCCTATTCGAAGTATGAATATGGAGTGGAATTTCACAGAGTTACAATAATTTGGAAATCTAGGTATGTGCTATCTCAGCTCATAGTTTCTATCGTTCGTTTAATTGCAGCGTATGGTTCTAAAATAATTGGGTGCTGAGATGGCGATTCCCCTTATGCAGCTGCGTGTAACACAATATTAATGAGTATTTATTTTTTCCTTATTGTTGATACCCGTAACTGAGAACGGACAAACATTTCAACAAAGCTGTCATACTAATAATTCTTGTTCCTCTTAAAAAGACCTAGGTACCCAACGACATATATGTCTTTGCTATTGGAGGGATGTACCAATTCGCTCATTGTCCTTTGGCAATAAATTAAAGCGTTTTCATTTCTTACTAGCTGACCCGCGCGGCTTCGCTCCCGTCAACTGGTTACTCTACCTACCCTGCCTACCCTACCTAGCCTACCTACTTAACCTTCTTTTTTTTTGTTTTTAAACCTTCCCTGTATTCTGGCGAAACAAACAAAAAAAAAATTATTCAAATCGACCCCGCCGTTCTCGAACTTCAGTGAGACTAACGAACAGCAATTGATTTTTATATATATAGATTTATGTGGTGGTCTATACTGTATGGAGTTCTTTGAAATTAAAGGAAAATTAGAAATATTGCATGTTCCCTATTGGAATGCCAGCTCAGTTGACGTAAGGTGCCTGTTACCAGTAATAAGTTAGGTGTGGCCCCCACAGACGACAGCGACCATGTCTGGTGCGCGCCCGTGGTGGCGGCGGACGGAGAGCAACTGCTGCAGTACTACGGCGGCGTCACCATCAAGCTGCGTGTGCGCACGCACCCCCACTCCACGCTGCTCGAGTTGCAACATGTTGATCAGGTATGTACAATATTGTGCAATATTTTTTAGAATTCCGAACATCCGTGAAAAACGCGGAACCCTTATAGGATCACTCGGGTGTCTGTCGGACCGTCTGTCACAGCCAGTTTTCTCTGGATCTACTGGACCGATTCTGTTGAAATTGGTTATACATATGGACTTCTGTGACCCAAACACGAGCGCTTTATGTAATTGAATATTTTTTAAAGTATGAGGGTCACTATTGGGAGTCAAACTAGAAAATTAAAAACATAGTTTTTTTAAACTGTATCGTATGACATATCAAATGAAAGGACTTACGAGAGTTTAAAAAAATTTTTTTTTTCATATTTTTTAAATAAATTGTTTTGAAGTCTTTCAAGAAATTAGATCAAAAATAACCATTCTCTGTCTCACTCGTTAGTAATGTTTCCCCTTCACTTCTACCTTTCACAAGCCCGCGCTTAATCTTTCCAGTTTTGGCGTAATTTATTAAGCATGTCTATTGAAAAATAAAATCCTTACTTATCTACACTCTATACTAATATATAAAGCTGAAGAGTTTGTTTGTTTGTTTACTTGAACGCAATAATCTGAGAAACTACTGGTCCGACTTGAAAAATTCTTTCAGTGTTAGATAGCCCATTTATCGAGGAAGGCTGTAAGCTAATATCATCAAGGTATGGCCAAAAGGAGCTGAGCAGTAATGAAAATTGTGACGCAAACGAAGTTGCGCGGGTCAATTAGTACTTAACCTCTCGCGCGTTTCTCGTACAGTTCCCGTCACGCAAGCTTGTCTCCGCAAAGTACGCCGCAATCGGCTGCGCAGGACGTCAATTTGACAACAAACATACAACCGCGCATGCGCGGGTAGCTCGCGCATGCGTGGATTAGCACAAACGCGCGGGTGTAATGGCATCTCACTCGATCGTATAAGTTCGATGCATAAGCGTGTCCCGCTTGCTCGATGCAATACGACTGTGGATGCGAAAAGTGTTACAGGTTGTCATTGTTTTTAATGATTTATTTTGGTTATTTCTTACAGTTTGATTTGTGTTCTTGTGGTGTATGTGTTTGTTGTGTTACTTTTTGATATTTTATTGTTACTGGTAGTCTTTGTTACTTGTTTATAGTATAATACGTATAAACAAAAAAATATTTTAGGAACGTAACACTTTTTTACGCGATTGCACCTGCGCGGACTTCACTCAAACCTAACTTCCGAGGGGCAAGTCACGCTAACGCGAACTGTACACCCATGTGTACGAGAAACGCGCGAGAGGTTAATATATAAAGCTAAAGAGTTTCTTTGTTTGTTTGCTTGAACGCGCTAATCTCAGGAACTGTGGGTCCGATTTGAAAAATTCTTTCAGTGTTAGATAGCCCATTTATCAAGGAAGGCTGTAAGCTGTATATCATCACGCTAAGAACAAAAGGAGCTAAGCAGTAATGAAAATTGTGACGCAGATGAAGTTGCGCGGGTCAACTAGTATTATTATAAATGCGAAAGTAACTCTGTCTGTCTGTCGCGCTTTCACGCCAAAACTACTGAACTGATTTCAATGTTTAGTACACAGATAATCTAGAGCCTAAGAAAGGGCAGAGGCTACTTTTTATCCCGGGAGTATGCTCCCTAGGGACCTCGCGGGCGAAGCCACTGGCAGAAGCTAGTCTACATATAAATATAGCCCGTTGTTTCCCACTAATTGGCTAAGGCCTCACCCTTTTCCATACACATCTCTCCTCTGCCATGGTGAACCAATTTTATTTTATGAATTATATATAATATATATGGAATATATGAAAGAGCTGATATTAAATTATAATAGGAGATGTTCTCTAGAATCATGAACAAAATTCAGGAGTATGGTTAGTATCTTTCACTGCGTATAAATATGGATCCAAGAGAAAAGAACCTCTAAGACCGATCCGATAGTTTTTCATCCTACGCATTCTTAAATCTTTTTGAAGTCTATGCGGCAACAGAATATTTTTGGCGATGTGTCTATGTGGATATAATTTTATATTCCTTTGATGACGTTTTCCATAAATTACTACGTTTTGCCATCAACTTGTGATAAAATATTAAGTAATGAATCTTTAAAACATTCACTGCCGCGTCGGTCACCGGTGACCGACAAACAATAAATTTTCTATTGTGTCTATTTGTCTGGCAGACAATGTGTTGGTCCCGGCTGTCATTTGGAGATCTTTGGCAGTCGTTACGGAATGTAGAAGCCAGTAAATCTGACTCCAGTCTTGCCAAGATGTAAAGTGTTACCCAGTTGGTTGTGGAGGTCTAGGGGTAGGCAGCCGCTCCACGTAAAACACTTGTATTCAGCTGAATCCAGTTTGACTGGAAGCCGACCCCAATATAGTTGGGAAAAGGCTAGGCAGATGATGATTGTGATTGTTGGTTGCTAGAGCTCCCAAAAAAGCAAAGAATTTTGTACATAATTGACTGACACTGAAATATTTCAGAATGACATATCGGCGAGCGACATACGACGACGACTGACGGGTTCTGTGAATAAAGAGGATAAGTGCATTGAAACTCAAAAGGTACATGATATTTATTTTACAAGTAAATCTTTTACACGTCAATTTTTTTTTTTTTGGTAATATTTATCTAGATGAGCCAGTGTTGCCTAGCTGACTACCCTCAGAAGAAACACCGAAACAAACTCAGAGGTCATAGACTCTTTTGAAGTCCAACATATTATGTAACCATGTAGGTTAACGTCTGAGGTGGCCTTTTGAGGAAAGTACCAAGTAGGTTTGAGTAGACCTGTCCAGACAATGCAAGCATTTGTCAGTTATCGTGCAGCTCAACTCAGATCTTTGAGGAGCTCCACATTAATTGCTGTTTATACGTAATCATATCCATTCCAAATTAGAGCTGATTCTCTGAAGACGTTACACTCTAGTAATCTTGTGCGCTGGACCTCAGGTGCGAAGCTACGAGCGGCCGCCATGTTTTTTGGACGATGGGGGACTATAGGATATTAAACTCTGCGTTTTTTTTAAAATAGACGTTTAATCTGCGTGTTTTGGTATGGCATGTGGGATGCAATTAAGCGTTAATTTCAGTTGATGCCCAATGGCACACACGTGTGCCCATGACAACCCACAGGTTAAATGTTCGTGCACAAAGGGACAATGGTGCATTGAATGGCTTAGGCATTTTCTACCAGACAACCAAGGTTTATGAACAGATCATGCCAGGTGCATTGTATTAAGTATGGAAAGCAAGGAACATTAATAAGCTAACACAATAGCGTGGAAGCAGCATTACAGCGAATTCCTTAAAACTTTCGAGGACAGGCACGACCTTTAGCAATGAAGAACTAGAATAAGAAGAAGTTATAAAAATAAATATGTTTATGAAATAACTATATTCTAGTATAACATTAATCATTGTTCCGTAGGAGGAGATACATACCCCCTCTGAGAGCAGTTCGACGCGGTCCGGGGCGGCCAGCCATGAAAGTAAGTCTCTGATGTATACACACACACCATAGATATAAGAAACAAGGAGATATGCCCGTTAGACGAAAATATATCGGAACCCTGTGTCCCCAATAAATCCCTTCCACACGAAAATTACTACACATGCACTTCTGTAAAAGCAATAGATACGCAGTCGCGCACACACCCGCATTTCTTAAATGAGAGTGTACTACACAATCAATTATAAACCTTATCCCATCAAACACAGCGTGTATTTACCGTTCACCGTACAACTCACGCACACTTAAACAACGGTCGCTATCATTTTGCTGTGCAAAAGCAATTTATTTCTCATATACACATTGACTAAACCGGAAAGTTATCGAATCTTCAATTTGCACGGCATGTACAGAAAATAAACAAATGTAGCTAAAAAAATATCTTCTTTATTATCTATACTAATATATAAAGCTGATGAGTTTGTTTGCTTGAACGCGCTAATCTCATGAACTACTAGTCCGACTTGAAAAAATCTTTCAGTGTTAGATAGCCCTTTTATCGAGGCAGTAGTTCCTGAGATTAGCGCGTTCAAGCAAACAAACAAACAAACTCTTCAGCTTTATATATTAGTATAGATTTTTACCGTAATAGACTAAACGTAGGGCAGTTCGCTCAAACCACAAAATATGTATCTCTTACCTAGAGTATTTTTAAACCCTTCGTAACATTTAAACGAAAGTTCTGATTTACATAATTTAAAGTACAATTTACGTGTACATATGCTCTATTGTTAATAGTTTCCGCAAAGTACGCGAGGCTTTATATTAGGCTGCCATACCGTATTGAAACAGTAGGTGGTGTTTACTCATTGACCTGTAATGTGTTGGTATTTGTGCAGCACTTATCGCTTTGATATTACAGGGGTGGCACTTTTTGTCAAATAGTGATCTTAAATTCATATATTTTTCCATAACTGGTTTGATAAGAAATACTATGTAATTATTCAGTGGGGACTGCTCAAATCGGTGAAACTTAATATTATCGAAGAGATCTAATCCTATGAAATGTGGTAACGCTTTAGCCATGAGTTCCTGTTTGACATTTTTAGTTTTAACTGTTAATTTATCATTGGTGAGACAAGCTGTTTTTATAATTTTCTCCATGCTCTTACAAATGGTGACGACATCAGGAGATGGGTACATAAGTCCACCTCTGTCTTTATATTAAACTTTATAAAATTATAAATGCTTCTTCATATTTATCGGCAAGTAGCGCACCAGTGCATGTCTTACACTTTACAGTTTTAATTAAACTATGCACAACAAATCTCCCAATGTAAGAAATAGCCTGCGAGCCAAAATCCGACAAGTCTTGGACAAGCGCACTAACTTCTTCGTCAAATTGCGCCTGCTCGTATAGCTGACCAATATCGTCGTCGTCAATACTTTCGTCGGTATAACCTGCTTCTATAGTTTTATTTATGTGTTGCACAGCGGATGAGCATGTTAAAAAAAATATTTCTTCAAGAGATGTGCAATTGCCCTAATTGCACATCTCTTGTAATAACAATACTAGTAAAGAATTTTTATAATTATATGACAAAAAACACACACCCATGCATAACAAACAAATAACATGAATATGTTAACTTATCAAAAGCAAAAGTTGATATTGTATTATCTGAACCATGCCAATTGCTATAACGCATTCGAAGCTTTAACGGAAGTCAAATACAAAAACCATAAAAAAGTACGGTACGAAGAAAAGGTATAATATACGATACTTCAAAGCCAAAAACATTGCACTGATTATTATTAACCTAAGGTTTGATTAACTAGCTATTACGAAAGCTGGTTACACATTTCTGTACTCCACTGTAAAAACTCAAATACGTAAAAAAACATTATTTCACATCGATCTTTCAACCGGGTTAAAATGGTTGACAAATAATATAATAGCAAAATTTCATACGTCAATCGACATTGTTGTCGATAGCCTACGTTAGTGGATCTGCACACGCACAACACTAACTCATCGCAATCAACCGCTTAATACAGTATCTTTTTGTGATTTTTACATTGCTCGTCCAGTCACTTAGCGACAATCTTAGGTAATGGTTAAGGAGCAATGTATTTGTTGCAAAAATAATACTGTCGCTGTAATATTTGGAAACAAAAATATCATAGAGCCAGAGATGTTTAACGATTTCTTGTTTCTGTTGATTTTAAATACAAATATAGTAAAATACTCGTACTTACATATGATAAGTGATTCCATGACTAACATAGTTTTGGTTTGTGCTTCGGTTTTTACAAGAAACCACTGAACAACATCGCATTCTTATAAATTTTCACGATCGCGGTCGAAAGCACACTAGTTCGCGGAGACGGCCATTTGCGTATTAAATGATCAACATTCGCATTCGAACACCGACATGCCCCCTTGCCACTTCTCCTGTTTTTTATATTTCTGTGACACACACACATACACACATAAACACACACACACTCATACTGATTAAATTGCGCCGGCGCCGGCCCCTTGCACTCACTAATCACATACGCCACAAATATGAATTAAAGTATTCAACAGTTTGTACGGTCTGTGTCATCTTCAAACGATTGACATAAACAGAACGATATTTTTAGTTTAGTGCTAAATGCATTTATTGATATATGGTTCAAGTTGGCTTTCGACTTTATAAACCTTGTTATGTCTTAGAGAATTTATAGCTTGGAGTTTATGTGGATAGTATAATTATTATATTAATTATACATATAAAAATTCCGAAACAAATTCTCCTAAGTACCTACTAATGTAAAACCATCCAAATTAAGTTGCGAAGTTGGCGTCATAAAGTTTGATTTGACCTATACCATACGAGTTAACGACCGTGTGTGTTCAATGTCTTCATTCATTCGTACAAACAATATTAAGTTTTTACGACATGACCATAATTATAATATTTAGCTATATAGTCAAATGATCGACATTCGATGTTTGCTACTAATAGTGTATTATTTCACGAAATGGGCAATTTTACGTATTATTATGATGCAGCGCCCAGCGACCTGAGCATAACGAAGCCGTTGCCACAGAAGAGCCACGAGAAGGGCCGCAGCAATGGCAGCATGGCCGACCCTGGCCACCTGCCCCACGAACTACACACAAGTATGTTTGTTTTTACTTTTTACATTCTGATGCCGAGTTTTTTTACCCGACTACGGCAAAGGAAGGCTTATGATTCTAGGTCTATTAGATTCAGATAATTATATTTGCTAAAACGTGTGTAAATCAATCAATCAATGTATATAAAATTCTTCCGTGACTGAGTGACTGAGTGACTGACAGACAACGCTCAGCCGGAACTACTGGTCGGAGAAAGATGAAATTTGCCAAGTAGGTTCCTTGGAGAGTGCAGGGGAGCACTAAGAGAGTATTTCCCGAAATTACTGCTCGAACTGGAAAACGGGATACGCGTACGAAGTCGCGGGCAAAAGTTAGTACAATTATGCGGTTTGAATTCATTCATTTCTAAAGATTACAAATCACTTGTCCAGAAATAAATACTTAACATCTAGATTTAGGTAAACATTTTTATAGTCCAGGAGTATAAAGAGGTTTGGTGTTAACAATACGAATTTATGAAGGTAATTTCTAAGAATTTTGTATTGACTACCGCCGTGCGACGCGTTGACGCGGTCGACGTGCGGTGTCTCGTTATCTTGTTTTTGTGTTTGAAATCTAAGGACTCGTTTACAGGTAAATAAATTATATTAGTTAATTAATTAATTATTTTTATGACATTTCAAGATGTGACATTTGAGTAGTTTATTAAATAGTGATAGCGATTGTTTGGTTTTTATGTCTTTTGGTAGTGAGTCATAAAGTTTTGCTCCCTCCTGAAGTATTGTTTTTTTCCATAGTTAGTTCTAGTTTTAGGTATGTGTAAGACTTGTGCGTGCCTCAGAATACCTTTTTATACTTGTATGTTTTTTTGTGAATGAGAATTGTGTGTGTAACTTTGTATAGAAGGTTGCGACTTAAAATACATGTGTTATATAATTTTTAATTTTCTAGTTTAACCCCAAAAAGTGACCCGTTACACTTTTTGGGATTAAACTAGAAAATTAAAAAAAAATTGTTTTTCAAACTGTATCGTGTGACATATCAAATGAAAGGGCTCGCTGTGAGGGTTTTAATTATGTATATATATATATATTTTTTTTTATAATTTTAAAATAAACACTTTTATTTAATTTTATTAACTATAGGAAACCTTACAGCCAATACATTACAAAGCAATTTAAAAATATGTCAAAAATAGCCATTTACAAGCTTTCACTTATAAGCTATGTGAATAACAAGAATAATTTCGCGAAAACAGCTAGCAGGACTCACGCAAATGCGCTCGTTTCTCGCTCAAAAAAAAAATAAAAAAAAAAAACTAATCAGTGATCAAGTACCAAAGAAATTATCAGTCAAAATTCTTTAACACTGTTGTTAAACAAATCTAGCTCGACATCCTGACACACCATATTAAAAGTACGACAAGCGTGCTCCATCTTCGACCACATCATCGCTTACCATCAGGTGAGATAGTGGTCAAACGCGTGCCTATCAATAGTTAAAAAAAAATCTCTTATCAAGTACGAGTTCTTTCTAGTTCGAGTTACGAAGTACACGAAGTCCGATCCTGCTCACCAGCTCAGGGACATCAGTAGATCCGTTCATAACACTTAACAAGAAGGCAATATCTGCAATTTTCCTTCGCTCGTGTAGAGGCAATATGATTTTTTTACACCGACTCACATAATTAGGGAGCAAGGTGTTTGAGCTATATTGAGCGTACCTTAAAAATCGCTTTTGTATGCTTTCAAGGCGATTGATATATAAATTATAGTTGGGATTCCAAATTTGAGAAGCATATTCAAGATGGCTACGGACAAACGCACAGTGATGTATTTTCATTGTCGTAATATTCTTAAAATCAGTAGAAATCCTAAAAATAAAACCCAAGGCTTTTAGAAGCCTTACTATGTTATTGATATGAGTATCAAACAAGAGCTTAGAATCAAATGTAACTCCAAGGTCCCAAATGACACTGACTCTTGCTATTAGGGTATTCGATAGCTTGTAATCTTACTGAATAGGGTTTGACCTACGATTAAATGTACATACGTAACATTTGGAAACATTTAAATCTAACCTATTATTAACGCAGTAATCTTGAAACCGATCCAAATCATCCTGTAAAAGGCATGCGTTATCAGTGGTCGACACTAGACCCAGAATTTTCATATCATCTGCATACAGTAGAATTTTCGAATACAGGAAACAAGATGCTATGTCATTTATTAAACAAAAGAGGGCCCAACAGCGATCCTTGAGGAACCCCCGACGGAATGTACATCACTCACACCAACCCGTATACCCATTGAGGACCACCGTCTGTTCTCTACGTATGTTGAGAACCATCTAAACAAATTATCCCTCACGCCAACCAACATAAGTTTACGCATTAGGAGTGCATGATCATTTCGATCAAAACATTTGCTGTAGTCAGTATGTATAATAACGTCGACCTGACCCCTCCTGGACATGTGCTCCGTCAGAAAGTCACTACAAACAGCGAGATTGGATGTCGTAGAGCGACCTATTAAAAATCCATGTTGCTGTTCAGAAAAAGTCATTTTCCATTTATTCCTTTAATTATATTTACCTACCGTTCCACCAATTTATGTTTAGTACGAATGGGACGCGAGATGTGATTTTTATAATATAAACAATTAAAAAAGAAAGACTATATTGTGTGACTGTCTGTCCGTCTGTCACACTGGATATCTCAAAAACTACGAATGCTATCATCAACTTGAAATTTGGAATAGATTTAGATGATGTTTGCTCAACTATTTTGCAAATAAGAAAGAAATAAAAATGTTCGCATTTTTTT
This sequence comes from Lacanobia oleracea, assembly GCA_950371165.1. Lineage (NCBI taxonomy): Eukaryota > Metazoa > Arthropoda > Insecta > Lepidoptera > Noctuidae > Lacanobia > Lacanobia oleracea. The sequence goes on from OX493385.1 coordinate 2,249,915, forward strand.
GCATCAGCGACTGAAAGGAGTTGTTAAAAATTCAAAGTCTACTAGGGCATGTGGTGGTATTATATATTAGAACGATATTTGCACATTCTTAGACATTTTTCTTTTTTTAGGCCCCATGGTTTTTGAAAAATGTTAAATTTTTACCATTATCTCCGAAGTTTGCATAGAAATAAATCGAAAATTATTCTATGTAATAGAAGTTTATAAAGATTACAGGAGAAATAAAACAATTTCTCAGCACGTTCTTTCAGATAACATTAGTTTCACTATCGGTCAAGAGATGGCACTGACCTAAAAATGCAATTTACACCGCAGTGTTAAAAATCTCAGACGCGCATAGGCTTCACCGATGAAAATAAAAACATTTCACGTTTTATATGATTTACGGAACCCTCGGTGCGCAAGTCAGACTTGCTCATGACCGGTTTTTTATTATTAAAACAAACATTGAACGTAAATTAACATTGTGTCCCGGTGCCTTATTATTTGACAGAGAACTTGAAATGTTAATCAATCTTCTAAGATGTCTATCCTCCTATATTACTAATATCTATATTAATATATAAAGCTGCCGAATTTGTTTGTTTGTTTGCTTGAACGCGCTAAACTCAGGAACTACTGGTCTGATTTGAAAAATTCTTTCACTGTTAGATAGCCCGTTTATATTATATCATCACGCTAAGACCAATAGGAGCGTAGCAGATGAAGTTGCGTGGGTTAACCAGTACTGTATAAAATTACAGGTACACACGATCGGCTGATTAAGAACGCCAGTTCGGTCCGGTTCACGTCCGAGTCGACATCGTACTGTGTCATCGAGCCTGGTGAGTCTCCTACTGATACTATCAATGTATAGGTACGTCGGGATGTTTGCCGAGTTGATCAATCACATCACCAAAGCTGAACGGATTTGGATGAAAATTGGCATTCGGATAGCGCAATATACACCTACCTACATGATAAATACCTAGATAGAATAATAGATAAATAAAAATTCTTTCGTCTTTCTTCTAATGTTAGTAAAATGTAAGTATAAGTTATGTTAGTAACAACCCTGTTAACAAAATTTTCCAATCCACCTCGGGATGGTCAAACTATATGTATACGGAACAACAACTAAAGTTCGTTTGACCACTTGGACCGCACGACCTGCTTCTAGCTGCGATAGCCAGCCTTGCAATACGGTATTTTACTGAAAAAATATAATTAGTCCGTCGGATAGATTTACAAAAAATATTCGACACGTGTTTTTTTTCTTTCACGTAAACAAAAAATAAAAACGATACAGCGCGTTGATGACACGCGTGACGTCATGTGGCTTGGTAAAATTGTACCATCATAGTGACTAATTAGATTTTTTTAGTAAAATAGCCTATTATGATCAAGAAATGAAATGTCTTTGCCTAGAGTACACTGCATTGCGGATACTGTTGTGATTTTCTCTGAGTCCTTCATTGTAGTACTTTTTTACTGGGTGAGAATTCATCAAAAGACTAGCGGATGAGGCGAAGTAGGCGGCTGTCAAACACATACTGACTAAAGCTCACCCCTTCTAAATGCTCTTTTCGGTCCAGGGCCGCGGTTACTCTTTTGAACAATACCACAACCTTAATCATTATCACTTTCACTGCTGCTGTAATATTTACACGTAACAACAATAGCTGTTAATTCTATTCTAAAACAAAAGGTACTTTGATGAGTTGTGTTTGATGCAGACAACGACGAGTCTTTCTCGTCGTCGGAGCGGTTACGCTGCGTGATCGCGGGCGTGGTGTTAGAGGTGTCAGCGGCGAGCGACGTGCCGCCGCTACTGGCGCTGCATCTGGACCGCTCGGCGCTGCTGATGCAGGCGGACAAGAAGGTGATTATATGTGTAACTATATGTGTGTATACGTGCGTGGAGGTGGAGTGGTTACGCTGCGTGATCGCGGGCGTGGCGCAGGAGGTGTCGACACCCGCTCGTGTTTTAACGCCACTTTGTAAGTTTTGACTTCTTCTAAATAAAAGGCTAAAATTGATACTAAATATTAATCAAAATATTATTATGAAACGGCTACTTTGATAAAAAAAGAACTGCCAGTCGCTATTGCATGCGGTAAAGTCTCTGATAATTTTGATTTTAATGAACCATAGTTATAACAAAACGATTTACTTACCCTTCCCCCCCCAGCAAACAAAAACGATCGTGTCGATAGCGGACGCGCAGATCGACAACTTGCAGTACGAGTCGGGGCAATTCGACTTCGGCGTGGTGGGCAGCACGCGCGCCGCGCCGCTGGCCGCCGACCGCTGGCCGCCGCTGTGGAACATGTTCGCCGAGCGCGACACGTTTGCGACCCGCGCGCATGACGCCCGCCTGCTGCTCAAGATGACCAACGACAAGTGGCTCGTCGCCGGCAACTACTATAATGGTAAGCACAGTGGATACCGCGAAAATGAACCAAATGTTTTAAGTTGTCGCGAATGTAGCAATTTTTTTTATGTCAATATCATATTAAATTCAAATATAGATCAACACTCAATTATTAAAACCATCAAATAATAGGCTGAAAAAATGATTCAACTATTTTAATGGACAACGATTGCGGACGCGGTAAGGTGAAAAGGACTCGACTGTGATGTCTTTTTCGCGTCTTCAAATTTGTCGCAAATTTGAATTCAATGCCCTTAATTTACCGCGTTAAGATGTAAATAAGTTTAACAAACAAACAGCGAACAGCGAGATTGCCCAAATTTCGGTACCTTACCATCAAGTCGCTTTCTTTTTTCACAACTTTGATTCGTTACTCTACACACGACCGTCATTTCGCTCGTTACCTTTGATTGATCACTTGCAGAGCTGACGGAGCTGGAGCTGTGCCTGGGCCCGCTGGCGCTGTACGTGGAGGACGCGTACGTGAAGGCGCTGCTGGAGCTGTCGCGGCTGCTGGCGCGCGGCGGCGGCGACCCCGGCCTGAGCGAGGAGCGCGCCATGCAGCGCCCGCTGCGCCTGCGCCTGCTGCACGTGCACCCGCTCGACCTCACGCTCACGCTGCACACCGCCGTGAGTATGAGCACACGCCTGCGACACACTGACTGGGACTCTTGTCTGACGAATCAAGTCTATACGGTGAATTTTTCAAATGTGCCTAATCCGAAACCATGAGGAATAGCGAGAAAGACGAAGCCTTTTAGAGTTGGCCGACTTTGATGATAACTTATACTGCGTCGTTGGATTTTTGCAAAATCGCTAGGAAACGTACGGTTGATTTCTTTCTTTCTTTATTAAGGTAACCAACGGCGATACTTAAAGGTTTTTGTAGGCTTTTGTGCTAATGAGGTCTATGTGCTCAGAGAACGCTAATTTGCTGTCAAACATAACTCCTAAGTCTCGAACTAATTTAACTTTATTTATAATAATTCCGTTAAAATTGTATGAGTGATCAATAGGATTTTTTTTACGTTGACACTTAGTGACGTTTACTGTGATTTTTTTTTGTAATAATTATTTAAACGATTGAGATCCTCTTGAAGAGCCTTACAATCAATAGATGATCTTATCTTACAAAATATTTTTTTGTCATCCGCGTACATTAGGTGCTCCGAGTGTTCAAAACAATCAGTGATATCAAATAAATATGCATTGTAAAACAAAGGTCCCAAATTCCCCCTTGCGATCCCTGCGGAACACCGCTGGGGTTTTCAGTAAAGTTGGAACGGTATCCTCCGAGAACTTCAGCCTGTGATCTTTTAAATAAATATGACTGAACCCATCGTAAAAGATCCCCGCGTATGCCCAGTCTATATAACTTACTGAGCAAGATGACGTGATCCACACGATCAAAAGCTTTTTCAAAATCCGTGTAGATCACGTCAACCTGCCCACCGATATCCGTGTTCTCAAGAACAAAATTTGAAAAACTGGCTAAATTCGAAACAGTCGAGCGCTTTCTTAAGAAACCGTGCTGCTTGCAAGAGATTCCTTTGAGGATATATGGATAGATAGCGTTGTATACCAACTTTTCAAAACTTTGCCAATTGTGTTTAACCTCTCGCGCGTTTCTCGTACACATGGGTGTACAGTTCGCGTTAGCGTGGCTTGCCCCTCGGAAGTTAGGTTTGAGTGAAGTCCGCGCAGGTGCAATCGCGTAAAAAAGTGTTACGTTCCTAAAATATTTTTTTGTTTATACGTATTATACTATAAACAAGTAACAAAGACTACCAGTAACAATAAAATATCAAAAAGTAACACAACAAACACATACACCACAAGAACACAAATCAAACTGTAAGAAATAACCAAAATAAATCATTAAAAACAATGACAACCTGTAACACTTTTCGCATCCACAGTCGTATTGCATCGAGCAAGCGGGACACGCTTATGCATCGAACTTATACGAGCGAGTGAGATGCCATTACACCCGCGCGTTTGTGCTAATCCACGCATGCGCGAGCTACCCGCGCATGCGCGGTTGTATGTTTGTTGTCAAATTGACGTCCTGCGCAGCCGATTGCGGCGTACTTTGCGGAGACAAGCTTGCGTGACGGGAACTGTACGAGAAACGCGCGAGAGGTTAAGATTGAAATACCCACATAATTTCCTATAATTGATCGCGAACCCTTTTTATGGATAGGAACAATGAATGCTTTTTTCCATTCATTCGGGAACGTGCCTTCTCTCAAAGAGAGATTAAAGATGATACTTATTGGAGGTGCTGAAGATTTGGCACAGTTTTTCCAAAATACTGGAGGTATTCCGTCACAACCAGGACCCTTATCCACGCTTAAGGCACTCAACGACCTCTCCACGGTTAAGGTAGTAAATTGCAAGTTGGATATGATATCTGGACAGTTATCTTTCTCTTCCGCGATTAATGAAGTCACGAGGCTATAATCAGAGGGTTCACCAAAAACGTCGTGGAAGAAGTCATTGAAAGCCTCGCAAATTTCCCGTCCTTCAGAGTAATTTACATTATTGTGAGATAACGTTTTTGGATAGTTGGAGCCACCTCGCATTTTCGAAAAGTAAAACGTCCAGTATGAACTATCAAACATCTAAAAGTGTTTCTAATAAGGATCAAAGAACGCAAACTGAAGGAAAGTGCTAATCTTTAGCAACTGGTTTGATTCCTGGCTAGGAACCACCTACAAACATCAATCATCTCGACCGCTCGCTGATTCGACGTACTTCGGATTCGGAGGTCATGCTCTGGTCACGTGTGATGGATTACATGTAGTTCCCACATTCAGCGGATTCCAATATCCTTCACTAACTCTTCGATCCATCCGCCAACGTTGTGTCCGGGACGCGGTCTCTATCGCGTCCGGCGTTGTTATCAAATCTATGGTGACAACCAGAATCGCCGTCGCAATCACAGCCAACGTACTATGTAGAGTAGAGATTCCGGTACGCGCACTACTACTAGAAGGATTCTTTCTGTTGTTCGAGGGAGGATCCTGGATAACATACCCAACCTAGTTCCGCTAAAATGCTTCCTGGGGGCTTCTCAGGCTTCGTGGAATGACGTCACTGTTCCAAATAGCCGGGCCCATGGCCTCGCAGCTCGGGACGACGCGCGTGGGCGGCTGACTCCCGGCGCCGGAGTAGCCTTACAGTCTACAGAATAGCTGTCTAAAGCACTTTCATTAAAAAGACGCGTGTTTAAAGGGCAAAGGCCCTGCATCTGCGACACTTTGGTATATAGAACTGTACTGCGGTGCGACTCTGTGAGCCTCGGCCCGTGTGAGCTACCGTGACGTGAACGTGAGGTGAGCTCTCAATCACATGGATTGCACGAACAAGATGGAATGACAGTGCTCTTGACGTCTGTTCCCAGGTGCGCATGTACATAGCGCTGGACCAGAGCCCGCTGCGGCTGAGCGCGTTCAAGCTGCACGACATGATGACGTCATCGGAGCGCCTCACGCATGCGCTCACCGTGCACTATCTGTCCGCCGCCATATTGGGAGCAGGTAGGTCTTTGTAATGTACGAGGGCTGAGTGGGACAGCATATTTCATCATCATCAGCCCTAACGTAGCGTTATATTTAAATGATAGCTGACTGGCTACTGTGGCGTTCGTGCAGACGTACGGGTTCATTTGTCATTTAAACTACATGCAAATATGATATCTAACTACTTTACAATGGCTTCAATTTACCTCAACACAATGCGGTCTCTTCCGATCAGTTCGGTAGAAATTGATAGGTAGCTTTTATGTGATTATATGTCATAACTGTGAAAACTGTACTGTGAGCCATTAATCGTTACAGAATTCTTTAATTGGATAGTAAATGAATACCCAAACTGAAATACTGCATACTTGAAAAAAATGGCAAACAGACTCACACGTATGTTTGACATTTTTTTCAAGTATGCAGTATTTCTCTAGCTCGCGAAAGATGGAAGAGGTGAAAGGGGGAAAAAATAATTCTAGTTTCTGTTATTAATTTTATAACAACAGGTTGGGTAGTTGGCGGCCTAGAACTGCTGGGCGCGCCGGGTGCTCTGGCGGCGCGCGTGGGGGGCGCCACCGGCGGCGTAAGGGGCGTGGCCTCCGCCGCGGCGGCAGCGCTTCTGCGCTCGCTCAGCGCCTGGGCCGGCTCGCTGGCCAGGAACCTGGATCTCTTGGCTGGCGATGAGGAGCACGCTAGGAGAGCGGCTGCGGCCCGGAGAAGACCTCCTCCAAGCTTCGTGGCGGGGCTCATGGCAGGATTCACGAACTTCGCTATCAATATTCTTGGTAAAACAAGTTAATTACTACTACTAATTAACTTTGAGTCAAACTGTTTTTTACTTACTGAAGAGCATACGAGACGAACTGCCTCAGGCCGGAGAGGACGAGATATGAACTTGACTTCTGATAGTAGGGAACCTATCAAAACTTTAATTTATGTATAGCATGAGAGGCAGTCCTCGTATTTTTGAGGAGGCGCATGCGCATCCTAGAGGCAAACTGTCAAAACCCGTATTTTCCCGACATTTAACAAGCTTTTGACATTGATTGTCGCTGAGTGATGACATTGCGACTTGAGTTTGCGCGAATAGATGTTTTGGCTCTGCTAAAATAGAGCTGTAAAGATTTGAACAAGTCCCGTTTACAAGAGTAAAGAAGTGGTAAAGACTAAGTGTGGTCGACAGGCGCGGTGGGCGGGCTGGCGCACCACCCGCTGGTGGGCGTGGCGGTGGGCGAGACGGAGAGCGGCGCGGCGGGGCTGCGGCGCGGCCTGCTGGGCGCGCTCGCCAAGCCGCTCAGCGCCACCGCCGACCTTGTGGCCTACGCCGGCTCGGGCCTGCTGCAGCAGACGGGCTGGGACCCTGTGCCTGAGGTAAGCGGACACTACGCTTTCATTTATCATACGCAGTCACGCGACGATATACCACTGTTATATTAGACAAGTCAATGACTTATCACTTCAACGTTGGCTCGGCCTCCGACAAGGTGGACCGATGACCTGGTGAGAGTCGTGGGAAGCCGATGGATGCGGGACGCGCAGGACTAGTTGTCGAGGCGACGCTTGGGGGAGGCCTATGTCCAGCAATGGACGGTTTTCGGGTGATATGATGATGATAAACGCTTCAATCCACCACCATCTACCTAGCCTCTTTACTACTTCTTAAGTCTATTCGCCACACAATCCAGACCACTCTGCAGTATACCGCAGCTCCCTCTGGATGAGGACAAAAATATTCAGCAATCGTTTATTATGCCACTCTCAGTGGAAGGCTTGCGATATATTCAAAAACGCCGCAGCACAGTCTTGCTTATCTTGAAATCATTTTACGAGTTCGTCTGTCAGACCCAGTTTATGGTAGCATGTTCATGGCAAAACCCGAACTATTAAGTGTGAATCATGTGATTTTTTTATTGTTAGGAGTATTCGAGACAGTTAGAAGGACTTCAGAGGCGATGGGTAATTTAGTTAGTTTGGATTCATTTAATCTTGGCTATTTTTTTTTTTCTTAGAGAAGTAGGTATTTAATATAGAAGCAGGATATTTAGTAACTTTTCGTTAATGTGAAATACTAAAGTGTTATCCTGTGTTACCAAGCCTCGCCTCCTGCGGCCGTCGGTCGCGCCGCGCTCGGTGGCGGGCTATAAGCGCGACTGCGTGCGCTGGATGTTCCGCCTGGCCGAGCTCACGGTGCTGGCCGGCTTCGAGGTGCTGCTGGACTGCACGCAGCTGCAGCTGCTGTTCACGCACAAGGTCAGTATAGTAGCTGGACCGCACTACTCCTAACCGCTGCAACTGATCCGAAAGGGCAAGTCGCCGCCCTGCTCGCAACCGCTGCAACAGATCCGACAGGGCAAGCCACCGCCCTGCTCCCAACCGCTGCAACAGATGCGACAGGGCAAGCCGCCGCCCTGCTCCCAACCGCTGCAACAGATGCGACAGGGCAAGCCGCCGCCCTGCTCCCAACCGCTGCAACAGATGCGACAGGGCAAGCCACCGCCCTGCTCCCAACCGCTGCAACAGATCCGACAGGGCAAGCCGCCGCCCTGCTCCCAACCGCTGCAACAGATGCGACAGGGCAAGCCGCCGCCCTGCTCCCAACCGCTGCAACAGATCCGACAGGGCAAGTCGCCGCTCTGCTCCAACCGCTGCAACAGATCCGACAGGGCAAGCCGCCGCCCTGCTCCCAACCGCTGCAACAGATCCGACAGGGCAAGTCGCCGCTCTGCTCCAACCGCTGCAACAGATCCGACAGGGCAAGCCGCCGCCCTGCTCCCAACCGCTGCAACAGATGCGACAGGGCAAGCCGCCGCCCTGCTCCCAACCGCTGCAACAGATCCGACAGGGCAAGTCGCCGCTCTGCTCCAACCGCTGCAACAGATCCGACAGGGCAAGCCGCCGCCCTGCTCCCAACCGCTGCAACAGATCCGATAGGGCAAGCCGCCGCCCTGCTCCCAACCGCTGCAACAGATCCGACAGGGCAAGCCGCCGCCCTGCTCCCAACCGCTGCAACAGATCCGACAGGGCAAGCCGCCGCCCTGCTCCCAACCGCTGCAACAGATCCGACAGGGCAAGCCGCCGCCCTGCTCCCAACCGCTGCAACAGATCCGACAGGGCAAGCCGCCGCCCTGCTCCCAACCGCTGCAACAGATCCGACAGGGCAAGCCGCCGCCCTGCTCCCAACCGCTGCAACAGATCCGACAGGGCAAGCCGCCGCCCTGCTCCCAACCGCTGCAACAGATCCGACTGGGCAAGCCGCCGCCCTGCTCCCAACCGCTGCAACAGATCCGACAGGGCAAGCCGCCGCCCTGCTCCCAACCGCTGCAACAGATCCGACAGGGCAAGCCGCCGCCCTGCTCCCAACCGCTGCAACAGATCCGACAGGGCAAGCCGCCGCCCTGCTCCCAACCGCTGCGCAGATCCGACTGGGCAAGCCGCCGCCCTGCTCCCAACCGCTGCAACAGATCCGACAGGGCAAGCCGCCGCCCTGCTCCCAACCGCTGCAACAGATCCGACAGGGCAAGCCGCCGCCCTGCTCCCAACCGCTGCAACAGATCCGACTGGGCAAGCCGCCGCCCTGCTCCCAACCGCTGCAACAGATCCGACTGGGCAAGCCGCCGCCCTGCTCCCAACCGCTGCAACAGATCCGACAGGGCAAGCCGCCGCCCTGCTCCCAACCGCTGCAACAGATCCGACAGGGCAAGCCGCCGCTCTGCTCCCAACCGCTGCAACAGATCCGACAGGGCAAGCCGCCGCTCTGCTCCCAACCGCTGCAACAGATCCGACAGGGCAAGCCGCCGCCCTGCTCCCAACCGCTGCAACAGATCCGACAGGGCAAGCCGCCGCTCTGCTCCCAACCGCTGCAACAGATCCGACAGGGCAAGCCGCCGCTCTGCTCCCAACCGCTGCAACAGATCCGACAGGGCAAGCCGCCGCCTTGCTCCCAACCGCTGCAACAGATCCGACTGGGCAAGCCGCCGCCCTGCTCCCAACCGCTGCTAGTTTTGCCGCAGACATGCTTGCTGCTCTGGACGATGGCGCAGAGGAAACTAGCTTCATCTTTGTGACTGACCGACCTCGAAAATTCAGAAGCGCCTCTAAATGATCTTTCTGAAATAAATGTCCTTGATTTTGATTGCATACTTAGCGTCTTATTAAAATCATGTGTAATATTGCAGTTCCTGGTGGTAGCGGACCCGGAGACGGAGCGCATCTTAGAGATGATCGACTACCGGTACTGCTCCCTCGGCCCTTACGAAGGAGAAATCGTCGAGGTGCGTTACAGTCTCATATTTAATAAACACTAGCTGATTCGTGTACCACTTCATTGGGCTACATTTTTCGGGTTAATTTAGGCTTTCTATTGGTAAAATCGATTCATTAGATCCAGTGATCACGCCCTACAACTTCACAAACTACCTCTTTATAATATTAGTAACTTATAGAAGTATAGATGTCATGACGTCGCTTCATCAGTAAACCGAGTGCTAAGGAGGAGGGACCGTCCGCTAGTTACTTAAGATCGGCTTCTATCAGTCACGGTGTCGGGGACATTTCATACTTCGTTTCTAGCCGTGACTGGTGATAAATTATATTTTTGTTCGCAGTTGGTGGTACGGCAGAAGAGACAGTCGAAGATTCCTGAAACCCGAGTTGACGAAGATGAAGAAAATCAGGTATGCGTTCACACCATTTTCTTTATCCCAATGTATTGGGAGCGGCCCCATATGTCGTCCTATTCCAGACTTGCCTACTTATATATGTTATGTCGATACGCTGGAGTATAAACTTATAGGTAGGATTGTTTGGGTCTCCAAGTAGCATTGCACAAATCGCAGGCCCTTTGTTGCCTTTGGTCCCGAAAAACCCCACCTCCGGCATCCAACATCGTGGTAAGAGGCGACCACATCGATGACCACGTCGACTCAACGATGAAGTGACTGGTACTCGTAATTGGCGGCGGGTGCGACTTGAAGCCGCGCTACACGCTGTTGGTAGCCCGGGTGATGGGTGTCGTGGAAGCACTCCTGCTATGGCTTCCTAGCTTTACGTATGATCGTGTGGTCCATGGAACTCTTATTAGCAACGTTGCCATCCTGTGAAGACAGCAAGGGCTATCAGGGTGATAAAAGATTATAGTACAGTTTCCTTCGAGGTGGCGAGCCTCTTGCCTGGATCAACACTCTAGGATTTTGACGCTGAAGTTCTCGCGTCTCTATATCGCTGGCGCCGGACCGTGCTGGAGCGGGGCGAGCATCTGATGCTTTGTCATGTCGAGGTGTTCATGCTCTGCGAAATCCAATAGTGGGGAATATACCCGAAAAACATTTTTGTATGAAATCTTCAGTGCAATGTGAAAGGTTATGTTATGACATATCCTTTTACACCCGTTATGAGGGAATGGCTGGAGAGTCGGCATGGCGCCCTGCTTCGGAAAGTGCTCGTGTTGCATAGGCTAGGAGCCGACGCCCGCTGCGAAGCGCCGTGTCGTCGATGCAATTGTGAGTGCATCGATGACACGGCGCAACAACACCAGTCGGGTTAATTGGTGGTCAGTAAGAGTTGGCTTGGTTGTTGGGTAGATCACGGCGGCGGCGATGGCCCGCGTGGCGCGCTACACGGGCGCGGGGGCGGGCGCGGGCGCGGGCGCGGGCGGCGAGGCGCGCGTGCTGGCGCTGCTGCCGGCGCTGGGCCGCTCGCCCGCGCTGCACGCCGCGCTGGCCGCCGCGCTGCACCACAACGCGGACACACACTTCCCGCTGCTGTGACACGCTCACACCATCACACCATCACACGACACACGACACACGACACGACACGCTCACTGCGACACTGACGTCATCACGTGCACTACTCGTGTCTTCTAGTAGTAAGCCCAGGCTTACTACTAGAACGCTATATCCAGATACAGTGATAGTACGGAGTGATTGTACAGTCGTCACCAATTACGTTTAATTCAATATAAAAAAAAAATTCTTTAGAGAAAAGCTCTACCATTATAATAATATACTTTTTAAAACTCGATTAATATTTTCGAGGTAATATTTTGTTTGTCTAGGATAAAATTGGTTTTGAATTTTCCGTAATTGTGACGTATTTATCGTCCGTGATTGTAAGCAGTGGAGTTTAGCTGTCGTAAGACTGGATTCAGAGATACGAAGTGTTTGTACGTACAAAAAGAATAAGGTAGGCATTGAATGATAAAATATACCTACACTGTCTTAGGTGTGTTACTTAAAGTAAGACACTAAGAGAAAACATGGCGTGTGACACCCTAATAATTATCATCGCACTGTTTGCATGAAAATAAGCGATACTTTTTGAAACGTAAACCTTCAAACAGGGTATAACTTAGGACATAAATGTACTAAATATCTAGTAAACTGAGTCGATGTCGAGCGTACTAATCACTTGGTTCTCACTATTCCGTACTATCGATATCAATACCATTAATTTGTGAATGGTCAATGTAATGCTAATAATTAATTCTAAGAGAACACACTGGCGCGTGCTGCCAGAAATGTGATAAATCTACGCGATTGTATAGGTCACAATTTGAAAAGAGCAGACATGTACAGTAGGGACACTCGTTTTGTTCCACTTAGATATTTTGAATTCTTGACTGTTGCCTAAACCAGGTATAACTAAGACTAAGCTACTTCTGTGAACGAAGCAATAACACTGCCCGGCCTGGGTATCGAACCCAAACCCTCGCGCTCAACAGCAACTTACGACACACAACACATAGGCTGCTGAGATATCTGCGGATATCTACGGAGATGTGCGAGGATGCTCAGCGAGGGATGCGTTTGTTTACAACCAATGGAATCGCTTCATTTACCTAGCCTCGCTTAGTGCGAGCGATTCTGTTGATTCTTAACAAACATTGTGACAGACAGTCACAAGAGTGACATAAGGCCCGCTTGCGCAAAGCAGAGTTATCTTTAACTCACAGTTAGCAGTTAGCACAGTAGCTAAGTAAGACGAAGGTAAATAATAAATATTCCATACATAATTACCCCGGGTTAAAACTAATGCGGAGTTAAAAGTAACTCTAGTTTGTAGAGATAAGCCTTAGTAAAATAGTAATGTAATTATGTTACCTACTCAATGCTGCTTTTACATACCCGCCTGGACTATGGCCTGGCTTGGCGAAGTCTACTATAAGCGTTCAATGCCTATTCATTGAATAAAATCAATATATTTAAAAATACACAATAATAAAACCAATTTAAGTAATCACAGTCTTCCATAAACTGGTATCGTTAAATTGTCTTCCAATATTTGTGACGGTATTATTGTCACTTTATTTTAATTTTTCAGATAACTTACACCTAGTATACATATTATGATAAAATATTTGCAAAGGAGGGTCGGTTGCATATTTCTCTTAAAATATAGAAAAGATCAGAGAGAAGGACACGAAGCAAGATATTTTCACAACACAGGTTTTAGTATTCCTTGGAGAAATCACCATTAGCTAAATTAAACAAGACACCATTTTTAATCGCGCGAATTATAATTTAATCGATGTTGCTTTGAGCCAGTGAGGTAACATATGCGTTAGGTTACGCTTAACACTAAGAACAAGAGGTCTATTTCAGGTATTTAATTAGTTGTTTTTTCTCTATTTTTCTCTCCTGCCTTTGTTTTATCTGTATCTGTCTCTTTCTGTCGTTTGCCATGTCATGGCGTTTCCATGTGTAGCCTCTCACATAATCTAGTAAATAAGACGCTACCGTAATGTACTGTCAACAAAATCCATCGTAATGAAATCTGTTCTGGTGCCACCACGGTTGTGTTTCGTCACTCACGTCAACTTCCAATAAGTTAGGAACAGACAATGTTGTCACACATTATAATAGAACAATAGTTTAATAAAAGTAAAAGGATTTTAGAATGATCGTTCATATTTAACGCAAGAAAGCGCAGGCTAAGTAAAGGCAGCATTGAGAGAGAGTTGTCTCACAAATTGACAGCTAAGAGCTTGCTCAGCTTAAAACCATAGTGTCATATATTTTCAGAGGACTATTGGTCACATATTTATGGCAGGTAAAAGAAAGAGAAACTATGTTTACATTTCCAAATCAAAGGCTACTCCACACATGAGCCTGTGATTCACAAAGCCAGCAACGCTTGCAAACACCGCATTTATAAATCGCACTTCAGCTCATACATCACTATTTACTTGTACTACTGTAGATATCGCACGAACCTACTCACCACTTCACTCAACTGGACAGACTACTAGACAATTCACTAATACTGTATGTACAATAATTAATAATTGTAATTATATGCGCACAATTTTTAATGTATATATTTGCACTAGATATTTATATTAGATACATTGAAACCAATACTTAAAAATTCAGTGAAGAAACAGTAATTTCTTATTCCATGTCTGGTTTAATATAACAAATCTGGCAAAAAATTAATAAAAATTGCATGTTTTGTGGTAATGCAATGTTCAAAATTATAAACTCAGTTCGCCATTTTTGTTTACCAAAAATGTCTTTTTTGACCGTATCCATAATGACGATTCAATAATGTTATTCTATTTTAAATTATTTAATACATACATTCATGTTGCAAGTGTTCAGGTTATGTAATTGTAATCATTCCAAAAGCAAGACTAGATAATAGCAATTATATCCAATAGTTGTATGTTTCAGTCAAAGCGCAATGGTGATTGTTGTGTTGTTGAACAAATCTAAATGTATGTATACATTTCAATCAATTCAACATACAACCAATGGCCGCGCTATAGTCTCGCAAAAACTCGAAAATTTCTCGACCGATTTGAATAGTTTTGTTATAATTTAATTCGCCCAATTGAAAACAATTTAGGTTTTACGAAGTTCACCGGGACATCTACATGCACAAATATTTATACATATATAAATTATAGAAGACAGTATTAAATGGGTTAGGTCCTTTGAGGGGTGTCGTTTGAGTTTACAACTCAACACTCTTCGACTCGTATCTAGCAAATAGAAAACAAATTGTCTTTTTATATGACTACGTATTATTTATTCCAGATTTGTGGCTACATATTATACATAAGTAAAATACAAAAAAAAATACATAAAATGCGTACTAGAAATTGATTGTTACTTGACAATATCGTAGCCATACTTCGTAAGCCTAACAAAATTGTGCCCCCTACGAGTGTTGTTTATTATGCATGATATTTTTAATTTTTTAATTAGTTCGCTAGTTTAAACCTATATAAATATCGTATATTTAACACACAGAATTGCCGTAACTGCATTGTAATTTAAAATGAAAAGGTTTGGTAAACAGTTCCGTCGTTTGAAATATCTGCTGATGATAAAATGTTTTATAGAAAATACAACGCATTTAATAATCATCGTATAATTAAAACACCGCCCGCCATCGAATCATTCTCCCGTATTTTAAAAGGCTTTCCCCTAAAATATTTAAATAATTGACAGAATGTTAATTTTGTATATATCGTACTATTTATCCATTGACTATTGATATTGTATAAAATATTGTTGTATAGAATTTCCAAAAGAGAGACTCCTATTTATGTTCCTTATTTATTTTAATAATATAAAATATGTAGTGTTAATTTTCTTTCTATTTTTTCAAGCTACGGTTCATTTGCCTTCTAGTTAAAGTAAAACTAGTAGTATTATTTAAGTAATCAAAAATAATTTTGTTTTAAATATTCCAAGTAGAGGCCAAATGTTATGAGTATTATAGACTTAAATCTGTAGATATTATAATGATTGATTTTACAAGTAGTAGGTTTCTACCTATGGAAATGCTGTTTATTAAACCGGCTGGCTGAAAAAGGAATAGCATGCTTTAAATATAAAATTCTTTTTAATTTAAAATTCAAAGTTTAACCGAAGTTATCATAGATCAAAGTGGCCCAAAAAAAGCATTTCATAGGTAAACCTATTAAAATAAATATGGGTTTGCGATGTTTAAAATTCTATGTCAGTGTATAATTGGACCTCATTTATTATAAAAATCAATGTTAAGAACTGCAAGCTAGGAGTATAAAAAGGTCACTTAAGCAGAATCAGGAAGTACATCACGCTAACCGTCTCTGTCAAATTATCCCAATCAACCTTGAACCTAATGCGTTAGCGATAAAGATGAAAATGAAATTTGACAGATTGTTGTGTGATTCTACTATAATTATGCTAGAGTGCCACCTAGGTGATGTTACAATAACATAACTTAATCAAAATCAATGAGGTCTGATTATACAAATTATTTGTGTTTATAAATCTATACTGTAGTTGAATTATTGTAAAAGTGAAGTTCGCTCTCAACTTCTATTTGTTCATCAAATTAATGTAAAGAGTGACACTTAATTGAAATAAATGGGTTAATTAATACACGGTTTAATATACTTTTTACTCCGCCCCATTTCCCCGGCTGTCCATCTTCTATCAACGAGGTATCCCATGATCAGTAATAGGTACAGTCAACAAAGCTATTCGCTATGCAGGCAGCTAACTTGCAACTACTTTTAAACAAGGTTGTGAATGTGCTGAGTAGACAATAGTTATTGTACACTACACTTATGAGTATGTCATAAGCAGAAATAAATATTGGGCAGTCCAGTGAAAAAATAAATATGTTTGCCTGTATACCAAATAGCTTTGTTGAATGTTCCTTTTTTTTACTATTGATAGGCACTTGTTTGACCACTAAGTATCTCACCTGGTGGTAAGCGATGATGTAGTCGAAGATAGAGCACGCTTGCCTAGAAGTAACCTATTCACTCTTGACTTGACTCCCAGGTTGTAGCTATCAGGAAACACAGACTCCGGCAGGCTCCTAAACAGTTGAAATAAAGTTAGATTAAGGGGGAGAACCATAAAAGAACACTGATTATTTCTGTTAATGCTACGCCCCCTCCGTGTGCGACCCCTACTCGCACTTGGCCGGTTGTTTTAAAGCCATAATGTCAGCAACATTGGACCAAGACTGAACACAAAATTTCTGCATTTTTTGCAAAGATCATGTTTATTACGAGCTCGTACTACTACAGCCACACAGTCATCTTCGGTCAGCAGGCCAACAGCTCACACGTGAGACTAGGTTAGTGGCCAGCGGGAGTGTCTACCTCCTGCCTCTGAAACAGATAACTGCTTGAACCCATTGTGGGCACTGATTGGAGTCAAGGCGATCGAAGATGTAGGACATCAACAGGAAGCCACCCATTTGCAGCTCAGCAGCCGAAGGTCGGCTAAACTTATTGATATTATGCTCCAATTGCTCGCTAACAAAGTGCACTTTCAGTTTACACAATAAGGCTGAAGTCCACATGAACTCAGTACAAAGAGCAGTCTGCCCACAAACCAAGTGGCACCTTGTGAAGTAGGTAGGTAGGTATCTATAAAACCTCAGCTGGTATGAAGCAGATATTGAGTCGCATGTCGCATACCACTCAATAAAAACGCTATATTTATTGGTCACATCAATACCAATAATAAATCGGTAAAGTTTCATCATCTATAAAGTTCCGCTCTCTTCGAAACCTCTGTCAATTAAGAATCTGCAGCGAGGGTGCGGTGCCACTGAGAGCGGAGCGGACAACTTGCGTGGTGCGTGGTCATGGACAGTACCTACTCGCCGCGAACATTCGTTTATTACGCATCGACCTGAATCCCAATTCTATTCTCAGTTTTTAAGCAACGTTTGCATTCGCATCTCAGTCGCTATCTGTGAAAAATATACGGAATTTTAGGCTTTTTTGACAGATTGCGACTGTCGCACTCTGCCAAAAAAGCTTTCATTTCCTAAAATTAATTAACGAATAGATTAACAAAATCGGGTGCACACAGACAAAGTGACATTCTGTCGGTAATATCTAGATATAGTTTCAAAATTAATGGAGTTAATCCATTCATTGCACGGTTCATTTCGGCAGTACAATTAAGTCAGTCCTAATTATTTTTACTTAGGTAACACACGAATCGAATGTTTCGAAATAGTGATGATAATAATGCTCGCGAAACTGTGATGAGTACCTAGATAAAAAGTGTCAAAAATTCGTGTAGAATTACGTTGTCTCGTTCGGCGCGAACTTTGTAGCTAGCTAGGCAAGTACCTATATAAATTATTTTGCCCGCTTTCGGCCGCGGTCAGTGCGATGCGCGCCTACTAATTGCCCTAGTAGCCCTCTATTGCTTGTGAGCCGGCTATAACCGCCGCGAGTTAGTTCGAGTTATTCTCGGCACTCCTAAACAGCGCCAATTGCGCGAGCGCAGGTGGCAGGGAAACGCCTGGACACTATCGATCAGTGATTTGTGGGATCTGAATCGGTTTGAATTTTTTTATTGGTGGCTAAATGTTGTTGGTTTTTTTTTATTTTTTTAGATTTCAGCTGAGGTTTAGAATAGTTTAGTTCAAACTTTTAAAGGTGATACTTTTTACTTCTTCAGGTGTCTTGCGCATCGACTATATCACGGATATCAGTTTCTAAACCACTTCAAGGGCCTCTGACATGGTTTATTTGATGACCGTCATTTGGCGGCCGGGGCCACCGGCACCTTCCGAAGCACGAAATCATCGTTTTTCAGACGATCAGGCGATTTAAGCCTGCAATGTCCTAGCCAAACTGGAAAGCAACATTTTATCTCATGGATAGGAAGCGGTCTTATACATGAGATCAGTCCATTTGGAGGTAGACTAGAGGTCAGCGCAACACGTTTTTTTCTTCCATTCTGTCTTGACAGCCGTCACGCTATCATTACCTCCCTTTTCTTTCATGTCGGACACAGTCCATCCATCCAGAGCTATATGTCGAGTTTCTGCTGAAAAAACCATTGGCTCAAATTTTCATCCCTAGATGGAGCAGTATCAAAGGTTCTCGTGCTATAGGTGAAGTATAATAAGTAGGCGGTGGGTGAGGATCGGAGACTGGACGATCGGAAGGACTGTCAATCCGCACTGAACCAGAAACCTGTAATCACGATAATTGAACTATCCGTGCGTTTGTCAATGAGAACTCGGTCAGTGGATCAATTTGGACCGAGATTAGCTATTAGTACCGGTACCTATAACCTACCTGTCGATAGCAGCTGTTGCGTAGCCCCGCTGAGTGGGTGGCCAAGAAAGAAGTCCGAGGGATAAGGAGGCACAGACCCAGTCGTCCCCAGCCAGTAGTCAGTTGTCCAACAGTAGTATGCGGCTGAATGATGAGGTGTTTCTAAAATACCTAGGTACTCATTCATTCACTAGTTATATTCTAATAAACACCTTGGTGTCAACCGTAACATTTGTTATGATGTGAGAATTCCGTGATTTTCAACAAACTGGAGAGTTAATAAAAAAAATGGTAGGTATACTATGCTACGTGACAAATAATAAGCGATCACAATCACAATATTTAATTTTTTTTTTGTTTTTTTTTTTATTTCTTTATTATAAAACATATAAGTACCTACCTATATCTACTAACATTATTATTTTATAAGATATACCTACTTACCTAAATAGATATAGTTCGTCAATCAGTTATCCAAAAAATTGGTTATCTACTTACCTACGTATTTTCTGCCTTTTCCAATCAATAAAAGAGTATTTATGTAATTTAAAGTCTAAGAGAGTAAAACAATCTTATAATTTTCGGTTGCATAAATAATAACTTACTACAAAATTGGTACTAAAGCTAACTAGCGTCTTTTTTATTGAGTTCCCAAAAAAACTCAAACTGATGTTACCTATTATTACATATTTTTATTTGTGAACATGTGTTACAGCAGTGTGCAAGATGTTACATTTATTGTTACCTATAGGTAATACAGTTTTTCTAGGGTTTGTTATGCATTTCATGTTTAATTTAAAGACCAGGCGGACAACAAACGTGAACATTACATAAACGTTGGTGGTCACCTATCAACAAGAACTAATCAGAAGCTGCTCGATCACTAATGAGTGCGGCCTTGACATCCACAACACATTGCGTGAAGGCCGCGGCACGTCTCTGAGTGACAATACATTTTAATAACTTCCATTATGTATTGATTGGTGCATTACATTGGCAATTGAATTGCACTCAAAGATGCTTGATTTATTAAGTGGGTGACAGACGTGCCAGCAAGTACGTGTACTTGTGGCTCGACGAGCTTTTTCGCTCGAGTGTCACCGTAAGCACGCGTACCGACATAAAACCCGCCGAGTAAGTTTGTTGGCGATCCAACAGCCTCGGCTCACACATATTCTGTCAGCGCCGCAAGTCGCAAGTTTTGTAGAAATTACTGATTTTCGAAGCAGTTGACACTATTAATAAACAAAATTCTTTCCTTTGTTCCTCTCATACAAGGATCCTGTCTGCCTATCATAAGATGCAGCTAATTTGCAACTAGGTACCTATTTGGCCCCTTTCTTCTTCTGTAGAACATCCCATTTGAAGAAACGCACTCAAACACCAGTCACCCTGTGTACCACGCCTGCCGTCTTATCTCAATTTATTTGGGGTCTTTTTTGCTTAAATTTACGTTACCGTAAAAAAATATGATAAGAAACATAATGAAACATCTATTACTTATTTAACTCTAAAAATATTATTATATTCTCGGGATTCAGTCCCGAGGAGTAAATTCAGTTGTAATTTGGTTACGAGATCAGTATTTTTTTATCAGTTTCAACTAAGCGATAGCAATAATGAATATTGAGATTAACTAATAAGACAAGAAAATTTACCTTATTTTGCAAGACGCGATTCTCAATTAGGTCCTGCACGCCTCTACCGGCTTTCTCAAGTTAGAAAAAAAAATATGACTGCAAAATGTATGAACCATTTTTTTTTACGCAATGTCGGCATTGTTTCCATAACTGGTGTTTCCGACTTTCTTAGGTGTATTCTCAAACACATCGTATGACACCAGAAATATACAAAAATAAGAAAATAAGAATTGAACGCTAACCATCGAAGAAAATGGTCAGTAATTGGAGGAAGTGGCTGAAGTGGATTCATCCTGAGGATAGAGCCGATTGCACCAGCAGCAGTGCAATCAGAACTTCATGCATCAAGTAATTGAGACACAATTGAGACCAGTCTGGAGCGTTTCCAATTCACACTGGATCATAATAATTTGCAAGCCATTATTGTTGCTGTGAAACCTGCATTAGTGTTTTGTCTTATCCTTACCTAGGTGCAAAGTGTTGTTGTAAGCTTTCGGAGCAGCTCAGTCGGAATTTGTGCTCAGTTTGTGGCAAACTACTCGCCTCCTAAAACACAGGTGTCGGAATTTGGCTGTACTGTGCAACAAGGCACGGTCCACCGCTGCTCAGCTATCTCTAAGTACCTACTAGCCATACTAGCGTAATATAGGTAACATGAGCGTACTAAAGTTCCTAATCCATTGCATTTAAGGCAATTCGTTTCGGGTTGCCGACAACGCAGTTATCCTGGCTGTGACCTGTGGGGTATGACCGAAGTGACCTCGGTAACTTCAGTAGCATAAGATTACTGCGCAGCTTCCGAAAGAGTAAGTTTTGAACACAATGAACATAAACGAATCCAAAATATAGTTATTTCTGCAAATCTGGTTACAATCAGATTTGCAGAAATAACTATATTTAGGATTCGTATATGTAATAAATTTTCTGGTATTTCAACCAAGCGTAGTGCTATAGATCAGAATTTAACTATGACATAATAATCTCTCATTCTTGGGTTCACTTCTGAGTTACCTACACTTACTGACCTTTACATTCCACCAACCGATTGTGTGAATGAAAATGGTAGGTTTATTATATCTTTGTTTAAATTAAAAACAGAGAAAAAGAAAATATTACAGTGTGATATAATTTTACGTAATTACATAAACTGTCGCCGTTCATAAAAATCATGTTTAGTACATGTTTTAATACCTCGTCGCTAATGGATTAATATTTTGTTTAATATTATGGCATCTGACTGGTTATTCATCGTAAATCAATACTCAAAAGATCCAAAACATAAAGCTATACGTCTTTGGCGACAACAACATGTTTTGTTATCTTCCGTTAAAACTACCCCTTTTCTGTAGTGCATCTGAGATGTTTTCTCAGAACTGAATGAAGATTATGATGATATTCGCACACACATTCGCTATAAAGTCGCATCGCTGACGCTTATAACGTGAGTCGGATAGAACATTATCCTGAAAACAAGTGTCCTTTAGTGTGCTATGTATGTATGTAGGTATATAAATCGGGCTGGTTTCCGCAACTCCACGACTAAGCGCGTATTTTGCGTGCAGGTGGGACAAATGTGTCTTTCGATCCACCCCAGCTCCCCAAGGAAGGCCAGCAACGCCTTGGTGTTAAGAACTATCTCACAGAGGGTACCTGGGTTTCCGAAGTACTTTGCCCTGTAATCCGCGACTACCGCACAGCTTAGAAGCAGGTGTGCTGCTGTCTCATTCTCCTCCATGCAGGCTCTGCATAGCGGGCTGTCAGTGACTCCTAACGCATAGAGGTGTTTATTAAAAGACCCGTGGCCAGTTGTTACGGCTGTGACTGTACACAACTGTTGTTTAGTCAGTCTTAGGGCTTGTTTTGTGAATCGGCCATCTATAGACGGAAGTGCCTCTTTGGCCTGCTTGCACTCACTATGGTCAACCCATTGTGATGTTTATCTCCGGTGCGTTTCCTTACCAGATTATGTAAGTACCCGAAAGGCAGCGGCACGATGGGTTCAGGTCCCATCGCTGACATAGGTACTCGAACCCCTTCTGACGAGTTCATCCACAGCGTCGTTACCTCGAGATTCACTATGTCCCTTGATCCATTGAATGGTTACTTTGTTGTGTCTACCAACCTGATTGAGACGTTGGTGACACTCTAGAATCAACACAAAGTTCACTGTGTGGCTGTTCAGAGCTTGCAGGACTGCCATGCTGTCCGAGTGTATGCGTATTGAGTGGTCCGTAACTTCTCTGGTTAGGATGGCTGATGCCGCCAGAGAAATGCCCATGCATTCAGCTTGGAACCCTGTGTTCTGGACCCCCAATGGTGTGGCTATGTGGATATTCAGATCCTTTGAGGAGATTCCCGCACTAGTACCTGTACCTGTTTTTGAGACCATCGGTGAAGAGCCGCATCTCAGCGGGGCAGAGCCCCTCGCAACGATGACCTTTTATTCTGAGGCACTTTGTCGATGGTCAGGTAGGAAGCTCGATCCTTTTTATATCGTTCTCTCAACAACCAGCGACTCTAAAAGGCCACTTTAGCAGAATCATAATTATTATAATCATAACTACATAACAATCTGTCAAATTTCATTTCTATCTTTATCGCTAACGCATTAGGTTCAAGGTCGATTGGGAAAATTTGACACTGACGAGTAGCGTGATGTTCTTTCTGATTAGTGGCCTTTTTAGACCCGCTGCCTTTGCCACTTACATCATTATTTGTCTCGATGCTTGTTGTGTACCTGTTACTGCCACTAGATATGAGATACCTTTCTCATATTTATTGCTGACCTCTAAAAATTAAATTAACTTGAGAAATAACTAGGCCCTGTTTTTGGCAGCAAAATATACTACAAAATCGATATGACGACGCGACGACGTAACAAACGCTGAATGAAATTTTCCGCAGCTAATCGCAACTCTTAGCTATAAGACTCATCGAGAATTTAATTACGATTTAGTTTAAAGACATCGAATGGAAAATTTGCTATGTAGATATCGGAAATAAATGAATGAATGAATGAACATTTAATAATAAAAAATCAAAACGCGTAACTAAGATCAGAAGTCAGACGATGATAACAACAGATAGTGAAAGAATTTACTTTGAACGTGGGAAATGCGTCGAATACTCAAATAGAAGATGAAAAACCGTCGTATTTATTACACAAACCATATTTTATAGAAACAGTGATTGTTCTGAGGTATTACGACACTTGTTATAATCCAACGTGACATTTGCCAGTTAGAAGTTACTGCAGTGAACCCTATGAACCCGGCGCGAGTAATACAGCTACTACCTACTTACTGACGACTTGACGAGTCTAAACACGGACCAGATGAGTTATGTTAGAACGGCAGCAGATCAGTAGTGCCATCGTGGACACTAATATAACAAAATCAAATCAAAATCCTTAATTTTAAATGGACCATTTACAGGCACTTTTGAATCGCCCAGGTCTGTCAGTCAAATAGATGAAGTTAGTTTTGCCGCAACAGCTCCAAGAGCAGCAAGTTGTTCTGCAGTAAAACACACTCACCGACTCTATCTCCAGCGCGGCCGTTCCACGCTCCAAAGAGATCTACTTTTTGGAGTGTGGAACTGCCTGTGGAGAAGAACGTGCAAGAAACTGCATGTACATACACTCTTTGTCTAAATCACTGTTTACAAAATCATGGTAACATTCGTTTTGAAATAATTAATGCGTGAAATTATACAATGCAAAGAGACGCGTCCGTGTTTACCGCGCGTTACGTATAAATAAAAGGGACCGTTCTGACGAAAACTGAACGCTGTTTAAGGCCTCGAGGAATAGATGCAACCAGATGATACGTAATGCTGAACGCCGCCATATTCTGGAAAATATTTTTTCTTCCTCTTCTGCCGATATTTGGAAATTCCTTAGCATACAAGGTAGCGGCAAACCGCGAGATTTAAACCCTCCCAATTCTATTAACTTAGACGATCTCAGCCGACATTTCTCCACTGTGCCTGCCATGGATCGTCTTACTAAACAACAAACTTTATCTCTGAGCTCTGATCTAAAGCGTCCTCAAATTGATCCTTTTCGTTTCGTTCAGGTCGAGCCGGGGGACATCAGAAAAATCTTACTCTTCATCAAGTCCAATGCGGTAGGATGTGATAATATCACTCATGGTATGATCATAACTGTTCTGGATCGCCTTTTACCTGCTATCACCTATATTGTCAATTTTTCCTTGGACTCCTGAGAATTCCCATGTGGCGTAAAGCTTATGGTTGTCCCCTATCTAAAGTCCCCAATCCCACTCTTCCAACCCACTTTCGCCCAATTTCTATCCTGCCCTTCCTTTCCAAAGTGCTGGATGCCTGTGTCCTCAAACAATTCTCAAAGTTTGTGCAGTGCAATTCACTGATAAGCCCCTTACAATTTGGGTTCTGGCCCTGGCACAGAACTGTATCCGCCCTCTTTAAAGTGACTGGCGATATGAGGGCAGGACTGGAAGACACCAAAGTCACTGTGTTGGTCGATTTCTCGAATACCTTCAATACCGTCAGTCACGACATCCTATTAGTCCCTTTGTCCTATGTGATGGTCTCTCCGGCTGCACTGGAGTGGTTCGCTTCCTACCTTCAGGGACGTCAGCAGTCGGTTCATGTTGGTGATTCATACTCTAACTGGTGTGATTTAGAAACTGGCGTGCCTCAAGGCGGAATTATTGCTCCTCTTTGGTTTTCTATCTTTATTAATCTAATTATTTTTGAACTTCAGTGTGCGTATCATCTGTATGCAGATGACCTGCAGTTGTACTGTCAAGGGCAAATCGATGAAATACCTGCCATTGTTGACAAAATAACTAGGGGCCATTAAAACCTGGTCCGGTAAATTCGGCGTTGCAGTTAACCCCAAAAAGTATCTTGCGATCATTGTTGGGAGTCCGCGAAGCATCGCTAAACTGGATGTTGCAACTTTGCCACCTGTTCTGTTTGATAGAAAGATCGTTCCATTTAGCACTGACGTAAAGGACGTAAGCTTGCGTATTGATAGCACCCTAAACTGGCTTGCGCAAGTCGCCAGCGTCAGTCAGAGGGTTACGGGTACGCTGCGAGCTCTGCATCGCTTGAAAAATTTGTTGCCATCGAACACGAAGACAATGCTTGTGCAGACCTTAAGTTTCCCCATCAGCGATTATGGTGACGTGGGTTATTATGAACTGATGCAGATTATATTATTTAGAAGCTATCTAGCCCCTCATTTCCAATACATTTGCGCCAACCACAATAGAAATCTACGCATATCCCATAATCGTCTTCTTCACTGTCCATCTCACCGTAGTGACTTCATTCACAATTCTATTTTATACAATCCATTTCTCCGTAGAATGCGCTTCCCCAGGATATCAGGATGGCAACAAACTGATCAAATTTCAAAGTTAAGATTCGAGAGCACATTCGTAAGAAGTTGACAGTAGTATCGTCACAGCGCTAATTTTCTTTTTATTTGTTTTTTCTCGTTATTGGTTTGCATAAATTGGAGCTCGTGGCTAGATAATAACAGCCGCACGGGTCGATCTTCAAGGTTAAGCAACGCTTGCAAAGGTTGGTCTGTGAACTGTGGGTGACCATCTTAACATACCAAGTTTCCTCCGTGCCTTGGAAAGCACGTTAAGCCGTTGGTCCCAGCTGTCATTTGTAGATCTTTGGCAGTCGTTACGGATAGTCAGTAGCCAGTAAATCTGACTCCAGTCTCGCCATGAAGTGTTACCCAGTTAATGGGTTGTGGAGGTCTGGTAGGCAGCCGCTCCTCGTAAAATACTGGTATTCAGCTAAATCCGGCTTGACTGGAAGCCGACCCCAATATAGTTGGGAAGAGGTAGCCTCTTCAGTAGATGATGATTTGTTTGAATAAACTATTTATGTATATTCGTGTATTAATTTATTATTTTGAGTATATATTATATATTTTACTGTGGGTTTTGTTTTAATTTTAATCGCGTTTCTGGTTTTTGTTTTGATCCACATTGCACCTACCACTATTATTCTCTGCATCACCCAAAGGTTGACAGGTAGAAAATTCATAAGGCATTAAGTCCACCTCTCTACATATGTGTGCGTAAGTATTAAATAAATATATAAAATAAGGGTTCCGTTTCTTACGGATGTTCGGAACTCTAAAAAAGTTATGGGCTGTATTACATGGCTTATATTGGCCTTTGACAACTGGCAAAGGGTATAAAGCATAGAAATATAAAAAACAAGCAAAGCGCCTGCGGTTGATTCTGCTTTGCATGCCGGAGGAACTCACGCAACACCATTATTAGAGTTCCGTACCCAAAGTATAACCAGCGGAAGTCTTCTTTTTTACTATTGATAGGCACGCGTTTGACCACTATCTCACCTGATGGTAAGTGATGATGTGGTCGAAGATGGAGTACGCTTGCCTAGAAGTAACCTCTAGTTGTAACTATGAGAAAACACAGACTCCTGCAGGGAATTCCACTCCTTAGCTGTACCTACGCATTATGAATGTGTTCCCAAAACGTTTTGTGCGTGTGGGTGGGATGTCCACCATGTACCGGTGGCGCATCGCCGTTTGTCTTGTGGTCTGATGATGGAACGGGCTTGGCGGAATTAAATTATGCAATAGGAAATATGCATGCGATTTTTTTATTTGCAAAATGAAATACTTATTAGCTCTAGTAAACAATCATGAAATTATTTTTTAAATACCTTCATCAGCGATGAAGTTATAAAGCTTCAAAGATTACAATTAGAAGGAGAAGACACGACGTCATCGTCTATGACGCCTATACAGCTGCCATAGAAAAAAGCGCTTTCGCGAGAGGGACACATATATTTGTTTAAAATATTTATATCTCCTTTTTTTTTCGAGTAATTTCGATTCTATTTTCACTGTTTGTATTATATTTTTAGATAAACTAACTATATTGATGATAAATATGTTTTTCATGCATAGCTTGAACTTGAGCTTTCATGCATGTGGAGCTTCGTCGCGACGAGTGTCTCATTGCCGATGATCCTCTTGGCTCGTCTCAAACGAAAGGCGAAATAGGCGTGTCAAGATCGGAGACAACTCAGGCGCACAAGTCTTCAGAACAATTGCCGGTACCCCGTCGGGGCCTCTAGCCTTGTTCACGTCTAGGTTGCGCAGTACCCTACGGACATCCTTCTGATGAATGCGAATGTTCGACATACTCGACTCGCATCCACCAGTAGAAGCAGGGGTCGTCGCGCCACTAGGATCTAGACGTGAAGATTCCGCAAACAAAGAAGCAAACAAGTTCGCTGTTGGTCCGTCCGTCCATACATAACTTCAAGCCCAGAGGCGGCCCGATTTTGGGCTTTTATTTTAGTAGCGTTTATTGTTGGTTTATGGGCTGCCAGCAATGTAATGTAGCGTTTTTGGGCAGCAGTCCAAACGTTGGGCGACCACTGCGGTCGGTCAACTAAATTACCTATCTTGTGGTACCTCTGCAACGTGGTCACGCAATTTCTCTCGTGCACGCAATTTTTCTCCTTCTTCCGTCAAAGTTACTATTCTTGCTCGTAAAACATCTGATAATCCTCTTGGCATTTTTTCAATTACAACTTTCAGCTAAAATGTATTTTTAATCCGTTAAAATTGATTAAATCAGATCTTTTAATAAATTTGCAAGCTAGGACTGGAAGCCTTTTTATATGGAAAAACAATTGAAACAATTGATCGCTAACTTTTTATGGTGTGTGTGGGTAGTTAAAAACAAAATACACTAACGAAATAACAACTGCACTCACCAAACAATTCCATACACTGCAAATCAGTATTCAATATTCAAGTTTAATTATTCTGCATCTGCTCGACGCCTGTATGTTGCTACTGGGATCCAGCAGAATACCAACAGCACATGCTGAGCTGGACTTCCATTTGGTGCAGCTTAGAGACACACTGCTCATTGGTTGTTCTGTGTTCAAATCTGTTTTAAGTAATTAAGTAGTCTGGAACTTGTGCCGTAGAATGCATAAGTGTGCCATAAACATGTCATTGTGCAAATTACTTTCTCTTTCTTTTTTAAATGTGTTTTATTTTTATATTTGTTTTTTTTTTTGTAGTTTTTATTTGAGTCTAATGATTTATGTAACTGTGTTTCTGTGAGTTGTGTTTTCTATTCTTGTACCAAATAAAAATGTCTTATTTATCTACTATTTTTGAAATATATCCTTTCGTAGTTACTAAACGTTTGCCAAAAGGCGACGGAGCGTTCTAAGTATTAGGTTCAGCGATCGAATACGTAGGACACTAGACGAATTTTAATTTAATTTAATTTAAAAAATACCGGCCAAGTGCTTGTCGAACTCGCACACGAAGGGTTTCGTACCATAAACCTTAATTTTTATAATTTGATGTTATAGCGGCAATATAACTATACAATCTATGAAACTTTTAATTATCTACTTTACTATTACAGTTCTTGAGATACAGCCAACTGACAGACAGACGGGAGGAAGGACGGATGGACGGGCGGACGGACAGCGGAGGCTTAGTAATAGGGTTCCGTTGGTTATCCTTTTGCGTACGGAACCCTAAAAATCAATACATGAAGAAACTATGTCGTTTGATACACGTGGTTATTTTGTCCCTGCGGTCTTGGCGCGGCTCGGTTACCTACACCTAAGCTGCAGCTTTGGCTTTAATGAGAAACTTTGGCCACTCGTTGCAAAAGGTTGGAAAAAATCATCAAATTAATTCTAGTTAACCCCTTTAAAAATCCCTCGTTTCGTTGTTTATGCAGCCGTCGAAGCAGGGAATATGAAAGTACACAAGTGTTTTCGCATCATGTGCAAGAGTGCACATGATGCGAAAACACTTGTGTACTTTCTTTCCTTACTTTTATGGACCGATGGGACGAAAATTCGAAGCAGGAGTAATCATGCGCAGCACCTAAGGCCAAAAGTATTTCCTGGGGCACGGGAATATCAACTTTTTCGTTCTGTCATTTAGAAATCCATATTGGCAAACCCAATTATAGTTTGCGCGAATCGAACCCATAAGCTCATGTTCAGCAATCACGCTTCTGACCGCGAGAGCAAATAGGCAGTTTCTCACACACAATACGTCATAACTAAGAGTACTGCGGTAATCTAGCATACAAGTTTGAATGAGATGACGAAACAATACCAGTAAATCATAGTTTTGGTAGTAAATTGTGGTAGAGCTGGACATGAAGCGACAAATGCGAAGAAAAGATTTTCCTAAAAGAAGCAAAATTACTGTGTATCGTCTCCTGGACAAATTTAAATAGGATAATGAAGTATTAACGACTTCATTTTGTTAAAAGTTCCATGGGGGGGGGGGGGGGCATGACTAACATTTCCAGCTATTATTTACTCGTAGCCATGCTTCATGACGATGGCATCTATATTGAATCATAATCATTAGCAATCACTGTCATTATCTTGGCAACTGTACAGGACATGGTTACCATTATAGGCTTTGCTTTTAACCGACTTCTTGAAAAAGGAGGAGGTTCTATGTTCGGCTGTATGTATTTTTTTTTTATGTATGTTCACCGATTTCTGCGCCAATTGTGGACCGATTTAAAAAAAAAAAAAATTTTATTCGAAAACCTATAGGTGAGTATACCTCCTGAGGTGGTCCCATTGTCATCAAGTCAGAATCTGATGTTGGGATCCCATGAAAATCGAGGGAAACCCTCCAATTTTATTTCTAACGCAATTCAGATATTTGTGCCTGATAATCATCATCTTATGTTGCTGAGCTGATGATGGAAGGTATAAGTCAGGATCTGATGATGGGGTCCCATGAACACTGTTTGTTCAGCGATATTTTCGCCTATTTTTAATCGATTAGGATGATTATTTTTTTGTTTGGAAGACTATTTTACCGGAGGTGGTCCCATTTTCACCAAGTCAGAATCTGATGATGGGATCCCATGAAAATCGAAGGAAAACCTCAAATTTTATAGGCACACACAATGTTTTTTATGACATTTCTAACGCAATTCAGATATTTGTGCCTGGTAATCATCATCTCATGTTGCTGAGCTGATTATGGAAGGTATAAGTCAGGACCTGATGATGGGATCCCATGAAAAATGTTTGTTCAGCGTATATGTTCAGCATATTTTCGCCAATTGTTAACCGATTTGAATGATTCTTTTTTTTTGTTTGAAAAAGTATTTTCTCGGACTAGTCCCATTTAAATTTGTTAAAGATCAGATGAAGAACTTCGGAGGTAGCAACGGAACTCTTCAATAAATGATAGCAAATGGATCGGGATTTCTGAAATCGCATGTCTGTGATTGCTTACACCAGTTCATAACATAACATAGGTGGTCATAGGTGGTACCTAAGTACCAGTAAAAAGTAAAAAAAAAACAACGACGAAAACACCGACAAGAACAAAAACACTAAAAAGTATAAAATAACTTTTATATAATTTTTTATAACATAATTTCTTTTGTATAAAATAATTTCGGAATTCGGTGTCAAAATACCAAAAGCACCGACAAGAAGTTATTTTATACTTTATAGTGTTTTGTTTTTGGAAGTCGATTTAGGGCGCTGTCATTTAGGGCGCTGTCATTCGGGCGGCAACATTCCTAAACTTCGTTAACGCGTCCCACTCTTTCTCACACAACCAGTCTTCTTTGTTTATAGGTACTAATCTCCAAATTAGGAAAAACGTGCAGGATAAATTCATCTTCTGTAGCCACTAGATGGGAAAATTCTTCGGTAAATTTTTCCATCTGTGTCCGATTCCAGACGGCCTTTTCCAATTTGCAGCAACTTATTCGCAAAGACTAAGGTTAAACTCCTCTAAGGCATGCTTGTACGACATTATGCACTCGCCCCATACTATGAGCTTGCACTGATGCAAAAGGACTCGGGGCCGATGTTTTTGATAATATTGCATGATGCTCCATTTTAAGCTCCATTTCCACATCGCTGTACAATACCCTCTTCGCTGCGGTTTAGAAAGGCGAAATCAGCGAAACATTTCCAGACATGGAAATCATTTTATCTGTTCAGCCGTTCCGACGTGATTGAGTAACAAACATCCATTTATCCGTCCAAACTTTGGCATTTGTAATATTAGTTATATTAGATAATAAAAACCAGCTGGTTGGCTACAAACACAACCTGGTCAAATCTGATTTTATGGGTGTACTTTTATGTGATTGCGACTACGTGCCCACCGGAGTACGACTCACATGCCTGCCATGGATGTAAGCCCTGAGTGTCCGTATACTTACATCTTTCAGCTTCATGAACTTTACTGACGCTGCTATTACATTGGCATCCTACTGGGCCTAAATACTTTTTCGACTAACTATGTCAGTGCGGCGTTTCTCAGTAATTCTCCACATGTTTCATTAGAATCTTCCATGGCCCACATTTTGGTGATTTTCCGATGGTAATAAGATCCGAGTTAACAAACGCAATTAACACCAGTTATCGTACAAATCCGTAATGCAACAATTACTTGGTACTTAGCTAATTAGAGCTGCAATTGACGACTACAAGTATCCTGACATTGGATTCCATATTGAAAGATTTCATAGCCATGAAGTAAGCACGAAGCTATCTTTGACACTCGTTGAGGGTAGTCAAACCCCACGAGTCAAGACATGTGGGTATAAATATCGTGTTATTCACTACCCAGTAGTAGTAGCAGTGGTGGAGGTGGGATGAGCAGTCGCTTCATGTAAAATAAACTGTATCAGGATAGTTTCCGGTGGAAGGAATCCAATTTATTTCTTGTACCTGATTGAGTACAAGTGTGACGTCTCACTGGTTCGTCGACGCGATGCGACAATGCTTGAAGGGACCAGCAGAGAGCCTAGCACGAATATTTTGACGTATAATAATAATTCACGTAAGTGAATTTTGAATGTGAAAAACCAAAACCTTAACCGTACCAAAACATACTATGGGTATTTTGATTTAACTTTATGGGACATACACAATTTATAACATTCAAAAATATGAATGTAGTATCTAGTTCAAATAAATATTATGTGTGAAACGTCAGCGGTAAACATTTGATGACACTAATGTGGCATAATAGATATAGTCTAAATAGTAGATACAATGTATTGTATAGGTACCACCATCTAAAAAATCTTGGCACTGCATCTCTTCCAAAACTTCTTTGACGTTGTGAAGGCGAAGATGAATTTCTGTTTTTCTTCGCCCCTATTTGTTACCAGTTATTTTCCTGGCGCTTTCAGCTAGTCCTTTATGAGTGTCAAACTCATAAATATCTTTTCTAAAAACATTTTAAAATACAATTAATTTAAAAGGATAGCTGTTGACTGCTGAGGGTCTTGACTTTTCATTGGAAACTAATTTGTAACCGTACAGGCTCTGTTCCACCGACAACTTGGGGCCTAAACAGGCCACTTTAGTAGAATTATATTTGAATCATAATATTAATCACACAAAATCTGTCAAATTTCATTTTCATCTTTACAGCTAACGCATTAGTCATTCAATTTTCATTACTACCTATATTAATTTCTATAATTGGAATACTAGTAGTACCTACAATGAGAGGTTGACCACTTAGTACCAACACTTCAGCATGAAAAACACTTAGTTTGTAACCATTGCATAGTACTACATCGCAACTGATTTGCAATTTGCCTATCAGAACCTCGGATCGATATTGACAATGAAAAATAAATAAGAGCCTTCTTGAGTTTCATCGAGAATTGATTGATTAATTGTTTCACATAGAGGTTTTTATGTCCATGCTTTTAATCTGAAAAAAGGGGCTAAATAATCCCACCACCCCTATAAATGGGTACAAAGGGCTCCTCACCCCCCTTTACAACCCTACCTACAGGTTGCGCTGCTGGTGACAGTTTGGTTCGATTATTGCACAGGTCAACAAAATAAGGAAAAAAGGTGCAGAGATAGAGTTAATGGTTTTTTATTAAGTGTCCATTGGTAACTCCATTATTATTAGTATTTTCCTACGTGTAGTGTTGGATTTACCCTCAGTTTAATGTGTGAATTTTGGCAGTAATCAGTACTTTCATGTGTTCGGTTTACTAACTTATCGGTACATTTCTACGAGTTTAGATACATTGATTTGAATATCTTTCTAACATACTAAATGAACAATTTGGAATGACCTGCGCGGATTTTGTTTGTTGAGGTCACTAAAAACTGACGGAAATCACAGTTCAAGTTATTTGAACTGTGATTTCCGTCAGTTTTTAGTCTCTAACATTTGTAATGACATGCAAAGAACTTTAAGAACTTGGTATGTAGTATGTCTATCAAAGTGCACTACTTCCACAGTCATATTGCCCCTTGTCCTTTGCTATGGGATCCAAAATTCTCTGAGATAATCAAGATGAATATCAAGATGACTTTGTGTGTAAATACAAAACTACATGTAGGAAGTGAAAAATTTTGGTGTAAATGTAATCAATGCGGTCCTAACTAAAAAAAAAGTACAGTTTCGTGGCACCAGAACGCGCTAATCTCAGGAACTACGGGTCTGATTAGAAAATTCTTTCAGTGTTATATCTAACACTGAAAAAAATTTCTAATCGGACTATTATTATAGGCTATATATCATCACGCTAAGATCAAAAGGAGCGGAGCAGAAATTAAAATTGTGACACAGACGAAGTGTCAACTAGTACCTACCTAATAATCCTTATGTAAACATACATAGCTATAGACATTCGATACTACAAACAAAATAGAGTGATATACTTAACTCTATTTTGTTTTAGTATCGAATGTCACGCTTGGGTTTGTAAAACCACAAAATCTAAAACATGAGGTACGTGCTTTGAATTAGGCGGAAAATCACCATGGCTGCCTACCGCCGTGGTCGCTGTGACGTCATACGAACATAGGGATCTACGGTCAGCGTTAGTAATCTTATTTTTCATAAACGGATGTTATGTAGCAAAATAAGTAATACTATTTATGTAGCGGTGCCGGTGGTGTTGAGCCGTTGGTCCCGGCTGTCATTTGTAGATCTTTGGTAGTCGTTACGGATCGTCGGAAGCCAGATAATCTGTGACCAGTCTTGCCAAGAAGTACCGTGTACCAGTCATGGACAGTCGCTCCACGTAAAATATAGTTGGGAAAAGGCTACGCGATGATTTGTAGAAGTGTAAGTAGTCGCTGGAAGTACTGATTTTAAGAAGAAATTCGTTGAGTCTTAGAACGCTACACTATCGCTTAGTTACAGCTGTTTTTATCCTTAACTAAAAACTTTCTGCGTGATAGACCATGTGCACGGGATAGAACAATCTAGCAGGATAATTAATGACTCAGAGAAAATGAGAAAATTAAGTAGGATAGGTTTTCGTGTTCCACCTCTAAGAATGCCTACTAAATCTGCTGTCACGGACGCAGGAACTGGTAGCGGAACAGTTCCATATAAATAATTATAAGACTGGTGTGGTATTCTGTGCCTGTTGGTGTACCCAGTGGGCGCAAAGTTGCGCTCATATGTATGGCTGCGCTTGTGATCCTACCATGGGGTCATTTCCCGGTTAACGGCTCAGTGTTATGTGTAAGTTTATGTTTTAACCAATGTAATTTGATTTTTTTTAGGTATCCGAAGGTCCGTTCGCCCGTCCATCCGTCCGTCCGTCTGTCTGTCAAAGGTCTGTATCGCAAAAACTGAAATAGGTGGACAGTTGAAATTTTCACAGAGAGTGTAATTTCTATTGCCACTATAACAACAAATGATATAAAATAAATTCCCATTAAGAAACGTGTTTTTTTTATTCTATGGAAACTTGAGTTATAACTATTATTTAGAAAATTTATTCGGAAGCGTAATGTTTAAAGTAAATAAATTTTAAGCTTGCTATAATAACTTGGTAGTTAGGCACCAGTCTTGCCAAGGGGTATCCTTGGAAAATACTAGTATTTAGCTGCGTCCAGTACGACTGAATGCCGGAAGGTCAGTAAGATTGGGTTTCAGCAGTAGTAGGTCGTTGTAGCACGGTAGACCGTGCGACCTGTGCCAGTGGTGTGTGGACGTGGGCTGGCAGGCTGTGGCGTGGTGCAGGGCGCAGGCTGCGGGCGAGCGCGTGACGTCACCGCGCAGGCGCGTTATATTGGCGCGCGGGCGGATCCGCGCGTCATTCGACTGTCAGCGCGCGCGCCGCGCATTCGCGTCACCTGGACCACCGCTACAGTGCACTACCGCGAATATTCAAATAGACTCCATTTATTGTATTTACTGTGCGAACTCTGTTCTGTGACAAAATGCCGAAGAATATCCTCGCAGAGATGGGGTCCCAGGTGGGCCTCACACCCAGGCAAGCTAACAAAAAGGTAAGTCTTTTTCGAAATGCGATTTTTATTGAAAATCTGCGAATTGTTACCAATGTGACGTTCTAGCGATTACTTGCGTAGTATTCGGAGATATTCGAGCCGAATGAATTACTAGTCGAAGCTCACGGTCGGACGAAAATAACCCCTACCGGCGCGTCATGCCGCTAGTTACAATGTCAATATCGCTTCCCCTCGGTACCGAATTGCGCGGGCGCACGACGAGCGCTCACGCACGCTACCGGGTAGCCTCTTTCTGTTCTTAAGGGGTAGTCCCCAGGTACCTATGTTCTGTCTTTTCAAAATGTATTTGGGTACGATGTTTTCACTGTGATAAAACAAGAAAAAAAAATTTGAGATAATATTTTCATGTATGTATGTAGGTACTCAAATATTTCGTTACTCTTCATAACAAACCGTTGCCATTGATAACTGCAAATCTACGTACAAATCAAAAGCGTCATGAAATCCGCATCACAGTTGTTATTCGTAAAGCAAACCTGTAGAAATGTGGGAAACGCACCAACTGCCCGTAATACCGAAAGAAACCGATGCCATCCAAACTCGCTGCGAGCGCTTTAAAGCGCTAACTGAAGTTGGACACTCGCCAAAGTTCACGAATTTAACAAAAAACGTAGATATTTGAAGTGTATCTCTGTATTAAGGAATATCAGTAAAATATAGAATTGTTGAAGGTCGCGCGATGTTGACGAGACGAAGGTACATTCGTGCGCAGCCGCTAGTTCACGTCGACCGTCTGTCGACAGCTTTCGCGTTTTATCAGTGCTCAAAATCAAATCCATGTGTTTGATTTGCTCGTGATTAACCAATCTGTGTTTTATAAACATACGCCATAAGTTTTCTCTTCCAAAAAAAGCTATGAAAAGGGAGATTCCTGGCAGCAGTTGTTTCTATCGAGTGTTATGTGTCACTCCTGCCATCTGTAGCCGTATTTCCTTGCGACAGGAACGTCTTTTCTCTTCTAGCTTGCCGCCCTATAAATTGTTTTTAGACAAAACAAAATCAAACCAATCCGAGACGAGGTACTCTCGAGTGAATTCTGAATCCTTATCAGTTATCAAATGAAAACCACCCTAAAACTAATATAAAATCACCGAAACTCTGCACGATGCCGCGATGCATAACGATCATAATATCGAATCTACTGAATGAGAACCCCCTCATTTTTAAAGAAGTCTGTATAAATAAGAATGTTTATTTTACAATGGCTTTGGAAACCAAAGTATGGCACTACATATTTATACACTAGCTGACGCTCGCATCTTCGCCTGCGTCATATTTTTCATGGATGCTCGGCTCCTATTGGCAGTAACGTTTTCTTTTCCTTTTTTTATTAGCGATGGGTTTTCTCTTGGCTCTAGTCTATGTCTAATATAACGTGATGTTATATTCTTCGATAAATGGGCTATCCAACACTAAAATAATGTTTCAATTCGTTACAGTAGTTCCTGAGATACGCGCGTTCAACCAAATAAACAAACTCTTAGCTTTATAATATTAGTACCTACATATAGATTCTCCGAGCTCAGTCTTATTGCTGTCGGTAAACAAATATAAAAAAACACAACACGACATGAGCTGAAATAGTGCGCAGGAAATGATTAAAATAAGTAACAAACTTTGTGCAAACCGAGCAATTTGATTTATATAAGTGCCTTTACTTTTATATCATAAACCACAAAAAAATATATATATTAAGAAACAATATCGGTGTTCAATGTTTAAACCCATATCTTGGCATTGAAAATACAGGAAGCAGTCCGGAAAGTTATAGAGGACTAGCTTTTGGTCGCGACGTCGTACGTGTCGGTCGGTCACTCAGTCACTCAGTAACGACAGAATTTTATATCTATACTAAAATATAAAGCTGAAGAGTTTGTTTGTTTGTTTACTTGAACGCGCTAATCTCAGGAGCTACTGGTCCGATTTGAAAAATTCTTTCAGTGTTAGATAGCCCATTTATCGAGAAAGGCTATAGGCTATATATCATCACGCTAAGACCAATAGTAGCGGAGAAGTAATGAAAATTGTGACGCAGACGAAGTTGCGTGGGTCAACTAGTATTAGGATAAAGGTATCCTAACCTAATTAATTTAAAAACTACAGTATTATTTGAAGGGAGGCTTCTGCATGATCCTATATCAAAAAACATTGTTACCCAAAAACATTGTTATATGAAGTCTAGGCCTATTAAAAAAACCGTAGTCAAATCTGCACACACCGATCACACACCGATCACACACCGATCACACACCGATCACACACCGATCACACTCGATCGCAATCGCACACAATCTGCACACTTCCGATTGCGGTCACTAAAATGCCCACAATCCATCATTTTGGTTGATTTCGCTTAAATTGGCTTTCACAAAAACCGGCCAAGTACAAGTCGGACTCGCACACGAAGGGTTCCGTACCATTAACCTCAATTTTTATTATCTGAAATACACAATCTGTGAAAAGTTCAATTATCTACCTATTACGGTTTTTAAGATACAGACCGCTGACAGACAGACGGACGGACGGACAGCGGAGGCAGGCAGGAATAAGTTTCCGTTGGTTACCCTTTGGGTACGGAACCCTAAAAACGGGGAGACTATTTGGGGAGGCGACGTGGATATTACCTTCTACCTACATTGTACTTGGTTACTATAAAATAAATATTATAGTCCGAACAAAAACCTGCTCACCGCATTACATGACCCGCATTACATGACCCGCACTAAATCCTTACATAATATAATTATTTTGCTCACGACTGCACTGCAGATCGAATATTTAATCCTAGCCTTGTTTGTGGAGCATTCACAATTGTTGTCGTGGTCGGATCATGTCATGGTCGACACGGCAGCCACCTTCAAATAGATCACCTCTGAAATTTAGATGGCTTCATAATCAATATAATTATATAAAATTGTTCCGTTACTAACTGATCGAGTGCCTGACTGCCTCACTCACCGAAACTACTGCTCGTAGAAAGCTGAATTTTGGCATGTAGGTTTCTTGGAGAGTATAGATGGGGAAGCACTATGAGAGGATTTTCCGAAATCCCTACGGGAACGGTTAAAACGGTATATGCGCGTACGAAGTCGCGGGCAAATCTATACTAATATTATAAAGAGGTAAAGTTTGTGAATTTGTGGGTGTGTTAGTTTGTGAGGTTGTAGGAGATCTCAGGATATACTGAACCGATTTTGAAAATTCTTTTACTAATAAATAACTGAAAGCCACATTATTTGTGAGTGTATAGGAGGGCCACGTGTCAGCAACATAAAAACGATAATTATTTCCTGAGTCTTCTTCGCCTTGTTTCATCCGTGAAAGACTCTGAATCAACTCCAGAGACCCAGCGTGACAAACAAGCGCACTATTTTACTTTTAATAATTTCAGTTTAGATTTAAGTGTGCTAACGTTGGACTCCGATTCATCATCTCTACTGAAAGACGTCCGCTGCTGGACATAGGTCTCCCCAGCGCCGTCACCGCAAAGTACATCATCTTCATATCGCCGTATGGTGTCGGCCGGTGCCGTAGAATGGACAGCAGCGATCACTGTAAATGTAAAAAATAACACCAAACACTGCGATATGCCAAGCGTGGCGATTATGGCAACCCCCCTCCCTTTTGGGGGAGGCCTATGTCCAGCAGTGGACGTCTTTCGGCTGTTTGTTATGATGATGATGATGACTTCGAGCCGCCCTTGTGTATGGGAGTCACACGAGAAAGTTTCCAAAACGACTTTCCAACGCAATGGGGGATGATGACGCACCAGATTCTTTGCGTTCCGCGATTTCATGAGACAGAACTGAATTTTTCGGGTAGAAATACTAAGCTAAAATAGTTGGCAAAATAAATAATTGTTAATGTGGTTTACATCGCTATGGTGATAAATCCTGCTGTCCCCATCAGTTGGCTTCCAAGGTCTGCAGATTGTCGACTTATTCATTAGGTCGTCAGCCTGAGTGAGTCAGTTGACCAGAACAAAAACAGGCAAAACCAGAAATCTTTATTACCTGTAGATACCTACAGATTTAATGAGGAAGAAAACCCAACACGAAAACAGTGGCCTCCTCAAGTTCCTCCGACGTCCGCAAAATTTTAATCAGAGTGTTCTACTAATTTTCAAGCAACGTTGGCATTCGCATCTTTCTTCTTTTTTTCTTTTTAGGGTTCCGAATAAAAAACGGAACCCTTATAGGATCACTCGGGTGTGTCTGTCTGTCCGTCTGTCACAGCCAGTTTTCTCCGGATCCACACGACCGATTCTGTTGAAATTTGGTACACATATGGACTTCTGTGACCCAAACACGGACGCGTTACTTAAACTATTACTATTTTTAGTAAGGGGGTCACTTTTGGGGAAAAATAGAAAATTACAAAAAAAGTTTTTTGTACTATATCGTATGACATACTAAATGAAAGGGCTTACTGTAAGGTTTTTAATTTTATTTTTTGATAATTTTAAAATAAATGGTTTTGAAGTTATTTAAGAAATTAGATGAAAAATGAACATTCCCCCTCCATGATCTCCGAATCTACTGAGCCCAAAATTGTGAAAAAAAATGGAGATAATAGATCTTTACCTATAGATTACAGGAAAATTTATAAGATTTCTACAATTTTAAAATAACATGTAAAAAAAATTAAATTCGTTCGGAACCCTTTGCACGCGAGTCCGACTGGCACTTAATAATGACCAGTATTATTAGGGTACCGTACCTCAAAAGGAACAACGGAATCCTTATAGGATCACTTTTTGTCCGTACAAATTCAACTTAAAACTGCAGTCCCTTGAAGCTGAAAAATCAAATTTCTAAGTTCAAGTAATAAAAAGATATGTATAGGGTATTTACAATGGACCTAGAACTATGCAATTTGGCCAGTAATACTGTCTTATTCTACAAAAATAGGAATAGATCTGAAAACTATACCTACATTTGTAATTAAATCATAAAATATAGTCTTTAATACTTATGAACCTCCAAATTCGTACGGAACCCTCGGTGGGCGAGTCCGACTCGCACTTTTTGATCTCAGTCGCTATCTGTCAAAAATTTATGAAAACCAAGGCTTTTTTGACTCACTGCTGCTCTCGATTAAGCTTCCACCTAAAATGTTAATTTTACAAAATATCAGGAACGAACATAACAGATACGATGCAAATACAAAACTCATGCATTCTAAGATTCAACACACATATTAAATGTCACCGAGCGGGTATTTCCCTTTTTAGGTTGCTATACTTACCTACATGAATCCATTAAAATCTTGGTCAGGAAAAAGCAAAAAACATTAGCCATAATTTAACAACAATAATTAACAAACAACATTAACAACCGGCTTTTAAATGCTAATTTAGTCAATAGGAATTTAATTTATTTGACAACGTAAATTTTTGCTAATAAATTCAAGAAGTCACGTGTTTGTTACATCGAGATTAAGGCTGCGTTTCCAGCAGAGACGAAGAACCGATAGAATAGCTTCATACACCTAACCTCGCTCAGCACAAGCGACACATCCCTCGCTGCGCATTCTAGCCCATCCCTGGTCGAAACGCATCCCTAATACAGTCAAGGGAATTGCTTATCAATTACAAAAATAATTCCAATGAATTGAAACTTTATTGAGCTGAACTACTAACATATCACATTGACGAAACCAATAGAACTTGTGATTTAAAACGTGTAAATGTTAATTAACTCTTAGTTGAGAAACCTCTTGCCGCAGTCAAGGCCGATATTGTTTTTTTTTTTATTTTGGTTATATTTTTATGGACTTTTGAAAAATACAAAAAATATTTCTTCATCAACAATTAATTTCTCTGAAGTGACTGTACTCTGATTGGAAGCAGAACTCATGGATGTGTGATGATTTGTTAGGCGATAATTACAAACGTTGTGTGGTGAGCAGATGAAACAAGCGCTAACGTGGCCGACGCTAACTACCATATCACAGCGCCGTACTAACCACATGCTTGTCTGTCTGTTTGTTTGTTATGAACCCTAAGCGTCGTAACGTCATTTTGCACCAAATCTATCTCGGGTATATTTTTTTTACACGAAAACGTACTTCTCTTAAAAGAAGTACATTTTCCTGTAAAAAAATATCATCATCATAACAGCCGCAAGACGTCCACTACTGAACTTAGGCCGCCCCAAAGACGTCCACTACTGAACTTAGGCCGCCCCAAAGACGTCCACTACTGAACTTAGGCCGCCCCAAAGACGTCCACTACTGAACTTAGGCCGCCCCAAAGACGTCCACTACTGAACTTAGGCCGCCCCAAATAAAAAAAAGGGTTATGATCATTTTCAACTACCTACCTATGAAAATGATAGTGAGCATATTTTACCGTGACGTCTACTTGCATGAAGTAGCCTGTGACACTCAGCGTAGCTTTAATGAATTCTAGTAGTAATCGTAATAGTACGGTCAGAGATAACCTCCTATGAAAAATCAGTTTTGAATCCCATCTATTATAGAACACTGGCCAAGTGCGAGACGGACTCGGGCGTAAAAGGTTCCGAACCAATTATTTTTTTTTTAACATGTTAGTTAACATCACAGACTTCTTATAGGTTTTCCTATAATTTTTAGGTAGGTATAGGACTAGAAATTATCTGCATTTTTTTTTTTCAAAATTTTAGGCGCAGTAGTTTCGGAGATAAGGGGGAGAATGGTAATTTTTGGTCTAATTTCTTGAATAACTTCAAAACTCTTTATTTTATTATTATTTAAAAAATATATACCTATAATTTAAAACCCTTACAGCAAGCCCTTTCATTTGCTATGTCACACAATAGTTTGTTTTTTTTTTTCTAGTTTGTCCTCCAAAAGTGACCCCCATTATCAAAATTTATTTATTCACGGAAAGCTGACTTCTGTGACTCAAATACGGATGTATTTAAGTCACAGAAGTCAGTCCATATGTATACATTATGGACTTCTGTGACACAAACACGGACGCTGGACCGAATCTGTTGCTGAAAATATTTTGTTATACCAAATTTTAACAGAATCGTTCCAGTAGATCCGGTGAAAACTGACACTCTGACAGACGGACAGACGGCCAGACAGACAGACACCCGAGTGATACTATAAGGGTTCCGTTTTTGACGGATGTTCGGAACCCTGAAAAAGTGAAGTAAGTTTGGGCGAGCAGTCTTGAAATAATTTGACAGTCGCACACTACACTAGGTCAACTGTAAACGTAAGACAATAGGAACTTTAATATCTTTCTTCTGTAGAAAACTGTACTATTATTTTGCGTAGGCGCTACCATAAAGTATAACAATATGAATCATGAGAAGGCACACGTTTTGATCACGTTTTGAAGAAAAGCTTCGGTACACACTTGCGGTATTAATACGTGCAAATGAGATTTCTAGAATGTTGGTGTTTGTAGTTGTATCATGGAAGCTGTGGTGTAGGTACGTAGCGAACGGTTGAACGTAAATAGGTATAGAACAAAATCATCATCATCTGCCTAGCCTTTTCCCAACTATATTGGGGTCGGCTTCCAGTCAAACCGGATTTAGCTGAATACCAGTATTTTACGTGGAGCGGCTGCCTACAAGACCTCCATAACCCATTAACTGGGTAACACGGGGCTTCATAGCGAGAATGGAGTCAGATTTACTGGCTTCTGACTATCCGTAAGGTCAACAAATGACAGCCGGGACCAACGGCTTAACGTGCTTTCCGAGGCACGGAGGAAACTCGGTATATAAAGATGGTTACCCATCCACAGACCAACCTTGGTAAGCTTTGAAGATCGACCCGTGCGGCTGTTATTATCTAGCAATAGTAAATATAGAATAATATATGGATACTTAATCAATCGGTATTACCAGTGTTATACAGTATGGATACCTATGACATACATATTTAAATAAATAAATATAATTATGCAATAATTTTAAGGGGTCATTGTACTCATCATTGTGAACAACTGTCACTACGGGACCAACGCGAAAAAAAAATCGACTGCTCCATACATTTGTTTGCGCATAACTCGACTAAA
The DNA here is from genome assembly GCA_950371165.1 of Lacanobia oleracea. Lineage (NCBI taxonomy): Eukaryota > Metazoa > Arthropoda > Insecta > Lepidoptera > Noctuidae > Lacanobia > Lacanobia oleracea. Next base: position 2,293,890 of record OX493385.1, read on the forward strand.
TGTACTGAACAGCTGACTATTGTTTTGGGATTTCGTTGTTGGTCCCATGGTAAAAGTTGATTTGTACAATGATGAGTACAATGACCCCTTAAGATTATTGCATTATGCTACCAAAACATGTCGTCGACTTGTACCTGCCTACCTGCCTACCTGCCTACAGGAAAAATCGCAATAATTGTCGCTGTCGGAGATATCTTATGCAGATTTATTTAATGACGCTCTTACGAAAAGGTAAAGAGTTAACAAAACCAAACGTACAATGTCGTGGCCAGCCATGAATATTATTTAGCAATAAACATATCGTAAACCAGCTCACTAAAATAACTCGACATTTAACACGTGATTGTACTACAGTACAATACTCGTACATGTGCAAATAGTTTAAAAATAATCCCGTCTATCTGTCAACATTCTGGCAATATTTTCTCTTGGTATGAAACAATCCGTCACGTGTCGGGCCACGTTAGCGGACGACGATCCGAGCTGCCGGCGACGAGTCGGATCCGTCTGATCCGGCCGGCAGTGGGCCAACACATGCTGGCACCCGAAACTAACAGGAGAACACAGACGTGCTAGATAACAAGATTAGTTAGGTTACAGCTGGCGTATCGAGGGTCCTCTATCGATCAGTCAGTCGTCATCACATCTAAGTCAAAGCTGTCCATGAGGGCTACTGTTTTTGTACTCCCCAGTTGGCGCCACTGTCGAGTAGTCTAGAGTGAATAGGTTACTTCTAGGCCAGCTCCATCTTCGACCACATCATCGCTTACCATCCGGTGAGATAGTGGTCAAACGCATGCCTATCAATTGCAAAAAAAAGGTCCTTTAAATCAGAGCTTTAATTAAAGTTGTTATTACGCGCATGTGAACGAAATTAGGATGAAAATAAAAAATAAAAATCAAAACAAATACTTAAGTAAATAAACTCGCGTCAGTACCCAACGATCAGTGAATTTGACATTTAAAACCTCACGTTACACTTGCGCCTCTAGCGGTGAATTCAAACGCAATAGGCCTCATTGGTGTGGCGACACCCTTAGGCAGCGATTGCTCTCGTTCCAGATGCCACATCAGATGTTGGAGACTAACAAACACACTTCATTTGGGCAGTTTCAGACTGCTTCCTGCAAAAGCAGCTTTCAGCACCCAAGTGCGCTGAAGTTGGTTGGTTAAAATCTCATATTCTAGCTGATCCATACAAACGTAAGGGACTCACCAGAGAATGGGCAGCAGCATTCTCTGTAAAACGCAAAACCATGCATCCCCCCCCCCTTTAGAGAGAGGCCTTTGTCCAGCAATGAACGTATTTCGGCTGATGTGATGATGATACAAACGTTCAGGACCTGTCACCATTTGTACAGAAATATCGTAGGATAATTACTTTCTTTGTTACCAGATTTTCTAATAGTCTAGTCATTTTTTTTTAATTTTTCATTCCCTAAGAACCTTATTCGGACTATTAAGCACATTCCTACACAAATTAATAATATTGAAGTGTGTGTTTGTAATTTCAAACAACAGGTTTAACAAAATGCATGTAAATACAAGCACTTCACCTGCGACTGTATCTGCACAGGTAAGTACAAATGCTACGCGGACAAAATGCCACTTGTCTAGAACTCTAGAGCATCTCATCAGTTCAATCGCTCGCGCCACGCCAAAACAGTCGATGTTTGGAGTGGTTGATACGCGGATGTAGCATTGAAATATACCTGTTTCCTTTGATTCAATAATTAAGTACTGGCAACCCGGGCCTCCTCGCGGTAAGCAGCATATATCGGGTGAAAAACACACCCTTAACAGTAACGAAAACCATATCCATCCTACCCATGAAATCGCATCATCTGTGACAACACTTTGGTTAACAGAACAACATGTCTTAAACAAACAGACACTCGAGCGGTCCTATAAGGGATCCATTTCTCCTCACGGACATTCGGAATCCTAAAGGAGCGCTACCTATGTGTAGTGCGCCAAGTAAATTCAGTTTCATTATCAATTTGTTCAGGGTAGAAACTTTGAAGTGGTCCTAGAGATAGCGCGGCGACGGCGCGCCGCCGGAATGTCCTCGACAAACAACACAACACAATAGTGGGTTCAATGAACTGCATGGAGGAAGCTAGTCTACACATTGTGTCAGACAGGGTATTCATACTAAGATACCTAAAACTGTACCAGAAACGTGACATTCACTTTCACCCCCTTGATTCAAGTCAAGGCTACGCCATTCACACTGAGATATTCCTAGGAACTGCTGTTCCGAATAAAATTGCCCATTGTGTCACATTCTGTAATCTCTTCTAACTTTTCTGTAACTTAAGTAAATGGACGACCAAAATAAAAAGTTTTCTATTCTACTGTAGACTCACAACTGCCTTAAATACAAGTAAACGTAATCAAGACTTAGTGCGAAGATAGTCTGAGGAATATTTAAAAGTTTTCCTGTAGCAAACCTCCTTCTCACATGACCTTGTTCAAAAAACAGTGTGCTGTAGGTGTACCGCATGACCTTTTCCGTCATTTTCGTCAGGGTATTATGTTGTATCCTCAAGCCCGAGACACAAGATATATTATTATTTGTATTCCAAAGACAACTTTATAGATGACTGTTTTGTTAAAAGCATAGCGAATTATTTGTATGCAGTGCGAATGTTGCATGGCGAATGTCTGATTTGTGCTTTTACAAATTTAAGGAAACCACTCGTTTATCGGCTATTTAGTGCACACATAGGTAACTATGTTATTAGTGACAGATTTCGTAATTTTAAGAAGCGTTCGTTTTCGCCTTGAGAGGCACAGTAACAATCTTTTAAAATCAGCTGATGATGAGATTATTGAGACTTGAATTTGATCGCTTTTTTAAGTACCCTTCTAATTGCCAAAATTATAATTGTGCTTATCAATTTTAAATGAGTGTTAACATAATTATTATAGTTGCCTACTTGATTCCTTTAATAACTCTTCAGGAATTTGACCAATCTCCACTTTAAGTATGAGAGACTATAAGTCAGAAGTAATCATGCCATAACTCGTGAAGTTCAATCGTTACTGCAGTGTAAGATTCCGCTCCAACGTTATAATAACCAGTTTTCTTAACCTATCCGATATCGGACAAGGGTCTGCTTCATACCTCTTGGAGACAATCGATACCATTGAAGGCTAAAAGTGATTTATAATATAAATACTGATTATTAATGAGGCCGCCATGCGATGGCATTGGCTGCTTGAAAGTCGTGGGTGTGCGACAACCTCGACAACAGTTAACGAATTCACCATTATGCTAAATGTGACGGTTAGACACATCTTGGCACATTTTATATGGTGTCTCTCAAAGCTTTTCTATTTAACATGATGTATGTATAGTTTAACCGGGCCTAAACCCATTTTATATGTCCCTCAATAAACGCATTTGGTAAATAGGTAGGCACTAAGCAAACAGGGCCATGTCAAATCGTAAATTTGGCGCCAAAATAAGTAGGTACATCAGAACATCGCGCCTGCGCCCAGAGCGGCGCCGATTTTTTGTATAAAGTAATCAGAAAAAGAAACAAATACTGAAAGTCACCTTTCTTTAAAAAAAAATAAACTATTTATCATTGGAATATTTTGTGAGAGACGCAACTAATCACTTCGCTGAAAGAAAACGCTCCGGACTATAGTGAGTGCGCGCGCACTTGCGCAGGCGCAGCCCCGTCGGGCGCCAGTTATTACAAGATCGAGGCGACGTAGACAAACACACCCACTTTCCTCTTACGTGTCGCCGGAGAGTGAGAATGTATCGCCTCGACGTTCTTAACATAGAATAGTTCTGCGTCACTCCCTCCCGGCTTCCGCCCTCGAGGAGGAAAGTGCTGCAAATCGCAAATAGCACCAGCCGATAAAGTTTATTGACTTGAGGAATACGATCCCTAACTTTGCACCAAGAAAACACAAAGTTCTCTAATGGATCTGTCATGCCTTTTTGGTATTACGGATAGAACTTTTATTTGCATGTACCTAATTTTCCTATTCGCAATCAAAAGGCATTTATTCAAACTAGGCTGAAAATCAGCATTTTTTGAACGACAAAATTTACATGAATGAAGACAGTCCCCCAAATCGCCCGCCCGTCACCACTTCCTAGTGTTTTAGCTGGGAAGAAGAAGTGGCCAACAAACTCCCCAGCAACACAACAGACTGTCTGTTTAGTTTGAAAAATTTGAATTTATATTATAGTATTATTCAACATTTTATGATAGATATAGAACATTAAATTAAATGAAGAGCTCGTGGCCAAATAATAACAGCCGCACGGGTCGATCTTGAGTGTTAAGCAACGCTTGCCAAGGTTGGTCTGTGGATGGGTGACCGTCTTAACATAACGAGTTTCCTCCGTGCCTCGGAAAGCATGTTAAGCCGTTGGTCCCGGCTGTCATTTGTAGATCTTTGGCAGTCGTTACGGATTGTCAGAAGCCAGTAAATCTGACTCCAGTCTTGCCAAGATGTACCTTGTTACCCAGTTTAATGGGTTGTGGAGGTCTAGTAGGCAGCCAGCCGCTGCACGTAAAACACTGGTATTCAGCTGAATCCGGTTTGACTGGAAGCCGACCCCAATGTAGTTGGGAAAAGGCTAGGCAGATAATAATAGAACATTTAAATTAAATAGCACATGTCAGCCAGCACACATTATCCCAACAACTAAATATGAAACAATGATAAAACTAATTATATGTAGAGGTAATTAAATAAGCAAACTCAAGCATACCATAGTAATCAAAATGAGCCTCCAGGGATAAATGGCGTGCCCGCTTACATGTGCAACAATAGAATTTTAACCATAAGCTGTAACCCAAAGTCACAAGTGATAAACTAGGAACATCGCAGTTAAATTATAACACTTAAAAGTTATAACAATAAAACCACCGTCAGCAAGACGACCAGTCACCACGAGCAGCAATTATCGCTAAAATCGTATAGCTTGGTAATAAAAAGTATGAAAAAAATCCCATCACATCGTTCATTGAAATTCAACCGGTATCTGGCTGGGTTTTCCGTAAAAGAATATAAAAGTAATTAATTTTTTTTAAATCCTAATTGACGCGACTGCCTACTTAATGTTTGAAATGAAAGAGGAAAACCTCGAGATTTTCCTGCATTCTTTATAAAAACCTTGTTAAAACCCAAGCGTACGTACGTACCCACAAAGTATGTGATTTATGGACGTAATAAAAAGTACAGCTAGTGCTAGACGATCTTCAAGTTCATTCAAGATTTTTTGTAAAAATTTGATCCATTCTAATATTATAAAGAGGAAAGATTTTTTTTGTTTGTTGGTTCCGTATAGAACCCGAAACTACTGGACCGATTTTAACCATTTTTTCATAATGGAAAGCTTAATTACCAGGAAGTAACATAGGCAATAATTTTATTTTTGTAAAAAAATTGAGCTCGGAAAAATAAAACTCGAGGGCGAAGTGCTATTAGACTATTAAATTCTAGAACACTCAGTTTTTCAGTTGCAGGGTGTAAATATTATCCTAATAACAGATGGTTCGTACTTACAGGGCATTACTACTACACGGTAAAACTGAACGAAAATATACATTTAATGTGTCCCCCTTTTAGCATCTACACTGTTATACTATTTATTGATACTTATTACTATTACACATGAGCGGAAAATTATTTAGCTAGTGGGTGCCCAAATAGGGAAAATTATTGATTACTTTGCCACTAGAGGCTACTCGTGTTGTTTGTTAGCCAATTGAAACTGGAGTGTTTATCAAAACGTTATCACGCAAACAAAATATTTTAATGTAAACATTGCAGGTGGATATAAGTTATTCCCTCGGCTTCTCATCATATTAGACGAAAGACGTCCACTGTCCGTCCGCGACCCGAGCAAGGTCATCGGTCCACCTCGTCGGAGGCTGCGCCAGCGTTGCGTCTTCCGGTACGCTGTTCCATTGGCTTCTAATGTAAAAGAACTTAGCCTATGCCCCAACGAACAAAGAGTTTTGCAATTGTTTAGTACTTCCAGAGACTATTTTACTAACATGTATTTCCCTCTTTCCAATATTAGTTATGAGATTATTCGTACATTGATATACATGTAAGTCGAATCATAACCTACTACGAATCCAAGCTACAGCTAGTCTATACGAATTTACTCAGAAAGGCTTCAATAGACGATTTGATCATGTTTTTATCATGTAAATTGTTCGTTCTGTATTTAACTGAGGAATTTTAGAAAAAAAATAAACTCGTGTCGTCGACTACCGCATCACACTTAGCCGTCACCATCGCAAGCTGAGCCCGAGCTCATGATCACACGTCTGCTATTCGGCCCTTCTCTATACATAGCAACTTCGCTATTTCTCATTAACTTTACCAAAACACTGGCAAGCAATAATGTGAGGTGATGCACGTCGTGACGTCACCGCGGTTCTGCCACATCCCTGTTAATTTCATTACTACTCCGCAATACTGGTGTCCTTGATCGTTCACTAATGCGCATCACTTTATAGGCATGCCTCACTTTACTGCCTCTTGTAATTGTAATGAGAATCGTGAAAATACTGACTGTTAAATTTTTACGATTATGGCTGGCCAATAGAAATGGTAGGTACCTGTAGTCAGAAAAGTCAGAGATTATGAAGTGACCTCAAACTCGTGACATTCTGTCAGCGGTATCGTGGCGATGGCGATTGTCAAAACGTCAAAATGTATGGGGTTGACAAACGTTGTCGAAATATTACGTGATCGTATGCACTGATTGACTGGCACTCTGGCACTTTGTCTAGAAACTGGCGTTTTAAACTCAGACGACATTTCTAGAATAAGTCATTATTCGCCGAATCCCCTCTGACCACCCAATGAACACATGTCACAGCACTAGGTGGCGATTCTGTATAGTACACTGCTATATTCGTTTTGCACTTACCACGCTGAGCACGGTACCTATCAAGTGGCCCTCGTGTGAAGAACTATATACAACATTTTATACGAGGCAATCGATGCTTCCTTTACACGAAAACCATCGTGGTCATGTCTGAACATAAACAGTGTAAACGTCCCCACTACCCACTGCTGGTACACAGATCCTGGTGACGAGGAAACAGTCGCCGCTTAGCGCGAGGTAAATGTTTCAATGTGGCTGAGACGCAAGCAGGCCTGAGCATCACAAGGAGGCCCCAATTTCAATATCACACAATCTTACTTATGAATGAATCAATTCTGCGCAGTATTTCCGACCATTCTGGAAGCACTAAGGAAAAGCCATGATCTACTTAGTATGAAGTAAACAACACATAAATTACGAATAAATCTGATGAATAAGTCGGAATGTCAGATCATCGGATGATCGTCACAAATCAGAGTGAACTGGTGTTAGATGTAAACCGCGCTGCTTCGACCACAGAGCGCAGCCCGAGCTTGTATGTTACCGCTATATAGGCTTCTTCTATGTACATCTCGATCTTCCCGTTATTATATAAGTGGCGTGTTTTTCGTACCCCCTGATGAATAAAAAGTTTAGATGGCTTTAAAGGAAACGAGTCCAAATGCGTACCACACTTTCTACAACAGTCCGAAACAAATTGAAGAAATCTTAATCCACACCTTCTTATGCTAAAAGGAATGTGGGCGGATAGACTTAGTATGTAAAAAGACATATTTCGAGGTTTGGCTGTAGACTGTTTCCTCCTGCAATATTGGAGCGATTTAAAAGATGTTTCACAAACTGAATAAAAAAGATGTATACTGTGTCCCTGTGTTTTTCTTTTATTTTTAATAGTTGCCAAATTTTTATACTAGGGCTCTGTTAACAGCGGTTTATCGGACAGTTTTGAGCATTTTTTGAGGGTTCTATTGCTTATACGGTTAGTTTATCATCAAAAAGGAAAACATAGGGATACAGTATATATTCTTCTTATTCAGTTAATGAAATATCTTTTAAATCGGTCCAATATTGGAGGAGGAAACAGGTGAAAGCCAAACCTCGAATTATGATTTGTTGCATACAAGCAATAAACGTGTTGTTCAACCGTCAAATGAAGGCATTGCCGACCGCACTCCGCAGAAAACCCCAATGAAAATACATCATTTATAATGAATGATGGATGGCAATGTTTATCTAGTCTGGCATTAAGCAGTAATTACATTGTCCAATTTGCTATGTCTTTGTCTTGGCTGCCATTAAAAATTAAATGATGAAAACGTCCTTGTAGTATCCAAGAAATTACTTCCATTCAACTTAAAAATACAAATCAAGATAATAGTACCTAATAGTACTACAATCGTATTTTACTTGTATTTGATTGGCAATAAAATGCATCCGCATAGGTACATGCATGCGTCGCGAAATCAATTATTATAGTAGGTTGCTATATTTTTATTTATATGTTTCAATACTGGAGTAAGTGGCTATAACTGGCTGCCTGTGGCCTGTGGTCGCCAATTGTATTGTCACATATTAGTAATTGACCCCACAGTGTGATGATATCGGCTTCACCAGATATGTTTCGCTCTTGGTCTAAGTATGCGCCTCTTACACGAGGTACTTGTTGCATCTATTTGTTTTACCAACCGATCGCTAATGAGGGGATATTGCAGGGTGGATGTCATGCTCGACAGAACTTGGCAATTGAGACTTGTCTGCCTGGCAAGCAAGCAGTTAGATCTGCATTGTTATTCTGTAAACAGCTCATTGTGAACATTTTTGTACGTGAAGTTAGCTTGAAGTAAGCTGTCAAACCCCTTAGGAGGAATGACACTACATCATACTCACTTTGCTTACATTTACAGCTGGTGAAAGGTGAAATAACAGTTCACTACACCCTCACTTCACTTGTTTACACATTGACATTTAAACTGGATCAACTATCTGCATTCTGACCAGTAACACCCGTTCCCAAATGTCTAACCGGATAATAGACACTGTTGCTAAGAAGTAAATGATACCTGCCGTTAGTAGCTCTATCTCTCCCGTTTAGTCCTCCAACCTTGCACAACCGAATTCATACGGAAATGCACGAAACCTCAATGTGGATCAAACCTGCGCTTGGGTTGCACAACGGCCGCGAGGCGCGTGTGTTGAGCACTCGAGCCTATATGCATAAACTTTGAAACATTCGCAAATGGTGCGCCCGCGCCGCGCGCCGCCAGCTGAGATGACAGATCGGCTAGACAGACAGTCCAGCCGCACCACCTGCTACTTGTAGTACCTACCTATAGGTGGATAGATGTCAATCACATGGTATCACTCAATTCTTGTAGATTTTAGATTCACATTCTCTCTTCTTCGCTACGTATCGGTAGAAGTGTATTTTTTGTTGTACCTACTGGCATACTATTTCATTGCTTAATGATGGAAACCAGCATCCAAATTAAATTTCAAAATAATTTGAACTATCATCTTCTGCCCTAATGTCAAACAGTGGAAAATTTGATGTTAGGTAACAAACATTATTTTCCACTGTTATTGGATTCGTTAGAAGTGGAACCAATGTGTTTATTAGCATGTCTTAAGAGGCTAGTCTTCGGAAGGTTCTAGAGAGACACGCCACCGGTCTTTTTATAGATGTAAGTATGCTTACATCATGATAACAAACAGATATTAATATTTTCTGTATAATTATTACTTGAGAGTGCCAAGAATGTACACAACACACGATGTGTATTTATGAAAAATATTGGCTACCACTAGCAGTTCGCGACTATAAAATAATAATTTACTGTCCCATAAACGACTGAACGTTAACGGTAGAATGAGGGTAGGTGCTACTTTCTTCTGCTGGCTCCTATATCTGATCTTTATCACCTAGTTCTTCTTCTTCTATTCGAGTCGGTGGTTAACTCTTTAGATGGTTTTCATCACCAACTGGTCATAAGTTCTGCCTTGCTGATAGTGCATTGGCCAAAGGTAAATCTAGGATTCCTTGCCAGGTTCTGAAACCGGAACCCCTGTTTAAACAACTGGAGCGTAAGAAGCAATATCTCAGTAACGTTAACAATAACACAGAACTAATCAGCACAACTATTACGGAAGTAGCGAAGGACTTGCGCACACGCACGCCACCTACCGACGCGGGGCGTGTCCACAACACTACGCTGGTGGCCGCATCATCGATATAACTATGTTCCCACAGCTGAGCCCCAGGTTCCCACACGCCTTCTCTCTAAGAGAAAGAATGGTCCAACTTCTTCTGTTTTTCGAACCGATGACCTTTGGAGGTGGCCGCATCAGTGGCATTAATTGGGTCCTCGATGCAGGTTTAAGGGCACTTGGGGCTCTCCAACATGTAGGTAATATTTTGGTCGCAGGCACCGCACTCACATTTGGTGTCAAGCGGGTCCGTAGAACCCCACTTTGCCAAGTTGTATTTGCAGCGGCCTTATTGGTTGCGAAGTAACCACACGGGTCCAGTGCTGGTTGGTGATATCACAAGTTACAAGCTGGTGAACTATATGCGAGCTATTTTAGTTCACACAGCGATTTATGGGTTAATAATGTTAATATACGGCGCCTCGTGCCTGATATTGGCAATGACCTATCGAACGGTTTCGGATATTTGATATAGATTTTTGAACATGTCCGGTCGTGTGTTTGTTGGGCTAGTATTAGGATGCAAGTTGGTTCTTCATCTCTTGAGCTAACCTGGCCAATGTTGCTTGATGTTCGAAACATGAAGGGTTGACAGACAAATTGGCCCTCATTTTTCGTACAGAGGGAAAATTTGTGAATGATAACGGTTAGGAACACTCCTGCTTGGTTTTTATTACCCTGATAGGAATCACTTTGTTTTTCTTCTGTCAGTCTGTTCCCGAGATATAGGTATCTCGGGAACGCGTGAAGGTATCGAGTTGAAATTAAAACCTTATACTCAAATCTACAGTCCATTGAAGCTGTGAAAAAATCAAGCTTCTAAGTTAACGCAATAAAAGATACGGCCGTTTTTGCCGCAAAAAACGTATATTTCGACACTCAAGGGAATCAAAATTTATAGGGTGGTTAGTTCCCGTTGACCTACGTTATACTACAAGTATAGAAAAAAGAAAACTGTACATTTGTAATTAAGTCATAAAAAATATAGTCTTTATTTAAAAGTAATTTGTATAGAACCCTCGGTGGGCGAGTTCGACTCGCACTTGTCCGGTTTTTTTTTATGGCCGAGAAAAGAAAAACCCTTATTAATTAGAGCAAGGTTAGTCAGTTGATAACGCCAAAATAGATGGCTCTTTTCCGCTATTCGTGATACCATGGAGCCGCGCTCTAGGTGCAGCGTAGCATTCGAAGGACTACAAGTTGTATTCCGCGTTCATTGCTTGAGCACTTTATTATAGGAATCATTCACTGACCATAATTATCTGTAACAAAGATTTTTTGTTGCTGAGTCACCCTATACTTTAAACCAGTTCTGACTTGTATGTAACAATTATTTTCTGATTAAACTAGACCCTCGCCAGGTGTTAATAGGTGAGCCAGTATGTATGTATGTATAGGTGAGTATCACCGTCGTAACCTCCAAAACGATTGCACGGAATTGGACAAGGTTACCTACGTACATTTTCTGGGTGATATTTTATATATTCACTAGCTTCTGCCAGCGGCTTCGCCCGCGTGGTCCCTAGGGAACATACTCCCGGGATAAAAGGTAGCCTATGTCCTTTTTCAGGCTCTAGACTATCTGCGTACCAAATTTCATTTAAATCGGTTCAGTAGTTTTGGCATGAAAGCGCGACAGACAGACAGACAGAGTTACTTTCGCATTTATGATATTAGTAAGGACTATCGAAAGTTACCTAAATAATATGCAGCTTTAGTTGTAAAGGCGCTATCAATCACCTTGTTCAAAAAACTAGATTATATTATAGTTATAGCCTTCACAATATGTTGATTAGGTACCTACGTTTAAGATTCATTAAAAAAAACTTATTAGAATGACGATGTCCTCGCTTGCTCTTTAATTAGATGGGTAACCTAACGCAATGAGCTTGGGAAAAACTAAGGTAACTAAGTAATTTATTTACTGTATTATTGTCTGAATAAAACAGCAAGTTCTAAGAAATGTGTCTAAGAACAAATCGATATGGTGTTAGGAAATGCCAGTGTTTAACCGATCTCATCGGAATGTGCTTACTGCAATGAGTTATATATATATGTAGCGGCTTCAATGCCACCACAAGAAAAACCAACGGAGCAAATCTACATCGGAACAAAAAAACGAACCGCGATGCCATCTATCCAACAAGCAGTGAACTAAAATCCTGCATCACGTAATTAGAGTTTACCGTGCGATTTGAACATTTACATCAGCCCGAATTTCAACTATCGGAAAGTTTCCCACACCGGACCAACAACCGCCCGGTCGGAGATCCTTCCTTTTCAATGGAGGTTTGCGAGACTTTACTCTCTGTACCGTCTACCTTCATGTACTTGTGTAAAACCGGGAACTAATCTATTGTACTAACTGTATGGAGGCAATGTGATTAGAGAAAATGGCAAATAACCCATGATTCTTAAACACTGCACTAGCTTTGAAGGTATGTTGCTATTGCTATGCTATTGGGCAATTCGGCTGCAGGTTTAAAATTATCCTATGCATGTCCTATAACAAGGTATGGTTTTCCCCTTTTGCAGTGTGTCTACCTATTGCAATTTAATTATACAGAGTGACTTTTATTTATTTGGCGATCTTTCTGGGGGAGACTCAGGAATTTGAAAAGAGTTTCAATGGAAACATATCTAAAGCATGGAAAACACAACAATAACAGAACAAAACAAACAATAGAACGGGTTATTATGCTCGCTACCAACTAGACAAAATCCCATTGTGAACGTTGTTTATCTACATCTACACTAATATTATAAAGAGGAAAGATTTATATATTTGTAACGAATTTAAAACACAAAATACGGGCTTCGATTTCAAAAATTCTTTCGCCATTAGATTGCCGCCTAATGATCCCTGAATAACAAACGCAGTATCTATTACTAAAAAAATAGAGATCTCTACGAAAATTGTAATATGTACCAAACCTGCGCGAACGAAGTCACATCAGTGAAATATTGCTAATACTAACAGCCATTCTGTGTACTATGGTTGCAGTATGAGAACCGTCTTTCTTTGATAAAGAAAACATGTAGCACTTTCTCTAAACATACGCTAAGCGTCATCATGTTTTACTAGAGCGGAAAGATAAGCTCAATGGCACATCAGAATAATTACCTACCCTATAATAGTAGTCAGCGCTAACAAAACCAACAAACAAATGATAGTTACAGACTGTACTGCAACTCATCAGGGTTTCGAGATGGAAAAGTAGTTCATATAGGAACAAATTTTAACACCTTAATTCCCCTATTATTCAAACGGTAAGTACTCGTACCTAGAGAGAGGGCAGAGCCCTCGCATTTAACACTCAAAAGATATCAGCCACTTGAGGGACAAATGCCAAATATTTAGGGAAGGCATTCTTGACAGATTGCGAATGAGACGTTAAGGTGAATGCTCCAGGGTAGGCCGCGAAATTCAAATATTTTTATGTTTTTTGCAATTTGCCGGTCAGTGTGAAGCTGTATGTAGACCAAATACGATCCGCGACCGTAACGCGTATTTATCTAAAGAATTATAACCATTTTAATCATCAATATAGCCCTCTAAGTTCATGTAGCTCGACAGAATGATTATTTCTGAAATATTCATTCTGTCGAGCTACGGATCGTATTTGGTCCACATACAGCTTCACACTGACCGGCAAATTGCAAAAAACATAAAAATATTTGAATTTCGCGGGCTACCCTGGAGCATCCACCTTAAGAATTAGCAGAAATGACCCTTTGGGGTGACGAATTCTATAAAAATCACACAACTCTCCTACCAAGCCAAAAATCTAGAAACCCGAACGAACCATAAGATTGGCCACATACCTTATAAGAACCTACCAACTCTCCGTGAATTATCTTGTAATCTCAGCACGTTTACGTACAAAATAAGGTAAACGTAGGGGCTTACCCGACTGTGTAACATAAGAGCAATGCACCTTCAACGTAGCTGGGTTTAGGTACTTAACCACTGGCCACGTGAACCTAAGAAGTAGGTACCTACAGACTTGAATAGGTCACATGGACACGTCAACCTACTTGGTGCTGTCAAATCCATAAGAGAACCCTATCCATTATACCATACGTATTATACGTATAGGTTAAAAATTGCAGACTTCATATGATTGTAATAAATCTTTAAGATAGTAATTTCTTGATAGATTATGAAAAATTCCTTTTGTACAATAAATCCAATCCGAATTCAATAGATTTCAATTTATTATTATCTTAATGAGAAATAATAGTTTATAATTTTATTTCTCGTGATATTTTACGATCAACAAACAAATCTTTCCTCTTTATAATATTTGTGTAGATATAATTAATTAGTGTAGGTAGATTATTAATTATTATTAGAAAGGATTTATTATTGTACTGTTATGTTGTTCTGTGTTCTATTATTGTTGTCATTAGGTCCTGCATGCACAAACCAGTTATCTTTTAAACTCTGAGTTAGTGGCTTATTGCTAACGGGTTAGCAACTAACTCTGCATGAAGGGTTTGGCGCTTTCGAGCCTCAGCTCATAAATCTATAATCTTGGGTTGCTCATCAAAAGCGGATCATAAGCTATTATAAAATGTGTCGGTGAGATACCAAGACGACACAAATTAAGTCTGGAATTAGAATAGATACGTAAGAGACAGCATACATGTTTGGCACTTTGTCATGTAATGCCAGAAGAAGCAGTTGGCGCCATCTTTCCAATTCGCATGGATGGCATGAATGCTTGTTCAGAAAACAATGTCACAGTGAAAACAATTCGCGTCATGAAACTCTGCTGCTCTGAAGTTAGCTACAAGTTCAAGTGACACGGTATGAGAATGACTTGTGCTCATCACCTGCCTAGCTTTATCCCAACCAACTATACCTATTGGGGTAGACTCTCAGTCAAACTGAATCAGAAAGCACATCACGTTACCCGTCACTGTAAAATTTTCCCAATCAACCTTGAACCTAATGCGTTAGCGATAAAGATGAAAATGGAATTTGACAGATTGTTGTGTGGTTCATATTATGATTCTGCTAAAGCGGCCATTTTAGACCCGCCGTATGACTTTTAATTAACTGAAAATGTTTCAGGAAGTTAGAGTAATCGCGCGCAAAATCGACTCCGTCCAATAATAAAAGTTTTTCATTCTTATTATTATGTTCATTCCCTAACTTATTATTACCCAAAGATAATCTGTGATGAAAGATGAAAATCATAAGAATTATTTTTTTTTCCTAATTCCTGAACTTGGAAATCAGGATTACTGAAACGATTGACATTTCCATTACGTTCCATTTTCATTTTATTTGAATTAATTTCATTGCTTGTCCAAAATGTATAAATTTAATTATTTCTCTCACACGTCTCGAATTTTCCCGTACCTGTTTAAGCTTTTCTGGTTGACCGCCATTGAAGACACTTACTTTATATCTAGGAGTCTCGTTCTAGTGTTCATGCATATTCAATAATATCGTGGCATTTCCTGCTCGGGCCCAATTATTCACATGTAGCGATAATTTAATGAATCTACATAAATTGCCAATATTGCGAACACATCCTGTATGCCTCGTGAAGGCTATTTAATTGTAACATATTTAAACTATTTACATTCGATTTCCTTACTAAGAAGACAGTATAAACCTGTTTTAATATGACCTGAATTTGTAAAAAAAGCGGTCTAGAGCGAGTCGGACTCGCCCGCCGTGGGTTCCGTACAATTTTTTAGGTAAGTACTTTAAATAAAAACTATATTTTTTATGATTTAATTACAAATATATAGTTTTCAGTCTTTTTTCAATACTCGTAGTATTAAGACGGTATTATTGCCAAATTTCATAGTTCTAGGTCAAAAAATACGTTTTTTGCGGCCACGACCACCTTTTTTACGTTAACTTAGAACTTTGATTTTTTCACAGCGTCAAGGAACCGTATACTTGAGTATATGGTTTAATTTCAACTCGATATCTCCACGCATTTCCGAGATAAAGGGTCTTGACAGACAGACGGACGGGCAACAAAGTGTTATAAGAATTCCGTTTTTTCCTTTTGAGGTACGGAACCCTAAAAAAATTACAAATGATTGTGTGTAGTCTAGTTTAATGGAATAATACTTAGTTAAACGAAATTGAAACTATGCAGAAGATATAGCGACATTTCACTTAAATTATGTTTTGTTTATTTAAAAGGCAACATGTAATTTTGAAATTGTATCGTCATGCTTTTGTTGATGTCCCTTCAGTATTCAACCCTTTTACGTCCAAAATGGTTAGGTTTTCTTTGATCTTTTCACTCTTCTAAGTCAGTGCATAATGCATAAGAACGTGATTGGATTACTACCGCTATGCTATGAGTAGATGTAATCAATGCCTGGATGTAGTCACTGGCGGCTCAGCGGGATGCTTCGTTTAGACCGTTTAGTGCGAGTAACTGGCGCTCTCCGCAATTACTAGCACACAGACGGCCTTGCGACCGCTTTACTGCGGACTGTCTCACACTACATCTCACTGGCGAATCGAACGGTGGAAATATGCGGCCACTGTTTCTGTATTCAAAGATACTGGCCAGACGGCCGACGCGTGAAATTGAAACGCGTTTTAAAGTGAAAAAGAAAATTTGTTAGTAGCAATAAATTCTGTTGTTTCCCCCGGTGAGGGTAGTAATAAAATTAAACGTCCGCTAAACTTGATTTGTGTTTAATTCCGATACACAATACACAAATATTGCACGTGCCTATTGTTGAGGACGAATTTTTTAAAGAACTAAATTAGCTTGCTTCGCTTCGTTTCGACTGCGATAACAATATTAATAAAATATTAGCTACCTACTAGTATCTACAAGTAACTACAGGAACAGTGAAAGTGTCAGTTGTACTGTGAGACTGCTGTTTGTGTTTTAAAAACACTTGAATTACGAGTATATATTAATACGAAGTCTCTTCGTCTATCGGATATCGAAGTTGAATGGTCCCTTCGGGAGTGACTTCGATATCCGATATGAAGATACTTTAACCCGCTTAATTTTAAAAGCTGGTTGCAATTGCAAGTAATAAAATAAATTCTATTCTATTCTATTCCATTCCATTCCATTCCATTCCATTCCATTCCATTCCATTCCATTCCATTCCATTCCATTCAATTCCATTCCATTCAATTCCATTCCATTCCATTCCATTCCATGATTTGTGGCGCCAATGGGCCTTGATGTTTATAAGTACGTCAAAGTATTTAGCCAATTAGCAATGACATGTCAAGTCAAGTGGGAGGATCTTTCACTGTGACACAGATCAGAAGGTATCGGTATGAGAAATTAGTTAAAACTCGTCATGGAGGACTCTTACTGATAAAACCAAAGGTTTGAAGTCTTTACCTAAAAAAGTGAGAGTACTTAATCGTCTTAAATATGAAACGAATGCTTTTGTTCGTATAATATTATGTTTACCATAATTGTAGCGAAGCCACAGAGATACTGCAGAGATTCAAGAAATCTATCAGAAACACGTTAGTCAAATTATGATCTGGATAATTTCATTGGCACTGACATAAACAAACATTTATAACTTTTTGATGCAAATTGCAATCTATAGAACGAGGTCAGGTTTTTATTATATCGTTTTTTTGGATTCAATCCGACAGAAACAACTTTACTCAGGTAGATAAATTATTTCATCAAACAAGTTTTTAGCAGTTCTTCCATCTAAGACTAATATTTTTAATTCTCGATTATAAGCTGTTCATCAATTTTGCAGATTGCTATGATATAAATAATCAAATAAAAAGAAACCGTGTTAATCATTCGTATTCAAACCGAATAAATATATCAAAATCTGTAGTTCTTTTAATTACTACCAGTGGATGATGATTAATATGACACTATGGCAGCAGAATGTTTAACGTGAACCATTTAAAATGCATACTTTACATTTTAGCAAATTCGTTAACCTCACAGACACTCAATGACTGAAGTAATACTTCAGTAAATCTACTTTCGATCGATTCCAAGACCGCGGAGTTGCGGTTACGATATGAAGCGGCCGCAGAGGCTCGCGCGAGAAGTCGCGACTTTGCGAGTCGCGAGCGACGGCGCGGCGGCGGCAGTGCGCGCGCCGGTGGGCTCAAGTAGTGAGGGGGCTACGTAGAAAACACGAAGCGTGCGCGCAACCAGACCGGTCGGCGCGCCGGACCGGTCGCCTGGGAATTTTCCATGCTTTCCTCGGTCACTCGCCGCGCGCCGCCTCGGTACCTTCAAGGGAGCACTCAACACGACGAGTGATTGCATCTCTGTTGAGTACCGCCACTTATGGAGAGAGCTATTCAATTATATCGATAAGGAAATTCGGCCCCAGTTTTTATACGACCAACGGTTTATATAAGAAACCATTCGGATGTTTATCCTGGATTTATTTTGAAGCGTAAATAAACATTAGTTCACTGCGGTTTTTACGAAACGTCCTCGTATTCAAGCAAGGTGAAGCTCGAACGCTGGCGCCCTTCAAAACGACCCATCGTCGTGCAACTCGAGTATTCGCAACATTTCTGGAGCTGAAAAAATTGTCGGACCTATAACATCCTCGCATCGTTGGCAAACTTGCGGCGACACTTTTAGAATAGTTCACAATTCGCTCAAACCTGAATGGGCAGATATCGTGTGGTCGCGTGCCAAGCGGTCGCGCCAGGCGCCTGGCACCTGGCACTTGGCACGCCAGGCCACGGAACACGGAGCCGCGTGAATGATTTAGCGTCTGAAGTTCAAGGCCAGCGCCGAAATGTTGCGAGGTGAGTCAGGGCGTCGCAGTGCAGCGCGATGCAGCGCACACGCACCTGCTGTTATAGACACTCAAATAAATTGATCATTGACGATGAAAGTGCGGAACGCCGAATTTCCGTCACGTGCCACAACTGAACAAATTCACACATTCTACACAAAAATTCTGGCACCGACTTCAAGGGCGTCGAATAAGAAAATAAATCAACATTTTTCACAGCAAACCGGGCAAAAGGTGAAAGCTTCTGGGAATCATAACAGCCATTTGTCAACCTCGCTTCCACACCGCTGCACGCTGCACGCTGCCAGTTCTGCTCGGAGTAGATTAAAAAAATAAGAAAAAAGAAAAAAAAAAAAAAGAAAAGAGAAAGATCTCACGAGGGACCAATCGAAGACATCCAATGAATAGTTCCCGATTGGTCCCGTGTAAGAATGAGTGCCAAACTGTAGAAAAATGAACAAATTTAATTTGAACTACTTTTCCGCAGTAAAGACGTAGGAAGAATTGTCTCAAGTCCAAGGTTGAACCGCAAAATACACGCAAACATTCTCTTTAATTTCGAGGACTTTGACGCACACTTGCGTTGTAGCTGTCTTATGAAACGTTTATAGTAAATATTATACACTGAAACTTACTTATAATAAACATTACCAACATAAATACTAGTCCTATGTAATATTTATTTGAAGTCACAAACAAACAAACAAACAATGTTTACATGACAATACTTACGTTTAATATCCGCGTCTATGTTTAGATGTACGATGTGTTGAAGTCGGCCAAGTGATGACGACGCCAATAAGTATCAGCCCGAGCTAACTTTGTGCAGTTTAGCACTCTGACGAAGAAACTGACTGCATTCAACTGTTCCTAAAGGTTCAGAAGAAAAAATGAAGAAATATCCGTCCGTCACGACGACTGTCAACACCGCTACAAACGTTCTGTTTCCTCTGGGCCCACGACATTATAAACTTAAGGAATCTTGCTTGTTGCTTTCTCCACCTATGGTCTTTGAACAGAGTCTTGGCAACAATCTAGCAACGGTGTTTTTGGTTTTGTATATTTGTTTTTTGTAAAACAGTTTTTATTTTTCACTTTTAAGTGGTGATACATCAACGACGTCTGCATCTACGCGGAAATTGAAATAAGCAAAAATGCTCATAAAATAAAAACTACTGAACCAAACTAAATCAAATTGTAACGTGACCAAATGACAAGTATGCCGCATCAAACCAAAACAGAATCCCACAAATCGGATCACCAACCTCGGAGTAATCGGTGTGCATACATGAAAAAGAAAACCCCGCCGAATTGAGAACCTCCTCCTTTTTTGGAAATCGGTTAAAAAAGATCCCAGTCACCGTCAGCAACAGTAAATATTAGTATCTTTTGAACGGAGGTCCTCTTCATTGCTCCATTAACCACCAGCCATTGATCAAATCTAGACAATTTGTCATCCACAAAGTGTTATGACAAAGGTCGCAGCTTTGTTGAGCGCAGTTCTCTTGTTCGGTTCACAGAGAATCCCGGTAAATGTCATCGTTATTAATACGAATCCGGTGCTCCGCAAAGTGTGTAATATTTCACGTTCGCATTAATTGACGAGCACATGTTTCTATATTTCGGAGTAATGTGCAGTTGGAGCGCTGCCGGCAGACATCAAATACTATACGCAGACAAACGTCGAATAAAACAGAAATACAACCGTTGAGCGGTTAGAGAAGAACCTCTGACTTTTTGTAATTGCTAAAACTATTGCGAATTCTGCAAGCATACCTAGGCAGATTGACGACCTGATAGGCCAGATAGGATAGAAGTGGAATTGTAGGGTTGACATGCCAAGAGGTTCGATCCCGAACATTATGGTCTTCTAAAAACCGTTATCATTGATGAAATGTCACTTTGTCTGGAACTTGCTATGATATCCTGCAGTCAATAACAGTCGTAATTTTATATTTAGATATTAGCGGAGTAGGTATGATCTACACTCAGTTGCTGCGCATTTTGCTCATCGTCATCGTGTTTAATCTACCTATCTTTCTAAAAGTATACCTTCTGTGCCTTTTCTAGCTACACCACACCATCACACGTGCCTCTACGAAGCACGTGCGTTTTCTTAATCAATTCTTGTCGCTGTCTTCACATCTTGCCGCCGCCCGCCGGGGCGGCGCAAGCGTGGGCTAGTGATTCGAAGTATTAGCTCTGCTCAATTTGCGAGCAAATGTCTAGCAGTACTTAGCCATGAATTAGATGGGTATTATGCGCCAAGTGTAGGAGTTTGACAGAAATATTTGTATTAGGTACTTGAAACATAGATATTCGAGTTGAATAATCTATTCAGCAACACGTCGTTTAGTTGATGCGAAACTAATCTTGACTTCTTAATATTCTTGGTAAAGATTTAGGCTTTCGACCTTAGTGTATTCAAAAAGCCTGACGGGCGAGTGACGACGAGAGACGAGATTAGGCAGTGCCGGAATAACCACGTAGCAAGAGTAGCAAATGCCACGGGCCCAGCCGCGCATTGCACTTGGACTTACAAATGCCATGAGCCCCGCCGCGCACTGCACTTGGACTTACAAATGCCACGGGCCCAGCCGCGCATTGCACTAATTGGACTTACAAATGCCACGAGCCCCGCCGCGCACTGCACTTGGACTTACAAATTCCATGGGCCTCGCCGCGCATCTTCTTTCGGAAAGAACAAGGAAGTGAACATGAAGTGAACAGTCAAGCCATGCACTCAAGATGAAACGATACTTTCTTTTTAATAATCTTTGCCTTACTCTTGTAACGACCTTCAAATCGCAGGTGTATGATTGCGGTTCGCGATAGGATTCCTCAGTCAGACAAAATATTGATGTGTAATAATTTGTAAACATGGAAATGTTCCACAAACCAAGCTAGATTTATCCGTAAATATATATTATGGTATGGTCACTTGTCTGACTCATAGCATTTAGGTACTCTTGACATGATCGTTATTTACATCCGACGAATGGTTGACGTTAACACAGTTGCGGTTTTGTATGTGCTCCGAATTATTGAATAGATTAATCGATAATAGTAGGTACGTCATTTAGGTACTCAAATCATCATCATCTGCCCATAGTGCCCATCTCACCCGAGTGATCCTACGAGTATAAGGGTTCCGCTTTTTTACGGATGTTCGGAACCCTAAAAAAGTGAAGAAAGTTTGGATGAGCAGTCTTGAAATAATTCGACCGTCACTCACTACATTAGGACAACTGTAAACGTAAGACAATAGGCACTTTAATATCTTTCTTCTGTAGAAAACTACTATTATTTTGCGTAGGCGCTAGCATAAAGTATAACAATATGAATCATGAGTAGGTACACGCGTTTTGATCACGCGTTGAAGAAAAGCTTCAGTACACACTTGCGGAATTAATACGTGCAAATGAGATTTCTTAGAATGTTGGTGTTTGTAGTTGTACCATGGAAGCTGTGGTGTAGGTACGTACCGATCGGTTGAACGTAAATATTGAATAATATCATCATCAGCTGCCTAGCCTTTTCCCAACTATAGTCGGCTTCCAGTCAAGCCGGATTTAGCTGAATACCAGTATTTTACGAGGAGCGGCTGCCTACCAGACCACCGCAACGGTACTTCATGGCAAGACTGGAGTTTTTACTGGCTTCTGACTATCTGTAACGACTGCCAAAGATCTACAAATGACAGCTGGGACCAACCGCTTTAACGTGCTTTCCGAGGCACGGAGGAAACTCGGTATGTTAAGATGGTTACCCATCCAAAGACCAACCTTGGCAAGCGTTGCTTAACCTTGAAGATCGACCCGTGTGGCTGTTATTATCTAGCCATTTAGGTACTCAAATAAATATGCAATTTCGTGTACCTACTAGAAGTTTTTATCATCCATCTGTGACTGTATACGAGTGCTCGTAAATATATTACAACGAAATAATACGTAAGTACCTAATTAACTATTAAAGTTATTATCCTTGTAATATGTCTTTGCAATACGTAGTTAAGTACGAATAATACGTTGATTGTGAAACATCAGAAAGTTGGTCCACAGTCGGTTTGACAATGCAATTTATCGTAAAGGCATAATGGCCATCTACGAACATATTGTATGTTCTTATATGTTGGGTTTTATTGATCATGAAACCCGAGCTATTAGATTGAGAGACTCGAATGTTACATGCAACATTTTTCCTTATAACAAACACGTCCAATTTGTTAAAAAAAAAACCGGCCAAGTGCAAGTCGGACTCCCGGCCCACCAAGGGTTCCGTACAAATTTGTAGCTACAAATTACTTTAGATAAAGACTATATTTTTTTTACGATTTAATTACAAATGTATAATTTTCAGACTTTTCCCTATATTTGTAGTAGGTAAGACGGTATTACTTGTCTAATTTCATAGTTCTAGGTCAACGGGAAATACCGTACAATTGATTTCCTTGAGAGTGTCGAAATATGTATACATTTTTTGCGGCATAAACAACCGCATCTTTTTACGTCAACTAAGAAGTTTGATTTTTTCACAGCTGCAAGGGGCCATAGACCTGAGTCATAGAGCAACACAGGCCACCGGCGACTCCGGTTCGCCGGTGGCCTGTGTTGCTCTATGACCTGAGTATATGGTTTTAATTTCAACTCGACACCTCTACGCGTTCTTAAAATAAACAGTCTTAACAGACAGGCGGATGGACAACAAAGTAATAGTATCCGTTCCTATCCGTTTTATGCTTTTAAGGCACGGGACCCTAAAAAAACTAGTCTGTTGTCGTCAAACATATGTCAGTACTACTGTATCTAGTTTCCTGTCTATTTTCCTGTCCACAAGCTAAAACAACATTGTTTTTTGCGACCTTCGTTTTAGGCTAAATAAGGTATGAAACGATATGAGCTCAGACTTTGCTATTTAAAATTCAATTGTATCTGTTAAAACTCCATAGACTTGATCACAAAAAGGTATCTACTCAGAAATTGAAATAAGCAAAACTGCACATAACTACTGAGGCGAACTGAATTAAATTTTTACGGGAGCAAACGCCGCATCGAACTAAAAAGAATCACAGAAATCGGATCAGAAACCCCGGAGTAATCTGTGTACATAAGTAACTAGGTACTTACATAAAAAAACAACCGAATTGAGAACCTCCTCTTTTTAGGAAATCTGTTAAAAATTCTAACCTTTTAATTTGTAGTACCTATGTACATACAATTTAAGCGTGTGACCCCGTAGACTATACCTAATGTAGTTACTATTAAAGAAAAACTATATTTTTTCTAATTCAAATTATTTATTTCAATGTAACCAGAATTGCCAAGTAGGTAGTCGGAGAGTCCGAAAAAAAAGGAAATTTCAAAGCTTAGTTCTCTATGGAACTGCAGGAATCTCCATGGATACTCTTTTAAATGGGTACCGAAATTACTACAATGTAGGATGCCACATTGTAATAATTTAATGATAATTAATGATGGAGTTTTATATACAAATATGTATGAACCTGAGAAGGAAGTTTTCAGAAGGCATTACCATCACTGTCAGCAATCAAAAGCTTTGCCTATATGAACTGAAGTCTCACATCACATCGAGCAATAAAATATCTTCGTCGTAATGACAGACGAGGCGTTGGTGCATTAACGGACAGTAACACCGACGCGCGACGCGACGCTCCGGCACTGGTCATTTTGACTCTGGTCGGTAATTGGTAGTGGTAGTGGTAGTGGTACAACCAGCTGGTGTAGCACAGATGAACGAGGAACTATGCGACGCTGTAAGGGTGTGTACACAACCTAGACGACGCCTAAAGAAATTCTGTTAGGTCTCACTCTTAAAAAGATGGAATGAATTTTGTGAGTTATTTGTTTAAATGAGCGGCTGCTTGCAACTGGCCAGGCTTGCAGTAAAACCCAAATCATTTGCAAAAAAATGTTGGTCGATAAAAAAATTAAAAGTCGTTGACCTGAACCTCACTTTGCCTACGTCATTCGCAAAAATGTTTCTGCAGCCGAATGTATATGTTTTGGGTGTAACTTGCGAAAAATACGGCCCTCGTCTGTCAAACCGGCCTTGGTTTCGGAATCCAGTTATGGAAATTTCTTTTTCGCAAGTTCGCAGCGGCCGGTGGAGTAAGTAGCGGTAATTAAGGCGACGCGGGCTCGTCCGCCAACCAGGTCTGCGCATGCGCGCTAGCATTAAACGATTGCAATGAAATCGCCGCATACGCAGCTGGGTGATTCTGCTGCAATTTGTTGGTGACCTAGAAAGTTCCTTTTATTTTGCAAAATATGGATTTCCCGTCTTGGCTTGAACAAATTTGACTTTTAAATATAATTATAACAGTGTTAAAATTATAATTATAGCGTTTAAAGTTTGAAGTCCTTGGAATGAAGTCTTTTCTATTTTCTCAATGATTTGAAACATTCGTTACAAGTTTGCTACGTTACGTTGTCTTAAAAATAGCGAGACATAGCATTGAACCATGCGTGCTCATTGCCGGTTGCTGATTTTATATTATTTACTGTAGATTCCCTCAAGATTCACGTCGATTAACCTTAACACGAAAGTTCACCTTGGTAGACTTCTAAAAGATGGTTCGAATTCCAAACAGTGTACTTAATTCAAATGATTGGGGAATTAATTAATAAATCACATCTAAAAGTATCGTCAGAGCGCTACTTCACGACAAAATTAGAACGGACTACTATAATGAACGTCAGGCGTAGACCAGTTCAGTTGACGCGACCTCGTATACGTAACAAAAACTATTTACTAAGACATCGCCAGCACTGTTTACATAACTTCAGCGTTACCGATTTCCATTTAAATAAATTAGGTACTGGGCTGAGCCATCCTTGTGCCAGACTGGCACAAGGATGGCTCAGCCCAGTACCTGTACCTATCTGTACACTGAGTGTACAGATCTGCCCATTATTGCTGTATCCACTTAAATCGTTTCTTTGCGCCACAAATTGCTTTTAAATTGCGTATACAAATCGCGTAAACCGGACAATAATGTGAAAGATGTTTTAATTTTAGATAAACTTACGCAACTGTGTCGTGGAACGGGTTGTATTTTTAGTTGTTCCCTATATAATATCGCGTCTTATCATTATGGTGTGAACCAATTTCGACTGGTTATTCAGTTGTTTATAGGGAGCACAGTAATCATCCGAAAATCTAGAACAGTAAAGACTGACAGTTCTGTAAATGTACGCCTATGTACTAAATAAAGTACCTCATGACAGGCAAATTTACCTACAATTTGCCGATTGCAAGAAAGCGATTTACAAAGAGTTAAAAAAAATAAGAGATACTACCTCTACATCAATACTATTCTACTCTTAGGTAGTTTCGATCTTTTCTGTCTATTCTGAGATACTTTACCTTATAACCGCTACCCTATGAATATAAAAGTAAAACAAGACAAAAACTAATTCACACTGTACTTCACAAAATACAAGGCGAAGCTCTCAGCTGTGAGCCCATTACTACAGGTCTACAGTGAGGTAAGTAGGTATATAATGGCGGTAGTTTGTAATTATGTTATCTGCAACACTACATTAAATTGTGTCATTCGTTTATTTATGTAATTTTTAGATCATTGTAATTTGTCAAGTATTTCAAAACAGCTTTTTATTAATCGAAGTATTTCTCGTAAGTGCATTATTTTTACAAAAACCTAGGTATAAATTAAAATTCCTTACTATGAGATCCACTAGCAACAAAAATCCCTAACGTATCGAAACTTTATTTACTTTATTGTACACCAACACAAAAATATTTATGGATAAAACCTACCTTTCTTATTTATTATTAATCGTTTGTCTTGATCTTCAAATACATGGAAGTCGCCTCTTTTTATACTAAAGGCACGAGTTATGGTCACATTGCGAATCTATTCATTGAATAGCCAAATTCCTATAAATTTTATAAAATCTAACTTACAAATCATCTTTGTTTAGCTACAAACTAAACGTCGTAACCCAGTTAAGCGAGGTCAACACATTTTATTTTAAAAAGCAACGTGTGAATGTGTTGCAGAATTACCGGCTGTAGTAATTCCCCACTCTCTGCGAAATCCGGTTGAATCTGGTTTGATCGACGAATGCCTTAGGGCCGGTGCATGCTGGCTGCAGACAGGGTTGCCTCTACACAATTTTAATTAAATTTAACATGATCTGTAATATCTTTGTTCTTTTTATACGCTTTTGAACAAGGTTATTATCTTTTTAATACGTTTTTATGTGCGAAGTTTTTATTCGTCTAGTTGTTTATTATTGGTATCTAAATTGTAGTAATTCTGTTGTAATTAATAGGTAAATAGGTATATTATAAAAAAAATGTTAACAAGTAAATAACATTGAAGAGTCTGTTTGTAATGACCCGGCCGCCTAAGGATTTTATTAAGTTGTATATTTCTAGTGAGCTCCAGGCACACTAATGTTGATAATATGCACTATGTACATAGGTATATTAATGTACACATCGGTCGTCGTAGATAGATCTCTACTGTGGAATGTGCCTATCCACAGGGTGCTAATTTTCGAGAGCCTAGTGAATCTAACACTTACGACATTCTTTAGATACTTGTTTGCGCTCTTAGATAATCTCTTTACGCATTTAAGCGCGGAACCATATTTAATTCAAACATCATTTTGAATAGGTATATGTGTAAAGAATACTATTTATTGCGAGCTTCCTTAAGTTTTCATTTGTATTTTATTGCCAGCTACACTTTTATTATTAACTAGCACTTCGCCCGTGACTTAAGGATCCCTATTTTTTTTCTAGACAAATTATATATTAAAACCTTTCTCGAGAACTACTCTATCCATTGCTAAAAACAGCATGAAAATGCAGTAGTTTTTGAGTCACGCGAACAGACAGACAGACAGACAGACGCGGCGGAGGATTTTGTTTTATAATATATATTGATTTGTTGTGCCCGCGGCTTTTTAGATTTTCGCAATAAAAAGCACTCTCTCTGTACCAAAATTCAGCAAAATCGGTTCAGCAATTCAGGCGTGAAAGCGTATAAAACATACTCACTCTCGCATTTTAATAGTTGGGATAAATTTCAAAGAACAGCAGGCTATAGAGTAAGTATATTCTATAGGCATTAGCATCTGTAGCGCTATTCTGTAACAACATTTTCGTGTTTCGCAAGCTGAGTCCGAGGTATCAAATTCGTATAAACATAATTAAGACCTTTATGATGTGTGTAATAAAGCTCACTTTGTGAGCTACGTCACTCCGGTGAAGCTCGATATTGAAATAGTTATTTACAGAATAGATTAGCGGTTCAGTTGATGTATTCTGGTTACACTGATGTCTCATTGTGTTCGAGACAATCTAAGAAGTTGGATTTTAAATTTGGACATGGCTTTACGAGTAAGTATGAAAGAGACATGAAAATAAATCTCTTCTGCACCTTGTGGTAAACCGATCCATGTCTCTACGAATACGAAGCTGTCAAATCTTCGACTCTAATCGAATCAACTTCTTAGTTGTCACGAATATAAGTCGCATAGTGACTTAATGAAAGAAGTATAAAACCAATTTAATTTTCTTAACAATTCTTTTGTTGCAAGTAAAAGTGGTGACCCTGTTTGCACCTGGTCAGTCGCACCATATGGTGCGCAGCCAATCGCCGCACTAATAAATATACTATTATCTTACCACAAGCCAACAACAACATTTACCGTTCACTGAAAGCTTTTATTTTAACAATATCGCAAATTTGGGTTTTTAAGTACTTAGGTACAGAACAAGATTTTTAAAGTTCACCTCGAAAGTTCGTTGAATATAAAGGGATCACCGTTCGTGTGGAAATTTGACATGTTAAAAAACGAGGAATTCAATACAAAGACTTCTGTTCACTAATGTCTATAAAATAGGTTCTTATATCATAATTTTGGAACGTGTCCTCCAATTCTCCTGAGTATACGGTGCTGGTGGGAGCCACAGGACTGGCTTTATTCATAAAATATACCGTATGAAAAATAACTCGTTCAATTTGTCTATTGGGAAATCCTCCTACTTGTCTCTACTTCTATAATATTATTTACAACACACTTGCCGAATAAAGCCTGTACTTGTATATTGTTAAAAAACCGGCCAAGTGCAAGTT
The DNA here is from genome assembly GCA_950371165.1 of Lacanobia oleracea. Lineage (NCBI taxonomy): Eukaryota > Metazoa > Arthropoda > Insecta > Lepidoptera > Noctuidae > Lacanobia > Lacanobia oleracea. The sequence continues at coordinate 2,322,857 of OX493385.1, forward strand.
GGACTCGCACACGAAGGGGTCCGTACCATAAACCTTAATTTTTATTATTTGTTGTTATAGCGGCAATAGAAATACACCATCTGTTTCACATCTTCTCGGGCTTCAAACTTAGAAGGCTCTTCTGGGTAAGCTCAGTCCATCGTAGACTTTTGTCTCTGTCGTCAAACAAATAAAAAAAAATCTACTCATCTGTAAAGACCAACTTACCGCACGAGTATCAATAAATAACTTTTAACACGTCTATAAAATCCAAACAAAAATTGCTTTTCTTAGGACCATTGCACTTACATAGGTAAGCCTAACTTTACTTTGACGTAAGACGTCATAACTAACTGGACTTAGTGAGTTTTGACATAATGCACCTTAGTACTTGGTGTTAATTTTGATTTTTATTTGTAGATGCTCTTCTAAGTTCGGTGGCCAAAGCAGAAAGCAATTATGAGCTCAAATAATAATGGTGTCTTAATATTGACTCTGCTGGTCACAGTGGGTGGTTTTTTCCACATTATGTGTGTGTTCACTAAGTTTTTTTTTTCTGTTTAACTATTTACTAACATCGAATACATAGAACGTGACAAACACATTAGTTTTAGACTAAATACATCCGTCTTACTGTTCATACAAAGTTACGTGGAGTTGAATGAAAATTAAATACACCATGAGTGTGACAAACGGCATTCTCAATTAGCTTCTTGTCATGTTTTGACTTGTCACATTTAAGACCAATTCTTAGGCATAATTTTTAGTACCCAGGGCTAGGATTCTTCATTCGCCAGATAAGTTATTGAAGAAGAAAAATATTGACTTGACATTGACTATTAAAGAAACATGATGATCATCATACCGACGGAAAGACGTCCACTGCTGGACATAAGCCTTCCTCAAATTTTGCCGTAATCGCCACGCTTGACAGGCGGATTGACGATCGCAGTGTATGGTGTTGCATTTTACAGAGAACGCTGCTGCCTATTCTCTGGCAAGTCTCTTAGTTGCCTCTTACGACACCCACGGGATGTGATGGGATGGTATTATTCTTTTTCGGCACCATAAGGCAAAGAAGAATCAGCCCTTGATAAAATATTTTAGTCGTTAAGGAGTCCCGCTAATCTCGTAACATCTTCGACGACGCTTCCGTGACGCGAAGGTTAGAGGTTGAGGAACTCGTGGCTAGATAATAACAGCCGCACGGGTCGATCTTCAAGGTAAAAGTAACGCTTGCCAAGGTTGGTCTGTGGATGGGTGACCATCTTAACATAGCGAGTTTCCTCCGTGCCTCGGAAAGCACGTTAAGCCGTTGGTCCCCGCTGTCATTTGTAGATCTTTGGCAGTCGCTACGGATATTTAGAAGCCAGTAAATCTGACTCCAGTCTTGCCATGAAGTACCATGTTACCCAGTTACTGGGTTGAGAAGGGGTGGTAGGCAGCCGCTCCGCGTAAAATACTGGTATTCAGCTAAATCCTAAAGTTAAAGACAACAACAACAACAAGACAACATTAAAATATGACAAAAAGTTTACCTACGAGCATCTTTAACAAATGGTAAGTTCATCGATCGAATTTGCGTTTCCAGTATGTTCCTACTGACAGCGGCCTCTTTTCCCACTGATCATGCTTCCGTCTTTTTAGACCCCGTTGCACACATTTTTACATCAGCTTGTAAAAACTATGTTAATTGTTAGGTAACAATTATAACATAACAATTATAGGCAGGTTAACTATTTTCAGGGGGGTGCATGTTCAAAACTACGCCTGAAATAGGATAAGTTTCTTGGTGCCCATTCACACTGAGATAGAAAACTGGTGCAAGACCGAGCGGAGGGAGCTCGAAGAAACTAGGCTTTTTTACCGCACTCCTCTTGTCTGCACTCCCTTGCACCCACCGTAACAACCCCTGTACACCCCCCGGCATGGTAACAAAAAGAATAATCTGTGGACCAGTTCTGCTGAAACATGATAAAACTACTCGTAAGTACAGCTAGCCTAAATGTGCTCTATCGCTCTAAGTTACTTTTACACCGTCCCTACAGCATAACTCACACATGTCAGTTCAAGATAACGTAAAGCGCAAAACAATAAGTTAATTATTTAGTTTACCTACTTAATTAAAATCAAGTTTTCAATTAGGAATTTCAAGAGAGAACAATACATAATATTCTTTACACTGTAATCAATTTTGAATGGCTATTAGAATTGACCTATGATGAATAACAAAGTTGGTTATATAGATAGTATAGATACAGATAGGTACACGTGGACAGTGGGTATAGCTAGTTATAGAAAAACCTTGGCCGGTTTTTCTAAATCGGACTCGCCCACCAAGGGTTGTAAATTATTTTAAATAAATACTATTTTTTTTTATGAATCAGACTTTTCCCTATACATTGTAGTATAAGACGGTATTACATGCCAAATTTCATAGTTCTAGGTCAACGGGAAATACCCTATACATTTTGATTCCCTTGAAAGTGTCGATATATTCGTTTTTTGCGGCATAAACGACCGCCACTTTGATTTTTTCACAGCTGCAAGGGGCTTTAGACCTGAGTATATGGTTTTAATTTCAACTCGATACCTCCACGCGTTCCCGAGATAAACGGTCTTGACAGACAGACGGACGGACAACAAAGTGATCCTATAAGGGATCCATTTTTTCCTTTTGAGGTATGGAACCCTAAATCATCAATAATCGAAGCCTAAGAGGGACGGCTTCCAGTCAAACCGGATTCAGCTGATGACTAGTGTTTTACGTGGAGCGGCCGCCTACCAGACCTCCACCACCCATTAACTGGGTAACACGGTACATCTTGGCAAGACTGGAGTCAGACCAGGGCCGCGGTGAGTCTTTCGAACTACTTCCGCAACCGCGGCAGGTTGTAGAGTTGGCACTTAGAACTTCTGAGCATCGTTCGCTGATAGAATCACATCTTCGTAGAACCACCAGTGTTTCTCCAACTACTGTCTTATTTAGAATGCCTATACGGTGCTACTATGGTTTTATTCCTTGATTAGGAAGATTGATAATCACAAAGTCCATAGGACCATTTTAATGATTTTCATCGTTCTCACATCGCGACTTTACCTTAAAATATCTCGTCAGCGTGACACTTTAGGGCCCCATAACTCTATTTTTTATGCATATTAAAAATATACACAAAAACAAAAGCAACAACATTAAAAAAAAAATACAAAGTAGCGGCGAGGCTATGCCAGCTCACAGACACAAAAGTGAGATTTTCAAAATTGTGTTATGAAATTCGTGGAGTTCGTGCCGGTCTTCTGCACAGGAAACGATCAATTCGAACCGTGCACTATGTAGCTTCTGACGTTGTATAACTGGCCATGGTAGGCCAATGTGAAATAACGGATTTTGGATTTGACAATGACCGAGTAAGCGAACACCATAAGCTGGCGGCTCGGATAGACGAAGCCACTATCTATCTATCATCATCCAGAGCCCGATCCCACGCACTGCTTGCTGAGCATAGGGCTCTCTTTTCTTTTTCTCCCCACGTTCCTGTGCCAGCCTCATCCAGGGTCTACCCGCCATGGCAACAGTGTCGTCTGCCCATCCCGCTGCCGGACAACCCACACTTCTTCCAGTCTATCTATCAGTGGCCCAAAATCAAACTTGCTAGGAATGACATTAATAATCTAGCAATTGACTCCAATTAAGTATATCGTACCTACTATTAGTATATACCAAAAGTACGAACAGTGGCTAATCGTAATCTTACAGGATCGCTCATGGAAACGTACAGGGGGCATGGTGTCAACTGGCTCCATGAATGCACTCGTTCATGGTGCCTTTACATCGCCCGCCTTACTTTATAACCAATGTAATTCTAGAAAATATTATCATCTGCAAACGCATTAAAAGTATTCTAGTATTATTAACGAATTGATTTATGTTTGATTAGTTTCTCATAGTTTAAACGCAATGGATTTTTTTAAGTTAATAGTTAATTAAATATTTCAGTCCCCGTAGAATCGCACTTAAGATCATAGTAAACAGGGTACTTAATGTTAAAAAACACTTGGAAAGTAAAAGGACAGGGATCTATTGTAGTAAATATTTATTAATAAAATATTGGTGTTGACTACTCGTATAATAATTATCAGTAAACCATTAGTGTAGGTATACCTGTAGATCTATCGATTGATGGCAAAAATAAAATTGTTTGAATGAACTTAAAGGTCAAAATCATCATGTTATTAGGTAGGTACTACACACCTACATACTATGATTGTTTTTGCATCGAGTAGATATTGTGCTCCGAACTAAGTTTTTAATAGCTTTCAATACGTAGAATCATTTAGGTAGTTTTGCAAATAATAATGTAGGTATTATTTCCTGAATCAGATATCAATGCTAATCATTTTGCGAAAAAACATGTTGTAGTTTTTAAATTTCTTGGAAACAAGTCATATACCAGTTTAAAATTATAAATTAAGTAGGTAATTTTCCATGATATTAATAAAATTGTTTATAAACAGCGTTTATTTATGGATAATTATCACAGTCGTTAAAAACGAATAACTTAACTCAAAATTGGAATAAATTATGATTATTTTACTTAATTATTAATTATTTATTTTATGAAACTACCCGCAGTCTCTTGATATAAATGCTAGCTTAGAAGTAGGTAGTAAGTAGGACTAGGTAGGTTGTGTACACCGATTACCCTGAGGTGTATGATCCGATTTCTGTGATTCTTTTTTAGTTCGATGATAGGTAATTTTTATTTTATAAGCATTTTTGATTATTTCAATACCTGCACCCCTATTCTATAACAACATTTTCGTGTCTCAACAGCGGAATCCGAGGTCAGTATCAAATTACGTCAAACATAAGATCTTTATGTTGTATGCAATAAAGCTCACTTTGTAAAGTTTGTCACTCAGGTGAAGCTCGATATCGAAATGGTTATTTACAGAATAAACTAGCTGAGTAGACGATGACGTCGTCCAAGTATCACCATTTAAAAATGGTTATAAGTGAAAAATTAAAAACAATTTTACTCAAAAAGAAAACCGACTTCCAAAAAAAACACAACAAATAATTGTAAATAATTTCGTGTTAATTAGTGTATATGGTTAGTTAAGTATTTATTATAGCAGCTGTAAAAATCTATGAAAATGAATAAATACAACTAAGTATGAAATTACATTAATTTCGGAAGTCGGCGTTAAAAAAAAAAAACTAGAAAAGTGCGAGTCGGAGTCACGTGCAAAGGGTTCCGAACCTATTTCATTTTTTTACATGTTACTTTGACACTACAGACTTCTTATAGGTTTTCCTGTGATCTTTAGGTAGGTATAGAACTATTATCTGCATTTTTTCAAAATTTTAGGCTCAGTAGATAAGGGTCACTTCTGGTCTAATTTCTTGAATAACTTCAAAACTGTTTATTTTAAAATTATGAAATAATATAATTAAACACGATACAGTTTCAAAACCTTTTTTATTATTTCTAGTTTGACCCCTAAAAGTGCTTACCCCGTAACGCGTCCGTGTTTGGGTCACAGTAGTCCGTACGTGTACCAAATTTCAACAGTGTCTGTCCAGTAGATCGGGAGAAAACTGGCTGTGACAGACGGACAGACAGACAAACACCCGAGTGATCCTATAAAGGTTCAGTTTTTTGTTCGGAACCCTAACAAAGAAACAAAACCGAAAACACCGACTTCCGAAAAAACAGTTTTTTGACAACCTCGCCACGCCATCGCACCTTCACCTTCGGCTTTTCACAGTGTCATTCTATCGATATCGAATATCGAAATACCCAATAGATTGATCACGTGACATTTCGACAGCGTTTGTCAATCTCCTAGGTACATTTTGTCGTTTTGTCAATCACCTTCGCCACGCTACAGCCGACAGGATGACACTTGTCTAGAGCCTCTTGTCAGGAGTCTTCAGCGTCATCAGAATATTACACTCAATCAAAACTGCAAACAAAAAATAACTCCTTTCAAACATGAATCAGCCAGTCACCCACATTTGGCAACATTCTATTTATAAACCCAGTTATTTTTACTCAAGCGATTTCCAAATTAGGTGGGTGTGATAATTGTCGATAGCGCGTCGACCTAGGACACTGAGGATGTGGGGAATCTCGTCAGAGCTCGAGGATTGAGTCATCTGCATAGCCGGCAGGAAGGCGGTCGTTACTCGCCGTCTGATTGAGGACCGGCTAACTTTAGCCGACATGACCTACACTTTAATTTAGCTCTTTGAAGGGAATGTGGATCGAATAAATATAAATTTATCTAAGTTATTTGCAAAAATATTTGGAATGCAGTTATTTTTGTATTTACATTTACCATTCGCGAAAATTTTCGGACATGCATTTTTGTCTTTTCTGGAGCCAATAGGTTTGTTTCGTCGTGTACCTACAACATTCGTTTCTAGATTACCCAATTTGAATAGCTAGCTAGGCCCACATATCGCTTAGAGCCAATCAGTTAATTTAATATCCATCTAGTCTGTTTGTGAGGTTGTAGGGGGTAATCTCTGGATCTACTGAACCTAGTTTCTTATATAAGTTGAAATCGTATTCGCATCGCACCGCCAGGCCCCAGAATTCATCTTTTGTAAGTGCAATTCCTTTGAGTGCTAAAGTATGTCAATTGTTGCAAAATGACACTGCACACAGGACTAATGGTAGCCTCAATGAAGCGACGCAAACGCCGACAATAGTCTCCTTAACTGGCAAAGAAAGACCTGTAAGTGCCAATGAAGGCCTTCCTTATCAACTGCTGCTGTTAGGAATTGTAAAGATTGACTAGAACGTGACACATAGATAGATTTACTGATGGTCGATGGGGCCGAATAGTTCTGAAGACGCACAGAGCAAGTCGTTGTGGCGACACTTGGAGGAGGCCTATGTACAGCAGTAGACGTCTTTCGGCTGATATGCTTAAGTAGATGAGAACGTGATAAGAACGTCTTTGAAGATTTAGTGTAGACTTGTTAACCAGTTAGAATATGGATCGTTTTGTCAAAAAGTGCACATGTTAACTAACAATCTTATTGGATCAACTATCAATCATGGCCAGGAGCTACTTTTCGCCCAGACAATCACTCTCAAGGACCGCAACCTATGAGCTAACCGTAAACCACTTGAACGAAATCCTTTCTCAACTAGATAAGGCTAGTGTTTAAAAGGCGCGTGTAACAAAGATCCAAGTGGACTGGAACCGGTTCGCACTGGTTCTCGATCGCAAGGTGAAGAGTACCTGAGCGGAGTACGAAGACCCTGGCCGGCGGATGCTCTCGAACTGGCTCTGATTAGGAGCGACGTGCGTGAGAGATAAGGACTTTTAACCAATCTTTTCATTTTATTGAGAAATTGCAGTTACCTTGTTGCATCATTGTGTCCTATCATTCTTATCCGGATATTCTCTGAATTTGGGCTGTTTTGAAATCCAGTTTACGATAGTGAAAATAGTGTGTTTGTTTAGGGAAATTATTGGTTCAACGGTAGTTAGTAGGTACAGGATAAATTGTAGTTTCCTGTACCTAAAAAGCCGTTTTATTGTATCACTCATTGCCCAACATAAGGTCCATCACAAGCTTTTGCCCTCGAGTTTGTACACGCAAATCCCGTTTTACCCGTTCCCGTAGGATATTCGGTAAATCCTCTCTTATTGCTTGCTCCCTTACACTCCCAAAGAATGTTAGTGCTTAGTAGTTTCGACTGTGCGTTGTCTGTCAGTCACTCAGTAAAGGAATCATTTTATATATTAGGATTACCCTTTGATCAGTATTGTCAAATCTCCGGCGCGTTGTTTTGATTGATCAAAGCAAAGGAAATACATCAGTCAATCATAATTAGTTGGCACGACAGTTGACACAATAAGTTTTCAGTAAACAGCGGGTAAGTAATGAGGGCTATCGCGTTTGAATTCGCCGCTAGAGCTGATAGTGTAGCGTGAGGTTTTCGATAATTCAAATTTCACTGTTGGTTGGATTTTAACAAGAATTTTTTTACTGATTTGCTTTGTTTTTTACATACATTTTACTAAAACAGCCTTAATACATTCAGTCAAAAAAGTATCGGGAATGGATGATTTGTTTATGGTTCCAAATTCAAATTTTTGTTTTTTTGTAGTTGTTAGATTGGCACAACTGTTTTCCATTTTGGCGCGGAGTTTGAGTTGCATCTGTTATTTATATTAAATACAGTGCTGGTTTTAGTAATATCATATATAGTGTGTATTGCGAATTTCATAATGGACAAAAATATCGAACAAAGAGTTTGTCTTAAATTTTGCATCGCCAATGGAATTTCGTGGAGTCACTGAAAATGTTACAGAAGGCTTACGGTGAATTGACTTTATCAAAAACACGTGCTTATGAGTGGTTCAAAGCGTTCAAAAGCGGTCGAGATGTGATGGAAGATTTGCCTCGCTCTGGTAGGCCGTCAACGTCTGCAACTGAAGTTAACATCGCAAAAGTGAAGGAAATAGTGACTGAAAATCCCCATTCAACTCTGAGAGAGATAGCCGCCGAACTTTCTGTATCTCACGAGTCGATCCGTACCATTTTAATTAACTAATCATTTGGGTATGAAACATGTTGCTGCTCGGCTAGTCCCACAAGATCTGAATTTTCTCCAAAAAATCACTCGCATGAAAGTCGCTGAGGACATGCTAGAACGAGTCAGTTCGGACCCAACATTCATGAAACGCATTGTTACTGGTGACGAGACGTGGGTTTACGAGTTTGACATGCAAACTAGTCAACAAGCTTCGGAGTGGCGCCTTCCAACTGAACCGAAACCGAAAAAACCACGCCAAAGTCGATCAAAAGTCAAAGTCATGTTGACTGTTTTCTTTGACTATCGCGGTGTTGTGCACTCTGAATTCTTACCGGAAGGTCTAACGGTAAATAAAGAATATTATTTGAGCGTTATGCGGCGTTTAAGAGAGCAAATTCGACGAAAAAGGCCAGATTTGTGGAAAGAAAATTCTTGAATTTTGCACCACGCTAATGCGCCTTCGCACAAGGCTATCATTGTGAACGAATTTTTCACCAAACACTCAACAAATACCATCCAGCAACTACCATATTCACCAGATATGGCTCCTGCTGACTTTTTTCTTTTTCCTAAACTCAAATTACCACTTCGTGGCACCCGTTTTCAATCGATAGAAGACATAAAGGAGAATTCGCGGCGAGAACTGAACTCAACTCCGGAAGCAGCGTTTAAAAAATGTTTTGATGAATGGATTATTCGTTGGCGCAAGTGTATCGTTTCTAAAGGAGCATACTTTGAAGGTGATAAAATAAATTTGGATGAATAACAGACATTTTGTGTATTATTGATCTTTTCCCGGTACTTTCTTGACAGAGTAGTATGTCAGATTAAGTTCCCGTTCCGTGATTCGGAAGGCACGTATAAGCCGGTGGTCCCGGCAGCCAAATGGCGGTGGTCAAATAAACCATGTGAGAGGCCCTTGAGGCGGTTTAGAAATGTCTGGCACTAGGGTGTGTGGGGTTCGGTTCTCCCGAACATTGCATTAAACTTTTTATTTATCGGAAATATGTATAAGTATGTTTCTTATTTTTTCATTACGATGAGTCCACAACGGTATCTATGTTGTATTAATCGCACGCAGCCCTCATTCCTGTAGCCTTCACCAATCAAGTGGATCTGGTCATTACATTACAAAGTAAAATTTATTAACGTGAAAAGTGTCGAGGTTAACTTCTATAATAACCACATTTAGATTGCTTAACACATAGCCTTTTATACATCTAACTACTAATACCTATACTGTAACGGATTAAATAAGTGGTTGCGTTTGTGTGATCGTTTTTTGTCCTCAATGCAAAGTAAGATTGATTATTACAAATGTGGTTTGTTTTTCAATCAAAAGTGCGTCTATCTTTTAACGTTAGTACATTTTTTGTTTTATTAGAGACCACTCGCAATTCAACCTATACAATACAACGTCTGGGAGTAATTATGTATATATGTTACGTTGATATTGGTTGTCCTGATGCACTTCAACGCAGAATCATCAAGCGATTCACTTATATGCATTTTGCCGCAGCTTGAAAATAAGTTGAGTAGTTTTAATGAAAGATCCTTGAAAAATATTTATGTGCTTTGATACATAAAAATTGCAAATCTAACCAATAAAATGGAAACAGCAATAATTAATAATCCATTAGGATATGAATTTCGGAACATCAAACTATCGAATTACATCACTATTGCAACAAATTCCGAAATACTACAAAATTGCAACGCGCGAAGTGACGTCGAGAAAATTCACGAAAACATTCGTCGCAGCTCACCTGTGAGTCTGTGACATCAGAACAACATTCGTTTGGAACCGTATCATCATCCCTTTACTATACGCCACTATCATCTTGGCAATCATCACCGAAACTACGCTCAATTAAATAAATTACTACACATTTGCACAGTGCGAAAACACATTCAGGCAGGTATACGTAAATCGTACGGTCACGATTAAAATGGCCGAAGGTGTAAATTCCTGAAACTAAAGTGTTTTGCTCATGAAGGTTGTATCATTGTACGATGGGCCCCTTGTTAGTGTTTCCAATTCAAATACCATAACTTAGCAAAATTCACAAGAATCAGTTAGTAGTGGAATATCCCCGAATTATTTTTAAACGTGATAAGTGGGCGTTATTTGCTTTTCATTCAGTTAGATACAAAAATATTTGTGCACGCGTGGGCCGATAAGGAAATACTTGGAAATGCCTACGCGGTTAGAAATATTCAATGGCTGACCAAAATGGAAACGTTTCGTGATTCATATACAGTATTCTAATATACACCTATATAAGGAACTTACTTATTACGTATACGACACTTGACAATGAGTAGTTCTTATCTGAGTTATTGTCTACTTTAATATTTGATTGGATTAATCAAATATTAAAGTCCAGGCTTCGATACGTTTTCTTTAGCGAAGAAAAGCGTATCAAAACCTGATCGAAAGTGCTCATTCCACCCCTGCGTGATAGGATGCCTACCCATAATGCTATGTAATGGAATTTTCTAGCACTATTAGAAGACGGCGAGAAACCTTCATGCGCGAATATAGCGAGTTGTAAAAAGCATTGTTAAGGTTTGTATATTTGCCAATGACCTTTTGCATTCAAACGGAGCTTACTAACTACACCTCGTCGCGCCACTCCGCTACCCGTTTTTTTTAATTTTTATAATAAAACAAATACATATTTTTAGAAAGTAATAAAACCAAGTTATTTTCTTTTGTATTGCAAAATAGTTTCATCTCAACGATTTGGAGGTGATTTGGTGTTTTTTTTCCTATTATGTGATACCGATACATAAATTCTAGCTAAATCAAGTTACGTGCAATATCATGTACATTACTACCTATTTTTTTCAGATGTAATTTTTCAGTAAATGCCGACGAAAAACTGCTTCATCTGCACGCAATTTTTAAGCTTTTTCGAGAGAGCGCCCTTAAAGATAATGTAATCTTTCAGCTAGTTGACTTTTAAAGCATTTTCCAGATATGAATAACAATATCTACTTAAACTCCTTGTCCTATTGTGGTTGGGCGCCGCACTGACACCCAACCGCAATACAGCGAGCGCGTGTTGGCGGCACATTGACGTCTGGCCACACAGACTGAAGTGCTTGCTGTCTGTAAGGCACCCAGAGTCAATGGCATTTGCTTGGTTCATCATGTAGGTTGCTTAGCGGTTCTGTTTTGTATCCAACCCATAACAGGTTGCTCTGCGATTGTTGCTATTTAGCTGTTTATTATCTGGTTGGTCATCACTATTTGCATGTTGCCTTGCTGCACTGCTGTGCGTTGGTTTGATTCTCATATAGGGCATAGGGCTTACGCCCGGTAAAATTACAGTTTGTCATTTTTCCCCGGTTAGTAGCAAATGTATGTTACGTTGTGATGTACCAACTATATTTTCATTTTCTCAAAACCGACAAATCAATGTTTTTAATTAACTCCGAAGCAATTACAGACAGTATTATGATAAGCTGATGCATAACTCAAACGTTTATTACATTTAATTACAAGTACATGCGCACACATGCAAAGCAGGCAATTTTATTACATACCTGACTTCATTATGAATGCGTCATTTATTATAGACATTAACTTTTATAAATGAAGACAAGTTTTTGTGTTCAACTGTACATTTATTATTTATACGTTGTAACGATTAAACGATCAATCGTTGGCGGGATGACAATAAATATATTGAGTTGATTTCAAAATGATTCATCGGGCAGGTTCGTGGTTCCTATCAGTATTTTTTTATGTGGCAGCTCTCGCGTTTAAGACACTGTGCACTTCCTGTCTGTGCATTGGGAACCCCTTACATCATTCTCCTGGATAGAGCCAAGCAGCTGATCACCTGGGCTTTGTCCAAGAACTTGTCAACTATGTTCGTTTGTAAATAGAGCTGACGAGCTGTTGTTGACGGATAACTAATGGCAGCCATTCGTTGTGACTTGTGAGGGATAGTGGCAAGGAAATATACTTCTAGAGTTACTTTATTGGTCAGGAAAGATTGTTAGAGCACGGGTCTATAAATATATATAGTGAACTGTACACGTGTGTGATACTCATGATTGTGAAGCACTACGGGCCTAACCTGGAGGTAGCTCTTCCCAACATCTTGTCGAATCTTTGTTTATTTCAATCTGTCTACACTGAAAGAAAAGAAAGAAAGAAAAAACGTTTATTTGCGCCAGGCATGGCGCATACAAAAAAAAAATAGAAATTAAAGAAAACTACATTATAAAAATTGGGAAGATATGCATCATATTCGAGCATAACGGCCACGGAACTGTAGGTAATAATACAAATGCGAAATCTATACTACCTAATATTACCTAGTATAAATGCGAAACTTTGAATGTTTGTTACTCAAACAAACACGACCAAACGGCTGAACGGATCTTGATGTTCGGTGATTACAGTTTGGAATAACGTATAGGAATACTTTTTATTCCGGGAGTATGTGCAAGAGTGGCAGAAAATCTAATTCGGAGCACTTGTCGAACTTTTGGAAAGCAGTTCAGAGGGCACGATGATTTTGACGTAGGGAAGTAACATAACGTAAAATGTTAAGTGTCGCACGTAATATTTATACTGGATACTTTATTAATATTTTTGTTAGATAGATACAAATTGAGTACGTCGCGTGAAGTTTAACCAAAATACTGTGGAGTTGTAGTTTTTATATTATAAGTACCTATTACCTACGTCAAAAAATTCATTATAGGCCCTCTTAAACTTAGAACTTTTCTATGCTTGGAACAGTTTGATTATTTCTAGATCACTGTGTTTGCCGAAATGTATCACAAATATAGTAGTGAACCTGTGGACCGTCACACTCAAAAATATTTACATTTCTTATAAACAACTCGAACTCATTTCCATTTTTACAGATAAATCTGACTTGCTTGTTTATTAAAGTGATTTTATGTGAGTACATGAATCACCTGGGGATATTTAAATAGGTAATTTTGACAAACTGGCCAATTTACAAGATGTTTATATTTTCTATTAAATATTAACTGCTAAAATACTTCAAAACAATTGTATCCAATCATTTATTAATTGTATTTATATATAGGTAAGAAAAAACAGTGTTTAATATAATATAATATGATAAGATACGAGTATATACTTAGACACAATAATATGCTTTGTTGTACAACATAACTCAAAATGTTTCAATAATAATTCAATTCATATCTAAGGTAAATATTATTAAATAAATTGAACATAAATATTTAATGGAGGAGCTCGTGGCTAAATAACCACAGCCGCATGGGTTGATCTTCAAGGTTATGCAATGCTTGCCGAGGTCGGTCTGTGGATGGGTTACCATCTTAACTGAGACTCGTTCGCGCCTCGGAATTCACGTTGAGCCGTTGGTCCCTGCTGTAATTTTTAGATCTTTGGCAGTCGTTATGGATTGCCAGTAGCCAGTTTTTTTTTTTTTTTTTAATATTGGTAGGCACGCGTTTGACCACTATCTCACCTGATGGTAAGCGACTGACTCCAGTCTTGTCATGAAGTACCGTGTTATCCAGTAACTGGGTTGTGGATCGTCTCGTAGGCAGCCTCTCCACGTAAAATACTGGTATTCAGCTGATTCCGATCTGACTGGAAGCCGACCCCAATATTGTTGGGAAAAGGTTAGGCAGATGATGATTTATGAACATAAATATTTTACCAGTATCTTGCGTATATATCAGTATATTACGTATAGAACGATGAGCTACAAGATATTTTCAATATCTTCATAATTATTATCAAAATTCCCACACTATTACAAATGTTATAATACTCGTAGTATGACACGATCACACGATATTCTATTGAATGTACCAACCTATAGGAAAAGTTTAACCGCAATTTACTGAAATACTGGTAAATACCATGTTTACAGGTTCTATTAATCATTTCGTATAAATACTTCTGCGAATAAATTAGTGTCCACAAAAATCAACAACAATTAATTCATTTTGCGTAATATCAAAATATTACTCACTATAGACAATAGTTGACCAGCGCAATATCGTCCACGTCATATTGCAAGATGTTTCATTGATGCTCCGCTCGACAGCTTTGTAATGTTAGTGTGTGGTTAGTATTTATATTATACTCGTTACATTGCCCAAAAATGTTCTCGGCGACAAAATATCGTTCTATCCTGTTGTGTGAACGTCATGGCAAAATATTCCCTTTTAGTAATTTTCTTAGAAAAACACAAGACGACTTTCTGGCTCATTCCAGTCCAGTATGATAATTACCTCGATAACTTGTAACAAACAGTTCCACGTGACTCTACGAAAATACAGCGAATTACAAATAGATCATAAGTGGTATGTCTGATACTCCGACGAGCGGGTTGCGTGGGCGCAGCTCTTATAATAAACAAACTCGGAGCCAATCTTAGTGAGATATCACAGATTTGGTTGGCTTCCACTTCTTAGTCGGCTCCTCCTGTGCCGGGAATGTTCGTGATAACTGACCTAAATAGACCCGAGTTGAGTGATCGTTGATGACGTGGTAAAGTGCTATTTGTAACTTATTCAAAATAAATATGATTTAAAAAAAAAAAACACCTTTTTGTTTGTACCTTTGGGAAAACTTCTCGGTTTTTGGAGATGACACCGGGAGTGTGGGTTTCTAACTTCACTAAACCAGACTGAGTCAACATGAACCTATGACACTGCAGTCATCATGGACCACTCTGCATCCGCACATGCATGTCCTCTTGTAAGACAACCCCGCAACCCCTCTCTACCAAGCCTGTAAGGACACATCCCTGAGGAAGCTGTGTAAAGGGATTTCCCCAGAGCCTCTCTGGGCATGCCATGACCACTGTGCACTTTTTTACTAGAGAAAATACACAACTTTGATCAAAGAAGGTAACACAAATGTTATCAAATGAAGCAAGGACATCAACCTGTAAGGTTTCACAAGACTTGTTAGCAAGATTAACAACTAAATTAATGTTTTCGAAGAAATAAAAATGCTGTTCAACGATCACTGTAATACAATGGTGAGATGCGCCCACTGAGTTTGCAGCTGCTGGTCCTACCACATTAATACAGCATCCTTTGATAAAAGCTATAGTCATTTTGCTAAAAGCTAATTGTGTTTATTTATTTCAGGAGGCAGAAGAATGGGCTCGGCGGCAGAGTGGGCCTATGATCAACCCGTCGTTCGAACCGGACGACTTTCTACCCCAAAGGTGAATATATACCTACTATCAAACTTAATTACACTAACAAGCCAAAAAATAGGGGTAAGTGCACCGTTTCTGCCTCCCCGGGGGAATCTAGGGTGACGCTATCTATCTTCGCTAAAACTTGTAATGTCTTCTTCAATGATAGAAGAAAAAGGAAACACAAAATATGCTTAATGCTTTTTCAGCCAGAAACTACGAAATTATTTGGCGAATCCTCAAAAACTTCGGTTCGTCTTTTATCTTGCGCCACCTGCGTGTACTTAAGAGACCTAGTAACTACGTCTTCGACTGAAGCAACACTGAAAACTTAGTACATACCTACACCTGTTTTGCCATCGACACGCTAAGAAAAGAAAACAGCGATATTGTCGGGGAAAATCAGATAGGAATATTAGTACCTACTACGACCAAAGGACTGGTTTTCCCAAATGACACCTAAAACCAAAGACCCGGAAACCGCAAGGCATACCAGTTGCCAAAAGAACGAAGCCGCTATAAAAACGACCTTACTTTTACCAGTTCATTAGTAATCCTTTCCTCCAAAGCGGTCAAATTACCGAGAATATCATGAGGGACTTATTAATTGTGGTCTCGACTCTCGATGAGGTCAATTCTTCCCTGAACCTTGACAATGTAACGTTGGAAGAAAACAATTTTATTGTAGCCGAGAACTAGATTGACCAGGCTCATTGACGTCAACCCTTAATTACCCATTGTGACAATAACAATAAGATGATGATGTGAAGTATCTGTTTGCGCCCGCTATGGTGATGCACCGGTTACCGGCGTCTTGTTGGCTTCATTCATGGCGCGTGCATGGTGACGCTTCTGTTTCTGGCGTTATAGATGTAGGTACCCCCATAAAAATTAAATAAGCCTTTTGGTATTTCTCATTTTCTTGCATTATATTTTACTTGTAACAAATAAAATATTACATTTTCTTGTATTATTATACTATTTCCATAGTTGTATACGATTTAAAATTCAATAATATGTTTTGTAAGATTCTGTCGTGAGTATCAATTCAATATCATTATTACATACTCGTATTTCGAAAACTACAATTTATTCTAGTTTACTGATTCGTTGTGGTTTCAATTTTTTTTTTACTCTTGATTGGCACGCGTTTGACCACATCATATCTCACCTAATGGTAAGCGATGATGTGGTCGAAGATGGAGCACGCTTGCCTAGAAGTATGTAGCTATCTGGAAACACATTTTACGAAAACATAATTATGTTCATCCTAATTTACGAACACATTAATCGATCATCATTTGTGATCTTCACACAGTTCACCCCAAAATAAATATTTCAAATATTAGGTACAAACCTTTAGAATCTAGTTCACAACTAAATGATTCGGCCATAACACCATGACCTAAACTAGTGACCTATTGGTGTATAGGTCACTAGTGTAGGTCCTGCCGATCAAACGATATCTTTAGCTTTTGTCCAAATCTTGTAAATATAGCAGTTAGCCCGTAAAAAGCAGCTTTACGCTGTTCATTCATCGATCGTCTAACTACTGCATTATGACAATGCAATGTGTATATAAATAATAAATTACCTACACGACCACTTGCAGACAGGCTCATGCTTTCGTTAAAAATAATCGATACATAGATTTATTTGTGTTTGTAATTCATATCAACCTCAGCACTTCGAGTGGAATGTAGGTTAGCTCGCATCGCAAGTATCGCAACCCTTTAGAGCTCAAGTCCGCCGGTTACTTGTTATTCCCGAAGGTTATCTATCCAGTGCGGTTTTATAAAACAGTTGTTCATGGACTGTTAACAGTGTAATTGTAAATCAATAGACAGCAGCTTCGGTCTCCTAGCAATGGCAAACTGAAAGGGCGATGGAGGGGTACGTGCACATAACCTTTTGCTTTACCATTGATTTACAAAGTTTTTATTTTATAAAATGCCAGGTAAAATAGCAATGTTTTTGTTTAAAATTTGTGGCTATTTGCGAGTGTCGAAAGTAAGTGACAGTAGTTAAGTTTACGTTTTTAAATGCGAAAACTTTTTAAAAAGTATTTTGTGGCTTTGTGCGAAATTATCATTTCAATGGTTTTTCCGCCGTAAATGACCTTTGTGATAATTTTCCTGAGTCTATTTTAGGAGCACAGTAATTCTTTGACCTTTTAAAGTTTCGTGCTAACTGCCCCTGGGACTGACCTACCCGACGAATACAACACTTAAAAAACACAAGTTAGATCGAAAATTGGCTTTAAAGATTACCGACTGAATTTTTGCCTCTCAAATAGGGCAAGTTATCCCAAAGGGAACCTTTTTGGAGAACATAATCATAGCAAGATTAAAATCATATCTTTAATAACGAGTAGAGAATACCGAAGGATCCTACCAGCCCTTTTTATATTTTTGGTAGTGAAAGTTAAACGTGGTTTTCTTGTGCAGCCTATCACCGGTGAAGGATGAGAAGAAGAGGCCAGGAGACAAGAGCATCTTCCTCGTGAACATGAAGGAGAAGGACCTTCCCGAGGCGGAGGAGTACGAGCCTTACGATAACCGAGTCGTGGACCATCCGACCACGTAAGTACTCCTTATAGCTCTGCTTAATTACTTTTAGTGAAGTACTGAATTCTGGGCAAGCACGTTGAAGTGGCAATGGGCCGGCCATATTAGCCGTAGAACCTATGACTGTTGGGGTAGACGAGTTCTTGAGTGGAGACCGCGAATCGGCAAACGTAAGGTAGGACGCCCTCAGGCTAGGTGGAGCAACGATCTTCGCAGGGTGGCTGGTTGCAGCTGGATGAGAGTTGCCGGAGATCGAGCCAAATGGCGTGCACTTGGAGAGGCCTATGTCCAGCAGTGAACTAGTTCACTGCTGGACATGGGCCTCTCCAAGGTTATAGCCTGATGATGATGATAGTAAATTCTGGGGTGTCTTTGGGTTGCGAGGAAATTGTGGTGTGACAGTAATCGTTCACACAAGATAAAATACACATTTGATCTGTGTTTGATGACAGGGTTCTACGGGATGGTATATCTTACGATGTCACGATTGGCCAGCGGTGCTTAGAGAAGTTTTATATTCAAAAGAGCTTATTTTATTTGGAATGTAATGTCATCCAAGTGGCCACACTCAGTGCGACAGCGAAATCATATCATAAAGTAAATAATCGTTATTATTTCTAGGTTCGGAGGCAAATTTTAATAATTATTACAGATTATGTGATTTTCAGGAAATGATAATTAAATATCTACTACTAAATTTTAAAGTTTTGTAACATCCAACCCAAAGAAGCTGAAAGCTGCATCCACTGTTGCAGCTTTTTCGAACGGAAAAAACGGGATACGCGCGTACGAAACCGCGAGTTAAAGCTATATAAATCATTGTCGTAAGTAAGACTTACTCCTGACTATCGTAATTTTCGATGATAAAGTCATAACCTCAGATTATGCAATCCTGACATAGGTCAAACCGCTTTTATTACAGCGTTCTACAAACCAAACGATGACATTTGTTACCCGTTCGTGAATATTTTATCAACCCTGCAGGGTGGGAAAAGAAGGCGGTCAGCGTGGATAGTTCTACTTAAATATTTATGCTAGCCGATTCAAGTCAGTCAAAAATGGCCTTTATTGAATCGGTTCGACTTGTATTTGAAATTGCAGAATGTTACAATAATCGATTATGTTGTTTCTAAGTATCAATATAGATTCTGAACACATTTTTTGCCATCAAAAACATAAATCTTCATATGTGTAAAAATTTCGTGTCATTGAACTCCTCCGAAACGGCTTGACAGATTTTAATGTTTTTTTTTGTGTTTATTTGGTAGGTCTGAGAATAGGTCGAAGGTAGGCAATTTTTTTTTATATGGCAAAACAACGTTTGCCGCCTCAGCTAGTATAGGTAATTATAAATTACACGTTACAATTTTCTGATTGTAATCAGCTATGCAATTTCAGGCGTTGTGATACATATACACAAAAGTGCAAGAATCAATTATTAATAAGTACCTTCGTGACAAAAACATAACCACTGCCATAAGAAGCTTCAGGAACAGGGAGCAAGTTCCATTTAACATCAATAAAAAAGGTTTCTTCCTTACTTTGTATGTTCACGTGTTTCTTATTTATTATTAATGAATATCGTGTGTCCGTTTGTACCGAGCTGCCAATAGAACAGTAAGTTGCGGCGCGTGCAATATTGACGTCGAGTCATTTTCAGTTAATTGAGGAAAAACGCAATCATTTGTAGGGTAGTTGACATTGAGGCCTATGGTAATGAGCCAATCAAGACGCTGAAGAATTTACACAATAGGGAATATGTATGAAAAACATATTTGTCATCTATACAATTTACACAAAAATATAATACTTACAGTGTAAATAGAATTAAAATTACTCGAAAAACGAAGGAGACAATATAATTATTTTAAACAAAAATATCTGTCCCTCTCGCAAAAACGCTGTATTCTATGGCAGCTGTATAGGCGTCATAGACGATGACGTCAAAGTTTTCATCGGACTTCTCTTTCTAATTGTAGTTTTTGAAGCTTTATAACTTCATCGCTGATGAAGGTATTTAAAAAAATTATTCACGATTGTTTACCAGAGCTAATAAGTATTTCATTTTGCAAATAAAAAAATCGCATGCATATTCCCTGAACAACAATGAAGTTGTATCTGGAAAGTCACAAGCGCGCTTCATAGATACGTGCCATGCTTTAGTTCGACTTCCGTTACCTGTTTCCTGGTGGTTTCCTAGGTACTTGGTGTCCTTGTATATCCTTATTGATAAATGGCTTTTCCTTATGTTAAAATGTTACAAGTCACGTATACAGTGGAAGTATGACTGGAATGCTGATTATGGTAACAAGTTGAAATAAACCGCAATTAGGTACCTACTTATATCGTCATCTTGGGCCACAAAACTTTTTATGCGGAGTATTTGCGCCACTTCTTCTTCTTCACTATCTAGGTAGGAATGGGTTCAGGAACCATTTCTTTAATAACCTTTACCCACGACTTCGTACGCGCATGTCCCGTTTTTTTTCGGTTCCCGTAGGAATTTTGGCACTTAGTGCTCCCCTACACTCCCTAAGAAACCTACATGCCAGTGTCAGCTTTCTACGAGCAGTAGTTTCGGCTATCATTCACTGAGTCACCAGCAACGGAAGACGCCTAGTATTCACTTAGCGTGACCCATTGCTGACTTGTGTCTTGAACTGAGGATATGCATTGCCATTTATGTTGACAATGGTGCCTGGCTCTTGGGCACACTTTCAGACGACAGGGATTATAGTCCATATATTTTAATTTACAAGTTCTTGTTGCAGTAAATATTTAGTTAGTTACGTACGTATTTAAAAAAACGGCATTATTCCGCCGACTCCAAAATCGACGGAAAACGCTTGGTAGGAAAGTACGACGCTTGTGCCAGTGGTGGTCAAATGAGCTTGTGTCAGGAATAGGTTCTCAGAGCCACAAATGAACATCAGACATAGGTCTTCACGCTCTCACGCGAGTGTCTGAATATCTTATGAGACAAGTGTCAATTGTACTTATATCCAAAACGACTACACGTTTATGCACTTTTAAAGAACCAAAGTGGTTTATAGCTTCATGATTCATTCCTCTTCAACTGTGAAGTAGGTAAGTACATAAGAATAGTAACCAGTTTGAACTTCTATTGTCACTTGAATATCCTCCTTCAGAACCAGTTCTGTAAATATCAGCTCGTAACAATTGAGAATGTGATCGATAACACGCATATTAGATTAAGCTCACGAGGGCTTACATTGTTCCCACATCACTAATGGGGAATTTTACTAAAAAAAACTAATTAGTCCGTCTGATAGATTTTCAAAAACTATTTGACATGTATTTTTTCTTTTTTCACATAAACAAATATTAAAGACACATAAAGAGGATACGCGAGTTGAAGACACGCGTGACGTCATTTGGCTTGGTAAAAACGTACCAAATTTACCAAGCCAGATGACGTCACGCGTGTCTTCATCTCGCTGTATCTCCTTTATTTTTTGTTTACGTGAAATAGAAAAAATACGGTTCGAATATTTTTTGAAAATCTATCAGACGGACTTATTAGTTTTTTTTTTAGTAAAATACCCTATTATAATTAGCTCATGAGCCACTTATAAGAGCAGTTGTACTTAAAACAAATACTTTCTATCATAATAGCCGAGGACCGAAAGTCAGTACCTTTGTAATGATTTTCACAAGCTTATGTACAGCAGAAAACACCTGCTGATCCTGGATCTGAACTTATTCAAAGTATGTCACCGGAAAATAGCAGACACCGTAAGATTGTAAGATATCGCGAAATTGTAAACTTTTTCTCAATAAGCATCACATTGGAAAATATTGAATTTGGATGGGATTTATTGTATTCAAAATGATATGATCACAATGTATCGAGAAAATATAATCTAAAAATATTTTCACACCACCTGCCTTCAACCTAAAGTTAGTCATTAATGCCCGGTGGGTCAAAATGAAATTCAGTACAATATTATTGCCAATAATGTGATTAGAATTTGGAACTCAGCTATGAAACCCCCGTGAACCCGTCTCTCTTCATGACTAACGAACTATTTACTCGCAGTAGGTGTGAAAAGTAGAGTATCTTCCTCGGGGATAAAGGTGTCTTTGCCTTGGGCCTTGGGCTAGCATGAATCCCTCACTGCATTCAGGATTTCGTATTAACTCCCGAATCCTTCATTGCGTTCGGAATTTAATAAAAAGCCCGTGACATAAGACACTGCTTTATCTCCTCGTTGCATAATCCACTATTATTACAATCTTATGGAGTTTGCAATTATCCGGTGACATTATATACTTGGATAGCTCGTGAAACCGAGTCAAAGCCTTTCCATTTTTCATTTATAAGTATCAGCCGTAAGATGAATAAAACACTCATTTCTTCGTACTATTTCCTATGTAGGCATAGCTTTCAATGTAGGTAGGTACTGATTTTAGTGTTAGTTATTAAAAACAAATAATTGCAATAGAAAATGCCCAAAACGCCTCAGCTACCCAAGTACCTAGCACCCCGGTTTAGGTGCAGGTATAATTTAGGAAAATTAATTAAATAATTAATATTGTAGTTATTTTTAATAATTTATTGATTAAATTAATTTGATCTTAATTTAGAAATACAGGGTGGCAAACCCGTTGTTTATTTTGAATACAATAATAATTGTTATATGCACTTTTTTATTATAAGGATTTTTACACATTGTGCGTACCAGTCGCATTATAACCTAACCACATCTGACTGAAAGAAATTATAAACTATCAAATTTTGATGCGTAAATAAGCATACCCAATGTTCAATTGACAATTTGTCGAAAGTTTACAAGTTATTTTATAATCTTATCTTTGTTTGTTTGCTTGCTTGAACGCGCTAATCTCAGGAACTACTGGTCTGATTTGAAAAATTATTTCAGTATTAGATAGCCCATTTACCGAGGAAGGATATATCATATATATCACGCTAAGACCAATAGGAGCCGAGCAGTAATAAAAAAATTGTCACGCAGACGCCGTTGCGCGGGTCACCTAGTCATTGATATATATTATAAAATCTTATGGAGTTTGCCATTTTCCGGTGACATATAGGGTAGACTGGGTACGGTTGTGCCAGGGTACGGTTGTGACAGTCGTAATATTTGCGAAACTATAAGGAATAACGGGGAGCGTGTAAGGGGTGAGT
The DNA here is from genome assembly GCA_950371165.1 of Lacanobia oleracea. NCBI lineage: Eukaryota > Metazoa > Arthropoda > Insecta > Lepidoptera > Noctuidae > Lacanobia > Lacanobia oleracea. Next base: position 2,346,321 of record OX493385.1, read on the forward strand.
GGAGCGGCATGCGGGTCTGAACGTGTTTCACAGTGTTGCGTCGGCCAACGCGCGACGTGGATGTTAGCAGAGACCCTCTTTGCTTTTTGACAGTAAACAGTAAGTATTTTTATTCGATGTTTTTTGGTGATTGTTGTTAAATGTGTACATATACAGTTATAAGTGTTTTTTTTAATTATTATTTAAACATTAGCGATTAAATACAAATATTTATTTTGCACGTACATTATTTTATATTGCCATAGTGATTGTTTTTTTGCGAAGGAGTACTTTGGGTACGATTGTGACAATTTTTTTGGGTACGGTTGTGACAAAATTAAAATGTTTTATTTTTGTTTTCAGATGCCAAGGAAATGCTTGAGGAAGACGGAAAGAGTCAATGTGACAAAGTAAAATATGAAGATGCTTATATAGAATCACAATCATTAGAACTTTTGTTAGGAGATAACGGTCCTGGACCTAATGATGAAACATCACCACCACTTTCACCATCCATACTGTGCGAATCTTCAATTCCAAATCAGCCAACTGCATCTTCAGCTATACCGTTTGTTTTTTCCCCTGAAACTATTCGGCCTTTTCCAAAGGCTCCCGAAACAAAGGTCAAAGGTTCTAGAACTAAAAAATCAACCATCTATTCAGACACCTCTGAAAAAGAGGCAGTAAGACAAGAATATGAAGAAAAAGAAAAACGATTGAGGGCTAAACAGGTGAAGAAACATCTAAATGAACCAAAAACAAAAAATAAAGGAAAAGGAAAAAACAAAGGGAACAAACGGAAGACATCACCACCTTCATCGGATGAAGAAGAGTATTTTTGTCTGGTGTGTGTAGGTGCATATTCCGATAGCAGGTCTGGCGAAAAATGGATACTTCAATGCCTAGGAAAATGTGGATTCTGGTCCCACTTAAGAGTGCACAGACGGTAGTCGTTATTATATTTGTCACAATTGTGATGACTCTGACTAGATCTTTAAGATCTTTTAAGAATTTAAAATAAAAATATCTGATGACAAATTTTAATGTGAAATGAAGACTTGTTCTAAATTTTTCTTTATGTTGTATGTTGTTAAACTTAAACAAATGTTCCAAGTTGATTGTGATATTTAGATTATATTTGTACTGCAATTTAAGACTGATCAAAGTATAAGTTATATGTAACCAGACTGATAAATGAAGATTTTTTATGATATCTTTAGATGCTACAGTGCCTTATACTTATAAAAATTGTATGTTGTTATGTTTTTTTCAAGAAAAATGCATATAGCGTGCAATAAAAGTGATTGATGACCATTTCGGTGTATTTTTTAAACCTGTCACTACTGACCCCGGGTACTGTCACAACCGTCCCTGGGTTGTGGTCGGTTGTGACACTTTCTATTTTTTTTCTAACTTGCTTCTATGAATTTACCATAACACTTAGAAATATAATTTTAGTATTTATACGTAGGCGAATGTACTCTTCACAATAAAATACATCTTTTATGCATCTAATTACCACAATACCAATATTATTGGCCCTTAAATGAAAATTGTCACAACCGTACCCAGTCTACCCTACATCCGGTTTGGCCACCCTATTGTTATGTTTAATGGTTAATTTATGTTTACCAATAAAGGATTTTGATTCAAAGTAAGCAACTAAAGGATAACATCTGATTCTGTGACATAATCTGCAGAAATAGTAAACAAATTAGCACAAACACGTGCACCGAGACACGTGCGTGTTACAGTCGTGTGCAGTGCAGTTGATCTAGCTCTAATGCTCCAACGCAGCTCGTTCGGTATTCATAATAACCTAGTCGTACGGAAAAACACAATACGATGAATAATTTAATTTAAATTCATAGATATAAGCGTCGATTATAAGTTGTTTATACAAATTAAAGATTCTGTACAGAACTGTGTGTAAGTCGCACCTATACGGGTCGAATCAGAGCTACCTACAATTTCTCCTGGTTTTCGCGCGAACCTTTAAACTGTCGGTTTAAAAACGCAATTTTGGCAAAAAATTAAAGCGTTTTAATTTTTTTAAAGCAAAAATTGAAATATGTGTAATTTCAACGTAAGCATAAGGTAGGTAGGTATGCCAGATAAGCTTGTAATAAAGTACATTGACTTTTCCCTATAATTTCCCTTCACACAACAATAAAATTATGACCTATTTGTTTTAATTAGTAACGTAAAGAATCACGAATAACCATAGAAGTTTATTAAGGACAGCTTTATGTCTTTATTTCTGTTTTTCATATAAGAAAGTCAATAAATATAATTATGTGGGTCAATGACCGTCCGACGGCGACGGCAAATTTTGTTTTTAGAGATGTAGGTATAAGACAGTGTATTTCATAAGTCTAGGAGGTAGTTTTGCATCCTCCCGAATCCTAGATTCCAGGTGGACTTTAGTTTCATTATTTATACTTAGTAAATAAACCATGTCCAAATTATAGCCTTGTGAATGGGATCTTAATTCTCAGTGGAGATAGCGATCAGATCTTAGACTATTACAATGACTTATAAGACATTAAATAATTAACAAAACTCTCCTCTAAGGAAGTTAAGCGCACTTTATTTAGTGCTTACTGCACGTCTTTCTACTCCTGCAGTCTGTGGACTCATTATACTCAGAAATCATACAGCGCCCTTCGAGTTCAGTACAATGACGCTATCAGGGTGCTGATGGGGTTGCCCCGATACTGTAGTGCATCGGGGATGTTTGCTGAAGCTCACGTTGACTGTTTTTATACTGCGATGCGGAAGCGGTGCGCATCCCTGGTCAGAAGGGTGCGGGGCAGCGCCAACAGCATCCTGTCCATGATAGCAAGTAGGCTAGATTGTGCGTTTGTGAACCACTGCTGCTGGGTATCAGCTGGGCCTGTCGCCTTGCAGCAGTGATGTCGCAATTTTGTGTTGTTAATGTATTACTAACATAGTTTGTAAGTTTTTTGTTACTAACACTTTGAGTCTTGGTACTTACTTGTAATAAATGTTATTATTATTAAATAGGTAATTACTAAATAAGCAACAATCTTTTGGAAAAATAGGTCGTGAAAGTGATGTAAATTAGCTGTCGCGTCGGCCCAAGCTAGCAGATAGGCGTATGTTCAAACTAACACTATTCTATCCCACAGATTTTGTTAAGTATTAAGGACTGAGCACAGGATCATGCTCTATGACTTAGATTTGACAGTTCTTGACCAGTGACAGGAGTGACGTCATCGCTCGTTTTCGCGCAAAAATTTAAACAGTCAGTTTTACTTCTAGCAATAAATTAAAAGCGTTTTCTTTTTTTATTTATGTGGTGGTCTATTCTAGATGGAATCCTTTAAAATGAAAGCTGAAACTGAACCATTAAATTTAGTACCTACCTATATTTTTTATGTTGTATAATATTTCTGACATTTTGAAACCAATCTATAATCAATAAGGTATTCGAGAGTGGCTCCGATAGGCATAATATTTTATGTGTCCTGTAAGAAAAAGAGAGGCTTAGTTTTACTTTAGTAGCTTTGTTTAAATTATTTTACATAAAATAATAACAGAGAAGCCCGTGGCCAAATAAACAACCGCACGGGTCTGTCTTTGAGGTTGAGCAACGCTTGCAGAGGTCGACATGTAGGGGTTCCCTACTCGAAATCAAATGACGTAAAATCGAATAACAATACATTACTTAACTTATCTCAGCATAGTATAAAACAAAGTCGTTTTTCCGTTTGTACGCATCTATCTTTTAAACTAGGCAACGGATTTTAATGCGGTTTTCATCAGTACAGTTCAAAAGAGAAAGGTTTATATGTATAATTCGTACCAAAATTCCTACGGGAACGGGAAAAATGTAATATGCGCGTGCGAAGTCGCGGGCTAATGCAAGTTTTGAATCTATACTAATATATAAAGCTGAACAGTTTGTTTGTTTGCTTAAACGCGCTAATTTCAGGAACTACTGGTCCGATTTGAAAAATTCATTCAGTGTTAGATAGCACATTTATTGAGAAAGGCTATAGGCCATTTATCATCACGCTAAAACCAAAAGGAGAGGAGCAGGAGCAGACGAAGTTGCAACTAGTAAAGAATACGAGTAACATGCCTTACGTATAAAGTATAATTGAATTAAAAAATCAAACCGGAGTCATTACAATTCAAAGTGAACCTATAAGCCGCTTTACCTCTGAGCGTACCTACAACAATATAAAATTACCTAAGTAGGTACCTACTAGTTTTTCGTAACTTTACTCAATTGGCCGCCCCCACAGGAACCGTGCACTTTTTCTAGATTTTTTTTATCCCATGACAATGAACAATAGTGTTGCTTTCTGTCAGATCAGTCGAAGATTTTGGTAACCACGTCATTTCTTTCTGAGGGCCTAGCACGAATATGTTTGACGATAGTAACGTAAAATTTTACCATAGCTACAATACTCGTTTAGCACATAATATTTATTTACATAAATTGTGTTATATATAAAATTAAACCAGAGTTGTAGTTTTTCACATTCAAAATTCACTTACGTTAACGTTACTATACGTCAAAATGCTTAACTTATTAATGTTTTACCACAACCATTACGTTGTTCTTATTACATAAGAAATGTGGTTAGTACTCGATATGCACGAACCAAAAGCGTTCATTGATTAAAACATTATTTAATTTAACAGGTTTCTCATTGAATGACAAACTCATCATGCAATTAATGGATAATGAATTTACTCATCTATCTTAGTTAAATAGTAAACAATATCGACTGGATCCGAGGACCTGGGCACTTATAAGATTCTCGATGGTACCTTACTATGTTGACACCATTTGGCAGAAAATACAAAGAAAGGAATTGTCGTAGATATAGCCGTCCCCAAAGCTGCTCGATACCCGTTCTTATAACGCCTGCGAAGTGGCACAGGATGGTAGCTACCAACCTCTCAAAATCCCTATTTGTAAAACAACAAGAAACAAAAATTAAAAAAAAGAATTCCTCCAACAGGAACATGGAAACTTTCCTTCACCTGATGAAAGGCAGTTTGGGAACCGGCATCCTAGCCATGCCGAAAGCCTTCTCCAACGCTGGTTACGTTGTGGGCACGGTGGGCACCATCGTCATCGGAGTCCTGTGCACCTACTGCATCCACATCCTGATTGACGCCTGCTACGTGCTGTGCAAGCGGAGAAAAGTGCCCTCGCTGTCGTACACGGCGGCAGCCGAGGCAGCGCTGCTGGAGGGGCCCGACTGGTGCAAGGCTTGCGCGCCATATGCTGCGTAAGTACCTATTTTGTTATTTATGTATGTACTTGTTACACGACCTGTTTTCAAGCTGTTAAAGACCTGGGACCTAAGCCTTCGCCCAGCAGCGGGATGAAGCAGAATAAAAGTAACCAGTGAGGACCTTGTTAGTCAAGTAATCTAGGTACATAACGTGGTTTTGATCTTTGATTCCTGAACACATACATGAAATGTTACGATCAGGGATTCCACTTGTGAGCCGTATTAACTTGACATCAATTATTAGTTGGGCATGAAGGAACTTCAATCGATTTGCGCCAGTAGATTGCGATAGGCACTAAGCGAGCCCACTATTTACTATTTAAGTAGGTACATCAAATACATACCTAGGACATAAACATCGCTGGAGAAATGTGCGTATATAGGGTGACTGGTAATTAGTGACCGATACTTAAACATGTGATTGTACTCATGATAACAAACAACTTTAACTTTAGGACCAAACCTGAAATCGCGAAAAGAAATCTGCTGTTCAGTACATTTACGTTCGCCTACTAACTGGTCAAAATGTACTGTATTGTCCATTTTTTTCGCGATTCCAGGTTTGCTCCCATAGCATCTGTTTAGTTGTCTTGTCTTGGCGAAAGTGGTGTTGATCTACACAGCTATCATGTTGATGTAACCCTATTATTCTAGGTTCTTTCAGCTGTAAACACTTAAAAAATGATAACAAAAACAATTTGAAACAATGTCGTCGACTTATCTTGTATTCAAGTGTGCTCCTAGTATTTTGAACAAGACCACTCGTTGGTATCGGCGCCGAAACGCCAAGAAACGTGCCACTGTTTCTCACGTGGAACTAGTATTCATAAATCATATTTCAGTAGGTATCCATTCAGTCATTAAAATAACTAGCATATGATTATATCTATCTATTTATCGAGTAGGTATGTAACTAATCATAATATTATTATTCGGAATCAATACCTAACAATATAAATAACTACCTACCTATTTGCATTAATGACCTTGGTATTCATAGATGAGGAAGATCCATCAGGGTACGGTAAACGTTAACTGTTACTTTTCCAACTGAGAACGAGGACTGCCGGTCGATTCTGTAAACATGTCGAAGTGAAGTCTTGGGTGAAGTGAGCTGCCAATCTAAGTTATCAAGACGGATTGACAGCTCACTACAGAATCGCACTGCTGACGATATTCCTGCCGCCGAGCAAAAAAAAACTTTATGACATATAATTCCAAGACCTATAAGTTCTTCTTTTGTTTACAGGCACGTGGTAAACGCTTTCCTACTGGTGTACCAAATTGGAACCTGCTGTGTCTACGTGGTTTTCGTATCGGAGAATATTTTCTACGTGCTGACGAAGCACTTTAACATAGAGATAACTATTTTCCAAGTGATGTTATGCATCCTACTTCCCCTGGTTCTGATCAACTGGGTGCGGGATCTCAAGTATCTGGCCCCGTTCTCCGCGATTGCCAATGCGGTGACCATCGTCAGCTTTGGAATCATTTGCTACTACATCTTCAAGGACACACCGACCCTGGACGGCAAGGTGCCTGCTGGAAAACTAGCCAACTTCCCGCTCTTCTTTGGAACTGTGCTGTTTGCGCTTGAAGCTATTGGTGTGGTAAGTAGTTACACTTTTATTGGTAGTTGGTAACGCTCGCGAGTATGCGCGGACTGCGCTCACGGTCTTCATTCGTTTTGCAATTTTGCCAGAGTCCAAACGTGTACGACGGGAAGCGGCTGCGTGCGGAGTAGTGCGCACATAGCCGTGTTTCTCCTTTCGCGTGTAGTCGCTTCAATGTACTTCAGGAATTAATTATTGTGTTAATTGATTTTATTATTTCAATGAGGACAAAGTTAGTCATAGTTTGACAGTAAAACATGCTCTGAGTGGCGCTCCGCCATATGTGCGCCAGCCCTAAGTAAGGCCAAATTCGTTTTCGCATTAGTTAACTAACTACGTAGTTTTGCAACGGTAACTTCGGGGGTCAACGATAGAAAATTTTTGCTTAGATACCTATAGGTACGAAACCAGCAGACACCGACAGACTGGTTTTTAATTTACAACAAAACAGCTATTATATTAATATTGATATGTCATTTTTGCCCTGCCGAACATGATTAGCAAAAACGCGAATAGTTTAAAATCCATAAAAATTTCATTAACATTTAAACATTTATTATTCCTTCTGTAGATCCTACCCCTGGAGAACGAGATGAAGACCCCTCGTGACTTCGTGGGCAAGTTTGGCGTGCTGAACTGCTCCATGATCAGCATCATCGTGCTGTACGTCGGCATGGGCTTGTTCGGCTACCTGCGGTACGGCGACGCCTCAGAAGGAAGCATCACGCTCAACTTGCCTTCTGAAAAAACGTAAGGACCATGATAACTTGACTATAAGTAGGCACTAGTAAGGAGATTTTGAAGGTTCTCAAAAGCCATACTGTGTTGTTAATCATTAAGTTTTAGGTTTGTGCATAAATCTTTAGTCTGCCCTTGACGCTCAAGATTTCCTGAAGTACTTAAAAAAAGTTATGTTTCTATGATTTTGGGGAACGATTTTTGCCCGTACGTATTCAAACGAACTGGCCTATGGCCCGAATAGGATCACTCGGGTTGTTTTGTGAACAGTTTCCTCCGGACCTACTGGACCGATTCCGTTAAAATTTAGTTCACAATGTTCCAAACGCGGAAGCGATACGTAAATAAATTATTTTTTAGTATGGGGGTCACCTTTGTGGGTCAAACTAGAAAAATAAAAAAAGAGATTTTCGTTACACATATCAAATTAAAGGTCTTACTTACTGCGAGGGTTTTAAGTATATCTTTTTGTCATAATTTTAAAATAATTATTTTTGAAGTTGTTTAAGAAATTAGACCAAAAATTACAATTTAAGGCCAAAAATTTTGAAAAAGATGCAGAAAGTAGTTCTATACATAATGTTTACAGGTAAACATAAGAAGTCTAGTGTCAAAATAACATGTTAAAATATTAATTGGTTCGGAACCATTTGCACGCGAGTCCGACTCGCACTTGACCAGTTTTTTTAATTTTACCGTCATTTCACTAATATTCATGTCATTAGAGACTATGTAGTATAAATTAAAAGTTTATTTATATTTCAAATCAAGTTTCAAATTTTTGTCTTTATTCCCTTTTCCAATTGCTAATTCATTTGTAACAGATGTTTAGAAGGCAATGCACTCGTAACTCAACTTACGATCTTATTTCTCCAGTCTTGCCAATGTGGTCCAGTGCCTGCTTTCCTTCGCGATCTTCATCACACACGGCCTGGCCTGCTACGTGGCTATAGACATCCTGTGGAACGAGTACATCGGCATCCGCATGCTCAACAGCAAGCACCGGCTCATCTGGGAGTACCTCATCAGGACTGCTATCGTGCTTCTGACTTGTGAGTATAACCACATACAATTTATTTAACTATTCGATTTAGTTTCAAGATGTCTCTTGGCAATGTGGGTTTTCTGAAATGTCGAGCACCAGGTGGCAGCACTGAGACGTTAGTCCCGAACACCTATAAAATCGCTGGTTTTCTGTCATTTTTAAGTTGACGTCGACGTCATGTTAATGTCAAAGTCATTTTTGAAATGAAGTGGACCTCTCGCCTACGTGTCCAGGGCTATGTTTCGGCTCCCTTGCAGTTGCAGTGCAGGAGCCAGCGTAGATGACTTGTACGCAATTATGCGTAAAAAGGTTGCGTCTGTGGTGCGACGAGTACGGGGGAGCCCCAATAGTGTCCTGAGGATGATTGGCGAGAGAACCGATACAGTTCTGCTCAGTAGGTTCACTGAACTCCATGTGCTGTGAGACCGGTAAGCCTACTGCGCAGGGGTAGACGGTGTGTCTACTTTCTACTTTTTAATCTTTAATTACTAACATTAGTTATAAACAAAATTCTCTAACTAACAACCTTGCCCTATTTATGGACTTTTCTGTCTAAAATATATATTTTTTTGTTACGCCAACTGTTGGAGTGAATTTTCTTTGGACTTGGCCAAACGAGGGCGAGACTAACGGTAATATTATTTGTGTGCAGTCGGTATCGCAGCCGCCGTGCCCGCGCTGGAGCTGTTCATCTCGCTGTTCGGCGCGCTGTGCCTGTCGGCTTTGGGCCTGGCCTTCCCCGCGCTCATCCAAAGCTGCACCTACTGGTACTACGTGTCGCGCTCCGAGCGCATCCGCATGATCATCAAGAACGCGATCGTCGTGCTCTTCGGCGCGCTCGGGCTCATCGTCGGCACCTGGACCTCGCTCGAGCGCATCATCGCCACCTTCGGCACCACCGGGGTGGCGCACGGCTCCAACACCACCCTCGCACACAACACCACCCTGGCACACAACGAGACCGGCACACACTGAAGCCCCCACCGAGAGTATCGAACCCTCTCGCCAGTGCCATCGCAGAATCGTCAAGCATTCACAATGCAGCGATCGTTCTTAGGTACCTACACAAAATAGTTATAGATTTCTAAGTATTTTTGATGGACGTTTTCCATGCAAACGTTAACATATAGTTTATAAGAGATGTATTATGAATTGTTGACTCATATTAATCCTAAGACAGCTTTATTTTAGTAGTAGGATAGTGTGATATGTGCTACGTGCATGTTTTTCACGTAGGTACAATATCTTATGCTGTTATAATTTAAACCTTTTCACTCTTCTCCCTTGTCTCGTAGGCAAGTGGGGGCGCCATGCAATCAAAGTAATCATAAGTTTGCCGTGATTTTTAATTTAACGCATCAAAACTAAAATTATTTATTTTAAATTGAGTATTAAATGTTTATAAATTATTTTAAAATATTATTATATCAATAATAAATTTGGAACTTGTAATAAACATAATGAATATTAGCGTATTTTCTGAGCTGATGACATCTGTACAGTACCCGACGACTCTGATGACATTTAAGCATAATAATATAATTAAGTTGTTGCTTGCGACAAGCTGCTCGATGGATAGCATTAGTTTTACTTTCAATAATTTGAACTGCACTTAGCTGCTCGATATATTTTATCACATCATAACATTCTGCAATAAGTTTAAAACCAATAATATCTGAATAAATTAATAAAATGGAATAAATAGATAACAAATTAATTACATAATTTTTGAATAGCTAAACATTTTCCTAATACATATACATATATTATATTGCCTACACAAGATTTCTACGATAAAACATTTATATGTATACGTGCATTTAGTTATTACATAGGTATTGTTAATTTTAATGTTATATAAATACCAGCCTCATTGAAGTTGTCGGGTTAACAGCAGTAAGCGGTTGTTAGTGATCAAGTTGTTAGTGTTAGTAATTGTAGTTAAGCGTTTATCCTAATTCAGTGAGATTGAATGTTAGTTAAAAGGTGGCATTTTGCTAGAATATCGTAAGTACAATCAGAGTAGGTAATATTTTTATATAGAAACGCTTTTTCGATGTTCGTAAAAAAAACTAATAAGTGTGCCACTGTACAATGACATTTTTAATAATTGACGAAATTTCCACATTTTTAATTAATTTAATCAAGCAAAATAATAAATTATGATTTAGATACACGCAGGCAGTGTGTCAGCAAAGTTCGCGTAACAAAAGGCCGACATTGTTTTAACATAATCCTACATTTACCGTATGAACATCGATCAAGTTTTACTGAACGCATTATATTTGATGATATTATACAGTCATGACTCTTTTTTTATTTTTATACACAACTTGCAGCTTTACAAATCTTTTTTTAAAACTTCGTTTGGTTAATTAGTTGGCTGGAAATAATTCTACGCAGCAGACTTTATCGGAGGAGTAGGAACAACGCGATCAACGTTAGAGTTTTCTAAGATGTATGATGGTTTACGCTTAACCATTATACATCTGTTCAACATTATTTTCAGCCTTAGTAAATGTTTGATTGCTTTCTTCTGATAAATTCAATGATATTATCTTATTCTACCATACGCCTTTTTCATCGCCAAAACAGTTATTTTAGATATTAACACTCCAGTAGACGCGCCTCTACTTGGGACGCGGACGTAAGTACGCACGCGCTCTACAATGTTGAACACTTTTAATGTAGGGTTTATGTCTTATTTTAAATAGCTTTATTATGAAACTAAATCAAACAAAACATAATTATTTTAGAAATAATAGGAACTTAAAATCAGACTTCTACAAAAACTAAAAAAATGGTTAATCTTTGGATCTTGAGTTTCTAATCCTAATCTTAACAACTCGTTCATGTTTTCTACCTCCGTATCTTCACTCTTAGTGCAGTCTGAACATAGAAGAATCTGGTGGTCCGTACAAATCCACTTTTTACAGGTGAAACATTGCTTCCTATTTCGCGCTCTGCCACAGAAAGAGCACTTTCCAACTCGGCCGGTATTAGAGAGTTGTTCTAGACCCTGGTGTGGCACAAATACATGCCATACATGTCATCTAGTCCCAAAAGTATTATCAGTGTCACTTTTAACTATATCTTCGTCGTCAGCTTTCATCTTCCAACCATCGAGTAATTCTACTATCTGCGCGCCGTGAGTCCATTGATCTGAGAAAAATAGTCGTCCGGTTTAACACTAACCTTAAACTTAATAATATACCTCATAGTACATAATAGCAAAATAAGGTAATGAACATACTTACAGTTCAAAAACATCGACCGCAACGCACAATAAAAATGTTAGGTAAGTGCTCGCGCGATCTGCTATGGTAGAAATGCACTTTTGGAGCGAAATTACTCAGTCGTGCGACTGCGTTCGTCGCCACAAGGACACTAATTAAGTTGTAGAAGGAATACTATGAGTGTGCGCGTAAACGATCTTCGATTTACGCACAAGTTTAAAAAAAATGTATGTGTGTTCTACAACTGTAGAACGCGCGACTATTGGAGTGTTAAATGATTGGGTTATTTTATGTTAATTTTACTATCAAATAGCAAAATTTAGTTATAAAATTCTATCCTCGCTAAAATTGTTACCGATATAACTTTTGGTTGTATGTGACCGGACTTTAAATGGGCATATTCTTTTAGGCGATAATTTCTTGTTACAATCTAAATTGAAGTTGTTACAAATATAATTGTTTTAAACAAGTATATATAAATAGGGATCTCTTTGAATACAGTTCCTTTGACATATCTGTAGGAAGTAACGTACAAATGCCAAGCGTGTTCCGGTCATGCATATTGATACAAACTGTGATGTTGTTATAATATATTTATTAGGATGTATTTATGTAGTGTCGATTATTTGATTGTTGTGCTGTGTGTTGGACACGACAGTGATAATGTGCTCAGAAGTGTAACTAGGTAAAACCCAATGTAATAAAATATTATCATAATGTTTCAAGTGTTTTAATTTTAGTTATGAGGTTGTTCTCCCCGCATTACCATTTACTACCGAACATCACAAGTGATTTTCATCATAATGATCAATATGTTTTAAAGATTAAACAAAAATTCACACTTTTATATGGGAATCATTTAGGTCTTAAAAAAAAACTTATTTTCCAACATGGTTTTATTAAAAAATTCAACATAATTTTTAAATTACAAAGAATTGAGTCATCAAAGTTTTATCGAAACAAAGCTTAAATGCATATTATTGGAATATCATCCCGAATTTAACTATTAGACTGAAACCACCATATGTATATTGCTGCTTGAATGGTCATCCACGTCATTTGAGCAGAATTATTAAAAAGTTAGACTGAGGCTAGATACATCGTACCCACATGTTACTAAATTTACTTAAAACTCCCACAACCTTAATGTGAAACAAATACAAGTATAGTGACCATTATCAATAAAAATAAAAAATAAATCTATAGAAATGATAAAATACACAAATATTAAAACAAACAAATAATTCGTAACACAAACATTTACCACTATTCCCCCCACTTGTATCCTTTGCATGGTTATTAAATCAATGCACGATGTACATACATGGATCACATGTTTTTGCCAGATGCCATTGTATTTACAGGTAATGATAAGAAAGACGAGGTTACTTCTTGGCAAGCATGGCTATCATCGACCACATCATCGCTTACCATTAGATGAGATAATAGCCAAAAGCGAACATTTCAATCATAACAAAAAAAGCTTCAGAAAACAAACGCTTTCATACCCTTTCTCTAATGTGTATCTAGCCACAACCTAATCTATACAAATAATGTTCTTATCGTTCATTTAACAGCATTAAATAATTCAATCAGCATCATGTTTAAATATTACATTATTTAAATATTTCGTAAATTCATATAATTAAAACAATACATAGATCATTTTTCAAAATTGAAAATAATTGCACAAAATAAAAGTACTTGTTCAAAGTTCTTGTTTCATATTGCACATCATTTAGCAATATCTAAGATGGACAGGTAACAATTATTTTGACAGTACAGAAATTATTAAACAGTGCGCTTACATGATTAATCAAATAAACATTATAATTATCTAATATGCAGTTTAACGTGGATTTGATGTGTGTATTTCAGCTAAATCGGGGTTCATCGAGGATAGATCATTTCAATTTTATTCTTAAATCAATTTCTTATATCAATACTAGAATCAACAAATTAGTTAAAACTTCCTCACATGAGTAATAATAATAATAATTATTTAAAACTATATTATTTGTACTATACACGATCAAAATATGATTGGAACACGATAGTAAAGCATGTCATGCTGACATCCCTAAGTTGGGAGAAGTAAACATTAATAAAAACCGTTAAAATTATTCTATCAATTAAGCTGTTGTCCATTGATATGGATAGGCCCCGTCGCCTCCATCCCATAACCTATCTATGTCCAGAGTAATCAGCATGTATTTCTGAATTTAGGATTTAAAGTTGAGTATTTGTCAAGCCCTACATTAGTCAGAAGCCTGCCAATCCTTAGCATTAAAATAGAGTGTGACTCGTTCTTAACTCCAAATACTCAATTTAGAATTTAAACAAACAGGTTTCAGTTTCAAGAACTTGAAGAAGCGATATTCAAGGCACACTAAAAGGCACTCAATTCGCAACACTGCTCAGCCTGTTGCAGTCCACTGGTGGCATCATTCCTGTCCCTGGGCACTGCCCTGAACAAAAGACACGCTTAACAGCTCTTAGCAAGCAATACTAATGTCTAAAGCCTGCTCGAAAAGTTAATATCAACTAAACCCATAATATAATGAGACAAATTAAAATAATTGGCAAAACTCCGCAGACGTGATGAGATAACAACAGCTAAGTTTAGGGTCAACGACTGACGTAATGAATTTACTTGAAATATGTAAATCGTAAGTTTAAATATTTTGTTATCTCATAGAAAATTGACACATTTTCAATTATTCTTTGTATACCAAAATTGTTACAAGGCTCTTTTAGAATATTGATATCGCGGAGTTTCGCTAGTTTAATTTAAGGCCTGATATTTTAATTTTTTCAGTGACGTCTTCGACAAATCGTTGCTAACCACATTTCAGGCTGACTTACTACAGTAAAAATGCCGCGCTCTAATTCTATCTACTAAATTATCTACAAGCAATAAAAGTACATAATGAGGTAGTAATTATCCATTCAACTTATAAGTATTCATTCCACCGCTTTCTAAATACTACACTAAACTAAATTACAGGACAATGTCAAGGCGATTTACAGTACACATATGTGTGCAAACCTCATGCTACTTTATTTACAACTATATTATTTTTACGGTTTATCTCAAAATAATGCTTCCGGATTTCTTTTTAGAATGTACTTTGCTTCGGAATTTAAAAGTCTGATACACCTACACTTACATAAGTCGTTTATGGTTGACTCTCCCAAACCAAAAGCAATGGATTTTCGAGCACATTTTCTGTAGTATAAGCGTATATTAAACGAATCTAACCATTGCATTATTAGGTCAATTCTATCAATTAATCGATTAATTAAGGCACTTCCTTATAGAAAGAAATAACATCTTATTACAGAGCACGGAGCAGCCGCGCCTACAGCTACTACAGACTCCTTTACTAATCATACAGCTTGGTGAATCAATTTTTACCAAACAAATCTGTCCCTCTCGAAACCGCCGTTTTCAATGGCAGTTGTATGTGTCATTGCTTTTAACGTCAGAGGCCAAGTTTGACTTAATATAATTTACACTTTGAAGCTTGATATCTTCGTCGCTGATATAGATTAATAATTTTTTAAATCTTCAATTTTTTTACAAAAGTAGTTAAAAGAAAACTTGGTCAAATTTGGGTACGCAGTTAGTATTACTAAGTATAATTTAGTAGTACTTAAATTATACTTAGTAATACGTCTGACGTTAAAAGCAACGACGCATACAGCTGCCACTGAAATCGGCGGTTTCGAGAGAGGGACAGATTTGTTTGATTAAAATTGTGTCATCTTGTTTGTTGTTAGATCAATTTGGATTCGAGTTTCATTGTTATTATTAAGTTTTTGTTTCTTTATCGCCAAACTGGTTAGATATATTATTTGTTTGATGATATACACTATTGGCTGGCTCTCAGGCACAATTACAATTTTCCCTGGCCGTCTGTTTCTCAGAGTAACTGGGGGAATGGGACCTATTGTTTGTATGTAAAATACTGGCAATAACGTCTATCGCAGCTACAGCCGAGGCATCTCCGAGCTCTGTGCATTATTTAATTAATAAAACTAGCAAGCAGTATCATTAAGGCGATCAACAAAGTAGAACTACACATTATCAATTAGGAAATCACAGAAAGTTACAAATTTGAGTAATTCGCACGCTTTACTTAGCGATTGTACTCTTTTCATTGTGAAGATTGATCCGGGATTATTACCTTTTGTCAGCACGTTAATTAAAACCACTTGATGGACACTGAGAGTGCCAAGCATACGTTTTCTTACAAATTGCTGTGCTATTGAAGTTTTATGTTGATCAAGGTCATTTTGCTGCAGTTATAATAACATAGTAACTTAATTTTAAAAACATCGATATAGCACTCGAAATTATATCTTATGTGCAGAAATAAATTCGAGAACTGTAATGGTGTTTAAAGTGGTAAAGATGTGTTCTTCCTCAGTAGCAAATAGAGCCCCTATCGCCGACATCATAAGCGACAGTTTTGGAAAATGAAGTTTATATCTATACCTTTAAGATAAAAAATGCCTTTCGCAAAAGCTGTCGCTTATTAAGTCGACGGTAAGCTCTCGGACTTGCTGAGCTTGTGAATACTAAACGCGGAATCAAAACAAATGTTGTCTATTTCTGTTTTCATATCACAGTATCTACTGTAACAGTCGCAACTAATGAAATATTATAAATATAAAATACTAGAATAATAGTTTGAAATACATCATAGCATTGGTTACAATCTAATCTTTGCAATACATTAAATTACTTAATAATTAGTT
The DNA here is from genome assembly GCA_950371165.1 of Lacanobia oleracea. Classification (NCBI taxonomy): domain Eukaryota; kingdom Metazoa; phylum Arthropoda; class Insecta; order Lepidoptera; family Noctuidae; genus Lacanobia; species Lacanobia oleracea. Next base: position 2,362,975 of record OX493385.1, read on the forward strand.
TATCGCTGGCTTTAGTAATGTAACCCATACAATCGCTCACACTGTATTTGCATTTCCTTACAGCATATTAACTTTAGCCAGCTTATCAGATCAACTAAGTATTTAACTTGAGACAATGGGAACACTCACAGAGAATAGACCAGAGTCCCTGCAGTAGGAACATTTTAGGCTGCTTAAATTAATTTAAACATTGGAATCACAAAAAGCAGTAAAAGAATCGTGTGAAAAGTCGTATATAGAAACGCTTATAGAAATCAGAGGATATAATAAGTGTTTCGTCATCTCGACTAATGTTTGTTACATTAATAACTTTCGATACTATTTTTTTCCTTTCGTCTATTACAATTATTAGTTGCGTATGGTGACACTGGAAGCCCACCCCAACACAGTTGAATAAAGGCTGGGGGTTACGATTGATTATTTATATTCAACTTATAATCGTACCCAGTGTTGCATAGAACGCCTCCCATTGCCTCCTCTGTAAGGCAGCGGACACAAACTCAGCGGCGCGGCGAACGGCGCGAGCAGTTACATTATAAATCTCTGCATTTGAACACGACCAGCGCTGCAGCGGCGCGATCAAATGAAGAGATAATGTAACTGCCCGCGCCGCTCGCCGCGCCGCTGTGTTCGTGTCCGCGGCCTAAGCGATACTCACACTAAGTCTAGCATCAGTCTATTTCTTGCCCGCGTCGTAGCCCGCCATGACGCTGCGCAGCGCTGTCTTCAACTCCTCGTTAGGCTCGACCTCGTACTTCGCGAGGCTGTGTCGGCAGCACGGACACTGGGTGCCGGACGATTTGAAAGCCAGCTTTATACATGTCTGGAAGGAACATATTAAGAACATCTTTTAATTTCAGTTGAACTACAGCAAATAATCATTTTCGCCGTAATGTCTACTAATTATTGTTTAGATGTGTAACTCAGAATGTTTGGATGTTTTATAATAAAACACGCCTGTACGCTGAAAAAATTTGGAACATGTTTAGATCATGCTCTAGATTGGGAACTTTTATAGCTATGGTAGAAAGATCAAACGCACATTGGGTATAAACGGGCCTATATAAAAACCATTAAGACGATCGAGTGCTTCCCTCATAGGTCACTGCAGTTCACGTACGGTAGCCAGATGTTCCAAGTGAAAATGATGTAGTTAAGAGAAGAGTTACTTACCATACAGAAGTTGTGCAAACACGGTGTGGTCACAGGACTCACGGCTACGTCCTGACAGATGATGCAGAGGAACATCTGCGACACGTACTCGACAAACTCCTGGAAATTAAAACGTGTTTTACATAATATAGCTTACAGAATCAGCAAGCTTAAATGGCGTCCGGGCGGCCTCATTAACCGTGGAACTGATGACCATCGACCGCTTCACCCAGCCCGAGCGTCCCACCTTGGGTCCCTCGCCACCTGCGCACCTGAAGATTACGTCTGGGGTAGACATGATCTTGAGTGGAGCAGTTGGTGGGAATCGTTCCACCAGTCTGGGTGGAGCAATGATACGAGCAAGATCGTAGGTAGCATCTGGGTGACATTTGCTGGTAATCAAGATTTGACCGGCCCATGTTGTGCGGCATTAGTCGATAGAAAGCTAAAAAGAAGTAGATCCGTGGAGCTCGATATGGAGAGTGTGATCACTTCACCCAAGTGTTCACTTAGACACGTTTACGGAATCGACCGGCTTTATGCCTCGAATGCAGCCATAACATGCAGAAGCCCTAAAGTCTGTCCACACATCTTACTACACATATGGAGTTCCTTCATGACACACAATAGATTTTACAGATGCCTTAAGCATTCTACCAGCTTCTACGACTAATCTTTTACGGATGAAGCGGTGCTCGTGTCAGTGAGACGTGCTCAACCTTTCTCTGATCGTTTTCACTTCGGTCCCTTTTTCTGTTTTTTTTTTTATTTGTTACATAATTATAATTGTATATATTTGAATTTATTTATATAAATCGTACACCTAAAACTACCTTAAATACTTTCTCTCCATTTTCTTTACAATCCATCCAAAGGCTGTCTTGAAAAGATCGCTTTTAGCGATAAGGTCGCTCATTGTGTGACCCTATGTAATGTTTTCTACATCTATCTTTTCTTTAACTTATATGGTGTACATAATAAAGAGTATTCTATTCTACTGTCCATATTTAGCACACCTGATTTGACTGGAAGCTTACCCCAATATTGTTGGTAAAAGGGTACACAAATGATGAACAAACCCACATCAATCGGTAAATAGAACAGTAAAGAAAAGGATCTCGCAAATAACAGGAGCGCAACTGGAGATTTGACGAATTTAGTTTATGATCAAACACATGTTATTACGGTATAAAAAGTGAAGTTAGTTCAACACCTTCGTCGTTTGCGTCGCCATTTAATATAATCAACATAATATATACACGGTACAATGCGGTCCGCCTTTGTAAGACGAGCAAAATGTGCACTTAATGTGCCTGACACCAACTACCTTTAGGTGCGATTATTTCTTTGAAATAATTTATTAAGATAAATACTACAATTAAAACAAAAAACAAATTAGAATTTTGAAACACCCTATTAATAATTTTTGGGTATCAAAATAATGTCGCCGTTCGATTTCCGGTCTCCTTGGAAAACAAGGCTCGGGCTGCGCTCGCTCCAGATCTTTCAAACTACGTCATACGTCATGATAATGAATAATATTTTTGTTTTTATTAATTAAAATGTTCATAAATATCATCTTGTTTAATGAATGTGTTGTAGTCATTGGATAGATGAAGTGGACTGCCGTTGGAAAGCAACTAAAATGGCACCATGTATATAAATAAATCTCTTCGGTTACTGAGTGACTGACAAACAACGCACAGCTGAAACTACTGCTCGTAGAGAACTGAAATTTGGCATGTAGGTTCCTTGGGGTGTATAGGGGAGCACTAAGAAAAGATTCTCCGAAATTACTACGGGAACGGGAAAAAATAGTTAGAAAATAAAAACAGAACCTACCTTCTTGCCCCTCGTATCACACACAATAAGACATTCATCCCACAGCTTACTGTTGACTGTGTCCGCTTTAATCGCAGCCCGTTCCTCTTCGCTCAAAGTGCTCTCTGCTTCTTTCTTCCGAGGAGACTTCTTGCCCGGGCTCTTTGTGAATATGCTAGCTAACTTAATCTTAGGAGTGGCTGAGGCTTTGGTTTTTGGTGTAGCTGAAATTGTAATTAAATGTTAGTGAATTGGTAGTAAGAATATAAGTTCAGGGGCGTGTTTTAAAGACATCATTGCTCCACTGTGACAATTTGACAAACCTTTACCGTCATAGTTGGCCCCCGAGAGCATACTAAGACCATTAACCGGCAGGTCTAAAAAGACCATTTTAACAGAATCAAATTAGGATCATAATATTATCCACACAACAATCTATCAAATTTAATTTTCATCTTTATCAATAACACAATAGGTTCAAGGTTGATAGGGACCGTGCACGGCGTTGACTATGCCATCTAGTGTGGCATATTCGAGATTTTAAAAGTCAGAACTCTTGCCGTTGACGCTTCTGTGCTGCACCTGTGGTTCCTGCACGCTCAGTTTAGGCGAAAGTGCGAGAAGAACACTATGCGTAACATCTAGCGTAGCTATTTCGATTTTTATACTTGAAACATACTTGACAGTGACATTTCTGTGCTGCCACCTATAGTTTCCGCACGCTCCCTATTATGAAAATTAATTTGAAAGTGACGGCTAGCGTGAAGTGCTTTCTGATTCTGCTAAAGTGGCTTTTTTAGACCCACTGGTACAAATGTATCGGAAACGCTACCGAGGTTCCTATAAACGAATCGCTCGTTTATAGAAACCTCTTGTTGCACTCTCATCAAATTCAATACAAAAATTACTAATCAACCTCTAAAAAACGGCGTCATCGAAGTGTGAGTTCGTGAAACGCTGAAGGAACCCTATCCTTATGAGAACTAAGGTCTTAGTGGTCTGCATACCTTGTTTTGAGGTATTCCGTTTCCCAGCAGGGGACGATACTTCACTCTCAGACTCCGTCGTCTGATTGCTTTCTCTCAACGCTTTCTTTTTACTAGCTGAAATTGTATTTAGACGTTAGCATTACAAGACATTGCTTGCTTCCCCAAACCAAACGATTATTGATTTCAAGGATAGTTTATCTCATCGAAAATAAATGTATTTTAGATCCTTTATACGGCAAAGAACCTCTGCCGCTCATCTGCCTTGCCCGTTTCTATGACTCATTAGGATATAGAACTGTGCATTCAAAACCTAGAGGGCTTAGTGTTTTTATGTGACCTGCGCAAATTCGTCTGCGTCACATTTTTAAGTAACTTCTTGACTGACACGATCGGCTATAGCCGATAAACTAAAAAGTGCCCAACACGACACAGTCGGCTATAGCCGACAAGCAAACAACAATTTGAAGTACAAAATAAATATACTAAATCCAGTTTTCTATGACGACGTTACGAGTAATGTTTTATTAAAAAAATATGGAACGAAAACTAATGATTAATTGGTGTTCAATAAGATGTTGGAATCCGTATTGTTTTGTTTAGATATTTGCGCTGAATTTGTGCTTGGCGTGGGAGGGACGCCGATGCACTTACGCTCTGGCGGTCAAAAGGTTAATGCTCCACTCCTATTGGTCGTAGCGTGATGTTATTACACAGGCTATTCCTATAGACTTCCTCGATAAATGAACTTTTCAACACTAAAAGAATTATTCAATTCGAACTAGTCGTGCCTGAGATTAGCGCGTTCAACCAAACAAACAAACAAGCCCTTCAGATTTGTAATATTGTGTGCATATATCTAGATTTGTAAGTTATTGTCTCCAACGGAATGCTGATGAGGTTTCCACTTTTATCTGCTTACCTTGCCTGGTTGCGGTCTTCCGCTTCTTCACAGGCGGCGACGATTCGCTCTCCGATGTGGTCTGATTGCTTTCTCTGAGCGCGCGCTTTTTACTGCCTTTGCCTTTATTGTTCGCACCTTTCCCGATTTTACTGTTCTTTTCTTTTAGAGCTTTTTTCTCGGCTTCTGCTTCTAAGTAGCCGTCGGGATACTGTAAGGAGACATACACCAAATTTTAGTGAGATGTCCCACTGTCCAAAATATGGTCCATTTAGAAACCCCCACAAAAAAGTAAAACATAATACGTGTTGATCCTTTTAATTTAATATAGTCTCTTTTTTTTACTATTGATAGTCACGCGCTTGACCACTATCTCACCTGATGGTATCTCACCTATCTGGAAACACGATAGGCGATACAGTTAAGATTCTTTGGGCCACGGCCACGCGTCATATTTTTTAATGTTTCTTTTTTGTCGGGGTTTTTTTAAATCAAGTATTTATTTCATGCCTTTTTACTAGAAAACCTATGATCTTATCATCTATCTGCCCTTATTTCATGTTACTTTGGGTCGGCACAACACATTTTTTATTTTCAGTCTGTCCTATCAGCGTCACGCTACCATTAACTCCCTTTTCTTTCATATTGCTCCTCACACAATCCATCCTATCTTTTTTGGCCTTTCTCTTCCTCTCCATCCATCCACACATGATCTACACTCATCTAAACGGCACTACATCCTACATCGTATTATCTGTAGAACGAGTCAAAGTAGCTTAGCATCTCTCACTAAAGTATTCACTCATTTCTCTTTTCAGCTTCATAATCAGGCCCTGATGATCTATTTATAACCAATTCATTGCGACCATTTAAATGAACACGAAAACGGAAGGTCTGCTGCAAGTAAATGAGGAGTTAGGCATCCTGCAGATTTCAGGACATGCTTCAGCATCAGGTTAAGGTTACTGATCTAAATATAATCTGTTCAATAAAACCATTCCAGTCAGTTCAAACACGATACCTCTGCTGTAACTTCGTGAGGAGTTGGGTATTCTGTAGACCTCAGGTTATGCTACAGCATCAGGCCAATATAACCATGTTCTTGCAATGTCATTGAAGTAACAGAATACCAAATTTCGGATCGATCAGACTCGTAAAAGCTGGGTAAATGCCTTTATCAACTAGAAAAGAGCTGATGCTATTCAAACGGCTCAACCGATTTTGATAAAACTTATCTAAGAACCACCGCAAGGAAACTGCCTTTCAAATGAAAAAAACCGCATCGAAATCGGCCTATCCGTTTGAGAGCTACGAAACCACAGACAGACACACACACACAGAGAGAGAGAGACAGATAGACAACATCGACGTCGAACTGAGAGGGGTGTTTATACCCTCTGTTTTGGTCGGGTGTTAAAAAAGAAGGATAATATACAGGTTGGTTGGTAAGTGACATGGGCTATGGTGTACAATTACTATATACTACAGGTACTCTGCCTAACTCTTGGGTGACAACAAGTTGATTTTACTTTATGTCAGGAATATTTAAGGTTGTTATTGTATTATGCGTGTTAGAGTAGACATTTTGGAACCCTTACGTGGACTGATGATGGCTACTGTACAGTTTTTGCCGATATACAGCTGACGTTTTCTTTAGGTGGAAGAATGCATAATACAATACAACCCTAATCTCTTCGAAATTAGAGGCTTCTTCTGGATAAGCTCGCTCCATAGTAGACTGTGTCTGTCACCTCTGACTATGACTAGAGTCAAGAGCAAACACATATAAAAAAAAGTTAGGTGCTTGTCAGGCTTTTTTCCAACCTTCTTCAAAGTCAAGGCCGAGCAGAAGGGAGTGTCAGACTCTTACTAACTAAAACCCATTTGTGTTCCTCCTAATGCCTTTTGCGTTCCAGGCCGCGGTGACTCTTTCGAACAAATTCCGCAACTCTGACAGAAGTCAGGCACCCTAAGACTGGGTTAATCAAGCTTCAACTTATACTGTAGCTTACAGCTTTAACTTATCTGCTTATTTCTGTTGTTTTCTATTCTATTCTAATAAGATAACATCGAAAGGTAAACAATACTCACAATAATAGGATACTCCTTAGCACCGGGCTCCCACGGCGCAGGATTGGGGTCGTCTCGTCTCAACAGGTACTTCCAAACGCGGAACCCTGATAGTCCTTTTTCCGGGTAGTACTTCACTACTTTGTATATGCCGTCATACCTGGACAAAATTGCAATTTTATTCAACAGGAATCTATAATGTATCTTGGTTCATTGTTTAACCGGAGATGGAATGTGCACACAGAAAATACAGAGAATGACCGCGCGTCTCAAACCGTACTCAGAGCCTTTTAACGTAGCTGACAGCAGCTATCTTAGAATTATTTACTCTTATGATATCGTCTGTCACGTGTAGTAAGCATAATAACCATAAAGCATAATCAGCCTATAATTTTTCCACTGCTGGGACACAGGCCTCCTCTCGGTGAGAGGGAGTGGGCCGCAATCCAGCACGCGGGCCCAGTGCGGTTTGGTAGATGTCACATGTCTTCGAATTTTTGTTTCTAGGACATGCCGGTTTCCTCACGATGTTTTCCTTCACCGTTTTTGAGAGCAGTGGTGATGAAATAATTTACACAAAGTAAAGTGCCTGCGTGGGTTCGAACCTCCGACCTACAACTCTTAAGTCACAGCCATTACCACTGGTCCACCACTGCTAGACATTCACAAAATTTACTAATAGCCGTTGGTATACCTCTTCGTTCCTCAAGCACCACAGGATATGTAGCCCCCTAAGCTTTATGTCATTATGGGCATATACATTGAGTGTGCAACTGGGGTTACTTTCTTTCACATTTTATAGCCACGTATTTTAATAAAAGTGTTCCTGCAGGGTCTACAGTCCTTCATTGGTTGCATTCCACTAAACCACCCACATTTATAACATAGCTATTAGCTTTTGTCTATATTTTGCTATAGTTCTGCACACCTTTCAAAGTTACCTAGAAATGTCTAACGCAGCCACTCTCACACTTCCATGCTGAGCTGTTGACCGATTCACAATCTCGACAAGAATGTGTCTTACCAATATAACTTCAAACACTTAACGGCTTTAGTCAAAGTACTGAAAGCCCTTAACTGACCTGATGCCTTCCTTGGGCGCGTACTTGGGGAAGTGCTTCAACATCTTGTAGGAGCGGACGACGCGGACGGGCTTGCCGCTGCGCCAGCCGTCGCCCGCGTCACCTCCCTCCTCGTTCACAACGCTCACTGCGCAGTTGCGTGCTAATGCTCTGGGGAACAATTGTTGTTGTAACTAGGAGACCTACAAGATACCAGCTAGATGCGCTCGAGTCAATAGAGAAGCGAAGAAAGAAGCTCGTCAGCATTGACGCACTGGTCGACTCTGACAATTTAACTCAAAAACTACTGGACCGATTTCAAAAGAACTTTCACCATTAGAATGCTACAGTATCCCTGAGTAACATAGGTTATATTTATTAGTAGAAAAAATTATTGATCCCTACGAAAAATTACAATATTATAAGCGTTTATACTTCAGGAAGTATGCATCGGAATCGCATAATTTGATTCCGCCAAGCCCGTTCCATAATCGGACAACAAGACGAACAGCGATGCGCCACCGGTACATGGTGGACATCCCACCAACACGCACAAAACGTTTTGAGAAAGTTTTCATTGTGCGTGCCGCTAATGAGTGGAATTCCCTGCCGGAGTCTGTTTACTGATAGCTACAGCCAGAGGGTCTTTAAGTCAAGAGTGAATAGATTACTTCTTGTGAAAGGCAGGCGTGCTTCATCGTCGACCACACCATCGCTTTCTATCAGGTGGTCAAATGCGAACAAAAAAAAAACATACGAACACTACAAATAAAAACTATTTTACGACTTGTTAATTTTATTCCGTCTCGGTCAGCGGGCATAACTGTGCTCGCAAAACAGATAACCAATAGGGTTTTCAGCTAAAACGAAACTACAGTTTTAGTTTTTTTTTAAATCGAGCCAGAGACTACTTTGAATTTTTCGCTTTTACTCATAGGATTTAGACATCCCAATCCACTGTAAAAGGTCAGCCTGTATCCATATATGTACAGAGAGGACACTTAAAGAGATGGAAGCATTGCAGTCTGTTTCGACATTTGATGTTATTAGCCACGTCCAATAGAGAGCGTGCAGAAACTATAGGTGGAAGCACAGAAATGTCACTGTCAAGTATGTTTCAAGTATAAAATTCGAAATAGCTACGCTAGATGGCACAGTCGTCTTCGCGCACGTTCCCCTAAACTGATCGTGCAGGAACCACAGGTGGCAGCACAGAAGCGTCAATGTCAAGTACTATACCCTTAAAACTTTGAATACGCGACACTAGATGGCATAGTCAACGCCGTGCACGGTCCCTATATCTTCGACTAGCACTTTGCCCGCGACTTCGTTCGCGCGGATTTAGTAGGTACACCACTAACTTTATCTCCATAAGTCCTCCGTCTATGTATAAAGGGTAATGTGTAAATTATTTATTAATAGACCCCCTTCTCCTTCTTCGTGTCGAGTGGGCAGTAAGGTCTAACAACCACACATCATAGTGTCAGAGTTTCTAAACCGCCTCAATCGAGTATTTTTTACCCGTGGTAACTTTTAAACGAAAGGTCCGATTTGCATAATTTAAATTGTAGTTTACGTACACAAAACCAACCTAAATTACCAAACCATTTAAATGGATAAGGATTAATATCATGATACCAAAATCACCACTATTCCATTCCACCCGAGTTTTCATCGAATAATTTGAACAAAAAGCGGTTATTGTGACTTAACCATAACAGTTAGATATATACTTTTGCGGACTTTTTTGTGGATATTGATGTTCTCTATAAAACTGTAGTACATCACTTTTCTCTATTGTCAACAGTTTACGCAACGTACGCGATATAGCGCGATATTTCACACCTTGGATTGCATTATCGAAGTTTTCATACATATCCCTAACTTTTTTGAAAATTTTCCCAATGTTCATCAGGGAAAATGTAGAATCCTAATGGTGAAAGAATTTTTCAAATCAGTCCAGTAGTTTCGGAGCCTATTCAATTCAAACAAACAAACAAACAAATCTTTCCTCTTTATAATATAATATGAGTATAACCTAGCACCAAATTTACATTACCACGAAACAGCAACTTTTTGTTTGGAACTCAATTTCCCTACTGAACCACAGCGGCCCACTAGCAGTGGTTTTAACAAAAATATTACTGCTCAATGCCATTCTCCATAGTCAGATAAAAAAACTTGGTTATCTGTAAAGTCGGTTTACGGACGATAATTTTACGTGATAATGTCATTTAGTTTTCTATTTGAATTTAAAATTTTCAAAATTCTTTCAATTGAATTCTTAACAAATAAGCCGAACGCCAAGGCCTCTCTATCCCTTGTTCCGCGCTCTCGCTTGCTCGCTCGTCTCAGGCGGAACATGACACATTTTCTTGCGGCAGCCGGCGTTCGTCAATTTATAAGACGTTATCTGGAAAGGAACTTACTTGTTTTCCCTGGTGAGTGTTTGATCGCAGGACTGTTCTGCAGTGCGCTTGTTGCCGGAGAGGTCGCGGCCGCCGCTGCCCGTGTATGTGAACTCGTTGCCGTAGTCCACGTCATCTTCGTAGCCACCTTAAAAAAAAGGTTTATTGATAAGGTCACATCACCACAAGGAATCTAAATATAGCAGTGTTCTAGTAAGATTTCAGAAGATTTTTTATTATCAGAGTTTTTATTATCTATGCATCTAAAGTCGCAAATATTCTCCTTTCGCGACTTTGACGTTTTTCAAATGTGGGTTTGGCGAAAACTTCTTCTTTCTCTTTGGCGAAGATTCCTTGCTGGTCGAACTCAACATCACCTAACGGCTATCTGCAATATGCAAGGAGCGTGCCCTGTCTTTTCGGACTTATTACGTTCATCTAAGAATAGGAAAAAGTCATGATACCGTGGCGGGAATGGCAAAATGGATCAAGAAAGAAAGCTGCTGAAGGCAAGATGTACAAAGTGGACCTCAGAGCAGAAGATCGCAGGGCTTGAAGCGTCGAATGTCTCGCGATCTACATCAGTGAGAGAACGGCCAAGATGAAAAAGAGATATATGTAAATAGATCCTTGTGAGATTTAAGACCTCCCCTTAGCTAGATATACACGATTTTTATATGTACCTGACAACACAATGCTGTAAGCGCCTTCTACATCACGCCCATGGATACCCGACACTGGCGGTCGGTGGACTCCCGTTTCCGACAACTGGAATAAATAAAACAAAAGAAATCTAGTTCAAAAATATATTATGACAAATGCATTGTTTTAAATGGATGATTTATCAATATTGTAATTATTTATTATTGTCATACTGCGAAACCGACCGACACACAGATTTCAGCGGCTGCACCCGCGTGTTAGCTGGAAATCGTCCCAATCGATGATTGGATAAAAAGTATCCTGTCCTATTCTAGGACATGACCTACCCGTGTGCCAGGTTCATCCAAATTCGTTCAGCCGTTAGGACGTAAAGAGATAACAGACAGACAGCGTTACAATCGGATTTATAATATTACTAGTATGGATGAATGTGAGGTTTATTACTAGTAACTGAGCAAACATTTGTCTCCACAATATCACAGACGCGCTCAGTTATACTATACTAGCTCCCGTTTTTTCCAGGAAGTATCTCCCGAAGTTCCTACGGGAACGGGATATAGGCGCACGAAGTCGCGGCAAAAGCTAGTATAAAATAAAATAGTGAATGAATATAATGTTACCTGTATTCTAAATCTCCAGCACATGCCGACTTCAATGCCAGGGATGGGTCCGAAGTGATTGGGAGGCATCGCACAAGTCTTCGTCTTACCTGTAACGTAGGATGCGTAATGACGCCTCATGAAGTACGTGCTTAACAGACAGATAACTGTGTGTGTCTGTATACGTATGTGTTGTGAGTGTTTCAATAATATATCTAGTAGTAGTAGTAGAGTGAAAATATTTATCTACATTTTGCGAAAACAATTATCGTTACTAAGCGCTAGCGGAACTACTAAATTAATCACAACTAAGCGTTCAAATTAATAATAATAATATTTTTTTAATAATAACGAGGTGGTTTCCTACGATTGTCTTCAATCTGGTGGGTGATGCACTGTTCTCCTAGCTAGGTTCGCCGTAAATTCGCCGATGAGCAGACGGAGTACTAACACTGCGCTTGTTGTTTTAAGGTATATATGAGCTTAATGCCTATAATCGCAGTAGTTCATTCGCCACATGGCTACTAAGAAATTCCAGATGGAAACATCGAATAAAACATTATTGAGGCTTTGGACCCACTGATAAACACGAGAAGTGTGGTACTACGTTACCAACATCACTGATTGATGACCGCTACACGAAACAAGCCCTAAGACTGACTAAACAGATTTGAATGTTTCTAAGTTACCATAGGCTGATAAAATTTTCGTATTTCCTATATTAACCTAATTGTGAAGGTCGGTCTTTCCAGGAAATTCGTTCGAAAGAGTCACCGCGGCCCTGGGACGCTAAGGGCATTGGGAGGAATACGGATGGGTTTTAGTAAGTAAGCGCAAGACACTCCCTTCTGCACCGCCCAGAGCGAGAGGACTCATTTGATGATTCCCCTTTAAAAAGAAAAAAAATACTGACTAAACAATAGTTAGATACGTACAGTCACAGCTGTTACAACAGGTCACGGGTCGTTTATTAAGGGCGCTATTACAAAATCGAGCGCTTGCCCCGGACTAAAGCTACAAACCGCGTTTCCCGAGATTTATCGTGATTGTGGGGCTGTATACAAAAATTGCTTAAAAATATGAGTTTACTTTTAAATAGACCATTTTTTTTTTCATGCATTATAACAATACCTCCTTAATTATTAAATAATTTTTATTTGAATTTGGATTATACTTTCATAGATAAAAAATATAGTTTCGTACGGAAAATTGTCATTAATTCTCAGTTTTACAAAATTATTTTTGGTTTATTAGTGCATGAATCGTAACAAATTGATTTGATCATTCCAAAGTAGAAGGTACAGTTGTATCATGGACATTTTTAAAATTGATTAAATTATCATATCTTCGGTGTACCAAAGCATCAAAAGATTCCCAAAAGCGTAATTTTATGAAACACCCTTTGCGGAGACAAGAAATTTACTGATGTACGTGAACAAATTGATATATTTATTTAGAACACTCCCAAGATCAACTATCAAACTTTCTTAGGCGTATTTTTGTTTTTTTTTTGTGCTATATCTAAAGCATAATCAGACATCAAAACTCGAATCAAACGCTCAAATTCAAGAAAAATTGTGAAAGCGCTCTTAAACACTTCTATGTCATAGGAGTATCAGACAGCCCACTCTCCAGAGCCTACGTGGAGGATGACGAGTCAGCAGCACACTTTCTAAGCTACCCGGTAGTCGCTGATTACTGAGCTAAGTACTTCGGAAATCCAAGTGCCCGCTGTGAGATAGTAACAAGGCGTTGCTGGCCATCTTTGGGGAGCTGCGGTGGATCGAATGACACATTTGTCGCAGTTGCACGCAATATACGCGCTTAGCTATTTACAATACAATACAATACGCGTTGTATTTGGTTCGGAGAAAATAGGCTGTCACAGACAGACAGACAGACGGACGAACGGACAGACAGACGGACGGACGGACGGACAGACGGACGGAAAGACAGGCAGACAGACTGACCGACAGACAACCGAGTGACAACATAAGGTTGTTTGTCCATATAAAAGGTTCGGAACCCAAGAAAACTTGTATTTATCAAGCCTTTTATTGTAGTCCTCCAGCCAACAGTTACCCAAAACTGGACGTAGGCCTCCATAACTACCGGTCATGTGGCTCTTGCTTCCAAGGGATACGTCGACCTTAACACTTTTCAATAAAAACTATATTTTACAACCAGCATTCGCAAACAGTACTTCCAAAGCAATGCTTTTAGCAGTACAAACAGTTCACAGTCGCCCTTCGAGCTTCGGTATTATTTTATATTACATTAATTAAATAGCTCGTGGCTAAATAATAACAGCCGCACGGGTCGATCTTAAAGGTTAAGAAACGCTTGCCAAGGTTGGTCTGTGGATGGGTGACCATCTTAACATACCGAGTTTCCTCCGTGCCTCGGAAAGCACGTTAAGCCGTTGGTCCCGGCTGTCTTTTGTAGATCTTTGACAGTCGTTACGGATTGTCAGAAGCCAGTAAATCTGACTCCAGTCTTGCCAAGAACTACCGTGTTACCCAGTTAATGGGTTGCGGAGGTCTGGTAGGCAGCCGCTCCACGTAAAACACTGGTATTCAGCTGAATCCGGTTTGACTGGAAGCCGACCCCAATATAGTTGGGACAAGGCTAGGCAGATGATGACATTAATTAACGCCAGAAAAAAATTCTAATAGTCTACTTTATTTCACGCAGGCACACGCGTACGTAGTTTAACATTGTGCAATTACGAGTATATTTAAGACCCGTATTATAGGAGGTTTACTTATTGCCATAAACTTAACACAGATCCAGTAACTTGACTGCTATTGAGAAATCGAACCTTTTTTTTACGATTGATAGGCACGCGTTTGACCACTCTCGATCTTTTAATCTTCTGGCAACCCTGGAGATCGAATCCCGTTCCACATGCTCAGCAATAGCGCTTTAAACACTCAACCAACGAGTAATAACTAAGCTACCAGCTCAATCTGTCTTGCCTTTTTCCAAGTTTGTTGGGGCCGGCTTCATACCTTAATCTAACGTAATTAGCCTGTGATGACTCACTGCTGGGCAAAGGCCTCCCTTTTCCACACACTTCTAACCTCGCCATTGCAATCTTCCGGTAAGAGTTCGTCTCTCCATCTGCGCCTTGGTCTGCCGCGATATCGCCTAGCATTGAATGGGACGCAAGTAGTGGTTCTTTTAACCCACATAAACAGGTGTGCGTGAGGAGAAGATAATGTCATCTTTCTGGCCCATTCTTCAGAGTAATAGCTCATAGCAAGCAGTATTTCATATACAGTATTGACCGGAGCTGATAAAGTTATATTGTTGACATAATAATCTACTCTTAGTAACTATTTAGTGATCCACTATTATAATTGTAATTGCTGAGATAACAATAGCATTGGCATTTATTTGAGCAAGCATTGTTGTATTGACTTTATACTATTGGTGTATTTAGCTGCTACAATGAAGAAATAAAGTTTATCGCCTTGTTAGAAAACTAACTGAACCTATTGTTAAACTGGTTTACAATTAGGTAAGACTTTTTATTTGCTTTTTAATCCTTTTCTTACATATGATTTTTTCACTAATAGGCATTTAAGTATAAGACAGTATATGCGAGCCAGCTGAGTGTTTCTAGTACTCATCATTATCATGATTCAAGCCGAAAACCACTGCTTGACACAAGCCTCACCCAAGCGTCGCCACATCCACCAATCTGGTGATTTTCCCAGCCAGCGGACTCCCACAAGTCTACAGCCCACTCTAAATCAACTTTTATAGTTTAGGAGTTTCAACTCTTTCTAAGACTTCGCAACAATTAACATAAAATGAGCATAGAATAGTGTTTCAAGAATACATGTAAGCGAAAACGAGCAAAATAAATTAAAGCGTGTAAAATTCGCATTGCAAGAAAGTTTTACAACAAGTAAAAGACGGTTCCGAGAAGTTTTTCGCAGCACAGCTCTCACTTAATAGGAGACAGGATTTGTTGTGACTTCGCTTTACATTCCAAAACCATCTGACAATATTCACAGGAGCTACATCGCCAATTCAGTGACGACACGGTTGGCGCAGCGGCTGAGCGATCGGCTGAGCGAACATACGATACGCGGTGCGCCGCGTGTCGTATGTTCGATTCCCGCACGGAACAAATATTTGTATGGCCTATAGCTAGTTGTTCCAGGTTTGGCTGTTTGTGTATGTGAATTTGTATGTTTGTAAACGCACTCACGATACAAGATAAATTCCTAGTATGGGGCAACGTTTAAAAAAATCAATCATAGTACCATTCACCAGTCAAATCAACATAAAAAAACAAACTTATAGAATCTACAAACACATAAGATACTGACCAACACAAGCCATCCCTCGACCCCAATCGCGCTTGGTCTTGGAAACCTTCTTGGTCTGTTTAGCGGCACCTGGCGCGATGACGTCATTGGGGTCTCGCTTGCAGGAGGGACAGTACCAGTCTTCCTCGGGAAGCTCTGTGAGCGGCGGGTCTAGGCAGATCATGTGGTAGCCGTTGTTACATTCGTCACATAGAACAATCTGTAAAAATGCATTCAGCAATAAAAAAAAAACCTCTGTATCACGCACAATGGGCTCCCAAAAGGACTGCGGAAACCAAATCCAGATAGAATATGGGATTAATAAAAAGAAATCTCCTTGAGCGGCGATAGTTAAATGAACTGCCATAGCAGACTAGCTGACCTGAGCTTTGTCTGCATCTCGTTTTTTATCGATATCGACTCCTATTGGTCGTAGCGTGATGATATATAGCATTCCTCGATAAATGACCTATCCTATCCTATCCGCTAAAATAATTTGCCAACTCGAACCAGAAGTTCCTGTGATGAGCGCATTCAACCAAACCAACTTGTTATTTTTTTTTACTGTTGATAGGCACGCGTTTGACCACTATCTCACCTGATGGTAAGCGATAATGTGGTCGAAGATGTAGCACGCCTGCCTAGAAGTAACCTATTCACTCTTCACTTAAAGACTCCCTCTTCAGCTTTATAATCTTAGTATAATTAAATTAGTACATTGCTACAATTTAACAGTATGTAGCCAGTGTCTAAAAAGGTAGTTGGCCAAGACGCGACTCAACGCCGAGGGTTGAGGGGAAGTAAATTTACCCTACTAGATCAAACCGATGGAGACACGAAATGATTTCCGTCACCCACTGCTCTGTGGAGTTCAACTACAAAATCGAGGAGTTAGGTAAGCCACCTGTGCCGTGAGATCACCTGCGGTGGAGACCGCGCCAAGAGGTTGCATGACTGGACATGGGGATGTTAGTCTTAAGTGCCAACCAAAGATATGTTACTTTCTTCAAAACTAAAGTTTTTACAGAACAGCAGAACGACTTGTATAACTTACTTTTTCTGGGAACTCCTTTCCTGAACATAGATAGCAACCGCAGTCTTTGCAGAGAGTCTCTTCATCGTCGCGGCATGTCAAACAGTTCAGTGGTACAGACCCTGAAAAAAAAAAATAGGTTTTAGTCTATTAAGAATAATATTTTTAAGGAGATTTGTCATTAACTGTCTGAAAGTGAAGACTAAACCCAAATTATGAAGCAGCGACGCGAAACAAACAGCCTATTTTTTTTTATTTGTGATGGGTTTGCTCTTGTCTTTCGTCTAGGTCTGGTGTGACAGACACAAAGTAGAGACGACTTCAAGGCACAATGGACACTAACCCAATGGTACACTGGTAGAGAATGCCTTGTTGCCTTAAGACCGCCTATATAACATGGGTTTGCTCTTGACTCTAGTCTAGGTCAGAGATAACAGAGACAAAGTCTACGATGGAGCGAGCATAAAATATAAATATATATAAATATTAAACACATCTCATTAGAACTTACGCTTCTCTGGTGGAACAGCCATCATCTTTCTATATTCCTCAGTCCTCTGCGCCAGTGGCACCACCTCTTCAATGGCGTAAATCTTATCAAGAACCTTCAGTTTAGTGTCATTCTGTGGCACAGCATCGGGACCCAGGTAGAGAGTTCCTATCAACTCATATGTTGCCCGCAGCTTCTTTATCTCTGCCACTTTGAAGTCGTACCTGTTGGCAGAACAAATAAAGAGCTATTTAAATATGGCTTTAGCTACATTGTATAATATGACACATGCGTCCTACCTTTACTTGTATAATATGGTTGCCCAATTTAGGCTAACCAATATTGTTATTTTTTGTACGACATTTTATTATTTTACGGCTAATACAAACATAAAAAAAAACGGAAACCATAGTCACCAGCCAACATTGTAGTTATTTATTCAGAAACTAAAGGTATGCCAACAAGGAATGGAAAGGAGCATGTTGAGCATAATGTTGTGAGATATAAGTGGAGGCTCACTGTGATTCCAAAAAGGACAAGAGTAGTTACGACGAACGGACGGACGAAAAATAGACAAATGGACAAAGACCATGGTCCACACTGGAGGGGAAAACAGATTAGAAGATGGGATGATGACCAGCTTAATATAGCTATTAGGCAGGTCATTATCAGAGAAGTACATTCAAAGATTGCAGTACCTGGAAAAATGTGGAAGTGGATTTGGTCAAAGGACAGCCTGACTAAAAATGGATGCCGATAGATATTTTTAATTAATAATTGTTATATTTGATTTAAAACATTTTGTATTATAAATAACTTAGTGAATAAAGGCTATTTTTATTTTAGCAACATTCTAGCAAGATAAGAAGTAAAACCACAACTTTGAAAGAAATATTTTGTAACTGGCTGTTGTGTGGAAACGAGTTACTCAGCGAAAACGCGTGTTGAATTACAATTTGCGGCGCTCGTACGCCGAAACTATTAATTTTCCGAAAAAGTTAGACATAAATTGTAGAATATTTTCTCTAGTTTAATTTTGTGTAAATGTTTTTATCGTAGTATGAGTAGGAAAGGAGATATCGTCAAACATCTGCTATGAGACGTCATTTTCGACGATGGCAGAGTTGAAATTGAGCACATTAAAATCTATAAAATTGCCCATTTTTAAAAGTCCCGGGAAACTTTCCAGGTTAAAGTATCAAATGACTGGACTAATATGAGTGGTATGTGTATCAACAGTAGTGCATCACCAGTCTTGTTGATGATGGAATTTGCCTGGCTGAATTATTTAAATGTATAAGCACACTACCCAAACTTATGTAATTTTTTGTAAAGTCTAGAAAGCGTTATTTTGTTACTTACCAGTATCCTCTTTCCAAAGGCTCATCAGTGTTGTGGTTGAGCATCACCTTCTGTCCTACTTCAAGATCTTTAATGTCTATTATGGTCCTTGCTCTAGGCCTTATTTCTTTTAATTTACAATACATATTTGAATCTTCATCACTGTAAGAGATATAAGATGCTTCGTTAAACAACATTGCTGATGCAAACAATAGACCAGGGGCGACCAAAAAAAAAAAAATCAAAAGTCGTTTATTTAAATTAGGCTCAGAGCCAGCACTTTCTGAATGCAAGTTTTACAAAAGACAGCCCCCCAAAACTTGATTAAACCCAAGATCGAGTTTTTACTGATGAAACCCTGGGCGATCTACTAATTTCATAGGTACTTCTTAATATTACAAATGTAACAGTAGGTAAAATCCAGTATAATGTAGTATTTTTCATTTTATTAACATAACCTATTTAGTACTGATATATTTGTGCAGTCTGTTATTCGTACCTATTTATATTTTTTACCTTGACGCGATCGACTGGACTAATAGCCGCGATCAACCAGTAGATTTTGATCAACCAGTTGGCCATCCCTGGTATAGACTTTGTTATACTCAACTTCACAATTAAAAATAATGCAGTTATTTAATTAACTAAATGTGAATTCTACTCACTCAGTCTCCAGTTGCACTTTATAAAGCAATAGTGAATCTAAGTCCTTGGGTTCCTCCATTTTACTAACTTCCTTGTCTGGTTTCTTCCGAACCGATTTAGGTGATTTACTAAAATACCTTGCAATGCCTTTGCTTTTGCTCTTAGGCAAACTATCTCCATTCATCTTCTCACTTGGTGGTTTGTTCTCCAAATCATTCTCTTTATCAAAACTCTGGTTACTGTTCTCAGAATGTGTACGTTCTGATGCATTGTTTGTTGAAGTGTCTTTTGAATCTGGTATATGTGGAATGCTAGGATCATAGACTATTCTAGTTATTTTGGCTTCTAGCCATGAGCCTTGTTCACGGTCTCTTATGTCTATTAGATCCCCTACTTCATAGAGTGTGCTTTGGGCATCTGAGAAAACGAACAAGCAATAAAATTGGAGAAAGATTTAATCTTATTGCATTATATGGATATACCAACCCACCTTTATACTCTATGTTCTTCCCCGTGGACACCTCTGCCTCTTGTTTGGTATCTTCAGTCTTAGGATCAATCTTCTCCTTGGTACTGTCCTCGGGCTGTGCCCGCACCATGAGCTGGATAACGTCGTTAAGTTTGATGTTGTAGTCGTGGAATGTGTAGCCATTTTCCAGCTGAAATGAGTATTTAAATTAATACTCTGAAATACAAATTGTATTACATCATGTTACTGTAAACTTTTATGTTTCCTAATTAATTGTACCAGTCAAACCTGTGTGGTCCTTCTCTCTTAAAACCACCTCAGACATTAACCTGCATGGTTTTCCTATGATTTGTCCAGCATGATTTATGTATGGACTTAAAAGAGACTAGAACCTCTGAGTTTAGTTTGTTGTTTCTTCTTAGGGCAACAGTGTGGTAGTCAGCTTGAAATACACCAAGTAGGTACCCTACTTAAAAATTGTTAATTTCATTGAAAACATTGAGTTACTTGTACAAAATCCCATACACAATTATATTTTCACTTATTACAGTGATAATCAAATGGCAGGCTATTAAATATTATTCATGAATGTAATACTTAACACACAAAAATTGAGGCAAAAAAAAGTCACAATAACAAATGAACAAACATTAAAAAGGTAGTCACAAAAGAGGGGAGTAGTTATAATTGTAGACCTACAATTCCTTTTAAGAAAGGGTTCATGTTTGCTAGTATGGCAGAAGTGTTAGACACACTCTTCATCAGGTGACTGCCACAACCCTATCAGTCTCAGCAATATTTATGCAATCTTAATAGTAATTATAATAACACCTCAGGATGCTCTCGTTAGGCAACTGGATCAAGGGCTTGATTCAGAAAGCGGTACTTTTGGACACGGCTAGCATTGTCAGGTTCCTCTCTCTAGAGCCCTGACCGCCGGTAGCTTGGACCCTATTCCTGATACCGGTGGGCTACTATTTTATGTTTTTTTTTTACTTTTATTGATATTTTTAAAAATCTATACTAATATATAAAGCTGAAGAGTTTGTTTGTTTGCTTGAACGTGCTAATCTCAGGAACCACTGGTTTGAAAAATTCTTTCAGTGTTAGATAGCCCATTTATCAAGGAAGGCTATAGGCTATATATCATCATGCTAAGACTAATAAGAGCGGAACAGTAGTGAAAATTGTGACGCAGACGAAGTTGCGCGGGTCAACTATAGTTTATTGAATAAAGGAATTTTAATAATAATTGTGTAAATAACAGTAAACTTTAGGTAATTGTCACTGACAAGGTTTTGATGGCTACTAAAACTAGGCAAATGATCATCTTAGAATACTAGTCATGTGGCGCTCGCTATATGCAGGACAGTTCAGGAATTCATACATTACAATCAAGTTAATTCATGTCACAGTTAGCACTTTTCAACGCGGCATTTTCAACGGTCGCGATGTGGCGTGACGTCACAACGACTGGCTTACGTGAATAAACACTAAATTCAACATGATAACACCTGCTTAAAATATGACCTCATTACTAAATACACGTTGTGATAGAGATAAGTTATAAATGAGTTATTTTTACTTACCAACTTCCCGCCGTAAAATAATCTTTGTAATTTCGGTTGAACATCAAACTTCTCCTTTATAACTCTCCGAAACTGATCTATCTTTGTCAACTTAGACTCAACAACTACGACGGTGTCTGGCTTACCAAATATACGTATTCGTACGTGCATTTTGTATAACTGAATAATTTACAACGATATTTTATGAGACACAGGTATTCATCGCTTTTTACTATAAATTGAGACCGTGCGCTATGCCTGACAAAAATTGAATTGACATGACGTATTAGCTAAAATGGCGCGAAAATTTCGCTGTCAATGTCAAAAACTGTACTAAATGATGTATGGTAAAAATAGAAAGTCAAATAATTTTTTAATTTAGTCGATTATTGTCCTGGCATTTCTTAGAAAATTTGTAAAATATTGTCTACCAGTTAGCAAATGAGCGAGCAGCGGTATAAGGCGAGTCGGTACTGGTTCCTTCCACATATTTAGGCATATTTATATGTGCGATCGCGATGCAGAACCAGACAGCTGAATACAATACAGTAAAATATAATAAAACAATTACTTATGTGTTCAATATTGATAAAAAAAATATTTTCCATGTATGAACAGTCAGTGACGTAGCTAGGGAGGCTGGGGTTGCTGCAATTCTCGGTTGACACCAATGCAGGAGTGACACCCGACCAACCAAAAAAGAATAGTTCTAAAATTTTTGAGGTCACTTCACTCGCTGTTGCATTCTGAACCCTCCGAGTTCGTTAGCTCTCCCGCATCAAACATAGTTACTCCTTTTTAAGTATGACTGATCATAAGAAAGATCAACATAACGTTAAACTTATCTGAGATGGAGTGGTAGATACCATAACATCCATACCGTGTATCACCCATTCTTATTACGCCACTGGGTACTATTACTGGGTACATTACGAGGAATAATACAGCTAGGAGCTAATTTTTAGTTATTAACACAGAACAGAAAAATCAGTAAAAGTGCAAAGTAGGCGTGCCACGCGTGCCGGTATTACGCGGAGTTACGCATACTTCAACCCAGTCGTGTTCTAACATCACGACGAACCGATCGTCTCGCTTACTCTCGAAATAAATTTATAATTTGTCAACCATACCGTATTTTTCCATTTTGGAGTGCAAAAATGATAATAGTAGAAGAAATCCCAAAAATTGAGGTATTTCGTACCATCGGTAGGTACGATTTTATTAGTTTCTAATAAAATCTTAGCAAATTTAATTTTACCAAAAACAAGTTCGAGTACAGTTAAAATCAATCTTATCCCATTAGCAAAGTTTATTTTACATCGACTTTGTAACTGTTTCGTTCTCGAAAGTTCTTCACTATTCAAATAGTAGATACTGGATGGATAGATATCGAAAAAAACATTTGTTTGTAGTTCGTCTAGAAATTTTATTGAAATCACTAAACATTAGTTTAAAAATATTTTTTGGTTTCCCAAAGACGCTGTCGTCTAAGAAAAATTGATAGATGCAACGGGTAGAGCTGATTGGATTCCGAGCAAAACAAGCACGTTATGCTCCGAGCATTTGGTAGAAAGCGATTTTTGAATTTAAAAATAAAGGATATAGATAAGATATTGTCTGCGAAGATTCTGTACCAAACTATCTAATAAGATACTACAATTCGTATAAAGAGTTCACGGAACTGAAGTGTAAACAACCCCCCTTTTTTTGTCGGCAGCCGAGTAAGGTACCTGAGGCACGATTTTTTAAGGCTTGTGGTATGAAAAAAAACTGGCCAACTGCGAGTCGGACTCGCGTTCAAAGGGTTCTGAACCAAATTCATTTTTGTAAGGGTTCAGTTTCTTACGCATGTTCGTAACACTAAAAAATGTATGATGTGTGTTATTTTTATTGATTAATGGGTAATAAGATATATTTACATAAATAAAATAAAAACCTTTGAAATAATGTTTTGTTTTGTTTCTTTCTACTTAAATACATTAAAACTGGGAATATTTCGCTTACATTATTATCAAAGTAGAACTTTATTAACAATGTATTACAAGGCAAACCCAAAGTTATCCATTTTAAATGTGATAGCTTATTTCTTAACGATTCCAACAACATAAGTTTCATGTATGGCTCCCATACAAAACTAAAACTCCAAATGAGTCACATTTTTTGAAAATAACGTCGTTTAAAGTTATCTTATTTATCGATATCAACAATGTAAGTCAAAGTTCATGTGTCACAGCTGTGATCGAGTAGCAACTGTTAGGCCTCTGCCTAGAGTATAGCGGGTAGCGGGGCGGCGGTGGTGGTGGCGCTGGAGCGGCAGGATGTAATGTGTAAAATCAAATGGACCGACCTTTGAAAAGAACGGTGTGACAGCGGCGCGAGGGCGGGCAACGAGCGGTACGCGCCAGTCGAGCGGTGACCGCCTGCGCGTCTGCATTGCAGTGTTGTGCAATTTGTTTCTTCTTTAGCCCACAATAAATCGAGCGTTATGAATAAATTTGAATCAAAAAAATGTTGTGGCCGTTGTTCAGATATTTCGTTCACGAATAAAACAAATATCTCGACGACACAACCACGAACACAACACTACGCCATTGTAGTTCCGCGCGATCTGCACGCTGGTTTCGAAAACGGGTCTACGTTACCCGCCCCGCTCCCGCGCCACCGCCGCCGCCGCCCCGCTGCCCGCTAAACCCAAGACACAGGCCTTACTATCCAAACATACAGTAATGAACCTTATGGCTAAGTGGTTTAAGTTTTTAATTGCAACCATTGAAAATACCGCCATCTATGGTCGAGTAGTGGAACTTACTTGTAAAGTTCAAGAATTCAAAAAAAAAATGCCGTGAGTACTTATTGCCTTAATGTTAAATAAATCCTAGATGTAAAGCCGAAGGTATATCTTCAAATGTAGGTTCTGTAACTCATGTTTGTACTGACCAAAATTGAAACGACCAATCAATCGTATCCTTAATTTCTGGTGGATTATATGATTATCGGTTTATTTGTGAGAGTGTGGCAACACAGGTTTCGATACATTTTGTCACCTGTTTTTTTTCTGGTGGGTATTAACCTAAACAATCATACAACAATTTTAATTGCGGTTGATATTTAAAAATAAGAGCATAGGTAGTATGCGGCTGATAATATTCATGAAAGTTTTAAATGTATGATTATGTAATTTAGAAAAAAATCGCATAGAAAATCGGGGTATTTTACAATATTGATGTAACAGAGAAGGTACTACATCAGTGTTAACCTTTAATTGCGTTATAAAACCGAAAGCTATAAACTGTGCCAATTATTTTAACAATTTAACAACAGTGGGTTTCCGATATTGTCAGTAAGAAAGTTGCTTTTATTATAAAGACTTCAACCATGACACCCATTTGGTTGCTTTTAACTATCTTAGCGATATTTTTTGAAAATGTTATCGCAAAACTGGCTTCCTTGGTAAAATTATTATTATCACTACCTGTTGCTCGTGAGTCCGTTCACCTGCACAAGATTATAGATAGTTTAATTTAAACTATTACCACTGTTCTAGCATCCAGTTCTTGTGGCCCGATCTTCCTTGGATTGGATGCCAAGCCGGGTCAATTCCCTGTATTCTGATGTCGGAGCCTGGAGTGGAAAATTTGTACGTTTGAACTTCTAGATTTGGATATGGTAACAACTTTGCATAGGCAAGTCTTTAAAAAATACAAATTACTTTTCAGAGACCAGTGATGGATGAAATAGAGTCTGACGAGGCTTTGAGATTCTATCAATTTCTCAATTACTTGGATGGATCGAGTTTTGGAACAGGTGGAGGAATTTCTATGAACAGTTTTATTTTTAAAGTTGGAACCTAATAATAAAACAAAGTTTAAATTTTTTGTCAGGGCCAATTGATGAATTCGTAGATGCTATGGGCAGATTGGCAAATTATATGAAGCAACAGAACAGTAGAGAAACTCAAGCTCGTGGGATGCGTGAACTTGAAGCAATAAACGGTGAAAAAGGTAACATTACTTCTGAATTAAACATTATGCTTTTTAAAGCAATAGGTCATTACATAGTGTTTTTACGGCAAAATCGAGCTAAGACTACAAAATAATTCATTTAAATTTTTAGGAAATAGTATCAAAACCGTTTTGGAAGTTAGCACATTAATTATGAGAAAAAAACGCAAGTTCTTCTGCACGGGAGAAGTAAAGGAACCAATCGTTAACAACAAAATTATTTGCAAGGTAAAGTTTAAAGGTTCAGGGCATAGGGCAAGCTATCAATCTGTGAAATGTCATACCGATCACCGTTGTTTTTTTTAGGACCGGATACTTCTTCCTATTGCTGGTGCTTCGTGTAGAGATGCTATAATGTATTGGCACCCAGACCTAACTGAAGAACATTATTGTGTAGGCGCTCTTGAAGCCAAAAGTGCCGTTCATGTTATGGATATTGAAGGTGGTTTTCATTAAACTAATTCATTGGTTGACTTAAAATTGTAAAAAAAACTCATGTAATTTGATATATATTTTGTTTAAAGGTGATATGTTTTGCAAAGGAGACGACTACTCGAAGCGAGAGTTTCTTCTAGCTTGTGATTTTTACGAAGACCAAGAGGCTCCTGTTGCCGATTTACTACAGTACTATCCCGATCCTGATCCTGAAATTACTCCTAAATTATTCTAATCGTTACTAATGAATTAAAATTATTGTTAATCCCTCCAATTTTTGTATGCTTATTTTCTAAATTACTATTGAATGAGTGCAGTTGGATGCTTTCCATTGGTTGCACAACAACCAACAGTAGAATGTTTCCCATATTTGTGAAAGTATATCTCCTGAAAGTTCTTCGCCCGTGACTTGGTCCGCGCTGCTATTTTCTTAAGGATCCCTAATTTATTCTAGTACTAAACATAGCCTATATTACTCAGGGATAGTGTAGTATTCTAATGGTGAAAGAATTTTTTATATCGCCTTAGAATTTTTTGAGTTTAGTCGTTGCAAACATACAAAAATACCAATCTTTCCTTTGTATATAGCTCATAATAATGTACTAGCTGATCCGGCTAACTTTTTTTGTCATATAATACGACATATTTGCAGATCTACCAAATATACAGAAAACTTCATTAAAATCGGTCAAGTCGTTTCGGAGGAGTTCTTTAACAAACACTGTGACGCGAGATTTTTACATATTAGAAGATTAGTGTAGATTGCGCAGTGTCAATCAGTATTATCTCAGTATGTTGTACATGTAAGGACCATAAGGCTGCGCCAGAAAATGGTGTTACGGTTGCTGAGTACTGGGCTCTCTAAAAAAATAAAAAATAATAAAGATTGATTGATGTAATAAATCATTTGATTAAAGACCAAATGCCTTAATGAAATTATCCTTGGAAATATTCAGCCAACCGCACTCCTGTGCCATGCCTCCGGTGTTATACCGAAGGCATGGCACAGGAGTGTGGTGGTATTATTCTTCAAGAAGGGCGCTCCTCAAGAACGTCCCATTTCACTCCTGAGTCGTGTTTACAAGCTGTTTTCGAGGGTTATCTCGAATAGCCTCACCCAAAAGTTAGATGACTTCCAGCCACCGGAGCAGGGCCGGGTTTCGAAAAGTCTACAGCACCGTGGACCACAAACACACTCTCAGGCAGATAATCCAAAAGACCGAGGAATATAATCAGGCTCTTTGCCTAGCGTATGTGGACTACGAGAAAGTTTTCGACACCGTGCTGGGCTGTCCTCCATGCAGAGATGTCTTATCGACTGCTGCTATGTAAAGGTGATGAGATGTCTGTATAAGGCCGCTACAATGAACGTCCAAGTACAAGAACAGAGCACAAAACCAATCCAACTGCGTCGAGGTGTAGGACAGGGAGACGTCATCTCTCCGAAACTGTTTACGAACGCGTTGGAGGACGTTTTCGAGACGCTTGATTGGAAAGGACGGGGCATAAATAGCAACGGTTACATCTCGCACCTTGCACGTTGAAAACAATTTTGTCCCTCGGGGGCTCACGGATGCTGAGTGGTTAATTTTGTGTTTTGTGCGTCGCTTTTGGTGAAATAAACGTCTTTTCTTTCCGTTTTTTTTCTTTACCTCCGATTTGCGGATGACATTGTGGCAGATCATGGTGCAATCTTTGCAGAAGCTGGAGGTCATGCTGACCAGCGTGAGCGATTTTTTAAGCCAAGGCGTGTGTGTCTCGGGATGAATCTGAACAAAAAAAAAGTCATGTACATTAGTCATGTCACCAAGAGACCTGAAATCGTAAATGGCGCTCCCCCTCCCTAGTAACCCTCGAGACTGTGCAAGAATAACACAACTTTGAGAAGGAGGCGATCAGAAGAATTCGCTTGGGCCGGGCGGCATTCGGAAAGCTGCGTGATATCTATCTTTGAATCGTCGATACCACAATTCCTTAAGACCAGGGAGATCCTGATTCATAAATTCAAGGTTGCTCAGTGTACAAAGGAGAGAGCAATGCTCGGGAATTCTCTGGTGGATAGAATTTGCCACGAACTCATTCGCCAGACAACTAAAGTCAATGACACGTAGAATTAACATGCTGAAGTAGAAGAGGGTCGACCATGTCTGCAGACGGACAGACGGTCGATGGAGCAGACATGTGTTAGAGTGGAAACTGCAGGAAACTGCGTATGAGCTAACGTAATGTGGGACGCCCTGCGGCGCGATGGATCGATGATTTGAAGAAGGTGGCTGGCAGCGGATGGATGCGGACTTATAATACCGTTTATTTTTGCGCTAGTCTAACACTAAATGTCTATCAAGACTTGAAATAAGTTGAAATCAGATACTATTAATTATGCTTAGTAAACGATGCAGTGAATAATCGACTAAACGTGTATCTTTTCTCTAATAATATTGATTCTTCTAAAGATGAAAAGTAAATTATTATCTGTGTATTTTTTAACGAAAAGCGGCACGGGAAGGAGGTAGCGCGAAAATTTCCGCAACATCCCGCTTTGCGCTGCAAATCGGCCGCATGTGTCCGAGAGCGAGCGCGGGTGCCCACAGTTGCCAATATTATTTCCTTAGTGTTATTTTTATTTGTTCTATCGTACGTAAATCATGTCATCATGAAGTAGTATTAGAATTATCGAGGTGATTTTTAAAGAGAGTTTTAATTGAAATTTAATTAGAAATGCGAAAGGCATGCATATTAGCATTTTTTAGTTAGGTTAGCTATGTCTAGGACTAGCTAAAACTGCAGCTGTCGTAAGAGCATTTTAAAATTGCACTAATTGAATAAAACTGCAACAATGAGTGATGAAAAAGTGAAGATGCGGAAGCAGCTTGGGCTGCTCGAAGGGGTAGCTATTATTTTGGGGATAATATTCGGTAGTGGTATATTTATATCACCCAAGGAGGTTTTAGAAAAAACTGGGTCAGTATGGGGCGCTCTCTCGGTTTGGGCTGCGTGCGGAGGCCTAGCGACGCTCGGAGCCATGTCCTATGCAGAATTAGGTAAGTCAAAAGTACCCGTTTATTTTTACTTCATAAAATACGCTGCAATTTTATTCCCACAGATACGTCATAATTATTTGCGTGGATTGATTTGTCACTATTTATTCTACCATTGAGGACTTTTCAATACTTTAAATTATTTCTTTTTCAAAGAGGACAGTTATAAAAGTTTTATAAATTCATATCAAAAATTGTCTGATCTTCAAGTGATTATAATTATTTATTTTAAATTAATATGAATATCTGGTTAACACTGACCATATAAACAACCAAACCAATGTGATGTGTGTGTGTAATGTGATTTTTGCTGATGTGTTGTGTCTGTGCTGAATAAATGCTTTCTATTCTATTCATATATAAAAGCTTTATGCTATGAATAGTGCAGAAAGTTAAGTGGCAATTACCCAAATTTTGATTCTTACCTTATTCCATCAAAAAGATAAAAACAATGTATTGTTTTCTATTCCTGTAATATTAAATATTAATAAATATAGTAGAAAACAATACTTTCTATGGGTTAGTTCTTTGGAAAAGCTATTTACAAATTTATTAAATAGCCGAAGAACTATCCCTTGCCAACTAAGTATTTTATCAGAATAAAAAGGAACATTCTTTAATTATGATACTCTGATTGAAAATCTGACTATCATATCTAGAAATTAACTGTTACGATTGCTATCAATCAAGGTTATCTCTTTATAATATACTAGCTTTTGCTCGTGAATTTGTATCCGCATATCCTGTTTTGTCCCTTTCCCGTTGGACTTTCGGGAAATCCTCTTAGTGCTCCCCAACACTCCAAGGAACCTACAGGGCTAACCTATGACCGTGCATTGTCTACCAACCAAAGGAAGAATTTTATAAATATTGATAGCTAGCACTTCACCCGCATCTTTGTTCTTGCTGGTTTAGTTAATACTCCATGAACTTAATTTCCCCATGTAAATTACTTATTAATAGACTAAACGTTTGACCATTTAAATAGATAAAGATTAATATCATGATACTAAAATCACCAGTATTCCATATCACCCAGGTTTGATTGAATAATTTGAACAAAAAGCGTTCATAAATATACCCTCGTGGACTTTTTTTGTAGATATTGATGTCTTCTATAAAACTGTAGTACATCACTTTGCTCTATTGTCAATATTTTCCTCAGTGTATGCAATATAAGGATCTTTTTTTGGTATTTTTTTCACATGTTGGGTTACATTATCAAAGTTTTTTCATATGGATACCTAACTTTTTTGATAATATACTGTAGCTTGAGATGGAGGAGCTCGTGGCTAGATAATAACAGCCGCACGGGTCGATCTTCAAGGTTAAGCAACGCTTGCCAAGGTTGGTCTGTGGATGGGTGACCATCTTAATATACTGAGTTTCCTCCGTGCCTCGGAAAGCACGTTAAGCCGTTGGTCCCGGCTGTCATTTGTAGATCTTTGGCAGTCGTTACGGGTTGTCAGAAGCCAGTAAATCTGACTCCAGACTTGCCATGAAGTACCGTGTTACCCAGTTAATGGGTTGTGAAGGTCTGGTAGGCAGCCGCTCCACGTGAAACACTGTATTCAGCTAAATCCGGTTTGACTGGAAGCCGACCCCAATATAGTTGGGAAAAGGCTAGGCAGATGATGACTGTAGCTTGAGATGAACATCAGGGATAATGTAGGATTGTTATGGTGATAGAATTTTTGAAAACGTTCCAGTAGTTTTGGAGTCTATTCAATACAAATCTTTCCTCTTTATAAAATTAGTGTAGACAAATTCAGTTTCATCAATAATGATCTGTCCTGATGACTTTTCATCACTTCAGATCATCATTGATGTTTTTAATAATGTTTACATTAAGCAGAACAAAAGTAGGGGCTACTGGGCCCGAACAAATATGATATGTGAAGTTAACTATTGGCTCAAAAAGGAGTAAGACTGTGCTTAGAAATGAATACTCAAGTAAAAGTAACCCAAACAAAAATATTGGTCTTGAATGACAAGGAAAAACCTACAGGGTTTACAGTGGTCTAAATTTTTTTTTTTAGCTCTTGGGCATCGGAAACTCGTTTAGGAACAACATTAGTTCCGCAAAAATCAATAGTATAGATACATATTCGAAAGATGTAATTGAAGTTAAAACAGTTTGATTCCGATTTAGTGCGAGACGAAGATCCAGACCACACTAATGTCTAAATTGTTTACAAAATATTAGCAATGAAAAAAACCAATAATAGTCTTATCAGATAAAAGCAGATTATTTTTCTTAACAGGTACAACATTGGCACAGAGCGGTGGTGATTACCACTACATTAATGAAGCATATGGGCCACTGCCAGCCTTCCTCTACCTCTGGGATGCCAACTTAGTATTTGTGTAAGTAATATTAATATTTTACTAACATAAAGCTGGGTTACTTTGGTCCTGGATTTTTTTTTTTAAATTGATATGGGTTTGCTCTTGACTCTGATTTAGGTCAGAGGTGACAGAGATTAAGTTGACGATGGAGTGAACTTACCCAGAATAACTTAACTCCTTGATGAATAGAAATAAGTTACAGTTTATTGCGTTCTGATTAAAAGTTTGGGCCAGTGTCATACCTGTACTGTGTAATGTAAATACAGGCTCCTCCTGGGTAAGCTCGGTCCATCGTAGACTTTGTCTCTCTCATCTCTTACATAGACTAGAGTCAAGAGCAAACCCATCATTAATTAAAAAAAGATTGCTTGCTGTAACCTTTTCCTCATACATATATGGTCTATATGATTCATGCGATTGTTTATTAACAATAACATTGTGTTGCTTTGCAAACAGCGAACACAAAACTAACATGTATTTATGCATCCTATTGAAATAAAATCTTTTGTATAAAAGGATAAATAAATTACACCACCACAACAAACAAACACATACCATACCAATAACACCAACAACCACAACAAACAAACAACAATGACAAACATCATACCATTTCTTTTAAGCAGTGTAATCATCGTAAAAAGAGGGGCAACATGTTTCCCATGAATAATTCACAATCATTCATCAACTAACTAGACATTTCTGGAGCTATGTCATAACATCCATAAATTACGTTGTATGGACTATGCTAATTGCTTTTATTGATCATGAACTGGGTTGATCTTGTAATTTGCGTCTTAGCTTGATCATAATTAATCTTTAATTGCATGGTTTTATTGGAGTGTTTTTGTTCATATTATTTTTGTACTGTGCGGCCATGTGATTTGCATAATGTACATTTTGCTATAGCGAACAGTAAATTATGTTTATTTTGCAAATTTGTTATGACTTGACCGAATAAAATCCTACAGTTCCTACTCCTATCATACGTCGGGGGTATCATACCCTCCTATCATACCCCCGACCCTGAGAAGAAACACTGAAACAAACTCAATCCATACAGTCGCTCAAATCTGTGTGGTCTTTTCCTCAAATGACCACCTCACTGCAGACTTCACCTCAGACACCTTTATGCTTCTCACATAATCTATACTAATATTATAAAGCTGAAGAGTTTGTTTGTTTGTTTGGTTGGTTGCACGTTCTAATCTCAGGAACTAATGGTTCGAATTGAATACTTATTTTAGTTTTCTATAGCCTAGCCTATTTATCGAGGAAGGCTATAGAATGTATAACATTTCGCTATTAGGAGCGGAGCATTAATGAAAAATGTACGCAGACGAAGCTGCGCGGGTCAGCTAGTTATGTGGCGTTCGAAACATCCATTGTGATTCAAATAGTATTGCACACTGGCTGAGCTGTCAAGTTTTTTTCGGAATCGGGGAGTAAGTTTCGGTAAATAACTTAAACCAGGGACTTCAGGGAGTTCTTTTTCAGGGCATGGTGACGGAAATGGTACTAAAATAAAATATAAACCTATCTGTCCCTCAGAAAGCACGTTACGCCGTTAGTCCCGGATGTCATTTGAACTTTTTTGACAGTCATTAGGTAAACAGAAGTCAGAAAATCGGAATCCAAAGAAACATAAAAAAAAAACTGACACCAGTCGTGCCAAAGGATATCGTATAACCCAGTTAATGGGTTGTGGAGGTCTGGTAGGCATACGCTCCACGTAAAATACTGGTACTCACCTGCATCCGGTTTGACTGGGAGCTGCAAAGGCTAGGTTGATTGAGAGAGTAAATAAAAAGAAGTGCGGCTTTGCGATGATTTTAATAACAAAATAAACTATTTCGTTTGTTTTAGGCCGAGCACGAATGCTATAATGTCGTTGACTTTCGCGAACAACATTCTGGAGCCGATTTTCCCCGACTGCCCCATCGACCCCTTGTGCAGAAAACTTATTGCTGCCGTCACAATATGTGAGTATAACATTAGCATATATCATTGCTGTGCTCTTTGCAGCGGTAGGCAGAGGTGTACAATTGAACACCTGCACAGTACACATATTTCGCCTGGTACATTTAATTTTAGTCACGTGTAATACGAGAGTACCTAATGCCAGAACCTAGGTACTGGATCTAGTAGTTCCTTAGACTCCAGAGTTGACAAAGAGCATCCCGTTCTTATGGTCTACAGTTGACCGACGAGGTAGTTGTTGGTGTCACATAGTTCTTTTTATAATTTTCGATGAAATACCAAAGCATTGAAAGAACACCTTTCTTTTCGGTACTGTCGGTCGTTTTTTCTTACCGGTTCACTCGGTTCTTTTCTCATCTTTAGTCCTCTCACGACGAGATAACAAACACACATTTCTTTAGAGAATGTCCTAATTGAGACTTGAGAATTATCCTGTGAGCAGAATCATTTTCATCATGTGACGTAATCGCATCCTTAAATCGTACGATCGTTAGCTAATAGGGAATATGCATGCAATTTTTTTATTTGCAAGATGAAACACTTATTAGCTCTAGTAAACAATCATGTTATTAGCTCTAGTAAACAATCATGAATTTACTTTGTTAATGACCACGATGACCTTCATAAGCGATGAAGTTATAAAGCTTCAAAGATTACAAATAGAATGAGAAATCCGATATGAACTTTGATGTCAAAGTCCATGACGCCTATTCAGCAGCCATAGTAAACAGCGTTTTCGCGAGAGGGACAGATATATTTGTTTAAAATAATGATATCTCGTTTGTTTCTCGAGTAATTTTGACTTTATTTTCACTGGTAGTATTATATTTTTGTGTATTTTTGTATTGTATTTTTGTATTTTTGTTTCTGTAAAAAATATTTTTTTCATGCATATTCCCTATTAGGTCTGTGTGGCTCCGGATTAAGAATACTGCCACCCCATTTCTCCCATGGGTGTCGTATGAGGCGACTAAGGGAAATTTTGAGACCGTGCATATTCATCCAGCACCTTAGGTCACCCGCATGGTGGCGGGTAAACCATCAGCAACAGCATTCCCAAGGAGGGTTAGTGTCAGGCTGGCGGCCGACTGTAAAACATTAGCCAAATCACTAGGCAACATGGTAGGATTAAATGGAATGTGCGATAGGGTTAGGGCGTACCCCACAGGCGACGCGCAGGGGCAGCACCCGGCCCCTGTGGGAAGTGGACAAGGGTTGTTGCACCACCCCGGGCGGGGGCAACGTAAGAAGCTAGCTCGAGAAGTGAGATTGAGGTATGCAAGTTGGAATGTTGGGACTATGACTGGAAGGGCCAGAGAGTTAGCGGACGTATTAAAAAGAAGACGAATAAATGTAGCGTGGTTACAGGAAACTAAGTGGAAGGGAACAAAGGCGAGGGAAATTGGTGAAGGATACAAGTTTTTCTATTGTGGAAGTGACGGTAAAAGAAATGGCGTGGGAATAGTGTTAGATAATAAATTGAAAGAAAGCGTGATGGAAGTAAAAAGGATTAATGATAGATTGATAGTTGTGAAAGTTATGATGGATAGTGTGATGTTGAATGTAGTTAGTGTGTATGCCCCGCAGGTAGGATGTGATGAAAGGGTAAAAGAGAAGTTTTGGGAGGATTTTGATGCTATTATAATGACCATCCCCATGCATGAGGAATTGATAGTTGGAGGTGATTTTAATGGGCATGTAGGTAGAATGAAAAATTGTTATGAAAGAGTACATGGCGGATGGGGTTTTGGAAGTTCCAATAACGAGGGAGAGACGTTGCTGCAATCCGCTACTGCATTTGACCTGGCAGTAGCCAACACTTGGTTTCAGAAAAGAGATCAACACCTTGTCACATACAAAAGTGGTAACCACAAGACCCAAATAGATTATTTTCTTGTTAGGCGCAATAAGATAAATCAAGTCAAAGACTGCAAAGTGCTGCCAGGAGAAGACTTGGTCTCACAACACAGACTCCTGGTTATGGTATTGGCGATAAAAACACAATTTAAGAAAAGCAAAGAGCGTCCTCCCCCAAAAATAAAATGCCATATGCTAGAGAAGAATGATTGCGCGAACGAATTTAGAGAGCGAGTGGTAGAAAAAATGATACAAATGGCAGACATGAAAGATCGAAGTGTGAATGAAAGCTGGAATGAGATAGCTGAATGTATAAGGCAAGCAGCGAAGGATATTTTGGGAGAGACAAAAGGAAGAGGCACAATAGAGAGGGATACATGGTGGTGGTCGACAGAAATACAGAAAGTGTTGAAAGAAAAAAAGAAGATATTCAAGGAATGGCAGAATGTGGGATTGGAAAGCGTTAGTTTAAAAGCTGAAAAAAAGAGTGAGTATGATACTTTAAAGAAAAAAGCTAAGAAAGCCGTGGCAATAGCAAGAGCAAAAGCTCTGGACCAATTGTACGACACACTGGACAGTCCAGCTGGCCAAAAAGACCTATACCGGCTTGCTAGAGCCAGAGAGAGGAAGGCGAAGGATGTTAGTCAGATAAGATGTGTAAGGGATGAAGCTGGAATGCTTCTATCGGAGGATGAAAAGATTAAGGATATATGGAAGGGCAATTTTGAAAG
Source organism: Lacanobia oleracea (assembly GCA_950371165.1). Taxonomy (NCBI): domain Eukaryota; kingdom Metazoa; phylum Arthropoda; class Insecta; order Lepidoptera; family Noctuidae; genus Lacanobia; species Lacanobia oleracea. The sequence continues at coordinate 2,398,895 of OX493385.1, forward strand.
ACTGATGAATGAGGAAAATATCTGGAGTGGTGTTTTAAAGAATAAACAAGTGAATGAGGGGTTAGTGAGAATTATCAGTGTGGATGAAGTAAGAATAGCAGTGAATGAAATGAAGAATGGTAAGGCAATTGGTCCAGACGGAATTCCAATTGAAGTGTGGCAGTTATTAAGAGTAGATAGATGGACGTGGTTAGCTTTATTCTTCAATAAGTTGTTGCTGGAAGAAGCCATACCTGATGAATGGTGCAACAGTTCGTTGGTGCCCATCTTCAAGAACAAAGGTGATGTGCTGGAGAGCAACAACTATAGAGGAATAAAGCTTATCTCACATAGTATGAAAGCCTGGGAAAAAGTTATTGAAAGGCGGTTGAGAGAAGAGAGTGAAATCTCACAGAACCAGTTCGGTTTTATGCCTGGTCGGGGTACAACGGATGCCATTTTCGCTATCCGCCAGTTGTGCGAGAAATATAGAGCTGTGCATAAAAACCTGCATATGGTATTTGTTGACCTCGAAAAGGCATATGACCGGGTGCCTCGTGAGGTTTTGTGGTGGGCCCTTAAGGAGAAAAGTGTGCCTGGGAAGTATGTGCAGTTGATCCGAGCGATGTACAGTCGAAGCAGTACTCAAGTCCGGTCTACAATGGGACCACTGACAGCTTCAGTGTAGCAGTCGGTTTACACCAGGGCTCGGCCCTCAGCCCTTATCTCTTCCTGATGATAATGGACGCTCTGACGTCGGACATCCAGGAAGAGGCTCCCTAGTGCATGCTGTTTGCTGATGACATTGTGCTGTTTGCAGAAAGCGGCCTAGAGGTCCAGAGCAAATTGGAGACGTGGTGGCAAAGACTGGAGAGTGTTGGCCTGAAATTGAGCAGAACCAAAACAGAGTACCTGTTCTGCGATTTCGGCGGTCTCTCCAGTCCGATACCTATAGCTCTCACCGGAACGCCTATACCGATTTGCTCCGACTTTCGGTATCTCGGGTCGCTTGTCCAGGGAGATGGCGATATAGACCGAGACGTAACGCACTGGATCAACTCAGGATGGATGAAATGGCGACAGGTCACTGGAACAACTTGTACCCTCGGATGCCCCTCAAATTAAAAGGGAAAATATATAAGTCCGTGATAAGACCTGTCGTAATGTATGGATCAGAATGTTGGGCTGCGAAAAAGACGGATGAAAATAGATTGCATGTAGCGGAGATGAGAATGTTGAGATGGATGTGTGGAGTAACGAGAGTGGATAAAGTGAGAAATTAGTACATTAGAGGCACTTTAAAAGTGGCGCCAGTGACGGAAAAGTTGAAAGGGAATCGCTTGTCTTGGTATGGTCATGTGAAGAGGAGGGATGAAACGCATATAACTAGAAGAGTTATGAACATAAATGTGGATGGATGGAGAGGGAGAGGAAGGCCAAAGAAAAGATGGATGGATTGTGTGAGGAGCGATATGAAATAAAAGGAGTTAGTGATAGAGTGACGACTGATAGAACAGAATGGAAGAATAAAACGTGTTGCGCCGACCCCAAGTAACATGGGATAAGGGCAGGAAGATGATGATATTCCCTATTAGGTCGACGCCTTAGGACTTAGGTACACTATTGAAGATGATAATTATCCATTGTGGTTAAAAAACCAACCTTACCTAAAGTTACTGTAGGAAGAGTCAAGTTATGTTATTAACTTGACTCTTCCTACAGTACACTTCCTACACTTTGGGAGGTAGCGGTACAGAGAGTAAAGTCCCGCATACCCCCATTGAAAAGTAGGATCCTCCGACCAGGCGGCTGTTGTGCCTGGCGGGCTACTGCCCGGTAGTTGATATTCGGGCTGATGTTTATGTTCAAATCGCACGGTAAACTCTGCTTGCGCGATGCAGGATTTCAACGTTGTAGTTCGCTGCTAGTCGGATAGATGGCGTCGCGGTTCTTTTTTGTTGCGATGTAGATTTGCTCCGTAGGTTTTTTTCTTGTGGCGGCCTTGATGCCGCTACATCACTCCCCTCCGGAGACCGGAGGTCGATAGTGGATGAGTCGTCCATGCATCTTGAGATGCTTGCCAAGCCAGTTGAAGGTGAGTCCAGTGAGTCGGAATCGGAAGTCGCAGAGTTCTCGGTGAGTCGGAACTATATGCGGTGCCCCAGTGAGTCGGGGTGATGAGATATCCCAGTGAGTCGGGATGATGCTGCAGGCTCCAGTGAGTCGGAGTGGTGCTGCTGCTGGCTCCAGTGAGTCGGAACCGGTAGTCGCAGAGTTCACGGTGAGTCGGAACTGTATGCGGTGCCCCAGTGAGTCGGGGTGATGAGATATCCCAGTGAGTCGGGATGATGCTGCAGGCTCCAGTGAGTCGGAACCGGATGTCGCAGAGTTCACGGTGAGTCGGAACTATATGCGATGCCCCAGTGAGTCGGGGTGATGAGATATCCCAGTGAGTCGGGATGATGCTGCAGGCTCCAGTGAGACGGAACCGGATGTCGCAGAGTTCACGGTGAGTCGGAACTATATGCGATGCCCCAGTGAGTCGGGGTGATGATTGAGGCTGAGGATGCTGAACAGGAATGCGCGGCTGCTGCTTGCTGGTGGTCAGGATATCCGTAGAAGCCGTGGGTACTGGCTGGCTGTATGACTCGCTGCTCGAGAGCTTGAGGTCACGATGAGGAGAAGTGATGATGACGTCACGCTGAAGTAGTTGCACGAAGGCTGCGCTGACGTTCAATGTCGAGGGTCACCAGTTTGGAGGATGCGGAACAACATTGTATTATTTTTTTATAGAAATTCATTCACATTACTATGTGATTTGCAATGCTAAATGAATAGTATGTTTGAATAGGTCATTCGCGTATCGCTCTTATGGAATATTTTAATGACTCGCTAACTAATTAAATGAGTGCCAACGACTCGGAATTTTACAATATTATCTAAGCTTATAAAGAGTGTTGTAGATTATTACATTGTCGTCATTTGACATATCTGGCACTTCATGATTTGTTGTAAGTGTTAGTAAAGCCAGGGCCTAATCTTAGAGGGAATTTCTTTGGCTTGTTATAATACAATGTCGTTGAGATTCACGTAACAACACTTAATATTCACGTAACAACACTTAATCGGCCTCTCTTTCACTCTCTACTAAACAATAGCGTATTTCTAGAACACAAAACATCGCGAATTACCGTTAGCTTTCTCAACGTGAATGAGGCAGGTTATTTACCTACATTGGCAATGCAAAATACCTGCTCGACTGCCTTTGATTTACATAACAACCTAGGCAAAAAAAAACGCAAACTATCCTATGATTCGTTGAACTATCAAAGAAAGATACTTATGGATTTATTTGTTTCCAGGTTTCCTGACGTTTATAAACGCCTATGATGTTAGGTTCACGACCAGGATACAGAATGTCTTCATGTTCACCAAGATCACGGCTCTCGTCATCATCATAATGGGAGGCATCATTTGGATGAGCAAAGGTAAGTGGAACTAGCATCTGTCTTTTTCATGTAGCTTATCAGATGATTAAACTCTTAGCAGCGTAGGAGGATTGTCTAACAATTTTGTACTGTGAATCTTGATGTAAAATCCCACACACGCCCACTATTTAGAAAAAGTGAAATTCTATCACCGATTACGTCTGTCAACGTCCAAAACGTGTGGGATTGACCAACCGACATTTTGGTAGCGCGTTTCCATTGTCCATCCCACCCCATTTACGGCGGCCACCCCATTTATATTAAAATACGCTCGAAGGTTTTGATCTAATTGTCGTTCTTTTTGCCGGACTGCGCGACGCAAAGGAGTGGTAATATGTTTATCAGCCTATGTTTGTATGTTCCTTTTAAGCACTGTACAGACCAAACGCCTGGGCTGATTTTTATGATTCACACGTTACGTCATTCGATTCTTCTTAGTCCGGCGAGTGTCACTAAAGACATGAAGTTAGTGAAAATTCAATATGGCAACTACTGGACGCCGATATTGTGAAAATGAAATTTTCTTTTTCGAACCCTATCTAGTGGGGTATCAAAATATAGGGCTCAAGGAGACGATTCTAAAAATTTTACTCATTAAAATGTAGGAAATAAAAAAAAAATTAAAACCGGCCGCTAAAACCGAATAAAAAGTTCGAAACAAGTCGCTTTTCAAGCAGTCTGATGCAATTCAATCACTGATCTGATACCTCCAACTGCGGCTGGGTTTTTTGACAAAGTTAATTATTTATGAAACTCAAAATTTTCATATACGCAATTATTAAGAAAATGTAACATACATATTTTTCCCAAAAAATTACGACTAGCCGTTGAGACGTGATTTTCATTTTGAAATCAGCTATTCTCGGGTACCTCCGCCTTAAAAGACTTTACAGTCGTCAACGGCAATCGCTGGTAGAAAGTGACTTGGCCCCCCTACGCCCTAGCCTCATGACGCACGTTTGCTTACCTCACGCCTAGAATAGGTTCTGCTACAAGTAATATAACTCACAGACTCGCAGCCCATGGTTGTCACGGGGACTTGGCTAAAGAGGAAAACTTGTTTCTTTCACCGAGATAAATGCGAACGGAAACCGATGTCTGCTCCAGTCTTCGCCTTTTCTTCAGCCGTGTTTATTTTTAGGACAATAGCAGACTCTGTCTTGTTTTGAATGTTAGTATAATAACGTCTCCAATTTGTAATTGAGTCTTAAAAATGTATTGAGATGCGGAGAACAATGCATGTAACCGAATCTGGGTAATTAAGGTAGGCTTACAATAAATGTACACGATGTTGTGAATTTTATGCATTAATTAAGTACTTAGTGTTTTTGACGTAATAAGGTCTATAAATCGACTAGTTGACGCCCGCAACTTCGTCTGCTCCACTCCTATTGGTCTTAGCGTGATGATATATAGCCTATAGCCTTCCTCGATTCTTCGATCGAGTTCCTGAGATTAGCGCGTTCAAGTAAACAAACAAACTCTTCAGCTTTATATATTTGGTTACTTAATGAAAAGACGAAGTCTAACATAGAAAGCTTCTTTTTAATTAGGCAACAGGTTTATATTTCAAAGAAAGTATGGGAAATGATAGGTGTGACAGGTAAGCAGTTAAAGGAAGCTACGTTTATGATCCGCATAACATTTACGAAGAGTTTTATATCGTTAGTTTATTTGCTGTATCAGCTTCATCGATTTCGCTCAACATGTTATACTCAGTTATTGGCTATTGGAATTAAACAGCGATATATTATGTCGGAATAAAATTGATTTTTCGTCGTTTGATTGATTTATTGATTTGACATAAGTTCAAATCAAATTCGATTCGATCCATGTAATTCGATATTATCAGCCGTGGTATTCTGTTAAGGTGGAAGCGCCAGGGTAGCCCGCGAAATTCAAATATTTTATGTTTTTTTGCAATTTGCCGGTCAGTGTGAAGAAATGAGCGGCCATTCTACCTTGGTGCTAGGATTGACTTCTTATGAGTCGATCGATGGGTCAAACAATGTTAAGACTTAGCTTTAGGTTGCTTGCGCCGCACCATCAGGGTCTATTCTGCAAACATCTCGCGACAAGTGAGCTGTCATTGCATCTTGTTTGTCGTTTTCACCTCTGTCATGTTTACAGCCGGTCCATTCTGTAAACATGTCGAAGTGAATGTGAGCTGTCATTCCATCTTGTTTACTTTTATTTACAGCTCACTTCGTGATCACATCACCCAAGCCTTCACTGCGACATGTTCACAGACTCGCACTGCTGGGTATGGGCACTCGGGGCGAGAGCCCATACCCAGCAGTAACATATGGCTCATGTTCTAAAAAGGGGCAACATTACTACTCACTTTAAGATCATTTCTTTTAAATTTTCACAGTCAATTTTAAACAGAATCGACTAGTGTGCAATGGTAGTCCCCACTAATTTCACGAACAATGAACACTCACAGTAAATTAAAATAATGACCTCACGCTTATCAAAATAATAATGGTCAATTTTACTATTCTATCAAGAGTTGATTAATGTGATAAAGATTTTCATTTTACGTGTGAATACAAATATGTGTGTAGGTACTACCATATTTAGGGAGATTTGATTGTGTTTCTTCAGATGGGATGCTCTAGAACTAATTTACAACGATTTTGGGCCGAAATTTGACATTAAAAATACTTTTTTTTTTTTCAGTAATAGAACTCTTTTTTAATCAAGAGAAGCTTCTCTTGCATTCAAGAGAAGTTTTCATAGAATGGACACGACGCTTAATTTCTAAAGTAATAGATATTTTCTTGATAAATTAATATTAGGAAAATGTATTCGTTCATGAGTTTTCAGACAATTATCAGTTTACTATCCAGACTGGAAGAGGTTACTGACAATTTATTAGTCATATTTGGTCAGGTAGAAAACTTAAACGAGTTCGATTACTCAAAATTAACCCAGTTTGATCCGCGAGTCACATGGTCGAAGTCGTTGTATATTAGCTCTCGAACACCCCATGTGAAGGAACGCACTTACGACTCGGCTACCAGACGACTCGACTGTTTAATTAAACTTGGTTGCAGTTCAGTGAACGCAAAGAAATGATCAATTAGTTTGCACAAAACACGGATTTCTTACAAGTGGTCTAGACGGAAGATTTCGTTTTCTACACTATAATATTTCAAAGATGAAAGATTTGTATGTTTGGAACGAATAAACTCAAAATCAGACTATAAATACGAGACTACACTAGTTTTTCCATCATCATAGAGAACGAGGCAATAACCAGTATAATTAATTTGTCTATTCAGATTGATTAAAACTTTATTAGGAACAATATTACAGAAATCTTATTTGTAAGAACATAAAGTAAACATCAAATGAATGGCACAAAAGACGGTTTTCTTATAAATTATACTAAAAGGTTTTCAATTAACTGTCTAGACATGACTTGAAAAGAAGCTACAAATTAATATTATTTTCCATCGAATAATGATGTCTGGAAAACTACCTAGTTCTTAGAATTATATTGAGAGGCACCTTGTAGCTGCAATTGCTACCTAGGGGGTGGTTCACCCCCACTGGGGAGGTGGCTGGGGTGGACGAACGGACGACCGTAAATGTCAAGTCTCAGCAATCAATAAAATCCAACATGGTATTGCAGGTAATATCGCTGTCTGGTCGTTTATTGTGATCGCCAGTTTAATTTATACTGCAACTTCATTCGTAGTGCAACATTTTTTGTAACGCTTCTTGGGAAACTAGGAGAGTTATTACTTACAACAATATTAGAGGCCGTGTCTTCAAACTTTCCACTTGGAAACAGACACAATGCATCGGCTAGACAGGGTAACGACCGGGCCCTTGTTACGCGCAATTGTGATGTCTGACCAATCACTTACGTAGGTCGTCGTAGGATTGTGCGAGCTTCGTGTCGAGAGGTTTGCCTAAGGCTTCTCGAATGGCGCTTGTTATTGCGGTCGGAGTGTCGGGCAATAACTTTGACTGTATGATTGATTTGCATCTTGTATCGATGATATACAGAATTACAGATACACTTAACATAGACGTACGTAGGTTGTGACTTAGGTTAGGCTAGCATAGATCCCTGCTACCTGATTCAGTAGTTTTAATGTGAAGACGAAATCAATAAGAAAGTCATTTTGCTACTCATCATCTTTCTGCTCTTTTCCCAAGTAACTTAGGGTCGGCAGAACCCGTATTTTTCTACCACTCTCCCCTTTAAACCGCCACGCTACCATTTTCACCGTTTTTATTTGTTTATTTAGTACATGGAGGACTTACAGCTAATAAAGACAAGCAAAATAGGAAACCGTAGTCCCCAGCAAGCCAATAACAAATCCTCACGTTTAGAAACATAATGTAAATTATGGTGTGAGCACAATATATAAAAACACCGCTTAAATTAAACTAAGAATTATTTAGTTACATAAATACTTGGTACTTAAAGAATTTGAGGCTTAAGCACCTTCTCGCTGAATTCACACTGATTGTGAATGGATCAAGAACCTAATACTTATAAGGATTAAAATTCAGACGGATCGTGGTTTTAACAACAAAAGCTTTATAATAACGCCCTCTCCCGGTGATAACAGCCCTCTGAATGTTTTGTTCTTATTCAAAAGGTGGAACGGAACACTTTGAAGATGGCTGGGCAGGAACAAAGTCTTCTGTCAGCGACTGGTCTGTCGCATTCTACTCTGGCATCTTCTCTTATTCTGGCTGGTAAGTACATTCATGATATAGTATTTAATGAAGATTATCTTGCTCTCCTTTATTTTATTTTGGTTGAGGTTCGCACGATAGTTGAATCATACTCTGGGACGAAATTCATGGTCTCACGATTTTTTATTGTTCCGTACTCAAAAGGTAACCAACGGAACCCTATTACTGAGCCTCCGCTGTCCGCCCGTCTGTCCGTCGGTCCGTCCGTCCGTCTGTCTGTCAGTGAGCTGTATCTTAAGAGTGCTTTCATAATTTTTCTTGAATTTGAGCGTTTGATTCGAGTTTTGATGTCTGATTATGCTTTAGATATAGTACAAAAAAAAAAAAAAAAAAACCGGAGGAACCCTTCTTGTGCGAGTCCACTTGGCCGGCTTATTGTGTAATCTTGACTGTAGGTTCTGATGTATATTACAATTG